>BSYO01000038.1:3177555-4537904 GCA_033239525.1 Nepenthes gracilis | reverse complement strand
CCTTGCTCTATCTCGACTAATGAAAAGAGAAATAACGATGGTGGCGACAATCCCCACCAGAAGCAGCACAAGACCAGAGTAGTGGACCGCAAGGAGTACAGGACGATCAACCTAACTCCTCTCAATGATACACGGGCCAACGTCCTCATACAAATCCGTGGTGAAAAGTACCAAAACCAGCTTCTCAGCGCGCAGGTAGTGTGTCTCTACATTGGTCAATGTCTTACTTATATAGTAGACCGGCCGCTGGGAGTTGAAGTCCTGACAAATAAAAACAGAGCTGAGAGCTACTTCTAACACCACTAAATAGAGGTATAACTCTTCTCTATCTCTATATGACATCAGTAACGGCAGACTGGCCAAGAACTGCTTCAGCTTATCAAAGGCTACCTGGCACTCTGCAGTCTACTGGAAGCTGTTTGCTTTAATCCACCTCAGAGCCTTAAAGAAAGGCTGATATTTGTCCCCCGATTTTGCCAAGAAGCGGGACAATGATACCAGTCATCCAATTAGCATTTAGACTTCCTTGACACTTCAGGGCGAAGACATGTCATTGAGGGCTTTGATCTTCTCTGAGTTTTGTTCGATCCCTCACTAAGAGACAATGTAACTCAGGAACTTCCCTGATGATACCCCGAAGACGCATTTTGAAGGATTTAATTTCATCGGGTGTGCGTAAAGTACCTTGAAAGATTCAGCCAGATCACGAATATGATCGCTGGTGGTATTGCTCTTGACGAGCATATCGTCGACGTACACCTCCATATTGCAGCTGATCTACTTCTCGAACATCTTGTTTACGAGCATTTGATAGGTGGTACATGCATTCTTTAGACCAAAAGATATGACCCTATAGCAATAGGTGCCTTGGTCGGTCATAAACGAGGTGTGCTCCTCATCCTCGGGGCTCATCTGAATCTGATTGTAGCCCTAGTATGCATCCATAAAACTAGGTAGCTCATATGCAAATCGAGTCCACCAAGAGGTTGATCATAGGTAAAGGGAAGCCTTTTTGGACAGGCTTTGTTGACGCTCTGTAAAGTCGACGACATCCGCCATTTTCCATTACTCTTCTTTATTAAGATGACAACTGCATCGACTTCTCTCGATGAAACCGCGTCCGTAAGCTTTTTACTTCTTCCGGATGGCGGCAGCTTCTCCACTAAATGGTTCCTCCGCTTTTACTTGATGGGCTTACGGTTGGGATCGAGGCCCAACTTGTGGACTATTATTCTAGTGAGATTCCAAGCATATCAACGGGTGCCCATGCAAAGACACCAGCCTGTCTCAAGAGCGCTATCACTCGTACGCAGGTGGTTCGGCGAGTGAGTTCCCAATCTCGTCTCGGTTGTCTAGCTTTCCCGTAGGCCGTCCGCTATCAAGCAGGTGCAATCTAGGACATGTAACATGTCCCCAGTCACTTGGTCACCTAATACTTCACCAATACCGCATGTTATTGGAAACTTTATTTTTAAATACGGTATCGAAGTGATGGCTCCGAACACTACTAGGCATGGCCTGTCTAAGATAGCATTATATACGGAGGGCAAGTCGACGACCAAGAAGGTGAGTGTATAACTCACCGTTCTAGGGTACGTGCCTTGGGTGACCTCGAACTGTATCATTCCTTTGACGACCACAGGCTTATTGTCTAGGTCTGATACGCCATTCGACAGTTTTTAGTCGCTTTTTTAATCCAAGTTTAAAGAAAGTATCGAGATAGAGCAAATCCTTAAAACTTTTATTATCAATGAAAACTCATTTCAATTGGTAATCCCTGTACCATCTAAAATAAGTGCGAGATATAATAAAGGGATCAGCATGTGAGAAGTTAAATGATTCATGTCACTATAGTAAAACTAATGACATTTTCTTCTATCTTCTACTTCTTTCATTCCGACTTGCCATTCCTTGTGATCTGCTTCGATTTTGGTTGGCCGAATCGTGATCATGTTGACCCGATTTCGTGGCTGGGATAGACCAGGTCCTTTCTCGCCTGAGGTGCTAGAACTCTACCCAGGGTTCTTGACGAACTTGGTGAGATGGCCCATCTAGATGAACTCCTCAATATCCCACTAGAGCATCTTGAAATCCTCTGTGGTGTGTCCCAGAGATTGATGGAAATCACACTACTTAGTTAGATTTTCTCCTTCCGCATTCTTCAATTGTGAGATGGCCCGTGACGCTGCCAAGATGCGAACTACGGCCTACCAGTAACGAGTCACCCACTATTACAAAAATAAAGTGAAAGCGCGACAATTTAAAATTGGGGACTTGGTCTTGCAAAGCATAAAGGTTATGAGGAATACCACCAACCGAAACAAGCCTTCTCCTCATTGGGAAGGCCCGTTTCTAGTCTCAACCGTTCTGCAAAATGGAGCATACAAGCTTCGAACCCAGAATGACAAGTTGGTCCCACAGACATGAAACACGATCAACCTAAAGCGCTACTTCCAATGAAGACCTAGGTAGGTCATCTATATGGCATAAGCGTGCTTGTAATATTATATTGTCATTAAAAAAAGAAAAGTTCTCTTCCACTTGCATTGTACTATATATATCTTCTCTCTTTTTTTCTTTTCCATATGAATACTTGCTTGCAGGTTATACGAAATAAACGACTTAGACTGCCCCTAAGTCGAGCGGATTTTTACTTGTTCGTAATTAAACCCTAGTCATCCAAGCTGCTCGTGAGGGATCGAATTAAACCCTAATCATCCAGGCGGCTCGTGAGGGGTCGACTTAAACCCTGATCATCTAAGTGGCCTATAAGCGGTCGAATTAAACTCTACTCATTCAGGCGGCTCATGAGCGATCGAATTTAGCCTAGATCATCCAAGTGGGCCGTTCATGGTCTAACTCAACCTCACGGGGCTTAAGCGGCACGTGTGACGACCTCCTCCAACAGGAGTTAGCATTGTCAGTTTACGACGGTCAACATCCTAGGAGCAAGTGCTCTATCCAAAGCTAGCCACCTAAAATCAAACATGGGCAGCGCCACTCAAGCCCCAAATCACGATCGGATTGATACGCCTTCAGGATTCACCCTGATATCTCATTAAGGACTTAAGTCTATCTGAGAGTACAACAAACATCTCTAATGTTGCGAGATGAACGGCCAACTTGCACAAGGTACACCAAGTAGGCTGGCTAATACAAAGGGCAAATAGCTAAAGAAACAGCTAATGAAAGCGAAGTCATGGAACGCAGTATGTTGGTAAAACAACTATTTTATTAATGATAAAATTATGATTATAAATTACATCGAAAGGTAAAAGATAATGAGTACAAAATCTAAGGAGCAGAGCTCCCTAGAAGAGGCGGGAGATGCCCCCGCACACTCGGGACTTGATCCACGAGACTCCCATGTCACCGGGTAGTATGGTTCACTCGGTCAATGACGCCAACAGGAAAATTGGGATCCACCAGATGGACAATGCGACAACTGATGTTGATGCCTTCCTGTAACCGTGCCCATACTGCCCGAGAGACCTCATGAGGGTATATGCAAGTGGATAGCTCGTTCTCTAACGAGGCTATGTTTCTCAGGAGCTCGTCGGTATGTCCCACAGTCCTGAAAGTCTCATCTTACAATCTCACAGTTTTTGCTCTCAACTCGGACAATTCCAACTAAAGAGCAGCCTTCTCTTCCTGGTGCTCGGCCCTTAACAGGTTCACCTCCTCCTCAAACTAGGCAATCTCTTCCTCATGATCCTGGATCACTAGATCCCGTTGGTGCAGTCCCTTAACCACTGCACCCATAACTTTTTCCTCCTGCTAGAAATTAAATGAGTTAAACCACAACCGCAAAGGAAGAAGGAAAGGGAAGCTCCGAAAAGTTACCAACCAGACTTTTTGCTACCTCCTTACTTGCCTACTCCGCGACCTTGGGGCTGATGGCGGAGGATTGGGAGTGGCAACCTCCTCAAGACTTTCGCTAAAGCCTCAAGAAGAATCTTCTCGGCCAATCGAGCATTGAGGTCAGCCGTTTCAAAAAACTCTCCGGCAACTGGCTCCTCAGGCGCAAGAAACAGCTCTAAAGCTGGCTCCTCCAGCTCAACTCGCGGCTCATCAGCCGGCTCCATCATGGCGGCTACATCATTGGCGTGGGTTGAGCCGCCTAGCTTGTAATAGAACAGATCCTTATCCTTAAAGGACCTTCCGTTAGTCGCTCTTACTGAATCAAATACAAATGCACCAAATAATTAAAATATAAAATCAGTATAAATTTTGGCAGAGTTTCCTCTACAATTGGATGAATACCAAAAATACAACCTGTCAAAATTACTTGCATAAACATATAAATATCCAAATTTCTCAATTACTCTATAACATATTTACAACACAGATCCACATTGCCATAACATCTATGGTACCAACACAAAGACACTTCAACTATCATGTTAGATTTTAGAGAGATGTCATCTAGGCCTAAACAAAATCCAATACATCTAATATTAATATGGAAGCAGGACAAGATCCATAAACCTACAGAAGCATAACAATAACAACAAAATAATAACAAGCCACAATATAACACACCACATTAATCTAACTCCACTATTTATATTTTATTACATTAAACATATACAAAACTATAAGTCCTCAGAGTCTTACCGATCTCTTTAACTTATCTCCCGCCTTACTCTAAGTAATTGAGTATCACCGCAAATCTCTTCTCGGAAGGAAGAAAATAAGAGTGAGCTAATAGCTCAACAAGTACATCACAACAGAACACTGAATAATAATAATAAGACTAAACAGAAGAAAGATATAAACGAAACTTGAATAGACATACTTGGGATGCATTTCACTTCTTTCTTATTCTTATTTTCTTTTCGACATAATTTAAACATATTTATTCATCTTTGCGGATCCGAGCTAGTGAATCCTACTAGCCAAATGGAGCGAATAATCGATGATAGATTGTATTCACTCCATACAATTCAAGGCCAAAAATAGGAATAGGACATCCCGTCTCGTGAGATCGGTACAGGAGTGCCTCCCGAAAGTAGGTCAGGAACAGAAAACTACCCTCTAGGTTAACGCCCTGAGGAAGGGCAAACCACATATAACTCCATGAACAGAGTTATCTTCGATTATCACAATAACATCTTAAGGCATGTCCTTAATATCACCCGCTATAACAAGCAGCCAGGATAATTCCTTGAGTTTTCACTGTCACACTAGTGACATGCCTGGGGACATTACCCATCAAAACATGAACGCGGATCTTAATTTTAGGGTTATAGATTCTTTTAAATGAGGTTTTGTCAAATTCTTTTAACAGATATCTCCATCTGGGAGATTATAGCAGATTCTTTGCACAGATATCTCTATCTAAGAGATCATATTCATCAAATTTTTCTCCAATTATTCTTGTACTTTTACTTGTAGATTTCAGTCTTTTCATAACTTTACATTTATACGAATATCATAAACAGAAGAAAGATTCAGAATTCTTATCATTGAAGAGCAAATTAACTTTGAGAGCTTTCGGATGCGGATTTCTTTCACAAACGCATATATCAGAGGCTTCCAGTTATTCGATTAGATTTATACAAATATACATATCATTTGATTAGCAGTTAAATATAGAAAAATTATGTAAAATATCGTCCAAAGTCCTTGGGTGAACAGTATCCGTGAACAGTGCATGTGAACAGTTCACCGATACATATATTGATTTATTCTCAAAATTTCGGATATCCAACAGGTAATTTATCGAACCCAAAGTTCAGGGCCCTTAGCTATTGTTCTTGAAAAATGACCCGGTCTGGCCCATTCCTCGAAAGACGTTTTTATAGGATCCCTATCTATCAAAATTTGGACTTCTGGTTCCGACGAATGAATAATCATTGAGTCCTCCTCTTTCTGGACAAGACATACAAAGAGACCTACTAACAGTCAAGTAATTGGTGAACCTATGAGAGATATTTTGAATTAGTTTCTTTCTCTTCTATCTCCCATCTCTCGATTTTTTTTAGTTATTTACTTAAACAATTATGATCTGGTATGGGTAACTATAATCCCAAGTCAATTTATACATTTAACTCTAAATCGAAACTCAAACGGTGTTCGGGTACGGGTTAAGGACTTCGCGAACGAAATTCCATCGAATTTCACAAATTTGGATACCCAATTGGTAAATTAACTTACCCAAATCATGCATAATCGCATTCTAGTCCCAAATAAATCAAAATCCTCAAAAATAGAAGCCCGAAACCACCTGGGTGCGGGGTTAGGGTTTCGCAAACAGGAATTCATATAATTCCACCAAATTAGGTATCCAATCGACAAATTAATTTACCTAGGGTGTGGGTAATGGTATTCTAGTATCAATTTATGAAAAATCCCTAAAAATTTAGGGCCAGAATCCACTTAATCGCACATGACTAGTACACGTGCGTGGATGAGGGTTTCGGATGTGAAAAACAGTGTAAAAACAATAAATCGAACGACGAATTTTATATATATGCATAATTAGACCATGGGCATCATAATTATATGCATGGGGTCGGGTATTGAGACAAAAATACCCAAAGGGGTTGATCGAAAATGAATAAAAACGGAAGAAAATGGTATGGATGTACTTGTCTCGACCCGACCTATAACTTTTCTAACTAACTCGAAACCGAAATCGAACCCAAAAGCCTCTATTTCCTCCTCTTCTCTTTCGCGTGGTTTCCTCCCTCGCCGACTTTCAGCGGCTGATGCCGTGCTCCACCTCACCATGCCAGCCTTTTTTGTGCCAGTCATTACCGAGCGACTGTCGCCTGCCAGTGCAGCTCTCCTCTCTCCCTCCTCTTTCTCTCCCCCGAAACCCTTCTCCCCCGAGCCCCTGCTTCCTCCATCCTCTTATTATTATTATTATTATTATTATTATTATTATTATTATTATTATTATTATTATTATTATTATTATTATTATATATTACGTTTTCTTTAATCTGAAATCCAAATCGATACTCGGACGCATCTTGGACACTGGCCCAACAAATCCAAATATCCTCTAAAATTTCATAATACTTAATTAATTTTTCTCACGCCGAAATTATCCAAAATAATAAATAATCCCAATTATTTTAGATAAAAATTCGGGATGTCACATTGCCCATCAGCTACGGTAGTGCAATGGCCACACAACTTGCGGTGGCACACAACATGGCCTCATACTCCTCCACAGCCGCCTCTACTCCGGAATGCTTTCCGACTCCAGTAAGTTGTTCGGCTATTACATAATCCGGCTCTATGGAAGATGAGGAAGAGGGGACTATCGTCGCAGCCATTTTCTGCCTTGGATTGCTAGGAGCATCGTCGGTGGAAAGTGCGCCGACTGCATCAATGGAAATGGCGCCAGCCTTCCTCTTGTACTATGAGGCATCCAGTGGTGGTCTGATCTTCTGGACAAGAGAAGGAGGTCCCCAATGAGCTTTCTTGACTTCTCCCTAGAAACCAAATGATCCCTCCAGAACTCGTCAGGGTATTTCCTCACCAGCTCCAGCAGTGGCTCCACAACATCCACCTCAGCATTCCTGGGTGTCCCGGTGAAAGTCCTGGGGACCTTACCCAATCCTGGGATAAGGGCCATGTGACACCGATGTGCATGAGGAAGTAGCGGTCCTTCCAATTCTTCAATGAATCGTAGATGGCCTCACTGACGGGAAGGTATCTGGGGAACAGAAAGATCCAATTCCCACACTGGATGAATCAAAACACCACCCTAACCATGTCCTTCGTTAGCATTCGTCAATGCTGGCATTGGAAGATGCATAGCGTGTAGAGAAAAAGAACGACATTAGTGTGGAGCCGTGCGATAGGAACTCTGAGCTCTATAAAGATATCCAACAGCTTCTTTGGGATGGGGATGCGAAAGCCATTCCTCAGATGACCCTTGTACACAGTGATGCAATCCCTAGGAGGAAAGTAGGCCCTATCGTGCTCACTGGGCATCACAGGAATGATTTCATGTTGAATGTTGAGCTCTATGTACAACTCTCTCACCTCACCAGGGGTAGTCACAGAGGCAATCTCGACAACAGAATGAGTCATGGAAACGAAGGTAAGAAGAGTAGCAAAGACTTAGAAAATTTTCAGCGTGAAAAAGTTGAACGGACGGGCTGGTTTTTGTAAAGACATGCAACGGTTGGCAAGGCAATGCCTCGAAAAAGCGTACCCATTATGGTGGACACATGCCGCAACCGAAAAGGGCGCAGTTGAATCAGATTTTCTGTAAAATTAATCATCGGGATCATAAATTCACAGTGTATTGACACGTGCAAACTTTTCGTCTGACAGTCCGGGTCATAATGGCAGGTCATTTTAATTCCCACAAGTTCTCTGGATTTAGGCTAGAACGGTCAACGAATCCAGTTAATACTGCTTTCCTTTCAAGCTCTTCAAATTTTGGCCAGAATAGTCAACAATACGGTCAACGCTTCTCTTTACGCTCAATTCTCTGGATTCTGGCGAAAACGGTCAACGAATCTGGTCAACAGTTCTATTCCTATTAAGTTCTTCGGATTCTTACCAGAACGGTCAATGAATCCAGTCAACGTTTTTTCCAGTTCAGTTATCCGAATCTTGGTGTTACGATCAACAGCCGCAAGCAACGCGATCAGTAGACCAAGTGCCATTGCCATTTTCAAATTGTCTCGAGCAAGTTGCTCAACCAGAAACGTCCCATCAAGAATATGCTGGAGGCCGAAGTCCTAGACCACCAGCATGAGAGGCTAGTGATGGAAACGCCATTAATGAGCTGGCCCACGAAGGAGGAAACGATCGAAATCTACAATGGCCCGATTCTGCCTGAACAGTTAACGCTATCGTTGACCGGATGAAGGGCAAGTAGACCGACGGAGACTCAAGAGTAGGACGGCCCATTAAAGCCTAAAACGGTCAACGCTTCTATTGACCGAAGAGGTGGTCAGTAGACCGGTTAGGGCCCAAGACGTGCATGGCCAAAGCAGTAGTTGGTCCGCGTGTCATCTCAGAGCCACAACAGTCATCTGCCCTAATTTTTTGCATCTCCAAGAAGGCAAGTTCAACTGTAACGGTCATCTTCAGAATCAGTACACATTCCGAGATGAAGGCGAAAGAATTTGTGCTCTATCTGTCAAAAACCCTTACAGTTACAAAATATAAAAAGAAGGATATTAATTACTTGGACTGTTATAGCCAGAAAAGCGTTTACGTTTGCGCCAAGGAAGGCAACAATTCTTAGCAGAGCACCGGTATTCAACCCTTCTACGTAAGGAAGACAATTCAGGACCATGGCTATAAAAGATCATGGAAGCTCCCTTCAAAGGCACGCTCTCGAATACGTACTCAAACATCCGCAAAAAGCCTTCAAGTAATCTCAAGCTCTCAGAAGTTCTCTAACCCACTCAAACCTTCAAGCGCTCTCTCTCTTAACTATTAGTTTCTAGCGAACATTGGATTGAGAAACTCTACTTCTCACGAGCAACCGCATAAATCACTCACCCTACGAGTGCGTTCCCACCTACAGAAACACTCATCAGTATTTATACAGCATCCACCTTCTCATTTCAAAAGGTCAATTACTGACTTGAGCGTCAAAATATTTTCGGTGGGATCAAATCTTACTGTCACCTGACCTCTTATTTGAAATTATGGTGTACATGACTAAAAGTTAAGCGAATAGAGATCGAAATCCGGTGGACCATGCAACTCGAATCTGTTCAAATTTAGATCCAAGACGTATCAAATATCCAAAAAAAGAATCCTTTTAAAAATTTACAAATATTATTTTAAAAGATTTTACATCCATATCATTTATAAAATGGCGAACGCACTTTATTTTATATATATGTCAATCTAAAAGATGGGTTAGTTTAATTTTTTTAATTATAGTTGTCTGATTTTGATCAAATAATTGTATTAATTTTTAATTTTTTTAAAAAATAAAAGCTACTTATTTTTCTTAAAGAAAGATTTTAATCTTCCATTATTAATTGAATAACTGCTATTAAAACTGTTAAATTAATATCTATTTAAAAAAGATAGAGACCCCAAACTTTTTTGTGTGTGTGCGTGGTTGTGTGTCGTGTGGTAAAATTGATACTACGGCGTTAGCATGAAATTTGAATCCTCACTTTTCCACCAAATGTGTCGGGGGTTTTGATTTTTCCTGCCGTCCAGACCAAGGAAAGACGATAAGACTATGGGAGTTTGTCGTTGTCGTTCAAAAATGGAGGTTCCATCGTACCATTAATGATTATTTTATAAATAATAAATATTAAATATTAAAATAATTTTTCTTTATATTAACTTTATTGGTTATGTTGGGTCCCATGCCCCTACTTATGGCCCTACTTACAAGACAGCCGGCCCAGCCATTTCGCAGTCTACCAGCCAATGGGAGAATGGCGCGAGCCCACAACGGAAGGAGAACTGCAACTCGCGGCATTAAATGCAACGCGGAACAGACAAAAAGGCGTGGCTAGCCATGGGAGGCACCGGGCGCAGAAGCTAACGCTTATCCGCGCTGTCATAGACACAACAACCAATCTCGCTTCAGGGAGAATGGGGCGTGGTCAACGACGCCAAAGCGTGCCAAGCACGGCAACAAGGCTGCCGGCGTGACCTGGCGGTCCACGACAATGACTGGGCCGCAACAATAACAGTAAACGGGCGCTTTGGCGCCCAAGAATCCAACAGGGTGAGGTGTATAAAAACCCTCACCCCCACAGAGAAGAGGACCCCTTTTTTGGAAGGCTGGAACTCTCTTGATCTTCATCAACTGAACGATCAATCGGGAGACCTTGAACTCTTCGATCAAACAACGATCCGAAGAAAAGATAGCATCAGACGTCCTCAATCGCTTCTCTCCCTTTTCTCTGAAAACACAAGAGAGACGAGTCAAAGCAAAGCTCTGCCTCATCTAGCTGACTCGCTCATAATCCCAGCATCCGTCGAGATCACGGGAAAGTTAGCCACCCGTTGCGGTGCATTACGGAAGCCGTGCCTTCCAACACTGCCACAACTTTTTCCCACATCATCGCATAAGCACTTCCACGCTTTCACAAAGATTCTCTCCGCGCACCATCTTAGCGTGCGCATTTCCGTTATCATGGGAATATTGCCGACTTGAGCGCTGAGCGGCCTTAGTGGGAGAAATCCCGCCACACCCTTCACCTCTTGTTTGTTGTTTGTGTTGTGCAGTCCAGGTTTATAGAGACGGAGACCGACCCTTCTTCCCGAGCGCGCGCACGCTTAGGAATCCGAAGGCTCCCTAATCCGCACGGCAACCTCGGGGCTCGGGGCCGCAACATTGGCGCCGTCTCGTGGGAAGTCGACAACAAGCCAAGTGTCTCTTTCCCAACAAGCAAATCAACAACCAAAATGGTGAACACCCGAGCACGTATTAGTGCTCTGCGGTGGAAGTCACCGCCCAAGGAGAAGTTCCCCCCGCAGGGAACCAAACGAGCAACCAGCCGGAGCCTGAGGTCCGCCGCATGGCAGCGGACATAGATCTCTTGAAGGAAGTCCTGCTCGCCGTATGCGCGAACACAGGAACTGCCTGGCCCGGGACTGCTCCCCCCGCGGCCCAAGCCTCCACCTCCAAGAGAGGAAGGCGTCGAGAAGCCGCTCGCAGGAGGCGAGCAGACCGTCTCGACCGCGCGGCAATCCAAGCCGCACCAAGTAAGGATGGCCAGAACGAGGCGGAAAGCCATCCCGCCGGCGACGATAGGGAGGACAGCCCAGAAGGGCGCAACCCCCGCAACTCGCGTGGCAACGGGAGGCCACCAGCCGCAGGCTCCAACGGCGAACGCGCCTCTCAGGCGGAGAGCCGCCACCCTCGACGAGCCCAGACGCACCTCCAGGGGAACACGGAGCTCCGTGACGTCCTCAATGCGCGAAGAGGCTCTACGGACCCTTCGATGGAGGAGAAAGTCAAGGTGTTGTGGGACACCCTGCACAAGGAGAAACCCACGCCCTCCTCCGCCGACCTCCGTAGATCGCCCTTCGCCATGGACTTGCGGACACAACCGCTACCGAGCAAGTTCAAAATGCCGGTACTGGAGGGATACGACGGGAGCAAGGATCCAATGGACCATCTCAACTGCTTCCGCACCCACCTCTCTCTGCAAGGGGCAAGCGAGGCCCTGATGTGCCAGTGCTTCCCCGTCGCCCTTAGGGGTGACGCGCCTCGGGTTCCACGGCCTCCCCGAACTCCATACGCTGCTCGACGAGCTTGTTGGCAGCCTTCCCGAGCCGCCCGCCTCCGGCGGGGAGGAGAGGCAACCTCGCACTCGGTCCGCCTCCGACAGAGACAAGATGAAAGCCTGAAGCGGTTTCTGGACCGTTTCATCACTGAGGCGAGGCGAATCCCACACCTCTCCGACGAACTGAAGCTCAACGCCTTCGTCGCCACTCTGGCGGCGGGGGATTTCTTCAAACACCTGTCGCACCAACGCCCTCAGACCTTCCGGGAGGCTGAGACCATTGCTCGGGCGTACATCACGGCCGAAGAGGCCAACGAGGCAAAGCGCCCCGAGCGAGTGGACCGACCCCCGGAAGCCCCTCGAGCTTCAGGAGGAAGAAAAAGGGACAGCGACAGCCAGCGCTACTCGGAGCGCCGAAAGCAGCAGCGGCCCCCGCCAGGGCCCAAAAGGGACTACAATAGGTCCTCTCTGACCCCGCTCAACGACAGCCGGGCGAACATCCTGATGCAGATCCAGGATGAGAAATTCTTCAAGTGGCCAAAAACGCCCAAGGGTCCTGCAAATGGCAGCGATCGAGATGGCATCGCTGCCCAGCACCACCGCCGCTGGGGCACTCATCGAGAACCGCCGCACTTCGCAGCCAGAGATCAAGAACCGATCCGGGCGTGGACACTTAAAGCGGTTCGTGAAGAGCCCGGGTCAGGAGCCTGCTCCCTCCGACGGTGAACCCAGCGAACCTCCGAGGGCCCGCGCGGCTGCCGGCGTGGTTCACATGATATCCTCCGCCAACACGACGAGCGCCAGGCGAAGGCAGCCCGAAGCGACTTCCAGCAACAAGCGGGCGAAGATAGGGGCTAAGAACGATGTCATTAGCTTTAGTAGCGACGATATGGCACATGTAACCTTTCCCCATACTGACCCCCTTGTTGTATCGACCCTCGTTTCAGCTGGTGGTGCTGACTACCAACTGAAACGGGTCTTCATTGATAATGGAAGCTCGCAAAATTTGCTGTATCTCACTGCATTCATTAAACTTGGACTAAAGCGGGACCAAATGAAGGCCGCAAACGGACCATTGTACGGCTTGGACAACGAGCCCATCCCGGTGCAAGGGGTCATACGACTGGAAGTCACAATGGGGAGCCACTCGCGCTCTATATCGCGCAAGTTGGCGTTCCTCGTCGTTGACCTTCCGTCCGTCTACAATGCCATACTCGGCAGACCCTTCCTGATAGCCTTCGAGGCCGTAACGTCCATCCCGCACCTGAAGGTGAAATTCCCCACCCCTGGGGAGTGGGAGAAGTCCTGGGAGACCAAGAAATGGGGCGAACTCGCTACCCCCAAGTCAACCCGGTGGCACCAAGCGGACCGAGCGAAGACTGGACCTCCGCGACGAGACGCCGCTTCAACAGCCCCGGCCAAAGAAGAAACAGAGGCGATCCTCTCAATCCTTCCGATCCGAACGATGCGTGAACGTGGGAAGGTCCCTTCCACCTACAGACCGCGACGAGTTAATCACCTTCCTCCGGGCTAACTCCGACGTGTTTGCCTGGGTCCCCGCCGACATGCCCGGGATATCGGCCGAAGTCATAGTCCACAGGCTGGGCCTTGACGCGAGCCGAAAACTCGTCCGGTAGAAGCGGAGGAACCACTCCGTCGAGAAGCTAGTCGCCATCAGGGAAGAAGTAAAGAGACTCCTGGACGTCGGATTCATCAGAGAAGTCCAGTACCCGGAGTGGCTATCCAACGTTGTGCTGGTAAAGAAGAGCAGCGGCAAGTGACGGATGTGCATCGACTTCACGGACGTGAACAAGGCCTGCCCCAAAGATAGCTTTCCGCTCCCAAGGATCGACCCACTGTGGATTCCACGTCCGGCACGAACCGCGAGCTTCATGGACGCGTACTCGGATACAACCAGATCCGGATGGACCCGTAAGACGAGGAGCACACCTCGTTCATGACAGAGATCAAGGGACGTATTGCTACAAAATGATGCCCTTTGGTCTCAAGAATGCAGCGCCACATACACCACATACCGCCGCCTTGTCAACAAAATATTCGAAACTCAAATCGGGCGAACGTGAGGTGTACGCCGACGATATGCTTGTAAAAAGCAAAGTCGCGAGCCACCACGTCAACGACCTTGATGAGACCTTTCAATCCTCCGACAAAGATGGGATGAAGCTCAACTCGGCAAATGCGCGTTCGGAGTGACCTCCGAAAAGTTCTTGGGCTTCATTGTGTCCCAACGCGGAATAGAAGCCAACCCAGAGAAGATCAAAGCAATACTCGACTTGAACCCCCCACGAACCGTGAAGGAAGTCCAGAAGTTGACAGGGCGGATAGCCGCCCTCTCACGGTTTCTAGCGAAATCGGCCGACAAGTATTTGCCCTTCTTCAAGGCGCTAAGGGGCACAAAGTCGCACGGGTTCAAGTGGAATGACGAATGCGACGAAGCATTCAAGGATCCGAAGACTTATCTCTCCAGCACACCGCTTTTGAGCTCACCGCGCGGTGGGGAAGATCTCTACCTCTACCTGGCTACAACAGCATCCGCGCTCAGCTCCGTGCTAGTAGCGGAGCACGAAGGCAAGCAACAACCGGTATACTACGTGAGCCGGGTACTGACGGACGTAGAGGCCCGCTACCCGCACGCTAAAAGGATGGCGCTCGCGCTTGTCTACGCGGCGCGGAAACTGCGACCCTACTTCCCGGTCACACCGATTGTCGTGGCCGATGCACCAGCCACTAAAGTCGATCCCGCAAAACCCGAGACGCCGGTAGCCGGGCTGGTTAAGTGGGCCGTTGAGCTAGGAGAATTCGACTTGGAGTTCCGCCGCGGCCACCCGTGAAGGGACAGCTCGGCGGACTTTATCGCCGAGGCAAAGAACGCCAAAGACAGAGTGAAGGCAATCCGTGGGATGCGGAGCACGACAGTTCACTTGTGTGGACCCTAAATGTAGACGGATCGTCTACTCAGGCAGGAAGTGGAGTTGGAATCGTGTTAAGGACGCCCGAGGGTGCGAGATCGTATACTCCGTAACACCGGCCTTCCCCTGACAAACAATGTCATGAGTACGGCCCCTCCTCAAGGGCCTACGACTGGCGAGGGAGTGTTCTGCACGGTCGTTGGTCGTACGTAGTGACTCCGAACTCGTGGTCAATCAGGTGAAGGGGAACTTCGAAACCTCGAACCCACAACTTGTGAGGTACTTGGCGAAAGTAAGGGCCCTGATCCCTGAGTTCGACCGATTCGAGATCGAGCAAAGACCCGACCGACCGCCCGGACGCGCCGCCGTAATCGTAGAGCAGTACGCAAGGGAACCCAGGGAAGTCCAGAGCGTGCCCAGCATTGATGCCGAAGATAAAGAGGTCCTTCATATTGACGTAAGGGACAACTGGATGACTCCGTACATAAAGTTCCTCACTGAAGAAGCCTTGCCATAAGATGCCAACGGGGCTGCGAATCGAAAAACACAAAGAGGATGGTACACGGTTCTAAATGGGAGATTGCAGACAGCGAGATACTCCACCCTCTCCCGAAGTGCCTTACCCCGAGGAAGCCGACTACGCGTTGGGCGGAAGTACACTTGGGCTGTGCGGATCTCACATCGGAGGGAAGAACTCCGGCGTTCAACGTCATGCGGCAAGGATTCTACTGCCCACCATGAAACAAGACGCCATGGAGTTTGTCCGCAAGTGTGAGAGTTGCTGTGTCCATGGCAACATGACGCATCACCGCACACCGAGCTGCACTATCTCCAATCCCGTGGCCGTTCGCACAATGGGGAATCGACATACTCGGACCCATGCCGATGGCAGCCGGACAACGGAAATTCTTGATCGTTGGCATCGACTACTTCACAAAATGGGTGGAAGCCGCCCCGCTCGCCAGGATTACGGAACAAAACGCGACGGAGTTTCTCCGTCAAAGTATTGTTTGCCGCTTTGGGATTCCTGAGGTCGTAGTAACCGACAACGGAACCCAATTCACCAGCAAACGCTTCACAAAGTATTGCCGCAACCTTCGCATTAAGCTGGTGCACACATCCGTGGCGCACCCTCAAGCAAACGGTCAGGTCGAAGTCACCAACCGCACGATCCTGCACGGGTTAAAAACCAGGTTGGAAGACGCCGAGGCTCCCGGACCGAGGAGCTACCGCCGCATCGTGGGTCGCATCAACAACCGCGAGAAACCAACAAGGGAGACGCCTTCAACCTTTGCTTTGGGGCCGAGGCCGTGGTACCCGTGGAAGTGGGGATGCCAAGCTCATGGATCGAGTGCTTCACCTACCCACCAATGAACGAAGGTCATGAGAAAGTCTGGACTTGCTCTCGGAGGTTCGAGACGCCGCACGACTCAGACTATGGCCTACCAACAGAGTCGCGCAGACTACAACAAGCGAGTGAAGGCACGCCGCCGAAAGTTGGAGATCCGGTCCTCCGACCAGAGGCGGCGGGAAAGACCGCAAACAGGAACAAACTCTCCCCCGGTTGGGAGGGGCCGTTCTTCGTCTCCGCAATCCTCCGGAGCGGAGCGTACAAGCTACGCACCCAGAACGGCAAACTGGTCCCGCGGACCTGGAACGCCGCCAACTTAAGGAAATACTACCAATGATGCATCTCAGACTCAGGTAAGTCACACACGCATGCATCATGATGAATGCTTGAACATGAATTTGTCTTTGATTATCATAATTGCTATACCTTGTCGCATATACGTTTGCGTGAGTTAATGTCATGCATTGCATTCTCAAATCAAACGACCTAGACTGCCCCTAAGTCGGGAGGACAAGTGTCCGTCCGTAAAATCAGTCCTTGGCTCAAACGCCTGGCGGTCCAAAGCAGGCCGTCTCAGGACTCCACCCTCACGCCAGATGGCCTGGGGACGGCTTTACTCACCCTGGCTCCGCGCCACAAGGCCCCAGCCGCCACTTAAAAGCTAAGCCCGTGCTAGTCACCGAGGCATCCAAATGTAGGCTTGGACAAAGGATCCAGCGATCCATTCCAAAAGGCTATACGCCAACGACCCGTGCGGTCGAAACATTAGGCCCGGGGCTCCCGAGTCCCCACAATACGGCCAATAAAACCTTAGGGGGCAAAGAATCGTAGGCGTGCGCGACCTTCTTTAAACAAGAGAGCACCCTCGCCTACAATGGTCGTGGGCTAGGACATCAACTTGGTGATTATAACACTTTGAGCAGGAGCGACACACCTCCCGCAATTGTACGCGACCGAGTCCTAGACCCAGGAGTCCGGTTACCGCGGCCTGACCGCTGCGCTGACCCTCGTTGAGGCTCCAGGGGCTTGGCGACGACATCCACTTTATCGGATCGAGCCCCCCAAACGTGTGAGCTGTGATGACATCCTCTTACGAAGGACGAGCACCACGCAAGAAGGCGCCTGTATAGGGCCTTAACCAAAACGGCTCCAAAGAGCCCAACGCTCAAACACGGAGTAAGATTCAACGAATGAAAAAAAAAAAGAGCAAACAACACTATACGATGAAGGAAACGTGGACACGAAGTGTAAACGGAATCTTTTCATTTATACAAAGGACAGACATGATACAACAACGGAAACTGGACACAAAACTTAACGGTGGTGAAAGCTAATCGGCAAGATTCGACGGACCCGCTTCCTCAGGGAAAGTCTTCAGGCGTGACGCCTCTCCTACCCCGGCGTTCCCTGGATGGAGGACGCCGGCTGGGACGCGAGGAGCCGCCAGGGAGACGATCCTGCGGCACAAGCGGATACCGTCCCAAAAACGAGTGTCCATCGCGGACCGCCACTCTGAAGGAGAGTGCCGACCAACCGCATCTCCAACCAACCCGGTGATCCTTTCCTCCGCAGCAGAAAGAAGGCTCTCCAACTCCGCGACTCTCCGTCGCAGCTGCCCATTCTCCTCAGAAAGGGAGGTGATTCGGGCCAGACTGCCATGGATGAGATGGTGCCCGTCAATGATAATCCGCTCTAGGCCCCCGCAAAAAGAATCAGCACGTACCTCGAGGGGGACCGTATCGTCAGGAGCCTGCGCGGAAGGGAAAGTTAGAAGCATGACGAAGATAAACAACAAAGCAAGAGATCTAGAAGGAAACGACCGTACCAGGAGATGCTCGGCACGCAGAAAGCGCGCGAAACTGCCCAGAAGAGCCTCTCTCTGGGGCTCAACTTCTTGGACTTCTCGGGGAAGGCTGGCTGGAAGGCTGGAAGCCGTAGGAGCGCTCGTAGGCTCTAGCCGCGAGGACGTGTCGGCCGCCCCTTCGCCAGCCTGAACGGCTTCAGCAGTGGAAGCGGCGCAGACCTCTGAGCATGCGACTGGCGCGAACTCATCCAAAAGAGCCTCCCCATGGGGCTCAACGTCTTCAGTAGCCTGGGGAGGGCTGGCCGAAGGCCAGCCGCCAAGGAGCGCTCGCAGCTCGGCCGCGGAGACGCCCGGCTGCCCTTCGTCGCCTGAACCAGACATCAACAACAGGAGCGGTGCCGCCCTCTGAACATACGGCCCGCGTATACTCAGCAGAAGGAACCTCTCTCGGAGGCTCAGCTCCCTCAACTGTTTGAGGAGGGCTGACTGGAAGGCTGGAAGTTGTAGGAACGCTCGGGGGCTCTTCCCACGAGGACGATCCGGCTTCCCCTTCGTCAGCCTGTGCAGCAGCAGAGGTGACGCCAGCCTCCGAAAATACAGCCAGGTCTCCGGAAGGCCTGCGCGACGAAATGGGCTCTACAAAAATCACTGGCAGCTCCACCGCTTCCTGGGCCTCCCGCACCGGCTCAGAAACAGCGATAAATGGCCCCTCTGGGCTCTCCAGCATAACGACGTCGTCCGACGCCTCAGCAGCGCCGCCAATGGAGGGATCCCCGGCAGGTGGAGACTCGACCTCGCAGACTTCGCGGGCGGATAACTCCGCAGTCGAAGTCGACGAAGGTACGGCAGTTTCCCTCCGGCGACCCACTCTGGCAGGTCTCTTCGAGGCTGGACTCCCCGCAGTAGAAGGACCAACGGCTCGTCTCCGGGACCTCCTCAAAGGAGTCCCTGCGGCTTCCCTTAACCGCTTAACGGCAGCCGCGTCCTCATCATCGCTCGACGACGACAACAAGCTGCTCCCCTCCTCGATTCTCGCCGGAGAAACGGAAGCGGCAGCCTCTTCAAGAAGATCTATACCTGGGCCAGCTATCGCCCAGCCAGCGGAAGGCCCCCACCTGGCTAACTCGAGCGCGACGGATGTAAGGAAGTAACCACGAATTCTGAACCTTTGCTTCTCCGCACTAATAGTGGATAGCAGCTTCGAGGACTCTATGAGGTCTTCGGCGGTGGGCTTGTCTCGAAAGAACTCCGAGATCGGGCCCCATCCCTTGGGAAGCTCCTGGTCAGAGGGCTCCTCCAGGAAGAAGAAGCGTTCCTTCCAGCCTTTAACAGAATCCAGATTGGTGCCACGGAAGCTGTACCCCGCCTTGGGGGAGAGCGAAATCCAGTCCTCCGACTCCGTGGCCCGAAAGATAATCCTGGCCGCCTTCGCATTGAAGGTGCACTGGTGCATCAGGGCGAAGACGCAAAGAGATACCAGATAACGCAAAGCATTGGGGTGAAGCCTCGCCAGTGGGACTCCCAGCGCTTCAACTATCGCATGCAAATTGCAGTTCACAGAGAAACGAAGCCCTCCCCTCATATGATGTTCGTACACCGTAACAAAGCCCTCTGGGGGGGCGTGGGCTCTGTCCTCAGGACCAGGAACGCAGGAGATCAGCTCGCTAGGGATCGCATAATCTACCCTAAGGGAGGCTATATACGCCTCAGTCAAAATGGACTTGGTGTTGCGAACACCGTGGCGCACCCTTCTGGAGATTCGAGAAGAGGAAGAAGCTTCTACTATCGGAGCCATTTGTCTCTCAGAAGATGCAAGTATAAACAAGGAAAAAGAAATCAGAAGAAGGAATGAGGGAGATCGCCGTTTGGTTTAAATAGACAACGCCAAGCTAGGAGGCGGGAAACCGAAACGCCATCGCCTCAGAAGATTGAGACACGTGGTGGCATCGGGGCGCACCGCAGAACCTCAGATCAACAGTAATGATGGCTAAGCGCCAGGCTAATGGGTGCGACCCTTCAGCTGCCTAGCTAGGGTACACGCTGGCGCCGCCGCATCAAATGAAGGCTTACGATAGCAGCACTCCGGAAGGCGCGCACAATAAGCGCATCTCTCATTATGGCAAATCATTACGAAAGGCGGGAAGATACAGCAGACGAGACGATATGAAAGCTGATTCTCATTATGACAAATCGGTTCTATTACAACGACAAAAAAAAAAAAAAAAAAAACGAAAGCAAAAGTGGTAAGCAACCCCGGTGGCCTGAGGAGGAACTTTGAACGGGATAATCCACCAGCTGATCACGGGTCCTGGCGGACGAGTTACGAGAATCTATGACGCCCACACGGAAGCCTGGATCCTCCAGTAAAGCAAGCCTCTTGCAAAGTCTGATGGCGTCAAAATATCTCCGATCCAAGTCCGGCCTCATGTCCTCCGGCCGAAGCATCGACCTCATCTCCGTCCGCAGCGCAGCAACTTCGGCCTGGTGTCGCTGCCCAAGTTGCTCTTTTTCTTCCTCAAGTGCCAATATGCGGCCTTGCGCCCCCACATTGGCATCCGCCAACCGTATAACCCTGGCCTCCGACTCAGCCAGAGCGTCCTCTAAGTGTGCGACGCGTGCTCGCAGCCATTCCGCTTCGATCGCTAAAGCCCCTCGACGCGGTGGGACCCTCTCGAAACCCGGGGGAACTCCCAGGCCCTGAGGGGGGCCGGCAACCGTGGTTTCAGAGCGAGCCTCCCCTGAGGAGTGGGCTCCAGAAGACATGGGAGCGTGAGAACCGGATTCGGACCCAAGAAAGGAGTGCTCAGCGTCGCTAGAAGAACCTTCCATCGACTTCGCAACAAGAAAATACGCAGAGGAAGATTAAACTGCCAACGAATGGTTAGGTGCGAAGACGTGCCAAATTTCAGAGAAAGCAGCGCGCTTAAATAGGCAGGTCTTCTGGAAAAACGGCAAGCCCAAAGGGCGGAAAACTTTTAAGGAAGGGCCAATCGAATTCCACCACGTGGAGGCCCCTGAAAACTCGCGCGTTTCCAAGACGGAGTGACGCCTCCTGGACACGCAGGAATTAAATGCGCCAGCAGCGCAAGGGACATGACGGTTGACGGGAACCCCATGGGCTCCCAAAGAACGACACGTGGATCTTTAGGGCAAAACGCCCGGAAACAGAAAAGCATTTACGGAGAAAAAGACAAAAGCTGAGGACAAAAAAGGCTACTTCTTTTATTAAATGCTTTTTTATAAAGTACAAGGACCACCACCATGAAGCTGCGAGAAAGACGAAAGAAAACTGTAGTGCGAAGCCCGGTATGCTCCCTTGCGATGCCCCAGGAGAGCCCGGCGAACGACGGCGGCAGAAGAAGTCGGAATTGCGCGGGCGAATCAAGGGAAGCGTGGAGCATCTCTGGTGGGAGTCTCCAGATTCAATCCACCGGGTACAGAAGCACCAAGTCGAGCACTCCGAAAGTCCGATGTCAAGCCCACTTTCCCGAGGGCTACCTACCTCACACCCCTTCTATGGCTGGTCGCACCGGCCTGGCACGCGGGAGACTTCTCCTCCGAAAGCCGTCAGAAGCGGGAGAAGATACTCGGAGGAAGTCAAAGAATCCCGCTCAGCCAGCCGAGCCACAACCCCGAAGGAGGCGCATGACAACGGCGGAATGATCGAACCATTCTCGTTAGCAAAGAAAACAAGCCACAAGGCTTGGGCTACAACGGTCTCCATCAGGGAACCCGGGCATGCAAGTGGTCCATCCGACTCCTTCTCGAGTGCCCGCCAGGTGGGCAAAGCTGACTCTCCTCATCGCCTCCGATTCGTTGGTAAGGGATGAACTTCACTCGCCGAGTGACCCCCTATTTATAGGCATAACGCAGCCATCCTTCACACCGGCGCGACACGGCATCCGGTGAACGCCTTTCGGCAACAGCAAGCGTCCGCAAGTCGACGAAACCCAAGACGCACGAATCTCGCCGGCGAGGTGACGGGTCGCAACAAGACTCAATAGCCTCGCCCGGTCCCGGGAAAGGCGCGACTGGGAAGACGACAAAGAATGGCGCGGCACGAGGAAGGGTACGAGGCCCCGAAATGGGCCCAATGGACATGCCAGCCCGACCACCGCCGCCTGTATGGGGGCTAGTGTTGGGTCCCATGTCCTGGCCCATAAGACAGGCCCAGGCCCACGAAGCGGTTTGCAGCCCAGGAGAAGATCAGAGGCCCACGAAGAAGTGTTAGCCCAGCCAATGGGAGAATGGCGCGAGCCCACAACGGAAGGAGGCAACGGTAACCTGCGGCGCATTAAATGCAACGCCGGGAACAGGACAAAAAGGCGGAAAGGCTAGCCAATAGAGGCGTGGCTGGCGCAGCGCCAACGCCATCCGCTGCCGTCTGCAGACAGCCAACCAATCTCCGCTCAGGGAGAATGGGGCGTGGTCAACGACGCCCAGCAGCGTGCCAAGCACGGCAACAAGGCTGCCGGCGTGACCGGCGGTCCATGACAACCAGCGGCGCAACAGCCCAGGCAACGGGCGCTTTGGCGCCCAAGAATCCAACAGGGTGAGGTGTATAAAAACCCTCACCCCCACAGAGAAGAGGACCCCTTTTTTGGAAGGCTGGAACTCTCTTGATCTTCATCAACTGAACGATCAATCGGGAGACCTTGAACTCTTCGATCAAACAACGATCCGAAGAAAAGATAGCATCAGACGCCCTCAATCGCTTCTCTCCTTTTCTCTCGAAAACACAAGAGAGACGAAGTCAAAGCAGAGCTCGCCTCATCTAGCCGACTCGCCATAATCCCAAAGATCCGTCGAGATCACGGAAAGTTAGCCACCTGTTGCGGTGCATTACTTGGCTGTGCCTTCCAACACCTCGCCACAACTTTTCCCCACATCATCGCATAAGCACTTCCACGCTTTCAAAGATTCTCTCCGCGCACCATCTTAGCGTGCACATTTCCGTTTATCATGGGAATATTGCCGACTTGAGCGCTCGAGCGGCCTGCAAAGAGAAATCCTCGCTGCACTTTCACCTCTTGTTTGTTGTTTGTGTTGTGCGGAGTCCGTGTTTATAGAGACGGAGACCGGACCTTCTTCCGGAGCGCGCGCACGCTTAGAATCCGGGCGCTCCTTATCCGTACGGCAACCTTGGGCTCGGGATGCAACAGGTTATAAGTATAGAATAGTCTTATATTTAAAATGATGATAATAAAATTGGACAATTTGGGGCTATTATTTTGGACAACAGAATAGTTCATGAAATCTATGGGACCGATGGAGCACCCATCTCTTAAAAAATCGATAAGGTTATTATTTATATTTAAAATATCTAATTTTTAAATAGATAGTTATAATTTAATAATTAATTTTTATTAATTTTTAAATATTTTTTTAAAAAAATAGTTAAATTATAATAATTTATTTAAAAATAAATAGTTTAAATTAAAAAAATATATATATTTTTTATATATTTTTTTATTTTTGTAAGAAATAGAACAGCCATATCTAAAATCTATGACCCCTTCCCACCTCTTCTGTGACTGACTTCATTGAATTTTCTAACTGTTGAATTTCTACACCTTATGTTTGGTAAGCTATGGCCCAAGCATAATCTTCAACACTGCTGTTGTAGGCATAATGTATCCAACCCAAAATATGTTACGAGCTGTTTATTTTTTTTATTGTTTGTCTCCCATGTGTTATTATTATTTTTTCTTAATTTGTTAGTACGTATAGGATTTTATTTGTAATTTATTAGATATTTGGTTTAATTCTTTTTTAGTTACCTTAAATGTATTGGTTAATGAAAGAAAAAAAAGATTGGCTCTCTCACTATTTCATGTTCTCTTTGCACTTCTCTTCTCTCTATACCCTCTCACCTTGGCTCTCTTTTCCCCTTTATCTTCTTTCCTCCTTGCTTTTCTCTCTCACCATCCTTTCCCTTTGCCCCTCTGCAACTCGCTCATCTATTTCTTCCCTTTCTGCTTTCCTTTGTCCCTATTCCCTCTGTCTGCTTTTCACACTCTCTCTCGATTGTGACATCGATCATTTGTCCTTTAAAAGACTGTGGTCCTTATTCTTCTCTGCTTCTCTCTCGCTTGAGCCTGCATCTCAGTTTCTTGTACCGCGATCACTTTTCATCTATTTTTTTTATTTTTATCCTCTACCGAAGTCCTTCCTCAGCCGACTTCGCTGATTTCGCCGTCGGCGTTCACTTGCTGGTGCCGTCACCGATCGTGACCGCATCAAAATATCATACAATCTCTTAAGTTGATTCATAATCTGATAAGATCCGAAAAATACTCAAAGATGTGTCATACTTCACAATTTATACAAATACATGGAGAATTTATTCACATATGTCATAGTTTAACCCAAAGCTTAAACTGTTGAATTATAGGTTAATACATAATTATTGTTGGATTTTAGGTTACTCATTTATGAGTCCCACATCTGCTTGATATATCTTCTAGTAGTACACCCGAAATCATTTGGATCTTGGCTAGATCAGAAGAAATTATTAAGTTGTGCCTTATTTAAATATTTTTTCGTTATTAAAATTTTAGGAAACAAATATTAGCAAATATTTTTTTTTATATATTTGTTTTTCCAATAACTGAACAGATACTGAATGAATATATGCAGAAATTAATGTCCTAGGACAACGGAGTGGAATTGAAGCTTAAAAATCGTCTGTAGCTTGAGGACTACCGTAGCTCCACCGTGATGGACTGCGTTCATCTAAATCCGGCGCATCAGAAACGGACACAGACGTTACACCCTCAACACCGCCGGCACTCACATCCTTGCTTCTATCGAAGTAGCGCCACAGCCTCACCAACTTCTCCCGGAAAGTGAAGCCGCCGCCAGTTTCGTTGGCGTAGCCGTTGAGTAAGCGGGCGAGGAAGAGGAGGAAGCAGATGGCCGAGGTGACAGCGAAGAATAGGAAGAGGACGATGAATCCCTGCACGCTTAAGCTCTCCACATCATTGCTATTCGAGCTTGCGCACTCCGATGGAAAAGAAAACCACTTGTTCTCTAGATCCTGTAGCACCCCGTTTTCGGACAGTATCAGAATAGCTTTTGATACATCAGCCACAAGCGGGGAGCCCTTCTGAAATACCTGCACATTGATTCCATGCACAATTGAGTCAGTCGCTTAGATTTGTTGACAACTCTTATTTTCTTGTACACAATTTTTTTTAGTGTAGTTGGATCACACCTGCTATACGTATGATGGAAGCACATTTGTGAAAATCAGAATGTCCATGTCTTATACACTCATCATAGGTAGATGTGCACAGATTGGATAAATTTGGCATGCCTAGTACGTGCTTAAAGGGTCATACGCGCATGGATAATTTGGCTTAGTGATGCATGATGGTCACATAATGGGTACTTGATGGGCACATTTGCCAGGGTGATTTAAAAAAATATTTTTAATCAGCATTCAAATGCCAATTGCTGTCGTTTAACAATTAGACTCGTTTGATGTCATTTTTGTGTTTTTTTTTAGCTCCTATGAAAAAAGCTATTATATTTATTTTTCTAAGTAACTTGTTTGTGAATACGTTATTAACTTGTTTTATAAAATTGAGACAAAAGAGTTAATAATTAGTTATTATAAAAATTTGTTTTTAAATTTGTGTGTGATAAAGTTCAAGTAGACGGTTTCCAAAACATTTGTACTGCTTTTGAAATGTCAGTTTCAGCATCTCGCTTATCTCAACTTCACCTTCCATAGCAATGAAGTAATAGCAAGGAATAAAGGTCAAAAGAGAATGAGTTGGGACATGATACTCACAAATCCGAGTCCTCCGAAACGGTAGCTCTGTTTAGCGTCGGTGAAGGTCTTGCAGTATTCACTGAGGAAGAAGCTCTCAAAGGGAAGCTCGAGGAAAGCAGCATCAATGGTGCCGTTGTTCAGGTAGTCAGGAAAATCGTACTGGCTGTTGACACTAAGGATGTTCTCCGTTTTGAAACCGACGACATTGGTCAAGTAAGACCTCACAAACGACTCCCCGTCACAGCCAACAATCTTGTTGTTCTCTATAAGCCACTTCACGTCAATTATTTTCGGCTTCAGAAGTGGAACCGTCAGCATTGAAGTTAAACTGGCTGTGTAGCTTTGTATTAGAACGAATACTACACACAGCCATACCACCACCACTATGCGGCTGTAGTTATTTTGGATCCTCTCCTCTGCAGAATACCCAAAAAGAGGGGGAAAAAAATTAAAGACCATAAATTTTTTGAGGAAATTTTCTGTTAACCCTTTTATGGACACAAACATCCTCTCTAATTGTCTTTTATTTAAAAAATATAGTTCAGTATATAAAACTCATGATATACATAAGGTTTGAGAAATGGTCAAATCACTTTTCCGGTATATAATATGCACGGTCGTACCTTACACTATATATAATATATGTAAGAGATCGCTTTTGCAACTTAAATTGATAATCTTTTAGTCATACAATTATAATTTTTACAATAATACTCTGTTTCTTCTAAACTATTGAATACATTTGACCATCTATAAAATAAATAATTCACAATAAGTTTTTTTTAAAACCTCTTTAGAAACCTTTTATATTGTCAAAAATTCTATCCCCACAACTCGTGTCTATAGTCAGATAATAGGCAACAACCATATCATTAATGCCATATATATTTAACCCTTTATGGAATACTTAATTTGAAAAGCTTGATAATTGAATATTTAGATGTTCTAGGAGCCTTTTTAGAACCTCTTGGCATCGTGCAAGGGGCTGTTTTCTTTAATCAAATATTATGTCAAGGTTTGCTTCTTTTAAAATGGTGGGTATAATTGACCCTTCACATTATACAGAATTCTGGGAATCTCTGCGCTAGGCTACCCTAATTTAACTCTTTGATTAGATGGCATTTGGATTTATGGATAATGCTTTTCGGGCTATACTACTTACGGTGAGTGAGGAAAAGTGAGGAGAAGATGAACCAAACCACGGCGCTGAGCCGATTCTTCCACTGGCCTCTTCCAGAGTCCGGACCGTGATCGTCTGTCCGAAGCTCCAGAAGCCAGACGACGAAGACAGTGAAGAGCAAGACAGCTCCGGTTGCTAGCCAGAGTCGCGGGGTGAAAGGCTTCATGAACAGCCATGCCTTCTGTGAATCCTTTGATTTGAATGGGACTATCATCGACAACCCTGACTTGGCATATGGCAGAGTAAAATCTACATGCTTTGATCGGTTCGCCAGTATGGTCACATCACCGACCACTGCATCGAACGTCTGCCATTAACGACTGTCAATACGAGCACAACAGTCCAGTAGTCTTAGGAAGAAAGTATATATATATATATATATATATATATGAAAAGGTCTTAATATTAATATTTCTGAGAGAAATACTGTATAGTATGACACTATTTTATTTATTTATTAAATTGATAAATGTTATGATTTTATGTTAGTAATTTAGACATATTAATTATTAATTGATTAATGTATATAGAAGTAATAATTTTTAATAAATATATATTCAAGATACATTATTTGATAAAAATAAAAAGTATTTTAATAATTTAGAAATGATTTTCTCTCTCAATGAAAGTTAATGTATTCTCATTATTGTAATATGATAATAAAATAGATTGTACAAAGAAATAATAAAAAGAGATTAATGTGTCCTGGGTTCCTGATTGTGGTACAGATTATGGAGCATTTGCATAACCTATTGCAGATCGATCTGAATTGGGTGCAATTTTCATCGCGGTTAACCTAGAATCTGTACATCACAAACTACAAATAAGAAGTTAGAGGACAACGGGAGTTTATCTCACCGCAAACACTCCGACTCTCAAGTCAGATATATTCTACAATAAATAGAGAAATGTAAGCTTAAAGGTAAATATGACGGGAGTGCGAGGATGTAGGGATGAGGAAAGTGTGAGTGGGATGTATTTGGAGGACAATGTTTCGAAAGTTACATCGCTATGGGTGGCTCACTGACTTCGTCGTGCTGTTACGGAGGCTCGAGGGAAGAGAGCTGGTTCTTACTTCTCGAGAAAGAAGGTGGAAGGATCGAACACTTGATCTCCGGCCACCATTTTTACTTGAGATAGGGCTCTCTCTTCCCCTTAGTAGAAGAAGGTATTTATAGGCTCCCTTTGAGATGCTTTAGAAGCCGAGGCTCTCGACAAACGATTTGCCAGGATTCGTCAGCCATTGTCCACTCGCAGTGGCCAGCGACATTAGTTGTCATTTTGCGGGGGCAAGGGGAGTGTCGTTGGGTGCGAATCACGCTTGGTTTGCTATCGGCACGAGGATTAGCAGAGTGGCTTGAATGGATGGCATGCGCTGTAACTTGTAGCGCTAACCTTTTTGCCCATTGACTGGAATCTGCTAAGCTGCCTGCAGTTGCTTTGGCAGGCTGCAAAGGCGCACTAATTGGTTGCGGATTTGGGGCTGCACGCTAGAATCCATTAGGCTTCGCAGAGGGGTTTGGACCTTGCTGCTCGATCGGGCTTGTCCCCCCTGGATCGGGTCTTGCTGCTCTTAGCCAATTCCCGAGTTGGACCCAACGGAGAGAAATTATTTTCCCATTCTTTGAAAGAAGAATCAATGATGGGTTATTTTGTATAGGTTACTTATGGAAACTAAATATTTTATATTTATGATTCTAGGTATGTTAACTAACGTTTTTATATGGCTATTTAGTAAATAGCATGATAATAAAGATTCAATAAATTAAAGTTTAAATCTCATTAAACAACTTTTTCATTATTTTTCATACAAAATTTTTTTTAACTTTCCTTTTCGTAAATTAAAATTTATATAATTTAAAAATATCTTAAATTTTATATTCAGATGTTTTACAATTTAAAAAATTAAATGTAATTTTTGATAATAAGAAAAATTATTAACAATGAATTTGATAAAATTTACTTTCCAACAGTGACTGGATCAAATTTGCGTGGCAGGAATTGGTTTACCTTGTTGTAGACGCAGTTAACCAAGTCGTCGTAGGAGCCATAAAATGCAACGAATTCCGAAGAAAAGGCGTAGCTTTCTTCCAAGATCTTCACCACCTCCGTGAAAACATCGATGCTGAAGCCAGAGAACTCGGTCCTATTATTCGGGTCCTCTTCCTTCTGCACCTTCACAGACCTGTCGAACAACGCCGCGCCCGGAACTCCGATCTTCAATGGCGTTGCATTGACAGGCATTGCCCATCCCAGGGGCACGTCCTTCACGTCCCCCGGCCAGTTCACCATTCCCTCTCTTCTTCCACTTTCTTCTCCTAATCTATCAAAGAAGCCATTTTCGGGTGACCAGAAGTCTAGCTCCTTATAGCGCTTGCCGACGACATTGATGACCCGAAGCACCCCGCCGCGTGATAGTTCACCCCCTTCGAAAGAAATCTCCCCACTCAATCCCTGGAAGTTGCTCGACAAAATGCCCTGCAATAGTTCTCTTGAAGAAATAATGTTGTCGTTTCCCAATTGCTCCATGGCCTTTGTAATGGCGGTGACAGCATCGTATGCTCGAGCAGCATGGATGCTGGGCTGTGGATACAGTTCCTGAGGGAATTCTGCTCGATATTCCTCCCAGAATTGGAAGTAGAAATCGTTGAATTCCCTGCCTGTTTCGGAATAATGCGTCTTGACTCCCAGCACGCCTTCCATAGAAGAGATTACTGTCGAGTTCACAGAGTCCAAGAGGCTTGATATCGAGTCTGTAACTATCCACGCCGTATCTCTCCCGATCAGCCCCATGCTCTTCGCTTCTCTGAACAGGTAAATAGCCAGCGGCAATGAAGATTGCAGGACGATGAAAACTCGTGACTGCGTGCTTAGCAGCTTCACCAGTTCGTCGAGGACCATCTCTTTAGGGTTCGGCATGGAAGCCACCGGCGGCAAGGCTAAACGGTACTCGATCTCTGACCCAACATCTTGAAGATATTCGGAGAGAAGATTTAGGATCTCGTAAGTTCCTGCATAGCCATCATCTTCATATACTGCGATTACTCTTCTCCAGCTGTAGTGTTTAACTAAGGATGAGATGCACAATAGCTGTTGGCTGTAATTGGTAGCCATTTGTATTAACGATGGCCACCGTTGAGGCGCCCATTGCAGCCTGTTTGGTGCAGCTGCAAGAGAGAGAACTGGCAGTTGGTGTTGGCTTCCAACTTGAGCTACTAACGCTGCTTCTTGCCATCTCTCCATGCCTACGATTGCTCTCATCTTCTTCTCTTTAACCAGCTCAAGAGCTGCAATTATACAAGCAAAGATTAAAGTCAACAAAATACTATTACTACAATTTAATTATAATAATATATATAAATTTATTTATTTATATGATTTTGCACTTTCGGATCGTTACAGACCTGCAGAAACTGCTTGGAGGGGTTCTGAGCTGTAGTTTCTTATATGAAGGGACAGCTTAAGATCGTTTGATTTCTTGTTGAAGTTCTGAACTTGTATCCTCATGGCGATAGTTTGCTCTTTTCCAATCCGAGTATTTCCATCTACGATTGCTCCGATGCTTACCGCCGCGACGCCATTGCCATCAGCTTCGGCTTCTGCAGGCGCCGTTTCAAGGGAGAACAGATAGAAAGAGATTAGGAGAGCAAAGCAAAGAGGCCACAACATTGGACGTGAATTCTTGACTCCGGCAGCCATTTTTGGAGCTTTCATCATGCAGGTCTTCATTGTAACCAATGAGAATAAGAGGGGAAGAAACGAAGAAGGAATATTTCATTGCCTTGAGGAAAAAAGATCATGTACAAGATCCCCGAAGTCGTCATGGAAATTATGACGAAGCTTCATTGCTGACTAGACTTGAGAGATGGCAAATTGCAAGAAGCCGCCTGACATCAGAGCCGAGCGGCCCTGCCCCACAAATGAAATTCAACGGACCGTAGAGGATCGTATGACTTTTTCTTAATAAATTAAAAAAAAAAAAAAGAAGCTCGGCCTTTCAATTTATCTGGACGGCTGAAATTTACAACGCAAATCCGATGCTACGATCAGCGCAGCGCAGAGTCCCTACGTGTCCGGGATCCTACTTGACCAAGTAAGATTCTCCATCCCTCCTATTTTTTGTAATTTTTTAATTGCTTTTTGAGTTAAAAAAAAACTTTAAAAAATAAAAGAAAAAGTCAGAGGGCGAACATTAGGCATAGGCGAACATTCAATAATTTAATAATTGGATCGGTCGGTGTTTATTCACAAATTCATATGCAGCGTAAAACGAAAAAAAAAAAAAAAGAATTTTTGAAGGGATTATTATAAAATTTAGTAAAAATTATGTTTTATATTTATCTGCTTCTCAACATTCTTTGTTAGAAATTCATGTTTAGATTTCATTAGATTTATCTAAAAAGATAGTAGTGTGTCATGTAAAAAGGACAAAATAATTTTTTAAAAAAATTAATATTGTTGAGGACGTCAATAGCGGGCTGGCCAACGAAAGAGGAAACGTCCCAAATCCACAACGGCTCAATTCTACCTGGACGATCAATGGTGCCGTTGACCAGATGAAGAGCTAGTAGACTGGCGGAGGCCGAAGAGCGGGACAGCCCATTAAAGCCTAAAACGGTCAACATTTTCATTGATCGGAGAGGTGGCCCGTAGACTGGTTGGGGCCCAGGACGTGCACGGCCTAAATAGTAATTGGTCAACGTGTCTATCTCAGAGCTACAACGGTCATCTGTTCTAATTTTTCGCATCTCTAAGAGTGCAAGTTCCACTGTAAATGTTATCTCCAGAATCAGTACACATCCCAGAAGGAAGGCAACAAAATCTGTGCACTATTTATAGGAAACTCTAACAGTTACAAAACACATAAGAAAGAAGATTAATTTCCTGAACCGTTACAGCTAGAAAAGAGCTCACAGCTATGCCAAAGAAGACAACAATCCTTAGCAGAGCATGGGCAGCCAACCCTTCTGCGTAAGGAAGGCAGCCAAGGGTCATGATTATAAAAGGCTATGAAAGTTCCCTTCAATGGCATATTCTCGAATATATACTCAAATACCCACAAAAAGCCATCAAGTAATTTTAAGCTCTCAAAAGTTCTCTAACCCACTCGAGCCTTCAAGCGCTCTCTTTTTCAGCTATTAGTTCCCAGCGAACTTTGGATTAAGAAATTCTACTTCTCACGAGCAATCACATAAGTCACTCACCCCACGAGTGCGTTCCCACCTACACAAACACTCATCAGCATTCATGCTGTATTCACCTTCTCATTACAAAATGTCAACTATTGACTTGAATGTCAAAATATTTTTAGTGAGATCAAATCCCACCGTCACCTGACCTCTTTTTTAAAATTGTAGTGTGCAAGATCCAAAGCTAATTAAACGGAGACCGAAATTTGACGTACTACTCAACTTGAATCTGTTCAAATTTGGATCCAGGACACTTCATTGGCGCCGTCTGCGGGAAGCTAACAAAAAGCTAATCACTTTTATCTCTGCAAATACTTTCCTTTACAAAGTCAATATCATCAGGCAAAATAGTGAACACCAGAGCCCAAGCTAGCGTTCTCGCTAGAAATGCTGCTTCTCTCGATCAAGACCACTCTATTGATGTGATGGACTGGATTATTCTCTATTGAATAATCTCTGTCATTGGTAACATGAACCAAAGCCTATAATGAATATTTATGGATTCTTCAAAAATTTCGGTAAAGTTCCCTCTCCAATTGGACAAAAACAAAAAAAAAATAGAACCTGCTCGAATATATCCTGTATAAGCACACATCTACCCAAAATAATTAACACAAGGTCTACAACACAACACACAGGATCACGACATCTGTCATATCATTCATGGCTCCAATACAGTACTCCTATCTACCGTATTAGATTTAGAGAGATACCATCTAAAATAAAATAAAGCTCAAAACATCAGCATAAATGCGAAAGTGTAACTAAATCATCAAACCTGTGGAAACATAACAAAACCATCATATAATAACAAGTCACCTCCATCTATGAGTGGCTAATTACATTCTATGACAACAATATGATCAAAACTTCAATGCACTTGATGTCCAACTAAGCTCTTCAAGCAAGTCTCTCTCCTTACTCTAACTAATCTGGCGCAGGTTAAGTGTTCTCATCTAAAAAGATAAACAGCAAGAGTAAGCGTACAGCTCAGCAAATGTAATCATAAGTCACATCTTATAGTAGAAAGCAATAGAAGCAATAACTGAAAGGGGGGACACATGTAATTTCAACAGTCATGAATCTTGAGAGGAAAACAAGGGAGATCTGGGATCATTAGATTCTCACGGTTATATCGATTATGCATTAATCATTTTCATTTTATATCATCTTTGCGGACCCGGGCTAGTAGGTCGTACTAACCAACGATGCGAGAGGACTAGGAAAGGAATGTGTTCGCTACATATTCTAAAGCCACGGCTACATTTTAGGTTTGCAGTACTCGACCATCAGTTGCATCTCTACTATACAACACTAAACCAACGGCTACATTTTAGGCTTGCAGCACTCGGCCCCTCAACATGCCCTATATCCCTCGGGGATCAGGGCAATCCTCGTTCTTCCACAATAGTTTCCTAAAGCGTACCACGAAGATCACCTGCTCCCACAAGCGGCCAAAATACGTGACAATGTATTACTTAGGTTCACACCGCGATGGACATGGTAAGTTAAAGAATACTACCCCTATGAATCATAGTCCTAATTTCAAGGTTAGTTTTCACACTTGGAGAGGAAAATTCACATTTGCTATACACATTCACAACTCGGGAAATCCCATTCCCATCACATACATCTCCATCCGGGAGATCATTCCATCACAATGCACAATGTGGATTCCCTTCCGCTTACTTGCTCGGTTCACAACTTTCTGTGGGACTCAATCCCGTCAATACAATTCAATTCATGTTCGCAAGAGAATTCCAAATTTTATACCTTCGATAACCAAATATTGTCTTAGAAGCCTCCAGGGCTCATTCCCTTGCTTTCGGTACACGGATACACCTTTTCGGGGCTTACATCACATTGAAACATTTAGACGTCACTTCCATAACAATTAAACGAGGGCATAACATGTATATTTCTCATTTCATTTCGGGTGAACAGTGTTAGGTTTCTTTTAGAGCATCCGGACGCCACAAATGGTTCGATACTTGTGAGATCGGGTGTCCAGTTGATATATATGCAAAATTGGGACATGATGATTCATCTTTTGGGGTCGATTCAACATACACGAAGGTGGAAACATGTAACTTCCCCCTTTACACTCGGATGAACAGTGTCAGGGCCAATTTAGAGGGCCTGGACATCGCAAACTGGTCGAAATGTGCGAAATCGAACTCACGGCCGACGTATGTACATCATTGGGACGTGGGGATTCACATTTTCAGGTCAATTTCACGATACACGGAAGAAAAATGGGAAATCCCCAATTTCGTGGGTTAGGGTTTCGGTGAAACGAAAATGAGTGAATCGGACACGATTTGAACAACTAACTACATATTCCTTGGTCATTAATCATGGGTTTCAAGATTTTAACATTAATAATGGGTATCGACATAAAATACCCAATCAAATCAAACAAAACATCAAAAGAGAACGAGAAGTGAGTATGAGAACACTTGCCTCGACGTGTGCTTTTACCTTTATAACTAGCTCTCGGACGGATTTGGACACCACAACCTCAATCTCCTCCCTTTTCTCACTAGAATCGGCCCTCTCTCTCTCTCTCTAGAAGTTTTTAGCTCGTGTGAAAAATGAGGAAAAGAGAAGCAGCCGCGACTTTAAAAGGCGTGGCGCTCGAGCACGCCTCGAGCGAGCATCAAGCGGGCCCAATTCTGGAAATCCGGCTCAAGCTCCACTGGAGCGGCCAGCAGGCGAGCACACTTTTGGAAATCGCACTCGAGCCATGGCTCGAGCGCGCAGCAGGTGCAAGCCTGCTGGCAGTGCTTCAGCAGCTCGAACCCGAATTCTTCTAAAATTTTTCTTCCGATACCCAGCCTTATTCATTCCATAGGCCTAGTATTGATCATTAGCATACTAATCACCTCATCATTATCAAGTTTTTAGACCCGAAACCTCACAACTGATAACCTAGTCAAAGGCGCACCCGCGTCATTCCTCCAAAACCCAACGAAGCAGATGAACAATATCAACAAAATACTCTTGATACTCTACACCCTTCAGGACAAGAAAAAGTCGGGGCTTTGCCCTCCACAACTCCTGCCTAGGCCTCCTGGAGAGGAGGCCAGAGGAAGAAGCCGGTCAAGAAAGCTACAAGGCCGGCCAACTCTTATAGTCTAGAGGCCTCCAACGTTCAAAGCCGTCCCAGGCTTGAGGGGCGCTTAGGCCATAAGATGGCGGATGAGAGTTCAGAAAGAAGGAACTCCTGATATACTCGGGATGAGCCAAGGCCTCAGGCTTAGGAGGGAGCCTCCGGGAACGAACGATCCGTCGAAGGTAGTAGCCGACCGGTTACACGCCGTACTACTGAAGGAATGGAGTTGAGGACTTATCTCAACTCCAAAAGATCCGAGAATGCCTCCCGAGTGGAGGCAAAAGTTGAGAAGATCTGGAACCGCGTGTTTAAGGATGACGACAAACACGCCACAGATTTGGAGAGATCCTCTTTCGCTGTTGAGATCTTGAACCGCCTATTGTCGACTAAGTTCAAGATGATGACACTGGATTCTTACGATGGGAGTATTGATCCCATGGATTACTTGGATCACTTCCGCACCCATTTGAGTCTTCAGGGCTTGGAGGATTCAGCAATGTGTCGATGCTTCCAGTTCACCTTGAAGGGAGACACTCAGATTCAGTTCCACCGACTCTCATCAAACTCAACCCTGAACTTCCGAGAGCTCACTGACCTCTTCCTCGCCTAGTATGCTTCTAGCCACCAAGAAGAGAAATAGCCTTGGCATTTGTCCCACATCAAGTAGAGACAGAGAGAGAATCTAAGGAAATTCCTAGAGTGCTTCGCAACAAAGGCCAGAAGGATTCCCAAGCTCACAGAGAGATGAAACATCGTAGTTTCATCTCAACCTTGACGGGTGGAGACTTTTTTAAGCACCTGGCCGACAAAAACCCGCAGAACTTTCAGAAAGTGGAGTCTATCACCAAGACCTACGCAACCACTGAGGAGGCTAATGAGGTAAAGCGTCATGAGCAGACTGATCAACCTTGCTCTATCCCGACCGATGAAAAGAGAAATAACGATGGTGGCGACAATCCCCACTAGAAGTAGAACAAGACCAGAGTAGTGGATCGCAAGAAGTACAGGACGATCAACCTGACTCCTCTCAACAACACACGGCCAACGTCCTCATGCAAATCCGTGGTGAAAAGTTCCTCAGATGGCCAAAACCATTGAAAAATGCGGAAGGAGAAAATCCAACTAAGTACTGTGATTTCCATCAATCTCTGGGACACACCACAGAGGATTTCAAGATGCTCCAGTGGAAGATTGAAGAGTTCATCCGGATGGGCCATCTCACCAGGTTCGTCAAGAACCCTGGGTAGAGTTCTAGTAGCTCAAGCGAGAAAGGACCTGATCCATCCTAGCCACGAAACCGGGTCATGGTTAGCGTGGTCAACATGATCATGATCCGGCCAACCAAGATCCAAGCAGATCACAAGGAATGGCAAGCCGAACAGAAGAAGCAGAAGATAGAAGAAAATGTCATTAGTTTTACTGATAGTGACATGAATCATTTAACTTTCTCACATGCTGATCCCCTTGTTATATCGCACTTATTTCGGATGGTACCGGGGATTATCAACTGAAACGAGTTTTCATTGATAATAGAAGTTTCAAGGATTTGCTCTATCTCGATACTGTCTTTAAACTTGGATTAAAAAAGAAGCAGCTAAAACCTGCCGAATGGCGACTGTATTGTCACGAACCCGAACCAAGCAGGTCAATTTCTAAAATCTGAAATCCCAATTAATTTTTAAAGCCAATCATACCAAGTCCCGAAATTCGGGTGTGACAAACCAAATATACACTCAACAAATTTAAAATCCTCACAGGACCTCATCGAACAATAGTCCGAGCAAAATAAATACGACCTGCTCTACAATCATCGTAAGGGAGGTAATAATCCGACCCAAAAATCAAAATCAAACATAAACAAATATTCAACTATTCCCAACATATAACAATAAGCCTATATCCGGCCAATTCCATAATCCAATTACATCAAATATCAATAGGAACCATAATAAAACTGAACTCACCAAATCGGACGAATACCTGACCGATCATGCCTGTACTCCTGTACTGCATCCGAACCTTCTACTCTGAAGGGACAAAACAGAAAAATGAGCCTAATGCCCAGCAAGTATCATATTTAGTCAAGAGAAGTTCAATAAATCAGATGGAATGTCAAATGGGTGAAAATCCAATCAAATTTCAGAATAAATCCAAATCGCCGATAAGACAAATTCAATCGAAATCCAAGATCCAAGTTTCAAAATCCAATGGTAGTCTCATACTCAAATCAAATGTCCAAGTCCAAATAAATGTCCAAATTTTCAAAATAGTCCTCGTCGGGACGTATATATATATATAAATATATATATATATAACCAAAATAGAAGTGATCCGAACCAATTCCAAAATCGATGTCGATCGGAGTCCAAATCCGAGTCCGATTCCAAATCCAACGCCCGATCAGCTTGTGATCTGAGGCAGAGTCCGATAGCCGGATGCCGAGTCCAAATCCAATTCCGAGTCCAAGTCCAAGTCCAAGTCCAAATCCAATGCCCGATCAGCTTGTGATCTGAGGCAGAATTCGATAGCCGGATGATCCAATAGCATGCGCAGATATCGAAGCAGCACCGCGACAGATATTCCAAAGGTCCTGATCAAATCATATAATCAAAATCGTTCGAACGAGACATACCAGGCCCAATTATAGGCAAAATCGACGAAACTCAAATCCAAGTCCAAAAATCCATATCCAAATCAAAGTCCAATTCCAATCAATGCAAAAATACAAATTATGCACCAAATTTGGGTTCTCATTATTTAAAGACTAGCTTGAGAAAGGGTTACACATAATCCCGGTAACCTTAGGCCAAAATCCATGTATTGTATACCCATAGATAAGGTTGCTCACTATGTTTTGCCAACCGCGCTTTAGGTGCATTCTCAAGTTTGTTAGATATATTAGGACGTCCGAATATATTCTAAGGTCAAATCAAATTTTCCAAATGGGAAGGGTCACTACTCCAAGTCTTTCCGCGGCTGAAAAGGGATTTCCAAATAACAAAATAATCTCCCCGTCGGGAGCTGGCCAGAGTCCAATAATCCAAATCCAAATGTAGTGACCACAACCCGGCACGTGCATGTGAAAATACACGGCCAATGCAAATTTCGTGTATATTTTCGTTATGAGCATCGATATAAATATACATCGAGTCCAATAAATTATTCGACTTTCGAAAAATATCAAATTCTCCAAAATCATAAAACCCACCCAACAACCCCAAAATATCCAATGAACTACACATGCATGTCCGTAATAAATAAATGTGTGTACAAAAAATGCATGCATGTTAGTAAAAATTCCAAACAGTATCCAAAATATATCGAAATTAAAATTAGACCAAAGAGGGGGTTTGCGGTGATACTTACCTCGGACCTCATACTTTGTAGATCTCAAGAAAGGATGTCCCGAAGTGCTCCAATCACCACTTTCTCTCTCTACTCGTGCGCGTCCCTCTCTCTCTCCTCCGCGCACAGCCCTCTGCTGCCGCCGCCGCTGCCGCTGCCGCCTTGAACGACCGTTGATCCACCACCGCACGGCTGCCCCGCCGCCACCGGCCTCCCCGCACCACCAGCCTAGGACCGGCGCTGCACACGGCCGCCGTCTCCTCTCACGACTTCGCCGCCGATCTCCTCGTCCAACCCACACCGCGCCCACACCGCCTCGGTCGACGCCACCACCGACCACCGTCGACCGTCCGCGCGCCACCACGGGCCGGGCCGGTCACCGCGCCGCCGCGATTCTTCCTTCTCTTCCTCCCGTGGCCGCGCCGATTCACTCTCTCGCAGCCTTTCCGCAAGCCACCACCACCACGGCCGCCGCCGACCACCACTGCACCGGGCCACCCTCGCCGCATGCCGCCGGCGCCGGCAGCCTCCCTCTTTCTCCTCCGCCGCGAACCAAACCCAACCCCTCTCTCTCCTCTTTCTCCCTCTCTCTCCCGATTCTTATCTCCTTCCATTTTCTTTTTTTTTTCCACTTTTTGTACTTATCCACTTATATATATATTTTCATTTTAGTTTTCTTTAATCCAAAACCCGAATCAATACTTTGGAGACAACACGGTGCACCCCGCACCAGCCCAACCGATTCAAACATCCTTCCAAAATTTTTCAATATTTAATTATTTTGTCATATATATATAATATTAAATTATATATATTTTCCATTTTAGTTTTCTTTTAATCCAAAACCCAAATCAATATTTTGGATATTCTTCAACTTTATGTTCGCTTCTTCTCAAATCACCATTGAGTGATTTATCCGATCCAAACATCCTTTCCAAAATTTTTCAAACTTTGGCTCAACACAAATTCTTGTCGATGGATGACGATTCCAATCCAAACACATCCGAATGAGCATTCCCATATTTATAAACATCTCGACCATCCACATCGAACTTCAAATCGGATCGCAAATTCAATCTCCTACTAAGCGCCAAATCATATCTTCAGACAAATAGCCAAAAGTCTACACACTTTCACGCGCTTACTCGATTGGATCTACCTCCAATCAAAATCAAAGTCTCGTAATCAAAATATCTTACAATCTTCTCATCTCGACAACATACCAACAAATAATCTCGAGAACGACATCCTGATCGGCAATAAAAGAGCTAACTCCATCAACTGATCCATCATTGTCCAAATTGCTACCAATCTTCTCGTCATCCGAGGCTGATCTGAAATACAAATCTCGATGCTTCTTCTTTTGCTCGACTTCATCTTTAGGCACGGATATACCTTGCCACATAGGCCATAACCTCACGCTTTATATTTTGCCTGCAAACCTTGACACATAATCAACTTGCCATCAAATTCTCTCTCCACTCTGCAAGGTGGAAAATCTTCGACGTTCCCATCAAACTTAGACAAATCCAACTCAATCACAATTACAGATGACCTCATTTGCTCTTTGGCTCCTATTCAATCAGCTTCTGAGCTTTCATCCGATCAGCGATACTCAAACGAGAATTCCCGCAACCATGCCTCCTCTAGAACGTAATGGAGAAAACACTTTGTGCAGATATTTGTGATTGTCTCAATAATCACTTTCAACTTTAATGTAGCTCATCCAAAAGGGCTTCATTTGATCTTCTCAAAAGATCCTCCTACGTATAAAAATTTCGCTCGTAATCCAATCCTAACAAAGAAAGAGGAAGTTCTTCCGACAAGTCTTCCCATTGGTATCTTCGATATAGCACTTCACACAAAATCCTCCAAACGTGTGTCGATTCTCGACTTTCGTAAGGCTCGTCCAAAAGAGAATCACCACCGATCTTCATAAGAACTTCTCCCATAAATAGAAGCTCTAATAAATCCAATGCTGACAATATGGAAAGAAAATCCATCTGGCCCAATCCTCATGCAGGCATTCTTGCCACAGCACCTTCATGCGAAACCCTCTAGATTGCGCCGCATCCCTAAACTTTTCTTGGATTAAGCGCCCGACCATACAAAATCGAAACATATCAAAATCTTTCTCAGAAGCATTACTGAGCACTACCAATTCTTCTAATCCATCAGGAATCGACAAAACTGACACCGATGACAATCTATTCTTCAATTACTGAAAACCTTTCCCATCAGCATCACTTGATTTGAATACTGATCACTTCTATTCCAAGGGTGCCACAACACTGAAATTCTCGAGAAACCTTTAACAAATCTCCCATCACAATCAACTAAAGCCAAGAAACTCCACACTCCCGTGACCTTAAACGGTCTTTTCAAATTCGCCACTATTTCTATCTTCTTCGAATCTCCAAATGTCACATTAAGAACCATATGCGCCAAAATGACACATTCTCGAAATCTATAGCAGACTTTCCAATCAGATTCTCATATTTCTCAATATTCTTCAAACAAATTAGAAAATCAGTGACACAGCCATCAAAACTAATCCAAACACGATCAGAAGTCCAATCGACCAAATCCATAAAAGACATTAAAATATTTGACAGCCCAAAAGCACAATTAAAATTTATAATGGCCACACATTGACCTGAAAGATGTCTTATACACATACTCCCACTGAAACCTCGATTAAGGACACATCGAGCACAGATCAATCTTAGAGAAAACCCAAATTTCTTCAAATAGATCCAACAAATCTTCGATCCATGAAAATTGTTACATATCCAATTTCCAAATAATCCAAACATAGATGTATCAATCCAATTTCATTCGCCAGAGAACATTAAAAGCATTCTACGCCAAGACACTTGGCCGAACAAACCCTTCTCAAAACAAATTTACAATTGTCAGCCTCAATTTCTTCAACTCGTATAAGGCTACCCCATATGGAGCCTTCGAATAGCCGACAAATCCAAGCACAACACCCAAAGACAAACTTGATCTTCGATCCAAGAGCAAACAAATAATCTTCAAAATATCTTCAAACTTGCGATGATCAACATATCTTCAAGGGTCACTAAATAGCCCCCACAGACCATATGCCGATAAACTTAGCTCCCATCTCTCAACAGATAATTCGCTGGCAAGCCAAAAATAACCTTTAGGCCTTCTTACCGACTCTTCCTCGAACTCGAGGATCCATAACCCAAAATGCAAAATGTGATCGACTTGCAAAATAGTCTTCTACGACCGAGGATCCACTTATCTATCTTCATGGGCCATAATCGCAAATGCTTCTAGAGCCATCCATCTTCTATCGTACATCCGGAAACCGATGCCAAAATTTGAATGATCTCGACAAATAGCCCATCTGGCCGCAATTGAAGCGTACTTCATTTCGCATTTAAGCAACCACGCCTTGCGAACTTTTCTCGCTAAACTTGCAGGGCTGATCTCGCAAACTCAAACTTCGTGGGAGAAGACTTTACTTCATCCGACTTTCTTTTAGCTTGTCCTCTGAATTATAAATAAATCAATCGCTCCACCTTGACTCCACTTTGATTTCTTCCGAAGCGCTTCTCTTGAAGCTACTCTGACTTGATCAACAAAGTATGCTCCAACTCTTCGTCATAAGTGCTCTCGAATGACACCAACAACTTCCGATTGAATCTTGAAGTCCTCATCTACTATCATGCTTCAACAATCTTTCAAATTCTTCAACATCTTCCCCGAGCATTGGCCAAGAGATCGAACTACTAACTCTATCCTTCGATTCTTCAGTGATGAAAGATTTCGTGATGGACGACTATCCACCCGATCACAAAACGAGTGGGACCGGACAATCTTCGCCTTCCTCTTGCTCCAATAATGACTTCGTGACTTCTACACGATCGGCATCATCATCGCCAACGAAATCGACTTGCACTTCATCGTCCATGTCTTCTAGTAAGGAGAAACAAGTTGATTTAACTTGAACTTCTTCATCTTTATCTCATGCATCCAATCTTGAAAAATCTTCATTCATCTCCACTTTCACCGCTAACCTTCACAATCAAAATCTCCTTCTACTCCGTAAGATTTCGAGTCGACCACCCTTTATCACCTATCCTCCCGCCGACCAAAATCTCCTCTCTACTCCGCGAGATTTCTGACCAACTCCACCTTCACTAATCGCTCTTCCACAGTTGCAAATTCCAACAAAATCTCCGCATTTTGTAGAAACCAAACAAAATTCTGATTCAACTACTATATCAAATCATACATTACGTCACTTGTGCAACTCATCATTATCAAATGATCATCCTTCCAATCCAAACCAAAATCCCTACGATTTGACCTTCTGATTCAAACCCAAATCTTCACAACTCAAATTTTCTATTATCAACCAAAGGTAATACGTATTATATCCAAATATTCAGTCAAATATTTATCCAAAATAACCCAAAGTATCTCTCCTTACGACTTTTTCTCTGATACCACTTCTGTCACGAACCCGAACCAAGCAAGTCAATTTCTAAAATCTGAAATCCCAATTAATTTTTAAAGCCAATCATACCAAGTCCCAAAATTCGGGTGTGACAAACCAAATATACACTCAACAAATTTAAAATCCTCACAGGACCTCATCGAACAATAGTCCGAGCAAAATAAATACGACCTGCTCTACAATCATCGTAAGGGAGGTAATAATCCGACCCAAAAATCAAAATCAAACATAAACAAATATTCAACTATTCCCAACATATAACAATAAGCCTATACCCGGCCAATTCCATAATCCAATTACATCAAATATCAATAGGAACCATAATAAAATCAACTCACCAAATCGGACGAATACTCCCCCGATCATGCCTGACCAGTACGCATCCGAACCTTCTACTCAAGGGACAAAACAGAAAATGAGCCTAATGCCCAAATAAGTATCATATTTAGTCAAAACAAGTCCAATAAATCAGAGGGAATGTCAAATGGGTGAAAATCCAATCAAATTTCAGAATAAATCCAAATCGCCGATAAGACAAATTCAATCGAAATCCAAGATCCAAGTTTCAAAATCCAATGGTAGTCTCGTACTCAAATCAAATGTCCAAGTCCAAATAAATGTCCAAATTTCCAAAATAGTCCTCGTCGGGACGTATATATATATATAAATATATATATATAACCAAAACAGAAGTGATCCGAACCAATTCCAAAATCGATGTCGATCGGAGTCCAAATCCGAGTCCGATTCCAAATCCAAATCCAACGCCCGATCAGCTTGTGATCTGAGGCAGAGTCCGATAGCCGGATGCCGAGTCCAAATCAACCCCGAGTCCAAGTCCAAGTCCAAGTCCAAATCCAATGCCCATCGCCTTGTGATTCGAGGCGTAATCCGATGTCTTGGATGATCCAATAGCATGCGCAGAGATATCAAGCAAAGACCACGGCTGTATATTCCAAAGGTCCCGATCAAATCATATAATCAAAATCGTCAACGAGACATACCGTGCCCAATTATAGGCAAAATCGCGAAACTCAAATCCAAGTCCAAAATCCATATCCAAATCAAAGTCCAATTCCAATCAATGCAAAAATACAAATTATGCACCAAATTTGGGTTCTCATTATTTAAAGACTAGCTTGAGAAAGGGTTACACATAATCCCTGTAACCTTAGGCCAAAATCCATGTATTGTATACCCATAGATAAGGTTGCTCACTATGTTTTGCCACCACAAGCTTTGGGTGCATTCCTCAAGTTTGTCGATATATTAGGACGTCCGAATATATTCTAAGGTCAAATCAAATTGTCCAAATGGGAAGGGTCACTACTCCAAGTCTTTCCCCGCCGCGGAAAGGGATTTCCAAATAACAAAATAATCTCCCCTCGGAGCCGCCTGCAGTCCAATAATCCAAATCCAAATATAGTGACCACAACCCGGCACGTGTATGAAAATACACTACCAATGCAAATTTCGTATATTTTCATTACGAATATCGATATAAATATACATCGAGTCCAATAAATTATTCGGACTTTCGTAAAAAATATCAAATTCTCCAAAATCATAAAACCTACCCAACAACCCCCAAAATATCCAATGAACTACACATGCATGTTCAGAATAAATAAATGTGTGTACCAAAAATGCATGCATGTTAGTAAAATTCCAAACAGTATCCAAAATATATCGGAATTAAAATTAGACCAAAGAGGGGGTTTACAGATACTTGCCTGACCTCATACTTTGTAGATCTCAAGAAAGGATGTCCCGGTCACCCAATCACCACTTTCTCTCTCTCTGCCGCCCCTCTCTCTCCTCCGCGCACAGCTCTCTCGCGCCGCGCTGCCGCTGCCCTGCCGCCGCGAACGGCCATTGATCCACCACCGCACGGCTGGCCGGCCGCCACCGCCCTTCCGGCACCACCTGGGCCTGCAAGACGCCGGGTGCACGACCGGGCTCCTCTCTCTACGACTTCGCCGGCGATCTCCTCGTCCAACCCACACCGCGCCCACACCGCCTCAGCCGACGCCACCACCGACCACCGTCGACCGTCCCGCGCGCCACCATGGCCGCGGTCACCGCGCGCCGCCGATTCTTCCCTCGCTCCTCCTCGTGGCTTCGCCGCGATCTCACTCTCTCGCAGTCACGCCGCAAGCCACCACCACCACGGGTCGCCGCCGACCACCACCGCACCGGGCCGCCGCCCTACGCCCGCCGCCGCCGGCAGCCTCCCTCCTCCTCTCTTCCTCCTCCTGCCGCGAACCGTAAACCCAACCCCTCTCTCTCCTCTTTCTCCCTCTCTCTCCCCGATTCTTATCTCCTTTCATTTTCTTTTTTTACTTATCCACTTATATATATATATATATATATATAATATTATTATATATATTTTTCATTTTAGTTTTCTTTTAATCCAAAACCCGAATCAATACTTTGGAGACAACACGGGTGCACCCCGGGCACCAGCCCAACCGATTCAAACATCCTTCCAAAATTTTTCAATATTTAATTAATTTTGTCACGCCCAATTTACCTAAAATTATAATTAATATTAAATTGATCTAAATAAAATCCAGGATATTACATTCTCCCCTCCTTATAAAAATTTCGGCCTCGAAATTTATGAATCTCAATCTGAACCTCAAATATCCTATAATGAGGATATTCTTCAACTTTATGTTCGCTCTTCTCAAATCACTTCCTCGATTGAGTGATTTATCGAAAATCTGATCCTCAATAGTAGATCATTTCTATTCCAAAATCCAAATTGAAACTTTGGCTCAACACAAATTCTTGTCGATGGATGACGATTCCAATCCAAACACATCCGAATGAGCATTCCCATATTTATCATACAATTCACATAAGACATATAATGTCCATACATCAAATTAAGAGATAAGATCAATATGCACTGTCTCTCTGAGCCTAACAACACTTGGAAGATATTCCATGAACCTTATCTTCAAATAACCCAACTATCTCAAATCAAATTCTTCTCTTCAAGGTGCTTCCATAAACATCGACCATCAATATCGAACTTCAAATCGGATCACAAATTCATCTCCCTACTTGGGCGTCAAATCATATCTTGTGACAAATAGCCAAAAGTCTACACACTTTCAAGCTGTTACTCGATTGATTATCTACCTCCAATCAAAATCGAAGTCTCGAATCAAAATATCTTACAATCTTCTCATCTAGGCAACATACCAATGCACGAATCTCGAGAACATCGATTCGGCAATAAAAGAGCTAACTCCATCAACCGATCCATCATTGTTCAAATTGCTACCAATCTTCTCGTCATCCGAGGCCGATCCGAATACAAATCTCGATGCTTCTTCTTTGCTCGACTTCATCTTTAGAGCGGATATACCTTGCCAATAGGGCCATAACCTCACGCTATATTTTGCCCAAAACCTTGACACATAATCAACTTGCCATCAAATTCTCTCTCCACTCTGCTGGTGGAAATCTTCTGACGTTCCCATCAACTTAGACAAATCCAACTCAATCACAATTACGCATGACCTCATTTGCTCTTTGCTCCTATTCAATCACTCGAAGCTTTCCCATCAACGATACTCAAACGAGAGAATTCTTGCAACCATGCCTCCTCTAGAACGTGTAATGGAGAAAACACTTTGTGGTAGATATTTGTGATTGTTCTAAGCCAATCACTTTCAACTTTAATGTAGCTCATCCAAAAGGGCTTCATTTTGATCTTCTCAAAAGATCCTCCCACACGATAAAAATTTCTTAGCTCAATCAACTTAACAAAAGAGGAAGTTCTTCTCGACAAGTCTTCCCATTGGTATCTTGACATAGCACTTCACACAAAAAAATCCTCCAACGATTGTGCATTTCGACTTTCAAAGGCTCGTCGAAAAGAGAATCACCACTGATCTTCATAAGAACTTCTCCCGTAAATAGAAGCTCAACAAATCCAATGCCGATATGGAAAGAAAATCCATCTCGCCCAATCCTCATGCAAGGTATTCTTGCACAAGACCTTCATAAAACCCTAGATCAAGGCCGCATCCCTAAACTTTTCTTGGATTAGCGCCCGACCATACAAAATCGAAACATATCAAATCTTTCTCGGAATTACCGAAAGCACTAACGATTCTTCAATCCATCGGGAATCGACAAAACCGACACCGATGACAATCTATTCTTCAGTTACCGAAACCCTTTCCCATCGATCACTTGGTTGAATCTCGATCACTTATTCCAAGGGTGCCACAACAACGAAATTCTCGAAAACCTTTAACAAATCTCCCATCACAATCAACTAAAGCCAAGAAACTCCACACTCCCGTGACCTTAAACGGTCTTTTCAAATTCGCCACTATTTCTATCTTCTTGAATCTCCAAATGTCACATTAAGAACCATATGCGCCAAAATGACACATTCTCAAATCTATAGCAGACTTTCCAATCAGATTCTCATATTTTCTCAATATTCTTCAAACAAATTAGAAAATCATGGACACAAACATCAAAACTAATCCAAACACGACATGTAAGTCCAATCGACCCAAATCCATAAAAGACATTAAAATATTTGACAGCTTGTTAAAGCACAATTAAAATTTATAATGGCCACACATTGACCTCGAAAGATGTCTTATACACATACTCCCACCGAAACCTCGATTAAGGACACATCGAGCACAATCAATCTTAGAAAACCCAAATTTCTTCAAATAGATCCAACAAATCTTGATCCATGAAAATTGTTACATATCCAATTTCCAAATAATCCAAACATAGATGTATCAATCCACTTTCATTCGCCAGAGAACATTAAAGCATTCTACGCCAAGACACTTGGCCGAACAAAACCCTTCTCAAAACAAATTTACAATTGTTTGTCTCAATTTCTTCAACTCGCATAAGGCTACCCCATATGGAGCCTTCGAAATAGCCGACAAATCCAAGCACAACACCCAAGACAAACTTGATCTTCGATCCAAGAGCAAATGTTGAATCTTCCGAAAAATATCTTCAAACTTGCAGATGATCAACATATCTTCAAGGGTCACGAAATAGCCCCTGATGTGACCATATGCCGGATAAACTTAGCTCCCATCTCTCAAGCCAGATAATTAGCTTGCAAAGGCCAAAATAACCTTTAGGCCTCTTACACTCTCCTTCCTGAACTCGAGGATCCATAACCCAAAATGCAAAATGTGACCGACTTGCCAAAATAGTCTTCACGACCGAGATCCACTCTATCTTCATGGGGCATAATCGCAAATGCTTCGCCTAGAGCCATCCATCTTCTATCGGACATCCTGAAACCGGATGCCAAAAAATTTGAATGATCCTTGACAAATAGCCCATCCGCCGCAATTGAAGCAGACTTCATTTCATTTGAAGCAACCACGCCTTGCGAACTTCTTCTCGTAAACTTGCGGTCGATCTGCAAACTCAAACTTCAGGGAGAAGACTTTACTTCATCCGACTTTCTTTTTAGCTTGTCCTCCGAATTATAAATAAATCAATCGTCTACTTTGACTCGACTGACATTTCTGCAGGCGCTTCTCTTGAAGCTACCCGACTTCGATCAACAAAGTATGCTCCAACTCTTCGTCATAAGTCGTCTCTAATGACACCAACTTCCGTTGAATCTTGAAGTCCTCATCTACTATCATGCTTCAACAATCTTTCAAATTCTTCAACATCTTCCCGAGCATTGCCGTAAGAGATCGAACCACGAACTCTATCCTTCGATTCTTCGATGATGAAAGATTTGGTGATGGATTCATCATCCACCCGATCACGGGAATAGTGGGGACCGGACAATCTTGATCTTCCTCTTGCTCCAATAATGACTTCGCACTTCTACACGATCGGCATCATCATCGCCAACGAAATCGACTTGCACTTCATCGTCCTTGTCTTAGTAAGGAGAAACAAGTTGATTTAACTTGAACTTCTTCATCTTTATCTCTGCGGCATCCAATTTGAAAATCTTCATTCATCTCCACTTTCACCGCTAACCTTTCCACAATCAAAAATCTCCTTCTACTCCGTAAGATTTGAGTCCCACCAATTTTATCACCTATCCCTCTCGCCGACCAAAATCTCCTTCTACTCCGCGAGATTTCGGACTAACTCCAATTTCGTACCACTTTGCTTCTTCCACAATTAAAATTCCAACAAAATCTCCGCATTTTGTAGAAACCAAACAAAATTCTCGATTCAACTACTATATCAAATCATACATTACGTCACTTGTGCAACTCATCATTATCAAATGATCATCCTTCCAATCCAAACCAAAAATCCCTTTACGATTCGACTGATTCAAACCCAAATCTTCACAACTCAAATTTTCTATTATCAACCAAAGGTAATACGTATTATATCCAAATATTCACCAAATATTTATCCAAAATAACCCAAAGTATCTCTCCTTCGACTTTTCTCTCGATACCACTACATCACGAACCCGAACCAAGCAAGTCAATTTCTAAAATCAAATCCCAATTAATTTTTAAAGCCAATCATACCAAGTCCCAAAATTCGGGTGTGACAAACCAAATATACACTAACAAATTTAAAATCCTCACAGATCTCATCAACAATAGTCCGAGCAAAATAAATACGACCGCTCTACAATCATCGTAAGGGAGGTAATAATCCGACCCAAAATCAAAATCAAACATAAAAACAAATATTCAACTATTCCCAACATATAACAATAAGCCTATATCCGCCAATTCCATAATCCAATTACATCAAATATCAATAGGAACCATAATAAAATCAACTCACCAAATCGGACGAATACCCGACCGATCATGCCTGTACTCTCGACGCATCCGAACCTTCTACTCAAGGGACAAAACAAAAAATGAACCTAATACCCAGCAAGTATCATATTTAGTCAAGAGAAGTCCAATAAATCAGAGGGAATGTCAAATGGGTGAAAATCCAATCAAATTTCAGAATAAATCCAAATTGCCGATAAGACAAATTCAATCGAAATCCAAGATCCAAGTTTCAAAATCTAATGGTAGTGTCGTACTCAAATCAAATGTCCAAGTCCAAATAAATGTCCAAATTTTCAAAATAGTCCTCGTCGGGACGTATATATATATATAAATATATATATATAACCAAAACAGAAGTGATCCAAACCAATTCCAAAATCGATGTCGATCGGAGTCCAAATCCGAGTCCGATTCCAAATCCAAATCCAACGCCCGATCGCCTTGTGATCTCGAGGCAGAATCCGATAGCTCTGGATGCCGAGTCCAAATCCACCCGAGTCCAAGTCCAAGTCCAAGTCCAAATCTAATGCCCGATCGCCTTGTGATCCGAGGCGTAATCCGATAGCCTGATGATCCAATAGCGACGCAGACACCGGCAAAGACTAATGCATGATATTCCAAAGGTCCTGATCAAATCATATAATCAAAATCGTTCAACGAGACATACTGTGCCCAATTATAGGCAAAATCGGCGAAACTCAAATCCAAGTCCAAAAATCCATATCCAAATCAAAGTCCAATTCCAATCAATGCAAAAATACAAATTATGCACCAAATTTGGGTTCTCATTATTTAAAGACTAGGTTGAGGAAGGGTCACACATAATCCCGGTAACCTTAGGCCAAAATCCATGTATTGTATACCCATAGATAAGGTTGCTCACTATGTTTTGCCAACCGCGGCTTTGGGTGCATTCCTCAAGTTTGTTAGATATATTAGGACGTCCGAATATATTCTAAGGTCAAATCAAATTTTCCAAATGGGAAGGGTCACTACTCCAAGTCTTTCCTGCCGGCGGAAAAGGATTTCCAAATAACAAAATAATCTCCCCGTCGGGAGCTGGCCAGAGTCCAATAATCCAAATCCAAATGTAGTGACCACAACCCGGCACGTGCATGTGAAAATACACGGCCAATGCAAATTTCGTATATTTTTATGTATATCGATATAAATATACATCGAGTCCAATAAATTATTCGACTTTCGAAAAATATCAAATTCTCCAAAAAATCATAAAACCTACCCAACAACCCCCAAAATATCCAATGAACTACACATGCATGTCCAGAATAAATAAATGTGTGTACAAAAAATGCATGCATGTTAGTAAAAATTCCAAACAGTATCCAAAATATGTCGGAATTAAAATTAGACCAAAGAGGGGGTTTACAGATACTTGCCTGGACCTCATACTTTGTAGATCTGAAGAAAGGATGTCCCGAAGTGCTCCAATCACCACTTTCTCTCTCTACCGCGCGTCCCCTCTCTCTCTCCTCCGCGCAGCCCCCTCGGGGCCGCCGCGCTCTGCCGCCGCGAACGGCCGCTGATCCACCACCGCACAGCCCTCTCCGCCGCCACCGCCTCCCCACCACCTGGGGCCGGCAGACGCGCGTTACACGGCCGCCGTCTCCTCTCACGACTTCGCTGCGATCTCCTCGTCCCAACCCACACCGCGCCCACACCGCCTCGGTGACGCCACCATCGACCACCGCCGACCAGCCGCGCCACCACGGCCGCCCGGCCACCTGCGCCGCCGCGATTCTTCCTTCTCCTCCTCCTGGCTTCGCCGCCGATCTCACTCTCTCGCAGCCTTCGCGCAAGCCACCACCACCACGGTTGCCGACCACCACCACTGCACCGGGCCACCCTCGCCGCATGCCGCCGTCCTCCTCCTCCCTCTCCCTCCTCCGCCGCGAACCGTAAACCCAACCCCTCTCTCTCCTCTTTCTCCCTCTCTCTCCCGATTCTTATCTCCTTCCATTTTCTTTTTTTTTTTTTGTACTTATCCACTTATATATATATATATATATAATATTATTATATATATTTTCCATTTTAGTTTTCTTTTAATCCAAAACCCGAATCAATATTTTGGCGACAACACGGGTGCACCCCGGGCACCAGCCCAACCGATCCAAACATCCTTCCAAAATTTTTCAATATTTAATTTAATTTTGTCACGCCCAATTTACCCAAAATTATAATTAATATTAAATTGATCCAAATAAAATCCAAGATATTACATGTATAGCCTAGACAATGAGCCTGTGGTCGTCAAAGGAATGATACAGTTCGAGGTCACCCAAGGCACATACCGTAGAACGGTGAGTCATACACTCACCTTCTTGGTCGTCGACCTGCCCTCTGTATATAATGCTATCTTAGACAGACCATGCCTAGCAGCATTCGGAGCCATCACTTCGATACCATATTTAAAAATGAAGTTTCCAACAACATGCGGTATCGGTGAAGTGTTGGGTGACTAAGTGATTAGGCGGACATGTTACATGTCCTAGATTGCACCAAGCAGCAACGGACGGCCTACAGGAAAGCTAGACAACCGAGACGAGATTGGGGGCTCACTCGTTGAACCACTACGTAACGAGCTGATAGCGCTCTTGAGACAGAACGCTAGTGTCTTCACATGGGCACCCGTTGACATGCTTGGAATCCCAGCTGGAATAATAGTCCACAAGTTGGGCCTCGATCCCAACTGTAAGTCCATCAAGTAAAAGCAGAAGAACCATTCAGTGGAGAAGCTCATCGCCATCTGGAAAGAAGTAAAGAAGTTTCTGGACGCCGCTTTCATCAGAGAAGTCCAGTACCCGGATTGTCGTCCTGGTAAAGAAAAGTAATGAAAAATGGCAGATGTACGTCAACTTCACCGACGTCAACAAAGCCTACCGAAAAAATCGCTTCCCTTTACCTAGGATTTACCTGTTGGTGGACTCGACTTCTGCATATGAGCTACTTAGCTTTATAGACGCATACTAGGGCTACAATCAGATTCGGATGAGCCTCGAGGACGAGGAGCACACCTCGTTTATGATCGACCAAGGCACCTATTACTATAGGGTCATACCTTTTGGTATAAAGAATGCATGTACCACCTATCAAAGGTTAGTAAATAAGATGCTCGAGAAGTAGATCGGTCGCAATATGGAGGTGTATGTCAAGGACATGCTCATCAAGAGCAAGACCACCAGCGACCATATTCGTGATCTGGCTGAATCCTTCGAGGTAATCCGCGCACACCAGATGAAATTAAATCCTTCAAAATCCCTCTTCGGGGTATCCTCAAGGAAGTTCCTAGGTTACATCGTCTCTTAGTGAGGGATCGAACAAAACTCACAGAAGATCAAAGCCCTCACGGACATGTCTCCGCCGTGGAGCGTCAAGGAAGTCTATATGCTAACCGGACGACTAGTAGCATTGTCCCGCTTCTTCAAAAATTGGGGGACAAGTATTAGCCTTTCTTTAAGGCTCTGAGGGAGACTAAAGCAAATGGCTTCCAGTAGACTGCAGAGTGCCAGGTAGCCTTCGATGAGTTGAAGCAGTTTTTAGCTAGTCTATTGTTACTGATGTCACACAGAGATAGAGAAGAGCTATACCTCTATTTAGCGGTGTCAGAAGTAGCTCTCAGATATGTTCTTATTCGTCAGGACTCCAACTCCCAGCGGCTGGTCTACTATATAAGCAAGACATTGACCAATGTAGAGACACGCTACCCGCACACTGAGAAGCTGGTTTTGGTACTTGTCTTCTCAGCCCATAAACTGAGACCGTACCTCAAGGCTCACGCATGGTTGTCCTAACTGACCAGCCAATGAAGGGCATTCTTCAAAAATTTGACATTTTCGGACGGCTGGTTAAATGGGCCACTGAGTTGGGAGAGTTCAATATCAAATTTTGGCCCAATTTAGCCATCAAAGGGCAAGCCCTAGCGGATTTCATCGTTGAGACAATGACCCCAATTGTCAACGAACGCCCCACTGAGGACACAGGTCACAATTCAAAAGGGTCAGAATGGGTTCTTAATGTGACGGTTTGTCTACGAATTCAGACAGCAGTGCTGGAGTGGTCCTAAGGAATCCGGAGGGTTTAAAGTGAAAAACTCCCTTAAACCAGACTTTTCAGCCACTAACAACGTTGCCGAGTATGAAGCCCTATTGGCAGGATTATGGCTAGCCAAAGAGTGCTCAGTTAGGCCACTAACCGTCTACGGTGACTCGGAGCTAGTTGTTAACCAAATTAACAAAAGTTTCGAGACGTGCAACCTTCTCTTTGCCAAATACCTGGCCAAGGCGAATGAAACCATATGACGATTTGACAAGTTGAATTTAGTCCACGTCCCCAGAACTGAGAACTAGAAGGCTGACCAACTTGCTAGAATAGCGATGGCCAGTGATCCAGAGCAATACTCGAGAGATATGAGGGAGGTTTTGAGCACTCCCAGTATAGAAGAACAGGAAGCGATGCAGGTTTCCGATGTTAAAAATTGGATGACACCTTATTGGAGATATCTGGCAGACAGAGTACTGCCAGAGAATGCAGAAGAAGCCAAGTGGATCAAAAAGACGGCCGGTTAGTACACCATAGTCGATGGACGGTTCTATCGCCGTAGCTACTCGACTCTATTTCTGCGGTGTCTTACCCTTGAGGGGGCTGACTATGCTTTGATCGAAGTCCACATTGGGATATGTGATCACAAATTGACGGAAAGAGCCTAATGTTCAAGATCATACACCAGGGATATTACTGACCAATGATGAAGAAGGACACCCTGAAGTTCATGAAGAAGTGTAAAAATTGCCAACTCCATGGCAATCTTCACCACCAACCACCTGCAAAGTTAAGATCCCTTCAAGCTTCTTGGTTTTTAGCACAATGGGGGCTCGATATTCTCAGCCCATTTTCCATTACGGATGGGCAAATGAAGTTTATCATTACAGGTATTAACTACTTCACCAAATGGGTTGAGGCTACCCTGCTAGCCAAGATCACCGAGCACAATGCCTTAGAATTCATCTACCAAAGCACAGCATGCAGATTTGACATTTCCAAAATCATTGTGACCGACAACGGAATTCAGTTCTTAGAAAAACGTTTCACCAAGTATTACACCAATCTCAGCATCAAATTGGTCCATACTTCAGTAGTATACCCCCAGAAAAACGCACAGGTGGAGGTCACCAACTGTACGTTACTCCACGGTCTGAAGGCTAAGCTAGAGGACACAGGGGGCTCCTAAGTCAACGAGCTGCCCTCCGTCCTATGGTCATACTGGATGATTCCAAAGGAACCAACTCGCAAGACACCCTTCAATCTCTGCTACGGGACTGAAGCGGTAATTTCGGTTGAGATCGAGTTTCCAAGTCTTAGGGTTGAAGCTTTCAACCCACTTGGTAACTCCCAGAAGCTCAAGTAAAACCTAGACTTGCTGGAGGAAGCCCATGACGCTGCCAAGATGCAGACTACGGCCTACCAGTAACAAGTCACCCACTATTACAACAAGAAAGTAAAAGTGCGACAATTCAAAATTGGGGACTTGGTCTTACAAAGTATAAAGGTTATGAGGAATACCACCAACCGGAACAAGCCTTCTTCTAATTGGGAAGGCTCGTTTCTAGTCTCAACCGTTCTGTGAAATTGAGCATACAAGCTTCGAACCTAGAATGACAAGTTGGTCCCACAAACATGAAACACGATAAACCTAAAGCGCTACTTCCAATGAAGACCTAGGTAGGTCATTTGTATGGCATAAGCGTGCTTGTAATATTATATTGTCATTAAAAAAAGAAAAGTTCTTTTCCACTTGCATTGTAATATATATATCTTCTCTCTTTTTTTTTTTTCTATATGAATATTTACTTACAGGTTATACGAAATAAATGACTTAGACTGCCCCTAAGTCTGGCAGATTTTCACTTGTTCGTAATTAAACCCTTGTCATCCAAGCTGCTCGTGAGGGATCGAATTAAACCCTGGTTATCCAGGCGGCCCATGAGAGGTCGAATTAAACCCTGATCATCTTGGTGGCCTGTAAGCGGTCGAATTAAACTCTGGTCATTCAAGCGGCCCATGAGCGATCGAATTAAACCTAGATCATCCAAGTGGGCCATTCATGGTCTAACTCAACCTCACGGGGCTTAAGCGGCACGTGTGATGACCTCCTCCAACAGGAGTTAGCACTGTCAGTCTACGACGGTCAACATCCTAGGAGCAAGTGCTCTATCCAAAGCTGGCCACCTAATATCAAACATGGGCAGCGTCACTTAAGCCCCAACTCACGATCAGCTTGATACGCCTTCAGGATTCACCCTAATGTCTCATTGAGGACTTAAGTCCATCTGAGAGTACAACAAACATCTTCAATGTTGCGAGACGAACGGCCAACTTGCACAAGGAACACCAAGTAGGCCGGCTAATACAAAGGGCAAATAGCTAAAGAAACAGCTAATGAAAGCGAAGTCATGGAACGCAGTATGTTGGTAAAACAACTATTTTATTAATGATAAAATTATGGTTATAAATTACATCAAAAGGTAAAAGATAAGGAGTACAAAATCTAAGGAGCAGAGCTCCCTGGAAGAGGCGAGAGATGCCCCCACACACTTTGGGACTGATCCACGAGACTCTCACGTCACCGGGAAGTATGGTTCACTGGTTCAATGACACCAACAGGAAAATTGGGATTCACCAAGGGGCAATGCGACAACTGATGTTGATGCCTTCCTGTAACCGTGCCCATACCGCCTGAGAGACCTCATGAGGGTGTATGTAAGTGGATAGCTCATTCTCTAACAAGGCTATCTTTCTCAGGAGCTCGTCGGTATGCCCCACAGTCCTAGAAGTCTCCTCTTCCAGTCTCACAATTTTTGCTCTCAACTCGGACAATTACAACTAAAGAGCGGCCTTCTCTTCTTGGTGCTCGGCCCTCAACAGGTTCACCTCCTCCTCAAACTAGGCAATCTCTTCCTCACGATCCTGGATCACCAGGTCCCGTTAGTGCAGTCCCTTACCCACTGCACCCATAACTTTTGCCTCCTGCTAGAAATTAGAGTTAAACCACAACCGCAAAGAAGAAGAGAAGGGAAGCTCCGAAAGTTACCAGCCAGGACTATTCGCTACCTCCTTACTTGCCTGCTCCGTGACCTTGGGGCTGATGGCGGAGGACTGGGAGTGGCAACCTCCTCAACACTTTCTGCTAAAGCCTCAGCAACAATCATCTCGGTCAACTCAGCACAAGGTCAGCCGTTTCAAAAAGCTCTCCGACGACTGGCTCATCAGGCACAAGAAACGGCTCTAAAGCTGGCTCCTCCAGCTCAACTCGCGGCTCATCAACTGGCTCCATCATGGCGGCTACTCCGTTGGCGCGGCTTGAACCGCCTAGCCTGTTATAGAACGGATCCTTATCCTTGAAGGACCTTCCGTTAATCGCTCTTATTTAATCAAATACAAATGCGCTAAATAATTAAAACATAAAATCTGCATAAATTTTGGCAGAGTTTCCTCTGCAATTGGATGAATACCAAAAATACAACCTGTCAAAATTACCTACATAAACATATAAATATCCGAATTTCTTAATTACTCTATAACATATTTACAACATAGGATCCACGTTGCCATAACATCCATGGCACCAACACAGCACACTTCAACTATCATGTTGGATCTAAGAGATATGCCATCTAGGCTTAAACAAAATCTAATACATCCAATATTAATATGGAAGCAGGACTAGATCCATAAACCTACAGAAGCATAACAATAACCACAAAATAATAGCAAACCACAATATAACACACCACATTAATCTAACTCCACTATTTATATTTTATTACATTAAACATATACAAAACTACAAGTCCTCAGAGTCCTCCAGATCTCTTTAACTTATCTCCCACCTTACTCTAAGTAATCGGGTATCAGTTCGCAACTCTCATCTGGAAGGAAGAAAAGCAAGAGTGAGCTAATAGCTCACCAAATACATCATAGCAGAATACTGAATAATAATAATAAGACTAAACAGAAGAAAGATATAAACGAAACTTGAATAGACATACTTGGGATGAAATTTACTTCTTTCTTATTCTTATTTTCTTTTGGACATAATTTAAACATGTTTATTCATATTTGCGGATCCGAGGTAGTGAATCTTACTAGTCAAATGGAGCGAATAATCGATGATAGATTGCATTCACTCCATACAATTTAAGGCCGAAAATAGGAACCGGAGATCCCATCTTGTGGGATCGGTACAGGAGTGCCTCCCAAAGGTAGGTCAGGAACAGAAAACTACCCTCTAGGTTAACGCTCCGTGGAAGGACAGACCACGTATAACTCCATGAACGGAGTTATCTTCGATTATCACCGTAACGTCCTAAGGCATGTCCTTAATATTACCCGCTACAACAAGCAGCCAAAATAATTCCTTGAGTTTTTACTGTCACACTAGTGACATGCCTGGGGACATTACCCATCAAAACATGAACGCGGATCCTAATTTTAGGGTTACAGATTCTTTTAAAGGAGGTTTTATCAAATTCTTTTAACAGATATCTCCATCTAGGATATCATAGCAGATTCTTTGCATAGATATCTCTATCTAGGAGATCATATTCATCAAATTTTTTTTCAATTATTCATGTACTTATTGTCTTACTTATAGATTTTAGTCTTTTCATAACTTTACATTCATACGAATATCATAAACAGAAGAAAGATTCAAAATTCTTACTATTGAAGAGCAGATTAACTTTGAGAGCTTTCGGATGCGGATTTCTTTCACAAATGCATATACAGAGCTTCCAAATTATTCGATTAGATTTATACAAATATACATATCATTTGATTAGCAGTTAAATATAGAAAAATTATGTAAAATATCATTCGAAATCCTCGGGCGAACAGTTTCGTGAACAATGCACGTGAACAGTTCACCGATGCATATATTTATTTATTCTCAAAATTTCGGATATGAACCCAAGGCATGGGTAACTATAATCCCAAGTCAATTTATACATTTAACTCTAAATCGAAGCTCAAACGGCGTTCGGGCGCAGGTTAAGGGCTTCGGGAACGAAATTTCACCAAATTCCACAAATTCGGATACCCAATTTGTAAATTAACTTACCTAAGTCATACATAATCGCATTCTAGTCCCAAATAAATCAAAAGCCCCAAAAATAGAAGCCCAAAACCACCCGGGCACGGGGTTAAGGTTTCGCAAATGGGAATTCATATAATTTCACCAAATTAGGTATCCAATCGACAAATTAACTTACTTAGAGTGTGGGTAATGGTATTCTAGTCTCAATTTATACAAAAGCCCTAAAAATTCAGGGCCAGAATCCACCTGATCGAACATGAACAGTACACGTGCGTGGGTGAGGATTTCGGATGTGAAAAACGGTGCAAAAAAATAAATCGGATGACGAATATTATATATATGCATAATTAGACCATGGGCATCATAATTATACGCTTGGGGTCGGGTATCGAGACAAAAATACCGAAAAGGGTTAACCAAAAATGAATAAAAATAGAAGAAAAGAGTATGGATGTACTTGCCTCGACCCGACTTATAATTTTTCCAACTAGCACGAAACCGAAATCGGACCCAAAAGCCTCCATTTCCTCCTCTTCTCTTTCGTGTGGTTTCCTCCATTGCCGACCTTCCGCGGCTGCCCCCGTGCTCCACCTCACCATGCCAGCCCTTTCCATGCCGGTCATTACCGGGCAATTGTCGCCTGCCAGCGCAGCTCTCCTCTCTCCCTCCTCTTTCTCTCCCCGAAACCCTTTTACCCCGAGCCCCCTGCTTCCCCCATCCTCTTATTATTATTATTATAATATATATATATATATTATGTTTTCTTTAATCTGAAATCCAAATCGATACTCGGATGCATCCCGGATACTGGTCCAACAAATCCAAATATCCTCTAAAATTTCATAATACTTAATTAATTTTTTTCACGTCCAAATTATCCAAAATAATAAATAATTTCAATTATTTTAGATAAAAATTTAGGATGTCACATTACCCATCAGCTACGGTAGTGCAATGACCACACAACTTGCGGTGGCACGCAACATGGCCTCATACTCCTCTCTAGCCGCCTCTACTCCAGAGTGCTTTCCAACTCCAGCAAGTTGCTCGGCTATTACGTAATCTGGCTCTATGGAAGATGAGGAAGAGGGGACTATCGTCGCAGCCATTTTCTGCCTTGGACTGCTGGGAGAATCTTCGGTGGAAGGTGCGCCGACCGCATCAATGGAAATGGCGCTAGCCTTCCTCTTGTACTATGAGGCATCTAGTGGCGGTCTGATCTTCTGGACCAGAGAAGGAGATCTCCAACGAGCTTTTTTGACTTCCCCCTAGAAACCAAATGATCTCTCCAGAACTCGTTATGGTATTTCCTCACCAGCTGCAGCAATGGCTCCACAACCTCCACCTCAGCATTCCTGGGTGTCCCGGTGAAAGTCTTTGGGACCTTACCCCTATCCCGGGATAAGGTCCATGTGTCACTGATGCGCACGAGGAAGTAGCGGTCCTTCCAATTCTTCAGTGAATCGTAGATGGCCTCACTGACGGGAAGGACTCTGGGGAACAGAAAGATCCAGTTCCCACTCTGGGTGAATCAAAACACCACCCTAACCATGTCCTTCGTTAGCATCCGTGTATGCTGGCTTTGCAAGATGCATAGCGTGTAGAGGAAAAGAATGACATTAGCGTGGAGCCGTGTGATAGGAACTTTGAGCACTGTAAAGATATCCAGCAGCTTCTTTGGGACGGGGATGCAAAAGTCATTCCTTAGATGACCCTTGTACACAGTGATGCAGCCCCTAGGAGGAAAGTAGGCCCTATCGTGCTCACTGGGCATCACAGGGACGATCTCATGTTGAATGCTGAGATCTACATACAGCTCTCTCACCTCACCAGGGATAATTACAGAGGCAATCTCGACAACAAAATGAGTCATGCAAATGAAGGTAAGAAGATTAACAAAGACTTAGAAAATTTTCAGCGATGAAAACGTTGAAAGAATGGGCTGGTTTCTGTAAAGACTTTTTTTTTTGGTAAGTAAGTGATTTGGATTAATGGGAGAAAAAAATTTACAATTAATGATTTTTCACCAAGTGTTTTTCCGACTTGGGGATAAACCATAACCGCTAGGGCATGCCCCGAGCACATTGATACAACGAATGAAACCAACAGAAAACAAAAATGCTCGAATTCATGCACTACAAGCAAACTACTCTAACATCAGTAGAGCATTTCCTAAACAAAAACATGCCAATCCAAGGCATTACCGAAAATTGGCAACAGAACATATCTATTCACCCACTGTTTCAACATCAACGCCAAAGTGGAGATCCGTACCAGCCAAGGGACTTTCCAGCTCCACTTGATGAACCGAAACCTAAAAATTAGGCTCAACATCCATCAGCAGTGCAACACTTAACCGGATGCAGCAAGGGACACGGCACTGCCAAGTAACAAATCAAGACGCGCCACCTTTAGCGTAATCAAAGAAACCAAATAATGTAGCAGAAAATTCCATTCATTCCCGCACTTCACTCCACCATAGGCGGTGAGTCCTCCATTTCTTGGGCAGCAAATTCCAGCTCCAATCGTGAGAACAAAGAATAAGACCGCAGTGGGCTGGCTCTGACAACATCGAAGAAGATGCAAAGAACCAAGAAATCTACATCAACAGGAAATCCTAGTGCAAATAGCACCCATAGTAGTTTACCGAATAATTCCTTCAAGAATGCTCCAAAGAAGATCCAGCTTCCTGTCATCAGCAGTAACTGATCAAAATCCATGCAGCTGTTCCTCCAACCGACCAACACAGCATTGGCAATTGGAGGATCAGGCCGCACAGATGTGGAGAAGCCTAAAATCGGAGGTTTCAACACTGGATCCATCTTGCCGATCTCTATGATTTACAATCCTTCGGCATTGAAGCATGATGTAGCCAGCAACCAGCAATCAGGTCCAGCTGCAACTCCCGGGAACTAAAGGTGCAGGGCCAACAAAATCCACCGCCACTCGATGCAGGCAGAGAATTTCAGAATGCAATCTGCAGTTCTGCAGATAATTCCAGGCAGAAAGATCCAACAGCCAAACTGCACTACAGTGAATGGCCCAGTGCAGTTAACAGCTATTGTCCACACTGCATTATCCAGGAACATATCCAATAAATTCCTCGGCCAAACATCCTTTTCGGCAGGCTAAACACAACCCAAATAATTGCTCAACAGTAGCAGACTTGCAAACCAGCTAAAAACAGCACTGGGCAACAACAGCAGAGCACCACCAATCACAGCCCTGCAAAGAAATACCACAACACAGGCGCAAACAACCACTACCCCCATGGCACATACTCTAGCACCAGTTGCATCAGCAATTCCTGGCAGCAGGTAGTGCAGAGCAGAAGAACTGCATCAAAGACCAGTATGAAAGGCCCAAATTCCACCCCCAGCAATGGCAACAACATCAAATGCACAATGGGGCTAGTCTAAAACCAACCATCACAACCAACCAATATATTTTTTGGTAAGTAAGAACCAACCAATATAGCAGCAAAATCCATTCATTCCTGCAATTCAGCATCATCATAGGCAACGAGTCCTCCAAATCGTAGGCAGCAACCTTCCAGCTCCCACAGAGATCATCAGAAGCGGAAGCATCAGCCATGAGATCCGCAGCAATAGTGCAGAAGTAGCGCCCACAGCAGTTGCCCAAGTATCAAAACTCCAGAAAGACCCAACTTCCTAGCCAACAGCACTACTGATAAAAAACAATGCTGATTATCCTCCAACCAACCACCACAGCATTGGCATTGGAAGAACAGGCCACAGTAATGAGGAACAACATGAAACCAGAGGCTTCAGCACTGGATACAGGATGTCGAAATCGATAAATAGCAAACCTATTGCAGCATAATACAGTAGGCCTTCATCAATTGTTATCAACGAAAAGGAATAGGCATCAGCCCATTTGCCTAGGATCAAGTTCAGCAATCAGTACACTTCATACTGAAAGGCATATGATGATCCATGTAATACATTAGCACAATTGCAGGGCACCATATGCTGGAAGCACATCCAGCACAACCATAAAAAATACAACAGCAAGTACAGCATTACACCAGCCCACTACAATAGCAGATCAACTCCAACCACCAACCTGTCCGGGTCACACCAATGGTGAAGGGACACATCCAGAAGTTATCTGCACAGAAGGATAAATTCCTCTTCGAGTAACTCAGCCAGTAGACCAGCAACAGCAAACAAAATATGATAGCAAAACCCTCAGCAAACCGAAGGGACCCAGTTCATCATGCATGAAGAGACAAAAGAGATTATGGAGAAGCTATGGCCAATAGCATACACCCTAAAGGAGCCCCGCTCCATTGGCCAATCCATAAGCAGCTTTTATTTACATCCGAAGAGACACCATCAAAGGGCCAAAGCTCCAGGGGAAGCCTTGGGTTTTTTGGGTTTTTCCTTTCTCCGTGATTTTGAAGGCGTCCAAGCTTCACTCTCCAGGGCCAACGCCTCATTGACGCTTAAAAATTTCTCAATGGAGTAAACAATGGTCCGAACCACTGAGATTTCAACAGAAGACACACCGGGTTTTACAGATTCAGAACCCACATGCTTGAATGAATCCAAGCCATACTTTTTTGTTATACGTCGAATAGAGGTAGGAGTACACTCACTATCTGTATCAGTTTTGGGGCCCGACCTTTTGGGGAGCGCAGTAGGGGGGGCTCCCATTCTACCGGTTGCATTTGAAAGGCAAACCGATCGGCCGGGAGCTAAGGACAGCATAAAAGAATCTGATGCCAAAGGAGCTGAAACCAAATTGGCCTCCTCATCATCAGGAGAGGGATGGTTTATAACAGTGGGATCAACCACCGTGCCAAGAACATCCACACGGCCCTCTTCGAGGTCGGCCTACGAAGATGGCATCTCCATCATCCACAAAATCCATTTGATCGATCCAGCCAGACCACGGATCACGGCAGCAGATTTTTGATGAGTACATGGAGCAGAGATGCTGAATAAGTAGCCCGAGCATAAGGCCGCTCATTCAACAGAGCAACTGCATCTTGGAAGGACAATTGGTCGATTTGGGGCCATCCGAGTAATCCAACACAGAAGCCACTGATGCAGTAAACGCCTCCAGCATTGGTTGGACAAAGCCTGGCACCGAAGGTTTGTTTATCACAGTGGGATCAACCATCGTGCCAAGATCAGCCACACGGCCAGAAGGACTGGTGGACGATTTGGGGACATCCGAACAATCCATCACAGAAGCCTCAGATGCAGTAAACACCTCCAGCTTAGGTTGAACCAAACTGGGCACCACGCCATCCAGGTCCAAGTAATTCGAATCAGCACCTTGAGGATTCAAACCAGGGGGATCAGTCGAATGTGTCTCACACGGCTAGGAATGATCAACAGATCCAGAAGACCCACCAGACATCAGGCCATTGTCATGGAAGGAAGCAGCAGATTTATGGCGGCCTAGAGAAGTGCTTCGACCTCCCTAGTCCGGGAACCTGGCAAGTCCACCTCCACAACAGTGGCATCCTCCACCTCATTTGCAGAGCTCTTTAAGAAAATCTTGGACGGGAGCACCGAATCAAGAGAGATTTCGACACACACCCTAGCAGAATGTAAACGTTCCATTTTGGCAGTGAACGAATCAAGATGGAGAGGTTTACCCACAGCGCTACTAATCCAACTGAGCCCAAGAGGGGTCCAGAACTCAGCCGGAATGTTTCTCAATCTAATCCAAACAGGAAATGAATTCAATTGTTCTCTAACCAATGGCATACCCGGGAGCCAGCGCTTGAGAAGAAGAGGATTACCTCTGAAAGTCCAAGGGGCTCTGGCCAGGACCGCGTTTGAGTGCTCGTCAGAGGAGAAACGAAAGAGAAAGAGGCCATTAGCACCCTCCGCAACATGGCAGAGGCCAAATCGATGCCAAAGTCGGCGAGCAATGTTGGCCACGGCATGGAAATTGAGGCCCTTTCCAGAGAAGCATCCAAGCAGCGTCGACTTCCTGGTTAGCCGACTCTGTTGAATCACTTCGGGGGGAGGAGAAATTCGCGCGACATCACCAACCACAAACTGTGGAGGGAAAATTTTAGAGGTGGAGAAGGAGTGAGACCTTGGTTTTTGACGGTATCAGACCCAGAGGAGCAGGATGAAATCGGAGCAGAAGCCAGGCATGAAATCGACGGGATTTCCTCAATAGGCGAAGAAACAGGTGGAGGAAAAATAGAATCCGCATACAAAGGAAAATCGGGTAAAGAGGACAGGGAACCTGAATCTATGGGGAGGCAGGGAAGAGAGGAGGGGTCAATAGGCACTCCCGAAGGGCCGGCCGGGGCCCAGCGGCGCCGTCGGAGACGGGAGGAGCGCCATGGATGAATCTGAATTTGAATTCGAAGAGAGAAGAGAGAGTCCTCCTCCTCCTTGAGGTTAAGTTGTTGCCTTAATCTGGTTTCTGTAAAGACATGCAACCGTTAGTAAGGCAACGCCTCAAAAAAGCACACCCATTATGGTGGACACATGTCGCAACCGAAAAGGGCGCAGTTAAATCAGATCTCTTGTAAAATTAATCATCGGGATCACAAATTCACGGTGTATTGACAAGTGCAAACTTTTCGTCTGACAGTCTGGGTCATGAGGGCAGGTCATTTTAATTCCCACAAGTTCTCCAGATTTAGGCTAAAACGGTCAACGAATCCATTATCACTGCTTTCCTTTTAAGCTCTCCGAATTTTGGCCAGAACGGTCAACGATACGGTCAACGCTGCACTTTATGCTCAATTCTCTGGATTCTGGCACGAACGGTCAACGAATCTGGTCAGCAAGTTGTTTAGCCAGAAACGTCCCATCAAGAATATGCTGGAGGCCGGAGTCCTAGACCACCAGCATGAGGGCTTAGTGATGGGAACGCTATTAATGAGCTGGCCCACGAAGGAGGAAACGATCGAAATCCACAATGGCCCAATTCTGCCTAAACGGTTAATGCTACCGTTGATCGAATGAAGGGTAAGTAGACCAGCAGAGGCTCAAGAGTAGGGCGGCCCATTAAAACCTAAAACGGTCAATGCTTTTGTTGACCGAAGGGATGACCAATAGACTCGGTTGGGGCCCAAGACGCGCATGGCCCAAGCAGTAGTTGGTCCGCGTGTCATCTTAGAGCCATAATAGTCATCTGTCCTAATTTTTTGCATCTCCAAGAAGACAAGCTCCACTGTAATGGTCATCTTCATAATCAGTACACATCCCGGAAGGAAGTCGACAAAATTTGTGCGCTGTCTGTTGAAAACCCTTACAGTTACAAAATATAAAAAACAGGAGATTAAATTACTTGGACTGTTATAGCCAGAAAAGCATTTACGTTTGCGCCAAGAAAGGTAACAATTCTTAGCAAAGCACGAGTATTCAACCCTTTTATGTAAGGAAGACAACTCAGGACCATGGCTATAAAGGATCATGGAAGCTCCCTTCAAAGGCACGCTTTCAAATATGTACTCAAATGCCCACAAAAATCCTTCAAGTAATCTCAAGCTCTCAGAAGTTCTCTAACCCACTTGAGCCTTCAAGCTGTAACGACCCAAATTTCAAAACCTAGAAAATTAGTCATCGGGTCCGGTCAACGCTAGTTGACCGAAAATTATAATGAGGTTGCCCTAAGACAAAAATCAAATGGGTTTATCAATTTCGGCCTTGCTTAATGAAAAGGAGTTCCGCTTTTGAACTACAAAGAGTTCCGGCCTCGAACAAAATCCAAACCCAAAATCCAGTCCGGATTTTCTAGAAGAAAAGAAGTCCGGACTTCCCTTGGTAAAAGGAAGTCCGGATAACAGGGGAAAATTTCCATCATCAAATGAGAAGTCCGGCCTTAAGAAGTCCGGATTTTCGGAATAAGAAGTCCGGATTTCATTGATGAAATTCTAGTCCGGATGTTCTGGATGAAAATGAGGTCCGGATTTCCGCAGTGAAAATAAAGTCCGGATTTCCGAAGTAAAAAGAAGTCCGGATGTCCCTTGGAAAAGAAGAACTCCGGATTTCAGTGGTGAACAGAAGTCCGGATTTCATTGAAGGAAGAGAAGTTCGGATTTCCGTGTGAATTACGAGCTTCGCAAATTCGTCACAAAATCGAAGTCCGGATTTCAATAAGAACTCCGGATAATTTCGGTAAAAGAGAAGTCCGGCTTTCATTAAGGGAAGAGAAGTTCAGATTCTGTGAATTAAGAGCTCCGGCCATTGTTACAAACCAACTCCGGATTTTCATTAAAAACAGTCCGGCCTTGGTGAAATTTGGAAAATTTAAGAGCTAATTAAGAAGGTGAAGGAGCCGGAGTGATGACTCATGTCGTGGGAAACCCACAAACATAAATGAAATAGCAAATTCCAAAGTTTTGGAAAAGACAAAATAATAAATAACACTCTTTGAAAAATATAAAATCATAAATAACACCATTGAAAATTGTGAAGCCATAAATGATGGCCACCTAAACCATGGGTTATAAATAAAGGCTTAAGAACATTAGAAAAAGGCACCCACTAGAAGCTACTAGCAAAGAAAGAGACCGAAAGCAAAGGCAAAGTAGAGAAGAATTCAGGCAAGATACTCACCCCTATTTATAAAATTCATGTTTTATTTATGTTGCTATAAATTATATGAAATTCTGTATAAGTATGCTTTTACTGTTCACACTGAAAGGCATGTTTAAAGAAAATTCTGTTATGCATGATGTTGGATTTCTGTTATGATTTACTGCCAATGATTATGAATTTTGCCCAATGCATGTTTACAGAAAGAAATTGTAGGCTTTATGATGAAATATGAATTTCTGCTATTAATTCTTGTTTCTGTCAAACTGATCTCTAAATTTAACAATAAAGGACCTTCGGCATCCTTACCGAACATGATTTAGGGAACTTCGGTCTTTTTATGTACTCCGTCCCATTATGAAAAGTAGTCCGTCCTTCTGTTTAAAAAGAACTCCGGCTTACTGTAGAAAAAGAGAACTCCGGCCTTTACATCTTTAAAAGTGCTCCGTTCCTTTGTTTTGAATTGAACTCCGGTTATGAATTCCGTATTTTAGAGCTTCGGATTTTATAAGAAAGAAAACTCCGGAATTATGAACTTCGGATTTTGAAAGAAAAACACTCCGTCCATTTTGAATAAAGCACTCCGTCCATTTTGAATAAATCACTCCATCCATTTTGAATAAAGATCTCCGTCCATTTTGAATAAAGCAATCCGGAATATGGAAAAGAAGTGTACTCCGTCAATGAGGCACTCCGTCCCTTTAAGCACTCCGGATTTTTTTAAAAAGAAAAGCCACTCCGGCCTTTGAGCTCCGAATTTTAAAAGAAAAGTCACTCCGGCATTTGAGCTTCGGACTTATGAAAGAAAAGTCACTCTGGATTTTAGAGTTTAAAGAAAATGAACTCTGGATTTTGAAAAGTAAAGTACTCCGAATTTTACAAAGAAAGAACTCCGAAAAAATTTATGAAAATCACTCCGTCCTCTTTAGAAAAAGAACTCCGTCCTTTGTAGTACTCAGTCCTTTTATTTCGAAAAGAACTCCGGTCTTGAAGAAAAACAACTCCGGTTTTTTTTAAAGAACTCCGAATTTTGAAATACATCCTTCAAAAGAGCTCCGGCCTTTGAAACCTGTCTTAATAAAAAGAACTCAGTTTTCTAAAAAGAGCTCCGCCATGAAAAGCACTCCGTCCGTTTTAAAGATGCTCCGTCCATTTTAAGAAACGGCACTCCGTCCCTTTTAAAGAACTTCCGACTTTTGAGTATAATGTAAATGTGCTTCGTCCTTCATAAATAAAGAAGTCCGGTTTTGATTAAAGAAAGGAACTCCGGTTTTGGATTAAAGAAAACGAACTCCGGCTTTGACTAAAGGAAATGAACTCCGACTTTGAAAGAAAACGAACTCCGGCTTTGATTAAAGGAAATAAACTCCGCTTTGACTAAAGGAAATGAACTCGGGCCTTGTAAAGAACTTGATTTCGGGACTTGACTTCCGTTTAAAAAGAGCTTGAAATTAACGAGATAAGAACTTGAATTTCTTGAAAAATGAGCTTCGGCTTTTGATAGATGATATGAACTTCAATGAATGAAATAAAGAACAAGACTATATGAAAACATATAGATTATGGACAATGAGTGGAACTCTATGACTCCGACTTTTGATCTATGATATATGGCCATAAAGAACACGAACCAAGAACCGAGTTTCCATTAAACTTGTTTGTTAAAGATGGATGAAGGATATTGGAGTGACACTCGAGGATGCCTCCTGGGCCACAGGAGGGGACCTTTTGGTGGCACAAGAACTATAGACTATGGCCCCGTATGCCGGGTTAAAGGCATTACCTCCCGCCCCGGGGAGCATAATGAGGGGATACGGCCTTAGGTTGTGGGGTAGCACACAACCCGTCCTCGATGTTGTCCGCTCCCGTCCGGTCCCTAATGATGATATGAATTCCGAATAATTTTGATGAATTTACTGAAGACAAGATGAAAAGAATATGAACCAAGAAGAAACGATATGATGATTTTATGATCTATAATTTGATTATATGTATGCTTGTGTTTTCTGCATGTGAGTATCCTGCTGGGCTTTGTAAGCTTATGGAGGACGAAGTTGAGTAGAGTCCTATGGTGTAGCTGAATGTTTAAACTTGCTGGAGCAGATTTTTGGAATTTTGTTTATTTTGAGGAAATTTGTAATGTTAATTCCGCTGCTTATGAATGTTAGAATGTTTCCGTGATATTTTGGGATTATGAAATTATAAATGTTTAGAATGCATCTCAGGTTTGAATAAAGAAAAGAAAAATTTTTATGTTCACCTTTTTATCTTTTATTTGTAAGAACTTTAGTTTTGACGATGGCTTTTGATGGTAATAAAAGTCGGGTCGTCACACAAGCGCTCTCTCTCTTAGCTATTAGTTTCTAGCGAACATTGGATTGAGAAACTCTACTTCTCACGAGCAACCACATAAGTCACTCACCCCGCAAGTGCATTCCCACCTACAGAAACACTCATCAGCATTCATATTGCATCCACCTTCTCATTTCTGAAGATCAATTACTGACTTGAGCGTCGAAATTTTTTCAATGAGATCAAATCTTGCTATCACCTGACCTCTTGTTTGAAATTGTGGTGTACAGGACTAAAAGTTAAGCGAATAGAGATCAAAATCCGGTGGACCACGCAACTCGAATCTGTTCAAATTTAGATCCAAGACGCATCAAATATCCAAAAAAGGAATCCTTTTAAAAATTTACAAATATTATTTCAAAAGATTTTACATCGATATCGTTTATAAAAGGACGAACACACTTTATTTATATATATGTCAATCTAAAAGATGGGTTAGTTTACTTTTTTTAATTATAGTTGTCTAATTTTGATCAAATAACTGCATTATTTTTTAATTTTTTTTTTTAAAATAAAAGCAACATATTTTTTTTAAAGAAAGATTTTAACTATCCAATATTAATTGAATAACTGCTATTAAAAGTGTTGAATTAACACCTATTTATAAAAGATAGAGACCCCAAACTTGTGTGTGTGTGTGTGTGTGTGGGTGTGTGTGTGTGTCTATGTGGTAAAATTGATACTACTGCGTTAGCATGAAATTTGAATCCTCACTTTTCCACCAAATATGTCGGGGGTTTTGATTTTTCCTGCCGTCAAGACCAAGGAAAGACGATAAGACTATGGGAGTTTGTCATTGTCGTTCAAAAATGGAGGTTCCATCGTACCATTAATGATTATTTTATAAATAATAAATATTAAAATAATTTTTTTTATATTAACTTTTTTTTTTAAATATAAGGATAAATTTCATTGGTTACGAGTATAGAATAGTCTTATATTTAAAATGATGATAATAAAATTGGACACTTTGGGGCTATTATTATGGACAACAGAATAGTTTATGAAATCTATGGGACCGATGGAGCATCCATCTCTTAAAAAATCAATAAGGTTATTATTTATATTTAAAGTGTCTAATTTTTAAATAAATAATTATAATTTAATAATTAATTTTTATTAATTTTTAATTTTTTAAAAAATAGTTAAATTATAATAATTTATTTAAAAATAAATAATTTAAATTTAAAAAAATATATATATATATTTTTATTTTTGTAAGAAATAGAACAGCCATATCTAAAATCTATGACCCCTTCCCACCTCTTCTATGACTGACTTCGTTGAATTTTCTAACTGTTGAATTTCTACACCTTATGTTTGGTAAGCTATGGCCCAAGCTTAATCTTCAACACTGCTGTTGTAGGCATAATGCATCCGATCCAAAATATGTTACGAGCTGTTTATTTTTTTTATTGTTTGTCTCTCATGTGTTATTGTTTTTCTTCTATTATTATTTTCTTTTCTCAATTTGTTAGTACATATAGGACTTTATTTATAATTTATTAGATATTTGGTTTAATTCTTTTTTAATTATCTTATTTTCTATAAATGTATTGGTTAATGAAGAAAAAAAAAGATTGGCTCTCTCACTGTTTCATGTTCTCTCTGCACCTCTCTTGTCTCTGACACCCTCTCACCTTGGCTCTCTTTTCCCGTCTCTCTTCTCTCCTCCTTGCTTTCCTCTCTCACCGTCCTTTCCCTTTGCCGCTCTACAACTCCCTCCTCTATTTCTTCCCTTTCTGCTTTCCTTCGTCCCTATTCCCTCTGTCTGCTTTTCACCCTCTCTCTCGATAGTGACCTTGATCATTTGTCCTTTAAGAGACTGCGGTCCTTATTCATCTCTGCTTCTCTCTTGCTTTAGCCTGCATCTCGGTCTCTTGTACCGTGATCACTTTTCGCCTATTTTTTTTTTCATTTTTATCCTCTGCCAAAGTCCCCTCCTCAGCCGACTTCGCTGATTTCGCCGTCAACGTTCATTTGCGGGTGCCGTCACCGATCGTGCCCGCATCAAAATATCATACAATCTCTTAAGTTGATTTATAATCTGATAAGATCTGAAAAATACTCAAAATATATCATACTGCACAATTTATATGAATACATGGAGAATTTATTCACATATATCATAGTTTAACCTGAAAGCTTAAACTGTTTAATTATAGGTTAATACATAATTATTGTTGGATTTTAGGTTACTCATTTATGAGTCCCACATCTGCTTGATATATCTTCCAGTAGTACACCCGAAATCATTTGGATCTTGGCTAGATCAGAAGAAATTATTAAGTTGTGCCTTATTTAAATATTTTTTCGTTATTAAAATTTTAGGAAACAAATATTAGCAAATATTTTTTTTTATATATTTGTTTTTCCAATAACTGAACAGATACTGAATGAATATATGCAGAAATTAATGTCCTAGGACAACGGAGTGGAATTGAAGCTTAAAAATCGTCTGTAGCTTGAGGACTACCGTAGCTCCGCCGTGATGGACTGCGTTCATCTAAATCCGGCGCATCAGAAACGGACACAGACGTTACACCCTCAACACCGCCGCCACTCACATCCTCGCTTCTATCGAAGTAACGCCACAGCCTCACCAACTTCTCCCGGAAAGTGAAGCCGCCGCCAGTTTCGTTGGCGTAGCCGTTGAGTAAGCGGGCGAGGAAGAGGAGGAAGCAGATGGCCGAGGTGACAGCGAAGAATAGGAAGAGGACGATGAATCCCTGCACGCTTAAGCTCTCCACATCATTGCTATTCGAGCTTGCGCACTCCGATGGATAAGAAAACCACTTGTTCTCTAGATCCTGTAGCACCCCGTTTTCGGACAGTATCAGAATAGCTTTTGATACATCAGCCACAAGCGGGGAGCCCTTCTGAAATACCTGCACATTGATTCCATGCACAATTGAGTCAGTCACTTAGATTTGTTGACAACTCTTATTTTCTTGTACACAATTTTTTTTAGTGTAGTTGGATCACACCTGCTATACGTATGATGGAAGCACGTTTGTGAAAATCAGAATGTCCATGTCTTATACACTCATCATAGGTAGATGTGCACAGATTGGATAAATTTGGCATGCCTAGTACGTGCTTAAAGGGTCATACGCGCATGGATAATTAGGCTTAGTGATGCATGATGGTCACAGAATGGGTACTTGATGGGCACATTTGCCAGGATGATTTAAAAAAATATTTTTAATCAGCATTCAAATGCCAATTGCTGTTGTTTAAAAATTAGACTCGTTTGATGTCATTTTTGTATTTTTTTTTTCTAATATTAGACGTGAGTTATTCTATTCAAAACTCTTTGTTCGTGGATTTGAGAGAGAAAGAGATAAGAATAAAGAGATTTTTCTATTTATTAGATGTTAAATTATGTTTTTATTTTTAGCATATTAGGTATATTATTTTAATTTTTATTCAAAGTATTTCTAATGGTGATTTTATTCTATTTAAATATCTAATAATTTTTAACTTAATTTGTCAACATTTTGCGATAAATATGAAAGCGTTTTAAAAATTTATTATAACTAAACTTACACCATAGAAAAAGTGATTTTTTGTGCTTCATTATTGATAGGCCCCAATATAAGGGCTCATAAAAGCACGGACCAGGAGAAAGACCTAAACAGGAGGCCCAGAATTACTCCCACGAGCCAAAAAAATTGGACGGCCTGAGAGGCCTAAAGCAGAGCCCAATCGCCCAAAGACCAAGACCACAGTAGAAGTCTAAGAGGTCGCGCCCGATCATAAAGAAGCTCGAGGACATCGCTAGCGACATCCAAGTACACGGACAGGAAAAAGACCGAGAACACTAGAAGTCCTGCTGAGTCTCAGAACCGTCCGAGAAGTCAAGAAGAGACTCCAGGGCTTTCCCCAGAGGATCCTCCGAGAGTTGCCTCCTCTTACGAGTCCGCAAACTCACAAGGAGCTCCACCCAATGACGATGACTGCCCTATGCATGACAGGAGGTGCCAGCTAAGCGACTTCGCCGAATCCCAAGGAAATCTGCAACCACTGCCAGTCTCCATCTAAACAGGGCACGCTTGGTCAAATCAAGACTGATGCCTAGACCCCGCATGCCTGACATACCTAGGCCTACTAGCTACGCCAGTCGCGTGCCATTCCGCGCACGTCAGCAGCATTAAATGAAGCCAGTGGGACACTGCACAACTTATCGGCCACCCGATGGTTGCCACGTGTCTTCTCCCCAACGGCATGATCTTTTCTATAAATACCCAGTGAGGTCCCTTTCCAAGGGACCGGATTTTCTCCCCCCAAACTTGCTCCAGAAAGAAGGAAAAAGGCCCACTTCCTCTCGGCCACTCAATCTCTCTCTTCTCAGCCAAACGGAACAAAAAAGAGTGATAAAGCCTTCCAGTGAGCGACATCCCCTAGGAAAGAGATACAAAACAAGAGACAAGGAATGAATTAACCCTAACACTTGTACTTTATAAAGACTTCCACCTAAATAGTGAAGTATTTCTAAAGGACCTGAGCCTCGTGGTTTTTTCTCCCCAATTAAGAGGAGGTTTTCCACGTAAAAAATCCGGTCTTAATCTTCCTCTCGTACCCAACATCTCAAACATTTGTGTTGCTTGGAAACTACGGATTCGACTGGACCCCGCGGATCCAGAACGCAACAGGTTCCCATGGAAAAAATTATTATACTTATCATTCTACGTAACTTGTTTGTGAATACGTTATTAACTTGTTTTATAAAATTGAGACAAAAAAGTTAATAATTAATTATTATAAAAATTTGTTTTTAAATTTGTGTGATAAAGCTCAAGTAGACGGTTTCCAAAACATTTCTACTGCTTTTGAAATGTCAGTTTCAGCATCTCGCTTATCTCAACTTCACCTTCTATAGCAATGAAGTAATAGCAAGGAATAAAGGTCAAAAGAGAATGAGTTGGGACATGATACTCACAAATCCGAGTCCTCCAAAACGGTAGTTCTGTTTAGCGTCGGTGAAGGTCTTGCAGTATTCACTGAGGAAGAACCTCTCAAAGGGAAGCTCGAGGAAAGCAGCATCAATGGTGCCGTTGCTCAGGTAGTCAGGAAAATAGTACTGGCTGTTGACACTAAGGATGTTCTCCGTTTTGAAACCGACGACATTGGTCAAGTAAGACGTCACAAACGACTCCCCGTCACAGCCAACAATCTTGTTGTTCTCTATAAGCCAATTCACGTCAATTATTTTCGGCTTCAGAAGTGGAATCGTCATCTTTGAAGTTAAACTGGCTGTGTAGCTTTGTGTCAGAACGAATACTACGCACAGCCATACCACCACCACTATCCGGCTGTAGTTATTTTGGATCCTCCCCTCTGCAGAATACCCAAAAAGAGGGGGAAAAAAATTTAAAGACCATAAATTTTTTGAGGAAATTTTATGTGAACCCCTCTAAGGACACAAACGACCTCTCTAACTGTCTTTTATTTTAAAAATACAGTTTGGTGTACAAAACTCGTGATATACACGGGGTCTGAAAAATATTCAAATTACTTTTTTAATATAATATATACGGTCTTTCCTTACACTATATACAACATACGTAAGAAACTACCTTTATAACTTAAACTGATAATCTTTAAATCATACAACGATAACTTTTATAATAATATTCTGTTTCTTCTAAACTATTGAATATATTTGATCATATATAGAACAAACAATTCATAATAAGCTTTTTTTAAAACCTCTTTGAATCTTTTTAGAAATCCATTATATTGTCAAAAATTATATCTTCATGACTCATATCCGTAATCATCAGATAATATGGCAACAACCATATCATTAATGCCATATATATTTAACCCTTTATAGAATAGGGAATTTGAAAAGCTTCATAATTGAATATTTAGGTGTTCGAGGAGCCTTTTTAGAACCTCTTGGCGTCATGCAAGAGGCTGTTTTCTTTAATCAAATATTATGTCAAGTTTTGCTTCTTTTAATATGGTGGATATAATTGACCATTCACATAATACGCAATTCTGGGAATCTCTGCACTAGGCTACCCTAATGTAACTCTTTGATTAGATGGCATTTGGATTTATGGATAATGCTTTTCGGGCTAGTACTTACGGTGAGTGTGGAAAAGTGAGGAGAAGATGAACCAAACCACGGCGCTGAGCTGATTCTTCCACTGGCCTCTTCCAGATTCCGGACCGTGACCGTCTGTCCGAAGCTCCAGAAGCCAGACGACGAAGGTAGTGAAGAGCAAGACAGCTCCGGTTGCTAGCCAGAGTCGTGTGGTGAAAGGCTTCATGAACAGCCATGCCTTCTGTGAATCCTTTGATTTTAATGGGACTATCATCGACATCCCTGTCTTGGCATATGGCTGAGTAAAATCCACATGCTTTGATCGGTTCGCCAGTATGGTCACATCACCGACCACTGCATCGAACGTCTGCCATTAACGACTGTCAATACGAGCACAACAGTCCAGTAGTCTAAGGAAGAAAGTATATATATATATGAAAAGGTCTTAATAATAATATTTCTGAGATAAATACTATATAGTATGACACTATTTTATTTATTTATTTAAATTGATAAACATTATGATTTTATGTTAGTAATTTAGACATATTAATTATTAATTGATTAATGCATATGGAAGTAATATTTTTTAATAAATATATATTCAAGATATATCATTTGATAAAAATAAAAAATATTTTAATAATTTAGAAATGATTTTCTCTCCTAATGAAAGTTAATGTATTCTCATTATTGTAATATGATAATAAAATAGATTGTACAAAAAAATAATAAAAATAGATTAATGTGTCCCGGGTTCCCGATTGTGGTATGGATTAGGGAGCATTCCTATATCCTATTGCAGGTCGATTTAAATTGGGTCCAATTTTCGTCGCTATTAACCCGAAACCTGTATATTACAAATTACAAACAAGAGGTCAGAGGACAACGGGAGATTATCTCATCTCAAATACTCCGACGCTCAGGTCAAATATCTTTCTCAATAAATTAAGAAATGCAGGTTTAAAGTAAACGTGACGAGAGTGCGAGGATGTAGGGATGAGGAAAGTGTGAGGTTCCGGATTTAGGAACTTGATAATAATGAGGTGATTAGTATGTTAATGATTAATACTAATCCTTTGGGATGATTAAGGTTTGGTATCGGAAGAAAAATCGAGAAAATTATTCGGGTCCGGTCGGCAAGCCCTCGCTAAAGAACTTGCGCTGCTGGGCGCTCGAGCCGTGGCTCGAGCGGCGAAGCAAAGATAAAAGTCGCGCCGAAGTTTCCTTCTCCCTCGTTTTTCGATCAGTAGAGGGTTTTGAGAGAGAGAGAGGCGCGACGAGAGAGAGAGAAGGGAGATCGAGCCCGAGTCCGATTCCGCGCGAGAGCCAGTATAAAGGTGAAAGCACGTGTCGAGGCAAGTGTTCTCATATCCACTTCTCGTTCTCTCTCGATGTTTTGTGTATTTTCGTTGGGTATTTTGTGTCGATACCCACGGGGAACATTAGAATCTTGAAACCCATGCCTTGAGGTCCAAGAAAATGTAGTTAGTTGTCCGAATCGTGTCCGATTCGCCCGGGTGGGTTTTACTGAAACCCTAACCTACGGGATTTTGGGGGTTTCCCGTTTCCCGGCCTCGTATCATGAAATTGACCTCAAAATTGGAATCCCCACATCCCAATGATGTATATGTGTCGGCCGCGGGTCCGATCTTGCACGTTTAGACCCGTTCGAGGCGTCCGAGCCCGTTAAAGGGGCACTGTTACTGTTCACCCGAGACCGAAGGTGGATTTTGCGTGTTGTCACCTTCGTGAAATGATGAAATGATCCTAGAATATGAATGCCTATGTCCCAATTGTGTGTATATATCGCCAGATGCCGAATCCCGTAAGTTTTGACCCGCTCGTGGCATCCGGAAGCCTTAAAAGTTTCCCGTTGTGGATAATCCAAAAATGAATGGGAAGTTGCATACTTTCACCCTCGTGATAAGTTAAATCGAACCCAAATGTGTAATCTTGTGTACAAAGTGTACGTACGAATCCACCGGACGTCCAATTTCCAAGTATCGAACCGTGTACGGCGTCCGGGTGTTCAAAAGGAAATATGTTATTGTTCACCCGAAATGGAATCAGAAATGTAAAGTAATATGACCCCATAATTGTATTGAAAGTAACGTTTAAATGTTTAAACGTAAGTGTAAGCTTCGAACGTGTATCCATGTGCTGGAGGTAAGGGATGAGTCCCATTGGATATCGTGAACCGTGATGTGAATGGAAGGAAGTCCACATTGTGCTTGTGATGATATGATCTCCTGGATGGAGATGTGTTTGATGATGTAATCTCCCGGTTGGAGATGATTGTGATGGGAATGAGATTTTTCGAGATGTGATTGTGTGGCAAATGTAGATTTCCCTCTCCAAGTGTTGAACCTAACCTTGAAACTAGGACCCTGAGTCATATGGGTAGTATTCTTTAGTGTACCATGTCCATCGCGGTGTGAACCCAAGGAATACTTGGCCACGTATTTCGGCCGCTCGTGGGAGCGGGTGATGTCTGTGGTACGCTTTAGGAAACTACTATGGAAGAACGAGGATTGCCCTGAACCCCGGCGGTGTAGGGTGTGTCTGTTGACGCTACATATTGAGATGTAGTCATCTGTGATGATTGTTGCATGGATGCAACCGAGGGTCGTGTGCTACTGACCTAAAATAGTAGCCGTGGCTTTAGAATGTGTAGCGAACACATTCCTGTCATCGTTCTCCCGCATCATTGGTTAGTACGGCCTACTAGCCGGGGTCCGCAAAGACGATGTAATAATGAAAATGAATAATATCCAATTGATGAATGATGTGAATCCAGTAGAACGTAATGAGAACCGAATGAAACCAGTGATTCAAGATGTATCGTGAGAATCAAGTGATTCTGATTAATGATCGACCAATGTAACCACGAGAATCGTAGAAATCGAGTGATTCCTGTTGTTCCTGTTCCTTCCCTTATTTCTTGAATATGACTTGGAGAATTGTTTATGATTACATTTGCTGAGCTGTTAGCTCACTCTTGCAGTTGATGTTTTTTCCTTTCAGATGAGAACACTTAGCCGACGCCGGATAGATAGAGCAAGGAGAGAAGCTTGCTTAATGAGATTGGCTGGACGGCGAGTGCGTGAAAGCTTTGGACTCAGAGTTGGATCAGTTTTTGAGCAGCCACTTAGAGTTGGGCGTGGCTCATTATTGTTATTATTTTAAGGTTTTGTTATGTTTCCGCATGTATGATGATTTAGTTATGCTTCCGCGTCTGTATATATATGTTTGAGTTTGGTTTCATTTAGATGGCATCTCTCTAGATCCAGTATAGTAGGTTGTGTACTGTATTGCAGCCATGGATGATATGGCAGATGTGTGATCCTGTGTGGCGTGTTGTAGGCTTTGAGTTAAGCCTTTTGATTAGTTGTGTGCTTGTGCAGGATATGTAAACAGGTTATATTTTTGGTTTTCGTCCAGTTGCAGAGGAAACTCTGTCGAATTTTCTGTAGAATCCATAGGTATTAATTATGGACTCTGGTTTGTTTTGCCATTGACGGAGGTTATTCGATAGAGAATAATCTGTTCCGTCACAGTTGGTATCAGAGAAAAAGAGAGATGCCATAGGTTGATCTGAATCATATGCGGAAGCTTTAGGATTGATCTGAATCATATGCGGAAGCTTAGGATTGATTAAGATTGATCGTTTTCGCGAATGAAGGCCTGTGAGGACTGAGTTAGTCCGGTAGTTTTGGTTACCCCAGTCCCAGAACTTAGACTAGAGCGCTAAGTTAGAAGTTGTGACTTAGTTCGGATGGCTAGCCTACATGTCCTAGCTTGTATTCTAGGAGTGGCTAGATTCGAATTGTTTCGGTTTTAAGGAAATATTAGTAGTGGCTCCTTGTTGGAGACTACTAATATTGGTGGTTAGTTGTAGGGAAGAGAGAAAGATGGTGTGTCGAGACACCTTAGTGTTTGAATTTGATCGGTGTTGATTGGGTCCTTGAGCTGATCAGTGTTGCTTCGAGGCCTAAGTTAATTGATCTTGGTTTGAGATTTAAGTTTGATCGGTTCTCGGTTAAAGTCCTTGGACTGGTATTTTGCTTCAAAGGGTTGCCAGGACAACCTAGAGCGTGTGATGAATTGGGTGGAGTTAAGATTGAGCATACGAAACTCTAGGTTGGAAATTCATGAAGTGTCTGGACTTCTTGACAGTCGAGATCCTTTTGGGATTGAGATGTGGATTTTGAGGTTTAAGATATTGTTGCGGTGACCCCATGTCTGATAGAAGACGTGGCGTGCTGCCCCGTGATGGGTAGGAAGAGAGTCGACCCCGGGTGGTTGACGTGAGAAAGATTTTGGGTCTCAAGGATTAAGAAATATGGTCCCATGTATTATAGAAGTTTCTTGAATTGATTTCGTGTCGATGAGACTCTTGGGAGAGTGTCTCAATGGTGGATAGTCCGATCGCGAGATTTAAGGATATCTTTAGTCCTGGACAGGTGGTGAAAAGGTTCGGTATTTTAAATCGGAGTCCTAAGATTTGAGCTCAATGTGTTAATGTCACCTGTCGTGGCAAGAGGTAAGGTTCTTGGGTTTAGTATTGTGACTTGATGCTGTTTTGAGGATTCCGAACCCATGTTGGGATTGTGGTTGAAATTGTGTATTGGGGATGCCCTAGTCTTGGCAGTAATGTCAAGGATGACTTAATATTCGGAAAGGCGAAAAGAAATATGGCAGTGGTCGTTCATGGATGAATCTTGGACGGATGCCTTTCCGAAGAGATTTTGGAAACTAGGATCTAAGTTATAAATTGTGCGGATGTTGGATTAAGGATGGGTTTGCATTCTCCGACTGTGAAGTGAGGAAACCCAGAGCCTTAAGATCAGAGTTTCGGTGGTGATGAAGCATGAAAGGAATTTGTGGATTGCCAGGGTAGAAATGGAATTATCAATCGTGATGTCACACCAGCATCTTGGGGACCCGATTATGTCTATGATTTTGTGATCCATGGGATTAAGGATCTAAGTTCAATGCAATTGGGGTCAAAGTTGTGATACTTTGGAGTTCGTGGATACGATTGGTTGAGTTAACTTAAACCATCTTGTGGTGCCAATCGTGATGTGACGTTTAAGGTCAGTAAGTTGTTGAATCGATCTGAATTGGGTTGGTGAACATATTGTGCCTTATGATTGGATTGTGCGATAGTGGGTATGAACTTGAGATAGCTAAAGTGTTAAGTCGTAATCTGATCTTAATAGTAGTTCGGTGGACGAACTGCAGTGCTAATATGGTCGGATTGGTAAAAGATAACATCCGACTATCAGGTTGTGGGATTTGAGGCATGAGTTTAAATTGATCGAGGTATCAAGAAGTTGATATCGTCTTTCTTGTAGATCATTGGACCGAGGACGTCATCAAAAGGAAGATTAGGTTGATGTATTTGTTGGTCCAGAATTTGAGGTTATGTCAAAAATTGACGCCGATTGTTGAGGATTCCATGTAGAGCTGAGGAGATATCAGTTTTGCATCGTGTGAAGTGCTCCAGAACATTCGAGGTAAATAAGATGGACCGATTAGGTTGTTCGTGAATTTTAGAATGGGGTTGCCTAGGAGATTGATGGTTTGATAATCAGACTTTGTGAATGAATAAGTGTAGTTCCTGAGCCGTTGTAAAGGCTTGATGAATTATAAAATTGATCTGGGTCCACAGCGTGTTGATTGTGGATTAGTGGAAGTTGTAGCCCCGGCGATATTCATGTTATGGATATGGCCACTACGAAGTTCAGGAAACGTCGTTTGGATTTTGTTGATTCGTCGGTGTTTCATGAAATTTTATGGGTTGATCTTTTGGCCATATTTGGGTCCATGTTGAGGTGGCTTCCTTAAGGAATTCAAAGATATCGATGGTGTGTGCAATTGCTTAAGGATTGAGTCATGGATTATGGATAGCTGATAATTCGCATGTCCCATTGTGAAATGAATGCGAATTTAGTTGAGAAAATGCCTTCCTAAACTTGTGGCTTTGTGATTGCATGATTTTAAGGACTTAGGATTCTGAGCGTGGCTGGTTGAGGAGGCCGATTTGTGTTATGAAACTGTGCAATCATCTTGGATCTAATCGGATAGGGCCAGATGACGTTCATGTCATTTGGGTTGACCCCTAATGGGTCTGATAAGTTCTTGTGAAATGTTATATATTTGAGATAAGTGGGGGAGGAGTTCAGGATTAGTGTTACCCCCATGTGTATGTCGGAAATTGGCCATTGATGTTTTCATTTTGAAAACTCATGAGTATTGTCTTCGGAGATAGGGAGATGATCGTATAGTCTTGCATGTGGTCAGATTTGTTTAAAGGTTCAGAAAGTAAACCTCGGTGTCTTCCTTGGGAAGGCAGGCATCAATGTTGGAAATTGATGCTGCGAGTCTTAGACATGTATGTCTTTGGAGTTTCATAGGTAATGGGAAGGTTGAATCGCGAGTAAGTCTCATTGATTGGGTGAGAAAATGTCGTGTTCTCAGTTGGAGGATAGAACTGTATGCAAATTGGGTTTAGTTGGCTTGTTGATATGCGAACAGGATCTTGAGGCTACTAGGCAACCGGAATTTTAAGATCTGGGTAAGGATCGAAAATCTCGTCAACTAATTGGGGATTATGATTATAGTTTTGATTGTGCCGTAATTTGATGAGTTGGGGATTAATCAGAGTAGTGCAGTGGAAGCGTTGTGGGCCCGTGGCCCAGAGATTTCTAAATACGGTTGAGATTCCAGTAACTGATTTCTTTCGAGGCTTGAAATGAATTCAAGTGAAAGTTCATTGATCCGTTGAAAGTATCGGATTGGGTTAGGAGATGTCCGACATCATTGTAGGTGGCTTTTGGAATATCTAGAAATCGTTATAAGGTTTTCCTAGTACCGATGGTTGAGAGAATCAGTAAGTGTCAGGGTTGAGCCGTTTTGAAAGGCTAAGGATTTGTTTTGTGATGAGGATGAGAACGATTCAATGCTTGAGGTTTCTAAGATAGCCCTCGTCCGAGGAAATGATTTCAGTTTTTGAGGAGTTCACCTCAGATTTGGGAAGGCGAGGCTCGTTAAATTTCGAGGACGAAATTTTATAAGTGGGGGAGAGTTGTGAGGTTCCGGATTTAGGAACTTGATAATAATGAGGTGATTAGTTTGTTAATGATTAATACTAATCCTTTGGGATGATTAAGGTTTGGTATCGGAAGAAAAATCGGGAAAATTATTCGGGTCCGGGCTGCTGAAGCCCTGCCAGCAGGCTTGTGCCTATTGGGCGCTCGAGCGGCAAGCGCAGTATAAAAGTCGCGCCGAGTTTCCTTCTCCCTCGTTTTTCAGATCAGCCGAGGGTTTTTGAGGGAGAGAGAGGGGCGCGACGGGAGAGAGAAGAAGGGAGATCGAGCCCGGGAGTCCGATTCAGCTCGAGAGCCAGGTATAAAGGTGAAAGCACGCGTCGAAGCAAGTGTTCTCATATCCACTTCTCGTTCTCTCTCGATATTTTGTGTATTTTCGTTGGGTATTTTGCGTCGATACCCACGGGGAACGTTAGAATCTCGAAACCCATGCCTTGAGGTCCAAGAAAATGTAGCTAGTTGTCCGAATCGTGTTCGATTCGCCCGGGTGGGTTTTACCGAAACCCTAACCTACGGGATTTTGGGGGTTTCCCGTTTTCCGGCCCCGTATCATGAAATTGACCTCAAAATTGGAATCCCCACATCCCAATGATGTATATGTGTCGGCCGCGGGTCCGATCTTGCACGTTTAGACCCGTTCGTGGCGTCCGAGCCCGTTAAAGGGGGGGGCGCCTTTATTCACCCGAGACCAAAGTGGATTTTGCGTGTTGTCACCTTCGTGAAATGATGAAATGATCCTAGAATATAAATACCCATGTCCCAATTGTGTGTATATATCGACCGGATGCCGAATCCCGTAAGTTTTGACCCGTTCGTGGCATCCGGAAGCCTTAAAAGTTCCCCGTTGTGGATAATCCGAAAATGAATGGGAAGTTGCATACTTCCACCCTCGTGATAAGTTAAATCGAACCCAAATGTGTAATCTTGTGTACAAAGTGTACGTACGAATCCACTGGACGTCCAATTTCCAAGTATCGAACCGTGTACGACGTCCGGGTGTTCAAAAGGAAATCTGTTATTGTTCACCCGAAATGGAATGAGAAATGTAAAGTAATATGACCCCATAATTGTATTGAAAGTAACGTTTAAATGTTTAAACGTAAGTGTAAGCTCCGAACGTGTATCCATGTGCTGGAGGCAAGGGATGAGTCTCATTGGATATCGTGAACCGTGATGTGAATGGAAGGGAGTCCACATTGTACTTGTGATGATATGATCTCCTGGATGGAGATGTGTTTGATGATGTAATCTCCCGGTTGGAGATGATTGTGATGGGAATGAGATTTCCCGAGATGTGATTGTGTGGCAAATGTAGATTTCCTTCTCCAAGTGTTGAACCTAACCTTGAAACTAGGACCCTGAGTCATATGGGTAGTATTCTTTAGTATACCATGTCCATCGCGGTGTGAACCCGAGGAATACTTGGCCACGTATTTCGGCCGCTCGTGGGAGCGGGTGATGTCTGTGGTACGCTTTAGGAAACTACTGTGGAAGAACGAGGATTGCCCTGGACCCCGGGGGTGTGGGGTGTGTCTGTCGACGCTACATATTGAGATGTAGTCGTCTGTGATGATTGTTGCATGGATGCAACCGAGGGTCGTATGCTACCGACCTAAAATAGTAGCCGTGGCTTTAGAATGTGTAGCGAACACATTCCTGTCCTCGTTCTCTCGCATCGTTGGTTAGTACGACCTACTAGCCGGGGTCCGCAAAGATGATGTAATAATGAAAATGAATAATATCCAATTGATGAATGATGTGAATCCAGTAGAGCATAATGAGAACCGAATAAAACCAGTGATTCAAGATGTATCGTGAGAATCAAGTGATTCCGATTAATGATCGACCAATGTAACCACGAGAATCGTAGGAATCGAGTGATTCCTGTTGTTCCTGTTCCTTCCCTTATTTCTTGAATATGATTTGGAGAATTGTTTATGATTACATTTGTTGAGCTGTTAGCTCACTCTTACAGTTAAAATTTTTTCCCTTTCGATGAGAACACATAACCGACGCCGAATAGATAGAGCAAGGAGAGAAGCTTGCTTAATGAGATCGGCTGGACGGCGAGTGCATGAAAGCTTTGGACTCAGAGTTAGATCAGTTTTTGAGCAGCCACTTAGAGTTGGGCGTGGCTCATTATTGTTGTTGTTTTAAGGTTTTGTTATGTTTCCGCATGTATGATGATTTAGTTATACTTCCACGTCTGTATATATATGTTTGAGTTTGGTTTCATTTAGATGGCATATCTCTAGATCCAGTATAGTAGGTTGTGTACTGTATTACAGCCATGGATGATATGGCAGATGTGTGATCCTGTGTAGCGTGTTGTAGGCTTTGAGTTAAGCCTTTTGATTAGCTGTGTGCTTGTGCAGGATATGTAAACAGGTTGTATTTTTGGTTTTCGTCCAGTTGCAGATGGAACTCTGCCGAATTTTCTGTAGAATCCATAGGTATTAATTATGGACTCTGGTTTGTATTGCCATTGACGGAGGTTATTCGATAGAGAATAATCTGTTCCGTCACAGAAAGTGTGAGTGGAATGTGTTTGGAGGGCCAGGTTTCGAAAGTTAAACTGCTTTGGGTGGCTCATTGAGTTCGTCGTGTTGTTACGGAGCCTCGAGAGAAGAGAGCTGGTTCTTGCTTCTCGAGAAGGAAGAGTGAAGGATTGAACACATGATCTCTGGCCACCATTTTTACTTGAGATCGGGCTCTCTTTTCCCCTTAGCAGAAGAAGGTATTTATAGGCTCCCTTTGAGAGGCTTTAGGAGCCGGGGCTCCCGACAAATGATTTGTTAGATTCGTCGGCCATTGTCTGCTGACAGTGGCTAGCGGCGTTAGTTGTTTTTTTGCGGGGGGAAGGGGACTGTCGTTGGGTGCGAATCATGCCTGGTCTGCTGTCTGCACGAGGATTAGCAGAGTGGCTTGAATGGATGGCATGCGCTGTAACTTGTAGCGCTAACCTTTTTCCAAGTGGCTGGCATCTCCTACGCTGCCTGCAGTTGCTTTGGCAGGTTGCGAAGGCACACTGATTGGTTGCGGATTTGGGACGTCACGCGTGTTTCACGCTAGAATCCATTAAGGTTTCGCAGAGGGGTTTGGACCTTGCTGCTCGACTGCGCTTGTGCCCCTTGGATTGGGTTTTGCTGCTCTTAGACCATTCATGGGTTGGACCTAACAGAGAGAAATTATTTTCCCATTCATTGAAAGAAGAACCAATGATTGGTTATTTTGTATAAGTTATTTATGTAAACCAAATATTTTATATTCATGATTCTTGGTATGTTAACTAACGTTTTTATATGGCTATTTAGTCAATAGCACAATAATAAAGATTCAATATATTAAAGTTTAAATCTTATTAAACAACTTTTTTATTATTTTTCATACCAGAAATTTTTTTTAATTTATTTTTTTCATTTAAATTTATATATTTTAAATATATTTTAAATTTCATATCCAGATGTTTTACAATTTAAAAAATTCAATGTAATTTTTGATAATAAGAAAAATTATTAACAATGAATTTGATAAAATTTACTTGCCAACAGTGACTGGATCAAATTTGTATGGCAGGAATTGGTTTACCTTGTTGTAGACGCAGTTAACCAAGTCGTCGTAGGAGCCATAAAATGCAACGAATTCCCAAGAAAAGGCGTAGCTTTCTTCCAAGATCTTCACCACCTCCGTGAAAACATCGATGCTGAAGCCAGAGAACTCGGTCCTATTATTCGGGTCCTCTTCCTTCTGCACCTTCACAGACCTGTCGAACAACGCCGCGCCCGGAACTCCGATCTTCAATGGCGTTGCATTGACAGGCATTGCCCATCCCAGGGGCACGTCCTTCACGTCCCCCGGCCAATTCACCATTCCCTCTCTTCTTCCACTTTCTTCTCCTAATCTATCAAAGAAGCCATTTTCGGGTGACCAGAAGTCTAGCTCCTTATAGCTCTTGCCGACGACATTGATGACCCGAAGCACCCGGCCGCGTGATAGTTCACCCCCTTCGAAAGAAATCTCCCCACTCAATCCCTGGAAGTTGCTCCGCAAAATGCCCTGCAATAGTTCGCTTGAAGAAATAATGTTGTCGTTTCCCAATTTCTCTATGACCTTAGTAATGGCGGTGACAGCATCGTATGCTCGAGCAGCATGGATGCTGGGCTGTGGATGCCGTTCCTGAGGGAATTCTGCTCGATATTCCTCGCAGAATTGGGAGTAGAAATCGTTGAATTCCCTGCCTGTTTCGGAATAATGCGTCTTGACTCCCAGCACGCCTTCCATAGAAGAGATTACTGTCGAGTTCACAGAGTCCAAGAGGCTTGATATCGAGTCTGTAACTATCCACGCCGTGTCTCTCCCGATCAGCCCCATGCTCTTCGCTTCTCTGAACAGGTAAATAGCCAGCGGCAATGAAGATTGCAGGACGATGAAAACTCGTGACTGCGTGCTTAGCAGCTTCACCAGTTCGTCGAGGACCATCTGTTTAGGGTTCGGCATGGAAGCCACCGGCGGCAAGGCTAAACGGTACTCGATCTCTGACCCAACATCTTGAAGATATTCGGAGAGAAGATTTAGGATCTCGTAAGTTCCTGCATAGCCATCATCTTCATATACTGCGATTACTCTTCTCCAGCTGTAGTGTTTAACTAAGGATGAGATGCACAATAGCTGTTGGCTGTAATTGGTAGCCATTTGTATTAACGATGGCCACCGTTGAGGCGCCCATTGCAGCCTGTTTGGTGCAGCTGCAAGAGAGAGAACTGGCAGTTGGTGTTGGCTTCCAACTTGAGCTACTAACGCTGCTTCTTGCCATCTCTCCATGCCTACGATTGCTCTCATCTTCTTCTCTTTAACCAGCTCAAGAGCTGCAATTATACAAGCAAAGATTAAAGTCAACAAAATACTATTACTACAATTTAATTATAATAATATATATAAATTTATTTATTTATATGATTTTGCACTTTCGGATCGTTACAGACCTGCAGAAACTGCTTGGAGGGGTTCTGAGCTGTAGTTTCTTATATGAAGGGACAGCTTAAGATCGTTTGATTTCTTGTTGAAGTTCTGAACTTGTATCCTCATGGCGATAGTTTGCTCTTTTCCAATCCGAGTATTTCCATCTACGATTGCTCCGATGCTTACCGCCGCGACGCCATTGCCATCAGCTTCGGCTTCTGCAGGCGCCGTTTCAAGGGAGAACAGATAGAAAGAGATTAGGAGAGCAAAGCAAAGAGGCCACAACATTGGACGTGAATTCTTGACTCCGGCAGCCATTTTTGGAGCTTTCATCATGCAGGTCTTCATTGTAACCAATGAGAATAAGAGGGGAAGAAACGAAGAAGGAATATTTCATTGCCTTGAGGAAAAAAGATCATGTACAAGATCCCCGAAGTCGTCATGGAAATTATGACGAAGCTTCATTGCTGACTAGACTTGAGAGATGGCAAATTGCAAGAAGCCGCCTGACATCAGAGCCGAGCGGCCCTGCCCCACAAATGAAATTCAACGGACCGTAGAGGATCGTATGACTTTTTCTTAATAAATTAAAAAAAAAAAAAAGAAGCTCGGCCTTTCAATTTATCTGGACGGCTGAAATTTACAACGCAAATCCGATGCTACGATCAGCGCAGCGCAGAGTCCCTACGTGTCCGGGATCCTACTTGACCAAGTAAGATTCTCCATCCCTCCTATTTTTTGTAATTTTTTAATTGCTTTTTGGAGTTAAAAAAAAACTTTAAAAAATAAAAGAAAAAGTCAGAGGGCCAACATTAGGCATAGGCGAACATTCAATAATTTAATAATTGGATCGGTCGGTGTTTATTCACAAATTCATATGCAGCGTAAAACGAAAAAAAAAAAAAAAAAAGAATTTTTGAAGGGATTATTATAAAATTTAGTAAAAATTATGTTTTATATTTATCTGCTTCTCAACATTCTTTGTTAGAAATTCATGTTTAGATTTCATTAGATTTATCCAAAAAGATAGTAGTGTGTCATGTAAAAATGACAAAATAATTTTTTAAAAAAATTAATATTGATGAGGACGCTAGTAACGAGCTGGCCAACGAAGGAGGAAACAGCCCAAATCCACAACTATTTAATTCTACCTGGACGGTCAATGCTGCCGTTAATCGAATGAAGAGTTGAGGCTCAAGAGCAGGACGACCGATTAAAGTCTAGAATGTTCAATATTTTCATTGACCGGAGAGGTGGCCAGTAGATTGGTTGGGGCCTAGGACGCGCAAGGCCCAAGAGTAATTGGTCTACTTGTTCATCTCAGAGTCACAACGATTATCTGTCCTAATTTTTCACATCTCTAAGAAGGCAAGCTCTATTATAACGGTCATTCCAGAATCAGTTGCATCTCGGAACGAATGTGCTAGAATCTGTGCATTGTCTGTTGGAGACTCTAAGAGTTACAAAACACATAATGAAGGAAATTAATTTCTTAGACCGTTATAGCCAGAAAAGTGCTTACGCCTATGCCAAGGAATGCAACAATCCTTAGCAGAGTACGGGTATCCAAACCTTCTGTGTAAGGAAGGCAACCTAGGGTCGTGACTATAAAAGGTCATAGAAGCTCCCTTCAAAGGCACGTTATTGAATACACACTCAAATGCCCACAAAAAACTTCGAGCAATCTCAAGCTCTCAGAAGTTCTCTAATCCACTCGAGCCTTCAAGCGCTCTCTCTTAGCTATTAGTTCCCAGCGAACTTTGGACTGAGAAACTCTACTTCTCATGAGCAACCACATAAGTCACTCACCCCACGAGTACGTTTCCACCTACACAAACACTCATCAGCATTTATACTGCATCCACATTCTCATTTTAGAAGGTCAATTATTGACTTGAGCGTCGGAGTATTTTCGATGAGATTAAATCCCATTGTCACCGACCTCTTGTTTGAAATTTCAGTGGGTAGGAGATCGAAATTTGACGGACTACTCGACCTGAATTTGTTCAATTTTAGATCTAGGACGCATCATTGGTACCATCTCTGGGAAGCTAACAAAAAGCTAACTAGTTTTATCTCTACAAATACTTTCCTCTACAAAGTCAATACCATCAGGCAGAAATGGTGAACACCAAAGCCCAAGTTAGCGTTCCTGCTAGAGATGTTGCTTCTCTTGACTAGGACCACTTTGCTAGTAACTTAGTCGGAGGGGCACTTGTGCCATTTCTCCAAAACATGACGGAGTAAATGAGCAATATGAACATAATGCTCCTAATACTCTACATCTGTCAGGGTAAGAAGAAGCAGGGGGCTCCGCCATTTACAACTCCTACTTAGGCCTCCAAGAGGGGAGGTCTGAGGAAGAAGAAGCCGGCCAAGAAAGCTACGAGGCCGACCAACTCTCACGCTCTAAAGGCCTCCAACGTTCTAAGCCGTCCTAGGCTTGAGAGGTGCTTGGGCCACAGGATTGTGGATGAAAGTCCAGAAAGAAGGCACCCTCAATCTACTCAAGATGAGCTAAGGCCTCAGGTTTCAGAGGGTGCCTCCCGAAACGAACAATCCGTTAGTGGCAGTTGCCGACCGGCTACATGCCGTACTACCGAAAGAACTTAGTTGAGGACTTATCTCAACTCTAAGAGATCCATGAACGCCTCCCGAGTGGAGGAAAAAGTTGAGAAGATCTGAAACTACGTGTTTAAGGATGAATGACAAACATGCCACAGATATGGAGAGATCCCCTTTTGCTGCTGAGAGCTTGAACCGCCCATTGCCGGCTAAGTTCAAGATGCCGACACTAGATTCTTACGATGGAAGTGCTGATCCCATGGATCATTTGGATCACTTTTGCACCTATCTGAGTTTACAAGGCTTAGAGGATTCGACAATGTGTCAATACTTCCCACTTACCTTGAAGGAGACATTCCGGATCTAGTTCCATCGGCTCCCATCAAACTCAACTCGGAACTTCTGAGAGCTCACTGACCTCTTCCTCACCCAGTACGCTTCTAGCCGCCAGAAGAGAAGCAGCCTTGACATCTCTCCTACATCAAGTAGAAATAGGAAGAGAATCCAAGGAAGTTCCTAAAGCACTTCGCAGCAAAGGCCAGAAAGGATTCCCGGCTCACAGAGGAGATAAAACTTGGCAGTTTCATCTCAGCATTGATGTATGGAGACTTCTTCCATCACCTGGCTCACAAGAACCCGTTGACCTTTCGGAAAGCGGAATCTATCACCAGGGTCTATGCAACCGCAGAGGATGCTAACAAGACGAAGTGTCCTGAGAGACCGACCAGCCTCGCTTTGTCCCGGCAGATAAAAAGAGGAATAACGGTGGCGGTGACAATTCCCGCCAAAAGCTGCACAAGACCGGAGCAGTGGACCACAAGGAGTACAGGACGATCAACTGGACTCCTCTCAACAGCACACGGGCTAATGTCCTTATGCAGATCCATGGTGAAAAGTTCCTTAGATGGCCAAAACCACTAAAGAATTCGGAAGGAGAAAATCCAGTTAAGTACTGTGATTTCCATCGATCTTCATGACACACCACGGAGAATTGTAAGATGCTCCAGTGGGCGATTGAGGAGCTCATCCGGAGGGGACATCTCACCAGGTTCATCAAGAACCATAGGTCGAGTTCTAGCACCTCAAGAGGGGAATGACTAGATCCATCCCAACCACGGAACCGGGTCATGGCTGACGTGGTCAATATGATCACAATCTGACAAACCAAGACCCAAGCAGATCACAAGGAATGGCGAGCTAGACAAAAGAAGCAGAAAGGCGAAGAAAATGTCATTAGCTTTACTGATAGTGACATGAATCATGTAATTTTCCTACATGCTAATACCCTTATTGTATCTGCACTTGTTTCGAATGATACTATGGATTACCAACTGAAACGAGTTTTCATTGATAATAGAAGTTCCGAGGATTTGCTCTATGTGATACTTTCTTTAAACTTGGATTAAAAAAGAGGCAGCTAAAACCTATCGAATGGCCATTGTATTGCCTAGACAATGAGCCTGTGGTCATCCAAGGAACAATATAGTTTGAGGTCACCCTAGTCACGTACCCTAGAACGGTGAGTCACACAGCAGAAGCTAAAACCTTCTTAATCGTCGATCTACCCTCCGTATACAACGCTATCATATGCAAGCCATGCCTAACATCATTCAGAGTCGTCACTTTGATACCGTAATTAAAAATAAAGTTTCCAATAGCATGTGATATCGGTAAAGTGTTGGATGACCAAGTGACTGGGCAGACATATTACATGTCCCAAATTGCACCAAACAGCAGCGGACGACCTACTGGAGAGCTGGACCATGGAGATGAGACAACCTTATAGCAGACACAACCCAGCGAGGCAACCAACCTAGTACTACTAAATCCGGTGGATCCGGAGAGATGTGTGCAGATTGGGGGCTCACTCGCCGGACCATTGCGTGACAAGTTGATAGCGTTCTTGAGACAGAATGCCGATGTCTTTGCATAGACACCCGTTGACATATGTTGGGATCCCGGCTGAAGTAATATTCTACAAATTGGGCCTCGATCCCAACCGTGAGCCCATCAGATAAAAGTGGAGGAACCATTCAGTGGAGAAGCTCATCGCCATCCGAAAAAAAGTAAAGAAGCTTCTGGACGCTGGCTTCATCAGAGAAGTCCAGTACTTGGATTGGTCTCCAATGTCATCCTGGTAAAGAAGAGTAATGGAAAATGACAGATATGTGTTGACTTACCGACGTCAACAAAGCCTACCAAAAAGACAGCTTCCCTTTACCCAGGATCGACCTGTTGGTGGACTCGACTTCTAGACACGAGCTAGTTAGCTTTATGGATGCATACTCGGGTTATAGTCAGATGCGGATAAGCCCTGAGAATGAGGAGCACACCTCGTTCATGACCAACCAAAGCGCCTATTGCTATAGGGTCATACCTTTTAGTCTGAAGAATGTAGGTGTCACTTATCAAAGGCTCATAAACAAGATGTTCGAGTAGCAGATCGGCCGTAATATGGAGGTGTACGTCGACGACATGCTCGTCAAGAGTATGACCACCAACGACCATATTTGTGATTTGGTTGAGTCCTTCGAGGTACTTTACGCGCACCAAATGAAGTTAAATCCTTTAAAATGCGTCTTCGGAGTATCCTCAGGGGAGTTTCTGGATTTCGTAGTCTCACAGTGAGGGATCGAAATAAACCTAGAGAAGATCAAAGCCATCATGAACATGTCTCCGCCACGGAGTGTCAAGAAAGTCCAGAGGCTAACTAGACGACCAGCAGTATTGTCCCGCTTCTTGACAAAGTTGGGGGATAATTATCAGCCTTTCTTTAAGGCTCTGAGAGGGACTACAGCAAACGGCTTCTAGTGGACTGTAGAGTGCCAGGCAGCCTTAGATGAGTTGAAGCAGTACTTGGTTAGTCCGTCATTATTGATGTCAACCAGAGATAAAGAAGAGCTACACCTTTACTTGGTGGTGTCAAAAGTGGCTCCCAACTCTGTTCTTATTCACCAGGACACTGAATCTCAGTGGCCGGTCTACTATGTGAGTAAGATATTGATCGGCATAGAGACACGCTACGCGCGTGCTGAGAAGCTGGTTTTGGCACTTGTCTTCTCAGCCCATAAACTAAAACTGTACTTCAAGGCTCTTCGAGTGGTTGTCCTAACCGACCAGCTACTAAATGGTATTCTCCAGAAATTTGATATTTTTGGACGGCTGGTTAAGTGGGTCGTTGAGTTGGAAGAATTCGATATGGAATTCCAGCCGAGGCTTGCCATCTAGAGGCAGGTGCTGGTGGATTTCATCATCGAAACCACGACCACAATTGTCGATGAGCGCCCCACTGAGGACACGGGTCACCACCCAAAAGAGTCAAAATGGATTCTCAACATGGACGGTTTGTTTACGAATTCAGGTAGCGGTGCTGGAGTGGTGCTAAGGACCCCAAACGAGTTTGAGGTGAAATATTTCCTTAACCTAGACTTTTCGGTCACTAATAACGTTTTCGAGTACAAAACCCTGTTGGTTGGATTACGGCTAGCCAAAGAATACACAATTAGGTGGCTAACCGTTTGCAGAGACTCGGAGCTAGTTGTTAAACAAATCAACGGGAGTTTCGAGGCGTGCAACCTTCTCTTGTCCAAATACCTGGCCAAGGCGAAGGGTGTCATACAGAGATTTGACAAGTTGAATCTGGTCCACATCTCCAGAACTAAGAATTGGAAGACTGACCAACTTGCCGGAGTAGCGGCAGCTAACGATCTAGAGTAGTACTTGAGGAATATAAGGGAGGTTTTGAGTACTCCCAGCATAGAGGAACAGGAAGCGATGCAAGTCTCCGATACCAAAAACTGGATGACACCTTATTGGAGATATCTTGCGGATGAAACACTACCAGAGAACGCGGACGAAGGCAAGCAGATCAAAAGGACTGCCGGCTAGTACACCATAGTCGATGGACGGCTCTATCGCCATAGCTACTCGACTCCATATTTGCGGCGTCCTACTCCCGAGAAGGCTAACTGCGCTTTGAGCAAAGTCCACATTGGGACATGCGGATCACACATCGGTAGCAAGAACCTAACATTCAAGGTCATGTGCTAGGGATATTACTGGCTAACAATGAAGAAGGACACCCTGAAGTTCGTGAAGAAGTGTGAAAATTGCCAACTCTATAGCAATCTTCACCACCAACCACCTGCAGAGTTGAGATCCCTCCAAGCCCCTTGGCTTTTCGCATAATGGGGGTTTGATATTCTCGGCCCATTTTCCATCGCGGCTAGCCAAAAAAAGTTTATCATCGAATGCATTAACTATTTCACCAAATGGGTTGAGGCTACCCCGTTAGCCAAGATCACCGAGCACAATTCCTTAAAATTCATCTGCCAAAACATAGTATGCAGATTTGACATTCCCGAGGTCATTGTGATGGACAACGAAACTCAATTCTCAAGAAAATGTATTACTAAGTATTGCACCAATCTCAACATCAAATTGGTCTATACTTCAGTAGTATATCCCCAGGCAAACAGACAGGTGGAGGTTACCAACTGTATGTTACTCCACAGTCTGAAGAACAAGTTGGAGGATGCAGGGGGCTTCTTGGTCGACGAGCTGCCCTCCGTCCTATGGTCATACTTGACGACTCCAAAGGAACCAACTCGCGAGACACCTTTCAGTCTCTACTACGAGACTGAAGCAGTAATTCCGATTGAGATCGAGCTTTCCAGTCTTAGGGTCAAAGCCTTCGACCCACTTGGTAACTCCCAGAAACTTAGGAAACACCTAGACTTGTTGGAGAAAGCCCATGACGTTGCTAGGATGCGGACTGCGACCTACTAGCAATGAGTTGCCCACTATTACAATAAGAAAGTGAAAGCGTGGCAATTCGAAATTGGAGAATTGGTCTTGTGAAGCATAAAGGCTATGGGGAAGACGACTAACCGGAACAAGCTTTCCCCTAATTTGGAAGGCTTATTTCTAGTCTCAGCCATTCTGCGGAATGAAGTATACAAACTCTGAACCCAGAATGACAAGTTAGTCCGACGGACGTGAAACACGATCCCCTTAAAGCACTACTTCTAATGAAAATCTAGGTAGGTCATCTGTATGGCATAAGTATGCTTATAACATTATATTGTCATTAAAAAAAGAAAATTTCTTTTCCACTTGCATTGTACTATATATCTTCTCTCTTTTTTTCTTTTCAATCTGAATACTTGCTTGTAGGTTGTACGAAATAAACGACCTAGATTGCCCCTAAGTTAGATAGATTTTCACTTGTTCGTAATTAAACCTTGGTCATCCAGGCGGCCCATGAGCAGTCGAATTAAACCCTAATTATCTAGGCATTTCGTAAGCGGTCAAATTAAATTCTACTCATCTAGGCAGCCCATGAGTGGTCGAATTAAATCTAGATCATCCAAATGGACTGTTTGCAGTTTAACTCTAAACCTCATGGGGATTAAGCAGCACGCATGATGACCTCCTCCAATAGGAGTTAGCACTGTCAATCTATGACGGTCAACATCCTAGAAGCAAGTGCTCTGTCCAAAGCCGACACCCAAGATCAAACATGGGTAGCGCCACTCAAACCTAAACTCACGATCAACTTGATACGACTTCAGGATTCACCCTAATGTCTCATTGAGATCTCAAGTCCATCTGAGAGTACAAAAAACATCTCTGATGTTGCGAGATGGACGGCTAACTTGCAGAAAGTGCACCAAGTAGGCCAGCTAATACAAATGGCAAATAGGTCAAAGAACAACTAATGAAAGCGAAGTCATGGAACGCAGTATGTTGGTAAAATAACTATTTTATTAATGATAAAATTATGCTTACAAATTACATCAAAAGGTAAAAGATAAGGAGTAAAAAATCTAAGGAGTAGAGCTCCGTGGAGGAGGCGGGAGAGGCCCCCGCACACTTTGGGACTAATCCATGAGACTATCGTGTCACCGGGTAGCATGGTTTACTGGGTCAATGACACCGACAGGAAAATTGGGATCTACCAGATGGACAATGCGGCGACTAATATTGATGTCTTCCTGTAACCGTGCCCACAACTCCTGAGAGACCTCACGAGGGTGTATGCAAGTGGATAGCTCATTCTCTAACGAGGCTATCTTTCTCAGGAGTTGTCGGTATGCCCTGCAATCCTAATAGCCTCCTCTTCCAGTCTCACAGTTTTTACTCTCAGCTCGGACAATTCTGACTGAAGAGTAGCCTTCTCTTCCTAGTGCTGGACCCTCAGTAGGTTCGCCTCCTCCTCAAACCAGGCAATCTCTTTCTCATGATCACGGATCACCAGGTCCCGTTGGCGCACTCCCTTACCCACTACACCCATAGCTTTTGCCTCCTCCCAGAAATTAAAGGAGTTAAACCACAATCGCAAAGGAAGAATAGAAGGGAAGCTCCGAAAAGTTACCAGCCGGACTTTTCGCTGCCTCATTTGTGCTTGCTTCGTGACCTTAGGGATGATGGCGGAGGACTGGGAGTGGAAACCTCCTTATCACTTTTCACTAAATCCTCAGCAGCAAGCTTTCCGCCAACTCAGCACTGAAGTTAGTAGTTTCAAAAAGCTCTCCGGCGGCTGGCTCATCAGGCACAAGAAATAGCTCTAAAGTTGCCTCCTCCAGCTCAACTCGCGGCTCATCAGCCGGCTCCATCGTGGCGGTTGCAGGCGGCTGCTCCATGGAGCAGCTTTGAGCTGCCAAGCCCATCAGCTGTGGTAGTGCAATGACCACACAACTTGCGGTGGAGGGCAGCATGGCTTCATACTCCTCCACCGCCGCCTCTACTTCAGAGTGCTCTTTGGTTCAAGCAAGTCGTTCAGCTGTTATGTAATCCGACTCTGTGGAGAATGAGGAAGAAGGCACTATCATCGCAGCCATTTTCTACCTTGAACTGCTTGGAGCATCACCCGTCGAAGGTGCGCCGGCCGCATCAATGGAAATGGCGCCAGCCTTCCTCTTGTGCCGTGAGGCATCCTGTGGCGGTCTGATCTTCTGGACTGGAGAAGGAGGTCTCCAACGAGCTTTCTTGGCTTTCCCATGGAAACCAAATGATCCCTCCTAAACTTGTCAAGGTATTTCCTCATCAACTCCAGCAGTCGCTCCACAGCCTCCACCTCAGCATTCCTAGGCATCCTGGTGAAAGTCCTTCGGACCTTGCCCCAATCTCGGGATAAGGGCCATGAGTAACCAACGCGCATGAAGAAGTAGCGGTCCTTCCAATTATTCAGTGAATCGAAGATAGCCTCACTAACGGAAGGTTTCTTGCGGGACAAAAAGATCTAGTTCCACTCTGGGTGAATCAAAACATCACTCTAACTGCATCCTTCGTTAGCATCCGTGAATGCTGGTGTAGGAAGATGCATAGCGTGCAGAGGAAACAAACGACATTATCATGGAGCCGTGCGATAGGAACTCTGAGCTCTATAAAGACATCCAACAGCTTCTTTGGGACGGGGATGCAAAGTCCACTCCTCAGATAAGCCTCGTACACAGTGATGCAGCCCTTAGGAGAGATGTAGGCCCTGTCGTGCTCACTGGGCATCACCGGAACAATCTCACGTTAAATGTTGAACCCAACGTATAGTTCTCTCACCTCACCAGAGGTAATAACAGAGGCAATCTTAACAATAGAAAGAGCCATGAAAACAAAGGTAAGAAGAGTAGTAGAGACTTAGAAAACTTTCACCGTGAAAAAGTTGAACAGACGAACTGGTTTTTGTAAGGGCACGCAATTGATAGCAAGGCAACGCCTCGAAAAAGCACACTCATTATGTTGGACACGTGTCACAACAAAAAAGGTTCAGTTGAATTAGATCTCCTGTAGAATTACTTACCAGGATTGTAAATTCATGGTGTGTTGACACGTGGCAAACTTTTCGTCTGACAGTCCGGTGTCATGATGGCAGGTCATTTCAATTCCTACAAGTCCTCCGAATTTTAAACAGAACGGTCAGCGAATTCGGTCAACACTGCTTTCCTTTCAAGTTCTCCAGATTTTGGCCAGAACAGTCAACGATCTGGTCAACGCTGCTCTTCATGCTTAGTTCTTTGGATTCTGACGAGAACGGTCAACGAATCTAGTCAATACTTTTTTTCCTACTGAGTTCTCCAGATTCTAACCAGAACGGTCAATTAATCCGGTCAACGTTTCTTCTACATTAATTCTCCGAATCTTGGTGTTGTGGTCAACAGCCGCAAGCGACGCGATCAGCAGACCAAGTGCCATTACTAATTTCAAACTGACTCGAGCAAGTTGCCCAGCCAGGAACGTCCCATCATGAATATGCTAGAGGCCGGAGTCCCAGACCACCAACATGAGGAGCTAGTGATGGGTATGCCAATAATGAGCTGGCCCATGAAGGAGAAAACGGCCGAGATCCACAACGGTCCAATTTTGCCTAGTTGGTCAACGCTACCGTTGACCGAATGAAGAGCAAGTAGACCGGTAGAGGCTCAAGAATAGGACGGCCCATTAAAGCCTAAAATGGTCAACGCTTTCGTTGACCGGAGAGAGGTAGCTAGTAGATCGGTTGGGTCCAGGATGCACATGGCCCAAGCAGTAATTGGTCCGCATGTCCATCTCAAAGCCACAACCGCCATCTGCCCTAATTTTTTGTATCTCTAAGAAGGCAAGCTCTACTATAACGGTCATCTTCAAAATCAGTACACATCCCGGGAGAAAGACCTAGAATCTATGCGCTATCTATTAGAAACCCTAGCAGTTACCAAATACAGAAGGAAGGAGATTAATTTCTTCGACTGTTACAGTCGGAAAAGCGCTCACATCTGCGCCATGGATGACAACAATCTTTAGCAGAGCACGGGAATCCAACCTTTCTGTGTAAGGAAGGCAACTCAAGGCCATGGCTATAAATGGCTATGGAAGTTCCCTTCAAAGGCACGCTCTCGAATACATACTCAAACGCCTGCAAAAAGCCTTCAAGCAATCTAAAACTCTCAGAAGTTCTCTAACCCACTCGAGCCAACAAGCGCTCTCTCTCTCTCTCAGCTATTAGTTCCCAGCGAACTTTGGATTGAGAAACTCTATTTCTCACGAGCAATCACATAAGTCACTCACCCCACGAGTGCGTTCCCATCTACACAAATACTCATCAGCATTCATACTGCATCTAACTTCTCATTTTAGAAGGTCAATTATTGATTCGAGCGTCAAAATATTTTTGTTGGGATTAAATCCTGCTGTCACATGACCTCTTATTTGAAATTGTGGTGTGCAAGATGCAAAGCTAAGCGAACAGAGACTAGAATCCAGTGAACCACGCAACACGAATCTCTTCAAATTTTGATCCAGCATGCATCAAATATCCAAAAAAGGAACCATTTTAAAAATTTTCAAAAATTATTTTAAAAGATTTTACATCAATATCATTTGTAAAAGGACGAACACACTTTATTATATATATATGTCAATCTAAAAGATGGGTTAGTTTAATTTTTTAATTATAGTTGTCTGATTTTGATCAAATAATTATATTATTTTTTAATTTTTTAAAAAATAAAAGCTACTTATTTTTTAAAGAAAGATTTTAACCTGTTGCGTCCCGAGTCCCTGATTATTGTACGGATTAGGGAGCTTCCAATATTCCGTTGCAGGTCGATCTGGATCGGGTCCGATCTCCATCACTGATAACTAAGAACCTGTACAATATGAACCACAATCAAGAAGTCAGAGGACAACGGGGGGCTATCCCCCATTGACACTCCGACGCTCAAGTAAGATATCTTTCATAATAAACGGAAGAATGCACGTTTAAAGGTAAACGTGGTGAGAATACAAAGATGTAGCGATGAGGGGAGTGTGGGAGGGATGTATTTAGAGGCTTGAGCTCCGTGAATGCGCCCAGCAGAGGGGCGGCTTACCTCTACACCTGCGGAGGGCGGCTTAGAGGTGCGCTGGTGGAGGGCAACTTGGAGGTGCGCCCGGCAGAGGGGCGGCTTATAGGTGCGCCCGTGGTGGGCGGCTTGGAGGTGCGCCCGTGGTGGGTGGCTTGGATGTGTGCCCGGCTGAGGGACGGCTTATAGGTGCTCCCGGATGAGGGGCGGCTTATAGGTGCACTTTTGGAGTGCTGCTTGGAGATGCGCCTAACAGAGGGGCGGCTTATAGATGCGCCTGGCAGAGGGGCGGCTTATAGGTGCATCCGTGGAAGGTGGTTTGGCGGTGCACCCAGAAAAGGTGCGGCTTAGAGGTGTGCCCGCGGAGGGCGACTTAGAGGTACGCTCGGCAGAGGAGCCGCTTATAGGTGCACCCGGCAGAGGGGTGACTTATAGTTGTGCCCGTAGAGGACGACTTAGAAGTGCGCCCGTGGAGGACGACTTCGAGGTGCTCCACGGAGGGCGGCTTAGAGGTGCGCCCACGGAGGGTAGCTTAGAGGTGCGCCCGGGAAAGGGGCAGTTTATAGTTGCGCCTGTAGAGGACAGCCTAGAAGTGTGCCCGTAGAAGACGGCTTAGAGGTGCGCCTGGCAGAGGGGCAGCTTAAGGGTGCACCTGGAAGATGGCGGCTTAGAGTCGCACCCACGGAGGGTGGCTTATCGGTAGAGGGGTGGCTTATAGGTGCGCCCGGTAGAGGGGTGGCTTATAGGTGTACCCGACAGAAAGGCGGCTTATAGCTGCGCTCGCGGAGGGCGACTTTGAGGAGAAGGACTAAGTTGCACTAGTAAGTCAACGTTCTAGTTACCTGAGCGGAGAGTTAACTCTTGGATTGCGAGCTCCTGACTCCAGGATGGAGGGATCGTGACTCCAAGACGTGGGGATAAGGGCCTCTGGACTGCGGAGGGTTGAGAGCTTCTGGACGGGGAGGAGGTTGAGAGCCTCCTAGTGGCGGAGAGTCGATGACCTCCGTGCCTCCTGGAAGGAGGAGAGCTCCATGCCTCCCGGATGGAGGTATGAGGGTCTCCGTGCCTCTTAGAAGGAGGGCTGGTGGCCTCCAGACGGGCGGAGGGCTGAAGGCCTCCTAGCCGGCGGAGGGCCGATGGCCTCCGAACGGGAGGAGGGCTGATAGCCCCTGACGGCGGAGGGTTGAGGGCTTCTGGATTGGAGGAGGGCTGAGAGCCTCTGGGCGGTGGAAGGCCGAGGGCCTCAGGACTAGAGGAGGGCTGAGAGTCTCCTGGCGGTAGAAGGCCACTAATGGCTTCCAGGCAGTGGAAAGTTGATGGCCTCCAAACGAGAGGAGGACTAAAAGCCTCAAGGACTGGAGGTGGTTGAGGGGCCTCGAACGAGCGGAGAGCCAAGGGGCCTCCTGGATGAGAGGAGGGGCGAGGGTCTCCTGGCTGCCAGTCTACTCTCGTTGGAGATTAGCTAGCAATGACAATGCCCTTCTCCGAGCCATATGGAGCCTTATGGAGCTTCTTTGAGCTTCTTTCACTTGTCCTTCAATACTTGAGGGTGCTTGCTTTTATAGTGGGATTTGCAGATGCACTGTTTTTCTAAAAGTAATGTGGAACTTTTATTTTGAAGGAAGTTCGTTGGATTGTGGGCTTACTACGGGGCTTGGCCCATTAGACCCATGGTTATTGGACTCATCACTAGCCCTCCATACCGGTGGACCAAATTTTTGGCCTCCGACGTATTCACGATGGGATGAGACTGGTCATGCTGTCCCCTCAAGTCAGACATGGTTTCATTGACAGGAAAGTTTGACTCTGGAGAGTGGATGAAACCAGATTGATGGTTGACTACCTTAGTTGACTGCATCACTTGATCCGGAGAGCGAAATAGAGCTGAAAATATGGTTATCCGATTTTGTTGACCAATGCCCTCGAATCTGGAGAGAAGTGCAGAGTCAAAAAAGCTGGTTAACTGGATTTGGTAACCAAAGTGCTTGAATTTGATGGGTAGTGCATAGCTAAAAATCTTTGTTAACTGGTTTCGTTGACCAAAGCGCTCGAATACGGAGAGTAGTTCGGAGCAAAGAATCTTGTTGATCGGATCCGTTGAAGTGCTCGAATTCGGAGAGCAGTTCGGAGTAGAGCATCTTTGTTGACCGGATCTATTGATCGACAAAGTGCTCAAATCCGGAGAGCAGTTCAGAGTTGAAAATCTTCATTGACCAAAACCGTTGGCCAGTGAAGTGCTCGAATCTAAAGAGCAGTTCAGAGCCAAAAATTTTTGTTGATTGAAAAAGTTGACCGGCAAAGTGCTCGAATTCAGAGAGTAGTTCAGAGCCGAAAATTTTGTTGATTGGATCCGTTGACCGGCGAAGTGCTCGAAGTCTAGAGAGCAGTTCAGAGCCGAAAATCTTTGTTGACCAAAAAAGTTGACCGACAAAGTGCTCGAATCCGGAGAGCAGTTTAGAGCAAAAAATCTTTGTTGACATGATCCATTGACCGACGAAGTGCTCAAATCCAGAGAGTAGTTCAGAGCCGAAAATCTTTGTTGATCGAAAAAGTTGACCAGCGAAGTGCTCGAATCTGAAAGCAATTCAAAGCGAAAAATCTTTGTTGACTTGCGAACTGCTCGAATCCGGAGAGTAGTTTAGAGCCGGAATCTTTAGTGACCGGATATGTTGACCGGCGAAGTGCTCGAATCCGGAGAGCATTTCAGAGCCGAAAATCTTTGTTGGCCAGATCCGTTGATCGGCAAAGTGCTCGAATCCGAAGAGCAGTTCAGATCTGAAAATCCTTGTTGACCGGATCCGTTATGAGCCTTTCCAATCTCAGGAAAGACCCAGAAGCACGCAGTGGGAAGATCTCAGGCTCGAGATCAGATCTTCTCAATGTAAGGACACGCTTCGAGAGGTCGGGAGGTGACTTACCTTAAGATAGTTGATCGTTCAAGCTATAGCAATCAAATGCACCTTGCGCTCCTTGGAAGGGCTCTTGCCGTTGGCGAGTCAGCCAATGGGACTAGGAGTGAGGAGCCCCCAGGAAGCTCAGTTGGTGAAACCGGGGATCCTTTGACTCTTAGGTCGAGCAAATGGGTCGATATTGTGACCACGGCCAAGCCTGGGATCCCGATCTCTGTGACTCCCTCTTCGAGGATGCCACTTTGCTTTCTAGTGGAGTGTCATGGCTACTGGTGATAATTTTTGCTGGATCCTAATCATTCCCGTGAAGGGAAGTCGTGGCCTTGAGGAGACGCGGTTGTCATCTAAGCCTTCTGGCCTTGGACGAACACGTCTGGTTGGTTGCGCTCACCCCTGTCGTGGCACTAAGAAGATGAGGTTGCCGGCTATGCTTGGAAGCTATCGTTATCAGTCTTTGCTAGCCTAGGCTGTCACCCGCATGTACCGTCAATGCTTAGTCCTTCTTGAGGACATCGTAACTCTCATGCGTCTGGTCCTAATTCGCCGACGGTTGCTGACTGATGGTGCTCTCTCCTTCGGGAGGAGGTCATCGCATGCATGCTAAAAAGCCCCGTAAGGTTTTGAGTTTGACCAAAGATGGGCCGCTCGGTGATGGGACTAAGGTTTAATTCGACTGCTTATAGGCCGCCTAGATGACTAGGGTTTAATTCGACCACTCATGGGCCGCTTGGATGACCAAGGTTTAATTTAACCCCTTACGGACCACTGGATGACCAGGGTTTAATTCGACTGCTCGTGAGCCGCTTGGATAACCCGGATTTAGTTACACCACTCATGGGCTGCCTAGATGACAATGGTTTAGTTACGAGGGGTAAAAACCCGCCCGACTTAGGGGCAGTCTAGGTTGCATGATTTTATGCTATGTTATGTAATTACTCATATGAGCAGATAATATTTCTATCCTATTAACGAAAATATGATTTAAGCAAGTAGTATGAAGTATGCAAGACTTACTTGGATTCGGCATGGGATCGTCGTCGGCGCATGAGTTGTGCGTTTGTAATCGGCTCACCGTATCAAGTGTATGGCTAGCGTGCATCACTTGGAGGGTCGTCAGGGGCACTTCGGTTGGCGCCTCGGCTTATGGCCCCTATGCTCCGTAGGATTTGGTCTTGTGCCATAAATTGGTTGTGTAGCATACTATTGCCGCACTAGGAAGCCTGTTGACCAGTGATTCGGGTCTTGTTGTTGGCTGATACTGCCTCAGGTAACTCGGACCAGTGCAGCGCTGGGCTAGATGATATTTTTTGTGGTGCAATGGGTGGTGGGTCGAGCACATCGAGCCCCCATTGAAAGTTTTGCCATAACTTTTGTAGGGTCTGCTGCCGTGCAACAGGTGACAGCGGGATCAGCCTACTGACTGTAGTGATACTGTGTGGTGAAGATCACGCCGGAGAAGATCTGGTGGCGAGCGCTCATGCAGACCAGAGAAGATTTGGCTAAGAGCTACAGTTGGCCAGAGAAGATCTAGCGATGAGTTCTGGGAGGACAGAGAGATTTATGGCGAGGAGCTCCGACAGGCCGATGAAGATCTGGCGGCGAAGAGCTCTGGTAGGCCAGAGAAGATTTGACGGCGAAGAGCTATGGCAGGCTAGAGAAGATCAACTGATGAGTTCCGGCAGGCTAGAGAGATCTGGCGGTGAGAGCTCCAGCAGGCCAGAGAAGATTTGGCGGCGAGAGCTCCAACAGGCCAAAGAAGATCTGGCAACAAAGGTGACTGGCTGGAGAGCCAGAATGCTCCTCAATTCGATTGGAATGCTAGAATGCTCCTCAGTATGAAAACTAGTACAGGCTGGCTGAATGAGAGACAGAGTGCCGGAGAGCTTTTGCGTCTTATAGGGCTCTGAGACGCTCTATTTAGTTGAAGAGCAAAGGACGGAAGCAAAGCTTAAGTTTTGAAGGAAGCTTTGCTACCCGGCCTGGCCCCTTTGGCCTGGCTCCTTGGAATTGGATCGATCACTTCTCCGAGAGTGGGCCCTGTCGCTTGGATACTCTTAAATACCGAGGTCATTGGGCTGATGAGATAGGTATTGGGGGCCACCTGGGTCCTGAGGTCATCAGGTCAATTGATCATCTGAGGATGTTGACTTTCTCAGATCGCTTGAAAGTCGATCGACAAAGTCCCCAGTGTTATATCGTCTGACGGATGCAGTCGGTCAGGAAGAGGGTGTTCTACTGAGTGCTAGGCACTTGTACATATGGTGTCAATCACCTATTGGCATGGCTACCCGATGAGGGGTCGCTGTCGTGGGAGGTGATATCTTTAGCGGACGTGCTGGCTGGAGCACTGGTATTGACCGTGTTTATTTTGCATAAGAGATTGAGTGTTGAGAGATTACGCCAGACTTTTTGTCGCGTTTTCCACAGACGGAGCTAGTGTTGCATCCCGGGCCCTTGATTGTTGTAAGGATTAGGGAGCCTTCTAATCTTTCATTGTGGGACAATCTGGATTGGGTCCGGTCTCCATCACTGATAACCAAGAACCTGCACAACACGAACCACAAATAAGAGGTCAGAGGACAACGGGGGGCTATCCCCCGTTGATACTTCGACGCTCAAGTTAGATATCTTTCGCAATAAACGGAGAAATGCACGTTTAAAGGTAAACGTGGTGAGAATGCAAAGATGCAGTGATGAGAGGAGTGTGAGAGGGATGTATTTAGAGGCTTGAGCTTCGTGAATGCACCCAACAGAGGGGCGGCTTACCTATACGCCCGCGGAGGGCGGCTTGGAGGTGCGCCCGGCGAGGGGTGGCTTATAATTGCGCCCGTGAAAGGTGGTTTGGAGGTGCGCCCGGCAAAGATGCGACTTAGATGTGCGCCCGCGGAGGGCGATTTATAAGTACGCTCGACAGAGGAGCGGCTTATAGATGCGCCCGGTAGATGGGCGGCTTATCGTTGTGCCCGTGGAGGATGGCTTAGGGGTGCGCCCACGGAGGGCGGCTTAGAGGTGCGCTCGGCAGAGGGGCGGCTTATGGGTGCGCATGGCAAAGGGACGATTTAGAGTTGCGACCATGGAGGCCGACTTTTAGGAGAAGGACTAAGTTGCACTAGTAAGTCAGCGTTCTAGTTGCATGAGTGGAGAGTTAACTCTTGGACTACGAGCTTCTGACTCCAGGATAGAGGGATCGTGACTCCAAGGCGGAGGGCTGAGGGCCTCCTGGTGGCGGAGAGTCGATGGCCTCCGTGCCTCCTGGATGGAGGGCTGAGGGTCTCCGTGCCTCATGGAAGGAGGAAGGTTGAGGGCATCCTAACGAGAGGAGGGCTGGCAGCCTCCAAACGAGCGGAGGGCTAAAGGCCTCCTAGCCGACTGAGGGCCGATGGCCTTCGGACAGGAGGAGGGCTGATAGCCCCTGATGGTGAAGGGCTGAGGGCTCCGGACTAGAGGGGGCTGAGAGTCTCTCGGTGGCAGAAGGCCAACGGCTTCAGGATTGGAGGAGGGCTGAGAGTCTCCTGGCGGCGGAAGGCCGCTATTGCCTCCAGGCAGCGGAGGGCTGATGGCCTCCAAACGAGAGAAGGATTGAAACCCTCAAGGACTGGAGGGTGGCCGAGGGCCTCGGACGAGCAATGAGCCAAGGAGCCTCCTGGATGAGAGAAGAGCCGAGGGTCTCCTGGCCGTCAGTCTACTCTCGTTGGAGATTGGCTAACAATGGCTATGCCCTTCTCTGATCCATATGGAGCCTTATGGAGCTTCTTTGAGCTTCTCCCGCTTGTCCCTCAATGCTTGAGGGTGCTTGTTTTTATAGTGGGATTTGCATATACACTATTTTTCCAAAAGTAATGTGGGACTTTTATTTTGAAGAAAGTATGTTGGATTATGGGCTTACTACGGAGCCTGGCCCATTTGGCCCATGGTTACTGGATCCATCATAATCGTCCAATATTAATTGAATAAGTGTTAAATTAACAACTATTTAAAAAAGATAGAGACCTCAAACCCTTTTTTTTTTTTTTTTTTTTTTTTTTTTGGTGTGTGGTAAAATTGATACTCGGTGACTGCGTTCGCATGAAATTTGAATCCTAAGTTTTCCACCAAATATGTCGGGGGTTTTGATTTTTCCTGCCGTCAAGACCAAGCAAATATCGACTATGGGAGTTTGTCGTGGTCGTTCAAAAATGGAGGTTCCATCGTACCATTAATGATTATTTTAAAAATAATAAATATTAAATATTAAAATAATTTTATTTTTATATTAACTTTTTTTTTTAATATAAGGATAAATTTCATTGGTTATAAGTATAGAATATCCTTCTATTTAAAAAGATGATAACAAAATTGGACAATTTGGGGCTATTATTATGGACAATAGAATAGTCGGTGAAATCTATGGACCGATGGAGCATCCACCTCTTAAAAAATATATAAGATTATTATTTATATTAAAATTGTCTACTTTTAAGTAAATAATTATAATTTAATAATTAATTTTGATTAATTTTTTAATTTTTTTAAAAAATAGTTAAATTATAATAATTTATTTAAAAATAAATGGTTTAAATTTAAAAAATATTTTTTTATTTTTTTAAAAAATAGAACAACCATATCCAAAATCTATGACCCCTTCCCACCTCTTCTATGACTGACTTCATTGAATTTTCTAACTGTTGAATTTCTTCGCCTTATGTTTCGTAAGCTATGGCCCAAGCTTAATCTTCAACACTGCTGTTGTAAGCATAATGCATCCAACCCAAAATATCATACAATCTCTTAAGTTGATTCATAATCTAATAAAATCTGAAAAGTACTCAAAGATGTTTTATACTGTACAATTTTTATAAATACATGGAGAATTTATTCACATATGTCATAGTTTAACCTGAAAGTTTAAACTGTTGAATTATAGGTTGATACATAATTATATTGCTGAATTGTAGGTCACTCATTTGTGAGTCCCACATCTGCTTGATATATCTTCCAGTAGTACACCCGAAACGGTTTGGATCTTGGCCAGATCAGAAAAAATTATTAAGTTGTGGCTTATAGGCGACTGATCCTAGTGTGTGTACCATTTGTCTATAATAGAGATGCTTGATAGGTGTCTGAAAAACACCCATATATATTTTGTCCAAAATAGAGACATCTGATGCATGCCTTATGAGTACTCATGCGTCGCTCTTGAGAGAAAATTACTAATATGCAATTTTAGGGATATTTATTATGATTTTTAAATTATTGAGCATTATCACAGTGAAAAAAATAAAAAAAAAGATAAAACAGACAGAAGTGGAATACTTGCTTTCCATTTGGCTGCAAATTGTATATTTTTTTTTCAGTTAACACTGGGTATGTTATTTTCAATATTTGGAAGGACATTTCACCAATTATTTTTCTTTTTTCTCATCTTACACTCTTTATTACACAAACTTATTTATTTAGTGTGTTGTACTCTTATATTTATTGAAGGTTTTAACCATCGAAATTAACTACTTAGTGGATATTATTTAAACGCATAATCTCATAGTTTTTCTCTTTATTTTCAAAAGAGTTTTTTACGTAAAATTTTATATGTCTCATTATTTGTGATTGTAATTATTTATTACGTATTATTGTTTTATCTACTCATGGGTTCAAAACCCAACAAGTGATATAAGATATACAATATTGTTATTGTATTAAAACTTGGTTGAACAAATGGGGAATGGAAAAAAATAATTTGTTTGGATCGCTCAAACTACAATATTTAGAGGAATAAGGTGAAGGATTTGTTATTTGTTAAAATAATATATATCTTTCGGAGTTTGTTACCCAAAAAATAAAATTCAATGAAAATGGGCTTTTAAATATGTATAAGTTTATAATTACATTTGATAATTTATTAATTATAATGTTTACGATTATTTTCAAATTGAACACAAGCAATGACATTGTGGAAGAAGAATGAAATGTTTTATACTTTGAAGATCGATAATTATAAATTGTATTACGTAATGAAGACGATACAAGAGAGATAGAAGAAAATTACTTCTATTATCAACCATTTGAATAAATTCTAAGGGTGTGTCAATCAATTGAATGGTATGGATATCAAATTTGGTCATAAACTATTGGGTTTGTGATTGTTAACCACACTATCAAATTCACAAAAAGTTATAAAGATTACTATCGCCAACATTGTTCCTAATTATTTAGTGACTTTAGAAATAACAAAGGGTGTTGTGTTAAATAAGAAAATGAGGAGAAGATCACAAGGCTTTACTTCCTTGCACTTCAAAGTATTAGCCTTAGAGTCACAAAGAAGAAACAAATGGTAAGGCTAAAAATTTGGTGAGAACAATTAAAGTAAGTCACAATCGTGTTATTAAAATCTTGAATGTCATTACTGTGAAAAGAATAGTCATATTGAAAAATATTGCCACAAATAGAGGCATGAAAATCTGAAAGGAAATGAGAAAAAGGCTTAAAAGATTCAAGATGAAGAGAAAGCCTCAATTGTTAGTGAACCGATCTTATCCTTGTTTGCAAAGAAAAAGAAGCAATTAACTTAGTGGATCACAAGACAAATTGGGTAATTGACAACGGCGTGTCACTCTATGTTACTTTAAGAAGAGAATTATTCACATCTTTAATTCTTAGGGATTTCGAAACATTGTAGATGAAAAATGAAGATGTATCCTGAATAGTAGGTTATGATGACATCTGTTTGACAATGGTTAATGGAACTAAGTTATTACTAAGGGGTATAAGGAGTGTCCTAAATGTTTGACTAAATAATATTTTAGAGGGCAAGCTCTATTATGAGGGTTTTTACAATACCTCTTGATGCGTCCTGGAGCTAAGATTGAACAGATTCGGGTCGAGCTGTCCGTTAATTTTCGGTCTCCGTTCGCTTAGTTTTGGGTCCTGCATGCTACAACCTCAAATAATAGGTCAGGTGACGGCAGAATTTGGTCATACTGAAAATACTTCGATACTTAAGTCAGTAATTCACCTTCCGAAATGAGAAAGTGGATACAGCAGATGCAGTATAAACGCCGATGAGTGTTTTGTGTAGACGGGAACACACTCGTGGGATGAGTGATTTATGTTGTTGATCGTGAGGAGTAGAACTTCTCAACCTGAAATTCGCTAAAAGTTAGAAGCTGAGAGAGAGAGCCCTCGAGAGAGATTAAGAACTTTTGAGAGCTTGAGATTACTTGAAGGCTTTTTGTGGGTATTTTAGTACATATTTTAGAGCGTGCCTAGCTTTTATGGCCTTTTATAGCCATGACCCTGGGCTACATTCCTTACGTAGAAGGGCTGGATGCCCGTACTCCGCTAAGGATTATTGCCTTTCTTGGCGCAGGCGTGAGCACTTTTCTGGCTATAACAGTCCAAGAAATTAATCTCCTTTTTTCTATGTTTTCTAACTGTTGGGATTTTCAGCAGACAACATAGATTCTGGCGTCTTCCTCCCGGAATGTGCATTGATTCTAGAGATAACCGTTACAATGGAGTTTCCCTTCTTGGAGAGGCGGAAAATTAGAGAAGATGGTCGTTGTGGCTTTGAGATGAACACGTGGACCAATTACTGCTTGGGTCACGCGCATCCTAGGCCCCAACCGGTCTACTGGCCACCTCTTCAATCAACGAAAGCGTTAACCATTCTAGGATTTAATGGGCCGTCCTACTCTTGAGTCTCCGTTATCCCACTTGCTCTTTATCTAGTCAACGGAAGTATTGACCGTCTAGGAAGAATTGGGCCATTGTGGATTTGGGTCATTTCCTCCTTCGTGGGTTAGCCCGTTATTGGCTTTGCCATCAATAGCCCCTCATGTTGGTGGTATGGGACTCTGGTATCCAGCATGTTCATGATGGGACGTTTCTGGATGGGCAACTTGTTCGAGATAGCTTAAAATTGGCAATGGTACTTGGTTTGCTGATCGTGTTGCTTGTGGCTATTGATCGTAACACCAAGATCCGGGGAACTGAACTGGAAGAAATGTTGACAAGATTCATTAACCTCTTTTGTAAGAATCTGGGAAACTCGGCCTGTACAGCAACGTTGACTAGATCATTGACCGTTCTTGCCAAAATTCGGAGAGTTGAGCGTGAAGAACATCGTTGATCGGATTGTTGACAGTTCTAGCTAAAATTCGGAGAGCATGTGAGGAAAGCAGTGTTGACTAGATTTGTTGACCGCTCTGGCCAAAATCTGGAGAACTTGCAGGAATTGAAATGATGCGCCATCATGACGCCAGACTGTCAGACGAAAAGTTTGCCACGTGTCAACACGTAGTGAATTTTCGATCATGGTATTAATTCTATAGGAAATCTAATTTGACTTTGCCATTTCCGGTTGCGACACGTGTCCACCATAATGTGCTTGCTTTTTTGAGGCATTGCCTTGCCAACGGTTGCGTGCTTTTACAAAAATCAGGTCGTTTGTTCAACTTTTCTTCGCTGAAAATTTTCTAAGTCTCTGTTGCTCTTCTTCCCATCTTTTCCATGGCTCATTCAATTGTCAAGATTACCTTTGTGATTACCCCTGGTGAGGTGAGAGAGCTGTACGTGGAGTTAAACATTTCACGTATGATCATCCCCGTGTTGCCCAGTGAGCAAGATAGGGCCTCCTTCCCTACTTGGGGTTGCATCACTGTGAACCAGGCTTATCTGAAAAGTGGGCTTCGCATCCCCGTCCAAGAGGAGCTGCTGAACATCTTTACAGTGCTCCAAGTTTCCATCGCATGGCTCCACGCCAATGCTATGTGTTTTCTCTGTACGCTATGCATCTTCCTACACCAGCATTCATGGATGCTAACGAAGGAGGCGATTAGGGTGATGTTTCGATTTACTCAGAGTAGGAACTAGATCTCTCTTTCCCCCAGAGACCTTTCGGTCAGCAAGGCCATGTACGATTCACTAAAGAATTAGAAGGATCGCTACTTCTTTGTGCTTGTCGGTGACTTATGGCCCTTGTCTCGAGATTGGGGCAACATCCTCAGGGCTGTCACCGGGGCCCAAGAGTGATGACGTGGAGGCCGTGCTGCTAAGGAAATTCCCTGATGAGTTTAGGAGGGATCATCTGGTTTCCAGGGGGAAGCCAAGAAAGTTCGTTGGGGATCTCCTTCTTCCGGTCCAAAAGATCAGACCATCGCCAGATGCCTCACAGTGCAAGAGGAAGGCTGGCCCCATTTCTATTCATGCGGCTGGCGCACCTTCCGCCGGTGTGCTCCTAGTAGTCCAAGGCGGAAAAGGGATGCGATGATAGTGCCTTCTTCTTTCTCATCCTCCACAGAGCCGGATTACATGATAGCTGGATGACTTGCTGGAGCCGAAGAGCGCTCCGGAGTAGAGGCGGCTGTGGAGGAGTACGAGGCCATGCAGCGCACCACCGGAAGTGGCATGATCATTGCGCTACCGCAGCCGATGGGTTTGGCAGCGCAGGCTGTGCCGACCAAGCAATCGCCTGCAGCCTCCAAGAAGGAGCCGGCTAATGAGCAGCAAGCTGAGATGGAGGAGCCAGCCTTGGAGCCGTTTCCTGTGCTTGATGAGCTAGCCGTCGGAGAGCTTTTTCAGGCAGTTGACCTTAGTACTGAGTTGGATAAGAAGATTGCTACAGAGGTTTCGGTGGAGCATGCTGAGGTGGCTACCGCTCCCAGTCCTCCACCATCAGCTCCAAGGTCACAGAGCAAGCCAGTGAGGAGGCAGCGAAAAGTCTGGCTGGTAACTTTTCGAGGCTTCCCTTCTCTTCTTCCATTTCTGTTGTGGTTTAACTCATTTTATTTCTGGCAGGAGGTGAAGGTTATGGGCACATTGGGCAAGGTACTACGTCAACGGGACCTAGTGATCCAAGATTAGGAGGAAGAGATTACCTGGTTCGAGGAGAAGGTGGACCTATTGAGGGCCCAACACCAGGAAGGGAAGGCCGCTCTCTAGTTGAAGTTGTCTGAGCTGAGACCAAAATCCACGAGACTGGAAGAGGAGGCTGCCAGGACTATGGGGCATACAGACGAGAATGAGCTATCCACTTGCATACGCCCTCATGAGGTTTCTCAGGCACTGTTAGCACGGTTATGGGAAGGCATTAACATCATTCGCAGCATTGTCCATTTAGTGGATCCTAATTTTCCTGTTGGTGTCATTGACCTAGTGAACCGTACTGCCCTGCGACGTGAGAGCCTTGTGGATAAGTCCTAGAGTGCAGGGGGCCTCTCCTACCTCTTCCAAGGAGCTCTAATTCTTAGATTTTGTGCTCATTTTTTTCTTTTGATATTATCTGTAAGCGTACTTTTAACGTTAATAAAACAATTATTTCATCAACATACTACGTTTCATGACTTCGCTTTCATTGACCGTTCCTTTAGCTATTTTCCCATTGTATTAGCTGGCCTACTTGGTGCACCTTGTGCCAGTTGGCCGTCTGTCTTGCAACATTGGAGATGCTTGTTATGCTCTTAGATGGACTAAATTCCTCAAGGGGATACAGGGTGAATCCTGAAATCGTATCAAGCCGATCGTGAGTTGAGGCTTGAGTGGCACTGCCATGTTCAATCTTAGGTGGCCAGGCTTTGGACGGAGCACTCGCTCCTGGGATGTTGACCGTCGTAGACTGAAAACGCTAACTCCCGTTGGAGGATGTCGTCACACGTTCTGCTTAAGCCCCCTAAGGTTTAAAGTTAGACCACAAACGGGTCACTTAGATGACCAAGGTTTAATTTGACCGCTCATGGGTCGTCAGGATGATCAGGGTTTAATTCGACCACTTATGAGCCACCTGGATGACCAGGGTTTATTTTGACCGCTCATGTGTTGCCTGAATACCCAAAGTTTAATTACGAATGGGTGAAAATCTATATGACTTATGGGTAGTTTAGGTTGTTTATTTCGTACAACGTGCAAGTAAGTATTCATATGGGAAAAAAAAAGAAAGAAAAGAACATATAACACAATGCAAGTGGAAAAGAACTATTTCTTTTATTAATGACTATGTAATGTTACAAGCATGCTTATGTCATACAAATGACCTACCTAGGTCTTCATTGGAAGTAGTACTTTAGGTGGATCGTGTTCCATGTCCGTGGAACCAACTTGCCGTTCTGGGTTTGGAGTTCGTATGCTCCATTCCGTAGAACGACTGAGATTAGAAACAGGCCTTCTTAATTAGGGGACAGTTTATTCCGGTTGGGGGTCTTACCCGTAACCTCTATGCTTTGCAAGACCAAGTCCCCAACTTTAAATTGCCGCGCTTTCACTTTCTTGTTATAATAGTGAGCTACTCATTGTTGGTAAGCTGCAATCCGCATCTTGATAGTGTCATGGGCTTCCCCAACAAGTCTAGGTGTTCCCTAAGCTTCTGGGAGTTACCAAGTGGATCGAAAGCTTCGACCCTAAGACTTGGGAGCCCAATCTCAACCTAAATTATCACTTTAGCTCCATAGCAGAGATTGAAGGGTGTCTCGTGAGTTGGTTTCTTTGGAGTCATCCGGTATGACCATAGGATGGAGGGCAGTTCATCGACGTAGGAGCCCTCTGCGTCCTTCAACTTGGTCTTTAGACCGTGGAGTAGCGTACGGTTGGTGACCTCCACCTATCCATTTGCTTTGGGATATGCCATCGAAGTATGGACCAATTTGATGCTGAGATTAGTATAATACTTGGTGATACATTTCTCCAAGAATTGGCTTCTGTTGTTGGTCACGATAGCCTCGGGAATGCCAAATCTGCATAGTATGCTTTGGCGGATGAATTATAAGGCAATATACTCGATGATCTTGGCCAGCAGGGCAGCCTTAACCCATTTGATGAAATAGTCAATTCCTGTGATGATAAACTTTTTTTTTCCATTCGCAAAAAAAAAAATGGGTCGAGAATATCAGGCCCCCATTACGCGAAAGGCCAAGGAGCTTGGAGGGATCTCAACTCTGCAGGTGGCTGGTGGTAAAGATTGCCATTGAGTTGAAAATTCTCATACTTCTTTATGAACTCCGGGCGTCCTTCTTCATTGTTGGCCAGTAATATCCCCTGCATAACTTTGAACATTAGGTTCTTACCGCCTATGTGTGATCCACATTCCTAAGGTGGACTTCGCTTAAAGCATAGTCAGCCTTCTCAGGAGTAAGGTACCGTAGGTACGGAGTTGAGTAGCCACGGTGATAGAGTTATCCATTGACTATGGTGTACCAGTTGGTCGTCTTTGTTATCCGCATGGCTTCGTCCACGTTCTCTGGCAGTGCTCCGTCCTCTAGATATCTCTACTAAGGTGTCATTCTATGTTTAGCATCGAAGATTTGCATCGCTTTTTGTTTCTCTATACTGGGAGTGGTCAAAACTTTCATTATGTCCCTCGAGTACTGCTCTTGATCGTTGGCCGTCACTGCTCTAGCAATTTGGCCGGCTTCCAGTTCTCAATTCTGGGGAGTGGACCGGGTTCAGCTTGTCAAATATTCATATGGCATCCTTCGCCTTGGCCAGGTATTTGGCCAAGAGAAGGTTGCACACCTCAAAACTCCCGTTGATTTGGTTAACAACTAGCTCCAAGTCGCTGTGGATAGTTAGCCGCTTGGCTGATCACTCTTTCGCTAACTGAAATCTGGCCAACAGGGCTTTGTACTCGATAATGTTGTTAGTAGCCAAAAAGTTGAGTTTAAGGGAATACTTCACCTCAAACTCGTCTGGGGTCCTTAGGACCACTTTAGTGGCACCGCCTGAATTCGTAGATGAACTGTCCACATTGAGAACCCATTTTGGCTCTTCTGCGTGGAGACCCGTGTCCTCAGTAGGGCGCTCATCAACAATTAGGGTCGTGGTCTCAATGATGAAATCCGCCAAGGCCGTCCCTTTGATGGTTGGCCTAGGCCGGAATTTGATTTCAAACTCTTCCAACTCGATGGCCCGCTTAACTAGTTGTCCGAAAATGTAAGGTTTCTGGAGGATACCTTTAGTGGCTGGTCAGTTAGAACTACCATGTGATGAGCATGGAAGTACGATCCTAGTTTGCGGGCCGAGAAGACAAGTGCTAAAGCCAGCTTTTCAGCTGTGGGTAGCGTGTCTTTGCGTCGGTCAACGTCTTGCTCACATAGTAGACTGTCCACTGAGAGTCGGAGTCTTGGCGAATAAGAACAGAGCTAAGAGCCACTTCTGACACCGCTAAGTAGAGATATAACTCTTCTCCGTCTCTGGATGACGTTAGCAACGGTGGACTGGCCAAGTACTGCTTCAACTCAACGAAGGTTGCTTGGCACTCTGCAGTCCACTAGAAACCATTTGCTTTAGTCTCCCTCAGGGCATTAAATAAAGGCTGATACTTGTTCCTTAACTTTGCCAAGAAGTGGGACAAGGCTGCCAGTCGTCTGATTAACATTTGGACTTCCTTAACGCTCCACAGCAGAGACATGTTCGTGAGGACTTTGATCTTCTCTGGGTTTGCTTCGATCCCTCGCTGAGAGATGATAAAACTCAGGAATTTTCCTAAGGATACTCTGAAGATGTACTTTGAAGGATTTAATTTCACGTGATGCGCACGGAGTTCCTCAAATGATTCAACCAGATCGCGAATATAGTCATCGGTGGTCTTACTCTTGACGAACATAACGTTGACGTACACCACCATATTGCGCCTGATCTGCTTCTTGAACATTTTGTTCACGAGCCTTTGATAGGTGACACCTACATTCTTCAGACCAAAAGACATGACCCTATAATAATAGGTGTCTTAGTCGGTCATGAACGAGGTGTGCTCCTCATTTTGGGGCTCATCCAGATCTGATTGTAGCCCGAGTATCATCCATGAAGCTTAGTAGCTCGTTTCTAGAAGTCGAGTCCACCAATATGTCGATCTTTGTAAAGAAAAGCTGTATTTCAGGCAGGTTTTGTTGACGTCGGTGAAGTCGACGCACATCCGACATTTTCTGTTGCTTTTCTTTACCATGGCGACGTTAGAGAGCCAATTCGAGTATTGGACTTCTTTGATGAAGTCGGTGTCCAGAAACTTCTTTACTTCTTTCGAGTTGGTGACAAGCTTCTTCACTAAATGGTTATTTCGCTTTTGCCTGATGGGCTTACGGTTGGAAATGAGGCCCAACTTGTGGACCATTGCTCCAGTCGGAATCTCAGGCATGTCAGTGAGTGTCCATGAGAAGACATCAGCGTTTGGTCTCAACAATGCTATTAGCTCATTCGCGCAGTGGTCCAATGAGTGAGCCCCCAATCTGCACACACCTCTCTGGGTCCCTTGAATTTAATGATACTAGGTTGGTTGCCTCGTCTCGGTGGTCTAGCTTTCTTGTAGGTCATCCGCCGTTGCTTGGCGTAATCTAGGATATGTAACATATCCGCCTAGTCACTTGGTCACCCAACACTTCACCGATACCGCATTCTGTTGAAAATATTATTTTTAAATATGCTATCAAAGTGACGGTTCCGAACGCTGCTAGGCATGACTTGCCTAGGATAGTGTTGTATACGGAGGGCAGGTCGACGACCAAGAAGGTAAATGTATGGCTCGTTGTTCTAGGGTATGTGCCTAGGGTGGCCTCCAACTGTATCGTTCCTTAGACGGCCATAGGCTCATTGTCTAGGTTGTAGAGTGGCCTTTCGGTAGGTTTTAGTAGGTTCTTGTTTAATTCAAGTTTAAAGAAAGTATCGAGATAGAGAAAATCCTTGGAGTTTTCATTTCAGTTGGTAATTCACAGTACAATTTGAAACGAGTGCTGATACAATAAAGGGATCAGCGTGTGGGGAAGTTACATGATTCTTGTCATTGTCACTAAAGCTAATGACATTTTCTTCTGTCTTCTACTTTGACCGCTCGGCTTGCCATTCCTTGTGATCCGCTTGGGTCTTGGCTAGCCGGGTCGTGATCATGTTGACCCGGTTCCATGGCTGGGATAAATCTGGTCCTTCCCCGCTTGAGGAGCCGAAACTCTGTCCAAGGTTCTTGACAAACCTGATGAGATGAACCCTCAGATGAGAACCTCAATCTCCTATTGGGGTGTCTTGTAATCCTCTGTGGTGTGCCCAAAGATTGATGAAAATCACAATACTTAGCAGGATTTTCTCCCTTTGCGTTCTTTAGTGGTTTTGGCCATTTGAGGAATTTTTCACCACGGATCTGCATGAGGACGTTGGCTCGTGTGTTGTTGAGAGAAGTCAGGTTGATCGGCTTGTACTCCCTATGGTCCACTACTTCAGTCCTGTGCTGCTTCCAGTGGAGATTGTTGCCGCCACTGTTCTTCCTCTTTCCATCGGCTGGGTAAGAGCGAGGTTGGTTGGCCCTCTTGGGATGCTTCACCTTATTAGCCTCCTCGACGGCTGTGTAGGCCTTGACAATAAACTTTGCTTCCTAGAAGGTCTGCGGGTTCTTGTGGACCAGGTGGTTGAAGAAGTCTCCATGTGTCAAGGCTGAGATGAAACTGTCAAGTTTCATTTCATCTGTGACCTTGGGAATCCTTCTGGCCACTATTGCAAAGTGCTCCGGGAACTTCCTTAGATTCTCTCCCTTTCTCTGCTTGATGTGGGAGAGATGCCAAAGCTACTTCTCTTCCCGGCAGCTAGAAGTGTACTGAGCCAGGAAGATGTTAGTGAGCTCCTGGGAGTTCCAGATCGAGTTTGATGGGAGACGGTGGAACCAAATCCAAGCGTCTCCCTTCAAGGTGAGCAGGAAACATTGGCACATTGCCGAATCCTCCAAGCCGTGGAGACTTGGATGGGTGTAGAAGTGATCCATGGGATCAGCGCTCCCATCATAAGAATCGAGTATCGACATCTTAAACTTAGCTGGCAATGGGTGGTTCAAGATCTCAGCAGCGAAAGAAGATCTTTCCAGATCTGTGGCATGTTCATTGTTATCATTGTACACGCGATTCTAGATCTTTTCAACTTTTACCTCCACTCAGGAGAAGTTCCCAGATCTCTTAGAGTTAAGATAAGTCTTCAACTCCATTATTTCGATAGTGCGGTGTATAGCCGACCTGCTATTGTCATTGACAGATCGTTTGTTCCGGGAGGCTCCCTCCTGAGCCTGAGGCCTTGACTCATCCCAAGTATATTGGGGGTTCTTTCTTCCTGGACACTCATCCAAAGTCTTGTGGCCCAAGCACCCCTCAAGCCTAGGACGACTTTGAGCGTTGTAGACTTCTGGAGCATGAGAGTTGGCCGACCTCGTGGCTTTCTTGGCGGCTTCTTCTTCTTTTGGCCTCCTCTCCTGAAGGCCTGGTCAGGAGCTGTGGAGAGTGGAGCCCACTACTTCTTCTTGTCCAGGCGGGTGTAGAACATCAGGAGCATTTTGTTTGTATTGTTCATCTGCTCCACCAGGTTTTGGAGGAATGGTGCTGGTGCCCCTCCGACTAGGTTACCAGTAGAGTGGTCCTAGTTTGGAGAAGCAGCATCTCTTGCGGAAATGCTAGCTTAGGCTATGGTATTCACCATTCTGCCTGATGGTATTAACTATGTAAAGGAAAGTATTTGTAGAGGTAAAACTAGTTAGCTTTTTATTAGCTTTCCACAGACAGTGCCAATGATGCGTCATGGATTCAAGTTTGAACAGATTCGGGTTGAGCTGTCTGTCGGATTTTGATATCCATTCGCTTAGTTTTGGATCTTGCACACCCCAACTTTAAACAAAAGGTTAGGTGACAATAGGATTTGGTCCTACCGAAAACACTCTGACGCTCAAGTCAGTAATTGGCCTTCCGAAATGAGAAGGTGGATGCAACAGATACAGTATGAATGCTGATGAGTGTTTTGTGTAAGCGGGAATGCACTCGTAGGATGAGTGATTTATGTGGTTGCTCGTGAGGAGCAGAACTTCTCAGCCCAAAGTTTGCTGGGAACTAGAAGTTGAGAGAGAGAGCGCTAGAGGGCTCGAGAGAGGTCAAGAACTTTTGAGAGTTTGTGATTGTTTGAAGATTTTTTGTGGGCATTTTAGTGTGTATTTGAGAGTGTGCCTTTGGAGGGAGATTTCATGGCCTTTTATAGCCATAACCCTGAGCTACCTTCATTATACAGAAGGGCTGGATGCCCGTGCTCTGCTAAGGATTGTCGCTTACCTTGGCATAGGCGTGAGCGATTTTCTAGCTATAACGGTCCAAGAAATTAGTCTTTTTCCTTATGTATTTTGTAATTGTTAGGGTTTCCAACAGACAGCGCACAGATTTTAGTGCCTTCCTCCTGGAATATGCATTGATTTTGAAGATGACTGTTAAGTGGAGCTTTCCTTCTTGGAGAGGCAAAAAATCAGGGCAGATGATCATTGTGGCTCTGAGATGGACACGTGGACCAATTACTGTTTGGCCTGCGTGCATCCTGGGCCCCAACTGGTCTATTAGCCACCTCTCTGGTCAACGGAAGCATTGACTGTTCTAAGCTTTAATAAGCCGTCTTACTCTTTGGTCTCAGCTAGCCCACTTGCTTTTTATCTGGACAATGAAAGCATTAACCGTTCAGGCAAAATTGGACCGTTGTGAATTTGGGTCGTTTTCTCTTTTGTGGCCAGCCCGAACTGACGTCCCCGTCACATTTTATGAAGGGGCATGGAAGCTAATTAGAAGATCTTTAGTGTAGCCTAGGGAAAGAAGTTTTTTAATTTGTACGTGTTATAAGCCTCACTTTCAGTCGAAGATGTACATATAGTTAGAAGTAATGAGTCTTTAGATTTGTAACATAAATGCCTAGACCACATGAGCAAAAAAGGGTTGAATTGTATAACTAAAAATACTTTCCTCGAGGTGTGAATAAAGCAAGTTGAAGACTTATGCTCATTGTTTGGCCGGAAAATAATAAAGAGTTTTATTTTATGAAAATGTATACACAAGAAAGACGAATCTTTTTAAACTAATCCATCATAATATTTTTGGACCTCATAAAATGAAGATACTCAATGGAATATTTTATTTTATCAAATTTATCAATAATTATTGAAAAAAATTGTGAGTATATCAATTGCAGTTGGAGGATCAAGCCATCGATATTTTTGAACAATTTTATGTCATAATTGAGAGGCAAATAGGGAAAACATAGAAGTGTATCTAGAGTGACAACGAACGGAAATACATTGGAGCATTTGACATATATTATTGGTCACATAGAATTCGACACCAAAGAACTTTTCCGAAAACACCACAATTAAATGATGTGATCGAGAGGATAAATAGAATGCTGACCGAGAGCTTATTGTGTACTTTCAAAAGCAAAACTTTTCGATAAATTTTAGATGTAAGCCTTGAATATTGTGGCCCATGCAATCGACCTCTCACCTTGTCGCTCACTAAATGTTGATATATCGAAGGTGTGGTCTGAAAAAGGAGATCTCCTATAATCACTTGTGTGTATTTGGATGCAAATTCTTTATCCATATTTTAAAGGACGATAGGTCCAAGGTTGTGAGGTCAAGGAAAGTAGTGCTTGTCATAGATGAGATTATTGAGGATATTAGTAAAGTGGAGAGGGTGATCTCCAAAAATGATAACACCCAACTTTGCAATATAGGCATTGACATCGATATCAATTCAAGATGAAGATGGTGAACAAGGTAAGGTAATGCCATCCTTGATGGAGTGGATGATATTAAAGTGGATGATGATGCTCTTCATAATGTTTTAGAATCTACCGAGACCATTTCACTCCGATAATCCATAAGAAATCAAAGAGCATCCTCTCGCCTATTGGCTGATAAGTGTGTATTACTTACCAATAGTAGAAAAATAAAATGTTTTAATAAAATCATGGAAGATGAGTATAAGTCATAATTAATGGAAGCCATACAAGATGAGATGAAATCGTGGTATGAAAATAATACTTTTAAGCTGACTAATTTGCTTAAGGGCAAACAAGTTTTAAAGAACAAGTGAATTTTTCGTTTAAAGAGTAAAATGAATAACCCACAAACAAGGTACAAAACGAGATTGGCGATAAAATGGTTTAACTAACGGAAGGGTATCGACTTTAATGAGATTTTTTTTTAGTTGTAAAGATATCTTCTATCAGTGGTTCTTGATTTGGCCACAACTCTTGATCTAGAAATTAAATAGCTAGATGTGCGGGTAGCTTTTCTCCATGGTGGTCTTTAAGAGAAAATTTATATGGAATAGTCAAAGGAAGTCCAAATTGACAGACAACATATAGTATATAGTTGGAAGAAAAACTTTATGGGCTGAAAATAAGCCCCTATACAATGGTATAAAAATATTTTGTGATCAATAAGTAAAGAAGTTATGGATATCTCAAAAGAGTTATACTAAAAAAATATTTCAATATTTCAACATTGAGAAATCCAAATCAATAAATACTCCGTTAGCTAATCACTTCAAATTAAACAGTTAACAATATCTTACTCACAACTAAAATCCCCCTAGTTGTTCAAGTATGATATTATCACTTTACACAATCCACGGATGACACTTAACCCCTCTGTATCCCCTTTCAATTTTTTTGGGCAACGTATTGATTTTATTTCTACAATATATATATATATATTTCTTTTAATATCAGTGAGGTGCTATTGGACTCTACCAAAATTTGAATGAGTATAACCAATAAAGTAAAAATGTATTAAAATTGTTTCTTTGTTTCTATTTAATGGCAACACAAATCAGAAATAAAACAAAATGTCTTATAAAAGTATTACTTAAATCAAATTTTCAAGAGAAAATGAAAAATATATTATATGATTTTTTAAATATTTTTTCGTTTTTAATATTTTAGTAAACAAATATTAGCAAATTTTTTTTTTTATATATATGTTTTTCCAATAACTGAACAGATACTGAATGAATATGTGCAGAAATTAATGTCATAGGACAACGGAGTGGAATTGAAGCTTAAAAATGGTCTGTGGCTTGAGGACTACCGTAGCTCCGCCGTGATGGACTGCGTTCATCTAAATCCGGCGCATCCGAAATGGACACAGACGTTACACCCTCAACACCGCCGCCGCTCACATCCTCGCTTCAATCGAAGTAGCGCCACAGCCTCACCAACTTCTCCCGGAAAGTGAAGCCGCCACCAGTTTCGTTGGCATAGCCGTTGAGTAAGCGGGCGAGGAAGAGGAGGAACCAGATGGCCGAGGTGACAGCGAAGAGTAGGAAGAGGACGATGAATCCCTGCACGCTAAATCTCTCCACATCATTGCTATTCGAGGTTGCGCACTCCAATGGAAAAGAAAACCACTTGTTCTCTAGATCCTGTAGCACCCCGTTTTCCGACAGTATCAGAATAGCTTTTGATACATCAGCCACAAGAGGAGAACCCTTCTGAAATACCTGCACATTGATTCCATGCATGATTGAGCCAGTCACTTAGATTTGTTGACAACTCATATTTTCTTGTACACAATTTTTTTTAACTGTAGTTGGATCGTGTAAGGGTTCGACACTCGGATTTACCCGATCTGATACAACGAAAAATCCAAATCCCCCGTCATCGTCAACCATTATTTAGTAGGAATAAGGAATAAAAGAGATGCACAATATTTTTACGTGGAAACCCATTCTCAACTAAGGAAAAAAAATCACGGGACATATAATCCAATAATAGATTTTACTATGTAAAATGGTTACACAAATTTAAAAAGACAGAGTATCTATAACACATCCAAGAACGATTAAGAAAAACCTCTCTGGAATAAACACGGAAACTCTCATTCTTCTCACTTTCTATTTTTCTCTCTTATTCTTCTAACTGATGGTGCACTCATCTCACACATTTTACAATAGTGTCTGGCTACACAAGCCCTGGCGATTGCTCGCCCATGGTGATTGCTCACCCATTGGAGTTTTTTCACGCTTCCTCTTGAAGCTCCTGGTGCGCCTTTATAATGACCAATTCCAAATCTCCATCTGCTGACCTGGCAAGATGATATGTTAAGCCACACAGCAAATCCGCGCACCTTGACCATCCGTGCTCCTTGGCCGATTAATGTCTATTGACTAGCCATTTTCCTTCAGTCGGTCAACTCCGTTGATAGGCAAGCCTTCTCCATCCTCTGAGCCGGTCAACCTCAATTGACCAACCAGTGTTTTTTCCGAATTTTTCTCTGGCAAATGGACTCCATCATTTGCTTTTTAGAAATCCACCGATGATAAACCAATTTGTTGGGTTACTCATAAGGGAGTGACAAAACCCAACAAACTTTTTCTTATGGCGTTGTGGCGAACACCTTCGCCATTACCCGACGACCGTCATCGCCTACCTTCCAGCAGCTTCCCCTCAATTGGGAACTCGGTGTTGGCCTCCGCAGAATGATACTTTCTTCCGCTCCACAAACTTGGAGTAGTCCAACTCCTCTTCAATTTCTTCCCCGCGGTCGAATCATTCTTCCTTACCTTCGCCACCTCAGCTCCGCCGTTGGCCCTGCTGAGGTCCGCTGTGCTTTTATCGTTCCTTCCAACTCCGCACTGAATGGCAAGCCCCTTAACATCAACATCAGAATTTCCACTTCGATAGCCGCAGACCTTGGCGGCTGCACTTCTGCTGCACTTCACTCGGCGGCATTCCCTCTGCAATGCTTCACTCTGCTTCGGTAGTAGGTCAACACCTTCACGTGTAGCCCTCTGCGGTCAGTACCCTCCGTAAGTAGCCCTTTCTGGACATGGGCCGATCTCAGCTATCTCTGATACCACTTATTGGGGTTCGAACAACCTGAATTCACCTGATCCGGTGCAGCAAAAAATCCAAACCCTCTATTATCGTCAGCCACCATTTAGTAGGAACAAAGGAGATACATAATATTTTTACAAGAAAACTCTTCTCAACTAAGAAAAAATTACGGGACACATAGTCCGATAATAGATTCTATTATATAAAATGGTTACACAAATTCAGAGAAATAGAGTATCTATAACACACCCGAGAATAACTAAGAAAAACCTCTCAAAAGTAAATAAGGAAACTCTCCTTCTCACACTATATTTTTCTCTCTTCTTCTTCTCACTGATACTGCACTCTTCTCACATATTTCACAATAGTGTTTGGCTACACAAGCCCCTGGCTATAAAACCCCTGACGATTGCTTGCCCATGGTGATTGCTTGCCCCTTGGCATTTTTGACGCTTCCTCCTGAAGTTCCTGGTGCGCTTTTATAATGACCTGTTCCAAATCTCCATCTGCTGACCTGGCAAGATGATCTGTCAAGCCATCTCTGTCATTTCTGGCCTTCACCCATTGCCGATCTTCCTACATACCCATGCCCTGCACGTCAGCTGCGCATGCTCTGATCAGACGGCATATGCTCTGAAAAGCCTACAAACCTGGTAGGTCAACTACCTACTCTGAAAAGGTCTTCCATCAACTTTACAGCACAAACTCAGCGAGTCAACTTCTGCATTGACCGAATTTTTCTCTTGGGCTAGTCAACCTCGCGTTGACTGGCATCTTCTCTTGGGCCAGTCAACCTCTATGTTGACCGGCATTCCAGCCAGGCAAAAGCAAACCGAGATCTCAATATCAGAAGTCCATTCCTACTAAATCGGCATTTCTGCCAAACTGGACACCGCGCTCCATTATGTAACTTTGCACAAACCGACAAAATGCTCCATTCAACCAGAATGTTCAAACCGGTAAAATGGCACACTGGGCAAAATGCCATTTCGACATTTTGCTCCAAACCACCCATAATGGGCATTCCAGGAAAAATGCCCATTCTGACATTTTTCCTTCATTTTGCCAAAATACATTCTGGACAAAATGGCCAGCCTTCCATTTTGCCCAATCCTGACGTTTTACTTCCTTGGCCGGTCCAGTTAATGTGTTGATTGGCTATTTGCCACACAACAAACCTGCATGCCTTGGCCATCCGTTCTCCTTGGTTGTTCGCGCTCCTTGGCTGGTCAATGTCTATTGACTGGCCTTTTGCCTTCCGCAGCCTTCTCCGTCCTCTCAGTCGGTCAACCTCCATTAACTGGCTAGTAATCTCCGTAATTCCTCTTCGGTAAATGGACTCCATCATTTGCTATCTAAAAATCCTCGATGACAAACTAATTTGTTGAGTTACTCACAAGGAAATGACTAGACTCAACAGATCACACCTGCTATATGTATGATGGAAGCACATTTGTGAAAATCAAAATGTCCATGTCTTATACACTCATCATAGGTAGATGTGCATAGATTGGATAAATTTGGCATGCCTAATACATGCTTGAAGGGCTATACGTGCATGGATAATTAGGCTTAGTGATGCATGATGGTCACATAATGGCTACATAATCGGCGCATATGCTAGGATAATTTTAAAAAAGTTATTTTTATTAGCATTAGAATGTCAACTACTATTGTTTAAAAATTAGACTCATTTGATGTCATTTTTGTGTTTTTTCTAATAGTTGACGTGAGTTATTTTATTCAAAAGTCTTTGGCTATGGATTTGAGAGAGAATGAGAAAAGAATGAAGAGATTTTTCTAATTCTTAGATGTTAAATTATGTTTTTGTCTTTAGCATATTAGATATATTATTCTAATTTTTCTTCGGAATATTTCTAATGGTGATTTCATTCTATTTAATCTCTAATTTTAGTGGTGTGCAGGATCCCAACTTGATGAACGGAGTCGAAACCAATCAAGCAGACCAATCCGAATTTATTCAAAGTTCGAATCCAAGGACGCATCATTGATACCGTCTGTAGGAAGCGCTTACGAAAAGCCAACCACACTCCCCCAGAACACTCTCTTTTCACTGCCAGACTCATTCGCGATGGTGAATACGAGAGCCCAAGCTAGAGATCCCACTAGAGATGCCACTTCTCCCGACCAGGATCACGTTGTTGGTACCCTAGTCAACGGGATGACAGGCGGGGTACCTGCACCATTCTTTCAACAACTGATGGAGCAGATGCAGACTAACAACCATCAGCTCCAAATACTCTACTCTCGGCAAAAGCAGCCACAGCTGGAGGCTTCGCCCACAACTGACCCTGCGCTGGCCACCAAAAAAGGTGGCCTGAGGAAAAAAATGCCGGCCAGAAGGCCCAGGAGGCCGACAAACGATCAGATCCCAGCCTCTTCGCTCGCTTCAGGCCAGAACAGGCCTGAAGAGCGCTCTAGGAGCGCAACGCCGGAAGAAAGTCCGAAAAGAAGAAACCCTCGATACTCTCGGGCATAGAATGGAAACTTAGTCCAGGAGCAAGCCTCCAGGACTGTCGGGTCAATTGGAGGCAGTAGTCGGCCGGCTACTGGACACTCCGGAGACAAAACAGAGTTAAGGGCTTATCTCAACTTTAAGAGATCTGCCAACGCTACTCGCGCAGATCCATGGGTGGATAAGATTTGGAACCGCGTGTTCAATGATGATGAGCACGCTGTTGACCTTGACAGATCTTCCTTCTCGGTGGAAATCCTAAATCGTCCACTGCCCACCAAATTCAAGATGCCTTCTGTTAACTCATACGATGGGAGCAGTGATCCAATTGACCACATGGGCCATTTTTGCACCCATTTGAGTCTACAAGGGCTGGAAGACTCAGCAATGTGCTGCTGCTTCCCACTCTCGCTAATTTCAATGACGATGAGCACACTGTTGACCTTGACAGATCTCCCTTCACGGCGGAGATCCTAAATCATCCACTACCCACCAAATTCAAGATGTCTTTCCTTGACTCATACGATGGGAGTAGTGATCTAGTTGACCACCTAGATCATTTTCACACCCATCTGAGTCTACAAGGGCTTGAAGACTCAGCAATGTGCCGCTGCTTCCCACTCACGCTGAAGAGAGATGCCCGCATCTGGTTTCATCACCTCCTTTCAGGATCCATCAGTTGCTTTCAGGAGCTCACAGATCTCTTCCTGACTCAATATGCCTCGAGCCAACGGGAAGAGAAGCAGTCATGACACCTCTTCCACATCAAGCATAAGTCAGGAGCGAACCTGCAGAGATTTTGGACCGCTTTGTGACAGAGGCTAGGCAAATTCTCTAGATCACGAAAGAGATGAAGTTGGGCACTTTCATCTCCGCGCTGACCTACGGGGACTTCTTCAAACACCTAACCCATAAGAATCCCTGGACCTTCCTGGAGGCGGAGTCAATCACACGGGTTTACGTAGTGGCAGAGGAAGATGACGAAGCAAAACTCCCAGAATGGGCAGACCAGCCTCGCCCATTCCCTGTAGAGGAAAAAAGAAAATACAGCGACGGTAATCACTCCCGTCGGAAGCAGCACAGAACTGGGCTGCCAGAACACAGTGATTACTGGCCCATCGACTTTACGCCCTTGACGAAGACGCGCTCAAATGTCCCTATGCAGAATCCGCGAAAAAAATCCTGAAGTGGCCAAAACCATTGAAGGACACCGGGAACCAGTTGAAATACAGTGATTTCCATCGCTCTGCTAGACATTCTACTGAAGACTGTAAGACATTGCAAAGGAAGATCGAGGAGTTGATTCGTAGGGGCCACCTCACCAAGTTTGTCAAGGGCCTTGGGCAGAGTTATGGAGAAACTGACGGAGAAGGGCAGGAGCCGTCTCTGCCCCAAAATTGGGTTGCTGCAGGGGTGGTCAATATGGTCACCACCCGACCTGCCAAAAATCCAGCGGACAACAAGGAGCAGCAGACTGGGAGGAAGAAGTAGCGCACGACGGACAAGGCAATTAGCTTCAGTGATGATGACTTGACTGATGTAATGTCCCCCCATGCTGACCCTCTTATTGTATCCACGCTCGTTTTAGACGGTAGTGTCGACTACTAGTTGAAGCGAGTGTTTATTGATAATGTTAGTTCAAAGGACTCACTTTACTTGGATACTTTCTTTAAATTAGGCTTAAAAAAGAACCAATTAAAATCTGCCGAGGGCCCACTGTATGGTTTTGACAACGAGCCAGTGCCCGTCCAAGGGACAATTCAACTGGAAGTCACATTGGGCATGTATCCAAAAACAGCGAGTCGTACGCTCACCTTCTTAGTGGTTGACCTGTCCTCTGTTTACAACGCTATACTAGACAGGACGTGCCTAACAGAGTTTGGCACAGTCACATTGATTCCACACGTCAAGATGAAGTTTCCAATGCCTTACGGTGTAGGGGAGGTATTAGGCAACCAAGTTACTGGGTAGACATGCTACATGTCTCAAATTGCCCCTAGCGGCAGCACTAGAACGGTTGGAAAACTCAATCATCGAGACGAGATAACCCTACAATAAGCGCAGTCCGGTGAAACCACAGATCTGGTCCCAATGAACCCGGAGGAACCGCAAAGGTGTGCACAGATTAGAGGGCTCACTCACCGAAATATTGTGCGATGAACTGATCGCGTTCCTGTGCTGGAACGCTGATATTTTCGCGTGGACTCTAGTTGACATGCCTGGGGTTCCGGCTGAGGTGATGGTCCACAAGCTGGGCTTAATCGTGGCCAGAAGCCTGTCAGGCAGAAGTGGAGAAACCACTCAGTGAAAAAGTTAATCGCCATCCGGGAGGAGGTGAAGAAACTGCTGGACGCAGGATTTATTAGAGATGTCCACACTCGGATTGACTCTCTAACATCGTCTTGGTGAAGAAAAGCAATGGAAAATAGCGGATGAGCGTCGATTTTATCGACGTTAACAAAGCCTGCCCAAAGTACAGCTTTCCCTTGCTCAGGATCGACCTGTTGGTTGACTCGTTGGCCGGACATGAGCTGCTAAGCTTCATGAACGCCTATTCGGGTTACAACTAGATCCGGATGAGTCCGAAAGATGAGGAGTACACCTCATTTATGACGGATTAGGGCACCTGCTACTACAAAGTGATGCCCTTCAGACTGAAAAACGCTGGAGCAACCTATCAATGACTGGTCAACAAGATGTTTGAAAAACAGATTGATCGCAACATGGAGGTCTACGTCGAGACATGCTCGTTAAGAGTAGAGTCACCGGTGACCACATCTGTGATCTGGCAGAGTCATTTGAGGTGCTCCACAAGCATCACATGAAGCTGAATCCAACTAAGTGTATCTTCGGATTAAGGCCCTCGCAGATATGGTTCCCCCGCGGAGCGTAAAGGGCGTCCAGCAATTGACTGGACGGTTAGCAGCGTTGTCCCGCTATCTCACGAAGTCAGGTGACAAGTACCAGTCATTCTTTAAGGCCCTAAGAGGGACAAAATCCAACGAGTTTCAATGGACAGTAGACTGCTAGACAACCTTCAATGAATTGAAGTAGTATCTGGCCAGCCCACTACTGCTGGGGTCACCCAAGGGTGAAAAAGAGCTGTATCTCTTCCTGGCGGTGTCAGAGGTATCCCTCAATTCCATCCTCGTATGCCAGGACTCTAACACTTAATAGCCGGTTTACTACATAAGTAAAACGTTGATCGGCCCAGAGACGCGCTACTCATGCGCAGAAAAGTTAGCCTTAGCACTTATATTCTCTGCGTGGAAGTTAAGGCCATACTTTTAGGCGCACCATGTAGTGGTCCTCATTGACCAGCTTCTGAAAAGTATACTCCAAAAACCCAATATTTCTGGATGGTTGGTAAAGTGGGCTATCGAGTTGGGCGAGTTTGACATCGGATTTTGGCCCAGACCTATTAGAAAAGCGTAGGCTCTGACTGACTTTATTATTGAGATCACGACCACAATTCTTGAAGAACAGCCCACAGAAGGTGCAATATAGCTTGACGAAGTTTCAAAATGGGTACTCCACGTAGACGGATCGTCTACGGACACTGGTGGTGGCGTTGGAGTGGTCCTCACGACCCCAGATGGGTTTGAGGTGAAGTATTCCCTCATACTCGATTTCCGGCAACCAATAACGTTGCCGAACACGAAACCCTATTAGCCAGATTATGATTAGCAAAGGAGTGCTCTGCCAAGAGGTTGGTGGTCTACAGCGACTCCGAACTGATCGTTAACTAGGTCAACGGAGACTTCAAAGTAAGCAACCCTCACCTAGCCAAGTACATGGCAAAGGTGAGAGAGGCCGCCTAGGGTTTCGACAAACTAACCCTAGTTCATGTTCCTAGAACTGAAAACTAGAAGGCATACCAGCTGGCTAGAGCTGCTGTAGCAAAAAATCCAGAACAGTACTTGATGGACATGAGGGAGATTCTGAACACTTCTAGTGTAGAGAAGTAGGAGGTGATGCAGATTTTCGAAGCGAAAAACTGGATGATGCCCTACCTTACCTATCTGGATGACGGATCATTGCTAAAAGACGTAGAGAAGGCTAAGCGAATAAAAAAGACAGCCGGCTGGTATACTGTGGTTGATGGGCGGCTATATCACCGTGGTTACTCAACCTCATACCTCCGATGCCTAACTCCCAAAGGGGCTAACTACGCCTTGGGCGAAGTGTACCTCGGGATTTGTGGAGCACATGTTGGTGGGAAAAAACTTAGCCTTCAAGATCATACGGCAGGGCTACTACTGGCCCTCGATAAAAAAGGATGCACTCGAATTCGTGAAGAAGTGTGAAAGCTGCCAGCTTCACAGTAACGTTCACTATCAGCCGTCCGCCAACTTGAAGTCGCTTCAGGCCCCTAGGCCCTTCGCGTAATGGGGGTTCGATATCCTCGGCCCATTTTCCATTGCCACAGGGCAAAGGAAGTTCATCATCGCGGCATCGACTACTTCACTAAGTGGGTCAAGGCCATCCCACTGGTGAAAATCACAGAGCACAACGCTCTTAAATTCCTTCGTTAGAATATTATTTGCAGATTTGGCATTCCAAAGGTCGTCGTGACCTATAAAGGGACCCAATTCTCGGGGAAACGCTTCACCAAGTATTACGCCGGCCTTGGTATCAAGTTGGTCCACACTTCGGTGGCACACCCCTAAGCGAATGGACAGGTGGAGGTTACAAACCGATCGCTACTCCACGAGTTAAAGACTAAGCTAGAAGACGCATTGGGCTCCTGGGTAGACGAGCTCCCCTCAGTTCTTTGGTCTTTCTGGACAACCCCAAAAGAACCAACCCGTGAGACACCCTTCAGTCTTTGCTACGGGACTGAAGCCGTAATCCTGATCGAAATCGGGCATCCAAGTCTTATGGTGGAATCGTTTGACCCACAGGGTAACTTCTAGAAAATCAGGGAACACCTAGACTTATTGGAGGACGCCCGCGACGCTGCCAGAATACGGACAGCGGCCTACCAACATCGAATTACACGATACTACAACAAAAAAGGTAAAGGTGCGACAATTCGATGTTGGGGACTTGATCCTACGAGGCGTCGAGGCCACGGGCAAATTAGCCGACCGCACCAAGCTCTCCCCTAATTGGGAAGGGCCTCTTCTAGTCTCCGCCGTCCTGCAAAACAGAGCGTACAAACTCCAAAACTAGGACAGAACGTTGGTCCCATGAATGTGGAACGCGATCCACCTCAAATGCTACTTCCAATAAGGGACCCAGGTATGTACTTGCATTACTGTGTGTACACATTCGCCTGCTTGTTTCAATTTGTCAAAATAAGTGTTTCCTTTGCATATTGCCTTCTCTTTTCTGTGTGCATGTATATATATATGTTTGCCTTGCAGGTTTACCCGACCTAGACTGCCCTTAAGACGGGAGGGTCTTCACCCTCTCGTTACTAAACTCTGTTCATCCAAGTGGCCCATAAATGGTCGGATTGAACATCGGTCATCCGAGTGGCCCATTAGCGGTCATACTTAAACCCTGGTCATCCAGGTAGCCTATGAGCGGTCTAGTATGAACCTCGGTCATCCGAGCGGCCCATTAGTGGTCATATTAAACCCTGGTTATCCGAGCGGCCCATAGGTGGTAGACTCTAAACATTGCTCATCCAAATGGCCCATTAGCGGTCAAAATCTTAGGGGTTTAGCACAGCACACGCATCGACCTCCTTTACGATGAGATAGCATGATCAGTCAACGATGGTCGAAGGGAGAAAAATTCTTCTCCAAGGCTGGCCGTCCAAGTCAACACTTGGGCAGCGCCACCAGACTTTACTCACAAGCCACCACTACTAGGTCGGCTAACACATATATAGCTGCCTACAAAAAAAACCTCAGGATTTCACTCCTTTGGCAATAATGCAATGGCCGCCAGTCCAACTGAGTTGGCCATTCAGTACAGCAAACATACAAACCTAAAGCAGTAAAAAGAAATAGACACAAAGCGGGAGGATTCTAATTTTATTGTTATCAAATGTATTATATTATACATGATACAAGTAAAATGACAAAAATCTAGGGAGGCGGCGAAGGCGGCGCCTGATAGTCTCGCGGATCCCTCACGAGACTTTCGCGGGTCTAGGCGGACCTGTTTGACATATTAAGCAGGTCCACCGGGAAATTAGGGTCAATAAGCTGTGCGATATGCCAACACATATTGACCCCTCTCCACATCCGTGTCCACACCAGTTGCTCAATCTCGTGGGGGCGTATCCGGAGGCTCAAGCGGTTCTCCAACCTGTCAACTACCCCCAAGCTGGCTAAGGTGCCCGGTAATCCGCCCGTTCTCCTCCCGTAGCAGAGCATTCTCCTTTTTTAAGCTTGCATTCTTGGTCTCTGTGTCGGCCAAAACGGTCTGCAAGGCGGCAGCGTCCAACCGGTACTTTGCCCTCGAAGCTGCTAGCTTCGTGTCTAACCAGGCGATCTCTGCGTCCCTATCAGAGATCACCCGGTCCCGCTGGTCAATTGCCTTCGCAACGGCATCCAACACTTTCTCCTTCTGCACCAAATGACAAAAACAAGTTAGAGACTTTAAAGGAAAAGTTGCGCAGAAAGTGACACAGAAAATTATACCTCATAAACTTTCCGTGCAGGCCTATCAGGCCTGGCCTCCAAGTCTAGCTCTAGCGGCGGCGGGCTGGAAGCGATGCCCTCTCGAGTGGGGCTGGTGGCGGCCTCCTCCAGGATGTCCTCCAGAAGCCCTTCATTAATGTCGTCCGCGATGGTGGTAGGCTTCCCAGCGACGATGTCTATTGTAGCCACAGGAGGATCGAGGTTAATCACCGGCTGCTCAACCGGCACCTACATGGCTGGTGAGCTGACTGACGGCTTCTGCGCCTCCACCTGCGGCTCACAGGTTGGCTCTGGTAAAATCCCCGTCGGTGCAGCCTGAAGAACCACTCGTGGCACAGGCCGTGCCAGTATGACGCCTCCAACCTCAGTTTCCGGCATGTCCTCAAACGATTTCTCCATCCCGGTGCGCTGCCAGGACCGCTACAAATCTCGGCAGCAATGTAGTCTGGCCTAGAAGATGATGAGGAGGGCATCTCCACAGCCATCCTCTTGGGCCTGGGGTCGATGAAGTCATCGTCAGTCGGGTGGGGATGGATGAGCAGGCCCCTAGAGTCCTCCAGTCGCATCATCACCGCCACTTGCGGTGCCTTGAACTTCTGGACGGGAAAGGGCGGACCCCAATTCACCTTCTTGGTCTCAGCCTAGGAGATTAAGAAGTCTCTCTTAAAATCAAAGATGTGGGTCTTGACCAACTTCCTCAGCCACTCTAGGGACACTGTCTCAGCCTCCGACGGTGTCCCAATGTAAACATCGGGCACCTGGTCCCAATCCTTGGCTAGGGGCCAGGTCTTGTTTACACTCACGAAGAAGAACCGATTTTTTCAATTCTTCAGTGAGTCGTAGATGGCCGTATTTACCTTTAGGCCACTACGTGGAACCAGGGAGACCCACTCTCTACCATGGTTAATCTTAAATAGACCCTTCACCATCGGCATAGTTAACCGTCGAGAATGCTTACGGAGAAAGATGCAAAAAGTACACAAATACCGTACAGCATTGGCGTGAAGCTGTGCGATGAGGACCCGCAAGGCCTGAAGGATTGAATGTAAGTCGTTTGGGAGAAGAAGACGAAGGTCGCTTCTTAGGTGGGCCTCGTATATAGTCACGTGTCCAGCCGACGGCGCAAAGGCTCTATCATTCTTCTCCAGAACCCTCCACGCAATGTCCTTTGGAATATTAAACTCTATACATAACTCTTTGACGTCACACTCTCGAAGAACAGAGGAAATGTCAGCAACAGAAGTCGAAGTCATGCTTGCAGGAAGGTTAGGATTTTTCTAGAATTGCAGAAGGAGGATGGGAAAGTAGGTTGAAGACGAAGAAGTAGAGCAGAAGGTGTGAAAAAAAATACTAAGTGTAAAGGAGGAAAACTTAAACCGCAAAGTGTGAAATGCCTTAAACCTCCCAGAGAAGGCACGCCATCATTCCTGCCACGTGTTGCATCCATAATGGGCCTCTTTTGAACAAATCTTCTGACGCATTAATGGTTGGAATAGTGGATCAACCATGTGAAGACACGTGTCAACTTTTAACCTGACAGGCCGGCTAATGGCCACGCGTCACTCAGGCTCATACAAAGTTCTCTGGAATTTGGCTAAGACGGTCAACAGATTCGGTCGACTTTCTTCTCTGGATCTGACCAAGGACGGTGAACAAATCTGATCAACTTTTTCTCTAGATCTGACCAAGGACGGTCAACAGATCCGGTCAATTTTCTTCACCGAATCTGGCCAAGAACGGTCAGCACATCCGGTCAACTTTCTTCTCCGAATCTGGCCAAGGACGGTCGACAGATCCGGTCAACTTTCTTCTCCAGATCTGGCCAAGGACGATGAACAAATTCGGTCAACTCTCTTCTCCGGATCTGACCAAAGATGGTCAACAGATCCGGTCAACTTCTTCTCCGGATTTGACCAAGGACGGTCAGCACATCCGGTCAACTTTCTTCTCCGGATCTGGTCAAGGACGGTCAACAGATCCGGTCAACTCTCTTCTCCGGATCTGATCAAAGACGATTAACAGATCCGGTCAACTTTTTCTCCGGATCTGATCAAGGACTGTCAACAGATTCAGTCAACTTTCTTCACCGAATCTGACCAAGGACGGTCAACAGATCCAATCAAACTTCCTTCTCTAGATTTGGCCAAGGACAGTCAACAGATCCGGTCAAACTCTCTTCTTTGGATTTGACTAAAGACAATCAATAGATCTAGTCAAACTCTCTTTTTCGGATCTGACTGAAGACGGTCAACAGAACCGATCAACTTTTCTCTGCGAAATTTGACCAAAAACGGTCAACAGATTCAGTCAACGTCTCACCCTATCGTGGAGTTCTCCAGAATTTTCAAGTGATGAAGGACATTGAGGAGTATCCCATCATAAACATGCCGGAGGCCAAAATTCTGGCCACCGACATGGGGGGCTAGTGATGGGCATATTGTAAATGGGCTCGCTCAATAGTCAAAGGCGGCCCAGATCCACTGTTGGACGGTCAACGTTGGCTCAACAGAAAATGAGAGCCGAAATCCTGAAAAGCCCAAACACGTGTGAGACGATCAATGCCAACATTGACCGACTAAAGGACAGACGGGCGGCCAACTCGCGCTCAGGATGGTCAACCCATGTGTTGACCAGAATCATTGTAACAACATGCCAAAAATAAAAAGGCTTTTCACGGGCCTGGCCCACTTGGGCTCATGCTCCAACAGGCGGTTAGCAACGGCTCTTTTCCTAACTTTGTGCCTTCCATAAATCCAACCAACTCCAAAAAAGGATATTGACAAGATCGGCATCTTTCCCATAAGGAAGGTGCCAGATCTTTTCAATTCCTGCCAATTGGAGCCTTCCAACAGTAATAAACATGAAAGGAAGGCAGGTAATTTGGAAAGCCGCTACCCGTCAAAGAAGGAAGCTATCCCAACTAATTAAGAAACTCGTGCCTTCCTCACAAGGAAGGCCACCTAAGCATGGCACAGGGGATCACACATTCCAACCAAGGAAGATCACCTTGACGCCACCTACTACTACGCTTTCTACTGTACAAACTTACGTCTGTCTGCTACATGAAAAAACATACGCTCTCGATGAATTGTTCGTACTCTCTGTCTATAAAGCATCCAAACACACTGAGAGAAAGAACACAAATCGAAGGCATATAGGCCCTCTTCCCGTTGATAGACGCCTACTGCCTTCACCCACCGTCCAGTTTCAAGAGACGGCATTGCATCTCTTTTATCTGAAAACCCACGCACTCTTACACTCCCCCTCTCAACTCTCATTTCCAGTTACATTCCCAGATTTCGAAAGCTGTTTACTGACTTGAGTGTCGGAGTGTTTTCGGTAGGACAACTTTCCGTCGACATACTGACCTCTTATTTATTTAGTGGTGTGTAGGATCCTAACTTGGTGAACGGAGCCAGAACCAGTCAAGCAGACCAGTTCGAATCTGTTAGAAATTTGAATCCAATGACGCTATCATATTCAATATAAAAAAAACTATATTCTCATTATTATAATATGATAATAATACAGATTTTACAAAAAATAATAAATAGAGAGAAATTACTTTTTCATTCTTTAAAAGAAGAACCAATGATGGGTTATTTTGTGTAGATTATTTATGTAAACTAAATATTTTATATTTACCATTCCAGGTGTGTTAACTAACGTTTCTATATGGCTATTTAGTGAATAGCATGCTAATAAAAATCCAATGAATTAAAATTTAAATCTCATTAAACAACTTTTCCATTATTTTTCATACTGAAAAAATTTTTTTCTTTACTTTATTTTTTTAAAATTTAAATTTATATAATTTAAATATATCTTAAATTTTATATCTACATGTTTTATAATTTAAAAAATTCAATATAATTTTTGATAATAAGAAAAATTATTAACAATGAATTTGATGAAATTTACTTGCCAACAGTGACTGGTTCACATTTGTATGGCAGGAATTGGTTTACCTGGTTGTAGACGAGCAAGGGGACTGTGACGCGTACGGGCATCATAACCTCTTGACGCCGATCTTGAGAAAAATAATTGAAAAAATAAAAAATAATAAAAAATGTTTTTTTAATCAAATAGTTCACCCCGTTCGAAAGAAATCTCCCCACTCAATCCCTGGAAGTTGCTCGACAAAATGCCCTGCAATAGTTCTCTTGAAGAAACAACGTTGTAGTTTCCCAACTGCTCCATGGCATTTGTAATGGCGGTGACAGCATCGTATGCTCGAGCAGCATGGATGCTGGGCTGTGGATACAGTTCCTGAGGGAATTCTGCTCGATATTCCTCCCAGAATTGGAAGTAGAAATCGTTGAATTCCCTGCCTGTTTCGGAATAATGCGTCTTGACTCCCAGCACGCCTCCCATAGAAGATTTTACTGTCGAGTTCACAGAGTCAAAGAGGCTTGATATCGAGTCTGTAACTATCCACGCCGTATCTCTCCCGATCAGCCCCGTGCTCTTCGCTTCTCTGAACAGGTAAATAGCCAGCGGCAATGAAGATTGCAGGACGATTAAAACTCGTTACTGCGTGCTTAGCAGCTTCACCAGTTCGTCGAGGACAATCTCTTTAGGATTCGGCATGGAAGCCACCGGTGGCAAGGCTAAACGGTACTCGATCTCTGACCCAACATCTTGAAGCTATTCGGAGAGAATATTTAGGATCTCGTAAGTTCCTGCATAGCCATCATCTTCATATACTGCGATTGCTCTTCTCCAGTTGCATTGTTTAACTAAGGATGAGATGCACAATAGCTGTTGGCTGTGATTGGTAGCCATTTGTATTAACGATGGCCACCGTTGAGGCGTCCATTGCAGCCTGTTTTGTGCAGCTGCAAGAGAGAGAACTGGCAGTTGATGTTGGCTTCCAACTTGAGCTACTAACGCTGCTTCTTGCCATCTCTCCATGCCTACGATTGCTCCCCCTTCTTCTCTTTAGCCAGCTCAAGAGCTGCAATTATACAAGCAAAGATTAAAGTCAACAAAATACTATTACTACAATTTAATTATATATATATATATATAGATATAGATATAGATATATTTATTTATTTATTTATATGATGTTGCACTATTGGATCATTACAGGCCAGCAGAAACTGCTTGAAGGGGTTCTGAGTTGTAGTTTTGTTGTGTCCCGTGTCCTCGATTGTTGTACGGATTAGGGAGTCTTCTAATATTCCGTTGCGGGTCAATCTGGATCGGGTCTAATCTCCATCGCTGATAACCAAGAACCTGCATAACACGAACCACAAACAATAGGTCAGAGGACAACGGGGGCTATCCCCTTTTGACACTCCGACGCTTAAGTCAGAAATCTTCCGCAATAAACAGAGAAATGCACGTTTTAAGGTAAACAACGTGAGAATGCAACGATGCAGCGATAAGGGGAGTGTGAGAGGGATGTATTTGGAGGCTTGAGCTCTATAAATGCGTTCGGCAGAGGGGAGGCTTACCTGTCCGCCTGCGGAGGGCGGCTTAGAAGTGCGCCTGTAGAGGGCGGCTTATAGGTGCTCCCGTGGAGGGTGGCTTGGAGGCGCGCCCGACAGAGGGGCGGCTTATAGGTGCACCGGACAGAAGGGCAGCTTAGAGTGCGCCCACGGAGGGCGGCTTAGAGTGCGCCCGGCCGAGGGGGCAGTTTATAGATGCTCTTGCGGAGGGTAGCTTGGAGTGCGCCGGTAGAGGAGCGGCTTATAGGTGCGCCCGGTAGAGGGGCAGCTTATAGGTGTACCTGCGGAGGGTGACTTGGAATGCTTCCGATAGAGTAGCGGCCTATAGGTGCGCCCCTGGAGGGCGGCTTAAAGGTGCGCTCCGGGAGGGAGGCTTGGAAGTGCGCCCGCGGAGGGCAGCTTAGAGGTGCGCCCGGTAGAGGGGCGACTTATAGGTGCACCCAACAGAGGGCGGCTTATAGTTGTGCCTGCGGAGGGCGGTTTATAGGTGCGCCTGTCAGATGAGCGGCTTAGAGGAGAAATACTAAGTTGTACTGGTGAATAAACATTATAGTTACCTGAGTAAATGATTAACTTTTAGACAGTAAGCTCCTGACTCCGGGATGGAGGGATCGTGACTCCAAGACGAAGGGTTAAAGGCCTCATGGCTGGCGGAGAGTTGAGGGCCTCCGAACGGCGGAGGGTTGAGGGCCTCGAGACGGGAGGAGGGCTGAGGGCCGATGGTCTCCGTGACTCCTGGAAGGAGGAGAGCTCCACGCCTACTGAATGGAGAACTGAGGACCTCCGGATAGGAGGAAGGCTGAGAGCCTCCTAGCGACAGAGGGCCGAAGGCCTCCGTATCTCCTGGAAGGAGGAGAGCTCTTTTCCTTCTAGATTGAGGATTGAGGGCCTCCGGATAGGAGGAGAGCTCTACACCTCATGGATGGAGGACTGAGGGCTTTCGGACAGGATGAGGGTTGAGGGCCTCCTAGCAGGCGGAGGGTTGATGGCCTTTGGGACCGGTGGAGGTCGAGAGCCTCCCGGAAGGAAGGAGGGCTGAGAGCCCCCCGGCGGCAAAGGTCGACGGCCTCCAAACGAAAGAACTAAAAGCCTCAAGAATTGGAGGTGGCCGAGAAGCCTCGGATGGGCGGAGAGCCGAGGGGCCTCCTGGATGGGAGGAAAGTCGAGGGTCTCCTGGCTGCCAGTTTGTTCTCATTGGTGATCAGTTTGCAATGGCTATGATATTCTCCGAGTCATATGGAGCCTTATGGAGCTTATTCGAGCTTCTCCAACTTGTCTTTCAATGCTTGGTAATACTTGCTTTTATAGTGGGATTTGCATATGCACTATTTTTCCAAAAGTAATATGAGACTTTTACTTTGAAAGAATTATATTGAATTGTGGGCGTTACTACGGGGCCTAACCCATTGGCCCATGGTTATTGGACCCATCAAGTTTCTTATATAAAGGGATGGCTTAAGATCATTTGATTTCTTGTTGAAGTTCTCAACTTGTATCTTCATTGCTATAGTTTGCTCCTTTCCAATCCGAGTATTTTCATCTACGATTGCTCCGATGCTTGCCACCGTGATGCCATTGCCATCATCTTCGGCTCCTGCTGGCGCTGTTTCAAGGGAGAACAGATAGAAGGAGATTAGGAGAGCAAAGTAAAGAGGCCACAACATTGGACGTGAATTCTTGACTCCGGCAGCCATTTTTGGAGCTTTCATCATGCAGGTCTTCATTATAACCAATGAGAATAAGAGTGGAAGAAACGGAGAAGGAATATTTCATTGCCTTGAGGAAAAAGATCATGTACAAGATCCCCGAAGTCGTCATGGAAATTATGACGAAGCTTCATTGCTGACTAGCCTTGAGATATGGCAAATTGCAGGAAGCCGCCAGGCATCCGAGCCAACGGGCGCCGTATCGCACGGCCTCGGCCATTTGAATAAAATCCCAAAAATCATGCGACTTTTTCCTTTTTTTTATATGTAAATGAAAAAAAAAAAAAAAAAACCTCAACTGTCTAATAAATTTTGAATAATTGAGATTAAACTGAACGATCGAAATTTACGATGTATGCCCTATATTGCGGTCAGTGCAGGGTTCCAGAGCGTCCAAAAACTCTGCTTGACCAAGTAAGATTCTTCACCCCCACCATTTTTATTTTTTTTAAATTGTTTTTTGGCGTTAACAAAATAAAAACAAAACCTTAAAATAAAAGAAAAAGTCAGAGTGCCAACATTAGTCATAGGCGAACATTCAATAATTTAATAATTGGATCGGCCAGTGTTTATTCACAAATTCATATGCAGCGTAAAACAAAAAATAAATAAATAAATTTTGAAAGGATTATTATAAAATTTAGTAAAAATTATGTTTTATATTTACCCGCTTCTCAACATTTTTTGCTAAAAATTAATGGGGACACCAATAACTGGCTGACCCAAAGGAGAAAACGGTCCAAATCTTTAATGGACCATTTCTACTTGAACGGTCAATACTGCCGTTAACTGAATAAAAAGTAAGTGGGCCGACAGAGACCCAAAATCAATGAAGGCCCAACTAAGCCCAGAATGGTCAATGATACCATTGACCAAGGACGCGGAGAATGGGCTGGCTACGACTCAAGATGAAAGCGGCCCATGTCCAGGTTAGCCCACGCGTCCGTCTTGAGCCACATTGGTCATTTGCCCTAATTTCTCACATCTCCAAGAAGTTAATATTTACTGTAACGGTCACCTCCAAAATCAATACACATCGAGAGGAGAGCGCTAGAATCCACGCGCAATCTATAGGAAGCTCTAGCGGTTACCATATGCAGAAGGAAAGAGATCAACCTCCTTGACCGTTACAGTCAGAGACAACGATCATGCTTACGCCAGAAAGGTAACAATCCATTCAGAAGTGGGCGTCCAGCCTTGCTGCCAAAGAAATGCAGCCTAGGACCATGACTATAAAAGCCATGGAGACTTACTCATTGGGGCACGTTCTCAATCGCCCTTAAGCATATACTCAAGCTCTCAGAGGCTTTCTCACTCTCTCGAACATTCTAAAGCTCTCTCTCTGTTACTAGTTTCCTACAAACTCAGTAATTAGAGAAATTGCTTCTCAAGAGTAATAACGATAAGGCCACTCACCCAACGAGTGCACTCCCACCTACAACCATTTACACACTCCCTACATTCATTTCTATATTTTCTGCATCCACATTCTCTTTTCAAAAGATCGATTACTGATTTGAGCGTCGGATTATTTTCGGTCAGGCCAAATTTCACCATCACCTAACCTCTTATTTGAAATTGTGGTGTGTAGAATCTGAGACTCAGTGAAGAAACTGAAATCCAACGAATAATTGTACCCGAATCTGTTTAAAATTTAAATTCAAAACGCATCAGAAATTCATGTTTAGATTTCATTAGATTGACCCAAAAAGATAGCAGGGTGTCATGTAAAAATGACAAAATAATTTTTAAAAAAATTAATATCCAAGAAATGAATCCTTTTAAAAATTTATAAATATTATTTTAAAGATTTTACATCAATGGGTTTGCAAGACATTTCACCAATTATTTTTCTTTTTTCTCATTTTATACTCTTTATTACCCAAACTTATTATTATAGTGTGTTATATTCTTATATTTATTGAAGGTTTTAGCAATCGAAATTACCTACTTAGTGGATATTTTTTTAACGCATAATCTCATAGTTTTTCTCTTCATTTTTACAAGGGTTTTTCAAATAAAATTTTATATGTCTTATTATTCGTGATTGTAATTATTTATTATGTATTATTGATTCATCTACTCGCGGGTTCAAAACCCAACAAGTGATATAAGATATATGATATTGTTATTGTATTAAAACTTGCTTGAACAAATGGGAAATAAAAAAATAATTTGTTTGAATTGCTCAAACTATAATATTTAGAGGAGTAAGATGAATGATTTGTTATTTGTTAAAATAATATATATCATTCGGAGTTTATTACCCAAAAATTAAAATCTGATAAAAATGAGCTTTTAAATATGAACAAATTTATGATTACATTCGATAATTTATTAATAATAATGTTTACAATTATATTCAAAATGAACACATATAATGACATTGTGAAAGAAGCTCGAAATGTTTTATATTTTAAAGATCATTAATTGTAAATTTTATTATTTAATGAAGTTGATATAAGTGATATACAAGAAAATTACTTCTATAATCAACAATTTGAATGAATTGTAAGGGTGTATCGATCAATTGAATAGTATGGGCATCAAATTTGATCATAAGCTGTTGCACTTGTAATTGTTGACCACACTACTAGATTCACGAAATGTTATAAAAATTACTATAGCCAACACTGTTCATAATCATTTAGTGACTCTAGAAATAACAAAGGGTGTGTTACCTCTGCTCACTTTGTATATTTCTCCGCCACTAGTTGTGGTTGCTAATGGGAAGGCCGTGAGGATTGTTTTCGGTTTATCCAGAGTGAGGACTGAATTTCGCTTTCTCCCAGGGAGCTGTGCATCAGTGGAACGATCTACTAGTCAATTAAGAACTGAAAAGACCGATTTTTCTTTATACGACTACGAGTTGATCAAGAACTAGAAAGACCGATTCTTCTTCGTACGAGTTGCTGATGGCTGGCCCCTATCCAATGATTGGGGCAATGTTCTTGCGAACTTCACCAGGAAGCCCACTAAGAAGGAGGTGGAGGCTGTGGAACCGTTGCTGCAATTAGTGAGGGAGCACCTTTCTAAGTTTAGGAGGAATCATCTAGTATCCCGGAAGGAGATTAGGAGAGCTCGCTGGGGTCCTCCCTCATTGGTCCAGAAGTTCAAAACTCCTATGCCGGCAATATCGCAACCTAAAAGGAAGGCTAGGGCTCTCACAATTGGCGATTCTCCAAGCATCCCTAGGAAGAAAAGGGCGGTGCCGATGCGGCTTCTTCCTTGTCCTTTCTGAGCTGGGATCTTGCATGGCGGGTTGGTAGCTAGAGTCGAGAGTGTGTTGGGGTGGCGATCCCCGCTATCACTTGAGACTTGGGAGTTATTGAGGGAGTGGCCCATTTGGAAGTTCGTTGTTGTGCCATTCTGCTAGGTGACCTAGTAGTGCCGGTCGAGTTCGCGTCTGATGCCGGAGGGCTGGTGGAGCCAGCCTTTGAGCCGCCTGCAGAGCTGTGGGGACTGGTGAGGTCAGTCTCTCCACTGCTCTACTTTTGGAGGCCACGAGTGACATTGAAGTTACTCCAACGCAGGTTTCTTCTGGTGGAGCTGGGGCTAGAGGGAGAGAGGATTACTCTAGAGGTGGCCCCTATAACCACCCACTCAGCCTTCTTGTCAATCCATCACAAGAACTCTCGTCGCAGAGCACAGGGTCACAGCGACCGGTGAGAAAATAGAAGACGCGCAAGTTGTACATGGTGAGCTCTTAAGAGAAGCTTCTTCTTTCTCTTACTTTTGCCGACGTGGATTGACTTGTTTTTGTTGGGATTGTAGGACTGGAAGATTATTGGTGCAATGTCGAAGGGCTTGCGCCAACAGAATGAGATGATTGTGGAAAGGGAGGAGGAAATTCTCCAGATGGCAAAGCTTCTAAGTCGCTTTGATACCTTCATCGCAGAAACCCAAAAAAATAGGGACGAGAGCATTGCCTAGGCCCTAAGATTTCCAAAGGAAAAAGCCACCTTCAAGACTGAGTTGGCCAAGCTGAGAGAGAGGTTGGGGAGCTCGGAGGCCTGGGCGGCCAGGGTCGAGCGTCAAGCGGGCGAATTTTGAGAGAGAGTTACCACGCTCGAGGCTGAGATGTTAGTTTGCCTGCACCCAGACGAGTTGAGCACATTGCTGAGGTCCAGAGTTTTGGAGGGAGTCAACCTCTGCAGGTGGATTGTCACCTTGGTGTTGCCCGACTTCCCTGTAGGCGTTCTCGATCCACTAAACAACGCGGCCGTGGTTTGTGAAGACATAGTAGACTACTCCCACTGTAATATCCCAAATATTTTTATCTTATTTAATTAGGTTTATTTGTTTATTTTGGCTAATTTGGGTATTATAAAAATTAATTAAATATTATAAAATTTTAAAAAATATTTAAAATTTTGGGCTAGTGCCTGAAATGTGTCCGTTTAGTTATCTGAGTATCGATTTAGGTTTTAGAATAAAGAAAACAAATAATAATAATAATAATAATAATAATAATAATAATAATAATAATAATAATAATAATAATAATAATAATATGAAGCAGAAGGAAAAACGAAGAGCAGAGGGCGCTTGGGGAGTGAGAGAGGGAGGTTAGGGTTTGTTGAGCGGCACGGTGGAGGGTTATGTCTGGGGAAGAGAGCTGCATGGGGTGGTCGGTGACGACTGTCAAGCAACAACGGCACGTAGGCAAGGCGGCAGTGGCTGTGGGTGAGGTGCTGCGCGTGCGGAGGGCCACGCAAGGGAAGGTGCCACGCGAAGGAGAAGAGGAGGAAATAGAGGCTTTCGGATCTGATTCCGACTTCGAGTTAGTTGGAAAAGTTGTAGACCGGGTCGAGACAAGTGTACTCATTCATCTTTTTCCTCTCTTTCAATTTTTACTCATTTTCTCTCGGTTATTTTCATTCTAATATCCATTCAAATCATAAAAAATGTGGAACCCATAACCCTAGTATAATTTATTTACGGTTTGATACCCAATTTTTTGCCGATTTGCCCGGTTTGGCTCCATAAAACCCTAACCCGCGCCCGGCTTGGGTTTCCCTCCCCATTTCGGATCCTATACTTATTTTTCCCTTAGTTGTGTATTATCCATATCCTAATTATGTACATATTTCGGTTGGGTGCCTGATTTCTCAAAAATTGATCCATTCGGCACATTCGGATGCTCTAAACCAATACTATTACTATTCACCGAAGGCAAAATAAGAATTTTACATGTTTCCATCATAATTAATTGTTATGTAAATTATGTCTAATTATATATGTTTAATTGTAAGCTTTGAAAAATTATATTTGTGTTCCGTTGTGAAGGAAATATGGTCTGGAGATCTCTAAAGTGATAATTGTCTCCCGGTGGTAAGAAATTCTAATCTTTCCTATACATTAAGATATTCATGCATCCAAATTGAATCGTGAAAAGACTTTAATTCGAAAGAAAGATAAAAATCGTACAACCATTTAGAGAAAAATTCACAATGTGTTATGTGATTGAATTGTTCTCCCAAATAGAGATATTGTGAATGAATTATGGTGGACTTTCCCTCAAATGAATAATAAATCATGAAATTAAGATCACAAAATTATGTTATGAAGGGTAATATCCATTGGCCTGTCATTAGTTTTACAGTAGAGACTCAAGGATTATCCTGACCGCGTATTGTGACAGGTAATACTCTTGGCAAGTATTAGGATATTACTGCGGAAGAATGAGGACTACCTCTGGACCGCAGAAGGTTAGGGCAGTATTTTATTGGCCCTGTATACCGGGTGATAGGTACACTGTTATGCCACGTGGTATTCGGTTTGCCTACAGGCATTATATGGATGGCCCCTCCTCTAGGTTGACTAATAAGAGTTCACAACCTTAAATTATGTGGAGTATCATGATATTTTTCTCATTCTCCCGAACATTAAGTTAATAAGGCTTATTGACCATAATCCGCAAAGATTATTGTAAATCATGAAAAGTGCATAGAATTATATTTCATATCTTTAAGTTTCTTATCATATTGCTTCCGCCTTGTTTCATGTTTCATTTGAATATGCATATTGTTAATTATTTGTTATGATGTACTTTTTAAATTGTTAGCTCACACTTACTTTTTCTTTCATTCTAAATGAGCATGCACTTATATCCGACGAGTTCAGGTAGGCAGTAAGAGTAGGATAGGCAGCTGATACCGATCAAGAAGCTTTTAGAGACTTAGCTGTGTAATTTTGTATGGACGAAAAACCTGTATAATTTATTTTGATACTTATAGATATTTATGTATGTGATAACGATGACGAATGTATAGTTTAGTTTTCATTGTATATTTATGGTTGTAATATCTTTCGGAGGAATTTTTTTTATGGATGTAATTGGTTACCTAGTTGGCATCTTTCCTGGACCGACGTTGTATACGGAGTTATGATGCTGACGCCACACGTTATGAAATTGTGTCAAGTTGGGATCTTGTGATGTGTTGTATCTGTGTCGTATTGTTGTACAAGATTTTATACAGGTTTAATATTTGGCAAAGGTTCGTTTTACAGACAAAATTCTGCCAAATTTTTGACAAAATTTACGATCTGTCATAGTTGTTATCGGATAAAGAGATACCTTAGATTTTATTTGAATCTTATATAAAAATTTAGGTTAGAGTAAGATAGATTGTTTAAGTAGATAAAAGCGTTCAATGATTAAGTAGACCGGATAGTTCTAATTATCCTAGTTTTAATGACTTAGGTTAGAACTAAGTCAGGATCGGTAGTTAGGAGTAATTGTCTGATTATGGTGTCCTAGTTAATGTCTCAATCAAACTACAGTATTTCTCTTAGATTAGGACTACATTAGGATCTGTTAGTTATGTCTAACTGCCTAGTGGTTAGTATCTTAGTTAAAAATTTGAGCCAAGTTGTGATCTAACTTATATCATTCATTTGTTTCAGAAAGAGTGTTAGCAACTAATCCTACCGCCTAAATGAAGGTCGACACGTGGAAGTAGTCAACCACGTGATGGAGAAGCTGTAGGGGGATGCCTTAAGGGTTATCTCAGGTTAATCTTTTGAGGACTAGGAACGGTGATGTTTGAAGAACATGCCTAGTGAGACGGATAAGGTGGAATCGACAGCTTGAGGTCGGGATAACTCAGAGTCGATTTCTGGTGTTAGTGAATCTGAGAATGTCGATTTGGAGATACTTAAGTGCCTAAACTTTTGGGTAGATTAGATTCTATAGAGGTTTAGATATGGATCCAAAATTTATGTTTTATTGATGTTCCTAAGTCTATTCATTTATTTAAGGATCATAGACTTGTGTTAGTTGTATCAAGTTCTGTGACTTTTCCTTGGGAAAGTAGATATGGTTGGTTGGGATAAACTGATTGCCTTGTGGCGCTAAGGTTTGTTATGATATTAAGGATAATTTGGTTGGTGAGCCACTATGCTAGTGTGGACTATGGCAGTAGGATATGATTCTTAACATCAAATTGTGAAATTTTGAATGTGAGGCATAGTTGATCGAGTGTCGATGAAATTAGTTTCATTTTGTCTGCAAGTTACCTAGCAAGATTTGGTGCTAAGTTAATCGAGTATGAGACCACATATGGAAAATCATCTTGTGGTCACCAAAGAGTTTGGGTTGTGAAGTAATTGAGGGTGTTTCTTAAAGGAAAGGATTGGGCTAATTTACCTTTTAATTAGAAATTCGAGGTTATGTGGAGATTGTCACTTTCAAGGATTCCCGTATGGGATCAAGGAAGTACTGGTTAGATGCCCGTGGTGGGATGTTTTAGAACATCTAGAATAGATAAGATGAACTGATGAGGTCGTTTGAAGATAACTGAGAATTTGGTTGCTCGGAAGGTAGATGGTTTGATAAGCGGTATAGTGAATGGATAGGTGGATTATTTGATTTATTTCAAGGGTTTGGTGATTTCTAAGATTGATCTATATCTATAACATTGTTGATTGTGGATAATTAAAAATTGTACCAATGGCAGCATTTTTGGATTAAGACACGGTCATTACAAGTTTGATAATGCTATCTAGGTTGAAGATTCATTAGCATATCTATAAATTTTATAGGTTGGATCTTTCAGCCATATTTGGATCTACATTGTGATGCCTCATCGATGAATTCAAGGAACCATGGGGGTATGTGAGCCTTTTTTAAGGACCGTGTCTTGGATTAGGAAAGATTGATTGATGTAGCAGGGGTGCGCAGTTTTCAGGTGTAGTTGAATCCGATAAGATAGTCGTTAGGTGTCCCTCAAGGATTTGCAATGTTCGCGGAGCGTTGACTTAGAAGTGATCGGTATCCGTCAAAGTAAGATATGTGGAAAAAACCTTCAAGGATTGAATGGTAGGTTGTCGACCGTGTCGTTTGGGTTGGTCCCTGATGAATCAAGTATATTATATTAGAATGTGGTGCTTTTGAGGGAGATTTAGGACTATATTTTTCCTGTAATATACATGGGTGTTTGCCCTTGGCTAAGTGGGGGGAGAAGTCCATGATCGAGTTGCTCCACCCGTGGGTTGGAGTTAGGAAATGAAGTCTCTCTTTTGAGAACTTATAGGTGTTGCTTTTGGAGTTAGTCATAGTCTAATGATTTTAGGAGTCTGAATAGTTATAATTTCTAGCGGGTGAACCTGTTTAAGACATTGTGAAGATGAACCTCACAGTTTTTAAGGAAAGCGGGCCTTAGTGCTGATAATTGACGTAGGGAGTCTTTAGACTTAATATACTTTTGATAGTTCGTAGGAGATGCGAAAGGTAAATCGTGAGTAGGTGCTAATACTTAGGAAATGAGATGTCGTATTCTTAATTTGGGAGACAGAATCGTATTCGAAGTATTAGAGTTATGAAATTATGAGATGAAAAGTCATCGTGGTTTTGCTTCGGGGTTGTGAGAACAGTAAGAATTTTAGGTGTTTGAATAATTGTAGATTAGCTTTCGAGGACGGTCCATTTATTACAAATTTAGATAATGTGTGCAGGTCAAATAGGATAGTTCTTTGGTGTGTCAATGAGATAATTAGTTTACTGAGTATTTAGGTTTTAAGGCTTAGGTGGAAATTTGAGGTTGTGCCGAATTATTGAGTAATCGTCTCAATTGTATCTCCTAAGTTAATCGTAATCCGAAATTTAAGGACCTTGCCTTAGTTATATTGTTATTTTTGGATTTTCTTAGGCCTATAGCTGTCACGTAACCTAGATGTTCTATAGGAATCATGGATGCAAGTTGTAAGAAGATCTTTAGTATAAAAATAAATGATTAATCGAAATGGTGAAAGTGTGTGTGGGCTTGCAACTTCCCTACGTATTAGGATATGATTGAGGCTTAAAGTGAATGATCATGTTTGCAATATAGGAAATTGTTAATTGGCTGATAAGTTGCCTATTCATTATTGATTTGGATCATATGTTCTAGTGATATGTCAATTTGTCAACATACCAACGGACTAATTAGAATATAAGGTATTTCAACTTTGAGGTTTGATTGCGATTAGAGGTTTATACTGAAACCTTAGTCAAACTCGATTAGAGAATTTTGGGCATCAAGTTGAATGGAGGTTAAGGTTTCATTAAGCGGCATGGTGGAGGGTTTTGCAGGGGGAAGAGGGAGGCTTGCGACGGCCAGTGACGCCTGTCAGGCGATAGCAGCATGCGGGCAAGGTGGCGATGGTTGTAGGTGAGGCGGCTGCTTGCGCGAATAGCCACGCAGGGGAAGGAGCCACACGAAGGAGAAGCCAGCGAGGCCGATGCACAAAGTCTGACAGGTAAACATTCACAATTTTCCTTCTCCTTTTTCTCTTCGCTACTGATACTTAGCGATTTTATAGGGGGAGAAAATTACAAGTGTAGTTATCAAGGGACTACACCAGCGGGATCTGGGGATCTCTGACTGGGATAAGGAGATGGAGTTACTGAGCGCGGAGCACTAAGAGAATACAGCTGCTCTCCAATCAGTGCTATCATGTTTGAAGGAGGAAAATGCCAGATTAAAAGAGAAGAACGTCCGGCTGAGAGAAGTTGTGCTGTCAAGTCTAAAAGAGGAGAATGACAGATTGAAAGAGGAAAACGTCCTACTGAGAGAAGAAACCGACCAGGCGGTAAGGCGCATTGACTGACTCGCGTGATAGATGACATCACTGGAAAATGAGTTGACTATTCTTATACATTCCCATGTGGTCTCCGATATGCTAGTGGCACGGTTGTGGGAAGGTGTCAACATTTGCCGACGCATTGCATGGTTGGTTGACCTCAGCTTTCCAGTAGAATATTTTGACCTATCGAACCGTTCTGCCCAGAGTCGTGAGAGCTTCGTGGAATAGTCTCGGAGTGGTCAGGGGCAGCCACCCCCTCTTATTGGGAGCTCTGCACCTCCGTAAAGTTTATACTTTTTACTTTTTAAAATTGTTGTAATTGTATAGATTCAATCAATAAAATCAGCGTTTTACTTTTGTTCTGTGTCTTTACCTTTGTTGTCATTTTTCAATTACTTGTCGTTGCGTTGTGCAGCCGACGTGGTGCATTGCATGCCACTTGGCCATCTGCCTTCCTTAAGACGTTTGTGGCACTCTTTGATGGACTTAAGTCCTAGAGAGGACATCAAGGTAAATCTTGATGTCGGCTCAAGCCTGTTTTCACTCGTATGTGAGTAGAGGCTTGGTGGCACTACCCAAATTTAACTTAGTCGGCCAGCTTTTGGACGGAGTGCTTTTGCTCTTGTCGACCGTTGTTGACTGACCATACTATCTCCTTGTGTAGGAGGTTGTCACGTGTGCTGTTTAAGCTCCTTAAGATTTTGACCGTGAATGGGCCATTTGGATGACCAATGTTTAATTTGATCGTTAATAGGCCGCCTGGATGACATGAGTTTAATTACGACCATTTATGGGCTGCCTGGATGACCATGGTTTATTTACGACCACTTATGAGCCGCTTGGATGATCAGGATTTAGTTACGAGGGTGTAAAAACCCGCCTAACTTAGGGACAGTTTAGGTTGTATAACCCTACAAACAGACACACATGCATATGAAATAGAGAAAAAAAGAAGAGACGACACAATGCAATAAAAAAATGTTCTTTTACTAATAATAAACATTATGTACAATTACAAGAATGGACGACATACCCGTGCCCTTACTAGAAATAGTGCTTGAGGTGGATCGCGTTCCACGTCCGTGAAACTAATTTGCCATTCTGGGTTCGGAGTTTATATACTCTATTCCGCAAAACAGCTGAGATTAGAAAAGAGCCTTCTCAATTTGGGAAAAGTTAATTCCGGTTGGCAGTCTTGCCCATAATCTTGATGCTTCATAAGACCAAGTCCCCAACTTTGAATTGCCACGCTTTTACCTTCTTGTCGTAATAGTGAGTGACTCATTATTGGTAGGCTGCTGTCCGTATTTTAGCAGCGTCGCGGGCTTCCTCCAACAAGTTTAGGTGTTTTCAAATTTTCTAGAAAGTTATCTTGTGGGTTGAAGGACTCAACCTTAAGAATTGGAACCCCAATCTCAATCGAAATTACTGCTTCAGTCCTATAGCAGAGACTAAAGGGTGTCTCACGAGTCGATTCCTTTTTAGTCGTCCGTATAAAACCATAGGACTAAGGGTAGCTCATCGATCCAGGAGTCCACTGTGTCCTCCAGCTTGGTCTTTAGACCGTGGAGTAGTATGCGGTGTATGACTTCCACCTATCCGTTGGCTTGCAGGTGTGCCACTAAGTGTGGGCCAATCTGATACCCAAGTTTGTACAATACTTGGTAAAGCATTTTTTAAAAAATTAAGTTTCGTTGTCAGTCACGATGACCTCAAAAATGCCAAATCTGATGACTATTCTCTGGCAGACGAACTCTAAGGCATTGTGCTTTGTGATCTTGGCTAGTGGGGCAGTTTTGACCCACTTGGTGAAGTAGTCGATGCCCGTGATGATGAACTTCTTTTGCCCAATCGCAATAGAAAATGGGCCAAAAATATCGAGCCCCCATTGCGCAAAAGGCCCATGAGCTTGAGGAGATCTCAACTCAGGGGGTGGTTGATGGTGAAGATTACCGTAGAGTTGGTAATTTTTGCACTTCTTCACGAAGTCGAGAGCGTCCTTCTTCATTATCGGTCGGTAATATCCCTGGCGCATGGTCTTAAACACTAGGTTTTTGTCACCGATATGCAATCCACAGATCTCAAGGTGGACTTCGCTCAAGGCGTAGTTTGCCTCCTTAGGAGTTAAGCACGGAGGTACAGAGTTGAGTAGTCGCGGCGATACAGCCATCCATCGACTATGGTATACCAGCCAGCCGTCTTCTTGATCCGCTTAGCTTCATTCACGGTGTCTAGTAGTACTCTGTCCGCCAGGTATCTTTGGTAAAGCATCACTCAGCTTTCTGTGTTGGAGATTTGCATTGCTTCTTGTTCCTCCATGCTAGGAGTGCTCAAGACATCCTGCATGTCCATTGAACACTGCTCTGGGTTTTCGGACGCCACTACCCTGGCAAATTGATCGGCCTTCCAATTTTTAGTTCTGGGGACGTGAACTAGGTCCAGCTTATCAAATCTCTGAATTGCGTCCTTCGTCTTAACCAAGTATTTGGCTAAGTGAGGGTTGCACACCTCAAAGCTCCCATTTACCTGGTTAATGATCAGATCAGAGTTGCTGTAGACGGTCAGTCATTTGGCAGGACACTCTTTTGCTAGTCTTAGTCCGGCTAATAGGGCTTCATTCTCGGCAACGTTGTTGGTGGCCGAAAAGTCGAGTTTGAAGAAGTACTTCACCTCAGACCCATTTGGGTTTCTTAGGACCACCTCGACACCGCTACTTGAGTTCGTAGACGATCCATCTACGTTGAAAACCCATTCTAGCTCTTCCCGTGTAGGCCTGCGCACTAAGTGGGCTATTCATCAGGAGTTGGTGTCGTAATCTCGATGATGATATTGGCCAGAGCCTACCCTTTGATGGTAGGTATAGGCTGAAATTCAATATCAAACTTTCCTAACTCGATAGCCCACTTAACCAACCGTTTAAAAATATCGGGTTTTGTAGTATGCTCTGTAACGGCTGGTCAGTCAAGACGACTACACGATGAGCTTGGAAATAAGGTCTCAATTTTCGAGCGGAGAAGACAAGTGCCAATGCTAGCTTCTCTGAGCATGGGTAGCGCATCTCTGTACCGGTCAACGTCTTACTCACATAGTAGACTGGTCGCTCAGAGTCGGAGTCTTGGCGTTTGAAGACAGAGCTGAGAGCCACCTCTGACAATGCTAGGTAGAAGTACAGCTCTTCTCCCGTTCTTAGGTGACGTCAACAATGGCGGACTAGCTAGGTACTACTTCAATTCACCAAAAGTTGCTTGGTATTCTACAGTCCATTGGAATCTGTTTGCTTTTGCCCCCTTAGAGCCTTGAAGAAAGGTTAGTACTTGTCCCCCAACTTGGCCAAGAAGCGGACAAGGCTACCAGTCATCCGGTTAGCCTCTGGACACTTTTGACACTCCGCGGTGGAGTCATGTCCATGAGGGCCTTGATCTTCTCTGGGTTTATCTCGATCCCTCGTTGAAAGACGATGAAATCCAAGAGCTTTCCCGAGGACACTACGAAGACGCACTTTGAAGGATTTAACTTTATTTGGTGCGTGTGGAGTAACTCGAAGGACATGGCCATATCGCTAATATGGTCATTTGTGGTCTTTCTTTTGATGAGCATCTCGTCGACAAACACCACAATATTGCGGTCAATTTGCTTCTCGAACATCTTATTCATAAACCTCTGATAAGTAGTACCCGCGTTCTTCAGACCAAATGGTATGACCAAATAGTAGTAGGTACCTTGATCTGTCATGAACGAGGTGCGCTCCCGTCCTCTGGGCTCGTCTGGATCTGATTGTAGCCCGAGTATGTGTCCATGAAACTCAATAGCTTATGTCCAGATATTGAGTCCACCAAAAGGTTGATATTAGGTAAAAGGAAGTTATTCTTTGGGTAAGCTTTGTTAACGTCGGTGAAATCGATGCACATTCGTCATTTTCCGTTGCTTTTCTTTACTAGGATGATGTTGGAGAGCTAATCCGAATACTAGACTTCTCTAATGAAGCCGACATCCAGCTGCTTCTTCACTTTCTCCCAAATGATGATGAGTTTCTCCACGGAGTGGTTCCTCCACTTTTACCTAATGGGCTTGTGATCGGGATCGAGGCTCAACTTGTGGATCATTACTCCGGCCATAATCCCAGGCATGTCAACGGGAGTCCATGTGAAGACGTTAGCATTCTGTCATAGGAACACTATCAACTCGTCGCACAATCTTCCGGTGAGTGTGCACGCACTTCTCGAGTCCTCCGGATTCAGTGAGATTAGATCGGTAGTCTCACCAGACTGTGCTTGTTGTAGAGTTTCTTTGTCTCGATGGTCAAGTTCTCCTACCATCTTGGTGCTGCCACTCGATGCGATCTGGGACATGTAACATGTCTACTCAATGACTTGGTCACCCAGCACTTTTTCGATTCCTCAGGCGGTCAGGAACTTCATCTTCTAGTGAGCTGTTAACGTGATAGCTCCGAATGCTATGAGGCACGGGCAGCCTAGTATAGTGTTATACACGGAGGGCAAGTCAACGACCAAAAAGGTAAGTGTATGACTCGTCGTTTTTTGGTACACGTCCAGGGTGACCACCAACTGGATTACTCATTGGATGGCCACTAGTTCGTTGTCAAGGCTACAAAGCAGGCCTTCGATAGGTTTCAACCGACTATTTTTAAAATCAAGTTTAAAAAACGTATCAAGGTAAAGCAAATCACGGAAACTTCCATTATCAATGAAGATTTGCTTCAGTTGGTAGTCGACGTTACCGTTTGAAAGGAGTGCAGATACAACAATGGGATCTGCATGGGGGAGAGATTACATGTTTTATGTTATTATCACTAAAGCTAATGACGTTGTCTTCTATACGCTACTTCTTTCACCCAGTCCGCTGCTCCTTGTGATCTGCTGGGGTCTTAACCGATCGGGTTGTAATCATATTAACCACTCCAACCGTGACCTGATTTTGAGGCTGTGAAGTCTTTAGTTTGTCCCCACCGGAGGTGCAAGAGCTCTATCCAGGGTTCCTGACGAACCTGGTGAGGTGGCTCCTCCGGATGAGCACATTAATCTTTGGATGAAATGTCTTGTAATCTTCCATAGAGTGTCTGAGAGATCGATAAAAATCATAGTATTTGGCTGTATTTCCTCCCTCTACTTTCTTAAATAGTTTTGGCCATTTAAAGAACTTTACCCCACAGATCTACATAAGGATGTTAGAGCGCGTGTCGGTTAGAGGCGTCAGGTTAATCGGCCCATAATGCCTTCGTTTTGGTTCTCTCCGATCCAATACTACTTCCTGCGGGAGTGATTGCTGCCATTGTGCTTGCTCTTTCCTAAATTGGGAAAGAGTGAGGTTGTTCGGTCCTTTCGGGACACTTAGCCTTGTTGGCCTTTTCGACTATTGCGTAGACCCTGGTAATAGATTCCACCTCTTAAAAGGTCTGCGGATTCTTATGCGCCAAGTGCTTAAAGAGGTCCCCGCGCGTTAAGGTAGAGATGAAATTGCCTAACTTCATCTCCTCCGTGAGCCTGAAAATCCTTCTAGCTTCTGCCACGAAACGATTCAGGAAGTTCTTCGAATTCTCTCCCTGCTTTTGCTTAATGTGGGAGAGATACCACGGCTACTTTTCTTCTCAACGGCTGGAAGCGTATTGAGCCAAGAAGAGATCAGTGAGCTCTCGAAAGCTCCGGATCGAATCTGATGGGAGACAGTGGAAGCAAATGTGGGCGTCTCCCTTCAGTGTAAGAGGGAAGCAGTGACATGTGGCTGCGTCCTCCAACCATTGTAGGCTCAAATGGGTGCGAAAATGATCGAGGTGATCCATGGAATCAGCATTCTCATCATAAGAGTCAAGAGTTAGCATCTTGAACTTGGCTGGTATGGGACGGTTCAAGATTTGCACTGTGAAGGGAGATCTGTCAAGATCCATGGTGTGTTCGCCATCCTTGAACATGCATTTCAAGATCTTCTCCACCCTCGAATCTGTGTGGGCAGCGTCGCCAGTTCTTTTGGAGTTGAGGTAGGTTCTCAACTCCGTCCTTTCTCTAGTGTGGCGGTAGCCGCCCGGCTACAGCCATCAGTGGAACCAATGATCCTAAAGGCTCCCACCTAAGCCTGATGCTTGGCCTTCACCAGAGAGTACAGAGGATTCTTTCATTCGGACTCTCTTTCGGAATCCTACTGCCCAAATGTTCTTCAAGCCTTAAACAGCTTTGGGCGCGTGAGGCCTCTGGAGCTTGAGTGTTGCTCGGCCTCCTGGCCTTCTTGGATGGTTTCTCTTTCTTCTAGCCTCCTCCCATGGAGGCCGGAGCAAGGACCGCTGTGGCTAGAGCCACCTACTTTGTATTTTTCCGGCGGGCCTAGAGTATCCGAAGCGTTTGATTCATGTTGCTCATCTATTCCATCGGGTTTTGAAAAAATTGAGCAGGTACTCCGTTGAACACCCCGTTAACCAAGTTACTAGCAGAGTGGTCCCGGTCGGGTGTGGTCATGTCTTTAGCGGGACCGCTAACTTGCATTCTAGTGTTCACCATTTTGACTAATGAAAGGTGAAACTGAGAGAGATTGTGGAGAAAAGTGGTTGGCTTTTTCTAAGGTTTTCACGGAAGGCGCTAATGATGCATTCTGGATCTAAACTTCAAACAGATTTGAGTCAAGTCGATCGTTTGAGTCTGGCTGCATCCACTGAGTCTGGATCCTACACACTACAACTACGAACAAGATGTTAGGTGCCTGCGGGAGGTTGTCCCATCAAAAATACTCCGACGCTTAAGTTAGCAAATAGCTTTCGAATTAAGAAGGTGAAAGTAAATGATAGAAGGAGAATATAGAGAGTATTTGTGATGGAAGAGTGCTCTCATTGAGATAGGCTTTGGTGGCTCATGAGGAGCGTTGGTTCTAAGCACTATGTTAGCTGGGAAAGTAACGGCAAAGAGAGAGAGAGCGTTCGTATTCTAAAAGCGTGTGAACTTTGCAATAGAGAGCTTTTTGTAGGCAAATGAGAATGTGTCTTGGAGTGAAGACTCTATGGTCTTTTATAGTTGTTGTGCTAGGTGGCCTTTCTTGTGTAGGAAGGCTTGATTCTCGTACTCTATTTTTGGAATCGCTATCTTTTCTATCATTGGGTCTTTATTAGTAACGGTCGTTGCCTTGATTGCTTTCTTTCTGGGTTCTGTAACCGTTAGGGTTTATTGTAGACAGGAGGAGGATTCTAGCGTTTTCCTTCAGGAAGGATAACCGTTACAATTGAGATTGACTTATGTGAATAGTGCGAAATCACGGGAGAAGACAGTTGCTGGTCGAGGATGGTCACGTTGGCCAAATTAGGCTTAACCCACTTGAGGCCTAACCTTCAGACGGTCAACTAGTTCTACGTCCGATAAGCAAAATTATTGATCGTCTCAAAAACAAGTCATCCATCCTACTCTTGGGCTTCTTCTGGCTCACTTAGCCTTTCGTCCGATCAATAATGACCGTCTAGGCATAAATGGGCCGTTGTGGATTTGGGTCGCTCCTTTTTCTTGGGTGAGCCCATTACTGGCATACCCAATAGAAACAATCCAGCAACATGATGCTGATTAAAGTCCAAATTTATGGGGATTTATACTATCATCCGATCAATTCGGCAGCCTGGAAACGCTAAATTCATTGCAAATTCAATGATTTAGAAGAAATCGGACAACATTTTTGAATTTTTAGCACCACCTTGAACAAGTAATCATAATCGTTGTCCGCCCTGTATGCCGCCATTTCTTTCTCCTCTCTTTTTCGCTCTCTCTCCACGGAAGTTCTCAATCAAAACAATGGTCGAATTTCCTCGAGAGAGAGAAATGGAGGATGACAGGAAAATGCGTGCTTTTCACCGGATTTCTCTGACGATTGTTTTTTTTTAATTTATGGATTTTGATTTTGATTTGCCTTCCGTTGAACATCGCAATCCGCATCTGTCAGTTCTAGCTCGAAAACCGCTTAATCTGTCTCTTGTCCAACATCTCTCCATTCCATTTCTCCAGCAGCCCACAACCACGGAAGCGCAAGGTCGTTCTCTTCCCTGTTCGCTCTGGCCAGCCCTCTGCCATGGTAGATCTTGCCAGATCCGTCACCATGGCTGAAACAGATTCAATTACCTGATTGATCTTTAAGGAAATCACGTAGTGAAATCAAAGAACTTTATGATTAACCACAAAATTGCGCAGCAATAAGATGATCTTCAACTCCACTCCACTTAATGATTGGGTTACTATTCAGATCTTGTATATAAGGGAAATTTATGTCGTATAAAAAAATTCACGTTATTTGAGCAATACAAATACAAGCAATTAGACCCCCATAAATAAAATCTTTTATTTAAATTTATATTCATTCAAAAAATTTATAAGTATCAAAAAATAACTAGTATTATGCTATTGAGAGAATTGTGTTATAAGATTTTTTAGGCAAGAATATGAAAAAAATTCTACATTTTTTTTTCTTTTCTAAATGTTATAAGTTGTAAAAATTTTATAATAATAATTTATTTTTTTTTATAGATTTTGATCCAGTAATTTTTTCTTATCATTTTGAAGAGATTTTTTGCATAAAAAATTTTGTACTATTATTATTATTGGGAGTGAGATTCAAAAATACAGTTCATGGATGACAAAAATCCAAGCCCATAATTCAATTGTTTAATCTTTTGGGTTAACGATAAAATCTAACATGAGTGTTTATGAATCAACATAAGATGTTTGTATGATGTTTGAGTTGGGTACAAGAGGCACTCAAGGTGATGTGAAATTATGTTTAAAAATAAATTGAAATTTATATTGATAAAGATAATTAAAAATATAAAGATAAAAGTAAAAAAAAAAAAATCACTCACTATTTGAAAAGAGTCACTCATTTGATCCTCTGCTTAGAAAATTACTAAACCCATATGCTGGAAATTACTTACTAACAAGAGGATTTATTATCCTTGATTAAAAATAACTGTCTTAATTTAATTGAAATGAGCCTCCTAAACCTTGAGCCTATCTTTGAAACTTACAGCTATCTTAATGGCCTTGTTTTGTGGAGCTACTGAAATTTTACAAGATGTGGATTAAGCGCAGTGCTCTGTTTATACTATCTGGCTCCGATTCTGTTGAAGATGAGTTTTAATATCACCGTCTTAATGTCTGGTCCTTGAAACATTAATAGAAGCATTAGTAAGCATCGGTTCGGGTTTATTGTTTAGCAATATTCAAAAACTTAACCGATCATGCATTGGAAGGTTTCTGGATACTCGTTATCTGGCGGGAATCATGGAAAATGTGTAATTGAGAACAAATTCAAATTTTTAATAAAACTTTAGTAATTTATAATTGTTGAGTTCCAAGCTCCCTTATTTGAATACGTAAGAAGATAAACCAATAATATACAACAAATAATAATAATTATAAATAATATAATATATAAAATTTTACATTGATAGTATACTTAAAAATAAAAAAATCATAGAACTATAATTTGAGGAATATCCACAAAGGGTAAATTTTGATTACAAAAACTTTTAACATTTATAAAGACACAATACCTTTAGTAGTAAGCTCGAGTAATAAAAAAATATAAGACAAAATGGAATAACAATGACCAATAAAAAACATTTATAGTAATAATAACAACATATCTAAGGTCGATGGATAATAGGACATGATTGGGGACTCAAATAGATGAGTAAATCTTCTTCTTCTCCTTTTTCTTTCTCTTTCTATTCTATTTCTCACCATGTTGGCACTTAATGATTCAAAAAATGTAATGAATAACCTTAAAATTATGTCAGGATAATTTTGTACCAAGAACGACTCATGAGCATCCACTAAGCATGTATTGGGCTCCTCTATTTTGGATAAAATGTGCTTGTGTGTCTTTGAGATGTTTATCAGGTGTATCTATTCTAAACAAATGGCACATATGCTTTGGTCAAATGCCTATTATATGCCACTCAATAATTTCTTCTAATTAGGTTAAGATTAGAGTGATTTTCAGACGTACCATTGAATGATGCATCAAGTGGATGTAGAAATTATAAGGAAGTGATCCAAAACTTATCAAACTTTCTTTCATGACCTTATGAGGGCCATCACCATTCTTTCTATAGTTCAACAAGTTTCAAGTTTTCCCCTTTGTATCACGTTGGTGGCTATGTCAAACTCATTCTCTTTGGTCTTGACCTTATTAAGTGTTAGCTGTTCTGAATTTATTATATTTCTCACCCAACGATATCAAATATTAATATACTTTGATTAGGAATGAAATGATGAGTCTCTATAAATTTGGATGACGTTTTGATTTTATAAAACAGTACATATCGTTCTTGCCTAAGTCGAGTTCCCATATGAACTTTCTTATTCATAATATTTCTTTACTTGCCTTCATCACCGCAAAGTATTCTATTTCGATGATAAAGAGGTCAATGCATTTTTTAAACCTAGAATTTTCAAGATATAGCTCCTTCCGTAACATAATTAGATAACCAAATGTGGACCTTTGAAAGTCAATACCCCCCACCATATCTATATCAATGTACTTAACTAGAAGCGACTTGTCATTTTTAAAATATAAACATATCTTAAGAGTTTATCGAAGATACCTCAATATTCATTTCACTACAAATCAATATTTCTTTATGGATTTAGAAAGGAATCAGTTGAATGCTCCATTTATATGAGTTATATCAAATCTTATGCACACCATTGCATAGATCAAACTGCCCATAGTAAAAGAGCAATGGACGTGTCTCATGTTTGCCTTGCCATTATTCAAAGAAAGATATTGTCAACTATTCAATTTGAAGTGATTAGCCAATGAAGTACTCATTAGCTTGGATTTTTCCATGTTGAAGTATTGAAAATTTTTTTCAATGTAACTCTCTTGTAATATCTATAACTTCTTTACTTTTTTATCACAAAATATTTTCATACCCTTATATAAGGGCTTGTTTTCAGCCCATAAAGGTTTTCTTTAAACTATATAATATATGTTACTTCTCAACTTGGAATCCCTTCTAATGGTCCATATAGATTTCCTCTTCAAGACTACCATAAAGAAAAACTGCCCACACATCTAGGTATTTAATTTCTAGATCAAGAATTGGGCCAATTTAAAAACCACTAATAGAAGATATATTTACAATTGGAGAAAAAATCTCTTCAAAGTCGATAACCTTCCGTTGGTTAAACCATTTTATTACCAATCTCATTTTGTACCTTGGTTGTGGGTTATTCTCTTCACTCTTTAAACAAAAAATTCACTTGTTCTTTAAAGCTTATTTGCCCTTAAGTAATTTGATCAGTTTAAAAGTATGGTTTTCAAACAATGATTTCATCTCATCTTGTGTGGCTTTTATTAATTCTGCCTTATACTCATCTTCCATAATTTTATTAAAATATTTTAGTTTTCTATTATCTATAAGCAATATATACTTATCACCAATAGACTTTTTTTGGAGTAAGTATCAGCCAATAGACAAGAGGATGCTCTTTGATTTCTTATGGATTATCGAAGTAAAATGGTTTCGATTGGTTTGGGAACATTACAAAAAGCATCATCCACTTTAGAATCATCCACTCCAACAAGGATGGGGGAATATTGTCTTCTTTCCTTTGAAGATCACCTTACCTTGGTCACCATCTTCATCTTGAATTGTTATTGATGTCAAAGCCTATATCGAAAAGTCGGGTGTTATCATTTTTGGAGATCAACTTCTCTACTTTATTGATATCTTCAATAATCTCATCTTTGACAAGCACTACTTCCCATGACTTCACAACCTTAAACCTATTGTCCCTTGAAACATGGATAAATGACTTGCATCTAAATACACACAAATGATCATAGGAGATCTCATTTTTCATACCACACCTTAGCAACTAGGTGAGAGGTCGATTACATGGGTCACGATATTCAGGGCTTACATCCAAAACTCATTGAGGAGTCTTGCCTCTATACGCACAGAATAAGCTCTCGGTTAGCATTTTATTTATCCTCTCAATCACATCATTTAATTGTGGTGTTTTCGGAGGAGTCATTTGGTGTTGAATTTCGTGTGACCAATAATATATGTCAAATGCTCCAATGTATTTTCCTTCGTTATCACTTTAGATACACTTCTATTTTTTTCCTATTTGCCTCTAAATTAAAGCATAAAATTGTTCAAAAATATCGTTGGTTTGATTCTCCAACTTCAATTGATATACCCATAATTGTTTTCAACAATTATCAAAAAATATAATAAAATAAAGTGCTCCACTAAGTATATTTATTTTATGAGGTCCACAAATGTCAGTATGGATTAGTGTAAAAAGATCTATCTTTCTTATGTATACATTTTCATAAAATAATACTCTTTATTATTTCCCTGCCAAATAATGAGTATAAGTCTTCAACTTTGCTTTATTCACACCTCGAAGGAAATTCTATTTAGTTATACAATTCAACCCTTTTTTGCTCATGTGGTCTAGATATTTGTGCAATAAATCCGGAGACTCATCACTCCAAGCTATATGTACATTTTTGGATAAAGGTGTTGGCAATAGTAATTTTTGTAACTTTTTGTGAATTTAGTAGTGCTGTCAACAATCACAAGCCCAACAACTTATGATCAAATTTGATACCCATACTATTCAATTGATCGATACACCCTTAGAATTCATTCGAATGGTTGATTATAAAAGCAATTTTATTGTATCTCACTTATATCAATTTCATTAAATAATACAATTTATAATTATAGATCTTTAAAGTATAAAACATTTTGAGCTTCTTCCACAATGTCATTACATGTGTTCATTTTGAATGTAATTGTAAACATTATTATTAATAAATTATCAAATGTAATCATAAACTTATTCAACAAATAACAAATCCTTCATTTTATTCCTTTAAATATTATAGTTTGAACGATTCAAATATATTATTTTTTATTCCACATTTGTTCAAGCAAGTTTTAATACAATAACAATATCATTTATCTTATATCACTTGTTGGGTTTTGAACCCACGAGTAGATGAATCAATAATACGTAATAAATAATTATAATTACAAATAATGAGACATATAAAATTTTACACAAAAATCTCTTTTAAAAATGAAGAGAAAAACTACGAGATTATGAGTTTAAAAAAATCCACTAAGTAGTTAATTTATGTTAGAGACATTTTGTCTAATTGGCATATTCCGTGACCATATGTATTATTGTATTGATGTCGGGTTGTGGGTTGTCGGGTTAAAGTCCGTTCGGTCTGCCCTCCATTCGCTCGAGCCCGTCCTAAGCCTTCCCGCTCGCCTCTCGCTCGATTCTCGCTCGAGCATAAAATCCAGAAGGTCCCTGGCTCGCCAGGAGCTCAAGAACCGCTCGAGCCGAAAATCCAGTAGGGGGCCCGCCCGCTGGGCGCTCGAACCCCGCTCGAGCGCCCGCAGGGAATCTCACGAAACCCTACAGCCGCTCGAGCGCCAGCCCAACGGGTAGAATTTTCAAACGCGTTTTTGGCTCCACTATAAATACTATCCTTATGTTTTGAAACCCTAAGGATTCTGCAGAGTTGATTTGCGTGCCTCTTTAAGAAGAAAACCCTCTCATGCTTCAAAGTCATTGTTGCTTCTCTTGAGAAAACTAACACTACAAGAGTGCTCTACATGTTCTAACTAGTTTTCTCACCCATTTTCTTTCACCATTGAATCTTTTATCCTTCTACCATCGTTGGAGACTTTGGTTCGTGAAGAAGGAGACTCGTTTGTGATTGAAAATTCAAGTGGTTCGAGGAAAGATTGACGTGAAGACCGGAAGGAGTCGATTCCGTTGCCGGGCAAATCCAAGGAGTTCATTGGTAGGGATCACGTGACGGGAGTAAGTCGGCTGGGTTAGCGCGTCGTTATCACCCTATTCGTAAGTTGATTTTCATAGTGCATTGCTTCCCCGGCCGTTGAAGCCCGGTGTTTTCTCGATACCGTGGGTATCGAGTTTTCACTTCATCACCAAAAATCGCGTCTTTATCTTTATTGCTCATATTATTTGTATCGTGCATGCTTATTATCTCGTTATCATCAAGATATTAAATATCCTCTACGTGTATTGGATATTTATTATTATTTATTGTTGCTTCCGCTATAATTTTCGGGGTCGAAACTCGTTAGCACCAAAATGTGCTTTTTCAATTTCGATTGCTAAACTTTCAATAAATATAAGAATACAACTGTTGAGCCCCAGTATGAAGGCCCATAAAAGCACGGCCCAATTAAAGAAGCCCAGAAACGCTCCCACGAGCAGAAGAGACCAAATGGCCCAAGGGCTGAGAGCCCAAGAAGTATCACACTACCCGAGCGGCCAAGAAGAATCTCTTAGACTTTCCCCCAGAGGACCCCACAAGAGCTGTTCCTCCTCACAAGCCCGCAAGCTTCAAGGGGACTTGCAACCAGACGAGAACCGCCCGGTCATGGCTAGGAGCGCCAGCTGGCCTATTTCGTCAGTTTCCAAGAAAGCCTGCAGCTACTGCCAGTCGCCGTATCAACAAAGCACGCCTAGTCAAATCAGGGCAGATATCCGGTTCCTGTACACCTGACACACTCAAAAGCTGCATCGGCGCCGTACGCATGTCCCTTTCCACATCTCAGCTGCATTAATGGAAGACAGTGGACCAGCTCCTCAACGGCCGGATGGATGCCACGTGTCCATTCCCCAACGGCCCGACTTTCACTATAAATACCCAGCAAGACCTCCTTTGCTGGGGAGAGGTAAAAAAAAAGAAGAGACACGCAAGGGAGAGCCTCCCAGACTCACAAAGCTTCCATCAAACACTCTCCTTCTCCACGCCCAAATCCTCAAAACGTGTAAAAGGGCTCCCAGTGAGCATAGCTTCCTTAGGAGATAAACACAAAACGAGATATAGGGAAGGGGTTAACCCTCACAACTGTACTCTGTAAAATCTCCAACCCATATAGTGAAACTCTTTACCGGCCCCGAGCCTAGTGGTTTTTCCTCCCCATTCAAGAGGAAGTTTTCCACTTAAAACATCCGGTCTCAATTCTCATCTCGTGTCCAACACGTCACCCACTTGTGTTGCCTGGAAACCACGCACCCAACCGTACGCCCCCCGAGAGATCCGGCTGGGTGGTCAACATCCTGCATCTCTCGGCCATAGCAAGTCATCCGGCTGGGTGGCCCTCGCCATCTCCAACTCGCGGCCGTAGCAAGTCCCGTGGAACCAGAACACAACAACAACAAACTATAATAACAAATTTGGGTAATAAAGAGTATAAGATGAGAAAAAAAAATAATTGATGAAATGTCCTTTACGATATTTTTGGTAAGTAATTAAATTGAATTAAAAAAAAGAAAAGTACAAAAAAATTATATTCTAATTTCAAGTATTTTGCCGACTTAGAGATAGAATATAGACGCTAAGGTATACCCCGAACACTACCATGAAACATTTCATGATATCGAACTAAAACACACAAAAGGAACAAATCGGCCAAAATGCTTCTTTTTTTCTTTTTTTTTTTAACTAGTCCTCATTGCAGACATTTCGGCCAAAAACCATACGGCTCGGTTTGCAACTCTACAGTTTGCAAATTACTCGGGCATAACCAGGATCATAGGCATTTTGGATCTCGCACTTTGTATACTCCCCGGCCAAAAGTAGGTATCTCGTTCTTTTGCAACTCGGCTTTTGCATACCAAAAGCCAAAAAACGGTTGATTGCATCTCGGTCCTATATATCACCTACGTCCTTTTCCTCCAACCAAAATGAACTGCGGTCATTTGCACACCTCATCTCGGGCAAATAAAATCCAACAGACCAGATCAGGGCAAATGAACACCTCGGGCAGTATGTATCAAACATCAGCAAGACGTAAGAATTCAGCAGCATAATTCATGGAGCATACTGAATTTCAGCAAAATTCAGTCACTCGACTACGTACTTTAGCAACTCACAGCACACAACTCAGCAAAAGAAGAGAGAGGCTGCTACATGTCAGCTGCAGCCAGTAGCTGCTCCACGACAGCAGCTCCAAACCTTAGCAACATAGCCTTACACCTCAGCAAGCATTAGCAACCTCGGGCAGTTTGCATCACCTCGGTCAATTTCATGTATCACAGTCCAAGCAATAACCTCGGTAGTTTCAGCAGCAGTAGTAATTTCCTTGGGCAGCACAGTTGGCAGTATCAAACTTCAGCAAAATTCCAAGAATTCAACAAAATTCCAAACCGGCAATATTCACCAAATCGGCAAACTGAATAACAACAAAACTCTAGCCGGATAAAAGGCAGAGCAACACGCTCCAAACTACATTGCTAAACATTGCAAAGCAGCGCCCTTACTTCTCAGACACAAGCAGTTATCATGGGTATGCCAAAATACATTGCTAACCATGAAGAATATCAGAAGGATAGCATTTCTTTTTACGCCTTTTTGGTTTTTTGAGGCAAGATAGAGATCCTCCGCCTTCAGTTGTAGGTGACATTCCTTCAACAGAAAAGGGTGATTGAACAAATCTTGATACTTCAAGAACATTTGAGGTATCCAGAGAGTGGCATTGGGGATCATTGAAATCATCACTGGTCCCAGAGCCAACCGATGGTGTAAGAACCAGGCTACGATTAGCTTTAAGCTCCGCCAATTTTCTCCGCAAACGCTCAACCTTAGTTGCAATCTTTATGGCAGAATTTGGCGCTGCCTCCCTAGCAGCAATCCAGGCCTCAATCCTAGCCACCTTCGAAACCACATCATCAAAAGATGGTGGCTGTTCCATAGTTGGAGCATCCACGTTATGGTCGCCATGATGCTCAATAGCCATGACAAGGAATGGAGAAACAGTCTCGGGTGGGTTTATCTGAGCAGGTGTATCGTGCATGTCCAACACTAGAAAGACCCCGAGGGCGGTGGGGGCAGGGCATACATCAGGAGATCCTACTACCTCTCCATGACAAGATGATCCTCTTAGATCTATAATTGCATCCTCAGATGATACAACAGCTCTCAGGCTAACTTCTACCTGCATTTTAGATGATGCAATATTGTACTGCAGCACACTATCTCTAACAGCAGATGGCTCACTTAAGGACATATGGTCAGTTCTTGATTCATGTGTCTCAGCAGAAGGCAAAACAGTAGGGGACATAACAGAATATGAGCTGTTCTGTTTAAAACCTGACTCAAACTCACCTTCTTCAGCTGCTGGCTTCAACGAAGGAACCTTCTTCATACCAGATTCACAAACCAAATATGCCTCTGTGGAGACTGCACCAGAAACGTCCAGGGAAGGGCCATTTTCATCACCCAGCTGAAGGACATCAAAGGAGTTAGATGTTTGCACAACAGGGTCCTTAACAACGTTGCTTTGAGTTATTCCGGTAAGTTTAATATCCATGGGAACGGCCAGGTCAGGAGGAGCAGACAAGAGGGAATAAATATACCGGGTAGGCCGATAAGCTAACTTTGAGCTGCACTTGGACGCATCATGCCCAAGTTTTCGGCATAGACCACACCTGACTGGATTCCATTGATAATCAACTTTCACCTCAATAAAAGGATCCAACCCCACCTCTGAGCATTGACCAGTACACAGCCTAATCGTGGACGGCAAAGTAGAATCAACCATAACTTCAACACAAACTCGTGCATAATCCAATCGCTCCATTTTGACTGTGTTAGGATCTAGCTGAATTGGTTTGCCCACAGCGCTGGCAATCCAACAAAGCCCCAATAGAGTCCAGTATTCCACGGACACATTAGTCAAATATACCTACATCGGAAACATTTTATGTCCCTCTTTTGATAAAGGCATACCCACTTTCCATTGCTTAAAAAAAAGTGCACGCCCCCCAAAAGCCCAGGGACCACTAGCTAAGCAATTTTCCATCATCTCAAAGGATGAAAACCGAAAGAAAAAGAAGCCATTATTATTTCCTGCCACGTGGCGAATACCAAATCGAGCCCAAATTTTTCAAGCTATGACATTAACAATATTAAAATGCAGAGGTTTTCCATAAAAATAACCCACTAAAGTAGCTCCCCAAATAGCCTTTCCCTGATTGATAACATCAGGAGGAGGGGAGATAGAAGCAACATCTCCTTCTAATTTCTGCGGAGGGAAATATTTCAGAGGTTGATTAAGGGAAGAATCATCCTTCTGGACAAGGGCCGCCCATGACGATGGGTAGGAGTTAGTAGCAGAAGGGGATGGAATACCTAAAGCCGGAGCTGGAATCTGGAGGGAGGAGGGGGAACCAGAGCCAGCAGAGAGTGGATCTCCTTCAAAATGGGTAACATTAGGCACCATAATCTGAACGCCAGAGGCAGAGACCACATCAAGATCAGGACCAGATGATATTTCACGCCGATTGAAAATCGGCTTTATCTCACAGATAAGAGGCCAAGTTGCACACTCTGAAGACACCTCCGAATGGAAAGGATGACATCCAGGAGTATCTAGTACATCCACAGCTTTAGAGACCCCCCGGGAAGAAGGAATGTGAGGGTTACCTTCCTGAGGCATCGAAATCCGTCGCCAGACAGCCACATCATCAGACTGGGCAGGGGAAGAGCCAATCCTCACCAACAGGGCACCAATGCTCTGTTCCAGCCGCTTTGTTCGTTCTAAGAAAGAAGTATCTGGGACAGGGAATTGAGTCAGGACAGCTCTCTGTAACGGAGGGAAAGTAGCAAAGGAATGGGCTAGAGAATTCGCAGAGCCCACCCACGAAGAAGAAGCAACGGGCAAGAGATGCGGAGAGGGTTGCCGGGAAGGACCAGGTGGAGCTCCTAAGAGGCTGGCCATGGCCGGCACCGTCGTAAACACGGCAGGAAATTCAAAAATTATGTCCTTTACGATATTAACAATAATGTAGCCAATGTTGGCAGAAAATAAAATATGATTTGAGACCGAATGGAAAGCAAGTATTTTATTTTATTTGTTTTGTCTCTTTTTCATTTTTTTTCTCACTATGACAGTGCTTTATAATTTAAAATTCATAATAAATAATCTTAAAATAATATATGAGTAATTTTATGTAAAAAACGACGCATGAATACTCTTTTTTTTTTTTTTGGTAAGTAAGCGCGTGAGTACTCATGCGTACTCATTAGGCATGCATTGGATCTCTTTATTCTAGACAAAATATATATGTGTTTCTCAGATGCTCATCAAGCGTTTTTATTGTGGATAAACGATGCACACACCTAGATCAGGTGCCTAAAATGCATCGCTTCATAATTTCTTTACAATCAGGCCAAGATCCAAACAGTTTTGGGTGTACCATCGGAAGATATATCAAGCAGATACAGGACTCACAAATGAGTGACCTGAAATTCAACGATAATTATGTATTAATCAATAATTCAACAATTTAAACTTTCAAGTTAAACTATGACATATGTAAAAAAAATTCTCCATGTATTCATATAAATTGTGTAGTATGATACATCTTTGAGTATTTTTTAGATATTATCAGATTATGAGTCAACTTAAGAGATCGTATGATATTTTGGGTTGGATGCATCATGCTTACAACAGTAGTGTTGAAGATTAAGCTTGGGCCATAGCCCACGAAACATGAGCTGAAGTAATTCAACAATTAGAAAATTCAATGCAGTCAGTCATAGAAGAGTTGGGAAGGGGTTGTAGATTTTGGACATGGCTATTCTATTTTTTAAGCAAATAAAAAAATATATTTTTTTTAAATTTGAATTATTTATTTTTAAATAAATTATTATAATTTAACTATTTTTAAAAAAAATTAAAAAATTATTCAGAATTAATTATTAAATTATAACTATTTATTTAAAAATAAATTATATAAATATAAATAATAGCCTCCTCTATTTTTTATGAGATGGATACTCCATTGGTCCATAGATTTCACAAAAATAGCCCGAAATTGCCGGATTTTGTTATCATCATTTTAAATAGAAGACTATTCTATACTTATAACCAATGAAATTTATCCTTATGATAAAAAAAAGAGTTAATATAAAAATAAAATTATTTTAATATTTAATATTTTTAAAATAATCATTAATGGTATGATCTTTTTTTTTATAAGTAAGTAAATTATATTAAAATAAAAAAAAAATTACAAAGACCTATATTTTAACACTAAGTGATAGACCAACTTGAGTGTAGAATATAGAGATTAAGACATCCTCCGAGCACACGATACAAAGATTAAACAAATCACACCCAAAGACACTACCCAATGGCCAAGATCAAACATGGGTAACAAAATCAACATGGTTCTAGATACAAACCAGCGATGAATCAACGCGGTCATGGTAGCCCATACTAGAGTCGCAGCCACATCAAACAGGGTAACAGCAGTAGCTTCGGACATAATACCCGACATAGCACACGCAAACACACCAACCATGGCAACAGCAGTGACTATGGGCCTAACTGCCACCACAGACACACCAGAAGAAAACTCAGACATATCCACGCAGACATAGACATAAATCTCAGCCCTCATGCACCACGCTCTATCAGCTGCAACCGGTTGCCCAAGCTCCCAATTTTACGCCGACATGCAGCGAGATGACTAGAAAAAATGCCAAATCCAGCCAAACCTCTTTTTTTTTTTTTTGGCAAGAAAGAAAAGCCACCCTGGTAGTCAAGGCCAGCGATGGCCAGAACTGAAGAGATGTCTCGATCTGCTGAACCATGATGCAGAAGAAGGCATCAAAACATGAACCAAGGTGGACAAGGTAGCGCAATTTAGAAGCGCATCCACATAAAGGAGATAAGTATCCAAAGTTGTGGCTGATAGCTCTTATGCATCTCACTCAATTCTTTTTCTTTTTTTTTTTTTTTTTGTGGCAAGAAAAGAGAGCAACAAGCACTCCAAGCCAACAAAAACCATACCGGGCGATTCTACCAAACTGTCCTTCTGTTCCAAATCCTACTAGGAGATTATGACAAAATCATCACACATTAATGGTATGATCGAACCTCCAGTTTTAAACAACAACGACAGATTTCCATAGTCTTACCATCTTTGCTTGGTCATGATGGTAGGAAAAATCAAAACCCCCAACATATTTGGTGAAAAAATTGAGGATTCAAATTTCATGCTAATGCAGTCGCCGAATATCAATTTTACCCCAAAAAAAATAAAAAATAAAAAATTTGGGGTCTCTATCTCTTTTTGATGGGTAGTCCATAGTGGACTGGCTCAAAAAGGCTAAGTAGCCCAGAACCGATAGCGGCCCATTTATTTCTGGGACGGTTAACGCTGTCATTGACCGGAAGAATGCAACAAGTAGGTTGAACATAGCCCAAGGTAAACATGGCCTAGATCGAAATCGGCCCGCGCGCAACTTCCTAAGCCTCAACGGTCGTCTACCCTAATTCTTTGTACCTCTAAGAAAGGTAATCTCACATGTAACGGAAATCTCTCAGAATCAAAACACATTCCAAAAGGAAGGCTCACAAACCAGCGTGTGATCGTCAAAGGACGCCCTGACGATCACTACACTCGATATCTCCATAGAATGAAGGGAATCCTCCTTCCTAATAGTTGTAACCCAAAATGGCGACCGCGCCTATACTGGGGATGGTAAGGATCTCCATAGAGGGCGGGCGTCCCGCCTCGCCACCTAAGAAAGCCATCGGAGGCCAACGATTGTAAAAGGCCATGCAGATCCACTCCATAGGCACGCTCAGTTGCATACTCAAACTAATAGAAGCCCTCTAAGCTTTCAAGCATCCAGACACTCTTTCTTTCTATTACTAGTTTCCAACAAGCTCAGCATCTAGAGAAACCGCTTTCCACAAGCATCTATGACCAAAGTCATTCTCTCCATGAGTGCACCTCCCACCATCATTCTCAAATCCCACGCCCGACATTCATCTTTGCATTTTCCACATTCACCTTCTTATTCTCTTTTTTTTTTTTTTAATTCTCAGAAGGCCTTCACTAACTTAAGTATCAGAGTGTTATAGGTAGGATAAAATTTCATCGTCACCTGACATCATATTCAAAGTTGTGGTGTGCAGGATCTCAAGCTCAAAGGACGATGATCGGAATCCGAAAAACAAGTTCAACTGAAACCCGTTCAAAGTTTAGATTTAGGACGCATCATTGGAGTCGTCTGTGGGAATGCTAACGAAAAGTCGACTAACTACATCTCCCAATTTAGCATCATCTGACGAAATGGTGAACACCGGAGTTCAGACTAGCGTTCCCGCTAGATATGCTGCCTCTCCCAGCCATGCACTCAGCTGGCAATCAGGTCGGAGAACAGCCTACTCCAATCTTCTAGGCCATGGTAGAGCAGATGAATAAAATATCTCTGATACTCCAAACGCTCTAAATGCGCTAGGGTAAGAAGAAGCAAGGGGCTTAGTCCTCTTCAACCCCATGCCAACCTCCAGGCAGGGAGGCCAAAGGAGGAAGAAGCCGACCAAGAAGACCTTGAGGCAAGGCCACTCTCACATCCCAATGGCCTCTAGCACCCAGAGCCGCTCAAGGCTTGAAAGGCTCTTAGACCGTGGGACTCCCGTTGAGAGTCCCGAAAAAAGAAATCCCCAATATTTTCAGGATGAACAGAGGCCTCCCATGTAGGATGAAGCCTCTCGCATCATCCGATCCACAAGCGGCAGTAGCCGATTGGCGACGTGCCGCAAAGTAGAAAGAACAAAATTGAGAACCTATCTCAACTCCAAAAGATCTGAAAACTCCTACCATGTGTTCAAAGATGACGACGAGCACGCGGCCGATCTAAAGAGATCTTCATTCACCATGGAGATCTAGACCCAACCGATGCTGGCAAAGTTCAAGATGCTAGCCCTAAATCTCTACGATGGAAGCACTGATCTCATGGACCACTTGGATCACTTCCATACCCTTATGAGCTTCTAGGGTATGGAGAAGGCATCCATGTGTCGATATTTTCCCCTCACCTTGAAATAGGATGCCCGGATGTTGTTCTATTGACTTCCCTCGAATTTCGTTCGGTGTTTTTGGGATTTCACTGATTTCTTCCTGGCCTGGTATGCTTCCAGTTGTCGGAAAAAAAAGCGGTCGTGGCATCTAATCCATATAAAGCAGTAGTAGGGCGAGAACCCAAGTAAATTCATGGAGTGGTTTGCGGTTGAAGCTCGAAAAACCCCCAAGCTCACTGAGGAAATGAAGCTTGGTAGCTTCATCTTTGCACTAGGGCCAGGCGAATTCCTCATGCCCCTAGCTCACAAGAATTTGCAAACCTTTTGAGAAGCGATAGCTATTACCCGGGCCTACGTGGCGGTTGAAGAAATCAGTAAGGCAAAGCGTCCGAAAAGGACCAACTAGCCTCGCTCCTTCCCGACAGGGGGGAAGAGGAAAAATGGGGGCAGTGACAATCCTCGAAGGAAGAAACTCAGGACCGGGCCACCAGCGCGGAAGGAGTACAAGCCCGTTAACCCAACTCTGCTGAACGACACATGGGTAAACGTCCTAATGCAGATCCGTAAAAAAAAGTTCGTCAAGTGGCCAATGCCACTGAAGAATAAGGAGGGAGGAGATCCAGGTAAGTACTGTGATTTCCATCGATCTCCGGGATATACCATGAAAAAGTGTAAGATGCTACAATGAGAGATTGAAGAGTTGATTGGTTAAGGCCACCTCACAAAGTTTCGAGGAACCCCTGGATAGACTTCTAGAACCTCAGGTGGTGACAGGTTAGATCAACCTCAGTTGAGGATCCGGATAGCAATTGGAGAGGTCAATATGGTGACCACCCAACCTACTAAGGTGCACCCAATCGATCACCAGGAGAAGCTAGACAAGTGTAAGAAGTTGAGGGTGGGGGAAAATGTCTTTAATTTTAGTGATAATGATATGACACATATAATCTCCCCATTCGGATCCCATTCTGGTCCCTTTTCTTTATTTTCTCTCCCTTCCTTTTTCGTTCTTCGTTTCCCTAAGAATTTAATAATTTAATTATTATTATTCTTTTATTTATTATTATTAAAAGAATTATATTTATATATATGTAAATTATAATTATTATTAATATATTCTAATATATATATTAATTATTTAATATCTATTATTATTGTATTCTATTTATTATTATTATATTCATAATTATTATATTATAATACTTACTATAATTATTATCTATTTCTAATTATCATTAATATTTATTAATATATATTTGACTCCCATTTATTATTATTATCATTTATCATTTATTATAATGCCATTTCCTACTCATTATTATTTATAATATTTATTAATATTAATATTTTAAATTATTTATTACTATATTAATTATATTCTTATAAAAAAAAATTTCAATATCATGCGGTTTTGGTGAAGTATTGGAAAACCAAGTAACCGAACGGACATACTATATGTCATAGATAGTACCAAGGGGGGCCAAGAGGCAAGCAGAAGAGTTAGATCATCGAGATGAGGCTACCTTGCAGTAGGTGCAATCTAGAAAGGCCACCATCCTTGCACCTCTGAATCTGAATGATCCGAAAAAGTGCGTACAGATAGGAGGCTCACTTGTCGGACTCCTGTGTGATGAACTGGTTAGCTTCTTGAGGCGAAACCTAGATGTCTTTGTGTGGATGCCCATCGACATGCCTGGGATTTTGGCTGGAGTAATGGTCCACAAGTTAGAACTCGATCCCGACCGCAAACCTATCAGGTAAAAACATAGGAACTACTCCGTCGAAAAGCTTATAACCATCTAGAAGGAAGTGAAAAAGCTACTGGACGTCGAGTTTATCAAGAAAGTCCAGTACTCGGACTGATTTTTTATCGTTGTACTGGTCAAGAAAAGTAACTGAAAATGGTAAATGTGTGTCGACTTCATCGACATCAACAAAGCCTGCGGAAAGGATAGCTTCCCATTGCCCAAAATTGGCTTACTGGTGGACTCCACTTCTGGTCATGAGTTGTTGAGTTTTATGGACGTATACTCAAACGACAATTAGATAGGATGAGCCCAGAGGACAAGGGGTACATCTTATTCATGATCGATCAAGGCACATATTGTTACAAGGTCATACCTTTCGGTTTGAAGAACGCATGTATGACTTACCAAAGACAAATGAACAAAATGTTTGAGAAATAAATTGGCCGCAATATGGAGGTATACGTAAATGATATGCTCGTTAAGAGCAAGACCACCAACAACCATATTCGCGATCTGTTTGAAGCCTTCGAGGTACTCCGAACATACAAGGTGAAGTTAAACCCATCAAAGTGTGTCTTTGGAGTATCCTCATAGAAGTTCTTGGGTTTCATCGTCTCTCAACGAGAGATTGAAGCGAACTCAGAGAAGATCAAGGCCCTCATGGGCATGACTCCGCCACGGAGTGTCAAGGATGTCTATTAGGCTAATTAGAAGATTGGCAGCGCTTTTTTGCTTCTTAGCTAAGTCCGAAGACAAGTACCTGCCTTTCTTTAAGGCTCTGAGGGTGACAAAAATGAATGGGTTCCAGTGGACGGAGGAGTGTCAAGTCGCTTTCGATGAACAGAAGCAATACCTGGCCATTCCACCATTGCTGACGTCACCGAAAGATGGAGAAGAGCTGTACCTCTATCTGGCGGTGTTAGAGGCTGCTCTAAACTCAATTCTAATACGTCAAGATTTTGAAGCATAGCGGCTGGTCTACTATGTAAGTAAAATGTTGACGAGCGTTAAAACTCATTACCCACATGCCGAGAAGCTCACTTTGGCGCTCATTTACTCGTCTAGAAAGTTGAAACCATATTTTCAGACTCATCGCGTGGTCGTCCTGACCGACCAGCCATTGGAGGGCATGCTTCAAAAGCTTGATGTTTTGGGATAACTGGTTAAATGGGCCATCAAATTGGAAAAATTTCACATTAAATTCCGACCCAAGCCAGCCATCAAAAGGCAAGCATTGGCCGACTTCATCATCGAAACCTTGGCCCCAATCGTTGATGAGCATCACACTGTCAACATGGATCATCACTAGGAAGAGTCAGATTGGGTCCTCAATGTGGACGGCTTGTCTACTAACTCAGGCAGCGGTACCGGAGTGATCCTAAGGACCCCAGTCGGGTTTGAGATGAAGTACTTACTAAAACATGATTTTTCGGCCACCAATAATGTTGCCGAATACGAGACCCTATTAGTCAGATTTCAACTAGCCAAAGAGTGCTCAACAATGCACTTGATTATCTACAATGACTTAGAGTTAGTTGTTAACCAGATCAACAGAAACTTCTTGACATACAACCCTCTCCTAGCCAAATATTTGGGAAAGCCGAAGAGTGTGATCCAGAGGTTTGACAAGTTTAGCCTGGTCTATATCTCTAGGATTGAAAACTGGAAGGCTAACATGCTTGTAAGGGACGCGAATGCCAAAATCCAAAGAACTACTCAAGGGACATGCGAGACGTCTTGGGCACTCTCGACATAGAAGAATAGGAAGCGATGTAGGTCTCTGACGGCGAAGATTGGATGACACCCTACAAGAGATACCTTGCGGATGGTATCGTACCAGAGAGCGCGGACAAAGCCAAGCAGATCAAGAAGACGGCTAGTTGGTACACTATAGTTGACGAAAGATTATACCACTCGGGATACTCGACTCCATATTTCCAGTGCCTTACTCCAAAGGAGGCCAACTACTCATTGAGTGAAATCCACTTCAGGATCTGTGGGTTGCACATTGGTGACAAAAACCTAGCATTCAAAGTTATACGTCAGGGATATTACTGGCCAACGATAAAAAAGGATGCCCTAAAATTTGTGAAGATGTGTGAGAATTGCTAGCTCTATGGCAATCTCTACCACCAACCACCCACAGAGCTGAGAGCCCTCCGGGAACCTTGGCCGTTCGCGCAATGGGGGCTTGATATTCTCGACCAATTTTTCATTGTAATTAGACAACTAAAATTCATCATTCGGGCATAGACTACTTCACGAAATGGGTTGAAGTCGCCCTGCTAGACAAGATCACCAAGCATAATGCCATGAAATTCATCCGCCAGAGCATAGTAAGCAAATTTGGCGTTCCTTAGATCATTATGACTGACAACGGAACCTAATTCTCGAGAAAATGATTCACCAAGTATTGCACCAATTTGGGCATCAAATTAGTCCATACTTCAGTGGCGTACCCCTAGGCCAATGGATAGGTGGAAGTCATCAATCGGACGCTGCTGCACGATCTGAAGACTAAGTTGGATGACGCAGGGAGCTCCTGAATCGACGAACTGTCCTCTATGCTATGGTCATACTAGACGACTCACAAGAAACCAACATGTGAGACACCCTTTAGCCTCTACTATGGGACTGAGACTGTGATCCCGATCGAGATTGGGCTTCCAAGTCTTAGGGTCAAAGCCTCCGACCCATAATGCAACTCCTAAAAGATCAGGGAACACCTAAACTTGCTAGAGGAAGCCTATGACATGGCCAGAATGCGAACAACCACTTATCAACAACGAGTAGCCCACTATTACAATAAGAAAGTAAAAAGCACGGTAATTCGAAGTTGAATACCTGGTCTTATGGAGCATAAAGGCCATGGGCAAGACAACCAATCGGAACAAGCTCTCCCCAAATTGGGAAGACCCATTTCTTATCTCAACTATTCTATAAAATGGAGAATACAAACTCCGAATCCAAAATGATAAGTTGGTTCCACGGATGTGAAATGCGGTCCACTTGAAGCGTTATTTCCAATTAAGGCCTAGGTAGGTCATGTATGTGGACATTAGACTGCTTGTAATAGTGTACATATATTAATAAAATATGATTTCATTTTTTACCAATTGTTATGCTTATGTTTTCATTTTCCATATGTATGCTTGCGTGCAGGTTGTATATATACGGATGATCTAGATTACCCCTAAGTCAAGTGGGTCTTTACCCACTTGCACTTAAAACCTTGGCCCCATACAAAGCGACCCGTAAGCAGTCGAATTAAACCTTAGTCCCATACCAAGCGGCCCATTTACAGTTGAATTAAACCTTGGTTCTACACCAAGCGGCCCATAAGTGGTCGAATTAAACCATGGTTCTACACCAAGTAGCTCATAAGCGGTCGAGTTAAACCATGGTTCCACACCAAGAGGCCCATGAACAGTCGAAGAAAACCTTAAATTCCATCCCAAGTGGCCCATTCGCGGTCGAATGCAAAACCTTGGGGCATTAAAGGGCACTCGTGACAACCTCCTCTAGTAGGAGGTAGCACAGTCAGTCTACAACGGACAATAAATCGGGGCAAAATGTGAAGAAGGATATGCTCCAACAAAAGGCAATACGCCCGGAATCATAACCTATGCACCTCCACATAATAATAAAACTCAATCTGTCTATCAAGGAGTATGTTTATATACAAGAAGTTTATACAGCGCCGCATATACAAGGAGTTATCACAACTCATCCTAATGGCTTCTCACGGACGAAGGATCCCTCGGAGGACGCGGCGCATGCCTCCGGCCATGACTAACCGGATATCCAACTAGTTCCGATCGGTGAAAGGCTCTGACATTCCTTAAATCCAAAAAGCTGACCGAAAAATGTAGATCCGCCAAGGAAACTATTTGCCGGCTGATGTCTATCTCAACCTGAAACTGCTCCTCCAAAGTAGGAGCCACCTCATCGGGATGAAGCCTTGTCCTCAGCTCGCCTTCGAGAACCGCTATCCTCTCCATGGCTTGAGCATGGGAATCAAAGACCACCTACAACTTGGCCTCAGACTTTGTCAGGACATAGTCAAGATAGTTCGCTCGCGCTTGGCACTGCAGCGCCTCCCCAACCACTGCATTGACGCGACGCTTCATGCCCTCAGCCACGAGATCGGCCTAAGCCTATGTCATACGGGGAATCTCATCTCCTTGTAAGGACAGGAAATTATCTAACTCGCGGGACCTCCTAGCTGGCTGAAAAAGCAAAAAAAGGAGTCAGCAAGAGAAATTTGTAATCGGTCAACTATGCAACTACGCGGCTAAGGAGGCAAACCTAACAAGAGGGGCCAACAGGCCCCTAGGATGGAGTAGCTCTCGAGACACCCTGAGGGTACAAAAGGGGAAGGCTAGATGATTCCACTCCACATCCGCATCCACAATAGCGGAGTCCCCTTCACTACTATCAGATCACGTCCTCCCATCGCTATTCTCCTCTGTCAAAGGAGAATCCCAACGTAAGAGGAGACACCCCTCTTCCGAAGCCAAGCAAAGTAGGAATATTAATCATCTTCTCCTCAACCATTAGGAAGGTAGGGAGACTATGAAACAAAGCAATGAAGCGAATCGCAGGGGATGTCACAATATTGGCAAAATTTCCTACCTAAAACGGCATCACAACGAGGTTGGAAGGGTTGCATCATTTTTGTTCAAAGGTTACACGTGTATTTACTCGATTGAACCCGCTTACAGCGTACAAGGACGGACATCACATCTTTGAATGGCGAGACTGCGACGGTCAAAGCTTTGATACGACCGGCCAGTCCACCGAGTGTAGCAAGCCGGACGGCTAGCTGGTGCAAAAAGAAAAGGAAAAAGGGGAGGAAAGCCGGACAAGGCGCAGTACACGAAGCATTGATGAAACAAGCTTTTTATTAATAAAGTTCTATTTACAATTATAATGTAGAAGAGCAAAATACATAGTCCAAGCTCAAGACGCGAGGCCACTAGGAGGGTGAGGCTCTCCTCCGGCGTGGGTGTGACAGACTGTAAATTTTGCCAAAAATTAGTTAGAATTTTGTTTGTAAAACGGACATCCGCCAAATACAAAATCTATATAAAATTCTATACAACAATACCACACAGATACAACACATCACAGGATCCCAACTTGCCACAATTTCATAATGTGTGGCACTGACGTCCTAACTCCAAGTACAATGCCAGTACAGGAAAGATGCCAACTAAGTAACCAATTACATCCATAAAAGAATGCCTGCAAAATCTACTACAACCATAAATATACAACAAAAATTAAACTATACATCTATCATCGTTATCACATTCAAAAATATCCATAAGTATCAAAATAAATTACAAAATTTTTCCGTCCATACAAGATTATATAGCTAAGTCCTCAAAAGTTTCTCAATCGGTATCAGCTACCTATCTTGCTCCTATCGCCTACCCGGACTCAACGGGTATAAATGCATACTCATCTGGAAGGAAAGAAGAAGTAAGGGTAAGCTAACAGTTCAATAAATATATCATAACAAATAATCAACAATATGCATATTCAAATGAAACATGAAACGAGATGGAAAGTAATATGATAAGAAACTTGAAGATATAAATAATTCTATACACTTTTCATGATTTACAATAATCTTTGCGAATTAGGGTCAATATACCTTACTAACTAAAGGTGTTGGAGAATGAGGAGAGGATTATGATATTCCACATGATCTAAGGCCGTGAGCTCTTATTATTGACCCAGATGAGGGGCCATCCTTATAATGCCTGTAAACAAGCCGAACACCGCATGGCATAACGGTATACCTATCACTCGGTATACAGGACCAATAAAATACTATCCTAACCCTCCGCAGTTCAAAGACAGTCCTAGTTCTTTCACAATAGCATCCTAAGGCTTGCCAAGAGTATTACCCACCACAATATGCGGCCAGGATAATCCTTGAGTCTCTGCTATAAAACTAATGACGGGCCAATGGATATTACCCTTCATAATATAATTTCATGGTCCAAATTTTATGATTTATTATTCATTTGAGGGAAAGGCCACCATAATTCATTCACAATATCTCCATCTGGGAGAACAATTCGATCACATAATACACTGTGGATTTTTCTCTAAATACTTGTATAATTTTTATCTTTCTCTCGGATTAAAGTCTTTTCACGATTCAATTTGAATGCATGGATATTATAATGCATATGAAAGATTAGAATTTCTTACCAACGGGAAACAATTATCACTTTAGAGATCTCCAAACCATATTTCCTTCATAACAGAATACAAACATAATTTTTCGGAGTTTATAATTAAACATATATAATTAGACATAATTTATATAGCAATTAATTATGATGGAAACATGTAAAATTCAAATTTTGCCTAAGGTGAATAGTAATAGTACCGGTTTAGAGCATTTGGACGTGCTGAACCGGTTGATTTTTAAAAAATGGACACCCAACCGAAGTATGTACATAAGTGGGGCATGGATAATACACAATTAAGGGCAAAATAAGTATAGAATCCAAAATTAGGAGGGAAACCTGAGTTAGGCACGGTTTAGAGTTTGGCGAAGCCAAATCGGGCAAATCAGTGGGGAAATCGAGTATCAAACAGTAAATAAATTATACTAAGGACATGAATTTCACATTTTTCATGATTTGGATGGATACTAGAACAAAAATGCCGGAGGAAAAACAAGTAAAAATTGGAAGAGATGAAAAAGAGGGTATGAGTACACTTGCCTCGACCAGGTCTATAACTTTCCAAACTAGCTTAAAGTCAAAATCATACCCGAAAGTCTCCATTTTTTCCTCTTTACTCCGTGACCTTGGGGCCTGACAGCGGAGGATTAGAGACAGAAATTTCCTGAATAGGCCCAGCAGTGGCCTTCGCCGTATACTCCTCCGGCAACTCTGCTAGGAGGTCCACCGCCTCAATAGGCTCTCTGGTGGCAGACTCCGCCGGCAACTCCACAGAAGGGCCAACCACCTCAACAGGCTCACCAGCGGTTGGCTCCTCCAGCACAACAAATAGCTCTGAAGCTGGCTCCTGTAGCTCAACTCACGACTCTACTGCTGGCTCCAACGACTCAGCTTGCAGCTCGCCTGAAGGCTCCGCCTTGATGGCTTTCGGCTCCCACGCCACCAATGTAGGCTGCGCCACAACAACGACGCTGCTCGCTTCGGCGTGCAACATGGCATCATATTCTTCCCGAGCCAACTCCGCTTCAACTCCTGAGCGATCTCCCACTCCCTCAAAACATCCAGCGGGCACGCAGTCTGGCCCTGAGGATGATGAAGAAGGCTCCACCGTTGTGGCCCTTTTCTGCTTTGGACTGGTGGGAGTAGTGTCAGTGGAAGGCGCACCGGTGTCACTGCCAATCATAGCACCGGCCTTCCTCTTCCTTTGTGAGGCCTCCAGCGGCATGTCCTAAATTTCTAGATTGGAGAGGGAGGTTCCCAACGAGCTTTCTTGGCTTCCTCTTGAGAAACCAAGTGGTCTCTCCTAAACTCGAAAGTATTCTCACTCACCAACTCCAACAATTTTTCCCACAGCAGCAATCTCTGCCTTCTTGCATCCGGTGAAAGTTTTGGGAACCTTACCCCATCTCGTGACAAAGACCACGTCTCAACAACGCGCACAAAGAAGAAGCGATCCTTCCAATTTTTCAACGAGTTATAGATGGCCTCATTAACTGGAAGGTCTCTGGAGGACAGGAAAATCTAGTTCTCACACTGTGTGAAACAGAACATTACCCTGATAGCATTGATCGTCATCATCCGAGAGTGATGACGCATCAAAATGCATAGAGAGCAAAGATATCGCACGAGATTGTCATGAAGCCATGCGATAGGCACCTGAAGAGCAGTAGGGATATCGAGTGGTTCCTGAGGGACTAGAAGACGAAGCCCACTCCTCAGATGAGCCTCGTATACAATGACACAGCCCTCAGGAGGGAAGCAAGCCCTATCCGGTTCGCTGGGCATCACAGGAAGGATCTCTCGTGGAATATTAAACACTACGTATAACTCTCTAACTTCACTAGCTGTGAGCATAGAAGCAATCTCCATCACATAGGGAGCCATGAAAATGAAAGAGAAGGAAGGAAGCGAAACACTTAGAAACTTTTCGGAAGAAAGCATGGGAAGTTTGAAAATGAATTGGACGGAGTACTTAAAGGAATGTGAACGCCGGAGAAAGAGAACCGTCTCATAAACGTGTACCCATCATTGCTGACACGTGTCGCTTCCTAAACGGGTGTAGTCGTATCTCCTCTATGGTTAATGTTAAACTCGCAAATTCGTAACTATCTAACTTTTCGACTTGCGATGCAGTGATGGCGTGTATTTCAATTTCTTTCCATCATAGGGAGAATCGGTCGGCGCTTCATTAGAAACTCCGAAAAAGAGGTCAACGAATCCGGTCAACGTTTCCTTAGAAGTTCTCTATTTTGGCTTAGAAAACTAATCCGGTCAAAGGCTTGGGAAGATCTTGACTTTACAATCAACAACTGTAAGCAACACTATTAGCAAACTAAGCGTCATCACCGAGGTCACTTCGAAGGAATCACTCATGTCCCATCCTAAATATGCTAGAGAAGTCCTAGACCATCGGTATGGGGGTTAGTGATCGACCCATCATTGGCTGGCCCACGAAAGATGAGCGACTCCTATCCATACGGATTTGCGCAGTCGAATTAGACGCCCATCATCGGCGAACAAATAGATAAGTGAGCCAAGTGAAGCCCAAAAATTCACTTATTCTTGAGACGATTAACGCTTCCGTTGACTGGAAGTAGAACTTGTTGACCGTTTGAAGGCCAGGCTTCAAGTGAGCCAAGTCGATTTGACCCACGTGACCATTCTCGACTATTTCTTCTCTCCCCGATTTTGCGCTCTTCACGGAATTTTGGCTATCAATTACAACGGTTGATACACATCCATGAAGGAAATGTGCGAATCTTCCTCTTATCTTAGTAAACCTTAGATTCTCCTAACTTCAAGGTAACGACGACCGTTACTACCATAAAGGCCCCACACTAGAAAAGACAGTGATTCCCAATAGAACGCGAGAATCAAACCTTTCTGCACAAGGAAAATCGCTTAGCAAAGCAACTATAAAAAGTAATGGAGTCCTTACTTTAAGGCACGCTCTCATTTGCCCACAAAAAACTCTCCACTGCAAAGTTCACACGCTTTTAGAATATGAACGCTCTTTCTCTCTTTGCCGCTACCTTCCAAACGAACACAGTACTTAGAGCCAATACTCCTCATGAGCCACCAAAGTCTCTCTCAATAAGAACATTCTTCTATGACAAACATTCTCTATATTCTCCTTGCATCCTTTACTTTCACCTTCTTAATTCGAAGGCTATTTCTTTGATCTTGACTTTACTGAAAGACAATAACCTCCCTCCAACAGTTGACCTTTTGTTCGTAATTGTGATGTATAGAATCTAGACTCAGTGGACAGAGCCGAACTCAAACGATCGACTTGACCCAAATCTGTTTGAAATTTAGACCCAAGATACATCAATTTTATATCTAAAAATTTAAATCATGAGGTAAATGTCAAATAATAATTTCATAGTTGATTCAACACATTCCAAAACATAAATTTTAGAAATTAAGCGCTTAATGAATGAATCCACAAAACGTCAAAAATAGCAATTAATTGGCACATGATGTTCATCTTGATGGATGAACATCTCGAGTTCTAGCCAACCTAATTGTCCCATGTAGGAATTTAGACGTGCTCTTTTTTTAAACAAATATTGTCATTTCCTTTTAAAATAATGATAACAATTGTGGGACTTAGAGACTACAAATCTCTAATACAATGAGTTATGTCATGCTAACCTAAAAAAAATATTTTACACCAAATCTGGAATAAAATGCTAAATATTACTAAATATATAAACACATATCATTGTCTAAACACAGTACCAACACTTTCTCTTTCTGTCTTGCCCGCTAAGAAAGATGAAGCCCAAATTTTTCGTGTATGGCATTTTTTTACATAGCTAGGCAATTGCCCCAGCACTCAACTGTCGATGCGAGTAAACTTTGTCAATCTGTTGCTCGAATACTAGTTGAGCGCGTCTCACTATACCAAGTTCTTGGGCTCGAGTACAAGCATTTTGCCAATAAATATGAACACAAAAGGCAAAAACAACTATGTAATAGTGCAACTTATATGAAAGTAACTTATCCCAATTGGTTTCCCTAGGCTATATCCCTTGGTATAGCTATTAAGAAAATCTTAGTGAAAAAAAAAAAAATTCCTTGAACATTAAAAATGATGCATATTTCATCTTATATTTTTTACTATCTTGCCATGTCTTGAACACACTGTTATTTTGTGTGTTTGTGTTCTTTTTTTCATTCCCCTAGTCATTTGATCAATAGAAAAATACTCTTTGAACATTTTTATAACATCTTTAAGTAACGTATCTATACAATCGATTGCATGCATAAATATATAAAAAAATTAAATGCCACATTATTTAAAGATATTTCAAAAGTTTGTCTTTTACTTCAAAAAATTTCTTTTGTTTTACGTTACATGACTATGCCTTTGTCCTTTCTGGTGAAGATACCGTGCAATCACTAGCACATACTATCGCGGAGCAGTCGGTGCATTAGTAGTATACAACATTACCCGCCAAGTCACGTTCGATAGTGTAGAGAGATGGCTTAAGGAACTGCAAGATCATACCGATTCTAGCATCATCGCGATGCTGGTGGGCAATAAGGCGGATCTGAGTCACCTGCGAGCTGTTTCTGCGGACGATGCCAAGGCTTTTGCCAAAAGGGAAAACACCTTCTTCATGGAAACATCAGCCCTCCAGTCCCTTAACATGGAAAATGCCTTTACAGATGTGTTATCACAGATCTATTATGTAGTTAGGAGGAAAGCTCTTTGCAGTAGTGCCAATGAGCCAAGAACTTTGCCCAAGGGACAGGCAATTAACATTAGCAGTAACGATGATGTCTCAATTGTTAAAAAAAGGAATGTTGTTCAGGATGGAATGATTGATTATTGATCCTTACAGATTCGTGCTTGATATTGATTTGAGCCTCAATTCCCTCCCATTTTCTGATCATTAGCATTAAAAATAAAAAAATAAAAAATAAAAAGAGAGAATGTTTTAGGAGTTCTATTTTAGCTACATAGGTGCCCTAGGGCAGAACACTCAGGCTTTACTTTTCGAGTGATTGATGAAAAAGCCAAGGTGAACCAAGCTTGATCCAATCTCAAACTAAGCTGAGCTCAAGAAGAAACAACATGGCTCGACTCGAGCTCAAGCCAAACTCTAGCCATTAAAAATAGTGGCGTCGGGCTTAAGTGTATCTAAACTTTACTCATCTTATTGTTAGAGAGAAGGCAATGTTTTGCCATAATTTAGGAGAATTGTTCAGGTGTGAATGATGGAATGCATGCACACTACTCAGCATTATCCACAACCAGAAACAGTTTTCGTGCATTCACAAGATTAAATGGGTAATTAGATCAATATATGGAATAAAATATTAAGTGACATACAATATATTGGCTGTCATATAGCACATTTTTGATACAGATATCACCACAAAATCACGATATGTCATGTATTAGCTAGATACCTACTGTACTTAAAATATCAGCTAAAATATATCTAATATTTGGCCACTAGATCAACAAAGATACCTAATATATTAGTCAATAATTGTTTGAGATGTTACAATTTATATCAAAAATTATTTGATATATCCGATATTGATATATATGGTTTAATATTTATGATACTAACATTGACATTAACCAATACTAATACATATATTTTAATATATCCATAGATGAGAAGCATATTTTGTTGATGTGTGAAAATATATCATATAATATATAAAAGCTAGAACGATAAAATATAAGAAGGAAACTCATAGAACTCAAAAACAAACAATGCTAACAAAAATCTCACAACCATTCATTCGGGTAATGAAATATACAGTCAAACTTAATATAATTGTAAGATTACTCAGTTATAAATTAGACATCACAAGCTTAAACTATAAAAAAAAAATTAAATAATGGATGTACACATCATGTCTCCCCTATATAAAAATTTCATGTGTAGCCAAATGATTCCCTTCTCTACTTCAAAAACGCCACTCCCACCTTATCAATGCGTCCTAGATCTGTGTCCCAAGTTTAGATGTTATTATGGTGGTCACAAATATTAATCATTATATTCATCGATATGGTTGTCATTTATCCAATATAATATAAAAAGCTAAGATTAAAATAACATATGATAATATCATATTATTTTTATTCTCTATCATCCTTAAAGTTTACTACCTACATAGATTGAAATTCTCCCCTTTGATTAGGCCAAAGAGCTCCTTGGAAAAGCTCAGCTTTCCCGCTATCACAAATAAACAGCAACCGGAAAACTCGGTTCCGCAGGGAAATTTCCAGTGCTAACCAGAAAGCCTCGTGGAATATGCACACACTAGGTGAACAAGAGAGTTTGTTGACACAGTTCAAATGGAGGAAAGAGGGGTTAAGAACAAAAAGTGTAATAATTAAAGACAATAATTTAAATCTGTGATATAAATTCCCAACTAAAAAGGGGCCACCCTAACCCAAATACTCAAAACCGGGTCAGACCTACAAAATATCAAAATGTCATTTCGCCACAAGAATACTATCACAGGATAACTCCAAACTACCCATTCGAATATCGACAAAACTAATCATAACCTATTATACACAAATCATAAGAAATAATGACAATTAGAATCATACAAAATCACACCACCCATCCAGCATAAACCAAATGTGTCACAATCCAACATCAAAATAATCCAAACCATGCCTCCATCATAATACAATACACCAACACCAACCTGTACATAATTTTCTCGTATAAAGGTTTCAAAATACCAATATAGACTCAAATGTAAATCTAAGAATAACAAAGCATAAATAAAGCTTCTATCAATGTCCTTATCCGAGCATCTTGTAAGCTATTTATATCCCTCTAATCTAGAAGGGGTTAGAAATAATAAAATCATGAGCTGAATATTCAACAAGTATTATAGTGTGTGTTTATAAACCACCATGTCCATAAATCAGAGTGAATGGACAAAATTAATAAAACAAATATGAAATTTCATAGAAACCAAAAATCCAAACATGACAATTTGACAAATTGGCTAGTGTCCAAACATGGTCTAAGATGCAAAGTTTATAGGCCAAATACAAATATTAAATATTCTAAATGTACGATACCATCCAAAGTCCAATATCACAAATCCGAATGATGGTCAAAACTTGCCAATCCCATAGTCAAATGTCTTGAATATCAAATCAAAAATTCAAAACATACTAAAATCAAATAAACAAATATCAAAAGACCGATTTTGATGAAGGGTCACACATATTTTCAATAACCTTATATCGAATCACTACTATTTCAACCGATAGGTAGGCCATTTATATATTTCTTCCTATCAACGGGGTCAATGGCTCACTTTCTTTTGTCCCCATGGATGATAGGTGTAACCCTCAAATCTATCTGAATATATTAAGGTATTCAACTATATTAGTTATATTTGATTCCTTACGATAATTTTTAATAAAATATCAAATTATGGGACCCTATAACAAATGTTCAATATTTTTCTTCTCTATTAAAAAAGTACAAAATTTCTATTCTGGGAAGTATAAATATAAAAATTCACCATGCAAGAAACTAAAAATATAGAAATGATAACAAAATATAATCCAATTCCAAACACATACATAGAAATACCATATGCAATGCCAAAGCACATTTTTTATGATTTTTCGTTGTAAATATTTCATATATAAATATAATATTTTGACATATTTACCCAATTTATTCCAACCAACAAACTTCTTAAATATTTGATAAAATAAACAAAAACTTCAAAATATCGATAAAATTACATGCATGTACATATACTCAAAGTGGGGTAAGTAAAAGATGACATGCTTGGGGATTAGGCTTAGATGTACATGTCTAAACTATTAGATTTGACAAATCCGATGAAAAATACTTCAAAATTACCCTTCTTCTCATCCTCTCTCTTCCTTTCCTTCTCTTTCTATTTCCTTTATCTTCTTTTCCCACAAAAATGCTCGAAAACAGTGTTAGGCGTGCTTACATAGACAAGTCAATGTATAAGCGCCGACTAGGCGCACATCAGGTGTTACATCAAACCACAATCTTGCTTGGGTACCGCACCAGGCGCAACTCAAGGACAAGCAATTTGTCAATTTTGTGCACAAGCGCCGCAAAGGTGCATATCAAGCACCCTATAATTTGCCCGAAAAACACTCGAGCGCTCCAGAGGTGCTTATTGAGCACACCAAATCTACTGGAAATACCCATGAGCATGCGCTAGGGGGTATATCAGGCGTCAAACATGCTTCCATTCTCAAATTTTTCTTACATAATTATTTCTAATAAACCCAAAATAAACTATCATATCAAAAGAAATTAAGTGAGAACCGGGTGTTACAATTCTCCCATCATAATAAAAATTTCATCCTTGAAATTTACGTATCTTAAAACTCAAATAGGTAGGAGTGCTTCTCCCGAACTTTATCCTTACATTCCCACATTGCTTCCTCTAATGAGTGGTTCATCCACAGCACATTAACCAAAGGAATTATCTTTGCACACAATTACTTGACTCTTCTTTCCAAAATCTGAACTAAAACCTTAATATACATAAAATTCTCATCAATCTGCAATGATTTATACTCAACATGTGAATGATCAAATACATATTTCCTCAATATGGAAACATGAAAATCCACCAAATGAGGTTAAGGGTACTAGCGGTTGAGGGCATGGGAGATCGAGGCGACAAGTCATAGAGGAGCAATGGTCAATTCAAACTTTAAGACATGGAGTGCCTCCGTTGTGGCAAGAAGGGCCACATGAAACAAGATTACTTTAAGAGGAAGTGAGAGGAGGGGCGTGACAAGCGTCCAGAGAGAATGGATCATAATGAAAATGATCAAGCCATTATCGTTACCAGTGGAGACCCTTTAGTCATCCATACGAGAAAACATGAATTTTTATAAGGGGATGAGTTGGGTGATGAATAACAGTTTCTCACATCATGTGACATCAAGAAAATCCCTCTTCACCTCCTATATGCCTATGAACTATAAAATATTGAAAATGGATAATGATGGCTTGTTAAAAATTATTGGCATCATGGATGTTAGCTTACATATAAGTAATGAGATGAGACTTATGTTGAAGGGCACACAATATAATCCAAATATACGGTTGAATGTAATTTCAATCAAAAAGTTTAACAAAGAATGCTTTTGCATGACATTCGGAAAAAGCCAGTAAAAACTCAACAAATGCTCCTTGGTTGTGGTAAAGAGAAATAAGCATTCAAGTCCACGATGACCAATTAGGACATTGGTCAATGTGATGAGAAAAGGAGGTCGAGGAAGAGTGCAAATGGGAGCAACTCTACCGTGGAGTCAAAGGCAAAGGAGAGTGGGAATACTCCATATTTGGTGGAGAGAAAGATGGTGTTGCTCAAGTCTATGGAGGCTGATGCCGACCTTAATGGAGGAAAAGTTGTCAAAGGATAATATATAACGGTCCACTGGTAAAGGCGAGAGGTCCCCCATAAGGCTATGAAAGAAAAATTTATTAGGTTTTAAATCACACTCTTATGGGTACCATAAGAAATAGACTAGTCATTGGGATGACGCGCTATGTTTGTATGTAGATGCTCAGGCAAAAAAGTCAAGCAATGGTCGCAAGACCGATGAAAGGTTGAGGGTTATCTGAGTGACAAAGGAAGCTAAAGAGTTGTGTGATATTCGTTGAAGAGCTGGCCAATGGTTAGTCAAAGGTCAGTTAATTAGCACATGATGAACACTTGAAAATAGCACGTGTGCTATTTGCCCAAAGGAGTGGTGCATGATGGGCATATGAGAGATGCATGTACATGGTTTGTTTAAATAAATCATGCCTGATGCATCTCTGAGAGACACATGTGCGCCATTTGTCTAGGAAGGTTATGCTTGATGCCCGCTTGATTGGAGCTTATGCGCTTATACTAAAATAAAGTCACGCCTAATACAATTTTAAGGCATCCGAAATTATTTTCTCATATATGCAGCGCCGCACAGTCAGTGAGATGGGAAAAGGTGATAAGGAAAAGAGATTCGGTATTCAATTAAAACCCGATTTAAGTTCCTTTCTTTGCTAAGATTGAGTATATTGCTTTAGTATAATTTTTTAGGACATATTTCCGTTTGATTATTCTAATTTCTCAATATATTTTCTCTTATAAGTAGTTAGGTGTGTTAAGGGGTTCATATTCAATCATTCTTTATTCAAATTAAAATGAAGGGATTTCAAAGAGGGTTGTTTTTATAATCAATATTATTTTATAGTGGATTTATTCAAAATTTATCTTGTAATTTTTTTCTTAATTAAGAAGAATTTTTCATGTTAAAAATTATTATACATTGTTATATTTCTTGTATTCACGAATTTAATGATTGACATTTGACAAGAAGTTTGGGTTCATTCTATTACACCGGGTGTGCGTGTTCTGACAAAATCCTAACAATATTTTCCCGATATTAGGAAATATCATTATAAGAACCTCTTAATATTGATAAATATCAGCTAATATTTTAAATTTTAGCTCAAAGCTTCATCCATTCTTTTAATTGAATTCCATTCAATCATACAGCTCAAAGATTAAGAGCTTTTTTTTTCCCCCTTACATCAATCTTCTCTTACCCAAGGTATAAAGCAATTTCGCTGAATGCTCGAGGAAAAAACAAGTACAAAGAGCAACTTCGAACCAGGAAAACCATCAATATGAGATACAGTTTTGTTGTTCAAGAGATTTTGGGCTTATGGGAGAATAGCTGGTTTGAGCTGACTGGTGTTTTTTTTATTTTTTATTTTTCAAACCGAAGTGCTGTCTGGGAGGAAGAATTTTCGAAAATAATATGTAGTAAAAAAGGAACAGTATTCATAATTAGAAATTTCATTAATTTTCGATCTCAAATTCTTAAACAAGCTTTTCCAGAAAAAAAAAAAAAAAAAAACCTCAAAATTGGATCTTCAATCAAAAACGCTCACAGATCTCATTGCAGGAGCAAATCATTCCTCATAAATTCCATAATATCATCAAAGAAATTATGTAAGCACCTCGTATGTTTCTCATTAGTCCAGAAAATCGATTAGCCAGTCTACTATTTTGCAGCAAATTTCTCTGCCTAGTTAAATATTTTCATGATTCTAGGGTTAAAAACTTAACCAAGTGATTCAAACAAGATCAACTGAGGTTCCTTTACTTGCCCTAGCAGCTGTTAGCAAGAGATTTCTATCACCTGAAATGGATAAATTTTCTTGAAACTTTCCAATAATGCAAAGACACATGACCCAAACTTGCAATGCCATATGAACTATCCCTAGAATTTCAATCACTTCATCTTGTGAGAAATTTTCTGCCTCATGTGCCAATTGAGGATGAAAAACAGCATCTTTTCAACATTAATTCCTTACGGAGACAGCGTTAGCAGCAGCTTGAGAAATAACAGATCGATCGAAAACCTAAACTAGAAATTGCATCCGAAAGAACATCCAAATCGTTCCGCAAAGAGAAGAGAAATTCTGAAAAGGAAGATTCAAAAGGAACATACCCGCAAATATTTTCGCCGTTACGGAGCAACATGAGGTTGTCCAGAAGCGGAAGCTTCCGATTGCTTTTGATTTTGGTCCTTTGCATCATCGTGGAAGGACGCGAGAGGATTGGAGCCTTTGATGATCCAACCAAGAGCAAAGAAGGCGGCGCCGGCGAGAATAGCGGTGCCCCAGGCGTGAGAGTACCATCTGCTGTACTGTCTGATGGCAAACCTCCATTGATCTCTCAGCGTCGCGGCATCAGGATTAACTGGGTCCGGAGGATTCGGGTAGTTTATCTTGTGCCCCGAATAGCTGCCGTTCCTGTCACCGCCACCGCCTTTATGAGGTTCAGAAGGGAGATTTGAAGGTGGGCGTGGCGGTCGGGAAGAGGATTCTAGACCTACTTGCTGGGCTTCAGATTTTGGAGGTTCTGCCATCGTTCTGTGATCTCATGGATGATGTTCTGGGGTATAAACAAATATGAAGTGAAAATCTTTTTCTTCGCCAAAAACAAAACACGTCAACCTGGCGAGAGCGTTTCCGATCAGACCAGGGGCGCTGCTCCTTGGATCACTGTCCAACGATTTGAGAGGGGATCGAGATAATTATTTTTTATATTTTAATTATTTATTTTTAACTAAATAAACAATTACAATATACTTATTTTTAAATAATTAATTTAATTATTTTTAAATCTAATTAAATTATAATTACCTATTTAAAAATAAAAAATTAATATAAAAAATAAACGTTTTTATTTTTTTAAAAAGAAAAAGCTCTCCCGAGTCTCTCATCTAAACCAATGTCATTTTTTGAAAGTAATATTATTTAATTTTAAAAAATTGGTATACAGCCGTTGGATGTAAATATCATCCAACGGCTGCCGCATTTTAATATGGACAGATACTTGCTTGCCGTTGGAATTACAAGTCAATTGAACGATTGAAATTTTAAAAAAGTACGACATGATCGCAGCCATTACTTTTGTTTCAATCAGATGGCTCCTCTTTTTGAAATTAAAGAAAGAGTTGCGATTACCGAAAAGAGGATGGGAAAGAAGATTCAAACCTAAAAAGAGAAGAAAAGATGAAGGAGAGGGTAAAGTTTCCAAACGGCGAACAACTGCATGGGAGAAAAATAAGGCGGACGATTGCGAGAGAGTCGATTTCAAAGAGACAATTCATGCATGATTGCTTGATACGTGCTCAATTCGACAATGGCATCGGCACACAAGAAGGCGACTGAAACAGAAGAAGAGAGGAGACGGGAGGGGAGATTGGTAGAGGGAAAACCGAGAACGAGAGGTAGAGAAGGAAAAGAGGAAGATGAAGAAGACGTTTCGGGAAGGAAAATTGCAGGGGAAGTCTGAGAGGGCAGAGAGAAAAGAAAGGGAGAGAGAACAACGAGGAGAAAGAGAGTGACAGAAAGGGGAAAGGGGAAACGGTGACTGAGGAGGAAAAATCAGAGAAGGACAGCCGAGAGAGAGATAGCAGAGAGGAGAGGAAATTTGGACAATCTTCCTTCCCTTCATTACTGTAGCAATCGAATACATTTATAGTAGTGATCCAACTATTTTGGTTCCAAACCAACCAAACAAAGCAACTAACCAAGTAACTAATTATACCTAAATTATAAACTAATAGTATAATATATTTAACTAATAACTATAATATGTTTGACTAATAAGCATGTAATATTGCCCTTCCCTTCAAAAGAACCTTATCCTCAAGGTTGAAGTAGGAAAAACTTTGTGGAGTGTCGCAATGAGCGCTCCATGTAGCTTCAACGGCCGACTGTAACCCTTTTGGAAGTTGAGAATCAAACTTGTCCCTCAACAGAGTGAAGGAGTCCACTTCCAACAGTGCAAACCACTCACCCAATGCAGAAAAATCGATCCCCAATTTCATTGAACAAGTGCCCGCAAGTAGAAAATCAAGTAAAGTCAACTTGGGATCATCAGTTGTAACATCACCAACATCACGTTGTTGAAGGGGCCCAAAATAAAATGTTACAGCAGCAGTGAACTGAAGTGGACCAGTTCTTTTGAACTGAAGTTGTTGAAGTGAACTGAAGTTGTACCAGCCCCATATGGATCCATAAGCAAGAGTTGTGCTACCCAAACTCCAATGGAGTTTTGAAAATGCCATGTTGACCATCCCCAATCAACAGCAACATGACATTGTGTGGGTTCCCACGAACAACCCTTCAAATTACCATCAGACCCACAAAAGAGGGTCCTTCCATCAGGATGAAAGATTGTTGCATGCACTCCTGTAGCCTCAGCGCTCGCAGACACAACTATTTCAAAAGTTTCCAAGTCCCAAAACTCAACAGTCTTGTCTGCTGAACTTGTTGCCAAAAGGAACTCGAGAAGATGAAAGGCTATAGTAGTACAATTGGATTTGTGACTGGTGAGAGTCCAAGCTATCATTGCCTCTTGCAGATCCCACAGCTTGATTGCACCAGATGTTGTGCCCACAAACACCAAAACCTCTGATGAGTCAAAAGCTACGCATTCAACTAGACTAACATGACCACATAAGCTAGCTAGGAATATTTTCCACTTGTAATTGGTGAATATTTTCCCTTCATTGAGCCTGTGCCTCCAGATTGTTATTTGCTCAGCTCCCAGAATCAACTTCTTCGAATCCAAAGCACACTAACAATTTTTATCCCTCAATGGAGGAATTGATTTATTGTCTAGGGCCCGAATTATGTTGGGGTGGAGAAAATTAGACGGAAAGTTAGGTTCAGAGGAGATAGTGAGGGTTGTTATAGCCGAGTTGATGTGAGTGGGTGGCTGGGTAAGTGGGGAATGGGGCAGATGAAGTTGCAACTCATCCATTGTTTCCTCCCCCAGTTTTGTGGCATCCAGGAACTGCACTAGTGCCCAGTTTTGAGCAGTTTGGGGTAAATTTTTGAAGGTGAGAGCCGTGAATGATGAGGAAGTTGGAGAAACGAGAAGATTTGGGGATGACTCTGTTTGTCGTGTGATTAGGGTTGGTGTTCGTGGGGGAGCGTGAGGAATTGGGAAAATTGGGGATAGTCCGGGTTGTTTGATTTAGATTAGAGAGAGTAGAATTTCATTTATGAATTATGAAATTTGTGGTTTAGTGGACATATCTGTGGCGATTGTAGTTTTTTGAAGAGTTGGAGGATGGAGAGGAACGGTGGCAGAGGCCGTGAGTGGTTGGTTCTCGTCTTGGGACAAAGATTGATCAATTTTAGTGAGGGCTTTTGGAAATATGGAGAGGAACGTATTTGATGTGTGTTGTCGTTCGGTCACCTCCAACTCCTTGAACGCCTCCAACTTTGCTGATGATCTAGGGCTGGAACAGAAATATGAAATTTCTACGGAAGGCAGGCGAAGATGAGAGGATGAAGCTGTAATCGAAGGGGAGGGTGAACGCGATGGGGAAATTTCAAACGGTAGGGGTTGTGTGCTTCGTTGTTGTTCGATTCAGGCCAGAGATTGGCTGAGTTCCAGGCGATGTAGTGATTGGCGCATCTCAATGAGGGTTTGCTGTAGTTCGTTGAAGGAGTGCTGGATTTGGTCGGTGGTGGTGGAAAGGGCGGAGAGGCGGTCTGCATGTTCCCTCAGTTCTTGCTGGATGCTCGCAATGGATTCATCATGCGCCCGGTACCTCATCGTCATTCCCTCCGCCATTCTCTCAACGAGAGCACCAAAATGATGCGTGCTTGATTCGGCAATGGCACCAGCACGCAAGAAGGCGACTAAAACAGAAGAAGAGAGGAGACGGGAGGGGAGATTGGTAAAGGGAAAACCGAGGACGAGAGGTAGAGAGGGAAAAGAGGAAGACGAAGAAGACACTTCGGGAAGGGAAATTGCAGGGAAAGTCTGAGAGGACAGAGAGAAAAGAAAGAGAGAGAGAACAATGAGGAGAGAGAGTGTGACAGAAAGGGGAAAGGGGAAAGGGTGACCGAGGAGGGAAAATCAGAAAAGGACAGCCGAGAGAGAGATAGCAGAGAGGAGAGGAAATTTGGACAATCTTCCTTCCCTTCATTATTGTAGCAACCGAATACATTTATAGTAGTGAGCCAACTACTTTGGTTCCAAACCAACCAAACAAAGCAACTAATCAAATAACTAATCATACCTAAATAATAAACTAATAGTATAATATATTTAACTAATAATTATAATATATTTGACTAATAAGCATGTAACATTGCTTTTCAGTTTAAATTTCATCAACTCATCATGCAACATGGATGATAACATTTGTTCATGCATGATATCATGCATGAAATAGTAAATATTTCAATATTTATTATGATCTTGTTCACGTTTGGAAAGATATTTTATTGTATATTTTGTTATTTAGTTGTTTTTAAAGGAATGGAATAACCTTTGTTCTTGTTTAGACTTTGATTCATACATTTTGTTGTATATTTTGACGACATTTTACATTCTGCAGTTCCTCATTTTTATATGACAACTTACATTTTTCACATAAAGTTGATCGGTATAAATTCACATATGACATCTAATCTTGTAAAGCAAAACATATATAATTTGATCGTTTAAGTTCACATAGGGCAGAGAAACACTAGTTTGTATAATCTGTTTGGCTGACTTTTGAAGCATGAACCTTGTGTAGGCATAAGAAATTGAGCACTAAGTGATTTATTTAGAAAATGCTTGTTCTATGGAAAGATTTTGGTCATATACATACTATTTATTTTTTAATTTAAGTTAAATGATCATTACATGTTATAAAATAATTTTGATATACTACTTTTATACTTTCCTAGTACACAGTCATAATATGAATTGATATGCCTAACAATTGGCATGATTTTCAAAAATTTTGTTGAAGTACACGGCCACAAACCTGAGCCTATCAAACCTAGTCACATGCTTAGAACATGGAGAAAAGTTTAAGAAACATACGGTCATTTAATTGACATGGTGCATGATGTCTGCTTGAGACCATATGAGACCCACAAACTAATTATTGTTAAGTGTTGGGGTCACACCCATGCGGAGGTATTCCTGGTCCGAGGACTGAGATTGAAGACGATGACTTATGAGCAAGTTAAGGTTCGAGGACACTAATGAGGGACGAGGACTCTGATGAAGGCAAATTATAACTTGCTCAGGAATAGCTTCAGTTGGATGGCCAGCCAGTTAATGAAACGTTGATTGGTTAAGTGTAGAATCTGGTCAATAGGGGCATTGACCGTCCGAGGATAGACCTCAGGATAGCAGTCTTCTGCAAATGTAGATCGTTGATTTTTCAGATTTGATAATCGTTTGGGTCAACTGCAAAAGGAGTAGAATGGCGTCATTTCCTGAAAATGGTAAGTCATTCTGTTGCAAAAGCATGTGTCGCTTGCTACAAAAGCATACACCGTCTGTTGCAGAAGAACGCCAACTGTGCATGCAACCACCTAATTGAGTAAGTAGTTGCTCAACTTGTCTATATATGTATTGAAATTGAAAAGGAAAAATAGAGTACAAGTAAGAGAGAAGTGAAAGAGTGTAAAGAGAACGGTAGTAAGTGAAAAATAAAGTGTGAGTTTACTTTGTTTTTCTCATACTCTGATTTCTTCAACATTTTTTTGTCTCCAATACCTGTGTAACCCGTGTAGCTTTGTAACCAAATTTTACATAATGAAATTTATTTGTGGACTAAAGTCTCATGATTTTTTTCTTATTTAAAAGGATTTTCTACATAAAAGTTTGGTACTCTCCATCTCTTCTTCTTTTCTCTATATTGTGTGTGTTCCCTCCTACTAGTCGGTCGAACGCCACATTGTCCCAACAAGTGGTATCAGAGACGTGGTTGAGAACTACCAATTAAATGACGTCATCCTCAAAAAACTTGTCATTTGGTGTGGAATAATTCAATGGGTAAAGTAACTTCATCATTTGGCAAGAAAGGGTGAAGAACGACTTAACTAGAGAAGGAATCGTGAAAGCATTGTGGAAGAAGGATGAGAAGTCGTAGAACTTGACCGAGGAGGAATGGCAAGGCAAGAGGGATCTTAAAAATATACCATCAAATTGTGTTTGGCGGATAACACACTATAGGAGATCCTCGACTTATCAGATCCAACTGAGTTCTAGGAGAAGCTTGAAAGCTGATATAAGTCCAAGTGCTTGACCACAAGGCTGCATATAAATAAGCAGTTTTAGGAATTGTGTTTGTCCGAATGGAAAATCTTTGAAAAGAGCCTGGACGAGTTCAACAGGATCGTGACGTAGATGTCGGTTTTTGATGAGGAGATCAAAGAGGAGGGCAAGGTGTTAGTGTTGCTGGCATCCTTACCAGCATCATACGACCATATTGTGATAACCTTACTATTTATGAAGGACACATTTAAGTTGGATGAAATCATTGCCTCCTTACTCATGAATGAGACAAGACGATCTTAGGGGATTTCTATTTCTTCTCACTCCGAGGTGCTCTTGACAGAGTCAAAGGAAATAAGTAAGGGACATGGCCCAACGTATGGTGAAAAGGGTCGCGATAAGTTCAGGTCAATGTTCCAAAATGTTGAGTGTCATCATTATGGTAAGAAGAGCCACATTAGAAAATTTTACAACTGAAAGTGTGAAAATGCTGAGAGGGAGAGCAAAGTAGAAAAGTGATGAGGTGAAGAGAAGTCTTCGGTCTCAATAGTTATAGGAGGCGACCTCCAGTTAATTTGTGAAATTGATGTGGCAAGTCTGACGGACCATGAGTCCAACTGGATAGTTGATACTGGTACCTCTCTCCACACAAATAATGAGATATATCCGAGGATTTTCTAAAATATTCCTGTGTCTTGGAAGTAACAAGTCTCAGTTGATAGGATACATAGGAGCGGATATGGTCGGAGACATTGACTCTCAAAAATCCACTTCGAGGTACTTGATCAAGTTTGTTGGAGGGGCAATCTCATGGCAGTCGAAGCTGCAAAAAGTGTATTGCCCTCTCGACCACTGAGACTGAATTCATAGTAGTAATAGAGGCTTGTAAAGAGATGTTATGGATGAAAATTTTCATCCAAGAGTTGGGCCTGAGGCAGGAGAAATATATAGTGTTCTATGACAGCCAAAGTGCCATACACCTATATAAGAAATCCTCATTCTATTTAAGATTGAAACATATTGATATTCGATATCATTGGATGAAAGATGTCATTAAAGAAAGGCTACTGTCACTAGAAAAGATCAAAACCAATTAAAATGGCGCGGACACAATGACTAAAGTCTTGCCAAAAGGAAAGATTGAGGCTTGCTGTAGTTTAGTTGGGCTAACAAATTTTAACTTCCTATGGTCATGAGGGAAAGTTTGTCGGGGTCACTCCCTGTGCAAAGGTGTTCCTGGTCCGAGGACTGAGATTGAGGACAAGGACTTATGAGCAAGTTAAAGTTCGAGGACACTGATGACGGACAAGGACTCTAATGAAGGCAGATTGCAACTTGCTCAGGAATGGCTTCAATTGGACGGACAGCTAGTCAACATAAATGTAGAATCCGGTCAATAAGGGGCACTAACCGTCCAAGGACAGACCTTCAGGATAGTAATCTTTTGCAAATGTAGACCGTTGACTTTTCAATTTGATAATTGTTTGGGTCAACTGCAAAAGGAGAAGAATGGTGCCATCTCCTAGAAATGGCAAGTCATTCAGCTGCAGAAGCATGCGCCATCTGCTACAGAAGCATACGCCGTCTGTTATAGAAGAACGCCAACTGTGTACGCAACCACCTAGCTAAGTAGGTAGTTGCTCAATTTGTCTATATATGTATTGAAATTGAAAAAGAAAAATAAAGTACAAGTAAGAGAGAAATGAAAGAGTGTGAAGAGAAGAGTAGTGAGTAAAAAATAAAGTGTGTTTACTTTATATTTCTCGTACTCTGTTTTCTTCAACATTTTTCATCTCCAGTACCTATGTAAACCGTGTAGCTTTGTACCCAAATTTTATATAGTGAAATTTATTTGTGGATTAAAGTCCAATGATTTTTTTCTTATTTAAAATGATATTTCACGTAAAAGTTTTGGTGTTCTCCATCTGTTCTTCTTTCCTCTATATTGTGTGTGCTCCCTCCTACTAGTCAGTCGGACGCCACCTTATCCCAACATTAAGGTTTGTAGTAAGAATAATGATAGTTATTTGAGACCTTTTTGAATGCCACAAATATGCAGGTTGCTAAAATTATTTTTATTAATCAAGATGCCGTGATAACCATGACTCTTATTTGCTGCTGTATGTAGTAACTTTCCAAAATCATGCTGCTACAATTTTTTACATAATGTTATGAACTACAATATTGATATTAGACGATCATATTTTACATAGCATTCAAATAAAATGTTGGTCAAGACCGGAAGTTCAATGCATGTAACCAATCATCAGCGATGGTGTAGATGTGGTCATCTGGCGATTTTTGAAGACATCGATGACTGATAATAATATTAAAAAGCTATTTTGGATGTGCCTGAATTTTAATTCTTGGTTGGGTATCAGTGGTTGTCAAATTTTCATGTAATGTGATGTAAAATTGTGTTTTCAATGGACAAAAGCCATTAGGAGGGCCCTTTATTATGAAAAATGAAAAACAATAAAGTTTACGGCTAATGTGAATATTAAAAAAAATGAAATAATTTACATAAAGTCTGCATTAGATTATAAAATTTTGAATCTTTGAATGAAATCAGAGGCAGAAAAGAACAAATGGATAGTTTATTACTTATTTTGTTTTATATTTATATATTTATTACGCTTTGCAATAGTTTTCACAGTTGAAATTTGAATATATATTCAAATTGTTATAGCAGGTAGAGAGAATATGTTCCATTTTGTCTGAATATTTCAATAAAACGCACCTCACCATTGACAGTATAAATATAAGTATAGTGTCGTGTTTGAGAAAATGGTTCAAAGTTCTATTCTAAGGTAATATCTGATCACAAATACTTGGAGCCTGCGAACCCTGCTCGTGGGCATATCTGCTCGTGTACATTGACAATTAGCAATGCTGATCATATAATTAGCTACATTGATGTACAATAGCTAGAAAAGAGAAAATGCGTTGCGTCTAGATCAATATAAACACCATGAACAATTTTATGTGATGGGTATGCCATAACATGGGCTAGCTCACGGTCAAAGAATGTCCAAATTCTAAAAGGTTCAAGACAGTCAACACCATAATAGCAGGTAGTGTTGTTAAAAGTAATAAGTATGTGGGTGCTTTTTAATTTTGTTTTTCACTGTATTTTTCTCTTTGCTTCTTCAAAGATAACCCACAAATTCTACTTTTTATGTTGATATTGCGAATGTCGAAGGCATGACTATGAACCAGAATAGGGATTAATTTCAACTGCAATTGACATACATGCAATTGTTCATGATTTTTATATTCATTCAAACACAAAACTTCTATTTAAATTGTGTTTTTCAATCTCCACACACTCACATTACTAACTGCATGTATCTTTATTCAGAGCTAACATGTGACCTTCTCGTGACCCAACTAATTGGAACCATCAATATTGATTTAGTGCAAGCATTTAAGTAATTTTGTAACTCTAATTTGACAATTCATTGGCACGAAATTTTATAATGATATAGGTACAGATTTGTGGAATTAAAGCTTGTTTGCCTATTTTGAAAGTTTCATTTCCTCATCCCTCGGTTACTTTAATTATTAAGTTATTTGATTTGCTTATGAACAAAGTTCAGAGGCTTTAAGTATTTGTGATTGAATTTTACCTTAGAATATATTTTAAAGACTTTGAATATTTTTCTCAAACAACATGAAACTATCATTATCTTTAGGTTGACTAAGACGAGGTGCATTTTTTCTGCAAATATGAAGTAGAACAAGTAATAAAAATATATCTAACTTGTTTCTTTCTACTCCTAATTTCTTCTAAAGTTTTAAAATTTCATAATTTGATGCCAATTTTAAGTAAACCATTTCAACTTCTTTTGTATTCACCTGCGCCATAAGTTCCATTGTTTTCTATTTTTCATGATAAAGGACAATTCTTGATTCCCTTCATGCATTAAGAATTCATGCATCCATGAATCCAAATTTTGAATAGATTTAGATTAAGTTGATTATTAAAATCCGATTCCGTCTATTGAGTCTGAATCCTATACACCACAACTAAGAACAAGAGATCGGATGACGATGGAAGGTTGTCCCACTATAAACACTCCAACCTCAAGTCAACAAATAACCTTTGAATTAAGAAGGTAGAAGTAAAGAATGCAAGAAAATGCAGAGAGTGTTTGTAATGGGTGAGTGTTCTCATTAAGAGAGGCTTTATTGGCTCATGAGGAGCACTAGCTCTAAACACTGTGTTCGCTAGGAACGTTATGGCAAAGAGAAAGAAAGAGCATTTCTAGTCTAAAGTGTGTGAGCTTTTCTATAGAGAGCTTTTGTGGACAAACGAGAGCATGCCATAGAGTGAGGACTCCATAACCTTTTATAGTCACTGTATTAGGTTGCCTTATGCAAAAAGCTTGATTCCTACACTCTATTGGGCTTGCTGTCTTTTCTGGCGTGGAGCTTTTATGGTAGTAACGGTCGCTGGATTGATTACTTTCCTTATATATTCTACAACCGTTAAGGTTTCCAGTAGCAAACAGAGAAAAGAATCAGGCACCTTTCCGTAGGGATGCGCGTTGAATCTGTCAATGATCGTTATAGTAGAGATTGCCTTCTGTGAAGAATGTGAAATCAGGGAAGAAGACCATTGCTAGTTGAGGACGGTTGTGTCGGCCAAAATGGGCTTGGCCCACTTGAGACCTAGCATTCAGATGGTCAACTGGTCATTCTTCCGATCAATAGAGGCGTTGACCGTCTTGCATGATTTCGGTCAACGGAAGCGTTGACCGTCTTGGGTCCAAGTGGGCCATCCTGTTTTTGGATTGCTCTTGGCTTATTGGCCTTTCAACCGGTCAACGGTAAGCGTTGACCATCCAAGCGCTAATGAGCCATTGTAGATCTGGGCCGTTTTCTCCTGCTTGGGCAAACCCATTACTAGCGTACCCATCACTAGCCCTCCATACTGGTAGTTCGAGACTATGGCTTCTAATATGTTCAAGATGGGATGCAAGTGGCTGGGTTACCTGCTTGAGGTGGCATGGCGATGATTTTTAGCCTGTTGATTGCATTGCGTTAAGCTGTTGGTCATAAAGTCTTGATCCAGAGGACTGGCTTGAAGGATCGTTGACTGGATTCATTGACCATTTAGGCCAAAATTGGGAGAATTTCTAAGAAGAGTTGACCGGAGTCATTGACCGTCTAGGCCAAAATCTGGAGAACTAGTTGAAGAAGGTGTTGACTAAATTCGTTGACCTTCTAGGCCAAAATTCGAGAACAGCTGAAAGAGGTGTTAACCAGATTCGTTAAATGTCTAAGCCAAAATTTGGAGAACTTCTAAGAAAGTTTTGATCGGATTTGTTGACTATCTAGGCAAAAATTTAGAGAACCTTTAAAGAAGTGTTAACCGGATTTGTTGACCATTTAAACCAAAATCCGAAAAACTTCTAAGGAAGTGGGAGTTGAAATGACGTGCCATCATGTCACCGACTGGTCAGTTGAAAAGTTGGTCATGTATCCGCATGCAATGAATTTGCGATCCCAGTAATTAATGTGGCAGAAGATCTGATTTGACTACATCCGTTCAAGAAGCAACACATGTTAGCAATGATGGGTGCATGTTTACAAGACGGTTCACCTTCTCCGACGTTCACACTTCTTTAAGTTGTCCATTTGATACTTTTTAAATTTTCCTTGCTTTCCTTTAACTTCCTTTAACTTCTTGAAAATTTTTCTCGAGTGTTGTGTTATCTTCCTTCTTGTTTTCATTCCCATGGCTCCTTCTGTAATGGAAATCGCTTCTATACTCACACCTGGTGAGATTAGGAGAATTATATGTAGAATTTAACATTCTGCAGAAAATCATTCCAGTGATACCTAGCAAGCTGGACAAGGCTTGTTTTCCTCCTGAGGGCTGCATCACTATATACGAGCCTCATTTGAGGACTTGACTTCGTCTCCCAATTTCTTAGGAACTACTCAACATCCTCACTACTCTTCAAGTGCCTATCGCACGGCTTCATACTAATGTCATGCGATATCTTTGCTCTTTATACATCTTCATGCGCCATCATTCCCGGATGATGATGGTTGATGTAGTCAGGGTGATATTTCTCTTCACACAGAGTGGGAACTGGATTTCTCTGTCCCCTAGAGACCTTTTGATCAATAAGGCCATTTACGACTCGCTAAAGAATTGGATGGATCACTTCTACTTTGTCCGCGTTGCTGAGATGTGGCCCTTGTCTCGAGCCTGGGGCAAGGTTTCGAAGGCCTTCACCGGGTACGTCGAAGAAGGCAAAGATTGCCACTGTGGCAAAGCTGTTTGAGATTGTGAGGAAGAATGCTGCCGAGTTTAGGAGAGACCACTTGGTTTCTTGAGAGGAAGTCAAAAGAGCATGTTGCGAACCTCCCTCTTTAGTCTAAAAGTTCAGGACTCCGCCGCCGGAGGCCTCACAGAGGAAGGGGAAGGCCAGAGCTATGATCATTTGTGATGCCAGTGCACCTTCCCCTGAACCTGCACTCACCAGTCCAAAATAAAAGAGGGCTGCAATGGTGAAGCCTTCTTCGTCATCCTCTTGGCCAGATTACGTGGCCGCTGGGCGCCTTGCAAGAGTGGGTGACCGCTCAGGAGTCGAAGTTGAGTTAGCTCTAAAGGAGTACGACGCCATGTTGCGAGCGAGTGCAAGTAGCGCCATTGTTTTGGCACAGCTTGCGTTGGCAGAGTCGGTGTCGGAGCCACAACATGAGCTAAAGGAGCCGGCCTTTGAGTTGCCGATGGAGATGCTGGAGCTAGCTAGGGAGCCATGAGCTGAGCCGCAGGAGCCATTTGCTGAGCCTCCGGCTGAGCTGTTGGAGTCAGCTGTTGAGCCTCCAGTTGTGGAGCTACAGATAGAGTTGCAGGAGTTAATTTTGGAACCACATACTACGCCGGCGGAGCCAGTTGCTGAAGAGCCTGTTGAGGCAGTGGTCATCACGGTAGAGTTGCCGGAGGAGCATGCAGTGGAGGCCACTCTGGGCCTGCTCAAGAGATTTTTGTTTTCAGTTCTCTGCCGCTTGGCCAAGGTCTCGCAGCAGGCCAGTGAGGATAGAGCGTAGAGTCTGGCAGGTAAACCTTCACAACTTTCCTTCTCGTTTTTCTCTCTATTGTTGTTACTTAACATTTTTGGTCTTTGTAGGAGAAGAAAGTAATTGGTGTAGTTAGCAAGGTGCTACACCCTCTAGGTACTACACCAGAGGGAGTTGGTGATCTCTGATCATGATAGAGAGATCACCTGACTTGAGGAAGAGATGGAGCTACTTAAGGCGGAGCATCTGGATGACACAGCCGCCCTTCAGATTATGGTGTCAAGCATGGAGGAGAAAAACGTAGGGCTAAAGGAAGAGAATGCCAAACTAAGAGAGGAAGCTGATCAAGCGGTGAGGTGCATCGATCAACTCTCAGGACAGTTGATATCAATGGAAAATGAGCTGGCAACTCGTATGCATCCCCATGAGGTCTCTGAGATGCTGTGGGCACGTGTGTGGGAAGGTGTCAACCTTAATCGTCGTATTGCACGACTAATTCACCCTAATTTTTCTGTTGAATTTCTTGACCCAGCAAACCGTTCTACCCAACATTGTGAAAACCTTGTGGGATAGCCCCGTTGTGGTTAGAGGCCATTGCTGCCTCCTCCTGGGCGCTCCACTCCGTTGTAGAGTTTGCACTCCTATTTTTGAAAATGTTGTAATTATGAAGGCACACAATCAACAAAATAGTCATTTTACTTATATTCGGTATCTTTGCCTTAGTAGTCGTTTCTCGATTATTGTTGTTGCGTTGTCCGACTAACATAGTATATTGTATGCAAGTTGGCCGTTTGCCTTCGTTGAAATATTAGTGGCACTCTCTGATGGACTTAAGTACATTAGAAGATATCAAGGTGGACCCTGTTGTCAAGTCAAGCCTATTCTTTACTTGTGAGTAGAGGCTTGGTGGCATTGCCCGAGTATGAACTTGGGTGGCCAGCTTTTGAACAGAGCGCTTTTGCTCCTGTCGACCGTTGTTGACTATCACACTATCTCCTTGAGTAGGAGGTTATTACGTGTACTGTTTAAGCCCCATAAGATTTTGACTATGAACAGGCTACTTGGATGATTAAGGTTTAGTTCAACCATTAATAGGCCGCTTGATGACCAAGGTTTAGTTATAACCGCTTGTGGGCCGTCTGAATAATCAAGGTTTAATTCGACTGTTAATAGGCCACTTGGATGATCAGAGTTTAGTTACAACCGCTCGTGGGCCACCTGGATGACCAAGGTTTAGTTACGATTGCTTATAAGCCACCTGAATAACCATGGTTTAGTTATAAGTGGATAAAACCCTACAAGTAGACACACATGCATATGGAAAAGAAAAATGACACAGTGCAAATAAGAAATAAAAAATGTATTCTTTTATTAATGATAAACATCATGTGCATTTACAAGCATACAAATAGATGACCTACCTATGCCTCTACTGAAAGTAGCGCTTGAGGTGAACCGCGTTCCATGTCCGTGGAACCAATTTGCCGTTCTAGGTTCGAAATTTATATACTCCATTCCATAAAACGGCAGAGACTAGAAAAGAGTCTTTCCAATTTGGGAAAAATTTATTCCGGTTGGTGGTTTTGCCCATAACCTCAATACTTCATAGGACCAAGTCCCCAATTTTGAAGTGCCGCACTTTTATTTTCTTATTGTAATAGTGTACGACTCGTTATTGGTAGGCCGCTATCCGCAGTCTGACAGCATCGTAGGCTTCCTCTAACTAGTCTAGGTGTTTCTGAATTTTCTAGGAGTTATCTTATGGGTCGAAGGAGTTAACCCTAAGACTTAGAAGTCCAATCTCAACTGAAATTACTACTTCAGTCCAGTAGCAGAGACTGAAGTACGTCTTATGAGTTGGTTCTTTTGGAGTCATACGGTAAGTTTTTTTGGTAAATAAGAAAAATTGTATTAAAATAAATGTAATAATAAAAACATGTGTGCTAACTCCAAGTATTTTGCCGACTTGGAGTGAGAACACAAATGTTAGAACATTCCCGAGCAAGTATGAAACATATCATGAAACCAAAGTAACATGACAAAAGGACACAAGCTATTAGTCATCCTAATCAGCCAATTGCCTCCAATTAACTCGGCCAAAATGTCGTAACACGCTAGACAATCTAGGCAACTAGTGACAACCAAGGGCCAGACTCCATGTTCAACCGTTCTCAAGTAAAACCTGTTGGAGATACTCATTCAACTAACCAAACACTCTAGGCATTCAAACCTATTGGAGTGATACGGAAAGACCACAGGACGGAGGGTAATTCATCGACTCAGGAGCCCCTTGCGTCCTCCAACTTGGTCTTCAGATAATGGAGTAGTGTATGGTTTGTGACCTTCACCTGTCCATTGGTTTGTGGGTACGCTATCGAAGTGTGGATTAGTCTAATACCTAGACTGGTGCAATAGTTGGTGAAGTGTTTCCCAAAGAATTTGATTCTGTTATCAGTTATTATGACCTCGGGAATGATAAATCTACTGATTATGCTATAGCGAATGAATTCTAAAGAGTTGTGCTCGGTGATCTTGGCTAATGGGCCGTCTTCGACCCACTTAGTGAAGTAGTTAATACCAGTGATGATGAACTTTATTTGCCCAGTAGCAATGGAAAACGAGTCAAGAATATTGAACCCCCATTGCGAAAATGGCCAAGCAGCTTGAAGAGTCCTCAATTTAGCGGGTGATTGATGGTGAAGATTACCGTGGAGCCGGCAATTTTTATACTTCTTCACAAAGTCAAGGGCGTCTTTTTTCATCGTTGGCCAGTAATATCCATGGTACATGATTTTGAATGGTAGGTTTTTATTGGGAATATGTGATCTGCAGATTCTAAGGTGGACTTCACTTAAGGCGTAGTCTCCTCCTCAAGAGAGTTAAGCATCGAAGGTATGGAGTCGAGTAGCCATGGTGATACAGCCGTCCATTGACTATGGTGTACCAGTCGGCCGTCTTCTTGACCCACTTGGCTTCGTCCGAGTTGTCTAGCAGTGCTTCGTCTGCCAGGTATCTATGGTATGGTGTAATCCAGTTCTCCGCGTCGAATATTTGCATCACTTCATGTTCTTCCGTGTTGAAAGTACTCAGAATCTCTCACATGTTCCTCGAGTACTGTTTTGGATTTTCGGCCGCTGCTCCCCTGGCAAGTTGGTTGGCTTTCTAATTCTCAGTTCTAGGAATATGGACCAGGGTCACCTTGTCAAACCTTCGGCTGGCTTCCTGCACCTTGACCAAGTGAGGGTTGCATGCCTCGAAATTTTCATTCACCTAGTTGATGACCAACTCAGAGTCGCTATAGACGATCAATCATTTGGTTGAGCACTCTTTAGCTAGTTTTAACCGAGCCAATAAGGCTTCATAGTCAGCAATGTTGTTGGTGCCCGAGAAGTCGAGTTAATGGAGTACTTTACCTCAAACCCATTAAGGATCCTTAGAATCATTCTGGCACTACTGCCTGAGTTTGTAGACAATTCGTCTATGTTGAGAACCTAATCTGGCTCTTCTTCGTATAGTCCTGCGTCCTCATTGGGCTGTTCATCAAGAATTATTGTCATGGTCTCGACGATGAAGTCGACCAAAGCTTGCCCCTTGATGGCTGGCTTTGGTCGGAATTCAATATTGAAATCTCCTAACTCGATAGCCCACTTAACCAACTGTTTGAAAATATTAGGTTTCTATAAAATACTATTCAGAGGCTAGTCGGTTAGAACAACTATGCGGTGAGCCTGGAAGTAAGGCCTCGGTTTTCGGGCGGAGAAGACAAGTGCCAAAGCTAACTTCTTTGCGTGTGGGTAGCACGTCTCTGCGCCGGTCAATGTCTTGCTCACATAGTAGATCGATCGCTGAAAGTCGAAGTCTTGGCGTATAAGAACAGAGCTGAAAGCTATCTCTAACACTGCCAAGTAAAGGTATAACTCCTCTCCATCCTTGGATGACATCAGCAACGGTAGACTGGCAAGGTACTACTTTAATTAGTCAAAAGCTGCCTGGCATTCTGCAGTCCATTAAAATCTGTTTACTTTTGTTCCCCTTAAAGCCTTGAAGAAGTATTGGTACTTATCCCCTAACTTGGCCAAGAAATGGGACAAGGCTGCCAGTCGTCCGGTTAGCCTTTGGACATCTTTGACACTTCGTAGTAAAGTCATGTCCATAAGGGCCTTGATCTTCTCCGAGTTTGCCTCGATTCATTGTTGAAAGACGATGAAATTCAAAAACTTTCTCAAGGATACTCCGAAGACATACTTAGAAGAATTCAGCTTCATTTGATACGCACGAAGCCCCTCGAAAGATTCAGCCAGATTGCGAATATGGTCATTGGTGGTCTTGCTCTTGACAAGCATGTCGTCGACGTACACCTCCATATTGCGGCTGATCTACTTCTTGAACACCTTGTTCACGAGCCACTAGTAAGTAGCATCCACATTCTTTAGACCAAAGAGTACGACCTTATAGAAATAGGTACCTTAGTTTCTCATAAACGAGGTGTACTCCTCGTCCTCTGGGATCATTTGGAACAGGTTGTAGCCTGAGCATACGTCCATGAAGCTCAACAGCTCGTGTTTCGGTGTTGAGTCCACCAACAGGTCGATCCTAGATAAAGAAAAGCTGTCTTTTAGGTAGGCTTTATTAACGCCACAAAAGTCGACGCACATTCGTCATTTTTCGTTGTTCTTTTTCACCAGGACGACGTTAGAAAGCTAGTTCGGGTACTAGACTTCTTTAATAAAGTCAGTGTCTAGCAGCTTCTTTACTTCCTCCCGGGTGGCGATCAATTTCTCCATGGAGTGATTCCTTTGCTTTTGCCTGATGGGATTGTGGTCGGGATCGAAGCCCAACTTGTGGACCATTATTTCGGTCAAAATCCCAGGCATGTCAGCGAGGGTCCATGCGAAAACGTCAGCGTTCTGTTGTAAGAATGTGACTAGCTCAACGCATAGTATCCCGATGAGTGAGCCCTCGACTTGTACGCATCTCTCCGAGTCCTTCAGATTCGGTAGGATTAGATCGGTTGCTTTACTAGACTGTGCTTGTTGTAGAGTTACTTCATCTCCATGGTCAAGCTCTCTTGCCGCCTTTATGCTGCTACTTAGAGCGATTTGGGACATGTAGCATGTCTTCCTAGTGACTTGGTCGCCCAACACTTCACCAATACCGCATACTGTTGAAAATTTTACCTTGAGGTGCGGTATTGAAGTGATGGCTCCAAACGCTGTTAGGCACGAGCGGCCGAGTATTGCGTTATACACGGAAGGTAGGTCTACAATCAAGAAAGTGAGTGTACGACTTGCCATTCTAGGGTACGTATCTAGGGTGACCTCCAATTGGATCGTTTCTTGGACGGCCATCAGTTTGTTATCAAGGCCATAGAGTGGGCCTTGGACAGGTTTTAACGGACCTTTTTTTAAACCAAGTTTAAAAAATGCATTAAGGTAAAGAAGATCGCGAAAACTTTCATTGTCAACAAAAACTCGTTTTAGTTGGTAGTCAACGCTACCATTCGAAACGAGCGCAGATACAACAAGGAGATCTACATTGGGGGAGATTACATGGCTCAGGTCATTATTCCTAAAGCTAATGACATTGTCTTCTATGTGCTATTTCTTTCGCCCAGCTTGCTGCTCCTTGTGATCTGCTGGGGTCTTGGCCGACCAGGTTGTGGTCAGATTGACCATTCCAGTCGCGACCCAATTCCGTGGTGGGGAAGGCTCTGGTCCTTCCCCTCCTGAGGCACCAGAACTTTGCCTAGGATTCCTGATGAACTTGGTGAAATGGCCCATCTGGATGAGCTTCTCGATCTCCCACTGAAGCATCTTATAATCTTCCGTGGAGTGTCCGGGAGATCGATAAAAATCGTAATACTTGGCTGGATTTCATCCCTCCGCTTTCTTAAGTGGTTTTGGCCACTTAAGGAAGTTCTCTCCATGGATCTGTATGAGGATGTTAGAGCGTGTGTCGATCAAGGGTGTCAGGTTGATTGGCCCGTAATCCCTTTATTCTATCACTTCGGTCCTGTGCTGCTTTCGGTGGGAGTGATTACCGTTGTTGTGCTTCCTTTTTCCCACAATTAGAAAAGAGTGAGGCTGTTCGGTCTGCTCGGGATGCTTAGTCTCATTAGCCTCCTCCATTGCAGTGTAGGTCCTGATGATAGACTTTGCCTTCCAAAAGGTTTGCGGATTCTTATGCACCAAGTGTCTAAAAAAGTCCCCATGCATTAAGGCATAAATGAAACTGCCGAGTTTTATTTCTTCTGTGAGTATGGAAATTCTTCTTGCCTCCATTACAAAGTGATCCAGGAACTTCCGCAGATTCTCTTCCTACTTTTGCTAGATATAGGAGAGATGCCAATGCTACTTTTCTTTCCGATGGCTAGAGGCATATTGCACCAGGAAGAGATTAGTGAGCTCTCGGAAGCTTCGGATTGACTCAGATGGGAGATGATGGAACCAGATGCAGGCATCTCCCTTCAGCATAAGAGGAAAGTAGCGGCACATGGATGCGTCCTCCAACCCTTGTAGACTCAAATGGGTGCAAAAATGATTAAGGTGATCCATTGGGTCAGCGTTCTCATCGTAAGAATCAAGAGTTGGCATCATGAACTTGGTCGGCATGGGACAGTTCTAGATCTGCGCCGTGAAAGGAGATATGTCCAGATCCATGGCGTGTTCATCATCCTTAAACACACGTTTCAAGATCTGCTCCACCCGCAAATCCATGGGGACGATGTCGCTAGTTCTTTTAGAGTTGAAGTAGGTTCTCAACTCCGTCCTTTCTCTAACATGGCGAGCAGTCGGCCGACTATTTTCATCAGCGGATCTAACGATCTTGGAAGCCCCCTCCTGAACCTGATGCTCGGTCTTCGCCTGAGGGTACCGAGGATTCCTTCTGGTTTTTTCTTCTTCTCTCCTTTTGGGAGGCCGACCGAGGAATCCTGTGGGTAGAACCCCCGCCGAATATTCCAAATGTCCTTCGAGCCTTGATAGGCTCTAGGCGTGTGAGGCCTCCAGAGCCTAAGTGTTGGCCGACGTCTTGGTCTTCTTGGCCGATTTTTTCTTCTTCTATCCTCCTCTCTTGATGAGAGGCCGGAGATCATGGAAAAAGTGGTTGGCAGAAATGCTGAACGCGGATGTAAAGCATCCCGCCCAAATTCTGAAGTCTGGATCCTCACACCACAATCCTACACCGAATAATTTTTTTGAATATTCTCCTATGTTCTATTCCAAGGGCGTAGAGCATTTGGAGTGACATAAGTCATCATGGAAAATAAATGCTCATGTTCTCCGCCGGAAGGAGAGAGAAGACCATTCTAGAAAAAGGGTGCAACCACATCTCGGCATCTTTGTGGCCAACCACCCCGTTGACATTATGTTGTTATGTTGCTGCGGGCGACAAGCCAAAGTGGTCTTGGTTGGGTGTGGTCGTGTTTCTAGCGGGACCACTAGTTTGCACTCTTGTGTTCACCATTTTATTTGATGAGAGGCGAAACTGAGAGAGATCGTGGAAGAAAATGGTTGGCTTTTTGTAAGCTTCCCACAAACGGAGCCAATAATGTGCCATAGATCCAAGTTTCAAAAATGCACCAACCCTTTACATCACGCCCTATTTCAAATAGCAAAATGTGCATTAGCATTAGCATCAACACCAAGTCCAACGATCGTGAGTTCGGTTTCATCCATTGATTCCTACAAAAGATAAGATCTTGCTCACCACAATTCCGAATAAGAAGTCAAGTGATGGCAGGAGGTTATCCCACCGTAAACCCTCCGACGCTCAAGTCAGTAAAAAACCTTCGAATTAAGAAAGTGAAAGTAAAGAATGTAAGAAAATATAAAGAGTGTTTGTGATGGGTAAGTACTCTCATTGAGAGAGGCTTTGTTGGCTCGTGGGGAGCATTGGCTCTAAATACTGTGTTCGTTGGAAATATAGTGGCAAAAAGAGAAAGAGAGAATGTTTGCGGAACTAAGAAGATCGTATCAAGAGCTTTTAATCAATGTGTAGAAGATTTAACAACCACCAACAATGGGCAAAAGGAGCACGAGTGTGCCTTGGAGTGAGGACTCTATGACCTTTTATAGTCGCTATACTGGGTGGCTTTCCTTGTGCAAAAAGGCTTGATTCCCACTCTCTGTTGGGTTCACTGTCTTTTTCGGCATGGAACTTTTATGATAGTAACGGTCATTAGATTGATTGCTTTCTTTCTGTATTCTGCAACCATTAGTGTTTTCAATAGACAGGGAAAGGAATTTGGCTCCTTCCCTTAGGGATTCTCATTGAAACAACCTCGATGAAAAGTGAAAGTAAAGAATAAATGTAGAGAGTGTTTGTGATGGGGTGGGTACCTTTTGTGAAGAGCGTGAAATCAAAGAGAAAGGGAGAAGACCGTTCTTTTGGGGCGAGGGAGTGAGGATTCGTGTGGGCCAAGTTGGGCTTGGCCCACTTGAGGCCTGGCCTTCAAACGGTCAATTGGTCATTCTTTCAGTCAATGGAGACGTTCACCGCGCTTTTTATGGGATTCTAATAATGTAGAGCGTTGGTGAATAGCTTGCGTCCAAGTGTGCCATCATGTTCTTGGGCTTCTCCTGACTCAGGCGACTTTTATGATTCGACAACCAGTTGAACTTGGGCTTCTCCAGCCTTTCAAGTGTTGACCATCTAGGCGCTAATGCAGCGTTGTGGATTTGGGTTGTTCCTCCTTTTTGAGCTAACCCATTACTGACATACCCATCCAGAACTTAACTTTACATGGTGCCATATGAAAAAATGACAACCACTAATATCCAATGAAAAATTAGAATTCGAACACATCCAGCATTGTCTTCCAAGATTTTTATTGGTCATTGATGTCTTCAGAACTATCGAATGGCCACGTTATACCAATACTGATGATTTGATAGCATTCATTAAACTTTCTGTCTTGACTGACATTTTACTTGGAAACTATCTATATAAGATATGATAATAAAATGACTTAATTTTGCAATACGCATGCTATGGTCATCCAACATCAGCGTTGCAGTTCATAATATCATGTAAAAAATCATAGCAACTTACTTTCAAGAAATAACTTCGTACAACATTACATAAGAGCCTTGGCCATTATGGCATATTGATTAATAAAAACAGTTTTAAGAGTTCGTCCGCCGTCACATTTTAAAAAGATATCAAATAACCAAATGAAAGAACCAGCCATTTTATTGTATATTAATACCGTTTCAAAAGAAATTATTATTCTATGATGATTGAAATCTGTAAAAATATTGAAAAATCACAAACATTTGTTTGTCTCATAATTTATATCAAATGTCATAACATCACTAAATATTTAACAATCAACAACCAAAGTATGGCCCCTCCCTCACTAATCTCAATAAAAAGGTGTGTTATTTGGTTCACTGTTGTGTAAACAATATTACTCTTTCTACCAGCTTTATCAACAATTAGCTCGTGAGTCTCATATGATCTTGATCCGATCTCATGAGCGATGTCAATTAAATAATCGTACACTTTCCAAACCTCCATTCGCAATCTAAGCATGTGCTTGGCTTTAGAAGGTTCAAAGTTTATGATTGTGCACTTCAACAAAATTTTTAACACATTTTTTCACTATTCTTAACAAGACACATTCTATCCTAGTAGAGTAACTATAACGTATTTTCTATTATTGTTTTGCATTTTTAATCTATTGTTGCTTGTCTTGTAGACATATCCTTTCTCCCGAGCAACAAAATATAAAAATAACTAACTTACCAATATTAAATTTTCTAACTAAATACTTTCGTACCGAAAAACCCATTCTATTACTATATTATTTTAAATACTCTCAAACATTATCCATATTTTTGAAAATCTTATAAATTGTTAGATTGTATTGATTCATACTATGACTATATACTGTGATAGTATAAAAATAGTATAATGGTCCTCATTAGCAATGAATATACTTGTGAGAATCATTTAACTTAAACAAAAAATAAATAAATAGTATGTAAACGGCCAAAATCTTTCCATAAAATAGGGGCAGGTGAAGCATTTTCTACTTAAATCACTCTCTGCTCTATTTCATATGCCTAAGAAAGTTCCTTGCTTCAAAAGCCCAAACAATAGGCCGAAGAGATTACGAACTAGTATTTTATTTATTGCTTCATAGAGTATATAATATATATTTTTCTTTGCAAATTTATATATTTTCTGTGAAATTATACAGATCACTAAAAATATATAAATTTGCAAAACAAAATATATATTGTATACTCTATGGAGCAACATACTAAACACTAATTAGATCGTAGAGAAATATAAGTAACTCTAAATTGTAACATGTTGTCTGAATATGCAATCAAATACATCGTTCTACATTTATTTAGATCAAAAAGTCACAGCCGTTGGATGATATTTACATCCAATAGCTACATGCGCTCTCTCTTTTTTCTTTTTTTTTTAATCAAATGAATTTATTTTATCAAAATAGGAAAACGGGAGCCGTTGAATGAGATTCATAGGTTAACATTATGTGGCATTGTGACGCCCATGACCTGTTCCGGATGCCTTGTTATTTGTGTAGTTTTGATATTAAGCATATTTTCAATTTCGAATGTTTTTATAAATACATTTTCATAAATATAATCAAAATAGTTTTTTTTTTTTGTTCTATTATCAAATATATCTTAAACATGATAAATTCAATCTAAAACCTCTCATCTGCCAACTTTTCATCTGACAGGCAGAAATTCATGTTAGTTTACGTTTGTTGTAAATTTAAATCTTGCTAGCTTATTTTACTGATTTAATTACAGTGTAAGAGTTTTTTAATATTAAAATATCAAAAAGAATATATTTATTTGTTTTAAACTTTTTTGTTGAAGCCAAATTCCACATTTGTTGAAGTTATGAGGGTGAAGGAGGCTACACGACCTCGGCCCCCACATAGTAGTCCTTAGGGGTGGCAAATTTAGCCGGTCCCGCCAAACAACAAACCACCCTGAACCGGTTAATGCGTGAAAATTACACTTCGACAAGTTTCGAAACGGTTTTGAAAGACTGAAGTTGATATTTTTAAATATGAGACAGCTTTGATATCTACTCATTGTGGATCAGAACCAACCTCAATCCGCCCCATACATAACACCATACAATTCTCTCAAAATTTGCCCTAAAAATACCCTAAAATTAATAATCTCTGCTATCTCAAATCATCATAAAATTCTAAAAATTCTAAAAACCAAGACAAATATTCAATGTTATTTTTAACATTTTAAATTCTAACCCTAAATTTTAATATTGTACTTCCAATATCAAAATGCTTCCCCCCTATTTGAAATATTTGAAGCATCGGGATAAAACGAGAATCCCTGATCACTGCAAGGATGGCGACTAAAATGCCTGCCCCGTCGGATATCAAGGGAGGGATAGGGCATAATCGGCATTCGGGGTTGGCACTGGGGTTACCTAAAACCGATTCCGACCAGTCCTGCTGCCATCCCTAACAACCCTAGATTCGAAAGATTTTACAGAAAAAAAATGCAAAATAATTCACAAAATTTACAATGCGACCACCCTAGTTTAGGTAAGCTTCATGAGCGCTCAGCTAAGATACGAGCCTAAATAAATGTCTACGATAAATAAGATACAAGCTTCATGACCACATCCAGACAGCATACTAAATAATGTTTACGATCCACAGAACACGAGCCGTCATCGACTATGAACTCTGAATCCAATAACAGGTCTAATAGCACGGGAAATACCACATAAAACAGTTATTACGACCACCACCGTCGTAATTGATGGCAGATTTCAGCATTTAATATGAATGCCACGCCTGCCTCTCCGGAGATCATTTGCGGGCTTCGGCCTTCTTCTGCTCTTTGGCTGGGAAATTTGAACGCATATCAGGTTAATGCAAGAAGTGTTAGAGAACCAACGAGAGATTTTCAGTCTGTTTATTAAAATATACTCACCAGCTTTTTCTGCTTCTCGCTTGCGAGCAGCCTCTGCCCTTTGTTCCCGGACGAGTTTTAACCTCTCTGCATAGGAAAATAGAATAAAGAAGTCTCAGATGTTGGATTGATGAGATCATTAAACTAAAGCTACAAGTATCTTTGTCGATGAAGAGACCGTGCATAATAATAGAGGAATGCGCCGAGAACGACAACCACAAATAGAAGAGATCCTCTGAACTCTGCTTGTAGACAGGACTACTACTAGGAGAATAGGAACATCTATGACCCATAAAACCATAGAGAAAGAAAAAGAAAACCAAAAAAATCAACAAAACTAATCACTTCTCAACTCCTCAAATTTCAGATCCTGGAAACCAATTCTATATAAGTTGTGGACATGCTCAATTCCCACCTTATTTTATGTAATGGGGTGTGCTTAAGTGTGTAACTCATGATGAAAATATTAGTATTAATATTGGTGTTGGTATCTGATGGGTCCTGGAACCCAAGGCCCAAAACTACAGACGCAGGCCCAGAGAATCATGCGAGAAGGCTGGCCCAAAAGGCCCACAAGCCCAATCAAGTCAAAATGACAGGCTCATTTCCGAGCGCCTGGCAACCCGAGCGGACATTAAGATCTATTTGAGGACGGGGACCACCAGAAAGGCCAAAATAACCAAGGCGCCAGCTCAGATGGTTTGCACGGCGCATGCTGCCACGAGCGACCAACGGCTCCTGACACGCCGTACCTTCAGGCCATGCGCCCCTGAGCGCCGTATCTGCAGGCTGTGATAGGTGTCCCAGTCACAGCCGCACCTACAGTGGTGGCGATGGTGGCAGGCAGCCCTGACACGCCAGCGCCACGTGTCACCTCCCTTACGGCATCACATTCCATATAAATACCCCTTCCTGGCTACTAAGGAAGGGCCCTGATTCTGAATCCGTCTACTTACGCTCGAGCAAGGGAATTCACAAGAGAAAAACTAAGGCAAAGAGAGGAGAGAAAAGAAAGAAGTTTATTTTCCTTATGCTGTAATATCCTGAGAACGCGAACAGCTTCTCAGGCATCCATTGTATCTTCTCTTTGTTATAGTGAGATTTCTCGGACTTCTCGTCCGTCGCCGTGATTTTTCACCCCTCTTCAGTCAAAGGGGTTTTTCCACATAAACTAGAGTGTTCTCCCACTGCCCCATACATCTTTCTCTTTACTCGAGCTCCATTCATTTTGTGTTGCCTATTTCTGTCCGTCCGCTTGATCAAGAAGCCGCTCGCGCTTCTACTGACGTACGACCAGATTCCCAGGACGAAACATTGGCGCCGTCTGTGGGAAGCGACTGAAAGTCTGCTTTTCACATTTTCCACAAGAACACAACAATGCAAGCTTCAAATCTCCAAATGGTGAACACAAGGGCGCAAGCGAGTGCAGCCCCAAAAGAAGTGGCCTCACAAGGCGGTGGCGCTAACCCCTGCGCTGGCGTTGAGGATCATCCTGACCCGGTGGTGAGGGGCTTGGCCGCCAGGGTAGATGGCATGTCGCAGGCCTTCGTTACCCTCTGCTCCAAAATTGACCAGCTCAAGCCGACGGCTCCCGACAGGGCCTCCCAGGCTGAGGCGCTACAAGGCAGGAACGAAGGAGGCAGTCGCCGCGAAAGACTTCCTAGCCGACGCGAACACTCGAGGACCCAGGTGGCTTCCAGCAGCAGAGCACCACGAAGGGTTGAGGACCAACCAGGTCCTCAGGTTCGAGGCGAAAGCCCCGAGAGGCGCCAGTCTGAGGCCCAACGGAACCGCCGCGAGCACGATGATCAAGAAGCGGCTCTCCGAGATGCTCCCCCGAGAGGAGCCCGCACGGCCCCAGAGCGCCGTGCAGTTCAGGAGCCTTACGAGTTAAGGCACTACCTGAACGAGAGAAGGACGGCTGCCCCACCTCGAGTGGAGGCCAGACCGGAGAGAGGATGGAATCTGATGCTGCCTGAGAGCAGCGGAGGAGGAGCTAACGCGCTCCAATCTCCGTTTTCCACGGAGATTAGGACGAGGACGCTCCCCCCAAAGTTCAAGATGCCCAACTTGGAGTTGTACGATGGCAGCGGTGATCCCATGGACCACCTTAATCACTTCAGGGAGTACCTGAACCTCCAGGGCCTAGATGAGACAACCATGTGCCAGTGCTTCCCTCTGACTCTAAAGGGGGATGCACAGATATGGTTTTACGAAATGCCCGCGGACTCTATTTGCGATTTTGGGGATCTGGCGACGGCTTTCCAGTCTCAGTTCGCCTCCAGCAGAAGAGTGGAGAAACAGCCCTGGCATCTCACCCTGATCAAACAGGGTGCCAGGGAGAGCTTGAGGGGATTCCTGGCACGGTTTGTAGCGGAGGCCAGGCAGATCCCGAGGCTGACCGACGAGGTAAAGCTGAACGCCTTCCTCTCGGCCCTCGAAGGAGGTGCTTTCTTCAAGCACATCATCCACAGGGGCCCACAGACCTTTGTAGAGGCCGAGGCTGTGGCCAGAGCTTACATCGCGGCCGAGGAGGCCAATGACGCGAAAAGGCCTGAGAGGGACGAGCACCCTCAGCAGATGGCCGCGGAGGGAAAAAGGAAATCTGGGGACTACCAAAGTCCCCAGACGTCAAGGAAACACTATAAGGCCGAGCAGAGCTCTCAGAGAGAGCCGCGGCCTATCCATCTCACGCCGCTGAACGACTCCCGCACCAATGTCCTCATGCAGATCCGGGGAGAAAAATTATTGAAGTGGCCCAAGCAACTAAGAATCCCGGACGGTGGGGACTAATCGAAATATTGTGACTTCCACAGCTCCGGGGGTCACAGCACGGAGGACTGCAGGACCCTGCAGAGGGAGATTGAAGAGCTTATCCGGAGAGGACACCTCAACCGTTTCCTTCAGAGGCCAGGACAAGCCTCAGGGCCCGAGAACGGTGGAGACGCAGAGCCACCCAGGAACCAGGTGGCTACGAGGGTCGTGATCATGATCTCCAGCCGAACGGCTGGGGGAGACGGGCGTGGACGGGGCTTAGGAGTGAAGACGATGTTATCTACTTTAGCAGTAGGGACTTAGACCATGTAACTTCTCCTCACTCAGACCCCCTGGTTGTAACCGCACTCGTTTCAGATAGAGCAAATGACTACCAGATGAAACGACTATTTGTTGATAATTGAAGCTCTCGCAATTTGCTGTATCTTGATGCTTACTTCAAATTAGGGCTCAAGAAAAATCGAATGAAAGCGCCGGAAGGGCCACTATACGGACTGGACAACGAGCCCGTGTCCGTCCAGGGTATCATCCAGTTGGAGGTGACTCTGGGAACATATCCGAGGACAGCGCCTAAGGTCCTCACCTTCCTCGTTGTGGACCTGCCCTCGGTCTACAAGGCGATACTCGGACGGCCTTGCTTGGCCGCGTTCTCATTTCAGATAGAGCAAATGACTACCAGATGAAACGACTATTTGTTAATAATGGAAGCTCTCGCAATTTGCTGTATTTTGATACTTACTTCAAATTAGGACTCAAGAAAAATCGAATGAAAGCGCCGGAAGGGCCACTATACGGACTGGACAACAAGCCCGTGCCCGTCCAGGGTATCATCCAGTTGGAGGTGACTCTGGGAACATAACCGAGGACAGCGTCTAAGGTCCTCACCTTCCTCGTTGTGGACCTGCCCTCGGTCTACAACGCGATACTCGGACGGCCTTGCTTGGCCGCGTTCAACGCAGTAACCTCCATCCCACATCTCAAGATGAAGTTTCCCACCCCGTGTGGGGGTAGGAGAGGTCCTCGGGGACCAGTCTATCGGACGGGTGTTACTTGGCGCAGACCGAGCAAGTAACACTCCCGCAGCCCATGGAAGACCTCGACCTCAGGGACGAGGCAACACTGCAACACGCTCATCCAGGAGAACCAGTAGTCCGAGTCCCGCTGGATCCCGCGAATCAGGAGAAGTATGTCCAAATAGGGAGTTCACTCTCAGAGACAACAAGGGACCAACTCATCAGTTTTCTACGGGAGAATTCAGACGTGTTCGCATGGTCCCCCAGTGACATGCCCGGGATCTCGCCCGAGGTCATCGTCCACAAGCTAGGCGTCGATCCTCAGCATAAGCCGGTCAGACAGAAGCGCAGAAACTATTCCACAGAGAAGTTGGTGGCCGTCCGCGAGGAGGTCAAGAAACTTCTGGACGCTGAATTTGTCCGAGAAGTTCATGCATCTTGACGGTCACAACGTTGTCATGGTAAAAAAGAGCAATGGGAAGTGGAGGATGTGCGTAGACTTCAACGACCTCAACAAGGCGTGCCCCAAAGACAGCTTCCCATTACCCAGGATCGACCAACTTGTAGACTCGACGTCCGGCCATGAACTCTTAAGCTTCATGGATGCATACTCCGGGTACAATCAGATCAAAATGAGCCCAGAGGACGAGGAGTGCACGTCATTCATGACGGACCAAGGGACATACTGTTATAAGGTAATGCCCTTTGGTCTCAAGAACGCAGGAGCAACCTATCAGCGGATCGTGAATAAGATGTTCAAAGATCAGATGAGCAGAAACGTGGAGGTATATGTTGACGACATGCTCGTCAAGAGCAAAATAAGCAGTAACCACGTGAGAGACTTGGCTGAGACTTTCCGCGTGCTCAAGGCCCATGGGATGAAGCTGAATCCCAGTAAGTGCACTTTCGGTGTTGCCTCGGGGAAATTCTTGGGCTATATCGTGTCGCACCGGGGAATTGAAGCAAACCCAGAAAAGATCCAAGCGATCCTAGACATGCGGTCTCCGCAAACGGTGAAGGAAGTCCAGCAGCTTACCGGACGAGTGGCCGCCCTATCCCGTTTCCTGGCAAAATCGGCAGAGAAACACCTGCCATTCTTCAAAGCCCTTAGAGGGACAAAATCCCGAGACTTCCGGTGGGATGGTGACTGCGAAGACGCGTTTCAAGGACTCAAGGGCTACCTCTCGAGTCCGCCCTCCTAGCTTCTCCCCAGCAGGGCAAGGAACTATACTTGTACCTCTCCGTATCCGACACAGCACTAAGCTCGGTATTAGTACGAGAGCAGCATGGCAAGCAGCAGCCCGTGTATTACATTAGCAAGACTCTCGCGGGCGCCGAGACCAGATATCCCCTGGCGGAGAGGGTGGCCTTGGCGTTGGTCTATTCTGCGAGGAAGCTCAGGCCGTACTTCCAGGCGCACAAGGTAGTAGTCCTGACCGACCAGTCTTTAAGGGCCATTTTGCAAAAGCCCGAGATCTCCGGCCGACTGATCAAGTGGGCCATTGAATTGGGGGAATTTGACATAGAGTTCCGTCCCAGACCAGCCTTAAAGGGACAGGCGCTCGCAGACTTTCTCGTTGAGACGACGGCACCACCAACTTGCGACGAGGACCGGACTACCACGGACGTGTTCAGCAGAGCCTCCACTTGGACCTTGCACGTGGACGGCTCCTCTATAAAGGACGGCTGCGGAGCAGGGATTATGTTGCGCACGCCTGAGGGGTTGGAGATAAAGTACTCGTTAACTCTGGGGTTTTCGGCCACAAACAACGTCGCAGAGTACGAGGCCTTACTAGCTGGACTCCGACTTGCCAAGGAATGCTCGGCCAAAGAGCTGATCATCTATAGCGATTCCGAGTTGGTTATCAATCAGGTCCGTGGAAACTTCGACGTCAACAACGAGCAGTGTCCCAAGTACCTCTCGAAGGTTAAGGACATGATCGTGGGTTTCAAGACGGTCGAGTTCATTCACATCTCGCAGGAGGAAAACGCCAAAACTGACACACTTGCGCGAGCCGCGGCTTCGGGAGATCCTGAACAGTACGCTAGGCGGATGCGAGAAATCCTGAGCAAGTCTAGCATTGAAGATCCCGAGCGGGAGGTGATGCAAGTCGCGGACGGGAGCACCTGGATGACTCCCTACCTGAAATTTTTGTCTGATGGCTCGCTGCCCGAGGACCCAAGCGAGGCCAAGAAGATAAAGAAAACAGCGGATTGGTACACAATCGTGGACGGCCGACTGTATCGACGGGGCTTCTCAGCCCCTTACCCAAGGTGTCTCACTCCAAAGAAAGCCGAATACGCCCTGCAAGAGGTGCATCTCGGAATATGCGGATCCCACGTTGGGGGAAAGAACCTAGCTTTTAAACTTATGAGGCAGGGGTGCTACTGGCCGACAATGAAGTATGACGCCATGGATTTCGTACGTAAATGTGAAAATTACCAACTTCACAGTAACATGAGCCATCGCCCCCACACGGATCTCCGGACGCTACAATCCCCATGGCCGTTCGCCCAATGGGGGCTCGACATCCTCGGACCGTTTCCTCTCACTCCCGGACAAAGGAAATTCCTGATTGTTGGAATAGACTACTTCACCAAATGGGTCGAAGCGGTACCGCTGGCCAGAATAACAGAGTAGAACACGACGGAGTTCCTCCGGCAGAGCATTGTGTGCAGGTTTGGAGTGCCCGAGTGCGTCGTAATTGACAACGGGACGCAGTTTACTGGAAAGCGGTTCACTAAATACTGCGCAAGCCTGAGAATCAACCTGGTGCACACGTCAGTAGCATACCCGCAGGCAAACGGGCAGGTAGAAGTGACAAACCGCACAATCCTACATGGGCTAAAAACCAAGCTGGAATCTTCCAAGGGCTCGTGGGTACACGAATTGCCCTCAGTCCTCTGGTCGTACAGGACAACGCCCCGAGAGCCCACAAGAGAGACCCCTTTCAACCTCTGCTACGGGGTCGAAGCTGTTATCCCAATATAAGTATGCCTCACAAGCCCTCGGGTTGGGTGCTTCAGCGCAACGGATAACAACCAGAGGCTCCAGGAAAGCCTCAACGCCCTCGAGGAAGTTCGCGATCAGGCGAGGTTTAGAACGGCGGCCTACCAGCAACAGGTGGCCCGCTATTACAACAAGAAAGTGAAGGCGCGACAATTCGAGGTCGGGGATCTCGTACTAAGAAGCGTGGAAGCCACGGGAAAAATAGCTGGAAGAAACAAGCTCTCACCAAATTGGGAAGGACCGTTTTTTGTCTCGGCTATCCTTCGAGGAGGAGCTTATAAGCTGCGCACCCAATAGGGCAAGCTGATGCCCCGAACTTGGAACGCCGCTCACCTAAGGAAATACTACCAGTGAAAGGTGGGTCATCTCCGATAAACAAAAACTTGGGCGCCAACCCGAGCGGTCCCAGCGGTCGAACCCCAGTGGTCAGGCAACAAAAACTTGGGCCCCAACCCGAGCGGCCCCAGCGGTCGGACCCCAGTGGTCAGGCACCAAAAACTCGGTTGCCCACCGAGCGGCCCAAGCGGTCGGACCCTTGTGGTCAGGCACCAAAAACTCGGTTGTAACCGAGCGGCCCCAGAGGTCAGACCCTTGAGGTCATCCCAAAGACTCAGATTTGTCTGAGTATACAAAAAAAAAGGGGGGAAGAAAGAGAGGCACTTGTGATAAACTCAAAGATCTCCTTTTATTTCATAAAAATATAATACAACAATCAAAAGGGAGAGACAAAGTCTAGCCCTCGCCGGGGCCCTGAGGTAGAACGGCTCCAGATGGCTCTCCTAGAGACGAGGAATCTTCCCCGTGGCTCGAAGTTCCCGGTTGGCCTGATGAGCGAAGACCCGCTGAGGAGCTTGGACCCGAGGACCCAGGAAATGGCCTATCTCGAAGATCGTACACATCTTGAGGGCGCGCGGCGCTCGAGTTACGCGGATCAAACACAGCAGTAGGAAACCGTGGATACAGGACCCGCATCAGCCGGCGGCATAAATGGATGCCGTCCCAGAACTTGGCCTCCAGCATAGGGGCTATGTCAGCAACCTTCACTGAGGTCCTTAGCGTCTCCTCCAGCTGAAGGTTTCGTTCCAGCAGGAAGCCATATCGAACCTCTAAGAGCCTCGAGCTTCCTCCAGATGAAGCAAGCGTCGTGCGAAGCCTCTGGTTCTCTTCCTGGGAGGCCCTCGAAGACTTCGCCTCCAAACGAGACCGAGCGATTTCGCCCACCAGTTGGCTAAGGCCATTGATCAGACCCTGGAGCTTCAAAGAGGACCAAAGCCGCTTAGAAGCAGCCAACGAAAAGTAAGGCAAATGGGAAGGTAGCAAAGTACCTGGGAAACCACAGGATCCTGAATGGGGGCAATCTCCCTTGAGGCCTTGGGCACTGGCGGGTACTCCGCGGGAACCGCAGGAACATCAAAAGCGACCTCGGAGGAAGGACCTTCAAGAATGGGGGCTCTGCTTGCCTCCAGGATGTTAACGGCGGCCGGGATCTCCAAGACCGCGGCCTCATCACCGCTAAGAATGTCAAAAATATCCTCAGCAGTAACAGCGACGGCTGCCTCGATCCCACGAGGCCCCACAGCCTCGTCCAAGGTTGCCTCACCCGGGGCATCAAAGGCTACGGGATTGTTGGAAGGAGGACCCGCAGAGACGGCCGAGACCTCAGGATGGGTCTCGGCGCCAGAAGAAGGAAGTACGGCGGCCTCGGGCTGTGTAGAGGGACCGGGAGCCAACCCCATGGCCTTCTTAACCATGGGGGCAATGACGGAGTCCCCGTCTAATGAAGACTCACCAACGGCGCTCGGTGGACCCTCGGGGACCTCGATCTGCGGACTCTTCGGAGGCCGCTCGAAGGGCTCCTGGATTACAAGAGAACCCTCTCTTTTTCTCAGCTTCTTCTTCTTCTTCTTCTTCTTCGAAGCAGCAATGGCAGAATCCCCGGATAGCGCCACCCACTTGGCTTCCGCCAGCTTTTCTGGGGACAGCCAGATATTCTTCTTCCCCACGTTGAAGCCACCAAGATTCGCCAGCACAAAGTCCGTAACCTCCCTGGCGGCCTCTCTTTCCTCTTCGGTGATGTCGGAGCCATATTTGCTCGCGACATTTCCCCAAACGGAGGAGAGTTGCCAGTTCTCAGCAGCCTTAAGGAAGAAGAACCTGTCCTTCCACCTTTTGGTGGAATCCGGGTTCCCACCGCTCATCTCAGCAAACTCCGGACGGGAGGTCATGGCGATCCAGTCAAGGTTATGGGTGAAGCGAAACATGATCTTCACCATGACCGCCTCAAGAGTCTTGCTATGGCAGCGCGCAAAGACACACAAAGAAACCAAGTACCTTATGGCATTGGGCTGAAGCTTCGCGAGCGGGACGGCCAACTCCATCAGGCGGTGGAGCTCTGTGGGAACAGGGAAACGAAGTCCACCTTTGAGGTGAACCTCATATACGGTAATGTAACCGCTCAGAGGACTGCACGCCCTCTCTGCGGCTCCTGGAACCACCATCGAATCAGACTCCGGGATGCTATATTTCGCCCTGATCTGCTCAAGATCTTGAGAAGAAAGAGAAGAGGCAATATCATTAACGCTAGGAGCCATGGCAGCAAGGAACGGAAACGAAGCGTCATGAAAATCCTCAAAGAACACTAAGGAAAGAGAGAAGAAAACGGGATGAATGAATGAGGACACGACGAAGGATTTAAAGAAATTTTCAAACAAGTGAAAAGGCGCCTTCATCATGACCATTCCACGTGTCGGTTCCCCATACGCAATAGGCGGGCGTAGGCCTTAGGGCTTCCCGAAGCGACGTCACATCAATCGCCTATCGCATTCAATGCTCCACGGGGAGGTGAAACAGTGGCGAAAGACAGGTCTCGTATTTGCCAAAGATCTCGGACATCTTTCGCGTCAACAAGAAGATGTTTACAAGGCATGTCAAACGGCTGAGTCCTCGAACCGTTTGACATGGGGGGCTCGTGATGCGTCCTGGAACCCAAGGCCCAAAACTACAGACGCAGGCCCAAAGAATCATGCGAGAAGGCTGGCCCAAAAGGCCCACAAGCCCAATCAAGTCAAAATGACTGGCTCATTTCCGAGCGCCTGGCAACCCGAGCGGACATTAAGATCTATTTGAGGACGGGGACCACCAGAAAGGCCAAAATAACCAAGGCGCCAGCTCAGATGGTTTGCACGGCGCATGCTGCCACGAGCGACCAACGGCTCCTGACACGCCGTACCTTCAGGCCATGCGCCCCAGGCCAGATCTGCAGGGCCGTGATGTGTCCTCCACAAAACGCACCTACAGTGGTGGCGATGGTGGTAGGCAGCCCTGACACGCCAGCGCCACGTGTCACCTCCCTTACGGCATCACATTCCATATAAATACCCCTTCCTGGCTACTAAGGAAGGGCCCCCGATTCTCAATCCGTCTACTTACGCCGAGCAAGGGAATTCACAAGAGAAAAACTAAGGCAAAGAGAGGAGAGAAAAGAAAGAAGTTTATTTTCCTTATGCTGTAATATCCTGAGAACGCGAACAGCTTCTCAGGCATCCATTGTATCTTCTCTTTGTTATAGTGAGATTTCTCGGACTTCTCGTCCGTCGCCGTGATTTTTCATCCCTCTTCAGTCAAAGGGGTTTTTCCACATAAACTAGAGTGTTCTCCCACTGCCCCGTACATCTTTCTCTTTACTCGAGCTCCATTCATTTTGTGTTGCCCGTTTCTGTCCGTCCGCTCGATCAAGAAGCCGCTCGCGCTTCTACTGACGTACGGCCAGATTCCCAGGACGCAACAGTATCGGTTACAATTATATTTGTATCGAATATATTTGATAATATATATCGTTATAGAATACATCAGACAGAAAAAATTTTCTGAGAATCATAAATTGATAAGACTATATTGGCCAACACATCAAAATATACCGCTGATATGATAACAACAATGTCGGTATCACGGGCCCCGATACCAATATATATCAACTAATATTTACATCTATGCTATTCATTCATCATATCAAAACATGCACATCCCAATTGTCCTGCATTTCAACTACAAACAAAGTCGATACCTCAGAAAAAAAAATAAAGAAAATATGGAAAATAAAGGTGCAGAATTTCATAGCTTACCCAAATCTTTCTTTGCCTGGTCTGTTTTCCCTTGTTCTTGCAGCCTCATAAACCTTTCGTGAGCTTTTTGTTTCTCCAACTCCTCCCTGCAAAATAGAAGGCAAAAGCAAGGGACACATTCTATTATCAAGCTAGTCGATTGTGCATCCCAAAATATCATACTAAAACATAGAGATACATATTATGCTTCTTCACAGAAGGTGATCATTTTTATGTATGGTGTATGCATAAGAAGAAAAGACTCGGCTGCCATCACCTCCAGCCGATGACATGGCCATCATGGATCATAAATACGTATACACCTATAAACTTCAGAACAAGACTTAATCTTATTACTCTAGGCACAGAGTAATATTTCCAAAGTGTTGCACACTAAAAACAAACAATTGGAAAGGAACAAAAATCAGTGAAGTTTTGACTGACAAGCTTTCACAACAATAGCATCAAATAACATCAATGAAGAATAACTCCATCATCAACATATAGCAATAATCCTACAAATAGCCAAAATCTCTTCTATTCATAAAGCCCTAAACTCTTCAATTCATTCATTTATGCGTGAGAGAGGAAAAGAGATGCTTACTCTCCGTAGGCAAGAATGCAAACTGAAACAAGAGGAATGTTTCGAATGTTCACTCTAGCCCTCAACAAGATTTCACCAAGCCTTTTCATCAGTGTACTTGAGTCCAGCTTGATGAATATACTTATTGTTGGGCCTAGTAGAAATTCAAGTTGAACCATACCGACTGACAAGGCTAGGGGATGGAATGGAGAATCCAGATTGACAAGCACAGGTTATTAGGTGCCCAATCTGAGAGTGCATGGCCATAAAAAGAGCCTAGTAAGCAAGTTCCAGCCATAGCCGAGGTAATTTAGACTGGTTGACCAGGCGACCGAGTGACAACTTCGGGGTGGACACATGGTTATTAAAATGGTTAATCTACGATGGCTGGTCCAAAGCAACAAATTAAGGGAGGTCTAGATGTTCATGTAAGCAACCGACTCTCCATGCTAAACCAAAATTCTACATCCTTAGACCAAGACCCATAAAAAACATGGGCACCCATGATCTCCACAATCTGAAAACAAGGAGCCTCTCCCATGACCGGTGTTCCTAAACATCCATGTTGGCAACTGATCAAGACAGCCAACACACCCCATGTCTGGATTGTGATTTGTCACCAAAGAAACAACCCATGTATTAGCTTCACGCCGCTATAAATACCAAGCACCTTAACACAATCATGGCATCTAATAATCCTATGAGCTAAGAGTTGGACAGAAAGGAGCCTGGGAGCATTTGATCACAATAATCCTTTGGTTGACTTAAGCGTCGGAAGATAACCCAATTAGATAGTCCCAAATCATCTAAAGCACTGAATCTGGTTTGCAGTGTCCAGGGTTTGGGTTGAAAGGTTGAAAAAACCGCTTTGAAATTTCTCTGGCCAAAATCCAAATCCACAATATATATCACTAGTGTTGTCTATGAGAATGAGTTAAGGAACTACTTGCATAATTTGATACCTGCAAATATCCATTAGCAAGTCATCATGGTGAATACCAGAGCTCATAGCAAATCAAGCTAAGTTCCTGGGGGCATTCCCTCTCGGAAAGTCCATTAGAACAATGAAAACCAGCTAAGTACTCATTCACTAGCAGTATTAGACATGGGAGCAGTGCCTACACAACTCCAGCACATGTCATAGATGTTGAATCCCTGTGGGATAGATTTGGGAACCAACCTCATCAGGTGAACACCCAATTCACATATGCTTCAACTTCAAGAAAAAAGTCAGAGAACAAAAAGGCCACCTTTAGGAAGACGCAAACTTGGCCCAAGTCACCGGTCGTCCGCAAGGCGCCTCACCAACTTGTCTTGTCACACGTATAAGGCTGATTGAACATCCAAGATAGGGAAAAAAACCCTAAAAAGAAGAAATCCTAAATACACTCGGGATTCAAAGCACCTGTTTCATCTGGAAGAGGGGTCATGCAACAGCAGCTTGCAAGACCTTCCAACCAAGCAGGAACTAGGCATATCTGCTAACCATTTAGAGTTAAGTATCTTTCTCAACACTAAAACAATCGCTTCCACGGCTGAAGCGGAAGAGAGAATTACAAGGATAAAGACACATGTCTTCCAAGGAAACTTTGGACCACATGGCCTAAATGGGCTGAACCCCCCTTTCACCTTGTGCCCCACAAATTCAGGATGCCAACTTTAGAACCGTGTGACGGAATAGATGATGGACTATATCAACTGCTTTGCTCAGCTTGCAAAACTTGGGGGATGTTGCCCTATGCTTGTGTTTCCCTTGAATATTATAGGGAGACATCTGAATTTAGTTCTATAGGCCAGGGCCGAATTATATTAGGACTTCTAGAAACTGTTCAGTTATTGTCACATTTCACCTCCAGCCAAAGGGAATAAAAACAGTCCTGGCACTTGGTCAAGGTAAAGTAGACTCTTATTAAGAGACTCGAGCAATTTCTCAATCGCTTCAACGCTAAAACCTGAAAATATCAGAAACTCGCTGAATGCCTTCATGATGACTATCCAACTCACCGACTTTTTCAAATTGTTGGTCCAGCAATACCATAAAACCTTCTTGCAAGTAGAAGCAATTACCCGGACATACATAGTGGTGGAGAAAGCTAACAAAAGAGTCTCGAGAGGCCAGACAATGAGTCTCATCCGAGGCAGCATGGAGGAGAAAGTAGAGGAATAATAACAACCCGACCAATGACTTTTAGAAGCAACAAAGGACAAGACAAACATTCAAACCACTATATCTCACTCTCATGAATACTAGGACAAATGTTCGATGGCAAATCCAGAACAAAAATTTTTTAAAGCAACCCAAGCCAATCAAGAACCCAGAAAAAAGAGACCAATCAAAGAATTGTCACTACTCTTAATCTTTGGGTTATAGCATGAAGGACTGTGAGACTTGTAGAAGGAGATTAAAGCCTAGAACCAAAGGGGCTTCCTCAAGAAGAAATTACAGAACCCAAACGCCACCTAGAAAAACGACCACAATGACGAAGAGCAACCCAATCAGCTAAGCAATCAGGTGGTGGCCAAAGTCATCAATATGGTATTAACAAGATTGGCTAGGGCCACAATTTTTGGAGAAGTCGGAAGAAGCTTTCTTCAACAAAAGGCAGAAACTACAAATAGGAACACAGGTCATTAGTTTTTGTTAACTAAAGAAAAGAGAGTAATTGGGGTGAAAATCATATTCCTAAGGTAATGGTTATGAGAATATATACATACATACATATATATATATATATATATATATATATATATACACACACATTTATAAACTTTATACAATGACTAAAATGCCACTAACTAGAGTTTTCTAATTTAAAACTCCTTCTCAAGTTGGAGTATATATATTAATCAAACCGAACTTGTTACAAATGTATTTTGCCGGACTTCTAATTAGAAACTTGGTGAGCATATCAGCTAACTAATCTCAAATTCTCACATATTTAACATGAACATGGCCTTGTTATAACTTCTCATGAATAAAATGACAATCCACTACTATATGCTTTATACGTTCGTAGAAAACTAAATTTGATGCTATATGAATTGCTTCCTGATTCTCGCACCACAACTAAGATGGTTAAGAACTCTTACATATGAGTGATTTGAGCAACTATCAGAGCTACATCACTTAGCATGTAACTTTGGTCCATGCACGATATTTTGATTAAGCACTTGACGAACAACTACATTTTGTTTCTTGCTCATCCATCATATGACATCACCCTAATAAACATACAATATCACGATGTAAACTTGCAATCATACGGTAATCCATCCAAGTCAACATCAGAGAACCCTTCTATTCAAGTGTGGCCATGATCACTATAAAGTAGGCTGCATTCTAGTAAACTCTTAATGTATCTAAGTATATATATTACAATCTTTCAATGTGGAACACGAGAGGACAAAAACTAATTTACCACACTTACTGGAACTACAATATCATTGCCAAATAAATTAGTCTTCCAACTAAATGACGGTATCTTTCTAGCTCCGAAAACACTTTCCCATTGTCTAGTGAAAGTTTCAATCCTAGATTCATGAATACACACTATGGTTTTGCATCTAGTATATATGTACCTCGAAGTAAACCAAGTTTGCATTTTCTTTGCAAGAGGAATTTGTTATGATGACACATTACAACTTCAATGTTGAAAAGATACCATAAACTCGCAAGGTCCTTTGTCTAAAATCAACACTAAAAAAACACTTAAAGATCTGTAATACCTTAATTATCACTGCCAATGATCGCAATATCCACACATACAATAAGGAAAATACACTCGATATTAAATTTGTGATAGAACACAGAGCAATTGCTTCCGCAACGAGAGAAACCAACGTCAAGAACAACTTCACTAAACCTATGGAACTAAGAACGCGGAGACCATTTCAAGCCATACAATGACTTTCTCAACTCGTGAATGAAGCCAGACTCCCCTGAGCAATAAGCCCAGATGATTGCTCAAGATAAACTTATTCTTGAAATCTTCATGTAAGAAGACTTTCATGATATTTAGCTGGTATAAAGGCCAGGGATAAGTAGCAGTCAGAGCTATAAAAAGGTGAATGGATGTCAATTTTGCAACATGAAAAAATGTATCAATGTAGTTCATACCATAAATCTAAGCATATCCCTTAGCTACTAAATGGGCCTTTAACCGAGCAGCGAAACCATCAGGAGTAACTTTTATTGTGCACATCCATTTACAACTAATAGATTTCTTCAATATAAGTAAAGGAACTAGATCCCAAGTATGATATTGCTCAAGATCTAGCATCTCGTCCTCCACAGTTGCCTACGAAGCAGGATAAGAGATTACTTCAGGCACCAATTGAGGTATAGAACATGAGTCCAAAGCAGATACAAATGCATGAAGCGAAGATGAGACACCAAATAACAAAAAGTAATAAATAAAAGACATTAAGTGCAGTTACAATGACCCATTCTAAGCACAATTGGAGGGTCAAAATTTATTGCTAACTCAATACTTTGGGGATTTTGTAAGGGAGGGAATCAACTTTGCAGGGGCCAGATCAAGAGCATTTATGAGAAAGGACCAAACACGACATACCAGATCAAATTATGCATGAGATGAAGACACAACATAATGGGCAACATAGTAGACAAGGAAACTCATCATGAGGGATGAATATATATGGGAGTGGAAGGAAATTCTTAGAAAGAGAAATGAGTCGATTCCTAAAACAAAACATCATAGGACTCAAGAAATCGATCTAAACCAAGTGAGAAGCATTAATACCCTTTTTGAGTGCATAGATATCCAAGAAAAAATATACATAGTGACTTGGCATAAGTTTTGTCATGTAAGGATAAGTCATGGACATAGCATATACAACCAAATATTCTCGTAGGAACTGCGTAAAGACTTGTAAGGAAACAAGATACAATATGGGATACCCCCTGAAACACAATCAAGGGCATACAATTGATGAAATAATAAATAGTTAAAATTGTCTCACTACAAAAAAATTTTTGGAACTCTCATGTGGAAGAGCTCTCTCTCTCTCTCTCTCCCCAGTTATGAAAGGTATCTATTTTTGCATTTAGCAAACCCATTCGTTGTGAAGTATTGAGACAAAAGAACTAATAGAGTATCCTATACTGGGACATAAATGAAATAAACTGAGTGAAAAAGTATTTACAAACATTACTACTTCGTAAAATGAATAGTGAATTAGAGAACTAATTCTTTTAAAATAAATAGTGAATTGAAAACTGATTCTAAATTGTGGCACAAAATGCACAAAAAAATGAAAAATAATTCAGAATGATATTTTATTAGATGTAACAAAGTTGTTTGTAAATAATTATCAATAAAAGTAACAAAATACCAAAAAAGCATATTTTGGATGATACTAGACAGTGATTCTAAATATTAGAATGTACTACTTCAAATGGAGCAAAAGCTCATTTATCAATTCTAAAACAAAATGACACTTGATGATATTTATCAAATTGACAAGGCTCACAAAATAAATTTATCACAGAATTAAAACTAGAACACCACTTTTTCAAACTCAATAATGATGGATGACCCAACTAATAATGAAGTTAAAGAGATGTAGGAAGGATGCATGAGCAAATAGTAGGAGTGGATCCTACATCCAATATATAGAGACCTCCTGACTCAAAATAGCCCCCACCGATAATCCTATTTGTTATAAGATCCTCAAATTCACAACTAATAGAAGAGAATACAATAAAACAATTATATTTAGTTGTGAACCTGCTTACAAATAATAAATTAAAGGGAAAGGTTGACAGTGTAGCATCAATCAAATGTGAAGGTTCAGGGTTAAGAAAATAGAACTAAGAACTCATTGTGAATATCACCCTGACCAGGAGGGTCAATGTATATAATTGAAGTTCATTCCCTTGAAATGGACTTTTCAAGAGCACTGGACTCCATGGGAGCACAAAACTGAGCCAGAAAGCTAGCCTTGGCAGCAGAAGGGTTAGGTGAGCCGGATGAGTCATCCTCCATATCATCAATTATGACTCCTAGAGAACCACCTCTTCTTCACTATCCTCCCTTAATGGAATTGTGGGGGAAACTACGGAAACGGCAAAACTTGCTGGTTCAAACACTAGCTAAGGAGGGGTATAGGACCGCAACCCCTTGCCAACAATCTCTTCAACCTCACACTTCGAAAGGGCAGCATCGAGCTCCTTTTCCCACAATTCACTGCTCTAAGACACTGAAGCCACCAAGTGTACCTCCGGGCTAGAAGGACTCTTAGAGCTGTCCTCATGAGTTCCTACCACCCTAAAAAACCTTAAAATCATACTTCTTTTCCTCTTCAAATGGTAGGGTGGGATATCACCAATAAAAGAATCCCCAAGGAAAATGTACCACCCAGCACAGAATAAAGCAGAGTCAGTGAAAAGTCACCTATTCGATGCACTTCCTCTCATTATCACTCATAGTCCAAGTAGGCCGCATTCACGATGCCCCATTTATTGGACAAGAGCTAGCCATTGGATACCTTAACAAAGAAGAACTAGTCTTTCTAGTTATTCACATATTTTGGGTTTCTCCCATTGATCCTACAAACAATGTGAGTAGTCAATGAGACCCATTTTTAAACTTGCAAAAAATCTAAACACAATTTTCACGATCTTGGCATCAACTCCTAGTTATGCTACTTAAAGAAGATACATAGAGCCACCAAATACCAAATAGTATTTGGATGAAATCATGCGATTGGCATCCTCAATGCATCCATGACCTCCATGAGCTCTCTCAGAACAGGGAGGTGGAGCGCAGTTTTTGGATGAGCCTCATAGATAGCAACAAAACCTGTAAAGGGGACGAATCCCTATCCCTAGGGTCAAGAACAACATGCAAAATAGTAAGAGGGATATTATACCATCATAAATGGTTGTGATATCCGACAGTTTAAGGATTAAACAAATATCAACCACACTGATTGTGGCCGAATCCTCAGAGTGACAAGGTGCCATGGATGAATGAAGAAGGCAACAGTTGAAGATTTTGAGGCTTGCAAGTCTTTGAAGCAACGGTTCAGGAGCAAAACATTTGGTTTCAATTTGGTTGGCTTAAATGAGCTCAGAAGCAGGAGCCAAACAGAAGAAGCCAAAAAGTCACATAAGTGCCAATGAAACAATGTGTACCATTTCAAAAGCGCAACAAGCCTTCTCTCAAAGTGACACACTTCATCAATTTGGCATTCCATTGCCAAAAATGATGCATTGCGTCTGGGAGGAACAGGATCCTTCTCAGGAGAAGAATACGCATTAAATGTGTCACGAAGCAGTCACCTCAATCTCAGAAAATCATGATTGTACTTAAGTCATCCTCTTTTAAGCCAACTAGTTATCTCGTTGTAACTAGGATAGCTAGAATCTGACTATGACCGGATGACAGTCAAGTGGCCACCTTAAGACTTAAAATTCAACTCGGATGACAACTATGAACCCAGGAAAAATTTTCGACAGTTCAGATTCACCAATATCAAGTTGGAATCAAGCAAGGGGCCTAGTTTACCAAGATGTCAGAGGGCTAGAGAGCCAAATGTCTTACAATAAGATCCTATCTGACAGCATGCAAATCAAATGGCTGTCATAACGGATTAGCAACTAGATGACTAATTAATTAAGTCCTAATAAACTATGTACGTGTAAGAGAGTAAGAAAAATTTAAACAGAAAAGTTAATAGTCAAATATACAAAGGCAAAATGAACTTTGGTACTTTATTAATTTTTGCTCAAAAATTTGTATAATTTACAATGTCACTAGACAGATATGCCAACCTAGGCTCGAGGCCTAGAGAAGAGACAGAAACTGAACAAGCAACACCAGAAGATTCCTCAAATAGTGTCTCCTACCTAAGCACCATGTCCACCTCCAATGGCACTTTATGACAAAAGTAAAAGATTATTTGGGGAATTGCCCCCTGCAACCCAAAATGCTGCCAAAGGAGCATGCAAACAATCTGACCATCTGCAAGCACTCAGTTCTCTGTCGAACTGTAACTACGATCACTGCCCTGAGTCAACATGAAACGAGATACCCATCCGAGCCAGCTCAACAGCCCTTCTAGCACCTGAGATCCCAATCAAGTGGCGGCCATAGCTATCTACTACTTCGCTAGCCATCCCACAAGGGATAGGCTGAACAATAAAAGCCATGGGCCACCAACCATCTCCAGCTGCTCGGGAAGAGATGGCAGTCCAACAGGTGGTGTCACCTAAAAGAAAGGAATTAAAATGGTCCTCTGTCTAAAAGAAAGAAGCCAATATGGTCTTCACCACCAACACCTCAAAAAATGCCTTCACAGGAAAGTCTTTGCTCCTCCAACCCGAAATAATTATCCTCTAGAGAAAGTTTTACCAAGAAAGCCTCTTAGACTTCATTAATGAAGGAAGCTAGGAGGTGAGGCGTCAAGAATATTTGAAGCCAAGCTTGCCCTTTTATAGGTGGTAAAGCAAGCCCAAAACACAGCATTTCAAGCAACAAATCTAGCCAACTATAACTCATTCCCATGGCTACCATGCTAATTCTATGTAGAGAATCTTTGCAACAATGACCAGTCAAAGCATAATAAATGAATGACAAATCAGCCATGCCTCAACCATGCTAAGAACCAGGCGTTTCTTTAAGAATGAACACCAAATTTAAATCAAGGAAAAGCTAATCTAGGGGGCCCGACCTACATCCTCAAAGCTCAAATTCAAACTCAAGGTTGGGGGCTAATGTTGGGCCCAACAAAAATTCAAACTGATCCATACCCACTGACCTGTCCCATGGATGGAATGGAGAATCTGAATTGAAAAGCATGGATTATTAGGCGCTCAATCCAATAGTACATGGCCTAAAAAAGAGCACAATAAAGTTCAAGTGAGCTGGGTGATCAGGTGATGCGGACATCCAAGACAAATATTTGCTTTCATTTTTCTTCCAAATTAGATTTGATTTTATTTCCATAATAATTTTAATTATTTGATTTGATTGGATTTTTATTTCGTAGAGATTTGACTTTATTTCTTTTTATTCTATTTCCCAATTAGGAGGTATTTGGTAGTGATTTTATTTTCAATTTTATTAGGCATTGGGTTCTTTATATAAGAATCCCTACTTCTATTATTTAGATATTGATTGATTGATGAATGAATATTCAAGAAATTGATTGCAATTGAGTAATTGTGACTTCCCTTTCTCTCTCCCCCTTGGTTTGATCTCTATCTTGTCTCTACCTCTCTAGCCTAATTTCTTATCTCTACCTCTCTATTTTCACCCTCCTCCCTACATCAAATTGGTATCAGAGATAAAAATCCTACCCTTTTATCTTCAGCACTATCACCACCCCACCAGTAACTACATCATCCCCACCCGTAACTTCCACATCCCTACCAGCATCAGTACCATCCCACCAGCACCGCCATCCACTGCCCATCCTGCCACATTCATCCTGTGCAACCAGTAACATCACTAACTCCGCCGCCTGCTGTCCCACCACCCGTTGGCCACCCTACAAAGGCCTTATTGTGCATCTGCTGGTCCATCACCACCACTGTCTCCTAACGTTTGTTTCTATCTCCGTAGAAAAAAAAAAAGAGTGGTTTTTGTTGAGCACCGCTTCTGTTTAGGTGTTCTATTTGTGAAAAAAAAGGTGTGATTTTTATTCTCGTGCCCGCCTCTGTCAAACGAAAAAAAAAAGAAAAAAAAAAGCAGAAGATTCAGCAGAAGAAGCAAAGAAATAGAGCAATCAACGATGCAGAAGCACACGGCGCAACACTCTCCGCTGACTAAGCCGGGGCCACCGCCACAGCAGGAGGTAGAACAAGCCGCTGCCACAAGCCATCCTCCACGTTGTTGCTAACCACCACCACTCCGATAGCCGCCACGCCAAACCCCACCAAGAACAACCATCTACACTGCCAGAGAACCCTAATTGACCGCAAACCAAATCCCACATTCCACCACCAACAACCAAAATTAACCCTAACCCAAATCATACCACCACCAGATAAATCTAGCCTCCACCGTCCAATCCAAAACCCTAGCCTCCACCGTCCTCCAGAAAAAAAAAAAAAAATCCAAAGACAGGGAGTAGAAAGAGAAGTCACGAATCGGGTGTCCCGAATCTTCATCTTCATTCTCTGTCTTTGTCTTCGCCCTCGTTCTTCTTCATCTTCGTCGCTTCATCAGATTCGTTCTCCTCAGCATCTTCTTCGCCTGCGTTCGTTTTCATCATCACCTTCATCGTCGTCGTTGTCGCCTTCATCGCTATCGCCGTCACAGCAGCCACCTGAGAGGGCCGTCACGCACTGAGTAGCCGCGCTTCTCTTCTCCCTCTCTCTGCGTCTGTGGGTTGTGGCCAAGGAAAGGTAAAGAAAATAGAAAAACCAAAAGCACAAACAGTAGCTAGGAAAAAAAAGAGAGGAAAAAAAAAAAAGAGAGAGAAAAAAAGGAAAAAAAAAATTTCAAACAATAGCAGATTCTCATCCAATCTCAAATAAGCGAGTCAGATCATCTCCAATGCAGTCTCAACAAGCTGGTCCAATCATCTCCAGGTGTGTTTGTTCCATCTTCTTTTGAGTAGCATATTTTGTTTATCTTTTATAGTCTTTAATTTTATCTGTGTGTGCCATTTTATTGTCAAAAAAAAAGAACTTCACACTACCTTCGATACACCTTTATTGCAATTGATTCTCACTTTATCATTTTAATAGATTAGTGATACTAGTTTGTATGGTTTGAACCATACAAATCTCACCAAAAAAAAAAAAATTGATTGATTCGGATCGTCTCAATTGTTTATTAATCTCCATCCCGTTATTTGTATTGGTATTGTATGCACTTGCGAAGCGGTCGGATTATCTCCCATATTATCCCCGACCTAATTATGGACTTTAACCAATTTGAAACTTTGAGTCAACAATTAGCCCAATTAGCTTCCCAACAACAACAATTGCAAGACCACCTGAGGGCCATTCAAACTGACCAGACTACTACTAGTCAAATTAATTTGGATCTCGCAAATCAAGTTGTCACTTTAGAATTAGGGCCTCACTCATCAGATGTTGAAAACTCTGATGCATCACATAACAAGGCTCATCGACAAAGGCACAGCAGACGAATCCCTCGTAGACACGATCACAGTCTGGATACTATGAACAAGAGCAAGATCTGGATGATCACTCTTCAAAAATATTAAATTAGATGCCCCTACTTTTAACGACTGCTTGGACCATCGAGTTTTCACTCAATAGGTTCAATATATAGATCATTTCTTTGAATGGTATAACGTGTCAGAAGACAGAAGAGTTCAATTTGCCAACTTTAAGTTGACCGGAAATGCCCAATTATATTGGGAAAGTGTTAAGGACCTCCTAATTAGGCATCAAGCCGCCCCTGTTTGGAGTTAGGCTGAAATGAAATGACGCATTCAAGAGAAGTATTTACCTCGTTCCTACTGTAGCAACTTACTCGATCAGTAGAATGCCATTTGACAAGGTAATCAATCCGTCACTGAGTATGTGGCTCAATTCTCCCAGCACATAATGATAAAAATGATACTATTTTAGATGAGCAGCTTATATTGCCTAAGGATGGAACAGTTCAGCGTTTTCTTGTCAAATGAATTGGCTGGATAGAGCCCGAGATTGCTTGGATTGCTAGCGTGCCAAGCCACCAGTTTGACCCCGGCATATTCCACCTCTATCAACGTCCGCAGGATTGCACATCTCTAGGCCCAAATCTTGTTCCTTCAGGCAACATTGGTGGCTTAGTTCGATTTCGATTCCACTTCCACGTCTCTCAGCATTGATGGCTGCTTGCACCGATGCTCGACTTGCGCTTGGGAAGTTCACTACAGAAGTTTAACTCGATGGGGTCGAGTTCCAACCACCTGGGGAGAATTGATGCGAACACCTACGGCGAATATTTGCTTTGATTTTCCTTCCAAATTAGATTTGATTTTATTTCCATAACAATTTTAATTATTTGATTTGATTTGATTTTTATTTCGTAGAGATTTGATTTTATTTCTTTTTATTCTATTTTCCAATTAGGAGTTATTTGGTAGTGATTTTATTTTCAATTTTATTAGGCATAGGATTCTCTATATAAAAGCCCCTACTTCTATTATTTAGATATTGATTGATTGATGAATGAATATTTAAGAAATTGATTGCAATTAAACAATTGTGACTTCCCTTCCTCTCTCCCCATTGGTTTGATCTCTTTCTTGTCTCTACCTCTCTAGTCTAATTTCTTATCTCTACCCCTCTATTCTTCTTGTCTCTACTTTCACCATCCTCCCTACATCACCAGGTGACATAAAACTATGGGCCAAAAACACAATTATCAATACGATTAATCTACAAATGCTAACATAGAGGAAGAAGTTAAGGAAAGCACAAATGCTCAGCTAAGCAGTTGACTCATTGTACTTAACCAATATTCAATGTTTTTAGCCTAAGATCCAATAGAAACATAAGCATCAGTGATCTCTATGATCAGAAAATGAGAAGCTTCTCACCGTGAGCCACCGCAATCTTGAATGTGCATGGTAGCAACTGACCAGAACTACCAGCATCCCCCATGTTTAGATCATGGCCCGTCACCCCATTCTAAGGAATTTGCTTATACATTGGCTTTATACTTCTATAAATATCAAGCCCCTTAAGGACAACTGATAATCTTACAATCTAAGAGTCAGACATATTAGAATCTGGGAGCATCTGATCACTCATTGATCCCTGTGATACTTAATATTCAATATTAGTCTCATACTACTTAGCCTGTACAAATAGGTTTGAAACTTACCTTCCAAAACACCTCCTCCCCATAAAATATTCTCTCAAAGTCTAGTCATTTAATCTTCTTCATTCTTTCTATCCGACTCATTTGTTAGAAACCATTTTATTGACTTGAACGTCAAAGGTTTATTCGAGAAGCTAGCCCCATTTTTTTTGAAGCCCTTGCTTTGATTTGTAGTGTGCATGGTTAGAGTTGAAAGGTCCAAGAACCTACTATAGAATCTCTCAAGCTAAAATCCAAATCCATGGTACACATAACTTATGTGTACAAACTTACAGCCAAAATAATAATAAAAAAGAACATAAACATGCATGTGCAACTGTGTAACAATGTTTGTACACATCTATTCAGATAAAATCACATGACCTTGAACTCAAGAAAACAAGCTCAAATTTTCAAGCGTTATCATGAGTTTGAACACAAGATTGCACATTTTTTTAACTCAAGTCAATAGACTGATCAAGTACATTTCCAGGGGGCCCACAAGGACCTCAATCCTTGCAGTTTGCACTCTAACAAGCATAACCAGCCGTACATTTCTATATGATGCTTTGGGCATGCTCATGCTTTCAGGTCACCTCCTAAGTTATATTCCAGATTGTCATCCAACAGATGGAATACTGGAAAAGATGAAATAAAATAAGCCCTGATATGGGAGCAGGAAGTCGAACAAACCGCTCGTGTCTCGAAAGTTCAGTAGTTTTCTCAACCTGTCAAGTGGAGAAAGACACATAGATTAGTGTTTCTAACAATTTTATTATACAAATAATAGGTAAAAGAGCATAGCTCACAACAACATCTTTAGCTTTCAAGTTCTTCGGCTCCACCAAATTCGGGTTTTCAATCTCAATAATGCCTTGAATCCCTTTTCGCTTTCGCTATTGTTTTGGATTGACAGCAACAAATATGACAAATGAGGAAGAAGGGAGGAACAATATCAGTAAGAAACATGACACAACCAAGATGAATCCTCAAAAGAAGAAAGAAAAAAAAGTACTACTAACTTGAGTCTCATCTTCAGATTCTTCTTCCTTGCCTTCTTGTGTCTCTTCCTCATCATGTTCAGCTACTTCCTGACAACATCATTCAGAAAAGTTCTGTTAGCATCATCAGGCTCCACTCAAGTTCAATCATGGAGAAGTTCTAATTATGTGGGGCCAACGATGCAGTATAACCAGCTGCCCCGTCGAAAAATCATATTATTTATACAGAGTCATAAAAAAAAGGTTACTTACTCGTTTAAAGGTGTGAGGACGAGTCGATATCCCATCAACTTCAACCATTTCATGTATAGAAATAAAAGAATGCAAGTTAGAACAGCAGAGGAATAGTGACCTTGCCAGATATAGCGTTCAATAAGCACTAGCATAAAATTTGCCTAGAACTCCAAACAAAACCAAAGAAGATAAATTTAAAAAAGAAAGCAAGTAGATGCAGTGTTAACACCCACAACCGTCAGAAAAAGGCCTATCTCTATCTTAATATTCTGTGAGGTAGATGAATCATTTCCAATATGTAGAAAGGTGTCAATCGTTCTAGGTCAGTGGTGCAGGGGCAAGTGAAATCTAACATTGCTAATAATGCTGATTCAGATGAAGAAACTATGTCAAGTATAGTTGAAGAATTCAAATACTCTACCCTTTCACTGCAGTTCATTCAATGAATTAGCCCAGTTAAATTTTCAGTGATGTCAGAATTCACCCACATATTATGCATAAATATAACTGTTTTTCATCAATAAGAACTTTCATGAATGCTTAGGTAATTTTAGTTCTTAATAAACACTACAAAAGGGGTATACATCTACAGGAAACTGAGGAAAGAACAAATGTAGACAAACACTATCAAGAACTCAGGAAATGATAATTCCAGCTTCTTTTTACCTATCAGTTCCCATCTCTCCTAAAGCAAAAGCGACAAGAACTAATTGCTTCTAGATCTAGGAAATTGAAAGAATCCTTGTTTTCTTTAAAAGAATATTTCTTCCACTTGAAATAGACCACATCATAACAAGAACTTCAATAAACCGTAATTTCCTTCTGTATTGGTGAAATTTTGATATAATATCATATTACAACCCCTCACCAAAATGAAATAAGGTTAAGTATCCTTTTGCATAAGATACAGCACAAACATACCCAAAAACTTCAAAGCTAAGCTTAAAGTCTCCATCTATACAGACTAACATAACACCATAATATTACTTTTGCCAGACACAACCCATGATTACTTTTTTTAAAACAAAGATCTTATCGTTCAATTTTCTCCGGTAGATAAAATAAGCTTCCTGCAAAGTTCAGATAACTAAAAGATGAGGAAGTAATTATACGCCAAGGAAAGCACGAGGACCACCATACCACAACTCTGACATAAAATCCAGTAAATTAAAAAATCTAGCAAAAATATCAGCGTGCAGGAAGTGAACGTAACCGATAATTCAGAAGAATCAGCAACCACGACAACAAGGTTTTAAAACCTTACAAGTAGCAAATATTAGTCCGAATTCACAGATTTTTTTTTTTTTTTTTTTTTTTTTGAAATATTGCATATCTGAAGAAAAAGCACCAAATTCGTCCGTGAAGAAGCAATCGTCAAAATGGACGTCAGGAGTCCAGCATAAATATTTAAAAATAGAGAAATTCAGGTCAAGACGATTAACATAATCAGCGAGAGGTCAACAATTGTAATTCAAATCAACGCAATCAGATCGAACGACTATAACGAACATCAGAAAACTTAGAATCGTGATCAAAAAGGGGGGAAAGAGAGTTTACGGATCTCTTGGGGAGTAGAGAACTGACGGCGACCAGTAGGCTTGGCTTTGAACTTTCCTCTTCCCATGATAATAATCTTCTTCTTCAAATCAAAATCTTGGACTGCTATGTCGAATAAGATGAGAGAATTAAGGATCTGAAGTTCTAATTTTGAAAGGAACTTTGCCCTTCGAATTGTATCGTCAAATGCAGTCGATTCTTCCTTATCATTGCGCTGTTTTCTCTGTTGGCTGGACTACAAACATTAACTTCCAGGTCCACTTGCTTAGCGTAAGGCGTAAGCGACTGTGTAGTATTCGAGTTCGGGTTGACTCGTGAGTCACCAGGTTAACCATTGATGAATCCTGAGGGAGTATATTCTAGTTTTCTTGGCTGAGAAACTTTGGAAAAATATTTTGTTAGTGTGGAGTCAAATTCAGCTTTGGACAGCCAACACAACTGAAACAATATTTGAAAATGATATATAATATGCTTGATGAGTATTGTAACTGACCACCCTATGAAAATTAGCCCAAAGTAAATCTAAATCAGACACAAGCACAAGCATCAGTGATCCAAACTACCCGTGCTACCCAATTTGACGGACATATCTGACGACCTTAAACGGTTTGTTTTTGTGGCGGAGATGGAACTAACCTAACAGTTGGAATGGTTTCTTATTCTTATCTTAAAGTAATGGTCTTGGGCATTGGTTGAAACCACCGGTTGGGTTAAACTTTATCCGCTCGGTAGTTTCCTAGACAGTTGACAAGAAGAGTCAACCGTCCCCCAATTTCTATAAAAACTCATTCTTTCCAACAGGAAAAGAGGTCAGCACTTCAAATAAAGAAAAAACGATTAAAAGACGCCTAGAATACACACTCTCTCTTTCAAACTAAGACGCTTTAATAAAAGTGTAAATCCCAAAACCATAAACATAGTCATGAACACTTAATCTTACATCTTCTGTTTTTCCTCTCTTTTAAGAAGAATACTTATTTAAGTGTCAGAGAATATACCAGGGAGTGAGTCCCGTTAAATTCTTTGAATATATTTTGTGATTGCACAGTATTCAGATTAAAGATGTACAAAGATCGAGTCTGCTTCATACCCAATAGACAAATTTTGGCCCTCCTAATTCATACTACAATTTGGATCCTTAGACGCATCATAGGTGTCGTCTATGAAAAGACGACTAAATGTCCGATAACCACACTTCTAATAACAACAGGGTGAACACAAGAGTACAAGTAAGTACCCCAGTCAAAGACGCCACCTCATGTGGCAATTGCCCCTAGGTACAGTTAGGTGGATGATCATCCCGACCATTGCATACGTGAACTTGCAATAAGAATTGATGACATCTCCAAGGCCTTCTAAACTATATGCACCCAGTTTGATGAACAACCGAAGTGGGCTTCGTCTTCTGCCTCTCGAACAACAACCTCCAGGCGAAGGAGAAGGGGAAGAAATCCAGGTAGATAAAGGCCAATGACCTAAAAACCTCGGGACTCAAGTTGCTTCGAGTAACAAAACTTTGACGCGATTAGAGGGTCGTCTCAGTTGTAGGACCAAGCAGGATAGCCCCTAGAGACAAAATCATCATTATTCTCGAGACGATAGGAAATCCACCCAATAGGCCGGAACCTCCCACGACGCGCTCCCTCCGAGAGTTGTGAGCCGCTAGGCCTCTCAGGCTCAGCAAAACCCTTCGAAATTGAGGACCTTCCTCAATGAGAAGAGAATGGATGCTCCTCCTCAAATGGAGGAAAAAGTTGAAAAAATATGGCAACACGTTTTTGGAGGAGACGTCGGAGGACGAGCCGCTGACTTGCGGAGATCTTCATTCACTATGGAAATCTAAACTCATCCGCTCCCTCATATGTTCAAGATGCTAGCCCTAGATCTGTATGATGGAAACACTGATCCTGTGGACCATCTATACCATTTCTACACTCTTCTGAGCTTCTAAGACATGGATGAGGCAACGATGTGTCTATACTTTTCCTTGACTCTTAAAGGGGACGCCCAAGAATGGTTCTATTGGCTTCAACCGAACTCCATCAAAACATTTCAGGACTTGGCTGATGGTTTCCTATCCCAATTCGCCCCCAGTAGAAGGAAGGAGAAACAACTATGGCATCTGGCTTAGGTTAAAGAAAGGCCAAATGAGAGTTTGAAGAAGTCCCTGGATAGGTTCATGATCGAAGCCAGGAAGATACCCAAGTTCACCAATGAGGTGAAGCTAAGCACTTTCATATTGACGTGGAAGCCGGGAGACTTCTTCAAGCATCTGTCCCACAAGGACTCACAGCCGATAAGGCCAACGAAGCAAAATGGTTAGAACGAGGGAACCAATTCCACCAAAAGACGATGGAAGAAAAGAGGAAAAATGGGGACCACATGTGTCCTCGAGGACCAAGGAAGTAGCATAAGTCCGAATCGACACCACGAAGGGAGTTCAAGCCTCTGGACCTAACTTCTTTAAATGACTCCCATACCAACATCTTGATACATATTTGGGATGAAAAATTTTTAAATAGCCGAAGGAATTGAATAACCCAGATGGAGGTGACTCGTCAAAATATTATCACTACCATCGATGTGAGGGCCATAGCATTGAAGATTATAGGACGCTATAGAAGAAAATTGAAGAGCTGATCCGAAAAGGACACCTCTCTCACTTTTTGTATAGACCCAGACAAACTTTTAGTAGAGCAAATGGAGATGAGGTTGAGCAGCTGAGGAATCGAGTGGCAATTGGCGTTGTGAACATGATCACCACACATCCTACTTGATGTATCCTGAATCTAAACTTCGAATGGATTTGGGTCGAGTTGGTCTATCGGATTCCAATCTTCATCTGTTGAGCTTAGAATTCTGTACACTACAATTTCAAATAAGAGGTCAGGCGATGGCGGAATTTCTTCCGATTGAAAATACTCCGACGCTCAAATCAGTAATCAGCCTTTTGAGAAATAGAAGGTAAAATACAATGAATGCAAGGACGAATGCGAGAGATGTGTTCGAGAATGATGGTGGGGGTGCACTAGCGGAGAGAGTGGCTTTGATTATGGAAGCTTGCGAAAAGCAGTTTCTCTTAGTACTTAGCCCGCAGGAAACTATTAGCAGAGAGAAAAGGAGAAAGTGTTGGAAAGCTTGAGAGCGTGGAGAGCTTTTGTAAGCTTGAGTTTGCTATAGGGCATTTAGTAGGCGAGAGAGCACGCTTGTGGAGTGAGTCTCCATAGCCTTTTATAGTCGTGGACTCTTGCTGCCTTCCTTAGGTGGCAAGGTGAGATGCTCGCCTACTGTGGGGATCGTTGCCTTTCTTAGGATGGGTGCGGGTGCCATTTTAGGCTGCAACGGTCAGGAATGAGGATTCCTTTCCTTCCGTGGAGATACTGTGTGCAGCGATCGTTAGGACACCTTTTGCGGATCGTGCAATGATTTGTGCGCCTTCCTCTCGGGATGTGCCCTGAATATGATAGGTTGTCGTTATAGAGGAGATTGCCTTTCTTGAAGATGCGTGAAATTAGAACAGACGACCGTTGAGGCTTGGGAAGGTCTGTGTGGGCCGGTTTAGACATGGGCTTCATTTATCCTAGGCCGCGACTGGCCTACTTTCTGCTTCTTCGGTTAACGGTAGCGTTAACCATCACGGTTTAAATGGGTCGCTGTTGATCTTGGGCCACTTGCCCTTTTTGGGCCAGCCTATTGCTGACGTCCCCATCACTGCTTGGGGAGAAATTTCAAAGAGCTCAAGAATAGCAGCCGACCACAAGAAACCAAGGGTATGATTTAGGAATGATGCCATTAGCTTTAGTGATGAAGATATGACACAAGTAACTTTCCCACATTCTGATCACTTGGTTGTAACCGCACTCATCTCTAATGGTAGCATGGACTACCAATTAAAATGAGTGTTTATTGATAATGAAAGTTTAAAAATTTTGTTTTATCTTGATGCGTACTTTAAATTAGGATTAAAAAGAAGTCAATTGAAAACCATCGAGGGATCCCTGTACGGACTGGACAATGAACCAATACCTGTCAAGGGTTTGTCCAACTTAAAGTTACACTGGGCATCTATCTGAGGACGGCCACCAAGATGCTTTCTTTCTTGGTAGTAGACGGTCTACAATGCTATCCTCAGACATTCTTGTTTAACAGTATTTAGAGCAGTGACTTCAATCCCGTATTTGAAGATAAAGTTTTCAACCACGTTCGGTATTGGAGAAGTCCTTGGTGATCAAGTGATCAGGCGGATATGTTACTTGTCCCAAATTATTTAGACACCCCCAGTTAACAGATCGAGGATCTTGACTTCTGTGATAAGACCATATTATTGCAAGCTCAATCTCGGGAGTCTACAAACCGAATTCCTTTGGACCCTAATGATCCGGAGAAGTGCATACAAATTGGAAGTTCTTTATCTGAACCCCTTCAAAGTCAACTTACCGATTTTCTCCAATAAATTTTCGACGTCTTTGCCTGGACACCCAGCAATATACTAAGGATATTGATTGGAGTAATGGTCCATAAGTTGGGCCTAGATTTCAGTCATAAGCCAGTCTAGCAGAAACGAAAGAATTATTTGGTTAAAAAACTGATTACCATTCATGAGGAGGTGAAGAGATTACTTGACGCTGGATTTATTAGAGAAGTTTAATATTCAGATTGGTTATCTAATATGGTCATGGTTAAGAAAAGTAATGGGAAGTGGAGGATGTACGTTAATTTCATAGACGTCAACAAAACATGTCCGAAGGATAGCTTTCCATTATTGATGATTGATTTGCTCATAAACTCAACATCCGAACATAAACTATTGAGCTTCATGGATGCATATTCAGGTTTCAACTAAATTCGGATGAGTCTAGAAGATGAGAAACTCACAACGTTTATGACCGACCAAGGGACATACTATTATAAAGTTATGCCTTTTAGTCTAAAGAATATTTGTGCCACTTATCAACAGCACGTCAATAAAATGTTCGAGGCCTAGATCGGACCAAATATGGAAGTGTATGTGGTTAACATGCTCACCAAGAGCAAGGCAACCAATGACCATATTCGCGATCTGGATGAGGTATTCAATGTCCTTTGGATGCATTAGACAAAGCTCAATCCGATGAAATGTATGTTCGGAGTGATCTCAAAAAAATTTTGGGTTTTAGTATTTCACATCGAGAATTTGCCATGGTTTGTGAAAGAAGTCCAAAAACTAACCGAGAGGTTAGTAGCACTCCCGATTCTTATCTAAGTCGGCCAAAAATTACTTGCCTTCTTTCAAGGCTTTGAGGGGAATGAAGGCTGCCGATTTCTAGTGGACGACCGACTGTGAAGCTACGTTCCGAGAGCTTAAGGAGTATATCTTGAACTCACCACTACTAACTTCCCCTCAAGAAGGTACGGAGCTATATTTGTATCTTGTTGTGATTGACACTACACTAAGTTCGGTCCTAATTCGACATTAGTCCGATGGACAGCGGCCTTTGTACTCTGTCAGCAAAATCTTAACCGACTCAAAAACTCGATATATCCATGCAGAGAGGGTAGCACTAGCGCTTGTGTATTTCACTCGGAAACTCCGACCATATTTTCAGGTGCACAAAATTATTGTCATGACTAAGCAACCATTAAAAGGAATATTGCAAATGCCAAATTTGTCAAGACGACTGGTCAAGTGGGCCATTGAGTTGGGTGAGTTCGACGTAGATTTTCGACCGAGGCCAACCTTAGAAGGCCAGGGCCTGGCAAACTTTATTGTTGAAATAACGATCCCAACTCTGGAGACCCTCGACCTTATTAAAGCCGATGGTTATCAAAATACTCTAGCATGGATTTTGCACGTGGACGGTTCTTCAATGCGAGTAAGTTGTGGTGCTTAACTCCGATCTTCTGACCATCACCGACTGACGGTACTATTTCCTGCGGGAGGAGGTTGTCGCACGCGTACTGTGGAAGCCCCCTAAGGTTTTTTTTTTACCACGAACGAGTCGCTTGGTAGGGGATCAAGGTTTAATCCGACTGCATATGGGCTACTTGGTACAGGGTCAAGGTTTAATCCGGCCACATATGGGCCGCTTGGTACGGGATCAAGGTTTAATCCAACAACATATGGGCTGTTTCGTATGAGACCAAGGATTAATCTGACCACATGTGGGCTACTTGGTACTGGACCAATGTTTAATCCTACTGCTTCTGGGCCACTTGATACTAGACCAAGGTTTACTTGCAGGTGAATGAAAGCTCACTCAACTTATGGGCAACCTAGTTCGTCTGAATTTATGCAATTTCACACATGCATTCATATGGGAAAGAAAAACAGTGATAACAGAAACATGCGAATAAATGAATCATTTTATTAAACGTGATACAATATTACAAGTACTCTTTAGCACACGTGTGACCTACATAGGCCTGGTGAGAACCTTATTGGTAGTCTTTCTTCAGATGGACGACATTCCATGTCCTTGAAACTACCTTGCAGTTTTGGGTTTGATGCTTGTATGCACCGTTCTGCAGAATGACGAAGATGATGAACGATCCTTCCCAATTCGGGGAGAGTTTGTTCCTATTGGCTGTATTCCCGGTGGCCTCTATGCTCTATAGGACCAGATCTTCCGTCTCAAACTATCGAGCCTTTACTTTTTTATTGTAATATTGGGCAATCCACCATTGATAGGCGGCTATTTGAATCCTTTCAACATCCTGCGCCTCTTCTAGTAGGTCGTAGTGGAGCCACTTGGAGTTATTGAGCAGGTGAAAGGCCTCAAGCCAGAGGATAGGGAGCCCAATCTCAACCAGGATGACAGCCTCAATTCCGTAGCACAACTAAAAGGTGTTTTACGTGTCAGCTCTTTGGGTGTTGTTCGGTACGACCAAAGCACGGAGGAGAGGTTGTCAACCCATGAGCCCCCTGCGTCCTCTAATTTGGTCTTTAGTCCGTGCAACGGGGTTTAGTTGGTAACTTCCACCTGCCCGTTCGCCTGTAGATATGCTACCAAGGTGTGGACCAACCTAATACCCAAATTGGCGCAATACTTGGTGAAACGTTTACTAGTAAATCGGGTTCCGTTGTTGGTCTTGATGACCTCGGGGATCCTAAGTCTGCAGACTATACTCTGTCAAACGAATTTCATGGCATTCTACCCGGTTATTCGGGCGAGCGGGGTGTCTTTGACTAATTTTGTTAAGTAGTCGATACCTACTACGATGAACTTCCTTTATCTGGACACAATGGGAAACTGGCCAAAAATGTCGAACCCCCATTGTGCGAATGGCCAGGTTACTTGAAGTGTCCTCAGCTCCATAGGCGGCTTGTCACGACCCAGAAACACAATATACGTAGGTCAAAAATAAAATCGATAATAATATTTTCATCAACTATAAAAATCTAACCCGAGCGTGACAGTCATACACATACATGACCCGATATTAAAAAACTCACACAAGATCTCATCGGATATAAATTTGGACAAACATAATACACAACCTACTATCCACAATCACAAATGAGGTATTAAACATAATAACAACTCATCAACATAATACAATAACTCCAATACATCCAATACATGGATCAAAGCCCTCATCCGGCCAAAGACACAATCATATCACATTCTCAAGATCTGAAACATGTCCAATATGAACATCTCTACTCACCGATAGAGATCTGCCACATCAAATTGCGTCTGAACTCCTGTAAGCATATCCATGCACTAGTCTGAAGGGATAAAATATGAAAACATGAGCCTAGAGCTCAACAAGTATCATGTATATGAAAATGGTGCATATAAATTAGATGGAAGGGATAACAATCACAACTATGTCAAAACAAAACACAAGGTCCGTGAAAATCCCTGAAAATCGAGGAGATGTCTTGTACTAAATCATCGTCCGTATCAAACAATCTATCTGGGACATAATCATAATAAATACGATCCGATCAAATCTCATAGACGATATCATATCATATGATCCGAGGTCACATAGGCCACAACCGTCACCACATCCTTGTGGGACACATACCATCGTTCGGATTTATATCTCATAATACAGAAATCGAGAGAAGACTGCCGGAACAAAAATATAAATCAACACATATTCTGGGTTTGTCACATATTTATACGTACGTGACATTCTTATCGCCTAACTGTGAGCCAATCAGTGTATTTCAAAATCATCGTCCACCCAAATACATGTAGAATTACAAAGCATGCACGAAATCGGAGAACCAAAGATAAATAATACCAACTTGAGGAAGGGTTACCCTAGTTCGGTAACCCCGGCTATATCAGCTACGATTTAGGCCAGTAGCTCAAGGCCATCCATGTACTTTGTCTTTCATAGATTAGAAACTTGCTCACTATATTTTACCACCCACGGCTTTAGGTACAACATCGAGTTTTAGTTATATATTAAGACGTCCAAATATATTATTCTGTCAATTTCTTACGATGGTTCTCATTTAAATACACAATGGTACAAGTTAGCTACTAAAAGTCTTAACCTTTCTTTCGGCGGAAGTAGCCATATCATATATGTCTCCATCGGGACTAAGTCTCCCCATCGGGAGTGGTACCAATATCTCATACCTCAGATCACATATAACGACCCATCGGGTCTCGGACCGCCAAGGTCCCGTAGTGACCCCGGCCCCGACAGCACACATGATTAATCCAAGGCCTGATTCAAGGTTCCACAATATATAGATACACAAATATACATATATACCGTTCGGATATCCGAAAACCCTCCAAATCATAAATGTCAGAGTTAAACCACCGTATAACTAATAAAACATATATGCATGTACATAATTAATAAATTAAATATATATAAAAATACATGCATGTTAGTAAAATCTTCCACAGTAGTCAACATATATCGAAAATTAAATCAGATTAAGAATAAGGCTAGAGGATACTTGTCTTAATATTATACTCCACAGATCTCAAAAAAGGATTTCCCGAAATATCCAATATGTGCCTTTCTCTCTCTTGCCTCACGCGCGCCCCACGCGCTGCCCTCTCTCCTCTCTACGCACGGCCTCGGCCGCACTACTGCCACCACCTGCCAGCGACCACCGTCACCGCCGCTGCCTCCCGTCCGGCCGCCATCCTCTCTCGCGTAGCTTCTCTCCTCGCGTGGCTTATGCTGCCTCTGTCGTTGCTGTCGTCGCTCCTCTGCTCTGCTCTACCACGTCGCCTCACGTGGCCGTTGCCGGCCTCCCCGACCTCACCTCTCCGGCACTAGCGTCGCTTCGCTGCGACAATCATCCTCGCGTGGCTTCGTCGTAACTCTCTTCGCACAACCCACACCGCGCGCCACCCTCGCTTCAGCCAGCGACCATCGAGGCCTCACCCGCAACCCTCATCGCCGTGGCCGTCGCCACCGCCTCCTTCCTCTCCCTTCTCCTCCTTCTTCTCTTCCTTCTTCTTCCAGCATGAAACCCTTGCCCCCTTTCTCCTCTCTCTCCCCGACTCCCTCTTCCTTCTCTTTCCTATTATTTTCTTTTTTATTTTTTCTTTTATATTTATTATTATTATTATATTTTACTTTTTTTTATTTTCAAATCCAACTTGGTATTCGGACAACATCACAGGCACACTCCAGACACCACTCTGAAATTCCAATCATTTTCGAAAATTTCACAATATCTTAATTTATTTTCACCACATCCGACATACCCAAAAATTATGATAAATATTAAAATAATCCAAACAGGATCAGAAATATTACACGACGGATGGTGTAGGTTGCCGTAGACTTGGCAATTCTTGCACCTTTTCACGAACTCCATGGCGTCCCTCTTCATGGTCGACCAATAGTACCCCTGGCGCATCACCGTGAAGGCTTAGTTCTTGCTACCGATGTGTGACCCATAGATATCAATGTGGACCTCGCTCAATATGTAGTCAGCCTCCTCCGGTGTGAGATACCATAGGTGAGGGGTCGAGTACCCACAGCAGTAAAGTTTTTCATCCACGGTGGTATACTAGCCGGCCGTGTTCTTTATACGCTTGGCCTCGTCCGGATTTTTTTGGTAGGAATTTGTCCGCATTGTACCTCCAGTAAGGTGACATCTAATTTTTGCCGTCAGAGACTTGCATCGCTTTCAGCTCTTCAATGCTAGAGTACTGCTTCAGACTCTGCCATTGCTACCCTTGCAAATTGATCGACCTTCCAAATTTTTGCCCTTGAGATGTGAACCATGTCAAACTTTTGGATCATGCTCTTTCCCTTAGCCAGGTATTTTGCGACCAACAGGTTTGACGCTTCAAATCTTCCACAGACCTAGTTGACGATCAGCTCTGAATCACTTCATACAAGCACGTGCCTTGCCGACCATTCCTTGGCAAGTCGCAATCCTGCGAGCAGGGCTTTATACTCGGCCACGTAATTGATGGCTGGAAACCCTAACTTCAAGGAGTATCTTACTTCGAATCTATCATGGGTCGTAAGGATTATTCCGGCCCCACTACCCAAGGCCATCCACATAAATAGCCCAATCTAGCATTTCAGTCTGGTGGTCAATGTTGCTGGCGTAGTCTATATCTGGACTTGGGGTTGCAGTCTTAATGATGAAGTTGGCCAACGCCTACCCTTTGATGGCCAGCCCGGGCTGGAACTCTATGTTGAACTCAACCAATCTGATGGCATACTTAGCTAGTCACCCAAACACGTTAGGTTTTTGTTGGATACCCTTCAATGGCTAGTCAGTCAGGACAATTATCTAGTGAACTTGGAAGTAGGGCCACAGCTTCCTAGCTGAAAAGACGAGTGCCAGCACGATCTTCTCAACGTGGAGGTATTGAGTCTCGGCACTAGCTAACGTTTTACTGACGTAGTAAACCGGTCATTGCACATCATACTCTTAACAAATCAAGATGGAGCTTAGCATCGCCTCTAAAACTACTAAGTATAGGTACAGCTTCTCGCCCTCTCTTGGTGACATCAGGAGAGGAGGGATAGCCAAGTAGTCCTTCAGTTTGTTGAAGGCGGTCTGATAATCAGTCATCCATTGAAATCCATTCGTCTTTATCCCCCCTCAAGGCCTTGAAGAAAAGGAGGTACTTGTCTCCAGATTTAACCATGAAGTGAAAGCACACTACAAGTCCCCCAATTAGCTTCTCCGCGGTGGGGTCATGTCCATAATGGCCTTTACTTTCTCTAGGTTTGCTTCGATCCCCCGCTGATAGACAATGAAGTCCAAAAACTTCATGGAGGATACTTTGAAGAAATACTTAGGGGGGTTCAACTTCATCAGGTGTTCCTAGAGCACCACGAAGGCATCAGTGAAGTCGCGAACATAGTCATCGATGGTCTTACTTTTGACAAATATCTCATCTACATACACTTTCATATTCCAACCGATCTACTTTTTGAACATTTTGTTCATGAGCCTTTAGTAGGTGACGCCTACATTCTTCAGACCAAAGGACATGACCCTGTAGCAATAGGTCCACTAGTCGGTCATAAAGGAGGTGTGCTCCTCATCTTTCAGGCTTATTCGGATCTGCTTTTACTATGAATAGGCATCTATGAAACTCAACAGTTCATACCCAAATGTGGAGTCTACTAGCAAGACAATCTTCAGCAGCGGAACGCTATCCCACAGGCATGCCTTATTAACATCAGCGAAGTCGATGCACATCTGCTACTTTTCGTTGCTCTTTTTAATGAGAACTACGTTAGAGAGCTAGTCTGGGTACCGAACTTTCATTATAAATTTGGCTTCCAACAACTTCTTCACTTCCTCCTGAATGGCTATGAGCTTTTCTCAACGAAGTGGTTCCTCCGCTTCTACCTAATATACTTACAGTGAGATTGACACCTAACTTGTGAACCATTATTTCGGTCGGGATCCCAGGCATATCGATGAGGGTCAACACGAAGACGTTTGCATTCTGCCTTAAGAAGCTAATTAGCTAGTCAAGCAAGGGTCCAGCGAGTGAGCCTCCTATATGTATATATTTCTCCAGGTAATTCAGATCCAAGGGAATGAGGTCGATGGCCTCGTCGAACAGTGCCTGTTGCAGAGTTGATTCATTGCGATTGTCTAGGTCTTATGTCGGCCTATCGATGCCATTCTAGTTGACCTAGGATACATAACACGTCTGATTGGTCACTTGGTCGTCCAACACATCACCGACACCGCATGCTGTTGAAAACTTAATTTTTAGATAAAGTATTGATGTCACGACTTCGAATGCCGCCAAGCATGGTCGGCCAAGTATTGTATTGTATACTGAAGGTAGGTCGACAACTCAGAATGTGAACATGCGGGACGTTGTCCAAGGGTACGTGCCCATGGTGACTTCTAGCTAGATGATCGCTTGGACGGCCACTGGTTTGTTATCTAGTCCATAGAGTGGCCATTCGGTCGGTTTCAGTTGACTCTTCTTCAGACCAAGTATGAAATAAGTGTCAAGATAAAGTAAATCGTGTGAGATTTCATTATCGATAAAAACTCATTTCAGTTGGTAATCTACGTTACCATCTGAAATGAGGGCGAATACAACTAGGGGGTCAACATAGGAAGAGATTACGTGTGTCATATTGTCGTTGCTACAACTAATGAGATCATCCCCTACCCTTGGCTTTTTATTCTCTATCGGCCTCTCCTAGCGGTCCGGATTATGGGTTTTGGGCGGCCTAGCAGTCATCATATTAACTACTCTGGCCACGACCCAGTTCCTTAGTTGCTGCTACTCTGGCTTGTCTTTGCCAGTTGAACCGGGATTCTAACCTAGGTTCCCCAGAAATTTGGTGTGGTGGCCTCTCTGGATCAATTCCTCAATTTTCTTCTGTAGAGTCCGACAATTCTGTGTACTATAGTCCGGAGATTGATGGAAGTCATAGTATTTCGTCGATCTCCTCCCTTCAAATTTTTCACCGGTTTCAGCCACTTTAAAAACTTTTTCTCTCTAATCCGCATGAGGACATTCACCCAGGTTTCAGCTTAAACTCCCACCGCACAGTTAGCTCCATCTTGGGCTGCTTTTGGCGGGGATTGTCATGGCTCCCATTCTTCCTCTTTCCGTTTGTCGACCCAGGGTGTGGGTGTTCTACCCGTCCTGGGTTCTTTGCCTCATTAGCCTCCTCCACCGCTATATAGGCTCGAGCAACAAATTTAGCCTTCCAAAACGTTTATTGGTTCTTATGAGCCAGATTTTTAAAAATGTCACCAGGCCCCAGAGTATAAATGAAGTTGCTCAGCTTCACCTTATCGGTGAGCTTAAGTATATTTCGGACCTTAGTGGTAAACTGCCTCAAGAACTTCTTCTTATTCTTGCCCGGCCTTTGTTTTATGTAGGTGAGGTGCCAAGCCTACTTCTCTTCTCGGTGGCTAGAGGTACACTATGCCAATAAGCTATCGGCAAGATCCTAGAAACTCTAGATCGAATTCATCAGTAGCTAATAGAATCCAATCTAGGCTTCCCCCTTTAGAGTAAGGGGAAGCACTAGCACATAAAACCCTCCTCTAGGCCCTAGAAGCTGAGCAAGGTGCGGAAGTAGTTAAGATGATCCTGGGATCAGTATTCTAGTCGTATGGATCCAAGGCAGGCATTTTGAACTGCAAAGGGCGTGACTGAGTCTAGATCTCCCTGGTGAAAGGAGATCTCTTTATATTGAAGGAGTGCTTGTCGGCTTCTCCTTTGAACACATGCCTCCATATCTTGTCAACTTTCTCCACCGCCCGTAAGGATGTTGCAAAAATTTTTTCATTGAGGTAAGTCCTCAACTTCGAATGTCTAGCAGAACGGTGTGGTGCTGGCCAGCTACTGCCATTGGCCGGTTGAGTAATGCAAGAGGCTCCTTCTTGGACCAGGGGCCTCTCCTCATCGCGGGATTAGCACGGATTTCTTCATTCCGGCACTCCTCTAGGGTCTTGCAACTCAGCCATCCTTCTAGTCCGGAATGACTTCTGGCGTTCAAGGCCGTTGGGACGTTAGAGTTACCCAAGCATATGGCCATTCTGACCGAATTCTTCTTTCATTGGCCTCCGCACCTGGGGGCCGGGGTTGGGCAGAGGAGGGAGCCCCCTGCCTCTACCTTCCTTTGTGAGCACAAAGCGTTTGGAGCATTCGAGACATGTTGTTCATCTGCTCCGCTATAGCCAGGACGATGGAGGCTGGTTGCTCCTCTACCCAGCTACCCGCGGAGGGGTCGTCGCTAGGGGAGGTGACATCTTTGGCCAGAATGCTAGCTTGAGCTCTTGTGTTTACCATACTTGTCGAAGGAATAGTGGTTAGGCCTTTCATTCGGCTCCCACAGACGACGCCAATGATACATCCTAAATCAAAATCTTTAACAGGGGTCTCAGGTTCGTGCTAACGTGTGTCTTGGTCTTTATACTACTTGGTTTCGATCCTGCACACCACAACCAAAGACAAGAAGTCAAAGAAAAATGGTAGGATTGCTCTCTGATTTATCATCCGACGCTCAAATTAATTATCCTTCTTCCAAAATGAAGAAATGAAGAATGCAAAAATAGAATTTACTGGGAATGGAGCAGGGAAGGGAATTTATGAGTCTGACTCGGAGGGGGCGCTTGGCGCGGAGAGCAGCTTTTGGTGGTACGCTACATCGATTAGCTTTTCTAGCCACTAGGTTCGCGAAGAGCGAATGATGGGAAAGAGAATGGCGCTTGAGTCATTCAAAGGTGGGATTGCTTGTGTCGGTTTGAGCACTAAAATGAGCGTACCATTGGAGTGTATCACCACGACTTTTTATAGCCGCCCGACCTTGTCACCCTTCCTTAGGCAGCAAGGCTGGTTACCAACTGCCTGGGGTGGTTTCCTTCCATCCTGAGAGAAGATGGTGGTGCAATTTATGGCAGCAACAATTGGAAGGAAGGAAACCTTCCTTCTTCATAAAATTGCTGCATACGATAAATATTTGGGTTTCCATTGTGGGATATGCGCTGATTTGGGACTTCAATCCCAGAGGAGATCGCAATTTGGGGAGATACTCCGTATTCTGACCTGTTAAGGCAGACAATCTCTTGCGCACGGGAATTGGGTCATGGGTCGTATCCGATTTTCTAAAAGTCATCTCTGGTCAATTTGGGCGTTGACCGTCCATAGGGCCAGTGGGCCACATTCTCTTGGGTTGATTGCCTTTTTTGGGGCAAGCCTATTTCAGCCGTCCCCATCATTATATATTTTAAATATTTTTTCTCACCCTTTAATTTTCTTCTTTGCTTAATATTATTCATATTAAGCATGATTGTTATGTTGTGTGAAAATAATACATTTGCTCAGTGTAATAAGAATTTTCACATTTTAAAAAAAAAAATTCTAGCCCCTAGATGAGTTTGGGGATGCTGCTTCTAGCAGGAAAAATGACGATATTGATGGGTATTGTCATCGATGACCTAAGAGGAATATTTCACTCATGGATTCAATCCATAAAGTATGAAGGCCCAAATGACCTACACAGCCCAATTCGGTGGACACGTCCGACCGCCTTACATAAATGGTTCACTCCTGGAACAAAGATGAAACCAACGCCAATGGTTGGGACAGTTTTCCTTTCTTATCTTAAAGTAATGGCATTGGGCGCTGGTTGAAAATGCTAGTTGGGCTAAATCTAATTTACCTGGCAGTTTCCTCGACAGTTAACAAGAGAATTCAACCATCTCCTTCTATAAAACCCCTTCCTTCCAATAGGAAAAGGGATCGACATTTCAGACAAATTAAAAGTAATTCAAAGATTCCCAGAGCACACACAACCTCTCTCTAAAACTAAAACGCTTTTATAAAAGTACAAACCCCTAAACAAGAAACATATTTATAAATACTTGAATTTGCATCCTCTCTTTTTCCCCTCTTTAAAAGAAGGATACTGACTTGAGCGTTGGAGAATCTACCGGAGAGTGAGTTTCGTCAAATCCTTTGACCGTATTTTGTGTTGCACTAAATTTAGATTAAGGATGTACGGAAACCAAACCCGCTTCAAGCCTAATAGATAAACTTTAGCCCCCTAATCTATACTATAATTCGGATCCTCGAATGCATCATTGGCACCGTTTGGGGAAAGCGACTAAAAGTCTGATAACCATATTCCTATGAAAGACAACATGGTGAATACACGAGCATAAGTCAATACCCTAGTCAGAGATGGCACCTCATGTGGTAGTTTCCCTCCTACGGCTAGTCAGGTGGACAATCATCCTGACCCTTGCATATGCGAACTTGCAATGAAAATGGACGACATATCCAAAGTTATCCAGACTATATGCACCCGACTTGATGAATGGCCAAAGGGGGCTCAGTCTTTTGCCTCCCAAATGGCAACCTCCAAGCGAAGGAGGAGTGGGTGGAAGTGCCCAGCAGATAAGGGTCAACAACCTAAAGAACTCACGGCTCAAGCTGCCTCAAGCAATAAAGTCTCGACGTGCTTGGAGGGTCATCTTAGTTAGAGGACCCAGGAGAGCAGCCCTGAGAGGCGAAAGCCTATTTATTTTCATAATGATAGGAAATCCAAGCACAAAGCAAGAACCTCACACAGTGGGCTCCCTCCGAAAGTTGTGAGATGCCCAACCTCTCAAGCCCAGCAAGACCCTTCAGATTAAAGATCTTCCTCAATAAGAAGAGAATGGCTACTCCTCAAATGGAGGAGAAAGTTGAAAGATATGGCAACAGGTCTTTAGAGGAGACACCGGAGGACAAGCCTCAGACTTGCGGAGATCTTCATTCACTATAGAGATCTGAACTCATCCGCTTCCTCAAAGTTCAAGATACCGGTCCTAGATCCGTACAATGGAAACACTGATCCAATGGACCATCTAGACCATTTCTACACTTTTCTAAGCTTTTAAGCCTTAGATGAGGCAACAATGTGTCTATGCTTCTTTTTTACTCTTAAATGGGATGCCCGAGCAGGGTTCTATTAGCTTCAACTGAACTTGATCAGGATATTTCAAGATTTGACCGATAGTTTTCTATCCTAATTCGCCTTCAGTAGAAGGGAGGAAAAGCTACCATGGCATCTGAGACGAACCGTATTTTTCTGTCAACAATCCGGTTGAGTTTTCTCTATAATACGACCATCCAACTATACAAATACTTGTGAAATATTCTGTATAATATATATAAATCCTCCCAAAGTGCCAAACATCTCAATAACTCACACATATATATATCCCAATAGCTCTAAGTTCCAACAGCATACAAAAATCAATACACAAATTACAGAGGATCTGAATGCCACTACTTAGATGTGGCTCAAACGCAGTGTATCTATATACAATATCGGTCAAAGAGAGATGCCACTAGGTACCTATTATAAACTACAATATCCTGCGGAAGTATAAATAAACCCAAATAACAATGAAAATTAAACTATCTGATCTTTAGTTATTTTGTACAACATACATTAATAAACCCAACTGAAATATGAATGTATACAATTAATTATAATCTATATGGTATAAGTCTTCCAATCTTGTCTTCCAAGTCCAGAGCCTAGTCCACCTCTAGTCTCTACTCAGTCCCATCGGCATAACAAGTTTGTGCTAATTTGGAGGAAATGTGAAATAGTAAGGGTGAACCAAATGCTCAGCAAGTATATCATATTCAAAATCGTAGACAATATAAGTGTGGTTAAGCAATGAAGGATATATATAATCATGAAAAAGGATGCATAGACAAGAACATGATCAATATGCTTTAGAATACAATTTATTTCTCTTTGGGATATAATTTATACATAATTATTTATTTTTACGGATCAGGGTTAGTAAACTTTACTAACAAAAGATATAGGAGAGTTTGAAAAGGATCATGATATCCCACATGTTCTAAAGTCACAAGCTCCTATTATCAACCCAGAGGCGACCATCTACATATTAGGCCTATAGACGGGCCGATAACACAAGGCCCCCGCATGTTCCCCTGGGGCCCAGAGACAGTACTCATCCTTCCACAGTAACATTCTAAGGCTTTCCAAGAGTATTACCTGCTATAATACGCAGTCAGGATAATCCTTAAATCTCTACTGTAACACTAATGGTAGGTCAAGGGATATTACCCTTCATAATATAAATCTGTGGTCCTAGTTTTATGGCCACTTATTCATTTGAAAGAAGGTCTACCATAATTCAATTCACAATAACTCCATCCGAAAGAACAATTTGATCACATAGCATATTGTGAACTTTCCTCAGAACGTATATGCGATTATTATCTTTCCTTTGGACTTAACCCTTTTCACAAGTTAATTGGATGCATGGTCATCATAATTCATAGGAAAGATTAGGATTTCTTCTCATCATTAGTCAATTATCACTTTGGGGGCTTCCGGAATACATTTCCTTCACAATGGATCACAAACACATTTTTTCGGGACTTACAATTAGACATATATAATTAGGCATAGCTTACATAATAATTAATTATGATGGAAGCATGTAAAACTCCCAATTGTCCTCAGGTGAACAGAAACATGGCCGTTTTAGAGCATCCTGACGTCACGAACAAGCCGATTCTTGAGAACTTGGACGCCCCATCGATGTATACACATAATTAGAATTTAGATAATTTATTATTGATGGCCAATCATGCATGAATTCGAATGGGAAGGGGGATACCTGAGCTGGGCCCCAGTCTAGGGTTTGGCAAAGCCAAACCGAGCAAATTAAAGGGAAAAACGGACAATAAACCATAAATACTTTAAGCAATAATCATGGGTTACATACTTTTCATGATTTTTGGTTGATATCGGAACGATAATACCCAAACAAATGAGTAAAAATCAAAAGAGATGAAAAAGAGAGTATGAGTACACATGCCTCGACCCGATCTACAACTTTTTCAACTAACTCCAAGCAAGAATCGGACCCGAGAGCCTTCGTTTGCTCCATTTATCACTCTTCTCCACGCTCTCTCTCTCTTCCTCTCTCTGCTCGAATATTTTCCCCCAAAATCGCGCAGCCCAACGGTTATAAAACCAGGACACGGCTTTTACGTGGACCAGCTCTCAAGTGTAGTCCACAGCGCACAACAAGCGCGCCAAGCCTACTTCCGGTCGACTATTTTAGTCCAGTCATCTCTTCTTAATTGGACAATTGCATTTCAAAATTTCCAAGAAAACTGGCTTTCCAAACCAGTAAATCCATTCCATACTGCCCTCTTCTCCCAAATAGGTCAACCATTCTGGGAATTCCATATCATCCATTCCTGCCAAACCTTCATTTCATACCGGTAAAAGTATACTGGTAAATTCAAAGTAGTCAAAATCGCATCCCTGCCCAATTTCCAATCCAAACCAGTCAAACCATACCGATCATTTGTATAACGACATTTTGCTCCAATTCAGCAATTTATTCCAGCTAGGTAAATTGCATCATTCTGGCAAAATACTCCAAACCGGCAAAATGCATCATTCCGCCCAATCCAAACCGGTCATTTTGCCATTCATCCAAACCGGTCATTTTGTGCAAATCCATACCGGTCATTTTGCCATTCATCCATACCGGTCATTTTATGCAAATCGCCACTTTGCCATATCAAAAAAATGGCTCAATTAGCCCGGTCAACGTGTTGACCGGATATTTTGGCAAGAGGCAAAATGCATATTAGTCGGTTATTATGCATATCAATCGATCAACGTTTCTTGGTTGGCCAACACTTCGATCAGGTGAAAGATGCCAAATCCGATCAACAATTTTGGCAGGTCAACATTATAATCCAGCCGGTCAAATTTCATGTCCTTAGCAAATAACAACTTCATTAGCTATTATGATAACTTATTTATGACTTAATATTTTTTATTATATGAAGAAATTCAAAAATCGGTACATTACAGTATCTAGTCCGGGTCAAGCAAGGGCCAAATGGAGGTGACCAATCAAAGTATTGTCACTACCATCGATGTGGGGGCTACAGCACTGAAGGCTGCAGATTGCTACAGAAGGATATTGAAAAGCTGATCTGAAAGTGACACCTCACTTGTTTTCCACAAAGACCTGGATAGACTTCCGGAGTAGCTAATAGAGATGAGGTCGAACTGCCAAGGAACTGAGTGACAATTGGGGTCATAAACATGATCACCACACGTCCAACTTAGGATGAAGTTTTGGAGAGCTCAAGAATAGTCATTGGCCAAAAGAAACCAAGGGTAGGACGTAAGAATGATGTCATTAATTTTAGTGATGAAAATATGACACATGTAACTTTTCCACATTCTAATCCCTTGTTATAAATGCACTCATCTCTAATGGTAACGTGGACCAGTAATTAAAAGGAGTATTTATTGATAATGAAAATTTAAAAAATTTACTTTCTCTCGATACATACTTTAAATTAGGATTAAAAAGAAGTTAATTGAAAACCATCGAGGGATCCCTGTACAGACTGGACAATGAGCAGGTACATATCTAGGGGGTCATCCGACTAGAAGTTACGTTGGGCACCTATCTAAACACATCCATCAAGATACTTTCTTTCTTGGTAGTAGACCTTTTGTTAGTTTATAATTCTATCCTCGGATGTCCCTGTTTAACAGCATTTGGAGTAGTGACTTCAATCCCGCATTTGAATGTAAAGTTCTAGACCCCGTTCGGCATTGGAGAAGTCTTTAATGATCAGATGACTGGGCAGACATGTTACTTAACCAAGATCACTCAAACACCCCCCCCAATCAGCAAATTGAGGACAATGACTTTCATGATGAGTCCACATTATTGTAAACTCAGTCTGGGAAGTCTACAACCGAATCCCTTTGAACTCTAATGATCCAAAGAAGTGCATTCAGATTGGAAGTTCTCTATCCGATCCCCCCTCCAAAGTCAACTTATTGATTTTCTCCAACAGAATTCCAACGTCTTTATCTGGACACCTAGCGACATGCCGGAATATCGACCGTAATAAAGGTCCATAAGTTGGGCCTTGATCCCAATCATGAGCCTATCCGGTAATTATTCGGTTAAAAAACTGATTGCCATTAGTGAGGAGGCGAAGAAACTACTTGATGCCAAATTCATCAGGGAAATTTAATATCTAGACTGATTATCTAATGTGGTCATGGTTAAGAAAAGTAATAGAAAATAGAGGATGTGCGTTGATTTCATAGATGTCAACAAAGCACGTTTGAAGACAGCTTTTCGTTACTGGAGATTGATTTGCTCGTAAACTCAACATCTGGGCAGGAACTATTGAGCTTCATTGATGCATACTCAAGTTACAACTAGATTCAAATGAGTTCAGAGGATGAGAAGCATACAATATTCATGACCGATAAAGGGATGTACTGTTATAAAATATATGTGGACGACATGCTCGTCAAGAGCAGGGTGACCAATGATCATATTTGCGATCCGGATGAGATATTCAATATCCTTCGGGCACACAAGATGAAGCTCAATACCTCTCAAATGTCCGAGGTTTAATTTCGACATTTGATAATGTGGAAATAATCCACATTCCAAAAGAAGAGAATGAGAAAGCCAACCGACTGGCAAGGTTGAACGACCGAGGACCCAGAGAAATATGCACCAGAAATGCGTGAAGTCCTCAAAGTTTCTAGTATAATGACCCGGAGTAGAAAATTATACAGATAGCCAATGCCAATAATTGGATGACACCTTATGTGAGATACTTGTCCGACGACACGCTATCAGAAAGTTTGGATAAAGCCAAGCACATGAAAAAAGATAACAGGATGGAACACTATTATGGATGAAAAGTTGTATCAACGTGGATACTCCATCCCATACATACGGTGTTTGGTGCTAGAAAAGGCTAACTATGCGCTCGGAGAAGTACGCCTTGGCATCTGCGAATCCCGCATTGGGGGCAAGAACCATGATTTCAAACTCATGAGGTAGGGATATTATTGGCCCACCATGAAGCATGATGTTATGGATTTCATGTGAAAATGTGAGAACTGTCAGGTGCATGGACACCTTACCCATCAGCCACATACGGAGCTCCAAACTGTGCAGTCGCCTTAGCCGTTTGCACAATGGGGGCTCGATAACCTCGAACCCCTTCCAATTGCATCCAGGTAGAGGAAGTTCGTGATCATTGGAATCAATTATGTCATGAAATGGGTTAAGGCAGTCCCACTGGCTCGGATCACAGAGTAGAATGCAACCGAGTTCATCTGGCAAAGCATCGTATATAGATTTGGCATCTCCAAAGTCATAGTGACCGATAATGGGACCTAATTCACTGGCAACGTTTTATGAAGTACTGTACTACTTAAGGATAAGGTTGGTTCACAGATCCATTGCCGACCCACAAACTAACGGACAAGTAGAAGTTACTAACCGCACAATACTGCACATTTTGAAGACAAAGCTTCAGAATGCTGGGGACTCGTGGGTAGACGAGCTGTCATCTGTCCCATAGTCATATAGGATGACACTCAGAGAGCCAACCTGAGAGACACCCTTTAACTTATACTATAGGACCGAGGCTGTCATTCCAATAGATGTCAAACTGTCCAGTCTCCAGGTTGAGTGTTTTGACTCGCGCAACAACTCACAAAGGCTTCAAAAGAACCTCGTTCTACTTGAAGAAGCCCGAGATATGGCATGATTGTGGCCGACGGCTTATCAATAAAGGATTGCCAAATACTACAACAAGAAGATGAGAATGCACCAGTTTAAAATGGGAGACTTAGTACTACGGAGCATTAAAGGTAGTAGCAAAAATGCCAACCGGAACAAGCTTTCACCTAACTAGAAAGGGTTATTCTTGGTCTTGGCCATTCTTCGGAATGGGGTGTACAAACTACGCATCCAAAATGGCAAACTAATCCCTCGAGCTTAGCTTTCACCTCAAAAAATACTACAATGAATATACTTACGAATAGGTAAGATTCGTTTGCATCATGTGGAGTGCTTATAAACTTTGCTTTATCAATAAAATAATTATTTATTTGTTCATATGCTTGTTTATTATTTTATGACATTGCATGGCCTAATATGCCCCTAAGTCAAGTTAAATCCATTCACTTGTCCCACGAGTTACACTTGGAGGTCAATAAAACTCAGTCATGTAACTGAGCGGCTCAAATGAAGCCGATTTATTAAAACTCGGTCATGGAGCCAAGCTGTCCTAATGAGGTCAAAGGTTAAAAAACTTAAAGGGTTTCCATAAAGCACACATGTAAAGACTTTCAAAGTAGTATCGTCAGTTGGCCATAGTACAAAAAACTTATAATAGATACACAAAAGCTTTGATACCCTCCAGTCTATCTGAGAGACAGAGGCCGTGTGTGGACAATGAATTAAGTAATATTAAGTGCCCAACATTTATAATGTCCAACCAACCTATACTTATATATATATATAACTACAAGCAACTAAGAGAGAGAGAGAAAGTCATCGACACAGTAATGAAAAAATCTTTCATTTTATTACAGATGGATGTTCCAATTACAAGTATAAAAAATAACAATAAATAAAAGAGTACAAGTGTCTATTCTGGAGGAGGACGAGGCTATGAAATCCTTGGCAGAAACTCCCAATAGTCCACATAGTCTTTAGGATGGTCTAACACATCTAAGCCATGGCGAGCACTAGCATTCCTAAGATGAAGGAAATTGGAACACTAGGAGCCATAATTTGAATGATGTGCCAGCACAAACCGATACCCTCCTAGTAACTACGCTCCAACATCTACCTCATGTCATCCGGACAAATAGGCATTCAAAAATTACTCTCTATCTTGAAGTTTTGATCTCAAAGGAGGGCAAACTTTCTACTTCATGTCTGCTAGCTTGTGTTCAAGTTTAGAAAAACGCTCCTCTAAAGTCAGAAATTTCTCTTTTTCAATATAATTGTGAGCCAGGTGGTTGGTAGCACAGGCAAGATGATGGGCCATTTCTTGAAGTTGCAAAGAAAAAGAGCAAGTCAGTAACTATGAAAAAAGTAATAAAGAAACTAAGGAATGGTTCGGTCAGTACCTCAGAGATGGAGATGCTCCCTAAAAAAACATCACTTGTGAGGACCTTCAATGCCTCCTGGACCTCGAGCTCTGAGGGCTCTGCACCAGCCACCTCTGGACTCCTCCAATAATAACACCACCCTTGGCCTCAAGCACCGGGGGCTTGAAACTAGATGTTCCAGCTACCGCTTCAAAAATTGCTTCTAGCTCGGCATTGGGCATGGGACCCTCCAAAAGAGGCACGTCTATTGCCACGACTTGCTCCTCAGTCTTGTCTTCCGGTTCAACCTCGGGTGCTAAGGGCTCAATAGAATGCACCTCTACAATTTCAGCTGTAACTCTGAAGTGACCACCTCAATGATGCTGGCCACTTGGAACTCAATTAGTGGCATCTCCTCGGTCTCACCAGACTGAGTGTCGCTAATTTAGGATATATGTTCAGTAAAGTTAGTAGGGATGTCGAGCAAGGACTCCTTGGATAGTAGTGGTAGAACAGCTGGCACCCCATATGAAGTAAGTGTTGGGATAGGGATTGGAATGTCTTCAGCTCTAGCCTCAACAAAAGACTCCGAAGGCTCATAGTTTTCATCTAGCCCAATGGCCCCAGAGCCTTGAGCCAGGAGGTTGTACAAGTTGGGTCCACTCTAACCAACGGCCTCTTCCTTCTTATTAATTGATCGATGGTGGCCTCATCTTCAGAAGTGGTTGTAGCTGAGGCCTCCTTGCGCTTGGGCCGATGGCTCTTTTATTTGAAGAGGCTTTGCATTCCTCTTATACTTCCTTTTATGAACCGACAGTGCTCAGAGAGCATCAGACCCCTCCTGTATAGGCTCCCATTTGGCCAGAGTAAGGGACTCGACCACCAGCCATTGGTTCTTCTTATTCTCGTTGAATGAGCCTGTGACGGACCCTATATAAAAACTATGGCCAAACTAACGGCCACCTAAAACACCTGCACAAATGTCCGTCAAAACTAAATACAAATGGTTTAGAAACCATCCACAAGAGATATCATCCAACCTACAATATCAACTAAGTAAACACTGGATTCACAAATTGCCACAATAAATTCATGGCTCTAATGTCATATCTCTTGATATAACGTTGGGATAGAGATATGCCACTAGGTACCAAAAACAAACCATATGACCAACGAAAGCATATAACATCATTGATATATAGCAGAAACTAAACTCATCAGAATATCATCAAAATAATCAAAATACATTAACATTTTCATCCTACATATATACAATTCCACAAAATCATCATCCTCCAAGCCTAGCCATCTTTAAACTCTAATCCTCCTCATCAGGAATCAGCTCATGTTCACCTGAATGTAAAAAATAGTAAAGAGTGATCCGAATATTCAATAAGGCACAAATAATAATAAGAGTAATTCAATATATTCAAATTAAATCATAGGAACGAAATAGAGTCATGATACAGATACATGAGCATAAAAACATGATTAAATACCTTTCCGAAACGCATTTATCTTCGCACATTTTATCTAATTCCTTTTGTTTCTAAAATATGTAGAAATTCATTCATATTTAATGATCAGGGCTAGTATGTCTTACTAACTAATGAGTAGTCAAATGAGGAACGGAATATGTATACTTCAACACATTCTAAGGCACTACCCACGCAATTCAACACCCCATGGTAAGCCGTATACCCTTAATCTTATATATGAAGCCATAATTCTTATGTCACCAAAATATCTCTCCAGGGCCTAGGGGCATTCCTCGATCTACTATTGTAATATCCTAAGGTATGTCAAAGAATATCACCCTCTGAAATACAAATCATTGGCCCAATTTCTTGATTACTTATTTTTAAGAAAATTTTCACAAGTTCTCACTCTCTAGAGAATGATTAATCGATCATCATGAATTGTGGAGGTCCCCTTTTATAATTTTCATAATTCTTTTCATATCATAAGTACGTATTTCTTATTACAAAGTCTTCACATGATTTCAAATACCTGCACAAATCGACATGGAGCTTAGGAACAATTAAGAAATTCTTTCCACATAAGCTTATCAAATTATTTGGATTTTCGGACAATAATTTTCTTCATACAAAGTACTCAATATAATTTTCAGAACATATAAAATAATATATGCAAAATAGATGTGAATAAATATTAAATAATTAAAGCAATAACATTCACGAAGCTAGGGTTACCAATTTTCAAAGCCACATTTCACATTTGTGCAAAAATAACTGGAGAAACACGTAGGCGTGAGGTCAGGGTTTTCCAAATATACACAATACTTCACAAATCTACAAAATCGAAAAGAAAATCAAAGTATATGCACATTAAACACGTGAATATTTATAATCTAAATTTGGACGGATATTTGAATAAAAATACCCAAATAGAACGAAACAAAAAGAGCAATAAGAAAAAGAAAAGTATATAGGAGCACTTGCCTCAACCCGATCTATAAGTTTGTCAACTAGCTCTAAGTCAGAAATAGACTCGGAAGCCTCGAACTCCCCTTCTTTCTCTCCTTCGTTGCACTCTCTCTCTCCTCTCTCTCTATTTCACAGAAAAATGACAGAAAAGCTAACATCGTGGGTTTAAATAGGCGTAGTGGTGCTCGAGCGCCAGTCGAGGGCTCCGCGGGTGCGCCAGCACTTGAATCTGCGCTCGAGCGTGCCTCAAGCATACTGCGGGCGCAAAGCCACTGGAATGTGAGCCTCAGGCTATGCTTGGGCGAGCAGTAGACGCACGCCTGCTGGATTTTGCGCCACAGCGCTGCTCAAGTGAGCAGCGGGTGGCCCTTCTCTCATCACCCTATTTTGCTTCCGAAACGTAATTCTTCGCATACTTTAAATTTAATTTTAATTATATTAATTTAATTATTTCTAATTACTATATTTTGAAAATCAGTACCTTATCTTGAAGTAATGGTCTTAGGTGTCGATTACAACCGTCAGTTAGGCTAAATCTTATTCGCTCAGTAGGTTCCTAGACGATTGACAAGAGAAGTTAACCGTCCCTAACTTCTACGAAACCGCTTCATTCCAACGGGAAAAGGGATCGACACTTCAGACAAATTAAAGGCAATTCAAAAATGCTCAAAGCACACACATTCTCTCTAAAATCAAGATATTTTCATAAAAGTGCAGACCCCCAAATAAGAAATATATTTATGAACACTTGAACTTACATTCTCTCTTTTTTCTCTCTCGAAAAGAATGATACTGACTTGAGCATTAGAGGATATATTGAGGAGTGAGTCCCTCCAAATCCTTTGACCATATTTTATATTTTATAGGATTCAGATTAAAAACGTACGGAGACTAAACCCGCTTGAATCCGACCGGACAAACTTTGGCCTCCTAATCAGTACTATAATCCGAATCCCTGGAGGCATTAGATATCATTTAAAAAAAAAAATTTATTATTAGATTAAAATTTAATTGTTAATATTTAAAAATAAAAAATATTAAAGATAGTTATATTTTTAAATTTTTTTATAATATTAATATCTATTTAATATTAAATCTATTTTACAAAAAAATTTTAATAAAAATAATTTTTTTATAAAATATTATTTAAAATTTAAATTTGGGCCATTCGGTTAAAAAAAATCCAATGGTCCAAATGAGAGAAACTGTATCAACCCAAGATCCCGAACCCGACTCTTGACATCTTTACACTCATTTTGACATTTTTTTAATCTATTTATTATCAATAAGATCGATTAATATAGATGAATAAATAAAATATTATCAACTGTGCTGTTGGCCTTCCTAGACGTGCTGTAAGTGTACTCCGCCAACCTTAACACCATCTAAACAATCTCAATAATATAATGTTATGACTCTGCGCATTTTATCTTTCGTGCCCTTGTAAATAAGGATGAGTTATATTAAAAGGATTTCATATAGCAGAAATTAGGGAAAAAAATATATAGTGGCTTATAAATCTGTGCTGGCATGTGATCCATAAGTTTAAACTTTTGATTTATATGATGCCCATTCATAGATAAAAGTATCAGTATCAATATTTATCGTGATTATATTAATATCAGACATATTAGATAATATATATCATTATCGGATATATCGAAAGAAAAAATTCATAAGAATCATAAGCTAGCAAAAAATATCGATCGATATATCGGTCACATTGACTACATAACGGTTATATCAGTCAATATTTTAAATATTGGTCTTTATATATCAATATATATCACCAACACAGCAAAATATTACGATATTATCGCGTTATTATAAAATATCAATATTAAAGAGCCCGATATTATTACATATAACCATCTATGTGCCCAACGTAGTGTATAAGTGCTATACATGTTTGCAAATGTGGTAATGTGAAGCTCTCCCCCCACAGTTCTCCAGAACTAATATGACACTCCATTGTGTGAACGTCTTGTGCACCATTGTTTGTTTTCTAAATTCATTTTAAAGCAATAAGAAGAACAAATTATCTGGTAGTCCATTAGGGTGATAGAGCTGCCAATATACAAAATTGATTACTTGTAAATCTTCTCCATTTAATCTTAGAACCCTTAAAAAATCTACTGCTTTCCATGGATTTATCCTTTCATTTCTGCTATTGGTCTTCCACCTTGGGGTGTTTGCTAAGATTAGTTATTCTTTTACGATTTTTAATCAAAAAGAAGTATAACTGTTTTAAACTCTCAATTATATTCAGATCACGTCGATATTGAGATTGAATAATTAGTTGTCGATCCAAATGATGATCTATTTGAGGAGCCTTGCACTAGAATATGTTTCATTGTATACCTCATGTTCCGAACCCACTCTAAGTTTATAGTCAACACATATTACATGTATAAGTAAAATATAGCACAAAATCAAGTAATATAGTGAGTAAAACTATTAAACTTAAAAGAAATAGTTAGTCCTATTCGACCGTTGTTTAAGACCATATGATGACGCGATTCAGACCAAGTTCACAGATAATTTTATTAAGATCAAGTTTTTGTTGGATTATTGGTTATTTTTGTATGGACTTATACACATGTGATGAGCTGTTTAGTGGTTCGGACGAGTATACACAGATTCTATACTGATACATAAGAATGGAGTTTTCACGTGCGTAAGGCTAGAAGCGCCGAATCCAGTAGCAGTATACTCGAAGCACGCCTAAGGTGCCGATTCCAGAAGGGGTACACCCAATATGCCATTTTCAAAAGAACCCACACTCGAAGCAGGTCTAACGAGCGCTCGAACGTTGTTCACAGTATAAAAACGTACTAACGCATGTTAGGGTTGAATCACTTGAATTCTTTAAATTAGAGGATACCGTCAGTGAGAGGAAAAGAAGAAAAGGAGAGAAAATGGAGAAAACAAAAATTTAAGTATCCGGTTGAGTTCCGAATCATGTTCCAATCTCTGCCGACTTTGAGTACGCTTTTTTGGAGTTGAGAAGAATATTTTATCAATTATATTGTCTAATCTTTTATCTTATACTCATTGTTACTCGATTTATTTGATTACAGAGTGTTCAATCCTTATATCTATAGGGTTTCTTAACTGAACTAATTGTATAATGAAGATATTTCAGACGTATCATCTTGTGATTTTTTTCTCTCATTTAAAAGAGAATTTTTTACGTAAAAATTGTATCTTGTTTCATTATTAATAATTATTGTGTACTTATTGTGAATTATTGATTGTTTCCTCGTGGTTCAAATAAACGATCCGAATCCTAATAATTTTGTCATAGTAATTACCAAAGACAATAGAACTAACAAAAATGTTCACCACACTATCGGGGAAAAAAATTCTGAGATCCGCTGCTGGTGTACATCCGCGAGAGTTACGTTGTTATTTGCAGTAACTTTTGATGTTTGTACATGCCACGATTTGTGGCTTGTGGTTGTCGTTGCAGCCTGTCGACTCGATCCTCCTGAAGCTGCTAATCGTTGTCGCTGTATATCATGCTGGAGGCCGTGTGACCAGCAATGTCTTGTTCGCAGCAGTTGCCGTCTCTTTCACCCACACATTCAAAGGTTAACTTCAACTAATACTTTTCCTTGATAGTGGAGTGTACTGTAAAAGAAAAAAAAAAGTCATATTTCTTTCTTGAGAACTGCATAACTTACTGTGCAGCTTTCTCCTGTAAATTTTCTTTCCATAATTTGTGATTTATGTTTCTATCAGCTAACTCTCCATGTGACAACCCGAATCAGAATCAATCAATCCGACTATAATTGGCCACATAAAAAAACTCAAATCATAAATATAAATATATTATAAATAAAATATCTATGACAAATATCATTTTCTCAAAACAATAGAAAATATAAATATTTATAATATTACAACTTCTGGAAAAACAGTTCCAATATAATATCAAAAAATAATAAATGAGTTTTGCAATTTCTTTTCATGAAGTTTCTAAACTCTCAATTCATTTGTACCAAAAATCTTCACAACAATATACTATCTCCTTTAACTCATTAACTCATTATAGACCTCTACTCTAGAACCAAGAAAAAATATAAAGGTAAATTGAATACTTAGCAAGTAAATAACATCAATAATATCATAATATAATAAAGTATCTGAGATAATAATATCAAATATATATAAAATTAATAGTAATATGTAAGAAATGAATAGCCATTCGAGACTCAGCGTCAAGTCATAACCATGCCTCAAAAGTCACAAAAAATTAAATATTATAAATATAATTAAGATTCCACTAAATTTGAATATCTATAATGATATAGATTTCATCGAATCAATTTTAATAAAAGTCATAATTATATAAGATATCTCAATATTTTTTTGATCTTATATGTCATTGTGGACCAAGGACTAAACTTTTACTTTCAACTATTAGGTATAACCCATGAGGCACCAATACTTGTATATTTAACAAGCAACAAACTATGTAATCTCATAATATTTTTTCACCCATAGTTTACAAGTATCGAATTCAATCAAGTGATCAATATTCTTATTATCCGATCAGGATAAACTCACAATATGTCATACACATATTCTCACTGTCTAATCGGGGTCTATACCCAAATGGGGTATAGAATAGCCTTTCTCAATCCATATATCAAATCTAGTACCCCTCGATATAATATCATTTGATATCTTACCACACATTATTCATAGGACGAGAAGTACCCCTTTATAAATATAGATTTTAATCAATCGGGTTATAAAAATTAGTATCAGATAATTACAAACCATACCAATATTTCACAGGTTCCATATTTATTTAAATTATAGTGTTTTCACATAATTTTTTTTATGTTAACTATATATATTCAAAAACATACTCATAAATCTAAAGTTCACACAAAGAAAGATAGCTAAAAACCAAGGACAAGAGGAACAACTCTCCAAGTACTCTAAATTCTCAGCATGTAACACCCCACTAGTCCCTTACAGTCTTGCACACTCGGCATAGTTCTAGAATAACCATCCTATGCCTTCTCAATTGAATACCAAGCGTACGGATTTTAAACACTTCGATTCATATCCTATGAGTAGTATATTATGTAGCAAAATCGTCTTCTATCCTAAGACCAAATTTGGACATGCCTACACCATGCATTTTAAGACATAGGAAATAGATTTATATCATATAAGTATAAAGCACTCACATTGGCCATCTACACATTAGCATCCGAACTTTAAAAACACTAATTAAATAACAGTTGACATCCAAACGGTAAACTCGTTTGCTAGTCAAACACTACATGGAAAAACAATGAAGACCAAGTCACATGAACATGAAAATTAACTATATTTTCTATATATTACTGGTTATATAAATTTATAATTAGAACAAATGAAAGATAGAAAAAATATCATAGATTCTGATTAATAAGTATCAAAAAATAGAGTACCTATTAACGATAGTGATCTCACTTACATGAAATCACAATAAAAGGAATTAAGGATCATCACTTGCATCAAATAATAATGAGAGAAACAAAAAGTATCACTCGTATGATGTGTAAGATTATGAAGAAATACGACTATTACTTGCCTCGTAACGCATGAAGATCTTGGATTAACAAGCATGAAAGGCACCATTATTACTCTTTAGAATGGATCTCAAAACTTACCACTATCAGCACCGAGTGAAGAAAGCTAACAGTTGGAGTATACTGTCTCAACAATATGTAGCAAATAAGCAAGGGAGGTGTTTTGACTTAAATGGAAAGTGTATGATAGTATGAACACGATCATGATGAGGGCTACCGTAGTAATTATCGGATAAGACCACCCTGTAAGCATTTACGAGTGAAAAGTGGCAAAAATGGAGTGAGGGTCTGCACAACATACTCATAATTAGGTTTGTAGTTAATTTTTTATTTAAGTAGTTTTTATTATATAATTCACACTTGAAGCACATAGTATATCACAGTAAATTCTAATAAATATTCTAAGATAACAACATTTATTATTGCTAACAGAAGAATTATCAAATTACCTCTCCGAAGATCCGAAATTCCAATTCAACTAGTTTTATCATGAATTTAGTTTAGGCTTATCAATAATTAATATCTTATTAATTATTCTTATTAATAACCTTTCTAAACAAAAGTCAAACAAACCTGAGTCAAAGTATTAGGGTGTCATTCTTGAGCCCTTCTTCAACGCTGCAACTTCTCAATTGATTCTCAGACAACTAATACCCCTGACTAATTGGCTTTCTCTGGCTCCAGTTGTGAATGGTACGCATACTCTTTGTATTATGTCATTTGGGTAGATTATTCAACTGAAAACACTTCATTTCAGGGAGAAATATCCCTTTTTTTCTTGGCATTCATCGTTAGTCCTCTAAGACGCACTAATACTTCACATTAGGTTAATTTTATAGGTTTTAAAAAACATGGGTTTTTAATATAAACTTGTTGCGTCCCGGGTCCGCGGTTACCGTACGGATTAGGGAGCCTTCGGATTCCTTAGCACACGGCAGCGTCGATCGAAGGGTCCGGTCTCCGTCTCTATGAACCTGGACCTGCACAACACAAACAATAAACAAGAGATCAGGGGTCTAGCAGGATTTCTCCTACCGAGGCCGCTCTGACGCTCAAGTCAGCAGATTCCCGCAATGGACGGAAATGTGCACGCTAAGGGCGGTGCGCGGATGAATACAGTGAAAGCGTAAGAGATGCTCGTGTGGCGATATGGAGAATGCAGTGAGCAGGTGGTGGAAGGCCTAGCTTCCTTGATGCACCGCAATGGGTGGTGACTTTTCCGAAGTCTTGAGTAGACGTGGGCTGAGTAATCGTGAGCTTGCTCTTGTTGGGCGGAAGTGAGTTTATCCTCAGTTCCAGTTTGTCCCTTTCTTAGGGTTAAGTGGAGAAGAAGGAAGCTCAAAGCTGGTTGAGTTTGATTCAGGATCAGTATTCAGCCAGCAGAAGATGAAGAAGAGATCGAAGAGGAAGAAGATCCCTTTCACTGTGGGGCGTGAGGGCTCTTATAGGCCTCTCCCCGTTGGACTCAGTTCCAAAATGCCTGTTGCTAGGGCTACTGCGCCGCTGGTCGCTGTTGTGGACCGCCGGTCATGCCGGTTGTCCTTTTGCTGTGGATGGCACCCTTCTGAGCATTGCCGGCCACGCCGGATTTTTTCCTGAGCGGGGATTGGTTGGCTGCCTGCAGACGACAGCGGGAGCCGTTGGCGCTGCTCCAGCAACTCCTCTATTGGCTAGCCTTTCAGCCTTTTCGTCGGTTTCTCGGCAACGCATTAAATGCGTTGCAGGGTTCCGTTGTCTTCTGCCAGCATGGGTTCGCGCCTTTCGACCACTGGGCTGGGCTGACCATTTCATGTGGGCTTTTGGACCTTTCGCGGGCCGCGGATTCCTTCATGGGCTTGGCAATTCTTCATGGGCCAGGACATGGGACCCAACAGTAGCCCCCCATGCCTGGGCCGGCCAGCGGTCGGGCCTGGCATGTCCCTTGGGCCCATTCCGTAATTTTCACGCCCTTCCTCGTGCTGCGTTACCCTTCGTCATTTTCTAAGTTCGCACCTTCCCCAGGCGCCAGGGCAGGCATTTCAGGCGCTGTCATGGCTTGGGTTGCGTCTGACCAGCGGTCTCCCCTGTTCCACGAAAGAGGCTTTCTAGATGCCGTGTCGCGTTGGGTAAGAGGATGGCTTGCGCATTGCCCATAAATAGGAGGGGTACTCAAACAAGTGGAGTTCATCCCTTAGCAGCCAACAGAGAGGCAATGAGAAGATTTTGGCCTTCCCTGCCCTTGGCGGGCGTCCGAGCAGGAGTTGGATGGATCAACCGAACGCTTGAAGCTCTTGATGAAGACTGTTGTAACCCTCATCCTGCAATTTGCCTTCTTTGCTAACGAGAGTGGCTCGGCCATTCTGCCGTCGCAGCGTATCCTTCCGTGGTCGTGGCTCGCCCGAACGCAGGGTAGAGTCTCGGCGGCATCCCTGCGGGTATGTTCACCTGTCCGCAGATGCTGCCGTTCGTGATCTCCCTATTAGTTGGGCTACAGCGCCAACCATGGAAGGATCTCGAGGTCAGTAGCCCTCCGTGGAAGTTGGGTTTCTCACCCTACTTTCTCGGAGTACATTCCTAGCCTTGGTGCTTCCTGCACCCTGGTGGATGGCGCTTCGGCGACTTCCACCAGGGGATGCTCTGCGCCTCCAAACCAGTTCGCTGGGTGAACCACGACGGCTCCGGCCGTGGGGATCTCAGGTAGATCACATCCGCCAAGCTCATCTGGGACATGGTACAGGAGCATACGGGGCTTTGCACCGTTGTCTTTCTTCGTCTTTCTCGCAGCCTTGTTGTTGCAAACTTTGTACTTTGTAAGAAAGCAATGATTAATAAAAGAAGTAGCCTCTTTTTGCCTTCAGTTTTGTCTTGTTTGCGTGTGTACTCTTTTTCGTTGCCAGGCGTTTTGCCCGGGAGGTCTGCGTGTAACTCTGTGGGGGCTCGAGGAGTCTCTGTCAGCGATCGAGTCTCCTGGGGTGACCGGCGCATTTAATTCCTGCGCGGTCAGGAGACGTCGCATCGTGGAGCCTCGCTTTGGAAACACACGAGGCTTCATGAGCCCTCCATGTGTAAAATCCTCATTGGCCACGCCTTAATGCTTCCTGGCTTTTGGAGTTGCCGCCTTTTCAGAAGAAAACTCGCCTATTTAAACACGCCGTTTTCTCCTAGAACCTGGCACTCCTTTGCATTTGCACGTTTTATTGGCAGTTTACTCTTCCTGTGCGTGTCTTCTTGCTGAAAAATCAATGGAAGATATCTCTAGCGACACGGAACGCTCTTCTGACGAGTCTGAGTTCGGCTCTCACAATCCCGTGACTTCAGGAGCCGGCACTTCAGGGGGGCTCGTTCTGAAGCCACGGTTGCTGGCCCCTCTCAGAGTCGAGGAGCGCCTCCTGGTTTTGAGAGGGTCCAGCCACGCCGGGGGACGGCACTGCTGAGGTGGAGTGGTTAAGGGCCCGTGTTGCACATTTGGAAAGCGCTTGGGCCGAGTCGAAGGCCAGGGCCACACGTCTGGTTGGTTCCAATGTGGGGGCGCAGGCCCGCGTATTGGCCCTCAAAGGAGAGGTCGAGCAACTCAAGCGGCAACACGAGGCTGAGGTCGCTGGGCTGCAGGCGGAGGCTAGGATCACTCGCCTCGTTGGCGCCGATGTGGATGCACAGGCTCGCACATTGGCGCTCGAAGAAGAGACCGAGCGACTCAAGTGACAACACAAGGCTGAGGTCGCCAGGCTGCGGTCGCCAGGCTGCGGTCGGAGCGGAGAATGAGGCTTCGGCCAGAGGGAGTAAACCTGTCATGGATCCAGACTTATTTTGACGCCGTTAGGCTTTGCCGAAGGCTGGCCTCGCTGGAGGATCCAAGCTTCCGCGTGAGTGTTCCAGATCCTCGCAACTCACTCGCCAGAACTCGAGATCAGTTAGTGGACCATTAGCCATCTTCGTCGTAATCGTGCTCTCTTTTTTTTTGTAACCGTCGTAACGGGATCTGCTGATATAATGAAAGTCGTTATTTGGTCGCATCGTTTTGTCTTCCGAGTTCCTTGCTTCTTGATTGGTTTTTCCATTTTGTGCTACCGTGCGCTTCTTCATGGCTCTACTATAGTGAGCCTTTATTTAATGCGCCGGCGCCAGCGTGGATCCTCGCCAGACGACTGAGGGGACGCGCATGTTAGTTTGGCGTTTAGCCATCATTACGAACGATTCGGATCTCGCGGTGCGTTGTGGAGCCAGCACGTGTCCTGATCTCCCGGGGCGGTGCCACTTTGGCTTCCCGCCTTTTTGCTTTCCGTTGCTTATTAAAATCAATCGAGGATCGCTTCCTTTCCTCTGCTAACATTTTCCCTGTAACGTACTTGCGTCTTCTGAGAGAGAAATGGCGATAAAGAGAGAAAGCTCATGTTCTTCCCAGGCTCCCAGAGCCGCACGTCATGGTGTTCACAACACCAAGTCCGTCTTGACTGCTAGAACCATTGCTTCTCTCGTGGTCGACTATGGCCTTCCCAACGATTGGCGTTACCGTGCTCCTGACCCATTGGATAGAGCCAGCGCCCCCCCAGCGGGCTTCATCACGGTGTAGGAGCACCATCTGAGGGGTGGGCTTCGTTACCCGACGCACTGCACGCTGTATGCGCTGGTGGACGCGCTGAGAGTTCCGATGGGAAGGCTGCACCCCAATGCCTTGCGCTATCTGGTATCCTTGTGCATTTTTGCCATCCTTCACGGCGGCTCATTTGATGCCAAGGCAGCGCGATTAGCCTTCCGGTTCACGGAGTCGGAGAATTGGGTGTCGATGTCCCCCAAGGCGGGGTTTCGCTTTCACGGCACCAACCCTGACTCGGTGAAGGGCTGGAAGGAGTGCTTCTTCTTTTTAAAGGACCCCCCTGACTCTGAGCTCCCCAGGGTGTGGGGCCCGATTTCAGAGTATTTTCAGGACAAGGCCACTACTGAGGACACCGCAGAGTCAGCGATGCTAATATCCGCTATTAAATCTGAAGTGGCAAAGTTTTTGATCCAGGGTTACTTCCTAACCTCCATCACGTTCAAGGCCTGCAAATGGGGGCCTCATTCGGGATAGGCGATCGCTGGTTCGGGCAAGAGAGATCCTGGAGATACAGCCACTCCTCCACCGTCCGGGGGGAATGAGGAGGAGAGCTACTCATTGCTTGAGTCGTCGACGGACGACGATGAGGACGAGGCCGCCCTTAAGAGGCTGAGGGAAGCCGAGGGGACTTCTTCGAGGAGGTCCAGGAGACGGATCGCAGGCCCTTCCGTTGTGGTGGGAAGTCCGGCTTCAAAGAGACCTGCGAGCGCGGGTCGCCAGGGGGAAACCGCCGAACCGTCGTCGACTTCAGTCGCGGGACTAGCCGCTCGCGAAGTCTGCGAGGTGGAGTCTTTACACATTGGGAATCCACCCGCTTGCTCTACTGCAGAGGCGATGGACGATGTCGTCGTTCTTGAGGGCCCGGAGGGGCCATTTGCGGCTGCGCCTGAGCTGGTACCGGAGGCCAAGGGGCCTATGGAGTCATCAGTGATCTTCGTGGAGCCCATTTCGGAATACAGGCTCCACGAAGGCTCGGCCACGTCTACGGAGGACGGCACCACGCTCGCTGCTGATCCGGTTCAGGCCGACGAAGGGGAAGCCGGGACGTCCTTGTGGCAGGAGCCGCCGAGCGTTCCTACGGCAGCCAGCCTTCCTGTCAGCCCTCCTCCAGCAGGCGAAGGAGCGGAACCCCGAGGAGAGGCTCTTTCGGGTGACCTTGCGCGTTCTCCCAGTGCTACTCCTGCTCAAGTACGGCTGTTTCCATCTGGACTTCCTTTACCGTTACATGCTTTGGAAGTGTTTTTGACGTTGCTTCTTACGCAGGCTTCAGGTGAGGTCGACCCTTTTGATGTGTTGTCCGCCATCCTTCACGGGGACTTGCAGCAGGCCATCTTCAATGGAGGGCCCAATTCGCATCTCTCAAAGAGGAGAACGGCCGCCTGCAGCAGAGAGTGGCGCAGCTGGAAGCCGTAGTCGTCACCTTGGAGGATCACGTTACCCGGCTGGTTAGAGACATGGTTGGCCGGTTCTCTCCGCCGGAAGCACGGCTGACGTTGGAGACTCGGTATTGGGACGGTATCCGCCTGTGTCGCAGGATCGCTTCCATGGTGGCTCCCCACGTTCCTGGGGGAGTTTTTCATCCGGGGAACGCCGGGATACAGGAGGCTTCCCGCCTGAAGGATTTTCATGAGGAGGCTGGTCCGTCTAGTTTGCCCGATTAGTCTCCGCTTGTGTTGGTTGTTAGACCGTCTTTTGTTCTTGTATCGCCCTTGTTCCTCATATATGAATGAAAAGTGTTTCTCTCTTCCTTGCACTTGTGGTTCTTTTATCGTGGAATGTCGCTTGCAATCTTCGTTTGCTGTAATCTGTTGGATTGCTTCTCATGCTTGAGTGTTAGGCTCTTCAGAGCCGTTGTTGGTAAGGCCCTATCCAGGCGCCTTCTTGCGTGGTGCTCGTCCTTCGTAAGAGGATATCATCACAGCTCACGCGTTTGGGGGGCTAGATCCGGTGAAGAGGATATCGTCGCCAAGCCCCTGGAGCGACAACGAGGGTTAGCGCGGTTGTCAGGCCGTGGTAACCGGACCCCTGGGTCTAGGATTCGGTCGCGTACGATTGTGGGAGGTGTGTGGCCCCTGCTCAAAGCCTTATAATCACCAAGTTTAGGTCCTAGCCCACGACCATTGTAGACTGATGGTGCTCTCTTCTATTCGAGAAGGTCGCTGCAACGCCTGTAATTTTGCCCCCTAAGGTTTTGTCGGCCGTAGATTGTGGACTTGAGAAGCCCCCAGCCCTGATGCTTTGACCGCCTGGGGCGTCGGCGCATAGCCTGTTTGATGGACCGTCAGAGTCCTTTTGATGAGATGTCCCAGCCTGTGGCTGGCTGCATCCGGGCTGTCTAGCGCGGAGCTTAATCTCTGGGGGGGCTGCTCAGGCCCAATGGCGCGGAGCCAAAATGCACAAGCCGTCCCCAGGCCATCTGGCGTGGGGACGAAGTCCTGGGACGGTTGACTTTGAACCGTCTGGCACTCGGCCAAGGACTGGTTTTAGGACGGATGCTTGTCCTCCCGACTTAGAGGCAGTCTAGGTCGTATGATTTAAGGATGCAATGCATGTCATCAATTCACACAAATGAATATGCAGAATGATAGAAAGAGTGATTATGCTAATCAAAAGATGAAGTTCATGTCCAAGCATTCATCATGATGTTTGCGCGTGCGACTTACCTGAGTCGATGTACCAACACTGATAGTATTTTCTTAAGTTGGCAGCGTTCCAGGTCCGTGGGACCAGTTTGCCATTTTGGGCGCATAGCTTGTACGCTCCGCTCCGGAGGATTGCGGAGACGAGGAACGGCCCCCCCATCCGGGGGAGAGTTTGTTCCTGTTCGCGATCTTTCCCGCCGCCTCTACGCTCCGGAGGACCAGATCTCCAACTTCCAATGGACGTGCCTTTACCTCTTTGTTGTAGCACCGCGTGACTCGCTGCTGATAGGCCGCGGTTCGTAGACGTGCGGCATCTCGAACTTCCCAGAGCAGGTCCAGACTTTCCCGAAGCCTTTGTTCATTGGCGGCTGGGTCGAAGCATTCGATCCGCAGGCTTGGCATTCTAACCTCCACGGGCACCACAGCCTCAGCCCCAAAGCAAAGGTTGAAGGGCGTCTCCCTTGTCGGCTCCCTCGCGGTTGTTCGATACAACCATAACACGGACGGCAGCTCCTCAGTCCATGAGCCCCCAGCGTCTTCCAACCTAGTTTTCAATCCATGCAGCAACATGCGGTTGGTAACGTTGACCTATCCGTTTGACTGAGGGTGCGCCACGGACGTAGGTATCAGCTTGATGCGAAGGTCGCGGCAGTACTTTGTAAAGCGCTTGCCGGTGAACTGGGTTCCGTTATCAGTCACTACGAACTCAGGGATCCCAAAGCGGCAAACCATACCTTGACGGAGGAATTCTTTCGCATTCTGCTCTGTGATCTTGGCGAGAGGGGCGGCCTCCACCCACTTGGTAAAGTAATCGATGCCGACGATCAAGAATTTTCTTTATCCGGCAGCCAGAGGTAGGGGTCCAAGTATGTCGAGCCCCCATTGTGCGAACGGCCATGGGGATTGGAGATAGTGCAGCTCCGTGTGTGGCTGGTGCTTCATATTGCCATGGACCTGGAAACTTTCACATTTCCAGACGAATTCCATAGCATCCCGCTTCATGGTGGGCCAGTAGAACCCTTGCCACATGACATTGAATGCTAGGTTCTTTCCACCGATGTGCGAGCCGCACAATCCCAGGTGCACTTCCGCCAGCGCGTAATCGGCTTCCTCTGGCGTGAGGCACATTAGGAGAGGAGTGGAGTATCCTCGCCTGTATAGCCTCCCATTCAGGACCGTGTACCATCCTGCCGTCTTCTTGATTCGCTTGGCTTCGTTGATGTCGTCGGGTAGGGTCCCCTTAGTTAGGAACCTCACGTACGGTGTCATCCAGTTGTTCCCTGTGTTGACCCTAGCACCTCTTTGGCTTCGGCGTCAATGCTGGGTGCGGCCAGGACTTCCCTGGGCCCCCTCGCGTACTGTTCCACAGTCCTGTCGGCCGCGTCCCAGGCAAGTCAATCAGTGCGCTCGTTGTCTAATCTCGGGATGTGTTCAATCTCGAACCGACCGAACTCAAGGATCAGGGCCTTTACTTTCGCCAAGTACCTCACAAGCTGTGGGTTCGAGGCGTCAAAGTTCCCCTTCACCTGATTGGCCACAAGTTCGGAGTCACTACGCACGATCAACGACCGCAAGGAACACTCCTTCGCCAGTCGCAGGCCGGCGAGGAGGGCCTCCTACTCCGCCTTGTTCTTCGTGGCCGGGAAGGCCAGAGTAACGGAGTATGCGATCTCCATGCCCTCGGGCATCCTTAACACGACACCAACTCCACTGCCTGCCTGGGTAGATGATCCGCCTACATTCAGGGTCCATGCAGGGGGATCGCCGTCTACCATACTTTCTGGGTTACTATCTTCTTCTTGCGCAGGCGTCGCTGCTTCGTCGATAAAATCTGCCAGAGCCTGTACTTTCACGGCTGGTTGGGGCCGGAATTCCTGGTCGAATTCCCCTAGCTCGACAGCCCACTTAACCAGCCGGCCGGACGTCTCTGGCTTTTGCAAGATCGACTTCAGCGGCTGGTCTGTCAGTACAACGATCCGGTGCGACTTGAAATAGGGCCGCAGCTTCCACGCCGCATAGACAAGCGCGATCGCCATCTTTTCAGCGTGCGGATAGCGGGCCTCCTTGTCAGTCAGCACACGGCTTACGTAGTACACTGGCTATTGTCTGCCCTCGTGCTCCGCAACAAACACCGAGCTGAGGGCCACTGCCGATGTGGCCAAGTAGAGATAGAGATCTTCCCCTTCGCGCAGCGAGCTTAGGAGCGGTGCGCTGGAGAGGTAAGTCTTCAGTTCCCTAAAGGCTTCATCGCATTCCTCACTCCACTTGAACCCCTACAATTTGGTGCCCCTTAGCGCCTCGAAGAAGGGCAAATATTTCTCTGCTGACTTGGCGAGGAACTGCGAGAGGGCTGCTATTCGCCCGGTCAGCTTCTGTACCTCTTTTATCGTCCGCGGAGGGTTCAGGTCGAGGATGGCATTGATCTTCTCTGGGTTGGCTTCTATGCCACGTTGAGACACTATGAAGCCTAGGAACTTTCCTGAGGTCACTCCAAACGCACACTTGGCGGGATTGAGCTTCATCCCATGCCGTCGGAGGACCTGAAAAGTCTCATCTAGGTCGTTGACGTGGCTGCTGGCAACTTTGCTCTTTACCAGCATGTCGTCGACATACACCTCTACGTTCCTTCCGATCTGGGGTTCGAACATCTTGTTCACAAAGCGCTGATAGGTCGCGCCGGCGTTCTTGAGACCGAAGGGCATCATTTTATAGCAATACATCCCCTAGTCCGTCATAAATGAGGTGTGCTCCTCGTCCTCTGGGTCCATCCGGATCTGGTTGTACCAAGAGTATGCGTCCATGAAGTTCAGGAGCTCGTGCCCGGACGTGGAGTCCACGAGCTGGTCGATCCTGGGAAGTGGAAAGCTATCTTTGGGGCAGGCCTTGTTCACGTCCGTGAAGTCGACACACATCCGCCACTTGCCGCTGCTCTTTTTTACCAGCACAACGTTGGACAGCCACTCCGGGTACTGGACTTCTCTGATGAATCTGACGTCCAAGAGCCTCTTCACTTCTTCCCTAATGGCGACCAACTTCTCAACGGAGTGGTTCATCCGCTTCGCCGGACGGGGCTTTCGGCTCGAGTCAAGGCCCAGCTTGTGGACTATAACCTCGGCCGGTATCCCGGGCATGTCAGCGGGGACCCACGCGAACACGTCGGAGTTAGCCCTGAGGAAGGTAATCAACCGGTCGCGCTCCGCAGGTTGGAGGGATCTCCCAACGTTGATGCACCTTTTCGGCTCGGAAGGGTTCAGTGGGATCACCTCAGTTTCCTCTCCGGATTGGGCCTGTTGCAGCGAGGTCTCGTCTCGGAGATCAAGGTCTTCATCTGGGCAACACGGTGCCATGGGGTTGCTCTGGGACAGGTAGCACGTCCGTCTCATTTCTTGGTCTCCGACGACTTCTCCCACGCCCCAGGGGGTGGGAAATTTCACCTTCAGGTGTGGGATGGACGTTACAGCTTCGAAGGCGGTTAGGAAAGGTCTGCCCAATATAGCATTGTAGACGGATGGAAGGTCAACGACGAGGAACGCCAGCTCTCACGTTACAGTACGCGGGTGGGTTCCCATAATGACTTCCAGCCAAACTATCCCTTGCACGGGGACTGGCTTGTTGTCCAAGCCGTACAAGGGTCCGCTTGCGGCTTTCATCTGACTTCGTTTCAGTCCAAGTTTAAGGAAGGCAGTGAGATACAGCAAGTTTTGGGAACTTCCATTGTCAATGAAGACCCGTTTCAATTGGTAGTCATCCCCACCAGCTGAAACGAGGGCCGATACAACAAGGGGGTCGGTATGGGGAGAGGTTATATGAGCCACATCGTCGCTGCTAAAACTAATGACATCATTCCTAACCCCTATCCTTGCTCGCTTGTTGCTAGAAGTCGGCTCCGGCTGCCCACGCCTGGCATCCGCGGTGGAGACCATATTGACCACGCCGGCAGCCGTGCGGGCTCTCGGAGGTTCACTGGCTTCACCGTCGGAGGTAGCTAGTTCCTCCCCTGAGCTCTTCACGAACCGCTTCAAGTGTCCGCGCCGGATCAGATCTTCGATTTCCTGCTGCAGGGTCCGGCAGTTCTCGGTTGAGTGTCTCAGGCAGCGGTAGTACTGGCAATACTTCGTCTGGTCGTTGCCGCTGGGACCCTTGGACGTCTTTGGCCGCTTGAAGAACTTCTCATCCTAGATCTGCATCAGGATGTTCGCACGACTGTCGTTCAGAGGGGTCAGGGAGGTTCTGCTGTAATCTTTTTTGGGCCCCGGCAGGGGCCGCTGCTGCTTTCGGCGCTCCGGGAAGCGCTGGCCTTCGCTGTCCCTCTTTCTTCCGCAAGATGCTCTGGGGGCTTCCGAGGGTCGATCCACTCGCTCAGGGCGCTTTGCCTCGTTAGCCTCTTCGGCCGTGATGTACGCCCGGGCGATGGTCTCAGCCTCCCGGAGGTCTGAGGGCGCTGGTGCGACAGGTGCTTGAAGAAGTCCCCCGCCACCAGGGTGGCTATGAAGGCCTTGAGTTTCAGCTCGTCGGAGAGATGAGGGATCTGCCGCGCCTCGGTGATGAAACGGTCCAGGAACCGCTTCAGACTTTCATCTGACCTTTGGCGGAGGCGGACCAGGTCGCCATGGTTGCCTCTCCTCCCTTCGGCTAGAGGCGAACTGGCTCAAGAAGCTGTCGGCAAGCTCGTCGAACGAGCGTATGGAGTTCGGGGTGAGGCCATGGAACCAGAGCAACGTCCCCCCTAAGGGTGACGGGAAAGCACTGGCACATCAAGGCCTCGCTTGCCCCTTGTAGAGATAGGTGAGTACGGAAGCAATTGATGTGGTCCATCGGGTCCTTGCTTCCGTCGTATCCCTCCAGGACCAGCATCTTGAACTTGCTCGGCAACGGTTGTGTCCGCAAGTCCATGGCGAAGGGCGATCTACGGAGGTCGGCGGAGGAGGGCGTGGGTTTCTCCTTATGCAGGGTGTCCCACAGTACTTAAACTTTCTCCTCCATCGACGGATCCGTAGAGCCTCTCCGCGCATTGATGACGTCGCGGAGCCCCGTGTTGCCCTGAAGGTGTGTCCGAGCTCATCGGGGATGGCGACTCTCTGCCTGAGTGGCTCGTTTGCTGTTCGAGCACGCAACGGCTGGCCTTTTGTTGCCGCGTGAGTTGCGGGGGATGCGCCCTTCGGGGCTATCCTCCCGGTCATCTTCGGCGGGATGACTTTCCGCTTCATTCTGATCATTTCCACTTGGGGCCGCCGGGGCTGCTGCATGGTCGAGCCGGTTGGCACGCCTCCTGCGGGCGGCCTCTCGACGCCTCCCTCTCCTGGAGGTGGAGGCCTGGGATGCTGGAGGCCTGGGATGCTGGAAGGGCAGTCCCGGGCCAGGCAGTCCCCGTGGTCTCGCACAGAGTGCGGAGAACTAGCTTCATATCGCCCACGTCTACGGCCAGGCGGTAGACATCGGGCTCCGGTCAGTCATTCGCTTGGTTCCCAGCAGGGGGAGCTTCACATTGGGCGACGACCTCCATCGTCGGAGCACTAGCTTGTGCTCGGGGGTTTACCATCTTCTGAGGTTCAGGAATAAGGTGGGAAAGAGACACTTGGCTTTTCGTCAGCTTATCACAGACGGCGCCATTGTTGCGTCCCGGGTCCGCGGTTACCGTACGGATTAGGGAGCCTTCAGATTCCTTAGCACGCGACGGCGTCGATCGAAGGGTCCGGTCTCCGTCTCTATGAACCTGGACCTGCACAACACAAACAACAAACAAGATGTCTGGGGTCCGGCAGATTTCTCCCACCGAGGCCGCTCCGACGCTCAAGTCAGCAGATTCCCGCAATGGACGGAAATGGCGCACGCTAAGGGCGGTGTGTGGATGAATGCTATGAAAGCGTAAGAGATGCTCGTGTGACGATATGGAGAATGCAGTGAGCAAGTGGTGGAAGGCCTGGCTTCCTTGGTGCACCGCAATGGGTGGCTGACTTTCCTGTAGTCTGAGTAGACGTGGAATGAGTAATCGTGAGCTTGCTCTTGCTGGGCGGAAGTGAGTTTATCCTCAGTTCCAGTTTGTCCCTTTCTTGGGGTTAAGTGGAGAAAAAGGAAGCTCAGAGCTGGTTGAGTTTGATTCAGGATCAGTATTCAGCCAGCAGAAGATAGAGAAGAGATTGAAGAGGAAGAAGATCCCTTTCTCTGTGGGGCGTGAGGGCTCTTATAGGCCTCTCTCCGTTGGACTCTGGGCGCAAAAATGCCTGTTGCTAGGGCTACCGCGCCACTGGTCGCTGTTGTGGACCACCGGTCATGCCGGTTGTCCTTTTGCTGTGGATGGCACGCTTTTGAGCGTTGCCGACCACGCCCGATTTCCCCCTTAGCAGGAGATTGGTTGGTTGCCTGTAGACGGCAGCGGAAGCCGTTGGCACTGCTTCAACCACTCCTCTATTGGCTAGCCTTTCCGCCTTTTCGCCGGTTTCCTGGCAACGCATTAAATGCGTTGCAAGGTTCCGTTGTCTTCTACCAGCATGGGTTCGCGCCTTTCAACCACTGGGCTGGGCTGACCATTTCATGTGGGCTTTTGGACCTTTCGTGGGCCGCGGATTCCTTCATGGACTTGGCAATTCTTCATGAGCCAGTACATAGGATCCAACAAAACTAAAAGAATCGGAATATCTTGCTAGTGTACAAATATTTTAAAAATTAGGCCAATGACTTCTTTTTCATTATGTATAGTATGAGATAATATAACTTGTTTATATTATTACTTGCATTTCGATTCCTTTTATGATTTTTTTTTTATGAAATAAGAAGTATATATTATTATGGATAATTTCTTATAAAATGGTATTGTTGATTAATCACATTCTCATATTTTTTTAAAAAAATCATAATATTTTTGTTGAGTTATGTCTAAAATAAGATCAATCTAACTTATTGATTTATAGGGACCATAAACCAAAAATCCATAAATAGGGATGGATCAGCCAAGTTGTTTGACCTACCTTAGAAAGGAAACCAATCGAAAGATCAAACGATCGAAATGTCGAATAACTAGACTTTTAATAATATAATAGACTGAGGCGTCAAATAACTGATTAATTAATAAATTCAAATGATTATATGACATGAGTAATAAATGATCAAATTAAGTAAATAGTTAATATACACAACGGATAAGTGTTAAATTCAGAGCTTATATAACGATTAAATCAAGCAATCCAACCAATATAACTCCTCAATTAATGTACAATCATACCTCTTCAGAAAGAATACATTGATTAGTAACAAAGTTACAAAAATACCTATTTACCTTTAATAAAGAGAGAAAACAAAATGGCCATAAAAGCAAGTACAAAGTTTTAGCTCTCTATACACTGACAAATTCTAAAATTTTCATAGCAAAATCCTTCAATTTTTAAATTTCTCTCTCTCTTCTAGCCTCATTCTCTTGTCATCTATCCATTTCTAAGAATAATTCCTAAGTTGAATGTCAAATGCTATTCAAAACAGTAAGTCTCATATCCTATAATCTCTTATTAAGTGTTGTGGTATACATGATCTGGCTTTAAATATTTAAAAGTTTAAAGTGACATTATTTGAGCAATTATCCTCATTCGAGGTATTCATTATCGGTATTGTTTGTGAGAATATAGTTAAACCATCTATTCCTACTTGATCAATATTGCATCAATTAGAAAAACTACTCCTTTAATAAGTCAAAAATGGTGAACATAAAAAAACATGAATAATTAAGCCAATTGCCAAAGGATGTTCCATCTCGTGATTTTATCCCGGATGAGGGTAGTCACAGTGATGCTCACTTGTTAACCAACCCCGGCAACGGAGCCCTGGCTACCCAGATAAGCAACATGCTGAAGATGGTGAAGTCCCTATGAAACAAAGTTGAGGATCAAATCAACAAGGTGGAAAGTCCTCAATTCGTAGACATCGACTTCAAGATGGTGGTCGAGAGGATAGAAAATCATCTCGAAAGGAGTCCACCCACAATAAAAGATTCCAAAGGCTCCCTAGGCCCCTGTCCGCATTACATCTTTCCAACTAGAAGGATACAAACTTTGAAGATAGGAAAGAGAGTCTCAAGGGACAAAATCCTTAATATTCCTAAGATTTTGGTTGTCCGATAGACCTAAAGGAAGGGTGTTGAAGCAATATACCCAAAACCCTTCCGATTAATCAAATATTAGACATATCTACTAATCATTCAAAATTCATCAATGCCAAAAGAACTGCTTTCTCATTAGAAGTGGAGGAAAGAATTAAAAAAATTGAGCGGTAGCCTTTCTAGGAAAACACTATTGGAAAAACGACCAAATTAGGTCATACACTTTTTGCCATGAAAAGAAAGATGTATTAGCTCCCCCATAAATTTAAAATGCCAATACTAGAAGCCTATAAAAGTAGTACTAATCTAATCGATCATTTTGACTACTTTCGAACATTGTTCAACTTCCAAAATCTTGATGATGTAGCGCTATACATCTATTTTCCTTTTACTTTAAAGGGAGATGCACGAATTCGGTTCTATAGGTTATGAACAAATTCCATACGAATGTTTTAGGAACTAGCAAATCAATTGTTATCTCAATTTGTCTCCGGTTGGAAGAATGAAAAATAGCTTTTGTATCTTATCAGGTTCTGGCAAACTCTAAACGAGAACAAAAAGTGGTTTTTCCTTTCTAGTTAGATTTAATACCGAGACTAGATGCATATCCATGCTCATCAATGATGTAAAACTAAACATCTTCATGACTACGATACAACCGGGTGATTTTTTTATAATATTTAAATTAAAAGAACTGTAAAATACTCTAAGAGGTAGAGGCCATCACTCATATCTAAATTGTAGCAAAGGACGCCAATAAAGCAATGTAACCAAAACACTCGATTTATGAAAATCAGCTAGGGTCAAATGGTGGAGGAAGAAAAAAAAAAAATGGTGATAGCTCCTCCATTTGGGATCACAAGAAGAAACAAAGAAATGGGTCAAGAGTTTGTAAAGACTGTAAGTGGTTGAATCTCACACTATTGAATGATACTCGGACAAATGTGCTTATACAAATTCAGAGTGAGAAATTTTTAAAGTAACCAACCCCAGTTAAGAATTCAAAAGGAAGTCAGCCTAAATATTTTTCTACCATTGATTTTCTAGTACAATGCTAAAGACTATCGGGTGATGGATAAGGAAATTGAGGCCCTTATTCAAAAAGCATACCTTAATAAGTATCTACAAAACCTTAGGTCTATCCCATGCAATGAAAAAAATGACAATGAGAAAACTGAACAACTAAGAAATTGAATGGCAGCTGGAATTATCTACATGGCGTTGACCAGACCTACCAGCAGAAAAGTTTTAAATCATTCAGAGAAAGTTTTCTCTAACAAGAGATAGAAACTAGGAGTAAAAAAAGATATTATTAGTTTTGATAATGACAATACGGCACAAGTAACCATCACCATTCTGATCCTCCTATTGTATTTGTACTCGTTTTGAACAAAATTTATAACTTTTAAATAAAATGTGCCATTATTGATAATAAATGTTTAAAGAATATTCTTTATTTTGATGTGTTCATTAAATTTGGGTTTAAAAGTAGTCAAATGAAGTTATCGGATGGACCTTTATACAAACTCAACTACAAACCAATCTAAGTCATGAGAACAAGTAAATTTGGAGGTTATGTTAGGAACATATCTAAAATTGGCTTCTAATAAGTAAACTATTCTAGTTCTCAATCTTCCCTTGATATACAATGCTATATTATGCCAGTCGTACTTAGCAACATTCAAGGCGATAACTTTGATCCCACTCCTTAACATGAATTTTTCAACCAGATATAAGATTGGGAAATTTAATCTTTGAGACGAAGCCTCTCCTCAACAGGCTCAGCCTAGAGAGCTGTATCTCCAAATTCTTCTAAATCTCTGGAGAAGGAGAAATGCATTCAAATTTGCTCTTCACTAACCTAAGATCTTAAATAAAAGTTGATTGAGTGTTTATGGAACAAATCGGACATCTTCATTGGACTCCAACAAACATGCTAGGCGTCCGAATAGAAATAATGATTCACAAGTTAAGCCTCGAAAGTGAGTAGAAGCTAGTCAGACAAAAGATATAAAATTATTTCGTGAAAAAACTCATAACAATCCATAAAGAGGTCAAAAAATAAACTGATATTGGATTCATTAAAGAATTAAACTACCTCGATTGATTATCCAATGTATTCCTCATCAAAAATAGTAATAAAAAGTGCAGAGTATGTGTTAATTTCACAAATATGAATAAAGCATGTCCAAAAAGTAACCTCCTGCTATAAAGAATTGAACAGCTAATGGACTCCACATTAGGACATTGGCTATTATGCTTTATGGATGCGTACTCCATGTATAATAAAATCCAAATAAGTTTAGAAGATAAGGAAATGATCTCATCATGACCAACTAAGGAACCTACTATTATGAAATAATGTTGTTCAGTTTGAAGAATGTCGGATCTATATATCAAAGGTTGGTGAACAAAATGTTTAAACAATAGATTGGAAGAAATGTGAAGGTATAAATTGATGACGTGCTTATTAAAAGCATAAATGCCAACAGCCATATTACCAATCTAGCCAAGACGTTGAAGGTACTCAGAGCAAAAGGAATGAATTTAAATTCAACCAAATGCGCCTTCGGTGTAGCTTTTGGTAAGTTCGTGTGATTCATTGTCACACAACGTAGGATAGAGGCAAATCTAGATAAAATTATGGCCAAAATAGGTATGGAACCACCTTGAACTGTTGAAGAAATCCAGAGATTAACTAGGTAACTTGCCACACTATCCGAATTCCTTGCAAAACCAACAGAGAAATATTTGTCATTCTTCATGGCATTAAGGGGTTCAAAGACAAATAGTTTCCAAAGGATAGATAAATACTAGCAAGCCTTTCAAGAGGTAAAAGAATATTTGACACATCCATCTTTGTTGACTTGTCTAAAGGAGAACAAAGACTTATACCACTATTTGGCCATTACAGAAACAACCTTGAGTGCTATTTTGGTTAGGAAAGAGGATAGATTCAATGACTGATATACTATGTAAGAAATATCTTAACAGACACGAAAATTCAGTTAACATGAGTGTTCGCTGTAAGAAATCTTTGACCGTATTCTTGAGCCCACAAAATTATGGTTTTGATAGATCAACTGGTAAAAAGAATATTACGGAAATCAAAAGTATTCAAACATCCGATCAAATGGTCAATTGAGTTAGGTGAGCTCAATATACACTTTCAAGCACAACTCTTTGTAAAGGGTCAAGCACTTGTAAACTTTATTGTTGAAATCATGGCCCTATTCTCTAGAGAAATAGGTTAATACATGGGTATTACTCCAGGAGAATCATCGCCCACATGGTCATTACATGTTGACGAAACATTTTTACAATCAAGCAGTGGAATTGGAAAGTGCTAATAATACTTGAAGGGTTTGAGATAAAATACTAAATCATGTTCATGTTCCCAACTACAAACCATGTGACAAAAAATAAAGCTTTGCTAATTGGCTTGAAGCTATCTAAAAAATGTTTCGTCAAGAACTTGATTGTGTACAATGAATCTGGAAATGTAGTTAATCAAGTGTTGGCTAATTTTAGAATATCCAACCTAGACCTAGTGAAATACCTCCTCAAAGTCTAATATCTTTTGTCATTCCTTGACAAGGTAGAGATTATCCATATCTATAGAGAAGAAAATTGAAAAGCCAACTGACTTTTCAAGATGGTAGCATCTGGATGCCTAGAATAATACGCCTCAAATATGACAAAGGTATTTCAAAGACCTAATATTGAGTAACAAGATAAAATCCTTCAAGTCACCAATGAGATAACTTGAATAACCCCTTATCTTAAATACCTTAGAAATAGAATGCTTCCAAATAATTCCACGATGGAAAAAGCATTTCGAAGGTACCAATTGGTATAATTTGGTGGACGAGTCACTATATAAAAGGGATTATTCGATACCTTATATGCTATACCTAGCTCTAATAGAAGCCGATTATAATCTTAGAGATGTGCATCTTGACATATGTAGAGCATATTTAGGAGGCAAAAATCTAAACTTTATAATCATGGGACAGGATTATTAATCGCCAACTATGAAAAAGATACAATGAAATTTCTTTAAAAAAAATATGACAATTACCAAATCCATGAAAATGCATCTAAGTAACCACATATAGAGCTTCAACCTTTACAAGTTCCATGGTCATTCGCATAATTAGGGCTAGACATGCTAGGCTTGTTTTTTCTGACAACTAGACAAAGAAAATTTATTATCATTGTGGTGGATTATTTCATAAAGTGGGTTAAAGCTTCTTTGTTGGCCCAACTAACAAAACAAAATGCAACAAATTTTATGTGCCAAAATATCATTTACAGATTTAGGATAACTGAAGTCATAGTAGCCGATAATGTTACCCAATTCTCGGATAAAAGGTGCACAAAATATTGTAATGTCCACAGAATCAGATAAACCCATACATCAATCTCATCCCCAGACAAATTGATAAGTAAAAGTAATAAACTGAATAATTTTCAATGGATTAAAGAAAAAATTGGATAATGCTAGAGGTGTATGGGTAGATGAACTTCCATTCATACTTAAACTTACTGAATGACTTCAAAAGTGCCCACTCAGAAGACACCCTTCAACCAATAGTTTGGAATAGAGGTGATAATCGTAGTGAAGATGGAATTGTCAAGCAATCAAATAGAAAATTTTACTTTGAAATAAAACTGTCAACTTCTAAGGCAAAACTTAGATTTCTTAGAGGAAGATAGAGAAGTGACACACATTTAGTTAGCAACTTATGGACAAAGAGTTGCCCAATACTACAATAAAAGGTGAAGGTGCCGACTTTCGAGGCCTATAATTTGATATTAAAAAATATTGAATCAATTAGGAAAGTCACACAAAGAAATAAACTATCTCCAACTTAGAAAGGATCATTTCTAGTGCTAACAATATTCCATAATAGGACGTATAAGTTACATGCCCAATATGAAAAGCTAATTCCTCAAACATGAAATGTTGTTCACCGTGAAGTACTTCCAATGAGGACTTTAGGCTATGAGCTTAGAAGGTATGCCTTCATCATCATTTTGGAGTGAATGTGTGTTGTAAATTAGTTTTTCTTTATATTAGTAGAAAAAATTCATTTTTCATTCATTTCTTTCCATTTTATATGCTTGTATGAAATTAATATAACCATAACTGAGTCTAAGACAAATAATTGGTTTAAACATCTATCTATAAATTGTGTCGATTCAAAGGAACAATTACAGTGAAGGTTCAATAAAACTACCAAACATTCGATTCTCTTATGAGAGGTCAAAGATAGGTCAGATAAAGTCAATTAAGACTAGATGGGTAACAATCATTTGACCTATTAAATATCAGGGGTACTTTTTACATATAGGTTTCAAAACTTTCTTCCATGGGGTTCACATGATTAGTCAAAGTATCAATGACTATGGTCCTACTTAACTTGCGACGATAGCCAAAATGCCTAGGTAGTTATCAATTCAACCATCTTATGATTACCTAACCAGCAATAATAGCCCAAAGACATAACTGACAATCAATTCGGCCATCTTATGGTTAAATATTTAGGAATACTTGCTCGGGGTTGAACCACTCAATAAAGATCAATTCAAAGGGCAGCAAATACTTAGAGGTGAAGAGATCTAAAGTGTGTGTGCACATATATATTGAAGAATCATTTATATCCTTCTCGTAACAACAACATGAAATTTTAAGATTTAACGACCAAAATCAGTTGGCAATCTTATGGCTAATCCTCGGATCTCAAACCTAGAGTTAATAAGCTTGATTGTTCTTCAAAGTTCTTAACTTTGGATGACCAAGAAGCTCCAAAATTACTGACATCCAACCAACCAATGGGACAATCAAGGGCGACCAAGGAGGCAGCCTTTTGCAAGGATGAATTCCCTCATTGAATCGTGAGTCAAGTAAAAAACCAATTTCTTTTGCTCGGATGCTCCTCCTTAGTAACTCTTCAAGCCTCACACGTTCACCTCTTACTCCATCTATAGTGCTATAGGTATTACCACACATCACTCAATATCAAAAGTCCTTTCCTCAGAAGAAGCAACTCGATCTCCAGGAATAGTAGCTTGATTGATATAATCGCAAAATCTATTCATCTATTCTGCCACTTTTTTTCTCAAGATAGGATGATCAATTTTTTAAGAACAACGACTTAGCTTCTATAGCCATAACTCTATCCTCCAAACCTCATATTATAGAATGATTAATTTGAGAATGAGATAAGCATTCAATTTCAATGTCTTGACTATACAGCTTACTCCTTATCTCCCATACCAGGTTTTTACATTGCAAAAAAATTTGAGTCAACAATTTAAATATAAACAAATCGCTCGAAGCTTCCTCCTAGGTTGAATGACCCAATCTGAGTAAAAAACCTTATAATGATGATCTAGCCATGTTAGAGTTTGGCGTAGGCAATTGCTTCTGACAAAGAAGAGGAACAAACCTACTATGCATAGGAATCTCAAAACTTAGGGCTATATGACTGGCCTCAAAGCCCATGTGTATTGGAGAAGATCGAAATAAATAAATGACAAGCTTTCTGACAATATTTACATTATACTTTGGATCGGATGAAATAGCTAGAGACACAAAAAGACTCAATAATTGCACAACAGATACAGAAGAGCTAGAAAGGGTAAGAATCCTTTACTCCACAGAGATATGAGTATCAACCGGCTCATCCTCATGTGAGAAATGATAGAAAATTATGCACCTCCCTCAAAGGATAGATGGGAATCCTTTCTTTAAAATGTAAGGTAGGTATATCCTCTAAAAGATTAGTAGAAATAGCTAGAGTTGATGGATGCATAGATCCTTGAGCTTCTATCATAGCCATCTCAGCCCAAACCTCACCTACAATTTTTAAAACCTTGTCATCATTCAAATTGGGTGCTAGTGCAGCTGTTGTCTAGACACTAGGCTAATCAATATTTGCCCGCCAAGGAAAATCTATGAAGATGCCACCCCTACTTTTCAAATGGCAAGGAGATATATCAACAACGGTTTCTCCTACAAGGATAACATACCAAAGGACAACATCTAGGGCATCCTGGGACATAGCACAACTTAGTCGCATTTTATTTTATTAGATCAGCTTGAGATCTGGACATAGCACATTCATTCTCAAAGATCAGACAAGAAAATACCATATTGTTGTCACCCCAATTATTTGACAAAACTAAATTGCAATGAACCTTGAGGATGAAAAAGCTATCTTTCCAATTTATCATCGAGTCAAGGTCCCTACCGTTTGTTTTGAACCCTTTTTATGGAGTTAGAGAAATCTAATAGTTCTCTTGGTTAAAGTGAAAAACCCTTCCTAAGGTGTCAAGAATTAATAATTGAAGAAGATTTTCAATTAAAATAGTTTGTTAATCTAAATTTTCAACAACTTATACTTCCATGTAAATAAACGAAAGTCCAAAATATTAAAGGAACAAATAACTATGACCTGAGTGTAAGAATAAAACTTATTCTTTTATTTGTAGATGCTTTACACAAGATATATTTTTATAAGGAAAAATCCAAAAATCATTCAGATTAAAGGAAAAATGATGAAGGAGGTATTCCAACAATCAGAAGTAGAGCATCTAATCCATCTAATCTATCAGCTCTAGTTGATTAATGATAAGCTAATAAAATGTCACCGTACAAGAGTTAAGAGACATTAAATCGGATGATCCCCTAAACAAATTGGCAGGAACCTAGAGCCTCCATAGTGGATGGTAAAGGGCATCAAGAGTAGCAACCCAGAAGAAAAACCACTCTGATTCAAAATGTTATATAAAAAAAAATAAAAATAGTTTTTCATATAAAATAGCATAACCAAGACAAAATTTAAAAATGCCTCTTGGAAGAAGGGCAAGCCATCCAGAAGAGTTCTTTCTTCAAATTCTTCTAATGGAGCTCATCAAATGTTGAGACTTAATATTTGGTTAAAGATCGAACGAAACTCTCTCAGATATTGAGACTTAAAGATTGGTTGAGGATTGAATAAAAGCGGCTCCTTTTCGGGTCAAAAAATTGCCAGTTTTGCACAACTCAACTACGTGTTATTTTACTAGATCAAAATGAGACCTAGTCATAGAATATTCACACTCAAGAACTGAACCTGAAAATGTAAAGTTAACATAATACCAATTATTCAACAAAATCTAATTATTAAAATTTTTAATGTAGAAGAACATGTTTTTCCAGCTCTTCACTAAGTTAGTCTTTCCTCCACTTATTTTAAACTCCTTTCTAGGAGTAAAAGAAATCCAATCGCTCTTTTGGTTAATGTGACGGGCCACATTCTAAAATCCGTCATTAACTATATTCATAATTGATTATCTTTTAATTACCAATTTTACTAATAAATAAATCAATTGATCAATTGGATGTGAGTTTTTTCTATCAATACCATGATCGACTATACATAAATAATACAACAATATACATATGATCCAATTATATTGTCACATCATCTGTGACTCTGACACTAATCCAAAAATAATATGATGTCAACTTTTATTAAAGAACGATGCCTATTTATTACAAAAAATCAATCATATACTAACCTGTGGAAATAATAAGTACCCATAAAATTTATCCATCGGAAACTAAAATCATTTACTGAAATACAACATTTCTTACATTCATAAACTACTATACGTATTTAACATAACAATTGATATCTAATCATACAACGTCATCCTAGGCATCGAAAACTGTCCAAAACTCTACATCATTCCACTATAGCTTACAACTGAAATCAAACTAGAAGATAACAATTAAATAGAGTACATGTTATCCAAAAATATAGATTAGCATAAATATCTTCAGAAGAATAAACTAAATATTTCAATATTCACTCCTACTCATCAAGTAAGAACCCGTACGACTTATTTGAGGAGTTAGTAAAACAACAAGGAATGAGCTAAATACTAAGTACTGTACAATATATAATAAAGAACATATAGATTTTAAATTTAAAAACATATCACAAGGAATAGGAATCATAACAAAATACAATAACATGAAACATGAGCAGGAAAGATTTTGTGATAGACTTTCGGATTTCTCGTCTTATTCTTTTTTAGCTTTAACCATTAAAATATACTTGAAACTCATTTTCTTTAGAAATTATGGCCAATAGGCCTTACCAACTAAAAAAATGATCAATCAAAACCGGAATTGTATTTGTTTCCACACAATCAAAGACCATAAGCTCCTATTTAAGATCCAGAGGTGGACTGGTCATATATAACCCGATAAATGAGAGTCAAACGTCACTTTTCTTATTCATACGGATGATCGGGTCAAATAACAATCTTCTACTATAATATACTAAGATATACCAAAATATACTACCCGCTGAATCATAACTTTTGTCCAATTTTTAACTTAGAAAAAACTCTACGCTTTACTTTTTAATTCTTAATTCTCACCTTTCTAGAGAAATGATTTATTTTTTCTTAATATAATTGTAAAGTTTTCTCTTCTTTATGATATCTTATATTTTCTTTTAATCATGGCAATTCTTAAAGTATGAAATTTAATGCAATTCATGCAATAAGAATTTTAGAATTAATACAAATTTAGCAAATATGTAATATATAATTAAATATATACAGTATTTAATTAAACATTTAATAACTTAAAATTAATAATTTTGAAATACAGAGAAACAATTATTATGTTTTCGAAACATAAAAAAAAATTCAGATTCTAAAATATAACATATGATACAGTTATGTAAATATAAGTTCTTAAGAAATTTTATCATAAAATTATCAAAAAATCAACATACATACATGATTTATATATCGTAATTTTAAAATCTTAACTTAAACGAGTATTATAATAAGAATATTCGGAGGAAACAGAAATAAATAACAAATAAAAGAGGGAGTTTATGGTGTATTTATTTCGACCTGATTTACCCAATTTCTAGCTTTAAATCATCAAATTGGAGCTTCCTTGTATATTTCACAAATCGAAAAAAAGGATACTCCAAAGTACCCGAATCGCGCTTTCTCTCTCTACCCACGGACCACCACTGCCTTGCTCGCGAGTTGCCGCCGCTTCTACCTCTTCTCTCGGCCATTGACCTTCCACGGCGAGCTCTCCTCTTCGCTAAGCGCCGCCGCCATTGCCGTCGCCGCTCTCTCTCCTTGTCGCACTTGCTACCTTTGCCATCATTGCGCAACCCACCGTGCAAAGCACGCGGTTCCCTCTCTCTCTTTTTTTTCCACTTCCTCTCTCTCCTTTTCTTTCTTTTCCTTTCTTTTCTCCTGCCTACTTCTGCCTGCTTCTGCCGCACCGCCTTATTATTATTATTATTATTATTATTATTATTATTATTATTATTATTATTATCCCAACCAACTCTTTTATTATCCAATTTTTTTTAAATCTCATAATATTTAATTAATTTTTTATCACATTTAAATTATTTTAAATAATAAATATATCTAAATTAAATCCAATAGAGATCCAGATATTGCAGTTAAAGTAAAAAATAACTTCAATCATTCAAGTATTTAGTCTAAAACCCCATTGTCAAAAAAAGACACACAATACTGTTGTATATCTAACAGTGTTAAGATGAAAACGAGCGATGGGTGCCTTAAGAGTTTTCATCATACAACGAACTCTCTTGTTAGGAAAATTTGAAGGTCATCCTTCAAATGAGCTTTATGTACAGCAATAAAGCCACATCTCCAAGAATGACCATTCCCCTTTAGTGGAGGAACTTTAAAAGAAACAGCATAATGAATGTTATATTTGTCATCAATGCCATATACATCATCCATAAACAAGTAAAAGGCAATGTTAGCAACATTCTTCAGGAAACCTCACGGAGCCATTAGTGATTGAGAGTAAGAGGGGCCAAGAAATCAACATTTTTGTTTTTTTGATAAAAGAAGAAGAAAATGGTGACGCAATTAAGGTTTAAAATGAAGAGTGAAAGACATTATAATTTGAATGGGTGACCAAAATTGAAAATAATGCATTTTAAATAAAAACGCTAATTCAAATGATACATTACTCACACAACATACATCTGATAATAGAACATCTTATTCTCAATTTAAAACCAAAATATTACATGTTGAAGCAGTTTAAAAATAGTGCAATTTGAAAAGCTGCTAATCAAGTTATTGAATGTGCTAATATTAATTTGTTTTGGTTATTAAAGTCATAATAATTATGACATTATGAATTTAATTATCAAGATATAACGCTTTAGATTTCTAACTTTTTTTAAGACATGATATTGAAAGACTTTTTTTAAAAATTCAAAATATTCAATTAAGTGACCTAATTTATTAGAAGGTCGAGTTGTCAAAAATCTAAATTGTTAAAAATCTAAATTGTCAGAATGTCAAATGATTAAATCTATACCGATTTAGTACCCAAAAAATTCTAAGTATCAAGATGAAAAACTAAAGACAATTTTTCATTTGGATAGTTTGTTCTGTCTAAATTTTTAATGACTTATAATTTCATATAGATGAATATAAGTCTAAAATATAAAAGGATTAGATTAACAACTAAAATTTGAATGTAAAAATAAAGATTCTTATTTTATTGGCAATAAATGCACGTTGATCAAGATTTTATTGGAAGAAGTACTCGAACAACATTCAAATCAAATTGCTCAAATTTTTATTCTAACATACTTGAAAATTGAATCAACTTCCAAGTATGGAAAGCTTTCAAACAAGAAATTCATAAAAAAATATGGATTGGTCAAGATGTCGGGCCTAATGGCCAGGTTACCAAGCAACTAAGTAACCAAATTACGAAAAATATAAAAGGTCATAGTTCAAAATGGTGAGACAAACAATTAAACCAGAGTGAAACCTTTCAAATGCCTAAATGAATCGAATAATCATCATAATTAATCTGTAAAATCAAGCAAGCAATTAATATGTTTAGTGGATATCGATTAAGTTCATGAGTATATTAAATCACTAAACTATTTAGCTCTCGGGAAGAACAATAATTTAGATAATGAATAGCCATCTGTCTTTAAAGAAGTGCCACTGATTTGGCAAATAAGGCTATGAAAACCCCACTTCCTCTAAAAATAGGATGAAAAAAAAGGATGATCTAAATAATAAGTACAAAGTTATAATTTTCTTATTACTTAAAAACTCTATAAATTTCGGAGCCAAATCCTCTATATTCTACTTTCTCGAAGCTAAATCCTCCATATTCCAATCTTTATGGAGCTAAGTCCTCCATTTGTATAGGATCCAGATAAGAGGCTTCAAAAGTCTAACTTAAATCAATTTATATTACTATCTAAATTCAAGGTATATATCAAACATTATGCTGCTGCTCGTGTACAATTATTATTTTGAGGATATATGTATATGTTGGAAGATTATTTTGATGTATTATAGTTTATTTGATGATAATATGATACTTATAGTTTTCGCTATGTATTGATGGTTATTTATATGCTTCCATAGGTCAATATGATTATTTTTTCATCTAGTGGCATCTCTTTAATTTGACGCCGTATAGAGGAGATATAATATTGGAGCCACGGATATTGTGATAGAATTTGGATACAATGTATACTTGGTTTATATGTATGGTTATATAATTATGATTTGTATTTAGATTTTGATAGATATTATATTCAGGTGGCGTTTAGTTTATTCAGTCCGTTACAGTTTAGATAATTGATAGTTATCCATGTTTAAGAAATTGCCACTAATTTGGCAAATAATGTTACAAAAACACCAACTTCCTCTAAAAATAGGATAAAAAAAGGAAATAAAAATGAAGAATAATCTAAATAATAAGTACATAATTGTAATCTTTTTATTACTTGAAAACTCTATAAATTTTGGAGCCAAATTTTCTGTATTCTACTTTCTCGGAGCTAAAACCACCATTTTTCAATCTCTACAGAGCCTAATCTTTCTTTTTTTTTTCTACTCTCACGCATCCTTATATCATTTTCTATTTTCCCAATTACTTGAAAAAAGCTAATAACTTGAATATCAGAGAATAAGTTAAAAAATAGGTCTCATATTTTTTAATCACTTAGTTGTAATGTACAGGAACCAAACAAAGGGTTCGAAAGTCTAACTTTACTCAATTCATATTACTATCCAAATTCAAAATATATATCAAATATTATGCTGCTGCTCGTGTAGGATTATTATTTTTCCCTGATCGAGTTTCATTTGTTTGGAGTACTTTAAATTGCTAATTTGCAAGATCTTATGCATCTTTGAAAAATAATGTATCAGTTTCTTTATCTACATTAATTTGTTGTTTGATTAGGAGCTTTAATGCGAGTAAACAAATGCAAGAACTCTTAATCAATTAGTATTTTTTAAAATTGATTAAATTATGCAATTTTATACTATTTTTTATATTTTATTAGAAAAATTATTATCTTGGTATGTTTATAATTTGATAAAAAAAAAAAGTAATATTTAAGTAATTAAAAATTTTGGCATCTTTATAACCAATAAATAACATAAATACCATCATCTATGTTGATAAATCAGCAATTTTGCTGAATAAAACCGACAGAGTTTTCTAGTTTGAAATAAGAAAAATTTTAACAATATCCAAAAAATTTTATTTTTTAGAGAAATAATTCCGTAACTCATTAAGAAAAAGAGAAAATGATGAATGAAGTTTCTTTTATGAAAAAACCTAAGCGTGCATTCATGTAAGTTGTTAATATTTAATTTTATATTATCGATATGTAAAATAAAACGATGATTCTATGATTTATTAAATAATTATAAATCTCATAAAATTTTACATACTCAACAAGCATTGTATCATCCTTGCACGTTTTCTAGACAGTCAGTTCAATTTCATAGCTCAACCCACAGCCAAAATTTCTCCCATTTCATCATCGTAATCTTTGCGGCCCAATCATCTCTCTGGTCCACGTACCTCCAAGCATTCAGGAAATATGGAACAGAGTCAACATACCATATCGTGTAAGAACACACGAAATCCTTCTTCATATGACAAGGAAGAAAGGAGACAAGGAAGAAAGGAGACACACTGTTAATATAATAATATAATATTCATCTTTCATCTCAGATTGTTGGGTTCTGAATCTGCTTATTAAACCCATGAGGAGACGAATCAATAATATATATTGAATAATAACAATTACAAATAATTCAGCTCACTCTGTGTTCAAGTGCTTGTCATGAACCACTTGATAATTTTCTCCAATCAAATTAAGACTCATGCGGCATGAGATATACTCTTTTTTTTTTAGTAAGTAAGAAAATTGAATTAAAAGAAAAAACTTTACAGAATTGTATATTTTATCCCCAAGTATTTTGCCGACTTGATTTTGGAATATAGACGTTAGGGTATCCCCCGAGCAACGCTTTCACACGTGTAACATAAGTAAAAAAAATCAAACATCGCATACAGTGATGCACCAAAATATAACCAGCAGCCCTCAGTCATAAGTGGCTCCCTATCTTTGCCAACAATACTCCGTCGTGCACACTAGACTTTAGCGCCCTTTGGTTTCTTAAGAATGGATTTCAGGTGTTTTCGGGACGTCGATTGTTTCAATGATCTAGCTTGCTCTGACTGAGAAGGAGCTGTTACCTGATCAACCACCTCCTGAGCTAGATAGGGACGATCACCCCTCTCCTTCCTGTCGGAAGGCTTCAGTTGGCTTGTGGCAGATTCTAGTTGTGCAACTTCTCTATGATTGCTCTCTTCTGAGACGATATCATCACTATGTGAAGTCCCTCCACTATGCCTCCAAGCTGAATAAATCAGCATTTTTGTGATTCAGTCTCAACTTGCAAACAGTTATCCAGGAGACCACACACTACCTGCTTCCCTCTAGGGAATAATGAAGTAATGTATAGCTGAGTAGTCTTTGCATTCACCAACATCTGGATAGCATCTATTATTGTACCATAAAAACCCTCCTGATCAGCCACTATTAGAATAGGAGATTTGTAATCACCCCTCTTTCCACTATCAGCAAAGATTGGCACATCATCAATCTCAACTTGCAAACAATTATCCAAGAGACCACACACTGCCTGCCTCCCTTCAGAGAATAATGAAGTAATGTATGGCCGAGTAGTTTTTGCGTCCACCAATATCTGGATAGCATCTATCATTGTACCATGAAAACCCTCCTAATCAGCCACTACTAGAATAGGAGATTTGTAATCAGCCCTCTCTCCACTATCAGCAAAGATTGGCACATCATCAATCTCAACTTGCAAACAGTTATCCAGGAGACCACACACTACCTGCCTCCCTCTAGGGAATAATGAAGTAATGTATAGCTGAGTAGTCTTTGCATCTACCAACATCTGGATAGCATCTATTATTATACCATGAAAACCCTCCTAATCAACCACTACTAGAATAGGAGATTTGTAATCAGCCCTCTCTCCACTATCAGCAAAGATTGGCACATCATCAATCTCAACTTGCAAACAATTATCCAAGAGACCACACACTGCCTGCCTCCCTTCAGAGAATAATGAAGTAATGTATGGCCGAGTAGTTTTTGCATCCACCAATATCTGGATAGCATCTATCATTGTACCATAAAAACCCTCCTAATCAGCCACTAATAGAATAGGAGATTTGTAATCAGCCCTCTCTCCACTATCAGTAAAGATTGGCACATCATCAATCTCAACTTGCAAACAGTTATCCAGGAGACCACACACTACCTGCCTCCCTCTAGGGAATAATGAAGTAATGTATAGCTAAGTAGTCTTTACATCTACCAACATCTGGATAGCATCTATTATTATACCATGAAAACCCTCCTAATCAACCACTACTAGAATAGGAGATTTGTAATCAACCCTCTCTCCACTATCAGCAAAGATTGGCACATCATCAATCTCAACTTGCAAACAATTATCTAGGAGACCACACATTGCCTACCTCCCTTCAGGGGATAATGAAGTAATGTATGGTTGAGTAGTCTCTGTATCCACCAACATCTAGATAACATCTATTATTGTATCATAAAAATCCTCCTAATCAGCCACTACCAGAGTCAGAGATTTATAATCAGCCCTCTCTCCCCTATCAGTAGATATTGGCACATCATCAATTAGAGGGATAATCAGCCCTCTCTCAATCTGTAATTTATCATTAGCAGATATAGCATCCGAAACCTAGGATGGTGGTCTGATCCCAATGTCTGGGCTATGTCCTGCTTGAACTGATCTATGAGGTTCGGCATATTTTAGCATGCTGCCATGCGGGCCGTTAAGAACAATGCCAGAAAATCGAACAGTCACTGCTGGAGAACAAGGTTGAGATACATCACTCTGTTTTTTTTTTTTTTTTTTTGGAATGCATCTTTTGTTTTCGAGTAGCTTCTGTTGAAAAATGAGCTAAGCATCAAGTATACCGCTTAACGATATGCCTAATGACTTTAAAACTCATAAGAAAGTGAGTCATAACCTAACAAATATTTTCTCATGACCTTATGGAAACTATCACCATCCTGAATATAATTCGCTAAGTTTTAAATTTTTCTCTTTGAATCACTTTGGTCATTACATCAAACCAATTTTTTTGGATATTGACATTATCAAGTGTTTCCAACGCCGAATCAAAAATATTCCTTATCCAATAAAATTGAATATCAATGTACTTTAATTTGGAATGAAATAATAAGTTCCTACAAATGTGAGTAATGCTATGATTATTATGAAGTTGCACATATTACTCTTACCTGAAGTAAAATTCCTGAATGAATTTTCTCATTGACAAAATCTACTTAGTTGCTTTCATCAAAACAATATATTCCGTTTTAGTGATAGAGAGAACAACACCTTTTGCAACTTAGATTGCCAATATACAATTCATACCACAAATATAACTAAATAACCCGATGTGAACTTTCAAAATCTATATTGCCTACCATATCTATGTCAATCTACTTGTTTGAAAGCGGCTTGTTATTTTCATAATGTAAACAATTCTTAGAAGTTCTTTGAAGATACATTAATATTCCTTTTACTACAAATCAATGTTCCTTTTCGGGGTTGGAAATGAATCAATTTACTGTTTCAACCTTCTGAATTAAATTCGGCCTCATACATACAATCACATACATCAAACTACCTGTGACGGACCATACTTTCCTAACTAGAATCCGGCACGGTTTTGACTGTAAAACGATTATCAGACTAATACAAACCTGTACAAAATTTATGTACAGTACACATATATCAACAACAAACCCACACATGATTCAAAAAGTCACAAAACTATACGTGACACCAACATCATAACTCCAGTCATAATATCAGCTCAAATAGAATGCCACTAGGTATGCAAATTAAACTATAAAAACCCGCAAAAGTATGTACATCCATTAAAAATGGCAAAAACTAACTATCTATACATCATCATCATACACCTACATTCACAATACATATCCATATCAGAATATACAAATAATCCATCAAAGTATAAAATCACAAAACTAAGTCCTTAAAGGTATCCTCCAAGCTCTTCTCCTTCCTAGTAGACTTTCAGTCCTCTACTCTACCTCATCAATTATAAGGGCGTACTCATCTGGAGGAAAGAAAACAGTAATGAATAAGCTAAATGCTCAATAAGACACAATAATCAAAGATAATAAGTAATATATATAAAATAAAGTAAAGGAATGATATAGGAATATAATGAAGATGCATAAATATGAAACATAAATAAATACATTTTCAAAACTCTTTTATCTGTTTCATTTTATTTTTGATTCTTTGAAATTCTAAAATATGTATAAAATTCTTTACTTTACGTATTAGAGCTAGTAGGCCTTATCAATTAACGGAGTAACCAATTAAGAAATGAAATGTGTATGCACCTACACATTCTAAAGTGCTATCCACAATACCTCAAATTTTAGCATCCCGTGGTGGACGATATACCTTTTACTCGATATATTGGGGCAGATAACAAATAACAAATATGCCACCAGAACACCTCCCGTGACTCAAGAGCATTCCTCGATCTATAATTGTAATATCTTAAGGTATGTGAAGGAATACTACCCACTGAAATACAAATTCTTAGTCCAGATTCTTAATTACTTATTCTTAACGGAAGGTTCGACCAAAAACTTATACAAAGTTCTCACTTCCTAGAAAACGAATCGTCAGACATAACAAATTATGAAGTTTCTTTTAAATACTTTGTATAACTTTCATAATTCTTTGATAGGGATACAGATAATCATTTTTTTATGAGTTCATATCTTCATATGCTTATAATTATATGTATAAATCAATATAAAATTTAAAAAATGTAAGAAATTCTTACCACATTGAGCCGAATATAACTTTAGAGCTTTTAGATAACAAATCCTTTATAAATACATGCTACATAATTTACAGAGTATATACAATATAACATATTTATCATACATATGATTAAATACCACTATTCATGTTCATAATATTTTTGAAATACATAAAATTAACATATAAAAAATATATATGTATAAATACCAAATAACCGAAGTACCCATATCCATGAAGCTAAGGTTTCAAATTTCTAAAGTCAAATCATACATAAATCTCAAACAGTGGCGGATAAAACCGAAGGGGGCGCGGGTTAGGATTTCCAATTGTAAAATACTGCACAAATCTCACAAATCGGACAAGAAATCGAAATATACACATGCTCAAGTCATGGGATTTATAAAATATAAACCTAAATGAGTATTGGAACGAGGATACCCGAAAAAAATAGAATAAAAGTGTAAAAAAAAAATGAGAAAAAAGTATATTAGTGTACTTACCTCAACCCAATCTATCACTTCTCTAACTAACTTAAAGCCAGAATTGAACCCAAGGACCTCGATCTCTTCCTTCTCTCGCTTCTTCTTCATGTTCTCTCTCTCCTCTCTTGCAAAATGGTCGGAAATGACACAGGGAAAACCCTCGCAGGGTTCTTATATCGCAGGCCAGCGCTTGAGCACCAGCCAACACACAGCAAGTGCGCCCACTACTGGTTTCAACACATGTCCTGAGCACTCGAGCGCCTGGCATGTTGGCGCATTGGTTCGAGCGCCTGGAGGGCCTCCTCTGCCGTCTCAACCTACGCTCCAGAAACCTAATTTTTCTACATGAATTAAATCTAATCTTAATTATATTAACTTCATTATCTTCTAATTACTATGTTTTCAAATCCGAAACCTCACACTACCAACGATCAAAGAGTAAGGGATGTGGCTCCTGCCTGCCTTCTCATTATACATAAATGGACACTGACGAATGCTCAATTTGAAATAAGTGGCCAGTGGAGTACTTACCAGTTTGGAGTTTCCTATATTGAAGCGTTGAAATACCCTTTCAATGTAACTCTCTTGTAATATCGATAAATTGCTTTTTCATGTTCGTGAAACATCATTATGCCAATAATTTATTTCATCGACCATAAATCTTTTATGGCAATGGATTTCCCAAACTATTTTTTCAACTTTGCAATCCAGGAAGCATTCGACACCATAGTGCCCTTCGAGAAACTTTAGATAAAGTCACAATGGTTTAAAGTAATTTTTCTATAACATTCACCATCACAGATTCAAATTTCTTATACCATTATCTTGAAGCTTACTTTAGCTCGAAAAGATTTTACTTTAATTGGCATACTAGAGGCTCCTTTGCCCTTAACTTGAAATCCCTCCGACTATTTTATATAGATTTTCTTCTTAAGATCACCATAGAGGCCGTCTGTATATCTAATTATTTAATTTCTAAATAAAGAGTCACAACTAATTCAAAAACCATCCTATTGTAAGATATCTTCCTAATTGGAGCAAAACTGTCCTCAAAATTGACATCCTTCCATTGGTTAAACCTTTTTACAACCAATCTCACTTTATACCTTAGTTGTAGGTTATTCTCATCAGACTTCAATCAAAAAATCCGCTTATTCTTCAAAACTCACTTGCCCTTAGGCAACTTGATCAGTTTGAAGGTGTGGTTTCTTGTAAGAATTCATCTCAAGTTGTATAGTTTCCATTCACTCTGATTTGTGCTCATCCTCCACAACTTCATCAAAATATTCAAGTTCTCTATCATCAATAAATAACACATACTTGCTAGTTGATAGATGAGAGGAGGGCCTTTGATCTCATGGATCGTTGTAGTGGAATGGTGTGTGTAGGTCTATGAACATCATGACAAACATCACCATCCAGGTTAGCATTATCCACCTCATCAAGAATGAAAATCTCATGACCTTTTTTGCCTTCAAGTTCACCTTAATCACCATCTTCATCTTAAATTTGCATTAGCGTCTAAAGTTTAAGATTCATATCATAAAGTTGGTTGTTGTTATTATTAGAGATCACTTTCTCCGCTTTATCGATATCTTTAATAATCTCATCTTCAACGAATACCATATCTCTTGACTTCACAAGCTTCTTTTCTATTGAGTTATAGAATCAATAGCCAAACTCATTTCCCCCCAATCGAGAAAGATATATTGTCTTGTCTTTGACTGAAATCTGGACCTCTCATCCTTTAGAACACGGACAAATGACTAATACCTAAACACACAAAGTATTCATAAGAGACCTTCTTTTCAAACCACACTTTTCCCAATACATCACCATTTAGTGGACCACTAGGTAAGAAATTGATTATGTGAGTCATGGCATTCATGGATTTCCCCTAAAATGAATTGGTAAGTTTCACCTCTGAAAGCACATAAAGAAATTTTTTGATCAGCGTTCTATCATCCTCTTGACCACACCATTGAGCTGTCATATCTTTGGTGGAGCGCTTTGGTATTGAACTCTATGTGACTGACAATACACATCAAATGCTCTAATATGTTGCCCTCTATTATCACTCTAGATAAACTTCAATTTCTTTTCCATTTGCCTCTCAACCGAGGTGTAAAATTATTCAAAGATGTCAAGGGCATGATCTTTGCTTTCAAGGGACATACCTATAATTTTCTAGAACAATTATTGATAAATGTGATGAAATAAAATACTCTACCAAGTGTCTTCACTTTAAGATGGCCCACAGGTGGTCCGCCAATCACAGCTCAAGGGAGAGACCAAGCGTGCCCGGCAATACCCGAAAGTCTGCCTGCCACCGCAAAATGACAACTGACACGCCAGCAATCTCCAACAGCGATCGGCGGCCAACAAACCCTAGCGACAGGAGTTCTCGTGCCCAAAATCCCCCTGTCAAGGGGCCTATAAAATCCCTCTTCGTCAACAAAGAAAGGGGGATCCAAAACAATCAACTCTATGTTGCAAGCAATAAAGCTTACCAACTAACCTCTGGATCCAAACCCCCTGAAGCCCACTCGGGCGACAGGAAGTGAGCCACCCGCTGCAGTGCACCTGGGGAGCCAGGCCTCCCACCACCTGCTCATCACTCTCTCTCACATATACAAACACACACCATCCACACGTTTTCAGTATACTTCTACGCATCCCTTAGCGTGCGCACCATTTTCGTTCATTGCAAAAATTTACTGATTTGAGTGTCAGAGTGGCCTTGATGGGAGAAATTTCGCCGGACCTCTGACATCTTGTTTGTTGATTGTATTGTATAGGTCTCAGGTTAACAGGGATAGAGATCGAACCCTTCCATGTACGCTTCAGAACGGCTAGAAATCTAAAAACTCCCTAATCTGTACGACAACCGAGGACCCGGAACGCAACATTGGCGCCGTCTGTGGGAAACGGGACGAGAAGCCTAGCGTCTCTTTCTCACCTTCATTCCAAAACATCAAGAATGGTGAACACCAGGGCATAAGCCAGTGCCCTAGCAATAAACGTCGTCGTTCGCAGCAAAGAACCCTCTATGGGAAGCCACACGGATACCGGCCCAGAGCCCGATGTCCACCGCCTGGTCGCGGACATGGGTGACATGAGGTTGGCATTCCAGGCCCTCTGCAATCGGACGGGTACCCCTTGGATGGGGGCTGCACCTCCAGCATCCCAGGCGTCCTCCTCCAGGCGAAGGAGGCAACGCGTGGCAGCCCTCAGGAGAAGATCCGACCGACCTGATGACGCCAGCAGGGACCAGACTGCAGCTGAAAGCCCCCCTGGCCGAGAAGATTGGAGGAAATGGCTTGAACAGCGTAATCCCCACAACTCCCACGCCCAAGGGAGGCCGACCGCCGGAGACTCCAACAGTGAGTGGCCCAACAGTATGGAAAGCCGTTGCCACCGACAAATCCAACAAGGCCCACAGGACAACATGGAGCTCCGCGACATTATCAACGCACGGAGAGGGCGTCCGACCTGTGGATCGAGGAGAAGGTCAAGGTGCTGTGGGATCTCCTCCACAAGAAGAGACCGGCACAATCCACCGCCGACCTTCGAAGGTCACCTTTCACCATGGACCTACGGACTCAGCCACTACCCCGCAAGTTCAAGATGCCTGTCCTGGAAGGGTACAACGGAAGCAAGGACCCGATGGACCGCCTCAACTGCTTCCGCACCCATTTGTCCCTGCAAGGAGCAAGCGAGGCCATGATGTGCTAGTGTTTTCCCATCACCCTCAGAGGGGGACGCGCTACTCTGGTTCCACGGCCTCCTGCCAAATTCTATCTACTCATTCAATGAGCTAGCTGATTGCTTCTTGAGATAGTTCGCCCCCAACCGGAGAGAAGAGAGGCAACCATGGCACCTGGTCCGCCTCCGCCAGAGGTCAGACGAGTGTCTGAAGTGATTTCTCAACCGCTTCGTCACCAAGGCACGCCGGATCCCCCAACTCTCCGATGAGTTGAAACTCAATACCTTCGTTGCTACGTTGACAGCAAGGGATTTCTTCAAGCATCTGTCACACCAACACCCTCAGTCCTTCCAGAAGGCTAAGGCCATCGCCCATGCCTACATCACAGCAGAGGAGGCAGACAAGGCAAAGCACCCCGAACGCGTAGACGGCCCCGTGAAAGCTCCCCGACCTACCAACGGTCAGAAGAGGAGCGGCGACGGTAACCGCTTCCCGGAGCACCGCAAGCAGCTACGCCCTTCACCGAGATCTAAGAAGGATCATGGACAGACGTCCCTGACTCCTCTAAACAATACCCGCGCGAATATCCTGATGCAAATCCAGGATCAAAAATTCTTCAAATGGCCGAAAGTGCCAAAGTGGCAACCATCAGACGAAGTACTGCCAGTATCACTGTTGCCTCGGACAATCTATAGAAAACTATAGGATGTTGTAGTAGGAAATAGAAGACCTGACCTGCCACGGGCACCTTAAGCGGTTCGTGAAAAGTTTGGGGCAAGCCCCCGCAACATCGGAGAGCGAGGCCAACCTCGGGGCAAGCCCGTGCGGCCACCAACGTGATCAACATGATCTCCACCGTAGCCGCCAGGGATGCTAGGCAGAAGAAGTAGGAACCAACTTCTAGCAGCAAGAGAGCGAAGGTAGGGGATAAAAGTGATGTCAATAGCTTTAGTAGCAACGATATGCTCATGTAACCTTCCTCCATACTGATCCCCTTGTTGTATCCACCCTCGTTTGAGACGGTAAGACAGACTACCAGTTGAAACGAGTCTTTATTGATAACAGAAGCTCGCGGAATTTGTTATATCTCAGTGCCTTTTTTAAGCTCGGGTTAAGGTAGGGTCAAATGAGAGAGGCCGATGGCCCGTTGTATGGCTTGGACAACGAGCCAGTACCTGCGTAGGGGATAGTCTAGCTAGAGATCACAATGAGAACTTACCCGCGTGCCGTAACACGAGAGCTGGCATTCCTCGTCATCGACCTACCATCTATTTACAATGCTATACTGGGCAAACCTTTCCTTACGACCTTCGGGGCCGTAACGTCGATCACTCATCTGAAGGTGACATTTTCCACCGCGTACGGCATGGGGAAGTACTTGGGAACCAAGCGATGGGGCGAACATGCTACCTATCCCAGGTCACCCCCGTAGCATCAGACCGCCCAAACGAAGATCTTGACCTCCGCAACAAAGCCCTGCTACAACAACCCCAGTCATGAGAAGCTACCAAAGCGATCCCTCGAAATCCTGCAGAGCCAGAAAAGTGCGTCCATGTGGGCAGCTCTCTCCCGCCTTCCGAACGTGATCGGTTAATCACCTTCCTGAAGGCAAACTTCGACGTGTTTGCTTGGGTTCCTGCCGAGATGCCTAGGATACCGGCCAAAATTAAGCTGGGCCTCAGTTCCAGCCATGGTTGTCTGGACATGCTAGTAAGAGGTCCAATTCCTAGACACCGAGTTTATTTAAGAGGTCCAATTCCCAAAATGGTTGTCTAACGTCATGCTAGTAAAAAAGAGTAATGGCAAGTGGCGAATATGCGTGGATTTCACCGACGTAAATAAAGCTTGCCCAAAGAATAGTTTCCCTCTCAGCAAGATTGATCAGCTTGTCGACTCTACGTCCAGGCATGAGCTCCTGAGCTTCATGGCTGCCTACTCTAGTTACAACTAGATCCAGATGCACCCTGAGGACAAGGAGCATACATCCTTCATGACCGACCAGGGGACATACTGTTATAAGGTGGTACCCTTCGGCCTCAAGAATGCCAGGGCAACCTATCAATGCTTGGTGAACAAGATGTTCGAGGCTCAGATTGAGAAGAACGTGGAAGTATAAGTTGATGACAGACTCGTGAAAAGCAAGGTTGCCGGCGACCACATCAGTGACCTAGAGGAGGCCTTCCAGATCCTCTAGGCGCACCGGATGAAGCTCAACCTTGACAAATGTGCATTCGGGGTAACATTAGGGAAGTTCCTAGGCTTCATCGTATCCTAGCGCGGCATCGAAGCCAACGCAGAGAAGATCAAGGCAATCCACGACTTGAACCCTCCACGGATGGTGAAGGAAGTGCAAAAACTCACCGGGCGGCTGGCAGCCTTCTCACGGTTTCTCGCCAGATCCGCGGAGAAATACTTACCCTTTTTTAAGGCGCTTAGGGGCATGAAATTGTGAGGATTCCGGTTGACCGAGGAATACGGCGAAGCCTTTAAAGAGCCAAAAACCTACCTCGCCAACCCATCTCTCCTGAGCTCGTCGTGCGCGGGCAAGGACCTGTACCTCTACTTAACTTGGTCAGGAACTACCCTCAGCTCCGTGCTGGTCAGAGAGTATGAGGGAGCACAACGGCCGATGTACTATATAAGCCGGGTATTGATAGATGTAGAGGCCCGCTATCCACACGCCGAAAGAATTGTGTTGACGCTCATCTATTCGGTGCGGAAGCGGCGGCCCTACTTCGAAGCACACTGGATCATCGTACTAACGGATCAATCTCTGAAGTCAATCCTGCAAAAACCAAAGACTTCCAAACGGCTGGTCAAGTGGGCTGTGGAGTTGAGAGAGTTCGACGTGGAGTTCCGGCCTCAGCCGGCCATCAAATGTTAGGACCTAGCAGACTTCATTGTCGAGGCAGCGACCCCAGCCCTAGATGACTCGGTAGCCCGTGGAGTGTGGGAGACCTCGACAACCCAGTGTGGACCCTAAGCATGGATGGATCATCCACTCAGGCAAGTAGCGAAGTTGGGGTCGTGCTGAAAACTCCGGACGGCGCGGAGATTATGTATTTTATCACGCTGACCTTCCGAGCTACCAACAACATGGCAGAGTATGAGGCCCTTCTCGCAAGACTTCGCCTGGCCAAAGAATGTTCCATAAAATCATTGGTCGTACACAGCAACTCCGAGCTCGTGGTCAACCAGATCCAAGGAAATTTCGAGGCATTACGCCTGCAGCTCGTGAAGTACCTGTCGAAGGCAAAGACCCTGATCCAGACCCCATGGCCATTTGCGCAATGGGGGCTCGACTTCCTCGGTCCGTTTCCTATGGCCTCTGGGCAAAGGAAGTTCCTAATCATCAGTATTAACTATTTCACCAAGTGGATAGAAGCAGTCTCCCTGGCTCGAATCACCGAGAAGAATGCACTGGAATTCCTCCGTCAGAGCATCGTCTGCCGCTTTGGGTTTCCCGAGGTCATAGTAACTGACAACGGAACCCAATTCACTGACAAACAGTTCACAAGGTACTGTATTGATCTACGCATCAGGTTGATCCACACGTCCGTAGCGTACCCTCAGACCAACGGATTGTTGAAGTCACCAATCGCACGCTGCTGCACGGGCTAAAGACCAAGTTAGACGACACAGGGGGCTCGGGGTCGAAGAGCTACCTTCCGGCTCTAGTCGTATCGAACAACCCCGCGGGAGACAACAGGAAAGACACCCTTCAGCCTCTGTTATGGGGCTAAGGCCGTAGTCCCCGTTAAAGTGGGATCACCCTGCCTGCGGGTCGAATGTTTCGATCCCACCACCAACTCACAAAGACTCCGGAAAAGCCTTGACCTACTTCCAAAAGTTCGAGACACAGCCCAGTTGCAAACCGCGGCCTTTCAACAGCGTGTCACGCGCTACTGCAACAAGCGGGTGAAAGCTCGCCCACTTGCGGTTAGGGACCTGGTCCTCCGTAGTGTAGAAGCGGCAAGAAAAATTGGGAGCAGGAACAAACTCTCCCCTAGGCGGGAAGGCCCGTTCCTCGTCTCTTCTACAAGTTACACGCCCAAAATAGTAAATTGGTCCCCCAAACCTGGAATGCCACCAACCTAAGAAAATACTACCAGTGACACAACGTTGGCCCAGGTAAGGCATGAACACGCATCCTGAAGAGTGCTTGTACATACATCAAGTTTTTGCTTAATAAAATTAATTATTCCTGTTAACATGCATTCTTTATTCGTGTGAAGTGTTAGCATACATAGCATTCCAAAAATAATATAACCTAGACTGTCCCTAAGTCGGGAGGACTATCATTCATCCGTAAAACAAGGCCTTGGTGCCTCACCAAGCGGCCCATGAACGGCCACCTCAGAACCTTGGCCCCGTGCCAAGTGGCCCATCAGCGGTCTAATTCAAGCCTCAACCGCGCATCAAGCGATCTAGAGGTGGATGCATCCGGACTTCGACTCCACATCGGAAGGGTCCTAGCGACCCGCTACCTTGGCTTTGCACCAAATGACCCAGGTGGTCAAGATATTAGGCCTGGGTGCTTTCAAAACTTCCCAACTTACAGCCACTAAAACCTTAGGGGGCAAGAGTTGTAAGCGTGCAGCGAACTTCTCAAAAAGAAGAGAGCACCCTCCATCTACGATGGTCAAGGGCTTGGATCTCGTGGTGATGACGCCTTGAGCAGGGGCCACGCACCCAACGCGAATACCGCACAATGAAAGGCCTAGACCTGAAGCCCGGCTGCCGCGGCCTAAAAACCTGACTGGCCCTCAGTGCGGCTCCACGGGACTTGCGACAACGTCCACCTTATTGGATCGAGCTTCCCATTAAACGCGCGAGATGTGACAACATCCTCTGATGAAGGACGAGAACAACGCAAGAAGGCACCGGATTGGAGCCTTGGCGACAATAGCTTTGCAAGTTTAGCCGTTGAACGTGAGACACGACGTCACTGATCGCATTGGGAGACAATGTATACAGAAAAGAAAAAAGGAGTTGCTTTCCATTCACTTGTACACAAAAAAAAAATGGAGCGATATATACAGCAAGACTAACTGCGGAGAGTCGGACGGACCAACCTCAAGAAAATCCCTTAGACGAGATCTGTCCTGGACCCCGGTGTTTCCAGGGTGGGAGACTCCTTTCGGTACGCCAGGGGATGCAAGAGAAGCAATCCTACGGCACAGGCGAATGCCGTCCCAAAACCGAGTGTCCATCATGAGATCCGCCTCTGACGGGGTGAGCCGACCCCTCAGATTCCTGCACAAGCGTGAATTGTCGTCTTCAAGAGCAGTGAGCGCCGCCTCCAATCATTCCACCTTCAGCTACAAGCGCCTGATTTCTTCTTGCGCCCGCTCGCTGTCCCCTCGAAAGGAAGCGACCTGAGCTCTCGTACGCTAAACAACGTGCAGCCCACGGTGAAAGCTCCCGTGCAGAAGGGCAGCTAGCTCATCAAGAGGACCGGCCTCCTCAGGAATCTGCGTGGGAAATGGAGAAGTCAGAAGAATTTTCAAAAATTTTGACTGCGAAAGAGCAACCAGTTTAGAGCGATTGTACCTGAGTGGGAGCGGCGTTTGGAGGACGTACCGAATCTCCTGATGCGGACGCACCCAAGCGCCCCTCAAGTTCAACCACGACTCCCGCAGGGCTCAAATGGGTCGAAAGTGCGAAAGGCAAAGGAAAGCTTGGGGGCTCCGGCTCAAGGGCCATCCCTCCCACGGCCGTGTCAGTGCCCGGTGGGCCGGCCTTCGATACAACTTCCACATCCGATGCCACGGGGACGTCCCCCGGGATCCAACCCACCAAAATTGACTCCGCAAAGACCACAGCCAGCTCCGAATGTCCCTCTAACTTCGACGCTGGTGCTGGCGCGCGTGCTTCTTCTGGGCCACCGAGGAGCAGTGCGCCGCCCGCTATGCTTAGAGCCACTTCCATGACCAGATCGATGAAAGAGTGCACAAGAGACTCCTCACCAGAATGAAGCCCCACCTCAGGGACGCTGTGCTCAACTAACACTGCGGCAAGAATTGGAATGGGTTCGTCGGCCTCCTCCTGAGACCCGGCGCTTGACTCCGCCTCCAGGGTGGGAGCCCGAACCCTTGCAGCAGAGCTAACATCTGACCTCTGCAACTTCCGTGTGGAGGTACCTTCGGCCTCCGTCAACCTCTTTAAGGGAGCCTCAACCTCCTCATCCATAGATGATTCCAGTAGCGAACAACTTTCCTCCTCGTCCTCATCAAACGATGGGAGAATGGCACCTTCCTCAGGGTTCTTCTTGGCAGGATCTGCGGCGGGCTTGCCCGACAAAGGCCCCCACTTGGCGGCCTCAAACGCAATGGATGTCAAAAAGTAGCACAGGATGGAGAACTTCGTCATCTGGGACTCAATGGCGGCGACTAACTCTGCCGCTTCCTTGGCATCACTTGTCGACACTTTCTCATGGAAGAACCTCAAAACTGGGCCCCATTCGCGCTGAAGCTCAGAGTCAGAAGGCTCCTGCAAGAATAAGAATCGGCTCTTCTAGTTTTTCACCGAGTCAAAATTGGTCCCTTGAAAGCGAAAGCCGTTCGTCGGCGACATGGAGACCCAGTCCTCTGACTCCGAGAAGCGAAAGATCAACCTAGCCGCCTTGGCATCGAAAGAGCTGTCATGAAGGCGAGCGAAAATACACATCGAGAACAAATAACTGAGGGCGTTAGGACGGAGCCTCGCCACAGGAATGCCCAACGCCTCTACCAGCGCATACAGAGTGCACGGCATGGGATAACGTAGCCCCCCTCTCAGATGGTGCTCATAAACTGTGACAAAGCCATCTGGTGGAGCATTGGCTCTGCCCGCGGAGCCAGGAGCACGGTAATCCCAATCGCTCGGGATCCCATAGTCTACCATCAGAGCGGCGATGGCGCTGGTTGACAAGATGGACCCAGTGTTGTCAACCCTCTGCTAACTCACCCTAGAAGTTCGCGAGGAGGAAGGGGACTCTCTCTTCTCTGCCATCTCTCTCTCACTGTGCGGGGCAAGATTGAAAAATCTTCAGTGAAAGGAAACAAATAGAGGAAATTTTCTATGAGGTTGGTTTAAATAGGTAGCGAAGTGCCAACAACCGGGAAACCCAAACGACACCCCCCAAGAGTGGAGGCGCCACGGGGCCCAGGGCAGTCAACAATCACGACTATTCGTCATACTGCAGATCGACGTCGCTTCAACCACCTGGCGGAGACTCCCCGCTAACACGCCCGCATTTAATGTAGGGATTTCAATCGCCGGAAAGAACGACAGCGGGACCACCAAAAGAATCGCTCAAGAATGAAAACGAACCATTCTGCCAAAACAAACCACAAAAAATAAAACGGCACAGCCAAGTATTGAATTTCATTATAATATTCATTAGAAACTTGTTACAATAGCTAACTACGGTGGGATACATTTAACGTCCCTCAGGCGCTGCAGAGGAACCCTGTGCCGGATACTCCACTAGGTCAGCGCATGTTCGTGCGCTAGAGTTTCGAGAGTCTAGGATTCTGGCACGAAAGCTCGGGTCCTCCAGTGAGACTAGTCTCCGACTGAGACGAATGCTGTCCTGGAAGTTCCTTTCCAGTGCAGGGCCGACTTCCTCCAGAAGGAACCTCAACCTCAACTCAGTCCCCATCCGTGCAACCTCTGTCCCAAGCTATCGGCGTATCTACTCACACTCTCCTTGGAAAGCCAAAATGCGGGCTCGAGCCCCCATGTTGGCATTGGCGACCCTGGACACCATCGCCTCTGATTCGGCCCATGCTTCCTCAAAGTGTGCAGCGCGGGCCCTTAGCTGCTCTATCTCCACTACCGCAGCTTGCTTCCAAGCTTCGACGTCTTCGACCGCCCTGGCAACTCACCGGAGCGAGAAATTTGCCCTCCCTAGGCCACGCTCCTGCAAGGTGTCAGACCCCTCCCCCCTCTCAAAGCCTAGAGGCGCCCACGGGGATCGTGCAGGGCCCACGACAGTAGCCTCCAAATGACCCCTCTCCGATGTGATGACACCCAGGACCTGAGAAGCATGGGCCCCAGTTTCGGACCGTCCGAAAGGGTATCCCGATCTGGACGACCAGGATGACTCCTCCATCCGAATTGCAGCGAGAGCAGGCGAAGGAGAGAGGAATCCCAAGTGATGCAAAACTTCACACCGCCAAAGAAGCAGCAGAGCGCGTTATCTGAGAAGGGATTTGTGCGTTTTAATAAACGAAGTTCTCCCCAGAAACGGCTGTGCTCTAAGAACGAGGAGTGCCGAGACAAGGCCAACAAGCGCACTCCACATGGAGAATCCCTGGAGCCTCGCGTGTTTCCAATACAGGTCATCATGACGCAGCTCTCCTCAATCTTCTGCGCACTTAATGCGCTAGGCAGACAGATGGATGTGACCGCCATCAATGGCTTTGCAATCTTCACGGCCCCAAGCGTAAAAAGCTGCCCTCGAACCGCGCCGTCCCAACCACGGGCAGTATATAGGCTCAAGGGGTGGAACCGACAAAACCGACTGCGAGGGTCCAAAGATCCTCAAGCGCATACAACAGGGTGTGACACATCAGGGGAAAGCAATCGGTAAGGGAAAGCAATCAGTAAGGGAAAGCACACGCTATAAGATGGAAGAACAAATACAAATGGACTACTTTTTTTATTAATCAACGCTTTCCTTACAAAGTACAAGATTTGTAGCAACGAAGGTACAAGAAAAGGGAAAAAGATATGGCATGGGGCGCAGGCCCCACAGCGACTGCCCCAGATGCCTGAGTGAGCTCAGGGAACGTGATCTACATGAGATCACCACGGCCTCAGCACCGGTTCTCCAACAAGCCACCAGGGGCAGTCACACGCTAGCCTACCTGCGGCGGAAACGATCCCAGTGTTATCCACCAAAGAGAGTCAGCGCCCAACTCAGAAGCCTCTGGGAGGGACTAATAGGGAAAACCCTACAATTCTATCACCAGGGCTCCCCTCTCTAGCTCCTCCACGGCTCACACTCGAACCTAGTAAAGTGGAGACCGCGAGCGACGCGCTTCACCGGCAGGAAGCATCCCTGTGAATGTTTCGCCGTGATCCCACAACGCTTTGGACGAGTCATATCATGGAGGGAAGGCACGTTACGACAGTAGAGTGGCTGAGCCGCCCTCATTAGTATGAGGAATTAACCACAGTGCAGGTATGAAGACAGTCTTCTCTGAGAGTTCCGGATCTCCTGCTGGCCCGTCCAACTCCTTCGTAGATGCCCACCAAAGGTGGAGCATGCCAGAACCTTCACATTCTTCCCTCGAAGACAGCCAAAAAATGCACTACACTCGCTAAAGAGCCCTCCTATCTATGGGAGAAACAGGCATCCTTCCCGTGCTTGGCGAGGCACGCCTCCCAATGGACGTCTTTCATGGAATAGGAAAAGCCCTCAAGTCAGACGCAACTCCAGGTGTGCAAATCCTCCCAACTCAGGCACCGAATCGCTGCAGTGTCAGAAAGGCCTGCACAAATGCTTGTGGAAGGCACGAGCCCAAAAGATGACAAGTGTTGGAGCATCTCAAGGGAAACCGGCGGACCGCGGATTGGACCCAATGGACATGCCAGGCCCCGACCACTAATCAGCCCAGGCATAGGGGGCTAGTGTTGGGTCTAGTGCTGAAGCCCAAGAAAATTCGGAGCCCAACCCAACTACACGGGATGCCTACGTGGTGGTCCACGAGCAGCAGCAGCTTGCGAGCACCTCCTGCAGCTCATTAATGCGGCTGCCAGAAAGCGACAAAAGAGCAAGAGAAACCAGCCAATGGAAAAGCGGTCAGCGCTGCCAGCTACGATTCAGGAGGCCGCCTGCCAATCCCAACTCAAGGGGGAGACCACGCGTGGCAGGCAATGCCGAGAAGTCTACCTACCACCGCAAAACGACAGCTGGCGCGCTGGCAATCTCCAACAGTGATCGGTGGCCAACGAACCCTAGCGACAGGAGTTCTCGCACCCAAAATGTCAAGGGGCCTATAAAATCCCTCTTTGTCAACAAAGAGAGGGGGAGATCCAAGACAATCGACTCTGCGTCGCAAGCCTTAAAGCTTACCAGTTAACCTCTAGATCGAAACCCCTGAAGCCCACATCAGCGACAGGAAGTGAGCCACCCACTGCGGTGCACTTGGGGAGCCAGGCCTCCCACCACCCGCTCATCACTCTCTCTCGCATATACAAACACACACCATCCACACATTTTCAACATACTTTCACGAACACCTTAGCATGCACTCCATTTCCGTTTATTGCGGAAATTTGTTGATTTGAACATCAGAGTGGCCTTGGTGGGAGAAATTTCGCCGGATCTCTGACCTCTTATTTGTTGATTGTGTTGTACAGGCCCCAGGTTAACAGGGACGGAGACCGGACCCTTCCACGCACGCTTCAGAACGGTAGGAATCCGAAAGCTCCATAATCCATACGACAACCGAGGACCCGGGACACGCAACAATAGTAAATATTCTAAAATCATATTATGACGATTTTATATCAGGAATAACGTATGAACGTCCATCAAACCCGCATCAAATGCTGACCTACTAGATAAGCAGTGCATTAGCCCCCCTCAAGCGCATATTAAGCACTAACCTCCCTAGGTAAAATACACAAGTGTTCCTCTGAGACACACATCGAGCACTTCTATTCTAGGCAAACGATATACATATTTAGTTTAATTACCTATTATATGTCACTCGATAATTTCTTTCGATCAAACTAAGACTCTTGCAGCATCATGCGTACACCATTAAACCATATAACAAATGAGTGTAGACTCATAAATGAATAATCTAAAACTCAATACAAAGTACTTCCAAACATTTGCTGTGGAACGGACCACCAAAAATATTTTTTTTATCAATAATGTTTTCTTTTTTTTCTCTATTTGTTCATAATCTTAACAGCAAACCCCTCCCCCCCAAAAAATAAATAAATAAATAAATATCCCTCTTTGTCGTCCTTTAATTTGCATTTTAAACATGCACTGGGCATGTCTTCTAAGAGGGACGATGTCGAAAACCGAGTAGGCTGAAACGCCGGTCGTGGAAAAACGGGGGCTGCGGTCTACGTCTCAGTCGACGCCGCAGTGAGAAAGCGAGAAATTGACGAAAGGCTAACATTGATTGGGATTGCAGGGCGGCTTTCCTTCCGCCTGAGGGCACTCGGCACGCGTAGCGGAGAGCCTCAAAAGTCGTTTCAACAAAACATTTGCGCTCACACCACCCTCTCTCTTCTTCTCCGGTGGACGGTGCTTTGCACTTGCACCTGCCTTTCATCCTCTAAAATCAAAAATCAGTTATTAGCTTTCTCACATAGCCCCAATATTTGTGTAGAGCTTTCTAAGAATGTTCTAAGATTCCCTCAACATGATAAACGACAAGAAGGAAAGCTACAATTCAACTGTAATGCATAATTCAAATCTGAATAATCATATGAATGGAGTCAATTTTGATCATTCAAACCTTATAATTTAGATTTTACACACCGTAATAATTAATAATAAGTAAAAAGATATTAAACATAATATTTAAAATATCTTTCGATACTTAAGTAAGAAGTCTTCTTAAGAAAATAAAATATTGTGAGAGGCAGAAGATTAGAAAGAGATTAAGAAATGAAGGATTTTGTTTCTTAATTTTTGAGATTCACAAGCGTATAAACAATTAAAACTCTCTACTTACTATTCTTATAAGTGATTCAAATGCCATCCATTTGTTTAAGGAAAATATATATATTTATAGCCTCACAACTGATCAATATACTATTTTTAAAGAGATATGATTTTGCATTAATTAAAGAGTTATATTAATTGAAAACTAAATAATTTAACTATTATATAAACTCTGAATTTAATACATATTCGTTAAATATATTAACAGTTTATTTAATTTGGTCGTTCATCATTTAATTCATATAATCATTTATCAAAATTAGTCGTTAAAATTTTTTATCCGTATAATCGTTCGATATATTGATCTTTTATATTATTAATAATTTAATCATTTAAATATTTGATAATTTAATCGAATAGATAATATTACTAACTATATCTCACTACTTGCAAACTATATGAACAGATTTTTAGAGCAAATTTGATTAAAATATATAAATAAATAAAATATTAGTTAATATAAATTTTTACATATTTTTACAATTTATCTTATGTCATTACTTTAGCCCTTTTAAAATCGTAAGCTTCAAAAATAGGCACCTTCCATAATAATAAATCCAAGCCGTTTATTTAGGGGGCTGTACTTCCATGGATCTCTCGATGAACAAAATTAACCGCCGAGATTCGTACAATTAGAACGGCTGATCGCAGATTATACCACCAAAGGAGACAAGCCGGCGGAGGTTATAATAGTAAAATGGTACCACGCTTAAAATGGGGCGGCTGCTCAAGATGAGTCAAATCCCTCGTTGACTGTGCCCCCCACCTCCGTACCTTCTCTCTCTCTCCCCAGCGAATCCCTATAAGGCATCCTGCCATGGAGCATTTTCAATCAGCAATCTCATAGCAAGGCCACTGCCCCTCATTTGTGGAAAAGTCGTTCCGTTTCCCCGGGGGGAGGGGAAGAGAGGGAGAGGGCGAAGGAGGAGGTGCAAGGAGAAATCATGGCGCCTAAGGAGAAGACCTCCGACGGCGGTGTAAACGTCAAGGAGGTGCATTTTAGAGGCGTAAGGAAGAGGCCGTGGGGGCGGTACGCCGCCGAGATAAGAGATCCATTCAAGAAGAGCCGTGTCTGGCTAGGGACGTTCGACACGGCGGAAGAAGCTGCGAGCGCATACGACGCCGCCGCCAGAGGGTTCCGCGGCAATAAGGCGAAGACTAACTTTCCTTTACCGTCTGGAAGTCTTAACTTCAAAAGCATTATTAACTGTGATAATAACTTGAATACTAATCGTAGTGGTAACAGTCAGAGTCCGAGCCAGAGCAGTAACGTAGAGTCGTCCAGCCGCGAGAGGTTCACGCCCCCGGCCGTGATGGTTGATTCTTTGGCTCTGGATCTCAAACTCTGCAGTGGATCCGTCGGAGGACGTCAATCTGGCGGCGGAATCGGCTCCTCTGTTGGGTTTCCTTTCCAGAACCGTAACCTTTCGCGTGTTGCTCCGTCGCCTGCGATTGGATCAGTTTTCGCCGGTTTTCCGCGGGAAGCTAATCAGTTTTACTTCTTCGACGCCATATCATGCCCCGCCATGGGCAATCATCTGCAAAATCTTTTCCAACGGCAGCACAAGAATCATCCGAAGCTTAAGTCCGGTTTATCGAGGACCGACATCCACGCGTCTCCTGGCGGTGGGGTCCAAAGTGTCTCGGGTGCATCGTCGGTTGTAAATTTGAAGCAAGATCTCAACAGTTCTCGTAGAGTTCTCGGTTTTGATCTGAATGAGACGCCTCACTCAGATCTGGCTTGATATCGCTTCTTTTCCCCGTCCTCACGAATTGCCAGACATAAGAAAATTTTCTTTTATGTTTCCTGTTGCCTATTATCGCCCTTAATTCAGGGGAAAATTAAGATATAGTTGATGAGAGCTTGGTTGATTATTGTGAATAGATAGCTTATCTAATCTACCTCCTTATTTTTGCAACAGAGATGAAATCAAGCGCTTATCTGACTATTGTCTCTGTTGTTGGCAACAATCGCCTCCCACTTCCCGATGTAGCATTCCGGCTTCGCTAAATATATAGATGATATTAACTTCTTACTTGATCTCCACAGTGATTTATTATATTATCCTGTGAAGAAATCGCAGATCTCAATTCGCAAGATTTGGCTGCGTACAAGATATGAGGATGAATGGTTCAATGTTTATTTCAGTGTATCAGTATTTGGCATTTATTGTTGGAATACCAGCTGTCGCCGGTGCGGGCGCCGTGAAAATCGTCAGGAATAAGGAGAATCGAGGGCGGGGGACCGGCGGCATATAGCAGAGATATCCATTGTTAATTTCCAAGGTCTGGGAATCGCTGCCACCTGTCCCGGTACTATTCTTGGGAAAGTGGGCAACTGACCTGCGGCCCACATTAGCCACCGGCACTCCATTACAGATTCGGCGTAGCAGTAATTTGAATGGATCGGTTGGTATTCATCTCTGTGCTCTTTTAATATTTCAGCCATGTAAATCTGTTGCTATCCATTGGGAACGAATTTGTTTCGGGACAAACTATTTAAATAATGATCGGTTTTAATAAGTAGTATATTATTTGTCAAGAATTTTGTTATTTCTTTTTGAAGTAAATCAATTTCTGTTTTTTTTATTTTTGAATGTTTTTATATTTTTATTATTTATGGACAAATTTTAAATCAATAATACTGAATAAATTTTAAAATAAAATATAATTGTTTATGAAATTTTGAATAAAATAGTGAGTTTGATACGTGCATTGTTTCTGTTGGGTCGGTTGATTCTTTTGTAATTTTGGGCCCACGGGAAAGCAGAAGTTGGAAATGAAAGCACAGCGGCCGTTTTCGATGGGTCTTGATCTTCTTTTTCATAACTACTTATCTTCTGTTGTTATGGAGAATATTTATCAATGATTATCTTTTTTTTTTTTATTAAAAAAATATTTTTTCAGAAAATCTAATTACATTCTTATCAAAAATATTTTAAAATAAAATAATCATTTCATAAAATATATATATATTTTTTGACATTTGACCTTGATAGGAACGGTGAAAATGGGCTGATCTAGTACAAAGACCCTTGGACTCGATGGTAGGCCCCGGAGACATCCGGTCCATAGGCTCAGACAGTGCCTCAGTCGGGCGGACTACCTAGGCCGGACACAGCCCAATCCAGGCGGCCTGCATTGCTCTTCCTGCACACTGAAGAACACTTGCGTTAACCAGCTAATATCACGAATATTGCCCCAAATCATAATATCTTCAGAATGGTAATGTCTAAACTCAGTAAATCTCTCACAACGACAACTCTAATATCCGCCACATATAGTATCTCCTCAAGGAATGAAAGAATTCCCTTTGATTGATTACCGTTGCGTTATTTGGCACCCGTAATTCTTGTGTCAGCCTACCAAATTTGTACAAGATAGCTGGCAATCAGTCTTGGCACCCAAGTAGGCCTAAGCCCTTGAGGCAGACTCTAAGGACACACCTACATTTGTGCTATCACAAGCCATCAAACACTTGCATTTGCACTCAAATGAGGCCACAAATGCTACTTCCAAGAGCTTTCTAAAGATTGCATTCTATCCACAGAGCATCCTAAAGATTTCTTCACAATTCTTGCCTCGTCAACATCAAAGCCGCTCCCCACAAGCACACTACTACAAAAGCCGCTCCACGCTGAATAAAACCTTCAAATTTGACTCAAAATATCCACTTTCTTGCATCATCATTCATACCCCGTTATTCTTGTATATTTCTTCTTATAAGGAAGATTACTGACTTAAGTATCAGAAAATAAATTGAGTAGTAAGCCCCGTAAATTCTCTAACATCTTATTTTTGAGTTGTGGTATATAGGATTTAATACAAGAAATACGGAGACCGAGTCCGTTTTAATTCGATCCGAAATTCAAGTAGCACCCCAATCCATTAGCAACTTGGATCCAAGATGTATCAGATCTATATAAGAAAATAAAATTTTATTGATTAGAGAAAGTGTAATTTTTGTGTTCATTGTCGGCTACAATATTTTCTAATGATGATAATAATTAAAGGTTGAGAATTGTGTTTACCATTGGTTAGCCGTTGAAGTGATGGTTTTTTGTTTCGTAATAGACACGCCATTGGTGGGTGTTGGGGGTGGCGGGGGATAGGGTGTTAGTAATTGTCAAGCCGAGGTTACAGTTGGATAACCGGTGGGGTAGCATGAGGCATTGTTAACTGGTGACTGCCAGCAGAACGTTAGCATGTCGATGACTAGTCACCAGTGGCCGTGATCAGGGAGACAGCTGGCGAGTGTCGTCAACTTGTAGAAGGACTGTGCCAAATAGGGTCGTCATTGATCAATGATCTAGAACGGGGTTAGGAATTTGATGGCTAACGACCAATTGGTGAAGCGTCGCAAGCATGTGATTTATTGGTGGGTGGTTCGATGAAGTAGGTGTGTGCCATTCACTGATCGATGATGATGGCTTGGGGTATCACCATCAAATGACTAGAAGTAATTCGGAGTATCTTGGGCTGAAAATTTGATCATCATGGAGTAAAAGTTTTTTATTAATATGTGTTGATAGTCAATCATAATTAATAGATGAGTTATAAGAAATGTCTTTTCATTGATGATATGTTGCCAATTTTTATTAATATGGAGTAAATTTTTATATTTACACGAGATTCGAACCTCAACATATATAACGACTGTCAGATTTAAAAAAATAATTTAAAATTTAACATACCTATTTATGAATAAATCTATAAAAACTAAAGAATTAGTCATATGAAATTAAGCCATACACATATTAGTTGATATGTTTTGTCCAACTTGCGAGTAATAATCTCAATGGAAATAGTTATTCTCTGATGTTGTTTAGTATTCTCACATATTGGAGGGTGTGATGATTCAATATGCTATACAATGATCGGCAAAAAATTACAGTGGTTACTGATAGCTCCAATGGCGTGCAGTAAAAACTCAAACATAAGATTCTAAGAAATTGGCATCCATAAGTATCCAAGTGGCTGAGTTGCCTCATTGTTGAGTCACCAAGTTATCAAACATTCAAGCCACTAAATGGCATAGAGATTGTGCAGCCGCATTGTCAAGATAACAAATCATAGAGTAGCTATGATGCCCCCAAGTTCCCCAAATTTCAAGCCTTTATGTTAAAATGACACAAATTGAATGAGAAAAGTCAAGCTGTTAAATCTCTATCATCCAGATCAAAAAAATAAAGTAACCAAAGCCATTGATGGTAGTCAAACAGGCCAATTATAGTTGATGTGTCATATCACTCATAGTTAAGATAAAATGTTTGATGAGTTACATAGGTCATAAAGTTGTTTAAAATTGGCACATTAAGCCCATGATCTTCTGGCAATCATTTAGATTTCAAAGCTGAAAAAGTGACATACTGAATGCATTTATCAATAGTTATTGTAAAGACTGAGTACATTACACTGTTACTCTTAGTAAATAATGACCGATTATTTGAAAAGTAACAATTTTTCTCAATAATGGACTCGAGTAGCTTAACCAAAGCGCCCAAACACAGGTCTCCATGACTTTACAAATATAAAATTGCTTAACACAGAATGGGTATTTGATGATTCAACAATTAAATCATCAAAAGGATTGCCTGTTTCCATGACTACTCATTCCCGCCTAAAGTAATTTTCCAGATAACAAGCCTTGCAACAGTCAAGCTCACACCAGGAAAAAAAAAATGTTGGGAACATATCCTCCTTATAAACATTCTATGATGCCCCAGGCACGAATCACCCGATCGGACACAAACTGATTACGTGAAAATCTAAAATGATAAATAACTTCATAAATATATAACTAAATAAAACATAATAATTATAATTATCATAGTTAATTTCCTAAATATAACAAATATTTATATATTATAATCTAAAATACGCAGTCCTAATAACATTTTTAAATAAAACAGCAACTAAAGGAACCAACTCTAGAGCTTCCTGACATAAGCTTCTATCTCCAAGATCATTTATATCCCGAAATTTCTCAACTACAACGTCATCTCTTTTAACCTGTCATAAACTTCTATTTTATAACCAACAAAACATAAGGATAAACCAATATCCAACAAGTAAATAAATTAATAATATAATATAATATAATATAACGTCTCGGATAATAATAATATAATAATTATATAAGATAAATCGATAATTATTCGAGATTCAATAACCTATCGTATCCACTATTCAAAAGTCATATGACAACAAATCATTAGAAATGCAAATTGAATTTCACCGAATTTGAGAATCAACAAAGGCATAAGTTTCGTAGAATCTAGCTCAAGAGAGGTCCCAACTAAATGATATGTCATAAAATCTCCTCAAATATTATATGTCACTGTGAATCATCATTCACACACCCGCCTCCAACGGTTGGGTAACTCTTTGAGGTATCGCTACTCGCAAGTTTGACAAGCAGCCCTGTAATCTTATGATACTTGTCATCCGTAGTGTACAAGTATTGAATCTAATTCACACGAACAATATTCTTCTCACCTCGTTGGATAATTCAAAATATGACTCACACATATTTCTATAATCTACTGTGATACATGTCCCATCGGACACAGAATATTCATATCCACAATAAGTCAAACGCAACACATATATGCACGATATCCATCAATATCCTTCACATAAAGTTCACGGAATTATAAGTATTTATCCAAATGACCTCAATTTTTGTAATATGAATTCAGTATCGTAAAAGTGTAGACCACACTAAGGTTCCATAACCTCTCATTCAACTCGATACCTTAATATTTTCATACGATTTTCTCAATTTAGTTATAAAGTGCCAATAATATGTATGCACGTATCTAAATCAACATAATGATTTATTTATCTCAAAAATGAGAGAAAGTCCAAAGAAATTTTGAATATTAGACTAAATACTATAATATTTTATTATTCATCATTAATAATACGTTATTAATACTTTATTATAATATTATTTAATATTTGTATCAATTCTATTATTCATTAACATTTATTAATATATATTATTATTTTCATTTATAATTGTTATTATTATTTTATCAATAATGATATCATTTATTATTAATATTAAGTGGATAACTAAAATCACCTTAGTTGAACACGGGGGTGTTTTACATTCCCCCAAAAAATAAATATTTCCTCACTCATTTTTCTTAGCTATTTATAGTTTGATTAATGCAATTTTGATTTGATTATCGAAAGAAAATTATTAGGCTTCTCTAATAAATACTATTGAACTTTTGAAATCTGTCTTAAAAAAATCAAAAAAATACAAAATCTAACAAGTTAAAATATAATTATGGGCCCAATAGGTCAGACCCGGTAGTAAACTCACAACCCAACATAATTATTTCAAAGTAAAAGTCTCACATTATTTTTGAAGAAATAGTGTATTTGCAAATTTCTCTATAAAAATAAACACTCTCAAACTTTGAAGGACAAGCAGAGAACCTCGAAGAAGCTCAAAAAGTTCCATAAGGCTCCGGATGGTTTGGAGAAGGGTGTAGCTGTTGGTAGCTAATCTCCAAAGAAAGCAAGAATGCTCTCAACCCTCCTCCAATCCAAAGGCCGGAGGCCACCACCCTCTTCCAAAAGCCCAAGAAGCTCTCAAGGCCAGCTCAACCCTCCTCCACCGACCTTCCACCGCTAGGGAGGCTCTCAACCCTCTTCTAATCTAGAGAGGCCAGCGGCCTTCCGCCGCCAAGAGGCTCTCGCCTCCTCCCCCAGGCTCTCACCTTCCCCCTAACCGGGGCTAGTAGCCTTCCACCCTAGGCCCTCCGAAGCTCTCAGAGCCCTCCTCCGATCCATCTTGGAGGCCACGAGCCCTCCGCCCTAAGCCAAGAGGCTCTCAACCCCCTTCTGGGAGGTTAATCCACCGAGGCAACTTAGTCCTTCTCCTCTAAGTTGCTCCTCTACGAGATGCACCTCTCTCGTCCCTCCTTCACTTCCGAGCCCTCAGCTTCCGTCCTAAGAGATCGGAGCACACCTCCATCCCAAGAGCCCTCCGTCTTTGAGCCACGCAGCCCTCCGCCCCGGGATATTGTCCTCTTTGGCCTCGGGAGAACTTCAAGCGTCCCACCTGCTGCCTTGGAGAACCGCGCCGTCCAACTTACAGGCCTCACGGTTTGTTCCTGAGGATGTCGACCAACAACCCCAAAACGGGTTCCCAGTCCTTCTCCTCTTTGACCTAAGAACTCGCCGCCTACACAAGCTTTAAGGTTTTCTCTGGCACCTCTCCATAGGCTCGTCTGTCCCAAGAAAGAGTCAACACACCTCCCCAGTCGGGACTCTCGTTGAGCGCACACCGGACCGGGATCCCGACTAATCTATAACGCCCCCGGCGTATCCACATGTGGATATTAACCACTAAGGAGAACTTCGCCTCCAACCATAGCACACCTCTGGTGAACCGCCTCCGCGGGTAAGAGGTATCCATCTAAACCGCCACCTCCCCATCTTGAGCTCTACATTCATGGAACTCAAACCTCCTAATACATCTCTTTCACACTCTCCTCATCACTGCATCTTTGCACTCCCACCATATTTACCTTTAAACATGCATTTCTCCGTTTATTGTAAAATATTTTTAACTTGAGTGTCGAAATGTTAACGGAGGATAGCCTCCCGTTGACCTCTTATTTATGATTTGTACTGTGCAAGTTTCAGGTTATTAGCGATGAAGATCGGACCCGATCCGGATCAACTTGCAATGGAAGATTGGAAGGCTCCCTAATCTGTATAATAACCAAGGACCCGAGATGCAATAATAATTATTACTATTATTATTATTGGTTTAAAAATACACCAAATATTATCATAAATATCTCAAAAATCATATTAAAATAATCATATAGTCATCAATACAGAAAGATAATGTTATTGACATAGTTTGTTTTTAAACATTTACCCTCACAAAAAAAAAAAAAATAAATAAAAGTTAAGGGAACACATTTGGAAGTTCTGGGTTTTCTACCTAATTCGATGCAAAATAAAGCTAGTATTTTTTATCGTTAACGGGGAATTTTCATCTCCATCTATAAGTTTGGCCAACCTTACCAGCAAAAATAATACACAACATTTGGAGGTTTTGGATTTCACAGATTATTCAATACGAAAGAAAGCCAGTATTTTGTATCAATAACGGAGAATTTTAATCTCCATCTATGAGTTTCGGCCAAAATTACCAACAAAAATAATACACAACGTATTTAAAAAATTATAACAAGATCGAATTTGTAGCCATGAATCTAACTGCAAATGTCCTAATTAATTATCCTTATTGACTACCCTTTTTCTCTAATTGGTCAAACTTATGTGGCTTGATGGTTGTCAAATAGCTAAGCCTTTTATGGGCTTGATGCATATGCCAAGTAAAATTGACATGGATATTTGACAATTTCATGCCATGGCAACATTCATGGCTCATCGATTGTGCTTTGAAGATTGATCGAGGTGGGAATTGAATGCCAATACATTATATAGGGAAATAATATAAACGACAGTATAGAGACTACATGCACGATCTAATAATATATCAATATGATATAATCAACTAATGACCATGAAAATGATATTCAAGAATCCAACACTGTATCCCAAGTATATATCAACTGACAAACAAGATGAAAGATATCAAAAAATCACCAATAAGATAAAAGGAGACTAGATTTATAAATTTCTACACAGCTGAGATTATAAAAATTCTATGAGAATATCAATACAATCTCCATGAACTTTATTTGACATTTTAACCAAAGGCTAACAAATATCTCTCACCTAGCGATGTGAATTACACAAAATCACTATGACTTCCAAGAGAATTTATGCAACAACTTGACCTAGTCCTCATGGCATGATTACCTTTTAATACAATGCCGCTTGCCGATGTCCTCCGAGATCACATTCAATGGTTATATGATGTAAGTATCCCACGACAAAACATCAACCTTAAAAACCACCGAGATATGAAAATCATTATCAAAACCCTATCTACTACTCCTAAATCTAACAGGTTTTATATTCTCTAATATTATAATATTTTCATATAATTTTCTTCATCTTAACCATAACCTTAATCAAAGGAAACAATCTCAATAGCCAGACATCAAATTAATGAACAAGGACTCTAAGAATTTCAAAAATTTTCAAAACTCCGACAACAATTTACTAGACTGACATTTAGACGCTGAGTCGCATGCTCAATTACATATTTGATATTCAAGTGATGTTCAAATGCTATATTTCAGAAAAAAAAGTTATTTTAGTTTTCAATTAGTAAAAATCTAACAAACATAAAGAATCAAGGCTTGCATGCACCAACCATGGCTTACTCAATACTTTTGAAGCTTGATATTCACAAATGAACTATTTTAAGGTTAGTATTCCAAAATTGAAAAAATTAAATATTCTTGCAAATATTTAAAATATGAGATAATAGCAAATATTATCTACTCAAATACAGTCCAACCGAATATATCCGTAGATTTGAGTATAAATAATTCGCTTTCAAGTCTATTTCCATATTCATGCAATTTTTTCTAACCCTCCATTAATTTTAGAACTCACACTAATTTTTACTTACTATTTAACATATTATTCGAACTGCTATAATTTTTGGACTACGTAAATACCATATCTTGAAATGGCGAATAAAAGATTTGAAGTGTATCTATTTATCTCATTTCTACAAGAAGAAAATTTGAATTTTCAAAGAAGATGGGAAACTATGGCTTACAATAAGAAAATATAAATTTACTTGGATTGAAAGCTAGCCTAAGCATTCTTATCAACATCCATTTTAATTCAAATCTATCAACATCCATTTTAATTCAATTTCTAACCCATCCCATCCATGAACTTGAATCCTAAATTTTGATGCCGACTTCTAAACATTCTTATCCATAAGAAAATGGGCATCTTACTACCTTTTAAAAGTTTGACATGAAAACTATTTATACAGATAACTGCCTGAACTACCATTCAACCTAAAGATTGAAAACTAGCCTAAGCATCCATTTTCTTATGTTCAAACTTCACTTAAATAAATAATGGACCAAATGAACTTAATTTTGTTGCCATAAATTACATTATTCCATACACAATAAAATTAACTTTGACCCAAAAATTTAGAATATCCAAGATGTTATATTATTTCACTATAATGATTTCTACCCAAGAAGCCTATAACTACATACATTCATCTCTGTCAAATCTTGTTGCCCAAAAACGCCATATTGGGCAATGGAGCAAGTCCTCCAATGAGGCCCGATCCATCTCCCCTCAAAGAGGATTTTATAACTATCATTCTCAAGGTCCTACTGCCTAATAGAGACTAATTCCTCTATTTTCATATATTATAATTTGTCTAACTTATTGCTTACTTCAGTGCCAAAAGGAACCTTAAGGATTTATCATAATTATATGACCTCTTATTTATATTTATGGTATGTAGATTTTATAATTTTTCCTACGAGAACATGTATTAATTTGATTAGGAAACTAATCCAAAGTAACCTTGTATCTGAGTTTCTTTTCTATTGGCATCAATTTGAATGAATAATTAATGAATTTAATGCATACTACCCCAAAAGAGGGGGGTGGGGGGGTTGCGATACTGAAGAATTCCATATATTAAACAAGTGGTCCTTCGCTTAAGGATAGGGGCCTCTTCCTTTCCCTTTGATGTGCCTTTTTATAGTCCAATCATGCCCATGGCAAGTACTAGCAGATTGTAAAGCACCTCAAAACTCAATAGAAATAATGGCTACATATATGCAATAGTTATCATTCTTTGTTCATTTCTTTAGCCAAAACTTTAATTGAGTAACAGTAAAGTTATTTGCCGTAATATTAGGGTAAGTGAACAAACTTCTAATACCTATCGGTATAAATATTATATCATATGACATGAAATATATATTTAGTTATCGATAAAAATAATCAAATGTTTCAATTTTATAAAGTTTGGTTATATTTTTATCAAATATGTTATTAATTTAATAGGGTCAATCAATGATTAAAAGATTGTTATTTAAACAATTAAGAAATTGATCATTTTTATACCCTCATAGAGTCCGTTATGGAGCAGTTTTTTCTATTTTATTTAAGTTACAGTCTTATTAGAGTACATTTTTTAACTTTTTAAGTTTTGATTTAGCCTTCAATAGGAAAAATAAAAATAAAAAGGAATACTTTTAATTAGAAATTTTGATTAATCTCATTAATAAAAGGGAGAAATAGCAAAGAAAGAAAAATTGATCTCTTATTCTTCCATAAAACTAATGTTAGCATGGATCAAATACTTCATTCATGATTTGTTTTACATTATTATTTATAATATAGCTTAATAATTCAACTCATAACAATTTAATTAGGATGAACATATGTACTCAAATCTCACACCATTATAATCCTATGTGCTAGAACACCTTCTTTTTTTTTTTTTTTGTAATTTTATTTTTACATTATTATCAGAAGTGAACATATCAAAGCAAGTATTCTCTAGACAACCAAAATAGAATGAAATATTGGCATGGGACTTCAATAATTTTGATTCCATTTTCTGTCAATTTTAATTGATATTGTATACCCTAGTGAAGCACACGTTCGAGTTTCCAGACAAACCAACAGAGGTTGTTGTGGTTGGGATGGAAGTAAAGGCACTAGTCTCCATTGATTACTTTTAAACCGAAAAAGCAGCATGGGTGATAGGAATTAACTCAGCTTTCGGTACCAATTTGAAGAGCATTCGTTTACCAGGAACGAGTGTAGCCATCTCTAGAGATATCACCCTAACAGTGACATCCTGGCTTGATACAAATTTCTATCTCTATCCACTTTAGCCTTTCTAAATTGGCTTTACAGTTAACTAATTAACAATATTTGCCTTGGGTCTATTCTGAATTAAGTTGTTTTAGAATTATTTGTGCTTATTCTCCAAATGCAAAATCGAATATCAGATGAACTATTGGGAAATGAGTTACTACCATGTGAAAAGTATTATTGTATTCGTTGCACATGCAAGCGCACGCAGTAATGTGATCTGAAATGGAAAAAATGTCGGAGTGGTTACATTTTGCTGAAGTGAAAATTTTCAATGTAGAAATTTCCTGAGCGGAATTTTCGGAGTGAAATTCTAAAGAGGTTCATAAGGCCGGAGAGGATCACAAGGTCGGAGAAATGAAAAATTGCTGGAGTTGTACCACCAGGATAAAGTTACAAGGCAAGTCAAACACCGATGACCGATGACTCTAACTGACGGCCGAGGATACGGGTGATGGCCAAGGATATTAGTTAATGGTTGAGGATAGCTTGTCTGGAATAATTCGTTATCTGTAAACTATATACAGACGGTTTTAGAGATTAGGGAGTTAACCTTCAGAGTTGATAACTAACTCTATAGAGCAAGTCAATTGTTTTCGACAGAAATGCGATTTTGTAAAGTAGGTGGCAGGCTCTGTATTGCACACAACCACCTTACAGAATGGGTAGTCATCCGGTACCTTACATATATATATGTATGCAGAGTGCAAGAGTGGGCGGAAGTGAAGAAACACAGAAAAACAAATGAATGGTGCTTTACTCTTATTCTCTGGGGGTTTATGTCACCAGGGTTACTATAACCAAATTTTACATAATAAAATTTTTATAAACTAAATATTTCGTGATTTTCTCCCTCTTATTCAGAAGAAAATTTTTCCGTAAAATTATGTATTTCTAGTTCTTTCCGTTTTCTCTGTTGTGTGTGTAATTATTGTCATCATCATCCTCTTGATTTTACTACTTGACCAACACCCTTTTCCCAACACGAACTAGAAGAGAAGCGGCAGATCATAACTAGACTGTCAAATTCTAGATTATGATTTTTTAATCCTATTTAGATATCTTTTTTAAAATAACTTACTACCGTATATCTATAAGTATTACTATATGTTGTTTTTATTTGGAGACAATGTATCATATATTGATGGATTGTATGATTAAAAGTCCACATGATAACAACATATCTAAACAAGTTAGAGTGAGTAAAGTGAAAAACTCTTTTAACTTTGAAACGTTGTTTTAATGAATAAAAATATAGTAATGTATACCTGTAAAAGTAAGACTCGTGTTACTGTGATTACCTTCTCATTGAAAGATATAGACAACGGCATCAATCTAATTTTCCTTCCCTGGGCATTGAAAATATGTAATATCATTGTCTCATATGTCGACTTTAATAATAACACGTCGAAATTTGGTGAAATTCTTCATTTCAATCTCAATTGTTAGCCATTCTAAATTGGCTTTATAGTTAACTAATCAAGAATATTTGCTTTGTGGCCATTTTACATCGAATTACAGTTGTTTATTCTCCAAAAGCGAAATCGAATATTCATTATGATGTATCCTTAGAACTCAAATTGTCGTACTAATTAATGAGTCAACAGCATTTTTCAAATGAATCGAGTAGCAATGAGTTGGGATTTCGTAATTAAAAATTCTGATCCTGTATACCATAACAAATTAAATGATTTGTAAAAGGAATACAAAGTTCACTCTCTAATATATCTTCCGATATTAAAAGCAATTATCTTTATTATAAAAATTGAAAGATGCAAAAAAAGAAAATAAGCGTAAACTAATGGAGGAAGAGGATGAGTATAAATTTTGAGGACTTGCCTCCTTTTTCAATGTAATATTTGTTAGAGTCTCTTCAGATGTCTTCCCACTCTTAATTTAGGAAGATATAATTTTATAGATGGGGTTCTAACTGATTAGTTAGCCCCAAAACTACAGTCTGTCTTGGAACGTGTTAGATAGAAGGCATTTCTTTTGGCATATAACAATTATTTGAATCAATTTGGAATCCGTTCGGATGTTAATAGGGGTATCATTTTGATCGTTTTTAGATCGGATCATTTATGTGTACAGTTTACCGTAATTATTTATTAAAATGAAGCTCTCATTTAATACCCTATTGAGTCGTTATTTGAAAGGCCAAATCGATCCTATTTTCTCTTATTCGGGCCACTTAGACTTGAGCCTTCCATTAACTATGGGCAGGGTCAGCCGTGTTTGGGCCACAACCAACACATTAGATAATCTATTGTCTATAACCTTACTATTATATTCTTTTTTATATATATATAAGTATAGAAATTTTAAAAAATAAGATATATAAAAAAGGTTCATATTCATATTCCCCATTACATCATATGAAATAGAAGCACTTATCCTCTAATATCAATAACAGCATAAGAGATTACTAAATCCAAAACCAATAGTGAACTGTCAATTCAAGTAAGAAAAGCAACCGATTTTCACTAATTGTTGCCCATGTTTATCAATCACGTTAGCCAAATTAGAGTTATGATCTGCCTTAGAATAGGAGCGATAATTTTTATTATTTTATCTTCTTAGAAATTGTCGAGTATTAAATCAAAACTGAATTTTATATATATATATATATTATAAGAAGATTTTAAACAATAAAATATTTAATATTTACTATTTTTATTATCATAGTTATTTTGTAACTAATTTTTTTTATACATTGTTAAATATTTTTAAAAAATAAAATAGAAACCCACCATCCTAACACATGAAAATTTATTTTGACAGATAAATCGCATTTAAGGGAAAAAAAAAAAAAGAGGAAAGTGGAGAGACAATCCAAAGGCCAATTGGCTGGCTCAAATATTTCCGACATAATTTTTCTTTATTTTTGTTTCTGGAAATTTCCTGGAATTATCGGCATCCAGTAAAGTTGATTAGAAGTTCTGAGTGAACGAGAAGGGACAACGAAAACGACGTAGCATGGCGCGTGATGAACGGACAACGAATCAAACTCTGACTCGCCTTTACAAGTCAATTATCCAATCGAAACTCGTCGAATCCCTTTATTTATTTTTTTTTAATTTTTTATTTTTTATTTTAAATTTAAGCTCCTCCGATGGAGATATCGCCACCGTCCATCTTTCATCGCCACCGTCCAAACTATCATCCTCACGTCCATTCCATCACCGTCGTCAAGCGCTCCCCGGAAATATACCTTACACAAGTAAAAGAAAAAAATATAAATCTTAATTTTATATACATTAATAAAATAAGGATAATAAATTTAATGGTTTTCAAATTTAAACTTATATTTTTTTTTATTTATGATTATACTCCGAATAAAAATTATTTTAAAAAAAATTAATAATTTAACCAAAAATCTAATTTTTTATCTATTTTAAAATATATATTTTTTATGGTATTTTTATAGTCTGGTAAAATTGTTAATTTTTATATTTGCCCTTTTTTATGTATTTGAATAATTTTTTCAAAAAATTATCTTTATATAAAAGGATTTCTTAAAAAATATTTAAAAAATTTATATTTAACATTTGTTTTACAAAAATATTTATAAAACAAAGAATGAAGACAGCCGAGCAAATGTGCACCGTAACGGCGCCGTTTGACATAGGTGGGCAATCATTAAAAAGTATGACCGCCACCAGCTACTCGCCGAAGCCGCCGCCGCGGTCGGCAACAAAAATACGGGGAGTCGTCTCGTCGCGTACGGCACGAAATTTCTCGACGTCGCTTTTTAATGATTAATTTACGAAGACGACAACCACATCGTGCGGTCGCGAGCGTTGCAGCGTAGACAGCCCAGACGCCTCTGCCGTCCCAGACATATTCCGCCGTGGCTGGTCCACCCTATACCCACTCGACACGTGCCACCTTCTTTCTCGTGCATGTGGGGTCAACAAAAATATATATATATATATATTAAAGATAGTGTATTATATTTACTAATAATTTTTTTATAATTTATTATCTGTATAAAATTTATTGTAGTTTTTAAAATAAAATAAAAAAGTAAATTAAAGAGGCCATTTCACTTTAAAAAAATGACAAATATTTTCATGGTTAACCAATTCCATTGTCAGGGGAGTTCTAATTTTTAAAAGGATAAAAAAATTATTTTCTAAATTTAAATTACCAATATTTAAATTAATAATTATAATTTAATTAATTAATTAATTTTAACCTTTATAAAAATAATTAAATTATAATTATTTATTTTAAAATAAATAATTTAAATTTAAATAATAATTTTCTCTATCTCTTTAAATAATGGTCTCTATCAATCCTCTCTTTGTCTAGCGCATTAAAAAATAGATCTACTCTAATCCTCTGTCCATTAAATCCAAATTATCATACTATTTTCCGACAAAATTTGAATAATACTAAACTTTATTATAATTAGAATTTTTAAAAAATAACTTATACAATCAAATTATTAATTAAGCAACAATGGTCCCCTGGCCTAAGCCCTAATCTAGGATGTTATATAATACCTAATTAGTGGCCGCTATTTATCACATTATTAAAATATAATTATTCAATGGAGAATACTTATTTTCACTCAAGTCAAAGAATATAATATTTAAATTTATAGAGTTATATAATACCGAGTAAAATATAATCAATTTCATTAATCAAATATAGTCTAAAAATTCTAACCGGTAGGTGACATTTTATATTCAATCACATGATTTGCAAGGTCTCATATTCTTTTTTTTTTTTTGTAAGTAAATAAATTATATTAAAATAAAATAAAATAAAATAAAATTGTGTTCAGTCTCCAAGTATTTTTCCGATTTAAAGATAAAATAAGACATTGGAGCTTACCCCGAGCAACATGAACATGTCATAAAAATAAAAAAACATTACTAAGGAACAGTAATACAATTATCCTATTCGGACAATCACCTACTAAAGACCCAGCCCATATGCCTATACAAAAGCTGAAAAAACTGATTTACTAGTGGCTCTAAGCCTGCACTCCCCGATATGCGAACTTTTGTGACTGCGCATCGCATATTCAATTGTTCACACAAATGGACGGTCAGATCAGTATTTCAGTCAATTGATTTTTGGGTTATCATACTTCATTGTCTACAATAATCATATAATTCGCTCTCTAAAAATATAGTTCAAATACATTCGATTTATGTGACGTGCTATGATCTATATAAGCTAAATAAAGAAATAAACTCAAAAAATAAATATCTAAAGGTTATCTAAATGGTGATCTTATAATATTAGTCACCTAATAAATATACCGAATCTTAAGTTAAAAATATCTTTTTACTAGAAGAATGAAACCGTCTTAGTTTCGTTATAAATATATTTTTTAAAAAAATAAAAATAGAAAAATTAAATAGTTTATGCCTTTATATATAAAAAATCCTTCTAAACAGAAAAATACAGGTCAATCGAGTAAGTTTTAACAAATCCATAGGCTCCGAAATTAACCAACAAAGTCTACCAGAATTGAACCACTTCTGAAAACACATTCTACCATAAATTATCTTTCATCTTCATGCTCTTCTTCTAAGGGGAATACGAAGATTTGGTTTCTAAAATTTAAACCAAGAGATAATTATTATTCCTATCAATGTTATACTTTTAGAATCACTCTCCTATGTCTTTTTATAAGGATCCTCTTAAGGCACAAATTCAGGCTTGTTATTGAACCCTGAACTCGTCTTCTAACATATTTAAATATCATTTTTTTGTATTATAATTTCTTTAATACAATTCTAGCTTACGAAATGAAAAAAATAACTCGGATGATATCCCAATCATATGATCTCTTGTTTGTGTTCGTGTATGCTAGATTGGATTTTTTAAGTCAAGACTTTATCCATTTTTAAAAAAAAATCAAAGTTGTTTCTCACGTACATATTAGATAGCCAACTTAAATGTAGCTTATTATCTAAAAGAAGAACAATTAAAAGATATAATTCTGTAAATAATTAGAAAATATAGATAATCGGGAGAAAATAGTGTATTAAAATTCATAAGTTTTAAACATCAAATTTCGAGTTAAAAACTCCTTTTACAATTAAAGAAAAGAAGATGTGGGATCTAAATCTGAATGTCACAACCTTGGTTCACCTTGCCACTAACAATAGAGTCATAGAGGCCCGGATTTTGCTCCCAAAATATTTTTTCAAAACCGGAGTCAATATTAACTTGATTAGAGTAGGGGATTTAAAAGTTTACCAACTCTTGGAACACATCTGCAATACTCCATGTTGGGCAATATAGTGTGGAGGGGTTGGACTCTTTGCAAGGCTCGATAGGTGATAATTGGCTTGTGGGGATGTTTCTAACTGGCTTCTCGCCACAGGAAGTATTAGTCTCATCTCTCAGCATAACTGGACATATCAAACAGCATCAATGTCTTTCATTACCTTTCTTTTATGTGACCTTCGGTTGGAGGGAATAGAATTTTCTCCTTATCCTCAGATGAATAAATATTCCTCCATTTGGTTATAATTTAATATTCTAAATATTTTCACATTTTATTAGGTAATAGTTATTCTCACATATGGGAATAACTATTCCTATGCTATTATTATTATTATTATTTAATGGGGGTGCCAATAGCCAACTGACCCAAAGGAGGAAGTGGCCCAAATCTTCAGCAGTCCATTCTTGCCTGGATGGTCAACGCTGCCATTGATCGAACAAGAAGCAAGTGAGCCAATAGAGACCCAAGATCAGCAAAAGCCCCTCTAAGCTCACGACAGTCAACGGTGTCGTTGACCAGAGAAGCGAAAAGTAGGCTGACTACTACCCAGAATGAATGCGGCCCTTGTCCAGATTGGCCCACGCGTCCATCTTCGAGCTACAACGGTCGTCTGCCCTAATTTTTCGTATCTCCAAAGAAGACAAGTTTCGCTATAATGATCGCCTCCAGAATCAAAGTACATCCCGAGAGAAAGGCGCCAAAATCCACACGCGATCTGCTGAAAAGCCTAATAGTTACAAAATACATAAGAAAGAAGATTAGCCTCATTGACCATTATAGTCAGAAACGACAATCACACCTACACCAAAAGGACAACGATCCCCAATAGAGCGCGGACATCAAATCCTTCTTCATAAGGAAGGCAACCTAGGGCCATAGCTATAAAAGGCCATGGAAACTCCCTCCAAATGCTCAGCTTCTCTCAACCTCTAAACGCCCTCAAGCATACTTAAACTTTGAGAAGCTCTCCAACTCTCTCGAGCACCCTTCGCTCTCTTTCTCTCTGCTATTAGTACTTTGCGAACTCAATACTTAGAAAAGTTGCTTATCATGAGCAACAACGAAGATATTCTTCCTACAAGTACACTCCCACTTATAAACACTTATCAGCATTCATACTGTATCATCTGCATCCACCTTCTAATCCTTAGAAGGCTAATTACTGACTTTAATGTCAAAATATTTTCGGTAGAATCAAATTTCATCGTTACCTGATCTTTTATTTGAAATTATGGTGTATAGGATCTAAAACTTAGTAAATAGAGACCAAAATTCGACGGATTACCTGACCCAAATCTGTTCACACTTGGATCTGAGACGTATCTTTGCCACCATCTGTGGGAAGCTAACAAAAAGCCTACCACTTTCATATTCACAACCTCTCTCATCTTCAAAGTTAGTGTCATCAAATAAAATCGTGAACATGTAATATTTCGGATCCCGATTGAATTATTTTAATATTAATTATAATTTTGAGTATTTCGGATGTGGTGAAAGTAAATTAAAATATTCTAAAATTTTAAGAAATGATCAGGATTTTGGAGCGGTACTTGAGTTGCGCCTGTGCTATTGTTCGGAATCCGATTTGAAATTTAAAATTAAAAATTATATAATAATAATAATAATAATAATAAAGGGGAGAAAGGAGTCGGGGAGAGAGAGAGAAGAGGAGAGAGAGGCGGCTAGGGTTTCGTGGGGCGTGAAGGAGGAGGAAGAGGAGGAGGAGAAAGGAGGATGCAGCGGCGATGACGCAGGAGATCGGTGGAGAATCGGTGGCATGCGGTGGTTGTGGGGAGGTTGTGATTGTTGTGGGTGAGGCCACGGCGGTCACGGATTGAGGCGGCGGCGGCGTTGGGTGAGGAAATCGATGTTGGAAGTGTTGACAGCGGCCATTCGGCTTGGCAGCGGTGACATCGGTGGTCGCAGTGGTGAGCTGTGATGTGGCATAGGCTGAGGCGGCGGTGGCGTGGTGCGAAGGAGAGAAGTCCTTCGATGGGAGAGAGGAGGCGACAGCGCAGCGGCTTCGGCGTCGACGCCGGCTGGGTGGTGCCGAGGTGGCCGGCGACGGTCACATGAGGTGGTGCGGTGGTCGAGTGGCGGCAGCGGAGCGGTTGGCAGAGGCCGCGCGCGGAGGAGAGAGGAAGGGGCGCGCGGAGGAGAGAGGGAGGACCCGGCAGAGGAGAGAGAAAGGCTCGATTGGAGTGTTTCGGGACATCCTTTCTTCAGATCTTCAAAGTATAATGTTAATGCAAGTATTCTCTAGCTTTATTCATGGTCTGATTTAATTTCTGATGCATCTTGAGTACTGTGGGAGATTTTACTAACATGCATGTATTTTTATATATCCCCAATTTATCAATTGTGTACATGCATGTATATTTTATCGGTTGTGCGATGGTTTTGTACTGATATTTATGATTTGGAGGGATTTTGAACACTCGGACGATATATATGTATGTTTGTGTATCCGTATATTGTGGAACCATGAACCAGGCCGTGCGTTGGTCCACACGCACGCTGCCGGGGGCGGGATCACTACGGGACTATGGCAGTCCGAGACCCTAGGGGTCGATTTGTGATCCGAGGTATTAGCTATATGTGGCACCACTCCTGACGGGGAGGCTTAGTCCCGACGGGGACGTATATAATAGGCTACTTCCGCTAGAAGGAAGGTTGAGATATTTTGTAGCTGACCCGCCCCACTATGTATTTAATTGAGAACCATCGTAAGAAATTGACAGAAAACTAATATATTCGGACGTACTAATATATAACTAAAACTTGAGGTTGAACCCAAAGCCACGGGTGGTAAAATATAGTGAGCAAGTTCCTAATCTATGGGAGATAGAGTACATGGATGACCTTGAGCTACTGGCCTAAACCGTAGCCGACCCTTGAGTTGTTGGCTTAAATCGCAGCCGATATAGCCGTGGTTACCGGATGAGGGTAACCCTTCCTCAAGTTGGTATCATTGATCTTTGGTTCTTCGATTTCATGCGTGCTTTGTATTTCTGCATGTGTTGCGTGGATGACGATTTAAGATATGTGATTTTGCCCACGGATGAGCGATAGGAATGTTTTGTATGTACTAATGTGATAAACCCAAACATGTTTTGATTTATGTTTTAGTTCCGGCGGTCTTCTCTTGATTTCTGCATTATGAGTTTTAGATCCGGATGATGGTATACGTCCCACACGGATGTGGTGACGGTCGCGATTATGTAATGTGACCTCAAATCATATGATATGATATCATCTACTGAGATTTTACCAGATCGTAATTTATATGATTTTGTCCCAGAGGGACGAATTATTACGGACGACGATTTAATACGAGACATCTCCTCGGTTTTCAGGGATTTCACGGACATTGTGTTTTATTTTACATGATTGCTATACGATATCCCTACTTCTGATTTATGTGTACCATTTTATATGATTATTAATACTTGCTGAGCTTTAGGCTCATATTTTCATATTTTATACATTCAAACTAGTGGGTTGGATACGCTTGTACACTTGGACGTTGTCTTGATGCGGCAAATCTCTATCGGTGAGTGGAGATGTTTATATTGGTTATATTTCTAATTTTGAGAATATATTATGGTTTTGTCTATGGCCAGATGAAGGTCTTGATCCATGTATAGAATATGTTTGGAGTTATCGCATTATGTTAATGAGTTGTTATAATGTTGAGTACCTCCCTTGCGATATTTGAATAGCCCCTCGGCGCACACGGCCCGTCGTATATTGTTCCACAGCTTTATCCGCCAATGGAAGATATATCCAATGAGATCTTGTTCACCTCCCCCATCCGGGGTTTATCGTATCATGTTGGGTTTTATTTGTTTGGATTGTAAAAACGCGCCGCCAATGAAAGAGTTGGGTTATTATAGTTAATAGAATATATTATTGATTTTATTTTGACCTGCGAATATTGTGTTCTTACGGCGTCCCAAAATCACGCAGTCCGCACGGTTTTGCTCCCGATGAACACACAATGGAAGAGGTATCCACGTCCTTATAAGGCACGCCTATTCACCTCCCCATCCGAAGTGGGGACTTTAGCTCTTATTTCGGCCTTTAGGCAAGAAATCCAAAGGAAGAAGAAGTCGCTGCCAAAAGGCTCACAAAACGCTGGGCCGCCAATGAGAGGTAGCAACTCTCATACCTCCCCATCCGAGGCCTCCCATGTATAGAATATGTTTGGAGTTATCGCATTATGTTAATGCCATCTAAGACTTAATAGCAGGCGCCAATTTATATCCGGCGAGATCTTGTGCGGGGTTTATCATGTCGGGTTACATGTGTTCGGATTGTCACGTCCGGTCAAGGGTTATATCGAATAGAATATATTATTGATTTTATTTTTGACCTGCGAATATTGTGAGAAACCCAAGCCGGCACTTCTATTCCGGCCTCTTTAGCTCTTATTCTTGGCAAGAGCCATGACCTCAAGGTGAACAACTCTCATACTCTAGAGGCCTCCAACGTCCATAGCCATCTAAGACTTAACGGGCGCATAGGCAACAGGACTCCGAATGAGAGTCCAGAGAGGAGAAACCCCTAATATTCTTGGCAAGAGCCATGACCTCAGGCTCAGGAGGGAGCCTCCAAGATCGTTAGATACACCAGTACTAGTAGCCAGCTAACAACGCGTCGCACAGCTGAAAAAACAGAGTTGATGACATACCTTAACTCCAAGAAGTCCAAAAATGCCTCTCAAGTGGAGGCAAAAGAGGAGAAAATTTGGAACTGCGTGTTCAAAGACAACAACGAGCACACCGTCGATCTGGAGAGATCTCCATTCACTACTGGATGGTCAATAAAGTGAGACATCGAGTTGGGAGAGTTTAATATCGAATTTCATCTCAGGCCAGCCATTAAGGGGTTGGCCATGGCGGACATCATCATCGAGACCACAACCTCAATCGCCAATTGGCACCCTACTTAGGATGCAAGTCACTACCCAGAAGAGCCAGAATGGGTCCTCAATGTGGACGGATCGTCTACCAACTCAGGTAGCAGTGCCAAAGTAGTCCTAAGGACTCCTGACGAGTTTGAAGTGAAATACTCTCTCAAACTTAATTTTTCGGCCACCAATAACGTTACCAAGTATAAACTCCTGTTAGCTGGACTAGACTAGCCAAAGAGTGCTCAATCAAGCGGCTGACCGTCTATAGCAACTCTGAGCTAGTCATAAACTAAATCAATGGGAGTTTTGAGACATGCAACCCTCTCTTGGCAAAATACCTGGCCAAGGTGAAGTATGAGATCTGGAGATTTGGTAGATTGAACTTGGTCCACGTTCCCAGAACTGAGAACTGGAAGGCTAACCAACTTGTTAGAGTGGCAGGAGACAAAAATCCAAAAACAGATTCGGGGGACATGAGGAAAGTCTTAAGCACTCCAACCATAGAGGAACAGGAAGCGATACAAGTCTCCAACTCCGAAAATTGGATGACACCGTATAGGAGATATCTGATGATGGAGCACTGCCGGATACTGCGGATGAAGCCAAGTAGATTAAAAAGACGGTCGGTTGGTACACCATAGTTGATGGACGACTATATCCCGTGGATATTCGACTCTGTACCTCCGATGTCTTACTCCTGAGGAGACCGACCACACCTTGAGCAAATTTCACCTCGGAACATGTGGATCGCACATTGGGGGAAAAAACCTCACGTTCAAAGTCATGTGCCAGGAATATTACTGGCCAACAATGAGTAAAGATGCCCTAGAGTTTGTGAAGAAGTGCGAGAATCGCCATCTCCCTAGCAATCTTCACCACCAGCCACACGTGGAGTTGAGATCTCTCCATGGTCCTTGGCCTTTCGCGTAATGGAAGTTCGACATTCTCGGCCTATTTCCCATCACGTCTGGGCAAAGAAAGTTTCTCATCACGGGCATTAACTACTTCACCAAATGGGTTGAAGCAACCCCACTAGCCAAGATCACCGAGTACAACACTCTAGAATTTATCCGCGAGAGTATCGTGAGCAGATTTGGCATTCCCGAGGTCATCGTCACTGACAACGAAACCTAATTCTCGGGGACACGTTTTACCAAGTATTGCACCAACCTGAACATCAGATTGGTCCACACTTCGGTAGCCTATCTCCAAACAAACGGGCAGGTTGAAGTCACCAACCATACGCTACTCCGCGGTTTGAAGACCAAGTTAGAAAATGTAGGAGGCTCCTGGGTCGATGAGATACCCTCCGTCCTATAGTCATACTGGATGATTTCAAATGAACCAACTCAAGAGACACCTTTCAATCTCTACTACGGGATTGAGGTGGTAATGCCGGTTGAGATCGGGCTCCTGAGCCTCAGGTTCAAAGCATTTGATCCACTCAGCAACTTCCAAAAGATTGGGGAATGCCCAAATCTACTGAAGGAAGCCCGCGACGCAGTTAGGTGGCACACAACCGCTTACCAACTGCGAATTGCTCGCTATTACAACAAGAAATTCAAAGCACAACAATTTAAAGTTAGGGATCTAGTCTTTGCAAAGCACAGAGGTTACGAGCAAGACAATCTACCGTAATAAACTTTTTCCAAATTGTGAAGGTCCATTATTAGTCTCAGCCATCCTGCGGAATGGAGCATACAAGCTCCGAACCCAGAATGGCAAGTTGGTCCCACAGACGTGGAATGCGGTCCACCTAAAGTGATACTACCAATGAAGACCCAGGTAGGTCATCTGTATGATATGAAGTGTGCTTGTAACATTTATCATGATTAATGAAAGAAAATTCCTCTTCCTTTGCATTGTGCCATGCTTTCTTTCTTTTTCTTTTTCCATATGAATGCTTGCTTGCAAACTAAATAAAATAGACAACCTAAATAGCCCCCGAGTCGAGCAAATTTTTACCTATCCGTAATTAAACCCTCATCATCCAGATGGCTCGTAAGCGGTCGAATTTAACCCTGGTCATCCAGGCGGCCCGTAAGCGGTCGAATTAAACCATTGTCATCCAGGCAGCCCGTAAGCGGTCGAATTAAACCCTGATTATCCAGGTGGCCCATAAAGCAGTCGAGTAAAACATTAGTCATCCAAGTAACCCATTTGCAATCAAATGCAAAACCGTAGGTGGTTTAAACGACACGCGTGACAACATCCTCCAGTAGGAGATAGCACAATCAATCTACGACAGTAAATAAATTGCGGCAAAGTTTGAAAGAATAAAGCCCCCAAAACTGGCCGCCCGGAATCATAACCTGGGCAACGCCACACATTATGAGGGCACAAATCACTAAGGCATACTCATGTATGAAAGAGATTTCTTGAGGACCAATGGTCCATTTTCGAGCAACAAGACCATGGCGATCAACACTCTGAGTTGACTGACCCAAAGGCCACTTAGTAAGTTGGCCGGCTTGAATAAAAATCAAGCAGGAAACAAATAAAGAAAGGAAAAGCAAGACATAGAACAAAATGCTGCAAGAGTGCTTTTCTCATTAATTTACTCAAATATACAAGAGGAGACCAAAATCCAAAATGTAGAAATGCTGCTAAAGAGCAGAGCTCCCAAGGGGGGCGAGAGAGGCCCTAGTTCGCCCCATGCATAATCAACAACGTCCCCATGCAGCTGTGCACCACGGTTCACAGGATTAAGGGCGCTTGTTAGGAATTGGTGATCCACAATCCTAGCAATGTGGCGACTAATTTGGACGCCTTCCCAGATCTTGGCCCACAACACCTAGGTGACCTCCTAAGGATGCAAATGGGTGGCAAGCTCATTCTCTAATCTGACGATTTTCACTTTGAGCTCCACCATAAACCTCTCGGCCTAGGAAGCTCTCTCCTTCGTCTAATAAGCTCTCTCCTGATGGCTTGCTGATTGCGCCCTAAGCTCCAACAACTCTTGCTCGAATGCAGCTTTCTCTTCCTGGTGTTGCTAAATTTAGGCATCCAGCTGGTCCATCACCTCCTCTATCTCGACGATCTCCTCGTCGCGGTCTTCGATTATAGCGTATCTTTGGTGCAAGCCATTGCACACTGCCAGCAAAATCTTATCCTCCCGCAAAGGGTCAAAGAAGTTATGCAGCGATGACAGGGGAGAAAGAAAAAGAGAACTTAGAAAGGTTACCTCAAAGACTCTTTAATGCCTCATTGGCTGCCTTCTTGACCTCCAAGAAGAGCCTGCTAAAGAGGGACATGGGATGGGCTCCTCTTGAGACTCCACCGTAACTTCACCGGCGAACTCCAACGGCACGATGTCCAGAAGGCTGGGAGCAACAGCCTCGAGTGTGGGTTCAAGAAAAAAGTCAACCGCTTCAGCAAGAGCTCCGGCGGCTGACTTCCCAGCTCAACTAACGGCTCCGCAGCTGGCTCCACTTGCCCGGTGGCTCCGTTGGCGCAATAGGCTCCGCCAAGTCACCTGGCAACAACAGCTGAATGACGGCATCTCCGGTGACGACTCACATAGTGGCCCCAGGGTCCCCCATAGAAGCCTCGACCCCGAATGCTCTCCAGTCCCAACAAGTCACCCAACCATCCTATAATCCGGCTCCGTGGAGGACAAAGAAGTATGCTCCATCGAAGCATCTCTCTGTTTCCTTGGACTACTGGGCGCGTGAGCAACATAAAGAGCACCAGCCGTGTCAATGGTAATAGTGTCGGCTTTCCTCTTGCGCTACGACATCGTTGGAGAAGATCTGACCTTCTGGATGGGCGAAGGCGGACACCAGAGAGCTCTCTTGGCCTCCTACCTTGACACCAGGTGATCTCTCTTGAATTCAGAGAGATGCTCCCTCACCAGCCGCAATATGGGCTCCACCGCCTTTACCTCCTCCTACGACGACTTCCCAGTGAGGCCACCTAGAGCATTGCCCCGATCTTAGGACAGTGGCACGCTGTCCGGCAACATGGACGAAGAAGAAATAGCCCTTTCAATTTTTAAGGGAGTCTTAGATAGCACTGCTGATGCACAACTCCCAGGGGGACAGAGAAATCCAATCGTAACTCTGGATGAATCGAAATATCACCCTAACAACCTCCACCATCAGCATTCGAGAATGGTCGTGGAAAAAATGCACACTGAACAGAGATATCGCACGTCATTTGCATGAAGCCGTACAATAGGGATGTTGAACACCGTAAAAATACGAAGTAGCTCCTCCGGTATAGAAAGGCGTAGCCCACTCCTCAGATGAGTCTTGTAGATGGTGATGAAGCCCATAGGGGGAGAGAAAGCTCTGTCTTGCTGCATGGGCATAAAAAATACGATATCACGTGGGATGTTAAACTCAATATACAACTCCCTCACATCACCAGTGGTAATAACTAAGGCAATCTCTATAATAGAGGTAGCCATGAAAATAGGAGTAAGAGGAAGGAGACAAGGCCTTAAAATTTTTAGAGAAGAAAAGCGTGAAAAATTTGAACAGGCGGCTTTTGTGAAGCACGTAGCTATTGGAGTAAGGAAACGCATCGAAACGGTGTGCCATCATGACAGACACATATCACTTCCGGAAAGGATCGCAATTGAATCAGATATTCTGGCAAATCAATTACCGGGAACGTAAATTTACTGCATAATGACACGTGGCAAATTTTTTGCCTGCCAGTCTGGCGGCATAACAAGCGCGTCTTTTCAATCCACACAAGTTTTTCGAATTCAGATTGGGGCAGTTAATGAATTTGGTCAACGCTCCCTTCAACAAGTTCTCTAAATTCAAATTGGGACGGTCAACAAATTCGATCAATGCTCTCTTCAACGAGTTCTCCGGATTCAAATTGGGATGGTCAATGAATCTGGTCAACGCTCTCCATCCGGCTCAATTCTCCGGACTCAGATTAGGATGGTCAATGAATCCGATCAACGTTTCCTCCAGCTTTATTCTCTGAATCTTGGTCTTACGGTCAACGGACATGCAACATGGTCAACAGACTAGGAGCCACTGCTAGTTTCCTCATCAAACTATCTCAAGTTATGTAACCAGACACATCCTATCGTAAACATGCTGAAAGCCTGAGTCCCAAGCCATCAGCATGGGGAGCTAGTGATGGTGACTCCAGTAGCAGGCTGATCCAAAGGAGGAAGCGGCCCATTCATTTTTGAACGGTCAACATTATCGTTGACCAGGCAAGAAACAAGTGGCCCAATGGAAGCCCAAGATTAGCAAAGACCCCTCTAAGCCCAGGACGGTCAGTGGTGTCATCGGCCGTTAGAAGCGAAAGTAGGCCGCCCACGATCTAGGATGAACACACACAGCCCTTGTCCAGATTGGTCCACGCGTCCGTCTTGAAGTTATAGCGGTCTTCTGCCCTAATTTTTTGCATCTTTAAAGAAGGCAAATTTTACTATAACACTATCACCTCTAGAATCAAAGTATATCCCGAGAGGAATGCGCCATAATCCACGAGCAGTCTGCTGGAATCCCTAACGATTACAAAACGGAGAAGGAATGAGATCGGCCTCCCTGACCATTATAGTCAGAGACGACGATCACGCCTACATCAGAAAGGCAACAATTCCCAACAAAGCACAGGCATCAAGTCCCGCTGGATAAGGAAGGTAGCCCATGGTCATGGCTATGAAAGGCCATGAAAACTCCCTCTAAAGGCACGCCTTCTCTCACCCTCCAAATGCCCTCAAGAATAATTAAGCTTTTAAAAACTCTCCAACTCTCTCAAGCACCCTACGCTCTCTCTCTGCTACTAGTTCCTTACGAACTGAGTACTTAGAAAGCTGCTCATCACGAGCAACAACGAAGCCACTCTTCCAACAAGTACACTCCCACTTACAAACACTCATTAGCATTCATACTGCATCATCTGCATCCACCTTCTAATCTTCAAAAGGCTGATAACTTACTTAAGCGCCGGAGTATTTTCAATAGGACCAAATTCCGCAATCACCTGACCTCTTATTTGAAATTGTGATGTGTAAGACCCAAAATCTAGCAAAAGGAGACCGAAATCCAATAGACTACCAGACCGAAATTGTCCAAACTTGGATCTGGGACGCATCGTTATTATCATTATTATTACTATTATTATTATTATTACTGTTATCATTTTTATTACTATTATTATTATTATCGTTATTATTTTTACTATTATTATTATTATTATTATCATAATTATTATTGTTACTATTATCAATATTTATATTTTATTATTCATACTATTCTATAAATCAAATAATAAAATAGTAATTTTTACCTTATCCTATTCCAACAATTAAATATATAAATAACAATTTTAACTATATTCTCATCCTGTTCTATTCCCTGAAAATAATTATTTTATTTTTATTTTGTTCCATTCTAATAACTAAACGTAGAGTTAGAGAAATATATTTAACTTTTGAAACACTATCTTATGAGATTTTTGCTCTCTTCCATGCTCACCGTTATCTTTTCTAATTAATTGTTTGGATCCTTGAAAAAAAAATGTTAGTGGTGCATATGTTAGCGGCTAAAACAAACCATTGGAAAGGGATTAAAATCCAATTAGTTCCATATTCTAAGCCAAGAGCAAATACACATCTCCCTAATCTTTGCTGGGTATCGTCGTACTGTCCAATTGACATATGTTTTCTTATTTTTTTGCAGACATGACTCTGCCTTTTCAGCGTAGCAAACATCAATGCATGCTCAGTCATCACGCTGCTTGTGGACCGGAGGCACGACCAATGATTTTTTTTTTTCTTTCTTAGGCAAGCACGAATGTATCATTTGGCTTTGACACGGTCATTTTGGCCCTCGGTTGCGGCCAACCCTCCTTTTAGGGCATTCAAAAAGGCTTGGTCTGGTGAACTCATTCATTCTAGCACACAATAACCAAGGAGTTCTTTAACATACTATCTTCTTCGTCTGAATCCAAGGCGTTTAAAATCCCTTATAATATCTTGAAAATATTTTCTATTAACTTGATAATATATTTATTCAATCACATTATATGAAGGACACAAATATAAATAAACGAATAAGCTTTTATATTAAAATGGAATATTTCCATGATGGCATAATGATAATTCTTTAATAAATATGTCAACTTTTGAGCTATAAATGCCTCACACAACTTTTTTTGGCAAACGAATTGTCATTCCTCGCTTTATAAGTTTGGCATAAAATAATTAAAATCAAACTTAAAACAAATCCAACGATAATATTGTGGTGGAACAAGGTCACCATCAATAAATCTATGGTGATGAACTTATACTCCATGGTAGCGATTATTTCTTCAATCATTATCAATGAAATCATATCTTTAAATTTTGTCATCGGATGATAACATACACTTTATCAAATCTCTTAGTCTTATATTATCTTACCTGATGCGTACCTTGGATCTAAATAGTTATTTAAATTGAGTCAAAATAAATCTACAAATCTTTATATCTAAATCCAGATTAAAGGATGGTATTCACTTCTCGATATATATTCTGATATTTAAGTCAGAAATCTTTCTTTAAAAATATGAAAAAATAAAAGAGAAACTAAGGATAAAGGAGGGCGAAAATTGGAAGTATCTGCTCCATAATTTGTGAGATTTGCAAGTGATTAGAAAAAAAGAACTATACACTTACTTTTTTAAAATTGTTCAAAATCTCCTCCTTTATAAGGGAAAAAAGGTGCATTTATAAATTTATTACTAATTAGTATGAATTTTCTGAAGAGGTATAACTAATCACTATTTTAAGTCGTTATTGTAATTAAAAACTGAATAGTCTAACAATTTCATATACATTAAATTTAATACTTATCTATTCAATATATTAATTGTTCGTTTGATTTGACTTTTTATTCTTCGATTTATGTAACCGTTCGTCAAGGTTAATCGTCCAGTTGAATTACCATCCGGCTATTTGGTATCTTTGCCTTTAGTATCTCCAACAATATAATCATTCAACAACTCGATAATTCAATCATTCATTCAAATTGATTTTTGATCTGGGCTTAACAAATTGATTTGTTCACACATCTTTATAGGCTTACTGTTTATAGACATCATATTTCAACGGGTTGGGTTGGTCATATCTTAGATGGTTCAAAATAATTACCCTCTATGCTCGAAAGTTTTAAAATCATGTTTCAAACATGTTAGAATAGAAGTACAAATGATCAGCTTTGAATGTCATCTAAGTGCTTTTTCCTAATAGTCTTATTAATTGTTGATGATTTTTCTTATCAATTAGAGTCTAATTTTTGATATTCTAATCAAGATTTGTTGACTTCTTAGCTGCTTTTATTTATTTCAAAATATGTCATTTTACAATTTATTTTTGCTACAAAAGAGGCGGCTCTTATTTGATTTTCAACCAAATTCTAAATCTCAATATCCGATGGAGTTATTTATATTCAATGAATTAAAGAGGGAGCTCTCCTGGATACTTTTACATTCTTTTAGGAAGTATTTATAAAGTTTGTCTTTATTATCTTTTTTTATATAAAAAATTATTTTAATTTTTGTTGCGTTTCAGATTTTGGCCTCCGTATAATGACGATGTGTGATGACACCACGCACCTGCCGGAGTGCCCCAACGGACGAAACCCGTGCAACAAATACATGACTGTGGAAAGGTAAAGAGAGGGAGAGAAAAAGACACCGGAATTTACGTGAAAAGCCTCCCCATTGAATGAGGAGGAAAACCACGAGACTCAAGACTTGGAGCATACTTCACTATGGGTGAAAGAATTATAAGTACAAGTTGCAAGATTATTCTCTCTTTCTCTCTGAGTCTTCTTCGAGAATCCCGCCGCCCCTTTTTCAGTGCTCTGGTTGGGTATTTATAGTGGAAGATTTTTTCCTTATGAGAAGTCCACATGACTGCTGGTGCATGCTGGGAGGCCGTCCACCTACTCTGCTGATTGGGCATGCTGTGTCAGGCACACTGGCGTGTGCAGGGAGGCCAGCCGTGGGCACTGTTGATTGGGCCTTACTGTGCTAGGCGTACTGGCCCTTGATATCAGTCTTGAAGTGACAAGGCATGCTCTAAACGTTATTATTTACTGCGGAGGCGGCGCGTCGCAGAGGTTGCTTGCTCCTTGGTAATAGTAAAGTCTCTGAGCTGGCGCTCTCGCCATTCTTGAAATAGCCCTCGTCCTTAAGCTGCGTATCTGGCCCTCTCACAACTCCGCGGACTCACTGAGGGAGATAGTTCTCTGACGTCAACTGCAGTATTGATCAGTGAAGGATCTCTCGTTTCTCCTGGAATGTCCTCGGGCCGTCGCGTCAAGCATAGACCTCTCAGGTCAATCCAGGCTCATAGGAGTGTCTGATGTCCTCGGGCTCTCTGTGCTAAAATAAGGTCTCGGTCAACTTAGCTCTCTAGGCCTCTTGGGCCTTGCGTCCGTCCTTTTGGGCTGTGCTTTATGGGCTCAGGATATTGGAACCCATCATTAGCCCCCTATGCCAAAGGGTTCGAGATCCTCGACCGTTTGGCATAGCGCCACTGCTCCTCTCGGGAGGCTGCCTTTTCCTACGACAGTTTGTCCGTGTGCGTGCTCCGGCCTGGGAAGAACGTTTGAGGAATTAAAAACACGGTTGTCCACTTTTGGGTTTCGGCTTTTTCTGGCGGTAGTACGGCATTGCTGGGAGGCCTTTTCCCAGATCCTCTCAGCCAGGGGCTGAAGGCGACCCTCCTCCACCCGGGCAGCTAGGTTTGATGGACTAGGCAGGGCCCTCTGAAGCTCAGGAAGTTCAGCGGCAAGGGAGCCAGGAGGGGTCTTTGTAGAGGAAATGTAACATTTATTTTTTTATATACAACACTGCACATACGTTGCTTGTGTAAATAAAACATATACTTTCTAAGTTGAAGCTTTGGATTTTTTGCCTGTGTTGTACAAGTGTTTGCTTCTTTCGCAACGTGTTGCTAAGTAAGTTGTCCTTAGCCTAACACATGAACCTTTGAGGTTTCTCTTTCCCTGGGTTGTTTTAGGCATGCTTTTCTTGGGTCTCCTCTTTCCGTTCAACCTCTCGGGTTGCCTGGTGCTGCATCGAGTTTTGGGTTCGACCCTTTTGGTCGCTCGAATGAAACTGAGTTTTTATAATATGACCACTCGGACCGCTCGAATGGAACCGAGTTTCTAGAATACGACCTCTGGGGCTGCTCAGATGGGGCCGAGTTTCAGAATACAACCTCTGAGCCGCTCGGACGGAGCCAAGTTTTAGAATACGACCCTGGGGCCGCTTGGATGGAGCCGAGTTTTTAAAATACGACCTCTGGGACAGCTCGGACGGAACCTAGTTTTAAAATACGACCTCTGAGGCCGCTTGGACGGAGCCGGGTTTTAGAATACGACCTCTGGGGTCGCTCGGACGGAGCCGAGTTTTTAGAATACGACCTTGGGGCCACTCGAATGGAGCCGATTTTAGAATACGACCTGGGGGAACCCGAATTTTAGAATAAAATCGAAGTTTTAGAATACGACCAAGGGCCTCTCTGATGGAGCCGAGTTTTTAGAATACGACCTTTGGGGCAGCTCGGACGAAACCGAGTTTTAGAATACGACATCCGAGGTCACGGATGAAGTCGAGTTTTAGAATACGACATTTGGGGCCGCTCAACGGAGCCGAAGTTTTAGAATACCCCACAGGTCCGAGTGGAACCGAGTTTTAGAATACGACCTCTGAGACCGCTCGGACGGAGCTGAGTTTTTAGAATACGACCTCTGGGGCCACTCGGACGGAACCGAGTTTTAGATCACGGGAAGGCTTGCTTTCACTTGACCTAGGAGCAGCCTTGGCCTTAATGAGGCGACATGAGAACGCACAATAATGGACACATTGAAGGGACCTTTTTATTCCTATAAACGTGTTACATTTGGTGGCCTCTAAGGCTAGCTTAATCCTTCACGTCAAACTAGTGCCCTGGGTCCTGGATGATGCGGGTTCAAGTCTTCGGTCTTCCTCGCCTGACTAAGTTCTTTTCTGGCTGCTGCCCATTGGGGTCGTGGCCTTTTGGCAGCCCTGGTCCATGCTGGCTTTCATGAAGCCTTCATGTGTAGCCCCCAGAGCTAGTCATACGTGCTCTGTGCCTATGATGACCCAGCCCTCAACGAACTCGCCCCGTCGCGTCCTACTGTTCCGAGAACTTGCCCGAGTCTTCACAGGAAGCGGCGGAGATGGCCTTCCCCTGCTAGTCTTTCAATCTCCGCCTGCAATGTCCTAAAGTCTTCGGTGTCATGGTCACGGCGGAGGTGGTAATGGCAGTACTTCTTTTGGTCATCTCCATCCGGTTATTTCAATGCCTTGGGCCACCTCAAGAATTCTTCGTCTCGGATCTGCCTCAGGATGTTGGTGAGTGACTCATTCAAGGGAGTTTAGTTTGATGGCTTGTTTCCCCTCAGGACAACCCGTTCGAGCTTGTCTCGCCTGGATGGTCCTTGGGATTTTAGCTGGTTGCCAGCCATTCTTTTTCCATCTCCCGACCTCGGGTCAAGATCTTCTCCACCTACTGGCTTCCCTGCTTCACTGGTCTTGGCTCCAATGACCGTTTTTCAGATCTTTTTGAGCTCTCTCGTCGTCGGGGATTGGGTCATGGCCTTCTTTTTATTGAGGTAATCTCTCAGTTTGCAATAAGTCTGCGCAACTCCCTACTCCACATGGCCCTCTTCTTTTGGGGGCCTTCCTTTGCAACTGATTTTTTTCCCGAAAAGCGTCCTCCCCATTGCAGCAAGAGTGACGCAGATTTAGACTTTTTGGGCCGCGTCCTCGGATATGAGGGTCTAAGCGACCTCTAGCTCGCAGCGGGACTTCGTTGCTCAAGGAAACTTGTGTCCCCAGGGTATTGTATTGGCAAGCTTGCTCCTTTCGATGCTTCTTTGTTCTCCCCTTCTTCTAGGGTGCTACAGCTTGGGAGGTTTCGGGACGCGCTCCCTTTAACTGCTCGTCTAGTTTTGTGCAGAGAGTTTGAACTGCTCTTCAGAGACCGTCCACTTTCTCTGCCAGTGTCCATACATAAGGAATCAAACTGCCATTCACCGTGTTGCTTGCTGAGAGGCACTTGTTGAAGGGTGCCATATTTCAGGCTGATGCGCTGGTTTGGGCCCGTTTGTTTACCATCTTAGCGTACTAGATGTTCAATGGTGGAAGGAAGCAATGGACTTTTTGTCACGGGCTTCCCACAGATAGCGCCAATGTTGCGTTCTAGATTTCAGCCTCCGTACAACGACGATGTGTGATGATGCCACGCACCTGCCGGAGTGCCCCAACGGATGAAACCCGTGCAACAAATATATGAGTGTGGAAAGGTGAAGAGAGGGAGAGAAAAAGACACCGGGATTTACGTGGAAAGCCTTCCCTTGAATGAGGAGGGAAAACCACGAGGCTCAAGGCCTGGAGAATACTTCACTATGGGTGGAAGAATTACAAGTACAAGTTGCAAAATTATTCTCTCTTTCTCTCTGAGTCTTCTTCATGAATTTTTCCCCCCGTCCCTTTTTTCAGTGCTCTAGTTGGGTATTTATAGTGGGAGATTTTTTCCTTATGAGAAGTCCACGTGGCTGCTAGTGCATGCTGGGAGGTTATCCACCTACTCTGCTGATTGGGCCATGCCATGTCAAGCACGTTGGCGTGTGCAGGGAGGCCAACCGCCGACGCCGTTGATTGGGCCTTACTGTGTCAGGCGTGCTGGCCCTTGATGTCAGTCTTGAAGTGACAAAGCATGCCCTGAGCGTCATTATTTACTGCGGAGGCGGCGCATCGCAGGGGTTGCGTGCTCCTTGGTAACAGTGAAGTCTCTGAACTGGCGCTCTCAACCATTCCTGAAATAGCCCTCCCTTTAAGCTGCATATTTGGCCCTCTCACAAGTCTGCGGACTCACTAAGGGAGATAGTTCTCGGACGTTAACTACACTCTTGATCAATGAAGGATCTCTGGTTCTTTCGTGGAATGTCCTCGGGCCATCGCGTCAAGCATCGACCTCTCTTGGTCAATCCAGGCCCATAGGAGCATCTAATGTCCTCGGGCTCTTTGTGCTAAAATAAGGTCTCGGTCAGCTTAGCTCTCTAAGCCTATTGGGCCTTGCATCCGTCCTTTTAGGCCGGGCTTTATGGGCCCAGGGTATTGGAACCCATTAATTTTTTTTCCTTTTATACATCTTAAATCATAGTAATGTTTTGTCTGGGTAAATATTTTTAATTCCCTATACCATCTACTAAGAGACATCTAGATTCCTACCAAACTTTTCATTAAATCATCCAATTTAATGTCACTTGGCTTTTGTGCTGCAACATTTTTCTTGGCTTACTATCAACCAGCAAGTGTCAATTGGATGTTGCATTTTAGGGAGGGCGAGGCTTCCGAATACTCTATGTCTGCGGCTTGGATTCACCCTTTTCTTCCTTTATCTTCAAGCTGACTGATTATAGAGTCTGTCCTACAAGAATATATCTTGTATATCAGTGTATTCATGAATAAAGAAAAATTTTATTTTCGCATTTAAGTTATAATTTTTAATATGTTCGGCATCTAGATTCCTTTCGTATTTTGCACTTGTATTCATCCAAATGAGATTGTTAGTCGTTAAAAAGTTAGATTGATCAAATTATTCGTTGCAAAATTTTTTTTCAATTATTAATCTTGACACTTCATAATTGTTTGGACAGTAATCTTATTAGACTAAACCATTCGGCATACTAATAACTTGGACTTGTGATAGTTTGACCTTCTAACAAACGAGGACTCTTAATTAAATATCTAATATTTTAAATTATAAGAGTCAACAAGTTCTTTTTTTGAGGGGAGATAAACCTTTGCATTGTTATCCCGATGACGTGCGTAATGACATTATAGCCATTATTGCTTCTATAATAGAAATAACCCATCAATAATGCATTCAATGTCATAGCAAGTAGTTTATAAATTGCATCATTTTTGAATCATTTCAATGCACTGCATTTTAGTTTGTAAATAGAGAGGAAAGCACATGTCATCTGAGTAACACATCATTTGGATCAAGGTTACTATTTGAAACACATTGTCTCCAATTCTAGTTGTCCGTTTGAATTGAAACGTCTTTTACTCTTCTCCTTAAATCCTAACTGCATCATGCTCTTCACTTTTCATCAAAGAATCGATATTTTGATTTCTCATACCATCTAATTTTCAATCTCTCATGGCTCCATGAAGAGCATTGAAGAATATGGATGACATTGCTTCTTATCTGTCTATGAAATATATACTTGATATTTACAATAGGTATAACATTTCTCCTGCTATTTCTTTCCATGTCTTCTCAACCAAAGAGGGTTTGCTCACCGAGGGATGGCTTTATTATTGTATATGAATTACATCTAAACAATAGCCTTTGGATTCTCCTAACAAGAGAATTCGTGAAAATAATAGTGGGTTTTGAGATTCCAGTCACGCATCTCTATTCTAAAGTGATGTAGGGAAGGGAAAAAAAGTAGGGGAGGAGAAGGAGAATAGAAGGAAGAGACACAGAGGTGGAATAGAGCTTAGAGAGAGGGGTAGAAACCAAAAAGAGTGGAGACCAAGAATGAGAGAAAGAAAAGCATAATCACTCAAATTCATTCAATTATATTTAAATAACGAAGTTTAGAATCCTTATATAAATAAACCCTAATCCTAAAATAATTTAAAAATAAATATAATTTTTTAACTAAATATGATAAATATTTCTAAAATAAAAAGAAAATCTTGGCACAATAAAATCATATAAATAAAATAAAATCAAAATATTTCAAATAAAATAAAATCAAATAAAATAAAAGTAAATCACTTTTAATTTGAAATATTTTTTATATCCACATCAATTCTTCCCGAATGGATCGTACTCGACCTTGACAAGTAAAAGTTTTGTAGTCAATTCCCCAACCACAAGCGGAGGTGTTGCACAATCCTCCGCCAATGTTGGTAGACACGTGCGAGTGGAGTTAAAATCGAACTAAACCACCAATGCCTTCGGAAGGAAAAGGACTTGGGCCTAGAGATGGGCAATCCTACTAATTCGAATAGAATGCTAAAATACCGCGGTTGAACTGGTGGTGTGTCTATCTAGAAATCCAAATAGTCACGGACTCGGGCCGATAAATCCAATGGACAAGGAAGCACCGTACAACTCCATCTTTGAAAAATATAATTTACTTATCTAAAATAGTATCAAGTTATCATTATGTGCTAGGAGGATGGAGGGAGGGTGGAGAGTTGTGTAGGAATGGGTGGACATTCATTGTGAGGCGCATCTAGAGGCACATCAAAAGGATCAACCAGTGGTTTAAAACTACCTTTATAGGCGAGCAAATTTTTAATATTATGAAAACCAAAACAATGTGGAGTATTATTAATATATGCATTTGATCCAATACGTTGTAACATTAAAAATAGACCAGTATTACAGGTCTACAATTTAGATTCGAGCCCATGTAGGTGCCGCACTGACCTGATTCAAACAATAACAAACTTCTAACATGAAATATATGTCTTTTATGCATATCAATTTAAAATTTATGTGAGATATTAATTATTTATTGATCTCAATATGTAAGTCATAAAAGTGCTGGATAAAAGTTTCAGTAGTCAAGGACACATTAACATGTGGGGATGGCAGGATAAAGTCTAAGGGATTTCAGGATATGTAACCAAGCACAACTAAGAACGAAAAGACACCTTGAAAGTTTTAGAGGACTTGATGGGCCTCATTAGGAATCAATAGAAAAGAATTCAGAAAAGCATCAGGACCGCTAACAACAAACACAATAGACTCACTAATAGTTACATGTCTAAACATTGTGGGATGAATGACATGTAACTCTTTTGCTTCTGCCACAGCCTTTTCTTTGTTGAGTGTCATTGGTTTTGGAGGTAAATGATAGATGTGAATTTTTCTCCCCATGTAAATAACAAAATAGGAAGGCGTATACCCAAGGGTTTCCGAGAATCACATGACCCACATCTATTGATATAACATTACATCAAATGTAATCTTTATATTCTAATAATTGAATGGGTATGAGACAGTATTCTTTGACAGCTATTGAAGACGTGTAAATCGATGAGGCACTATGGATTAGGATGAGAGGTAACTTTTAATCCCAAATAATAAATCGTATTAGCTGATACCGTGTTGATGCAACTACCACTATTCACGATAATTTTATATGTTTTTTCATTCACTTTGATATTAGAGTGAAAGATAGTATAAATACTCAAATCATTAACCACTTCAGATTGTGTCAAGGTGTGTCGTGCAATGCTCAGAAATGGCTTATTAGGAATGGACAATCAGGATTTTAGGCTAGAAGACTTAGTCTTGAGGCAGCACACAGTGTGTCAGTATATTACTATCTAACTTATCAAACTCCTCTAACTTGGATTCATATATTTGTTCTTTAAGGGGTCCCTCATTTATTTCATCTTATCTGTCAATTAATAAGAATTTCTACTCAAGGTTTTAACATTCTTTCTTTGAACTTCCCTTGCAGGGGAAATGGTGGACGGAGAAGGTCCTAAGATAGACTTAGAATTTATAGTAGGAGTATGACATATTGATTGATGATACAGTGCCTTAGTAACTAATTTGAAGCCTCAAATCAAATTATACGCATTATCCAAAATGGTAACTCCACGGAGGACAAGTTATTTCCTAAGGTTCTCATGTAGCCCTTGTCGAAACCTACTTAATATCATGCCTCATCCTCAATGATATGGCATCTCATCCAAAAATCATCGAATTGAGCCACATACTCGGTTATGGATCAATTATCCATCAAAGGACATTCCATTAGTCTAACAAGTTACTACTATATGAGTGTGGCAAGTATTCCTCTTGAAAACGTAGTTTCATTTCCACCCAACTCCTAACAAGGGCTACCTGACACTTAACAATGAGGTCCTCAATACTTTTCTAAAATAATTGAGTATTTTTTATCAACTTAAGGCTAACAATTAGAGCTCTCCTATCTTCTGACACACCATATCATTTAAAGAAATTATTTATATCACAAACCTATTGAGTGAAAACGCAATGGTCCAAGTAGTCTTCAAAAGTAGGGGCATCCAATTTGGTGTTCTTAAAAAGATGGTCATCCAGGTGTTGCTCTTGATCATAGTGTCGGGGCCTATAACCGCGTCTACAAGGGGCTTGACTGTCCTATCTTCATCGATGAGGCCTATTAAGGATGCGTCTAAGTTGTCAGCATCTGATGAGTGAAACCCTATTTCTAAAATGGTAAGTCAATTTGCGTGATTCAAATTTGTCTAATGAGTAGTGGTCAGGTCAATTTAAATAACAATCATATGGCTATGTAATTGTAGTTGATTGGAAGCTAATTGCGCTAACTGTTGATTTAGAGTTTTAAATTGGTTAGAACCCATGATTAGATCAGAGATATGATAGAAGATAATGTAACCACTTTACAAAAGTATGCAACACCAATACGACTAACGAGATTGAGATCAATAGACAATTAATGCAATCCTATTTCTTTTTCTTTTATGAGATTTCGTATAATTTAAATCATACAAACAAGTATTGCTAATCTATTAAAATAATAAAGTAAGATTCAATTACAGTACGATTGTGTCTACTATGAAGGTAATTATGGGATATAAAAAGAAGAAAGTTTTTTTTATGTTTTTTTATTTTTATTATTAATAATAAAATGACACACGCAGATAAAATTAAATATTATTATAAAAAAAGTAAAAATTATGATATCCAAAATAAAATAGAACAAACGTTCCTGAATATGAAACATGATCTGATCCGCTTGTATGATATGACATTGTAGGATAAGAGTTTTCAGTCCAGTGCTCCTTTTTTCCCCCTCTCTCTCTCTCTCTCTCTCTCTCTCTCTCTCTCTCTTTTTCTCTCTATTTTTATTTTCCTTTTTTTTCCCTTGTTTCTCTTTTTTTTTTCTTTTTTTCCTTTCCTGCTTTGTTGTTTTTGCGCTCTCTACTATTTTGTTTTAGCCGCTTTTGGTCGAGTTGGGCCGCAAAACCCACTCACACGGAAGAGACATGTCACGCAGGGGTGCTTGGCACGCGCTCCCTCGTTCAAGCGTCAACGTAAACGGTGATTACGACGACAAAGGCGAATATGAAAGAGTTAACAAAGAAGGTGGCGATGAAGACAAGGATGAAAATAGAGACAAAGAATATGAAGACAAGGTATCGGTACAACCCGATTCATAACTTTTTCCGCTTCTTTTTTTTTGGTTTCTCTCTATCTGAAGAAAGGTGCCATCTAGGGTTTGGTGGGGCTTTGATTCGGGCATCTGGGTTAGGGTTTGGACTAATGGATGGGGTGTTTGGGTGAGTGTGATTAGGGTAGAGGTCGATTAGGGTTTTGGGAGTTTGGATGGTTATTTTGGGTGTGATTTGACTTGGCGGCGACTAGAGATGTGGTGATGGTGGCTATTGACGGTGATGTGGAGAATGGTGCCGGTGAGCAAAGGGCAAAAAGACGACGTGTTGTGATTTCTGGGGAGCTTGACCACCGTTATTCGTCTTCCTTCTATGGCTGCTTCGTCTGTAGCTGCTGTGTCGTGCCTCCCAACCTCTTTGCCTCTCTACCCATTTTTTTTTTTGCACAAATGTTTCTTTCGAAAACTCTCTCTCTTTGGTTTTTTTTTTTCATAATAGTTTTTTTTTTTGGCTTTGTTGTTGGTAGAGGCTATACTCTTACAAAAATTACTCTATTTTTTTGCAATATAACGAGGAGTCAGTCTGCTTGCCGGAAGAAAGGAGGCAAATGAGAAGAATTTGGTAGTAGATTTTTAGAGCTCCATGTTATAACTGAAAGAGAGGCTAAACCACTTGTTATTGTGTGGAGGCGGGGACGAGGTTAAAGGTCATGGACCGAAGGAGTTGGTGATGACACTAATGATACTTGGTTGCACGGGATTAGCATCTAATATCAAATTTGATGTAGGGTATAGGAAAAATAGGTGAGGGGAAGGCGAACAGAAGGAAGAGAGACAAAGGAATAATAGAGATCAAAGAGAGGGGTAGAGATCAAAAAGAGAGAAGACCAAGAGAGAGGGGATAGGAAAATACAGTCACTTAAATTTATTCAATTCAACAACTTTATTCAAATAATAGAGTTTAGGATCCATATAGAAAAATCATAATCCTAAAATAATTTTAAAATAAATAAAACTTTATAACTAAATATGATATAAGTTCCTAAAATAAAAAAAAAATCTCAACACAATAAAATCATACAAATAAAATAAAATCAAATAAAATCAAAATCTTTTAAATAAAATAAAATTTAGTGAAATAAAAGCAAATCTCTTTTAATTTGAAATATTTTTAATATCCGCATCATAAAACTATTAAATATATTGTAGCTTTATGCATATTTTCTTGGCATTGAGATCTTAGACTAATGCCCCTATGGTTAAAGTTATTTTTCATTTTAACCAAGAAAGCGATTAAATTTTCCTAACTCCAAGATAAAAGTTCAAAATAAGTGGAGAAATTTTAAACTCAAAGAATAAATGGAAGGATAGATTTCTTATTCATCAAGGTTTCCAATAATTCAATTTTGTCAAATAGATAGAGTAACATTTATACCTCATTTTTTGGTTTAGTTCTTGGGAGCAAACATACTATAACTAGATCTCAAACTGGTCTAGTAAAAGAGCATATAGCTAAGTTGTGCAAAATTAACAATTTTTTCACCCAAATTGCCTTAGATACTATTCATTGGACCGTTATCCTTGGATAAGAAGTTGTTGCTGATATGTCTCCTTATCCATTAAAAAGAACGACATTTTTATAGGCTCTCCTTCCAAGGTTGATATGGTCCAAGCCAAAATTCTTGGGGCAACTTTACCATCTTCTCATTCTGATGATGATGAGGTTTTAAAGATTGTCCATGAAATTTTCAAAGAATGTGTTACTCATCATAGGTTGAGATTAAAACTGAAGGATCATCTCATCCAGCAACTCTGGCTATTGTCTCTTTCCCTACTAATACTTTAGAGGAGACACTTGGTTTGCATTTTGAGGAAATGATTCCCGTCATTCTTTTGAGGGAGGAGAATAATTCTTTGCATCATCCCTCACATGAGGAAGAGCTAGTTAGTACTCCCATCACTGCAAATTATGGGATTATAGTCAATTTTGCTCCGCTACATCTATTGAACAATCACTTTGAACTTCTACAACTCGGTTTGCTTTATCTAAACCATAAAATAATAACGTAAATACTGCTAGAGAATTTGATAGTCTTTCATCATCATCCTCTTTGAGCTATAAGGGTTCATATGGAGCCCTAGTTTTTGACATTCATCAATATAGTTAACCCTTGTCTCTCCTCTGTTGGACAATCGCCTACACTAAATCTTGACCCTACAAGATCATTATCTCCATGTTTTTCACTCAAGGAGGGGTCATCCAACCCAAGAAAAATCTCTGAGTCTTTAATTTGAGCTATTCATTTATCTTTAAATTGCTATCTCAAACTTTTTATAGCCCAAAAACTTGGTGCATTAGAGAATGAGCAAGATGTAAAGTTAGGACACTGAAATTAATCACCTGTCATGATCTTACATTGATCCTCTTGTGATTTGAAGTATGGAGTTTAAACTTGTGGTTGCCAAAGTTAGGGTGCCATTATTTTAAGATCGATAAGTTTATCTTAAGAAAGAAGTGGAAGAATGGATAAATAGGTCTTATTATTATACCTACGAAGCTATCATCACTAAAGATCGAGCCCATTCTTTCAAGGATTGAACCCTTAAAGCTGAACAAAGCATGTCAATAATCGTTAGGGCCATAGATGATCTAAGAGCTAAATATGTAAAGCTTGAAGTGTTACTAAGGGAACTATCTGACTCAAATAAATCAGCTATCATCATAACTCTCTATTTAATGAGGGAATCGACTTTGTAGGAGAACAGTCTCCTTAGGGGCTCTTGCCTTTCCTATTGGTCATTGGGGTACTAGAAATTCTAGAGTTTCTTCATTTTTCGATGTTGAAAATTTTGTAGAACAACCTATCTCTCAAAATTCTTGATCAAGATCGGAACATTAATTATAGGATCACCGATTTATTTTTAGTCCTAGAATCATGTAACCACATATTATAATTTGATCTTTAAAATATATATTCAAACTTTTTGTCTCCAATAATCTATTGCTCTTTGAATGTCTATCGGGCAATTTAACCTCTGAGTATATATGTTTGAATATTTGACCACAATATAATTGAATTGATTGTCAACTATGTCTTTCAACTATCGTTATCGGCTAGATAGGACCCTGAACTTTGACTGTTAGACTGATCATATATATCCTATGGAAAGGAGTGTTGACATTTATATACATATAGCATCCCAGAGGTTAAATATGACAGATGAATTTTATCAGTTGAGTCCTGATTGATTTTATTGAACCTGCCTTTTGACCTCTCAAAAGAGAATTCAACGCTTAGTTCTCGAACCTCTAAGTCTTATAGAATTTCGGGTGTGTGCACATAGTCGAGGTTGTACGATTATATTGAACCTAGCCCGTGACCACTCCCTTGAATCATCACAGTTTATAGACACTGTATTTAAACTAATTATTTGATTCAAAATCAATCGTTGTAATATTGATGACACATACATGCAAATCAATATGAAACAAATTAAAATATTAAGTTTATTAATAACTTAAAAATAATTTACAACACAAGCATTTTAAAGTTATGGATTAGGCGTACCGCTATGTTCCAAGATTGGCTTGTTTATTGACAATATTTTTGTAAAGTCAAGTGTAATTCGAGTTAAATGGACTAGTTTGTTGTTTTGGGTACATAATTATACGTCTCGTTATGGAGTGTTATTGATACTAGGAATTATCCTTTCCAAATTGGGGATAGTTAATTCTCATGAGCAAGCTTCCCAATGGCTTTGATATTTCTTAATATCAAATGACCAACTTTAAAAGTCTTTGCCTTCATCTTCTTATTTTACTACCAAGTGATTCTTTATTGATAGGTTGCTATTCAAATGCGTGTCCCTTCTCTAGTTTCCTCTAAAATATCAAAATTTTGTCTTAGGAGCTCAAAATTTTGATCATGAATAATATTTTTCACTCAATAACTGGGTAGTCCTATCTCCATTGGAATTACTATTTCTGTTCTAAAATATAAATTTAATGGTATCTCTCGAGTGGGTTCTCTTGGAATCGTTCAGTAAGCCAAAGTATTGGTGGTTCATCTACCCAAACACCTTCAACTTTGTTTAACTTGGTCTTTAACCCATTTATTATGATTTAGTTTGTCACGTCTGCCTATCCATTTATTTAAAGTATCAAATTGATGTATGAACAAATCTAATACCAAGGCCATTACAATATTTTGTGAATCTTTGATCGAAAAATTGAGTATCGTTTTTTATTGCTATGACTTTCAGTATTCCAAATCTATAAACAATATTTCAGCTCACAAATTTCATTGCATTTTGTTTTGTAATTTGTCACTAATGAAGAAGCTTTCAACCATTTTATATTATAAATTTTCTATAACTAATTCCTAGGAAAAACAGGCCAAGCATATCTAGACCACATTGTGCAAATGGATGATGAGTCTACGAGGCTTAGAACTCTGCAAGTAGCTGCTTAGGTACATTGTCATGATTTTGATAGTTCTCATTTTCTACAAACTCTATTGCATTCTTCTTCATGGTTTGCCAATAGTAGCCTCATCTCATAATTTTAAAGGTAAAATTTTTTACTTTCCAAATACCCTTCATATATGCTAAGGTGCACCTCTCTGAGAGCTTAATTGACTTCTCTTGGAGGCAAATAACACATATTCGGCTCTCAAGCAACCTCTTTTGTAAAGCAACACATCCACCAAAGTATACTAACTAGCCATTTTCGAAATCCACTTTGCCTCCATGGGATCACTCGAAAGCAATTGGTTTTTAAGGTACTTGAAACAATGAGTCAGCCAAATCACTTACAGAATTTCATCTTGTTCCTTAATGTTAGGTTTTTAAATCACCTCTCTCATTTTTCAAGCATATTATTTTACGTAATTAAATGTCGCCATTTATGAAAGTCAATCAATTTTTGAATTATCATCTCTATAGATATGTATAATTTCAACTTTATTGAGCAATGACAAGGGATCTCATACCTAATGGAGTTATTTAGCCAAGTCCATGCTAGATACTTTGAAGTTGGCCAATACCCGATTGACCACCTGCTTGGAATCACGATAACTGATTAGATTCTTAATGGAATATTTTTTTGGTCAGTTTCAATCCTATTAACAGAGCTTCATATTTTGTCACATCATTGGTGGTTGGAAACTCAAATGTGATTGAATATTTAAGCTCAAATTCTTTACCTGTTGTTCATATTATTCCAACTCCACTACCTCATTGAAAAGATGTACTATCAACATGTAGCATCCATGTGGCCAACGACCTATTCGGTGTAACCCACATGTGTTCGTCTATTTCTTCCTAAATTAGTGTCATTATTTCAACAATATAGTCTGTGATAGCTTAACCCTTTATAAATGGTCATGCTCAAAACTTAATGTCAAACTCACACAACTCAATTAACCATTTAATCAGACATCCAAATGCTTCAAATTTCTAGATGTTTCTTTTTAGCAATTAATCTACTAAGTCCTTCATTATGTGGGCTTAGAAATAGGGCCAAAACTTTCTTATAGCAAAAATTAGGACAAAAGTAGTATTTTTTTGTTCATGCTTATTGGGTCACAGAGTCTACTAGAATCTTAATAATATAATATATCAGTTCATTAAATTTGACTTCTTCCTTGACCATAACTGCATTAGGGGCTATCTTTGAGAAGGTCAGGTAGATATATAGTCTTATCCCCTTTACAACAGATTAATAGTGGCGGATGTGCCAAATACTTCTTTAACTCTTGAAAAGCTTGCCAGCATTCATCCATACATTGAAAACTGTTTGTTTTTGCTCCTATTTATATATGAAAAGATGGCAAATATTTCTCAGCTAGCTTTGCTGAAAATTGAAGAAAGCAGCAAGTTGTCTATTTAATTTCTAGATTTCCTTGATAGACTAAGGTGATTCCATATCTATTATGGTTTCAATCTTCTCTGTATTCGTCTCCATCTTATGTTGTGAAATAATGAATCCCAAAAACTTATCAAAAGTTTTCCCGAATACGCAATTAGTCAAGTTTAACTTCATTCGATATGTCCAGAATACCTCATATATCTCGACTAGATCGTTAAAATAGTTGTCGGCAAGATACTTTTAATAAGCATATCATCAACATACACCTCCATATTTTTTCAATCTATTACTTAAAAATTATCTTCCCCAATCTTGATATATTACTCCAATATTCTTTCAGTCGAATGTATTACTTTGTAGCCATAGGTTCCCTAGTCAATCATGAATGTGGTTATCTCATAGTCTTCTAGATTCATCCAAATTTGGTTGTACATAGAGTAGGTATCTACAAAGCTTAGGTGTTTAGATGTCAAGTCCACTAACTGATCGAACCTCAAAAGCAGAAAACTATTTTTCAAACATATTGTATTCATATCTATGAAATTGACAAATATCCTCCATTTTTCATTGCTCTTTTTAATGAGGATGAAATTCGATAACTAATCAAAGTAGATTAGTTCTCTAATGAACCTAACATCAATTAAGTTCTCAACCTCTTTATAGATCACTATAACTTTTTTTACATAACAATTTTATCTTTTTTGTCTGGCAAGTTTGTGTCTGAATGTGAGATTTAACTTTTAAGCTAACCTTTCTTATTAGAATGCCTAGCATATCTACTAAAATTCGGCTAGCAAAGTTTACTAAAATCCAAGCAAAAACATCTGTTTTATTCAGTAAAAATTTAATTAATCTCTATTTCATATCTCAATTTAGTGAAAAACAGATCTGAACATACTTATACAGATCCATTGGGTTAATTAGAATATGGAGATGAAATTCTCGGGTTAACCTTTTAGAAGTGAGGCCTCCTTCTAAAGATCAAATTCCTTAAATAGTTGAGGAAGTCAAGCCATTGATTTGCATCAAGTAGTAACTTCATCCAGTAACCTGATCTCCCTTTACTTCTCCAATCTCATATCTAGGTGAAATTTAATTTATAATATATAGGATTGAAGTGACCACTCCGAATGATGTCAAACATGGTTGACCTCATATAGCATTGAAAACTGAAGGAATATCAACAATTAGAAAAGCTTGTTGTTGGGAAGTCGTCCTTGAATATGTTTCTATTATAACATCTAGATGTACTATTCCCGTCACTTAGACTAGTTTGCTATCAAGTTCATATTGCAATCTATCTAATGGTTCCATTTAATTTTTTTTGAGCTCTAATTTAATAAACGCATCAAATTAAAGAATATTTCTCGAAATTTAATTATCAATAAAAACTCGTTTGAATTATTAGTCAGAAAATCCATCCATAACACGTCTTTATAATAAGAGGATCAAAATGAGAATAGATTACATGAGTTATATCGTTGTTATTAGAACTAATATCATCATTTGCTACCTAACATTTATCTCTTCTGGAAAAAGCCTTTCCTGGATGATCTGGAATCTTTTTCCCAATATGTCTAATTGACATTATATTAATGACTCCTTTCGCCACTTGATTTCGTGGTTGATTGGTATGTTCCTCATCATCATTATCATCACTTACAATGGACATAGGATTTTATATATACTTCTTGATGTACCATTTTTTATATGTGGACCTCAATTTCCTTATGAAGCATTTGGTAATCTTTGATATTGTACCCTAGATATCAAGGAAGAAGTAATATTTATAATAATCATCATCCTCAAGGGTTCTTAACCGACTTAACACACTACAATAATTTTTTGTTTTGAATTTGTATCAAGATATTCCTCTAAGTGTCATTCAATTGTATAATGTTCAGCGGCTTATACTCTCCGTGAATACCTAACTCAATTCTATGTTGCATTCTATGGCTCCTAGCGGAAGAGTTACTGTCATTTCTCTTCTTTCTTCCACCATTTGATCTCAAATGATAACCATAATCTGAGTGCTCTGACCACTTTGTTTCGTTAGCATTCTTTGTCCAATATATGCTTATGTGATGGCCTCTGCCTCAAAGAATATCATGAAATTCTGTTGAATTAAATATTTAAAAAAGTCACCCGATTGTATAGTAATTATGAAGGCATTGAACTTAAGCTCGTTGGTGAGCTTCAAAATGCCTTTGGTCTCAGTATTAAATTTGGTTAGAAAATACTTTAAACTCTCATTATAAGGCTATAGGATACTGACAATATGCTAGTACTGCTTTTTATTCCTACTATTAGAGGCAAATTGGGATAAAAAGTGGTCTATCAATTTCTAAAAAGATAATATTGAATTTTATTATGGCCTATAAAACCAAATTCTTGTATCACCATTAAAGTAAACGGAAGTAGAGACAAAGCACAGCATCTTCTAAATTTTGAAAGTTGATTAACGTTCAAAAGTGGTTAAGATGGTCCATTAAAAGGGTACTTCTATCATATGGTTTCAATAATGACATTTTACATTTATGGGGAGTTGATGCCTCTTCATCTTCGAGATAAAAGGTGCATAACCCAATGCGGTTGTCTTTCCAATAATGTTTTTTTTTTAAAGCTATTGTTCGATTCTTTTTATTCTATCATCCATTTTAATTGTAAAGGCAATTCCTTTTTCATTAAGGAATATCCTCAACCTTAAATGATTAGTAAATATGTCTGATATTTATTTAGCGAGGAGATGCTTAGGCATACTGTTACATAACCCTTCCTCTTGAATTATTGCGCATCTGTAATCTCAACTCTACCAAGGATTCCGTCACTCAAGACTTTCTTCCCTAATCTCAAAATTTAAGCATCCTTGGAGTTTAAAAGAAGTAATACAAATGGGTGCATTGGAAGCCACTGAAATCATCGAGTGAGAATGGCCTCCTTTTGAGACGATTTTCCTTCCCTTCAACCTTGTCCTCGAGGTCGATGCCTGCAAACTAGAAGACCTCCACATTATGAATTTCGATATCAACATTTTCCCATAAATTTTTCAGCATTTTCAACATGTCCTGTATATGGATGGCCAATGCACCAATGTTAAAATTGGCCAACTGGTGGGCACTCTCATGGCTACCTTCCTCCAAGATGGGACATCCTTTGACTGTTGGCTTAACTATCCTTTTACTCTTGCATTCATCATTTTTACTTTATCAAAGAAGAGAGATTTTCAGATACGTGTGATATTAATTGAGTGTGAAAAATGGTTTTACCACTTTCCCACAAACGGCGCTATGGATACATACCTCGAATATGGACAATTGTCCAAGTTAAGTCTGGTTAAATTTTAGATTTCTATATCAGTTGAATCCTACACACCGCAATGTTTAGCGGAAGAACAGAGAATACGAGACTCATTCTAATATAACATCCGATATTCAAATCAAAAATCTTTCTTTAAAAATTTAAAGATAATGAGAAACTAAGGATAAAACACAGTAAATATTAAAGGGTTTGGCTACATGATTTGTGGATTCACAAGTGATTCAAAACTAAGAGTTCTGTAATTACTTTTTTTCAAATTATTTAATTTTTTTATTTTTCAGAAGAAATATACGTATTTGATGGGCATTGATACCCAAAACCCAGTTAGAAGGCCCATTTCTACAAATTGGGCCCTTGTGCCATGAAGGTCCAAGAGGTTAATTTGGTCAAAGAGAGGTAGTGGCCTTAGACTCCATTAAGGCTCGAGGACTTATGGAAACAACTGAGGACTCTGCTTAATCTGTAGAGTCGGTGCACCTGAGCTGGTGGCTAACTCTATCAGCTACAAGGATGAACGTGACGTCTCAGAAAAAATGGCAGCTTTTGTAAAGCACGTGTATCCTAAAAAGAGCAGTTGACTTTCAGAGTCAATAGACTTTATAGAGCGGCACAATGAGTTTTGTAGGGTTTGTGACAGGCTTTCCAACACACACAAGCCCCTTGCTGCGTAGATGGCTGCCGATCAATATATATATATATATGCAGAGCAATCTCCAAAGGAAGGAAGAGGCAAAAAGAGTGGCAAGCGCAAAAGAAGAGAAGAAAATGTTGTTCTGCTCTCAAACTCTACTCTCACCTTCTTCTATAATTTGAGTCCTGTGTAATAAAAAATTTCGTAGTGAAATCCTTTATGGATCAAGCGTCCCATAATTTTTTTTCTCTCATTCAAGTGAGGGTTTTCCACATAAAGTATTGTGTACCACTACTATTATATTTCGGATCCTATTTAGATTATTTTAATATTTATTATAATTTTGGATATTTAAAATATAGTAAAAATAAATTAAAATATTATAAAATTTTTATAAATAATTAAAATTTCAGAGTGACGTCCGAATACCGATTGAAATTTGAAAATAAAAGAAAAGTAAATATTAAATATAAATATAAATATATATAACTAAGTATATATATATATAATATTTTTAAAAAAAGAAGGAAAAGAATGGAAAACAGAGAAGCGGGAAGAGGGAGTCAAGGAGAGAGAGTGAGGAGAGAGGAGCAAGGGTTTGCAAAGGGAGAAGAATGAAGAGGGCGGCGGTGGCGACATCGTAGGTGAACAACGGTCGAGGGCTAGGTGGAGGTGGTGCGGCCCAAGGAGAGAGCAGCGGTGCGACAACGTGAGCCGCGCAAGGAGAGAGAGAGAGAGGCTCGTCGGGAAAGGACAGCGGCCAGATAGGTGGAAGCGGCGGTGACGGTGGTCGAGGGTGATGCCGCGGCAATCGTGGGTTGAGGCAGCAGCAGCTCGGTACGATGGTCGATGTGGGCGGCGCGCGAGGAGAGAGGGAGAAAGACGGCAGCTCAACAATGTCGGTGCCGACTGGGTGAGGCTAGGAGGCCGACGACAACCACGTTAGGCAGCGCGGTGGTAGAGTGGTGGCAACAGTGGCGGCAGCGCGCAGAGGAGAGAGGAAGGCGGCATGCGGTGGCTAAGAGAGAAAGGGCCTAATTTTAGTGTTTTGGGACATCCTTTCTTTAGATTTACAGAGTATAATATTAAGGTAAGTATCCTCTAGCCTTATTCTTGGTCCGATTTAATTTGTGATATATTTTGACTAATGTGGGAGATTTTACTAACATCTATGTATTTTTTATATACACCTAATTTATTAATTATATACATGCATGTATTTTTATCGGTTGTGCGGTGGTTTTACACCGGTATTTATGATTTGGAGAGTTTTCGGATACCCGGACGGTATATATGTATATTTGTGTTCCGTATGTTGTGGAACCATGAGCTAGGAGTTGCTGAGGGTGGAGTCACTACAGAACCATGGCGGTTCAACACCCGATGGGTCGTTATATGTGATCTGAGACATGAGATATTAGTACCACTTCCGATGGAGGCTTTAATCCCAATGGGGACGTATATGATATGGTCCCTTCTGCCGGAAGGAAGGTTGAAATATTTAGTAACTAACCTGCCCCGCTGTGTATTTAAATGAGAACTATCGTAAGGAATTGATGGAAAACTAATATATTCGAACGTCTTATTATATAACTAAAATTTGATATTTCACCTAAAATCGCGAGTGGTAAAATATAGTGAACAAGTTCCTAATTTATGGAAGACATGGTACATGGATGGCCTTGAACTACTCTCCTAAATTGTAGCCAATATAGCCATGGTTCTTGGACGAGAGTAACCCTTTCTCAAGTTGGTATTATTTATCTTTGGTTATCCGATTTCGTGCATGCTTTATATTTCTGCATGTATTGTGTGGATTACGATTTGAGATGCGTGGTTTGGCCCACGGATGAACGATAAGAATGTCTCGTATGTTTTAATGTGTTAAATCCCGAAACATGTTTTATATTTAATATTTTGGTTTCAGTATTTCCTTGATTTCAGCATATGATATATAAGATTTAGATACGAACGATGGTATGTGTTCCACTTGATGTGATGACAATCACGATTATGTAATGTGACCTCGAATCATATGATATGATATCGTATATGAGATTTGACCGGATCGTATTTATTATGGTTATGTCATGGAGGAACTGTTTGATACGGACGATAATTTAGTACGAGACATCTCCTCGATTTTTAGGCTTTTCATAGATATTATGTTTTGTTTTACGTGATTGCTATGCCATATCTTTGATTCTGATTTATGTGTAATGTTTTATACGATGTTGATACTTGTTGAGCTCTAGGCTCATGTTTTCATATTTTATCCCTTCAGACCTGTGGCTTGGATACGCCTATAGGAGTTTGGACGTTAGTTGATATGGTAGATCTCTATTGGAGAGTAGAGATGTTCATATTGGGTATGTTTTAAATCTCGAGGATATGTTATGGTTATTGTTTATGGTCGGATGATAGCCCTGATCCTTGTATGGAAAATGTTGATGAGTTGTTATATTTGGATACCTCCCTTGCGATATTTGGATAGCAGGTCGTATATCATATTTATCCGAATTTATATTTAATGAAGTCTTGTGTGGGTTTTTTATATTAGGACCTATATGTGTATGATTGTCACGCTCGGGTTGGATTTTATGATTGATGGAATATTTTATTTTTAATTTTATTTTGGTTCTGCGTATATTGTGTTTCTAGGTCGTGATAACTACTCTCTCTCTCGCACTCCCTCAGAAGAAAACCTTCCTTTTTCTCTTGTGTTGCAAGGAATTCAAATTCAATTATACGTAGAACAAATCCGATGACACATTTGGATCCTCGTTCGTATGACAATCAGAATCCAAGGATGCAACATTGGTGCTATCTGTGGGAACCGACAAAAGTCTGGTTAACACATTTTCAATAACCAAAACATGGCGAACATGCGAGGACAAGCTAGTGCCCCTATCATAGATGCTACATCATGTGGCAATGGCCCTCCTACAGGCATCAGGGTGGACAATCATCCTGATCCATATGTATGAGTACTGGCGATGAGGATGGACAACATCTCTAGAGCCATTCAAACCCTTCGTTTAAAAATGGACAAGTGACTAAAGGAAGCATTGTCCAGGGCCTCTCAGACAGCCACGTCTAAGAAGAAGGGTAAGGGGAAGACACACCCCTCGAAGTAAGTTAGTCAGCATGAGGACCCTGAGATCCAGATTGCCTCAAGTAGCAAAGTCCCACCGCGACTAAAAGGTCGCTTGGGTCCTAGGAATTAGGAGGAAAGCCCAGAGAGATGAAATCCTCGACATTCGCGTGACAATCAAGGGTCCGCCTTTCAAGAAGGGCCCCCTTGTGAAGAAATCCCTCCAAAGGGTAATGCTGTCCTGAACTGTAGACTGCACAGGACCCCTACGAGTTGAGGAATTATCTTAAGGAGAAAAAGATGACGGCTCCCCCACAAGTGGAGGACAAGCTTGAAAAAATTTGGCAGCGAGTTTTCGGATAAGACACTAGAGGGGGAGCTACTAACCTATGTAGATCACCATTTACAAAGGAGATCATGACAAGGCTACTCCCCCCAAAATTCTAAATGTCAAACCTTAACGTTTGTGACGGGAGTTTTGATCCAATTGATCATTTAGATCACTTTCAAAAGCATCTGAGCCTCTCAGGATTAGATGAAACGACAATACGTCAATGCTTTCCTTTGACGGTTAAAGGTGATGCTAGGATATGGTTTTACGAACTGCCAGTGAAATCCATTCAATCATTCAGCGATATGGTAGATAATTTTCTCTCCCAGTTTGCTTCCAGCTAAAGGATAGAGAAGCAGCTGTGGCACTTTGATCGTGTAAAGCAATGGGCTAGGGAGAGTTTAAGAGGATTTCTATCTCGATTCATTGCAAAGGCCGGGCAAATTCCAAATCTAACGGGAAGGGTAAAGCTCAATCCTTTCTTATCTGCATTGGAAGGAGGTAGCTTATTTAAGCACCTCATCCACAAGAGACCCCAAACCTTCGAAGAGGCTGTGGCCGTAGCTCGAGCATATATAATGGCCGAAGAAGCCAATGAAGCAAAGGAGTCAGACCAAGAGGAGAATTCCCACTCGAGGGCAGTGGAGGGAAAGAGAAAGAATGGGACTCATCAAGGCTCCTAAGGACCAAGGAAGCAGTAAAAGTCTAAGCAGGTCATTGAAAGGGAGTTCAGGCCTATGAACTTGACTCCCTTAAATGATTCACATACCAACATCTTGATATAAATTCGGGATGAAAAATTTTTGAAATGGCTAAAAGTATTAAAGAACCCAAATTGAGGCGATCAGTCAAAGTATTGCCACTACCATCACTGTGGAGGTCACAGTATTGAAGACTGCTAGACATTATAAAAAAATCGATGAGCTGATTAAGAGTGACCACCTAAATCGCTTCCTGTAAAGGCCCAGATAGGCTTCCGAAATAGCAAGTGAGGGTGAGGTTGACCAACCAAGGAATAGAATGACTGCAGGAGTAGAGAACATGATATCAACTCGCTCGGCGCAAGACGACTCCAGGAAGAATTCTGCGATGACCAACAAGTGGCCAAAGGTAGAAACTAGGGAAGAAGTCATTAGTTTTAGCAACGAAGATATGACTCATGTAACTTTTCCACATTCTAACCATTTGGTTATAACTACACTCATTTTTAAATGAATTATAGACTACCAGATGAAATGAGTGTTTATTGATAATAAAAGTTCGATGAATTTACATTATCTTGATGCCTATTTCAAATTGGGACTTAAAAGAACTCAGATGAAGGCAACCGAGGGACCCCTCTACGGACTGGACAAGAGCCAGTGCCAATCCAGGGGATCATCTAACTCGAGGTCGCTTTATGGACTTATCCAAAGATTGCATTGAAGACCCTATCTTTATTAGTAGTAGATCTTCCATCGGTCTACAATGCCATCCTCGAACGCTCATGTTAACTGCCTTCAATGCTGTTACTTCTATCCCGCATTTGAAAATGGAGTTTTTAACACTATTTGGGATTGGGGAGGTCCTCAAAGATCAAGTCGCCGGACAAACATGCTATCTGTCTCAAATCACTCAGGCATCTCTACCCCAACCTATTGAAGATCTTGATTTTTATGATGAAATAACATTGCAACAAGCTCAATCTAGAGAATCAACAAACTAAATCCCTTTGGATCCCAATGATCCTATTAAGTTCGTTCAAATAGAAAGCTCTCTGCCTCAATCCTTTCAAAACTGGCTGATCAGTTTCCTCCAAAAAAATTCAGACGTCTTTGCTTGGGTACCAAGTGACATGCCAGGGATACCAACTAAAGTGATAGTCTATAAGTTGGGCCTGGATCTCTATCATAAACCAGTTCGACAGAAGTGAAAAAACTATTCGACTGAGAAATTGGTAGCCATTCGTAAGGAGGTAAAGAAACTTCTAAACGCTAGATTCATCGGAGAGGTATACTATTCAGATTGGCTATCGAACGTAGTCACGGTCAAAAAGAGCAATAGAAAGTGGAGGATGAGTGCTGACTTTACATATGTCAATAAGGCACGTCCGAAGGACATCTTTTCACTGCCAAGGTTTGATTTGCTTGTAAACTCGATATCCGGATATGAACTCTTAAGTTTCATGGACGAGTACTCAGGCTACAATCAAATATGGATGAGCCCTGAGGATGAAGAACTTACATCATTCATAATAGACTAAGGGATATACTGTTACAAAGTTATACCATTCGGATTGAAGAATACTAGTACTACCTACTAGCGGCTCGTCAATAAAATATTTGAGACCAAATCAGAAGAAATGTGGAGGTTTATGTGGACGATATGCTCATCAAGAGCAAGGCTATCGACCACCACATCCAAGATCTAAATGAGACTTTCAATATCCTCAAGGCACACCAGATGAAGCTCAATCCGACATAATGCACGTTTGGGGTGGCTTCTAAAAAATTCTTGAGTTACATTGTTTCGCGCTGAGTGAATGAAGCAAATCCAGAGAAGATCAGGGCCATCCTTGATATGAAGACCCCTTAGACGGTGAAATAAGTCCATAAGTTGATCGGGAGGATAGCAGCACTCTCTCGTTTCTTAGCCAAATCGGCTGAGAAATACTTGCCGTTTTTCAAAGCATTGAGAGGGACCAAGACTAACGGCTTCCAATGGACGAGCGACTATGAGGAAGCCTTCCAAGGTCTCAAGGAGTATCTATCAAATCCTCCTCTCTTGGCCTCTCCTCAGTCAGGCGAAGAGTTATATTTGTATCTCGTTATGTCTGACATGGATTTAAGCTCGGTGTTGATCTGATAACAGTATGATAGGCGGTGATTTGTATACTATGTTAGCAAAATCCTGGCTGATATAGAAACCAGGTACCCTCATGTTGAGAAGGTAGCTCTGGCGCTCGTGTGTTCTACTTGAAAACTGAGGCCCTACTTCCAAGCGCTTAAAGTTATAATCCTGACTAATCAGCCCTTAAGAGCAATATTGCAGAAACCCAAGACGTCAAGACGACTGGTGAAGTGGGTCATTGAGTTGGGAGAGTTTGACATAGAGTTTTGCCCAAAGCCAGCCTTAAAAGGTCAAGCCTTGGCGGATTTCATTGTCAAAACAACGACCCCAACTCTAGACCCTTTGGGCCTTTGTGATGCTAATGAACCTCACTGTCCACCAATATGGACTCTACATGTGGACGGCTCTTCAATGAAGGATAGCTGTGGTGCTGGTGTTGGGCTAAGAACACCTGAGGGATCAGAGATAAAATATTCAATGATTCTCGAGTTTTCAGCCACTAACAATGCCGCAAAAAACAAAGCATTGCTAGCGAGACTTCGGTTGGCTAAGGAATGTTTGGCCAAAAACTTGGTTGTCTATAGTGACTCCGAGTTTGTTGTCAACCAAGTCCACAGAAATTTTAAAGTAAATAACCCTTAACTTTCCAAGTACCTTTTAAAGGTCCAAGGTTTGACTTCGGACTTTGAGAAGGTAGAAATGGTCCGCATTCCCAAAGATGAGAACAGAAAAGCTGACTTGCTAGCAAATGCAGTCGTATCAGGAGACCCTGAGCAGTATGCCTGAGGGATGCGCAAAGTCCTTGAGAAGCCGAGTATAGAAGATCCCGAGCTAGTGGTGATGCAAGTATCGAATACTAACAATTAGATAACTCCCTATTTGAGATTCTTGTCTAACAGGATATTACCAGAAGATTCGGATGAAGCTAAGAATGTGAAAAAGATAGTAGGTTGGTATACAATCATGGACGGCCAATTGTACCGATGTGGGTTCTCTGTCCCCTATTTGCAGTGCCTCACCCCCGAAGAGGCTGATTATGCCCTCTAAAAGGTGCACCTCGAAATATGTGGATCCCACATTGGCAGCAAAAATCTTACTTTAAAGCTAATTGGGTAAGGGTGTTATTAGCCAACCATGAAGTACGACGCTCTGGATTTCATGCAAAAAAGCAAAAATTGCAAGTCCACGGAAGCCACACTCACTAGCCTCACATAGAACTTCGAGTTTTGAGTCACCCTAGCCATTTGCGCAATTGGGGCTTGACATACTTGGACCTTTGCCGATAATTGCTAGACAAAGAAAGTTCTTGATCGTCAGGATCGACTATTTCACGAAATGGGTTGAAGCCACGCCATTGGCTCGGATAACCGAGGAGAATGCTATAGAGTTCATTTGCCAGACCATTGGTGGAGGTTCGGAATCCCAAAACGTATTGTGACTGACAATGGAACCCAGTTTACCAAAAAATGGTTTATCAAGTATTACACCAGCCTAAGGATAAAGTTGGTTCATACGTCAGTTGCATATCTACAAAGTAATGGGCAAGTAGAAGTCATGAACCGTACAATACTACATGGACTGAAGACAAAGTTGGAGCAATCGGGGGGGTCATGGGTGCATGAGTTTTGTGATCATATAGAACAACACCGAGAGAGCCAACACGAGAGACGCCCTTTAGCCTATTCTATGGGATCGAAGCAGTCATTCCAGTGAAAGTCGGACTGCCTAGTCTTTGGGTTGAGTGCTTCAACCCGAGTGACAATGCTCAAAAGCTTTGAGAAAATCTTAATATGCTCGAGGAAGCCCGACACCTGACAAGACTGCGGACAGTGGCGTACCAGTAGAGAGTCACCGGATATTATAATAAGAAAGTGAAGGCACACCAATTTGAAGGTGACTTAGTACTGAGGAGATTGAGGCCCCGTGTAAAAGTACCGAACGGAACAAGTTTTCCCCAAATTGGGAAGGGCCATTCCTGGTATCGACCATCCTTCGAAATGAGACATACAAATTGCACACCCAGGAAGGCAGACTTGTCCCTCAAACATGGAATGCCTCCCACCTCAAAAAATATTATCTATAAATGTATAGACGGCCATGTAAAGCCAATTGCATCACGTGATGTGCTTGTATTACGTTTTATTATTGCAATAAAATACTTTTTGCTTATTCACTGTTCTGCATTCAATTGAATGTTCGCATGTCATTTCATGAATTTACGCAACCTAGGGTATCCCTAATTCAAATGAAATGGTCTCTTTTCACTTGTCCCCAAATCTGTTCTAAAACAGTTAGTAAAACTCGGCAAGTTCGAACGGCTCATTTAAAGTCAGACTCAAAAAACTCGGCATGGCCAAGCGGCCTATTTGAGGTCGAACTCAAAAAACTCAGCATGGCCGAACGGCCCATTTGAGGTCAAGCTAAAAAACCTAGCAACATCACCAAGCAACTCGTAAAAGGTTGAACTTAAAAACTTAGGGGGCTTAAAACAGTAAGAATATGAAAACCCTAGAGATAGTATCTTCAACCAACAATGGTTGAAAGGTTCGAACACTTCGCTCATAAAAGGTAAAGCTTCCTCATGATATATCCAAGAAAGAGCCTAACATATAAGCAATCCAAGTAATAAGAGAGATTGCACCAGAAAATGAATTTTATTCATGTCTTATGTACAACTAGAAAAAACAAAGAGTTTTATTGAGCCCCTAAAGACCCTTTTCAAGAGGGGTCAAGAGTGTCATCCTCTTTAGGCAACCAATTATATCTGACTTGCACTGAGTGTTGGCATTCCTCAGATGAAGCAAAGAAAGATGAAACTTTGGATTCAATATCCGCATTATGTGCCGACATAGCCTAATGCCATTCTAGTACTTTCGCTCCAATGCAGATCTAATGTCCTCGACCGTTATTGAAGCCCTGAGCTCGTCCTCTAGCTGAAGATTCCTGCTCCGAAGGGAAACATGCTGCTGTTGCTGGATTCTCAGAGACTCCTCGAGCGAAAAAGTCTCATTCTTTGCCTCTATGAGCTAACGCTCGAGACAATTGGCACGCTCTTCTAAATCCTTAAAGGTGTCCAAGTCTACGCAAGATTGCGTGGCTTCATCAATAATTAAAATAAATCAGCCAACCCACTCACGTAGCTACAAGGAAAAAGCCAATCAATAGAGTATTAATTAAAGTGAAAGATCAAAAAATACTCAGGAACGCACATTTGAAAAGGGAGATCTCCTTGGAAATTCTTCCTCTTTCTCAGGACTTCGAGCTCCATTTGTCCTGACGTTTGAGTCATATCAACAACAGTAGCAACTTCCTCGGCCTCTTGAACATCAACCATGACCTCGGACTCATGAAGTGCTTCATCAACAACTAACACTAGGGACTTAGCTATCTCGAGATGGGCCATGGCCCCAATTTCTGTCTAATCTACAAATGAAGCCGCTGGAGTTCCCAAAACGTCCTCGATTGTGACTCTTTGGATGGCCTTAGATAAAATATCCCTCTCCTGATACACCTGAATTGCGAGGCAAGGGAGCCCAAAGCTGGGCACTTCAGCTGTCCTTGTCTCTTCCTCCCTCACAGCCTGCTCATCAAGCGCCTCAACAATGTCCTCGGAGGGAATTTCAACAATGTCTGAGGCCTCACCAAAAAAAGTGGTCAAAAGGTCGGGGAGTCTCTCTCCAAAGGATGAAGGAACAACGAGTGGCCCAACATCTATGTCCTCAGTCAAAAATGCATGAGCCATAGATTCCCGACGGCTGAGGGTTCGACCACCTTAGTGCTTTGAGCTGAGACCATTACCTTGGACCTTTTCTTCCTCACCAGTCGTCCGATGATGGCTTCATCGTCGTCAGAAGAGGAAGTCTCAGCTCTTGTCACTATCCGACGGCTTTTCCCTTCCCTATCGGACGGCCTTTTTATTCTCAGCGGCCTTTCCTTTCTCTTTATTTTCCTCTTCTTGGTCATTGAAGGAGTAAGGGTTTTCGATGCCTCAGGCTGAGAATCCCACTTGGCTTTCTCTAAAGCCTCATTCTTTAACCATCGGATCTTCTTATTCTCATTAAATGAACCAAGGTTAGCTTATACCAAATCAGTGAAATCCTGCACCGCTTCTCTCTCTTGCTTAGTAGTGTTAGAGCAAAAGCTTGACACTACGTTTCCCCACTCATTCGAAACCCCCCACTTGGGAGGAACCGTGAGAAAAAAGTACTTATCCTTCTACCGTTTGGTGGAATCGGGACTACCCCCACTACTAACGACGAACTCGGGACGAGGAGAAATTATTATCCAATCCTACCCATGAGCGAACCTCAAAATAACTTTAACTATCACACTGTCAAAAACTTTACCATGACAGTGAGCAAAGACACAAAGGGAAACTAAATACCTCACAGCGTTTGGTTGTAGCCAAGCAACTTGAACCTCCAAGGCCTTCATTATCTGGTAGAGCTCCAAGGCCATGGAAAATGAAGCCCTCCTTTCAAATGGGCCTTGTATACGGTGACAAATCCATTTGGAGGCAAACAGACCCTATCATCAGGCCGGGCACCAAAAAGGCATACAAATTAGGAATCTTATACTTGGAGTGGATACCCTCAATGTCTCCGTGGGAAAGTGTAGAGGCGATATCCTTAACACCGGGTGCCATGAAAAGAAAATTTGAGGAAGGGGAAAACAGAATGAAAATGGTGTCTAAGTATTTGAAGCAAAAGACGATATAGTTGAAGAGAATCCCAACAAATAAATGGGCTTGAGGCGTCGATTTGATTCAAAAGATGCGCCTCTCCATCAGGGCACATGTCTACTTTCCACTGGATAGAGAATAATGATGACTGTTACCTTTTTGGGACGACGTCAATCGCATTTAATGCCTCAATTGATGGTGTGTGTCAACGTCTCGGACTTGAATAATGTCCTCGGACACATTTTGGTCAGACTATTGGTCTCAAAATGTCCTCGAACACATTTTGGTCAGACTATTAGTCTCAAAATATCCTCGGACATTTTGACTATTGGCCTCAATAATATCCTCCGACCTTTGTAAGTTTGCGTAGGAAAAAGGGAACATATGCAAGAGTCAAGCTATTGCTGAATAATGAACACAGTCAAAGGCACCAGATAGTTTTCCAATGAAGGATGCCTTCACATGCCACTCAAGATTAATCCGCAGTCAAGACATGCCAAAGGTTGAGAATCTCAAACCTCTTAGCATGGGGGCTAATGATTGATATTGATACCTAGACCTAATTAGAATGCCCATTTTCACAAATTGGGCCCTTGTGTTATGAAGGCTTAGGAGTTTAATTTGGCCCAAGAGAAGTAGTGGCCTTAAACTCCATTAAGGCCCGTGGACTTATGAAAATGGCCAAGAACTCTACTTAATCTGTGGAGTGGCACGTCAGAGTTGGTGGCAAACTCTGTTAGCTACAAGAAGGGATAAAGGCAATGTCTCAAGAAAAATGGTAGCTTTTGTAGAGTACGTGCATCCTAAAAAAAATAGTTGACTTTTAGAGTCAATAGGCTTTACAGAGCGACACGATGAGTTTTATAGGGTTGGTGGTAAGCTTTCCTACACACGTAAGCCCCTTGCTGGGTAGGTGACTGCCGACTAGTATATATATATACAAAGCAAGCTCCAAAGGAGGGAGGAGGCAAAAAAAGTGGCAGGTGCAAAAGAAGAGAAGATGCTGTTTTACTCTCAAACTACGCTCTCGCACTTTTCTGTAACTTGAGTCCTCTATAATAAAAAAATCCCATAGTGAAATCATTTACATACCAAGTGTCTCCTAATTTTTTTATCTCATTCAAGTGAAGATTTTTCACATAAAATACTGCATGCCATTACTCTCTCTCACACACTCCCTCAAAAGAAAACCTTCCTTTTTTTCTTGTGTTGCATGGGATTCAAATTTAATTATATAGAGAATGGATCCAATGACACATTTGGATCTCCGTCCGTACGACAATCAGGATCCAATGATGCAACAGTATTTATTATAAATTAGAATTAAATAGTCCAACCATTTCATATACTCTATGTTTAATGCATGTTCGTTAAATTCATCAATTACTTGCTTGATTCAGCTTTTTATCTCTCCATTTGTATAATCATTTATTATAATTAGCTGTCCAATTTAATTACTTGTTCGGCTATTTAGTATTTTGGTCTTTAGTAACTCTAACAATCCCATCATTTAGCTACTTAATAATTTAGTCATTCAGTCAGATCTCTTTTTAATATGGACCTAATAATTCAGCTAATTCATATCTTTTTATGGGCTTATTATTTGTGGGCCATATATAACAGCCAGTTAGATCGATTTTATCTCAAGCAATTTTTAATAGTATATTTATTTATGACAATTAATTTTTTTTTAATGTTTTAATTATTGAATTTTTATATATTATCCTGTTTAATATCTTGGGTTTGTTTCGGCCCAATCCATGATGATTTTTTTCTTTACCTTTTAATTTAAATTTTTGGGGACGATATTTGTGGACAAGCTATAATTCACATATATAAATTTGTATTTATTACTTTATTATTATATTTTAAAAATATGTATATAACACCGTGGTGGCAACACGCTTGCCGATCGCGTGGTGGCGCAGATGGGGGGCAACAAAGTTAGATGCTGATGATGACGAAGATGGGTGATGTGGCGGGCGGAGAGAGGAAGAGAGTGTGTTTTATTAGGGCAGATTGGCGGTGGGACCCACGAGGGATCTGTTGCGTGTTTTGTTTAATTTTGGCACCGAAACGACAGGAGTGAGAGAAAGTAATTGCGTGGAAATATGAGGCGTCAGTCTTTTATTCTTTTATAATATTCCAAAATTAAATACAATTTCCAATTAAATTCCAAATTATTTTGTATAGCTTTAAAGAAAATAATATTATCTAATCATATTATTTTATGACGCTTAAAAAGTTGGATATTATTTGTAAAGTATAAATACTTTATTAAGTTATTGATGTATATTTGATATTTATGGGTGTAAATTTTAATTTTATATATTATAATAATTTAATAAAAAATAAAAAATATATAAATTTATTTTTTAATATATTTTTGACTTTTAAAATGATTGTCTTGTTAAGAAAAAAGTAAAAAAATACGAGAAATAAGAGAAATGAGAATAAGTGTGAGATGGAGGATTGTGACTGATTGTTTGAGTATGTGTTTATTAGATTATTCGATGTCCCCCACTCTGGACTTCGGGCCCATCTTTATAGTTTAGTGCTAATTGTGTTTTCTATTTAGAATCAGTGGCGTTATTATTTAAAATATTATGTTGCTGTAATTGTTAACAATTGTATTGGTTATACAATTATTACTTATAGTGGGTTAATAACTGTCTGTCATTGAAATTTTACATCTATTACAAATTAGCAGCCTAATTCAATGTATCAGTGCATCTCTCGATTATATATAATCATCGGTCAGGATCATACACTTCATTTACTATTTTGTCGAATCATTAGGTGCCTGATCTTTTATATTCGTGATTACTCGATAACTCAGCCAATTTACCACTTAATTGAAACCTTGACGGTATTATCTTTCGAATTAGTTTCTTACCTAGATGATCAATTCAGATATATCTCGAGTTAAATTATCTTTATTTAAAATATACCCAATAGTCACATCTGACAATTAATTGAAGTAAAATTGTCTTTACTACTCAATAACTCGGCCAATTTGTCACTTAACTGGAACTTTGACACGGCAATTATTCAAATTAGTTTTATTTTTAAATGATTAATTTTGATCTAAATTAAGTCAAATTATCTTTATTTAAAATGTATCCAACACTTACACGCGACAATTAATTGAAGTAAATTTCGGGCAGACCAAATGAACACCCTTTGCATTATTTTTATAATATTATATAATTTTTTATATAATTATTTTTATATAAATTTATAATAAACAGTGCTGAATTATTAAAGATAAATGATTTTGTAAATAATAAATGCTTGTTTGGGCAAAAGAAATCCACATCGACATTAAAGAGAAGAGAGAGAGTGAGAGAGAGAGAAAAGTCAGAGTGTGGACCCCAGTTTTCATTTGATTGCAGGAAGAGCAGAGACAGTGGGCGCTTTGGATTCGTAGAAAAGCGGCAGCACAGAGAGAGAGAGAGAGAGAGAGAGAGCGCGCGCGACGCAAAAGCCGTTCCGCTTTCTTTCCCACTTTGCCCGGTGAGAAAGTGGGCTCGGGAAAAGAAGACGACAATGCTTTTTTAATATTTTAATTATTTATATTTGAATAAGTAATTTTAAAAATAATTAATTAAAATTAATTTATTTTAAAATAATTAAATTATTTTTCTGTTTACGAGATAAATACCCCTAATATGTGAGATAATTGATAAAGGGCCATAATATATATTAAAAATAGGAACAAGAATATAATATCTAAAAAATTGGTTCTTTAAAAATTTATGACATTTTTTAGTTATATTTATCCTTTTTTTTATTTTATAATGTCATATATATAATTTACCTCAAATATTATTTTATAAAAAAGGATGCAAAAACACGTTACAACTAAAATCATAGCAAGATAATTAACAATCTAAATAATATGAGGAGTTTGATAAATATGAATATAATCTTATCTTCCAAAAAGTTTAATATTGAAAAAATTTAACTTGACAAAACAAATTATAATGTAAAATTTATTTTGTATTATGGATATTTATAGAAAGTAACTTTAAATATTTTTTGGGTTTAAAAAAATAATCTAAAAATTAATTAGTTTATTTTATTTCTTAAATCTAAATTAAAAGCCTATGTCATTATACAATAGAACTCTTCCTAGAGAGCACATTTCCATATAAAAGACTTGTTAATCGGGCACCACAGATACTTTTGTTAGAATGATGATGATAAGCATTTAACATAAGAAGATTTTCCTATAAGGGTGGCGAGAGGTGGGTTGCATCAATAAGGTGATATCAGTGTAAACCAAATTTGTTAACGCTATCCCTATATTGCTTGTATGTCGCTTTACCTTTTTGCCCATTATCATTGGATTTGGAGACATACTTAGCTATATTTTTAGATGCTATGATCCATTTTTTTCTATATACTTTCTTAATATTTTCTTTGACAATTCAGCTACTCCGACTTTTATGTGCATTCAATCTATCCTATCACTTCTCTAGCCATTTTCATTGCTCTGGTGCCTCATTTGGGCCTCAACTCACCTTGTAACTACATAACCTAGTGCACCCATATGAGACCCTAGATCATATGAGCTCCGGGCCCTTTTGAAGCGCTACCCTAGGGAACTAAGTCTTATAACCACCTCAACTGCTTGGGACTTTGGCCTTCCCATTTGGATCTCCAACTTGGTGATGGCATGCTCAATTTGTTTGCAATTTGGATGTAAGCCTAATTACACCGGCAAGCTTATTTTTAATAGGGAAAGATTGTGTTTATAGAAGGTGCAAAACTCTATTCACGTTAAGTTGGATATCTTTTTTCTGTCCTATCAACCTTCCCTTTTTAAAAGAGCAAAGCTTTAGCTCTTTCAATGACAATAACAACCACCCCCATTACTACTCTTAAATTATAATGGCACAACCTTCTCCTAACACATAAACCATTATTGTCTTTAATTTAGAGTTTAGTTTTATTATTGCTTTTTTTTCATTTTTCTTGTCAATTTGATGCGTGGTGATTTTGTCAAACATATATCTTGCATATACAGGCTATTATTGGTGGAAAGACCATGTTAGAGATGACTGGAGTGGGTCGACCCAGAGAGGCGATCAACCCAGAAGTATCGCAACCTACTCGCCCAAATGACAGTCAATGCTCTAGTTAACTGAAGAGAATCTTTAGGCAGTCGGGTGCGGCCAAAGCCAAAAGCGGTCCACAAGCTTTTCTCACGTGCAACGGTCATTTGCCCTAATTGGTTGTCATATTGAGAATATTCTTAGATAGCTACCTCCTTTGAAACAGAAACCCCTAATTCTGTACACATCTCAAAAAGGAAACCCTCAAATCAACACATAACTCACAATGAAAGTTTCAACATTCACGGTATGCAACATATCTGCAAAGGAAGAAATCTTCCTTCCCGACCGTTGTAACCCTAAATAGCGTCTGCATCATCTTAACGGATGGAAAGGATCCCCTTAGACGGCTGGCAGCCCGCCTTGCTGCCTAAGAAAGGTGATAGGTTCGATGGTTATAAAAAATTCTGGGAACACATTCTAAATACAAGCTCTATCCAATACTCAAACTCACACAAAAAATCATCCTACAAGCAACCAATTGTTATCCTCTTTTTCATTGCTCATTTCCAACGAACTCGGTGGTCTGAAAAGTCACTCTCCACAAGCACACTACCACCTAAAGCCACTCCACGCCGAGTGTACCTCCGAATTAAACTCATAAATCTCCTTCCCAGTATCAACTCTAGTATATTCTGTTTTTGCCTTTTTCATCTTGGAAGAAAAAATCGCTAATTTGAGTATTGGATGATAAAATTGAGAACGAGTGCCACTATTTTCTCTAACTTTTTATTATTTTTTTTTTGTTGTAACGTGTAAGATCCAAACTATGTAGGACAAAAATTGGACCCATCGTCAGCACGAGCCTAATGAGCAATTGAACCCGAATCCGTCCAAAATTTGAATTTAGGACACATTAGACCTATAGTTCTTCCTAGAGCTTTACCTTATCTAGGGATGCCAGTCGTTCTATCAAAACCTCAACCTTCTTGGTTACTCAAGACTCTCTCATAACCAATCTCCTATTTGGGACCCTAGTTCTTCTGGCACATTTGTTACCTCCAAGACTTGTAAAAAAACTCTAATATCTTAGATTTGGATTTTGATCTAAGAGGTTCTGGATCAGGCTTTTGAACCTAATAACTCAAATCTTACACAATATAAAACGAAATGAGAGCCTAAAAGGATTTAGGACTATCTCTTTGAATTATTTTTTAAAAGTCAAATCAATAATTATATCTAACAAATGACTTATAGGAGAAATGATAAAGGAATGAAAGACTATACTATGAATGAAATTTTCTGGAAGAATATATTCTGAAAGGAAAACTCTAAATCTCTTAATGTGTGTTTAGTATCGTGGGACTGAATATTGAAGATCAAATTAATTAACTGATAACCGAATACACTAATAATATTTTAATAATAATTTTTCTTAGATTCTTTAATCAATTTTTGATTGCCCTTTGTGATAAAGAATTTGATAATTATAAATGCACGAAAGTCGGTATATTGTGTGGTGAAGTTACATGTTATGACTCAAAAGTTGAACTCGGATCATTTCAAAATAATATTGGAATCAATAGAACCGACGAGTTATCATAGGTTTTTTTTTTTTTTTATTTGATGTTTTTCTTATTTATATTTTGCCTTCTAAAACCATTTGAAGAAATCTCTATTATATTTTTAAATAATATTATATTTATTTATTAATATATTTTTATATAATTTTTTTATATAAATTAATTAATAATATTAATAAGATATTATATCATTTTAAATTTTTTTAAATATCTGAAAAATATTTGGCTAACATTACTATAAACTATTGTACGTATACAATATTTTATGCATTTTTTATCCAACGAAAAGTGATAGTAAAAATTTTTGAAAAATGCTGTAAAAAAATATACTAACAAAAAAAATAATAAAAAAGAGAGAGAGAGAAAGAGAAAGAGGAGAGCAGCCATTCCCGTGGGCTGTGGGGCCCAGCTGGGCCGCAGTGCGTTTGCGCTGCAAAATTCAGGTGGTGCCTGACGTCGCCGTTGCCACGTGTAACTGATACGTAGACTAATCTGTCGAAAAAAAAAAGGGAAATATCGAAAGTGGAATATGTAAAAATAAAATAAAAATATGTGTGGATGAATCTTCAGTGGGGCCAAGTGGGCCATAGCAGAGACTATCGAAACATCAAGATCAACGGCGGAAACAGCAACCTCTGGCCAGGATGCAGGAACCCGATAGCAGCACACTATAATTTCTAGAATAGAATTTATTTTTTTTTAAATGCCTTATAATTTAAATTTTCAATATTAATTTGAAATTTAAATAATTTTTTCATGATAAAATATCTGATTTTGGATGCCCCCATCGACTGTATCCTCCTTTCTCTGTGGAATTTGATCGGACTTAGATCACAGCCGTCGGTTCTGACAGGATTTGGGATGATCGACGGCCACGATTTTGCTAACAAACCATTATAGTGAAAAAAAATGAAAAGGAAAGAGAAAAAGAAGATGGGTACGTGTTAACAAAGACAAATCTAATATATGAAACAAACGGAGACGACGAGAGAATTATACACATGAAACGACGGCGTATAAGGCCTCCGTTCTACTAATCTCTAGCTAATTAGTGGCTACAGAGCTAAACTCAGAGCCATAAAGGTGGAGGCTCGTTCAGATCGATCGGAAGCCCGAGTCGACTCACCGGCCGGGGAGTCTCGGAGACTGGAGCGCTGAAACTCCCATGCGCAGCTGCAGAGAGGGTGAGACCGTCTTTGGCAGAGGAAGGATGGTCCGGAGGCGGCAGACGGCGTGGACCGGCTTGGACGTAGTTGACAAGGCGGCCAGAGCGGGAGGGCCAGAGGAGGTCGTGGTGGTGGTGGTGGGGGAGGTGGTGGTATGGGTGTGGGTGGACGTCGGAGGGGAGGTTGAGGTCGAGAGAGAGGATGGTTGGGGGAGGAGGGAAGTTGGTCTTGGCCTTGGGGCCGCGAAGGGAGCGGGCGGCGCCGTCGTAGGCGAGGGCTGCTTCTTCCGGCGTGTCAAAAGTTCCTAACCAAACGCGTGTTTTCTTCCACGGATCTCGGATCTCAGCGGCGTACCTGCCCCATGGCCTCTTCCTCACTCCTCTGTAGTGTGCCTCCCTTTCTCTTCCGCCACCAGCGGAAGCCATGGACGAAAGGAGTTGAAGGAGAGCAAGAGAGAGACTGGAGGTGTCTGAAATGGGGAGAAAGGAGACAGATGGAGATGGAGGAGAAGAGAGACGGCGAGTGGAGAGAAGGTCGTATAAAGTGAAGAGGGTCCCACGCCGTCTCCCGTAATCGTCGGCTGGACGGCAAGTCGCGCGTTTCTTCCTTATCAACGAAGAACAGAAATAAGTAGGTAATTAACTACTAGTAATTTATTAGCCTCTCTGGTTGTCATTAGTCCTTATCAGCCGCGCCGATCATCATCGTCATCGTCTCTGTCTCGTTGTTGGTGATAAAGTTAATGCTGTTTGATTTGAAAATATATATATATTAGAGACTTATCATTATTATTATTTTAAAAGTGCTAGTTTGAAATGGTGATATTGGAAAATAATTAGAAAACAAAGATAGAAGCACGATGCCGCGTGAACTATTGGATATTTTATTTAAATATTTTAAATTTAGTACCGAATAATATTAACTATCCATTTAAATTAGCGGATCCATAAGATAGGCCAATAATCTACTCAAATTTTATTCGTGTCTTCACTATTCCGGTGCTCTGTTATCTTTAGATAAATGTTTTGGCCATCAGGGGGCTTGGCCAAATTGAACATCATCGGTATTTTTATCACGTTAGGTCATTTTGATACAAAGTTATAAGGTGTAGTTTAAGATAAGATAGGCTTGACCCGTTATTATATAGGACTCATAAAATCATAAACTCATAGAGAAATATAAATTAACTAAACTATTAGGCTCACAATGAAAAGAAATCTAATTGAACTACAAAATATCCAAATGGTTACACTGCTGGAAATATAAAATGTCAAGATACCGAACAACTATTTGGTTTATAAACTCAAGTGGTTAATTCTTACAAATGGTTATATTAATTGAGAGATAAACAAGTGAATAACTAATGCGCTCAATAGATAAGCGTTAAATTAAGAGTTTTTATAACAGTTAAAAAGGTATATTGATTGATAATAAGACTATAAATACGCCTATTTTTACTAAATAAGAAGACGAAATCCAAATCCCTCATAAAAATAATAAGTATAAAATTTTAATTCTCTATACACTTACAAATCCTAAAAATTATGGAACCAATCCCTTAATTTCGTACTCTCCCTAATCCTCAACCTCTTATAATATTTTATTTTATTAGAAAAATTTATAACTTAAACATCAGAGAATATTTCAGATAAATAAATATCATATCCTTTGACTGCATATTAATTATTATAGTTTGTAGGATCTGAAATCAAATGTTTAAAGGACCAACCCAATTCTATTCAAACGACTATCCAAATGCAGGGCAAGCATTATTAGCACCATATATGGGAACATGATTAAGTCATTTGTTCCTAATTGATCAAAATCTTACTCGTTTGGAAGCAACTCTCATATTTGACAAAGCAAAAATAGTGAACAAGCGAGTATAAGGACCGTCAAACCAACCATCAAAGAATGTCCCATCCCTTGGTGTCAATCCGTAAGAGAGCAATTCCAAAAATGCCCAACTATTGACCGAACTAGACATTGGTGACCTAACCACTCAAATTTAAGACATGTTAAAAATACTAAAATTTTTATATAACAAAGTTGAGAGCCAAATTCATAAAGTTGAGTTTCTTCAGACTCAGGCATCGACCTCCCGAAGGAGGTTGAAAAGAAAGAAAGAAAGTTATCTCAAAGAGAGACCATATTCAATCAAAAATAATAAAGGCTCTCAAGGTGTCGTTCGCATTACTCTTTATTGCTCAAAGGGCACCTAAACTTTGGAGTTGGGGAAGAGAGTCATTAGCGAAAGAAAGCTTGGTGTTCTCGAGATTTCGAATGTCAACTAACTGAGAGGAGGATTATAGAGCAAGAAGCCCAAAACCTTTCCAGTTAGCCAACTATTGAATATATCTGCTAATTATTTAGAGTTAAGGATATTCCTAAATGTTAAAAGAATCACTTCCACCACTAAAATAGAGGAGAGAATAAAAAGAATTAAATATGTTTTTTTTTTTTTTTTGAAAAAATAGGGTTGGGTAGATGATAAAATTGGATTATACACTTTTTACCCCTTGAAGAACGAGGTATTAACTCTCTCATAAATTTAAAATGATAATATTGGAGCCTTACGATAGAAGTAGTAATCTAATGGATTATCTCAATTACTTCTAAACCTTACTCAGCTTCCAAAACCTGGAGGATATTACATTATACCTTTACTTTCCTTTAATTTTAAAGGGAGATGCAAGTATTTGATTCTACAAGTTAAAATCAAATTCCATTCGATATTTTCAGGAACAAATAAACCAATTTCTATCATAAGTCACCTCCAATTCACCTCCAACAGGAAGAAATAAAAGCAATATTGGCACCATATTATGATCCAACAAGCTTCGAATGAGGACCTAAAGTATTTTCTAACTTGATTTAATTTTGAACCTAAAGGCATATCAAAACTCATTGACAATGTGAAGGTAAATGCCTTCATTGTAATGATACAGTCATGTGACTTTTTACAATACTAAGTTTAGCATGATCCCTAAACATTCTTAGAATTAGAAGCCATCATCCGAACATATATCGTGACAAAAAAAAGGCCAACAAAATAAAGTAGCAAGAATGCTTAGATTATGTGTGCCATCCAGAGTCAAACGATGGATGGAAGAAAAAGAGGGCAATAATTCTTCCACTTGTGATTGTATGAAATAACAGATGACCACATTAAGCATTCCCAAGGAATACATGTCACTAAACCTCACGTCACAGAATAACACCCTGATAAATATTCTAATATAGATATAAAACGAAAACTTTCTAAAGGGGTCTAAGCCAATTAAGATATAAGGTTTGACTTTTAATTTTATTTTAGTCATAATTAATTAAATTGAAACAATTAAAATTAATATCAAATGAGAAAGAAATTTAGGTCAAAATCTAAGTTGAACTGAGTCACATCAAGTTAGAGAATACTTGACCTGTGCTGGACATAGAGGTTACACTTGACTGTCACTTAAGCGAAACTCGAGCACACTTTCCAAATTAGCTAGCGCTTGATGTTTGTTAGAGGGACACTCAAGTGCAAGCAGAATGCCAAGGCCTAATACTTGGCCGAATCAGCGCTCATGCACCACTATATTTGGTCATAGTGCTTGATGGGTGCTCAATGTGCACTCAAGCACTATTCTGTTATGTATATCTTATTTGATTAAATTTTGGTTATTTTTCTATTAGATTTGAGAGAGGAGAGAGAAGGAGAAGAGAATAAGAGAGAGAAAGTTAGGAAAGCCAAATTGAAGTGAATCTAAGTAAGATTTTAGTAATTTAGAGTTAAGGCAAGTATGTTTATAAGCCTTTCTTTGTTACTATTTTGTTTTCCTTTCTTGACCATTTATTATTTCAAATACTCACGTATAACATATTTTTATAGCTAAATTCTTTGAACTTTATATGTATAAATTCTCACTCTTACTTTTCTCTATTTTTATGAAAATTATGTCCTTAATTCATATACATTAGTTTGGCACGTTATTTTTCTACAAATGTATTTGTGTAAGCATTGATAACCTATTTTAATGCTTTAATATGATAAAAATTTCATATATAATATTCTTGCATACTTATAATCATTAAGTATATGACTTATATATTCTAAAACTTCTTGAATTTGCTCCTATATGCATGATATTTGAATCAAAATGTTAAATTTTTATGATGATATTGATATTTTTATAATTTTGTTTGATAACATGACATTACATGTTTTAAATTAAGTATATTTAAATTTATACACATGATAAGAAATTAAATGAAAACTTTATAATATGTTAAAAAATTAAGAATATTTTCTTTAGAATGAGAAAATATAAGAATTATAAAGAATTAAGTAAAGTTTTTATACGTCTAAATATCGGACCATTATAATAAGTTTAACAGGTAATTTATTATATCATACCTTAGTATATTATAATAAAAAATCGATATTTAAACCTATCATATGCGAGTAAAAGTGGTATTCCACTCCATTTATAAGGCCATATGTATGACAACCTACCGATGAGTCTTAAATAATAGTATAAGGCTTTTAGTTGTGTGAAAATAAATATAACCCAGGTTTTGATTATTCATTTATTTAGTCGGTAAAGCCCTACTGACCCTTGATCCCTAGAAAATTTCATATTTGAGTATGGATTACATGACACAATTTAAATAAAAATATAAAAAAAAATTTAATAAGCTATGTATATTTATCATGAAAATTCATAACATTCTATTGAATTTGATTTATTAATTCTTTTGGTATGTTTTAATGATGATTGTATATTAAATTATAAAAATTTATATACTTTATTGTACTTTTGACTCGCTCTTATTTTTAATTTTTACTAACCCTTTGAGATTAGCGGCTGAAAAACTTATAGAGGAAGTATGGATTTGGTCGGGAGCTAATTGAAAAAAATTAAATTAGGTTTTAAAAGAAAATTGTTGGATTTAGTTTCTGAATAGTAATTTAGAATGTTTATAATATTTGGACGATGGTTCGTAAATTATAATATTGATATTAACTTTCTATTATACTTGTTCAAATACTTTGATATTATTTTGGATTAGACATGACACTTACGAATAGTCCAACCGCCTGATGTCGGTGTTCAAATACTCTTATTATTGTCGGTGTTCCAACCACCTGATGATGTGATATTTTGGATCTTGTTGTTAGATTATAATATTTTATTTTGATCAGTCGATATATCAACGTGTAACTCACGTCCACGGATAATTAAGCTGCTAATTATTAATATATTACTATCGTTAATTTTAATTCCAAAATTAGTTTTTGGGACATGATACAAGAATTTGAAAGAAGGTGATCAGTCTAAGTGTTACTTCTACCATCGATTTTTGAGACATAATATTGAGGGCTATCAAATGTTGTAGAAGGAGATTAAAACTCTAATATAAAAGGAGTATCATAAAAATATTTGTAAAACCCTTTAGTTTGCCTATGGTAATGATAAAGATAACAGAGAGTAGATTGGTAGCCAAGAAATCGAATGATCGCAGAAATAATTAATATAGTGTCTATTAGATCAACAATAAAAAGACTTTAAATTATCTTGAGATGGCTTCCTCTAGTAAAAGGTAGAAACTAGGAGAAGAAAATAATATCATTAGTTTTAATAATAACAATTTGACATATGTAATCTTTCTTCATTTAAACTCTCTTATTGTATCTATACTCATTTTGAACGAAATCTATTACTACCAATTGAAATGAGTTTTTATAAATAGTAAAAGTTAAAGGAATATTTTTTACTTTGATTCATTCAAGTTATGATTTAAAGGCAATCAGATAAAATTATCGGATAAATTGCAATATAGACTTGACAACAAATCGGTCCAAGTGAAGAAAATATTTGAAAATGGCCACCCATATGCTATTCTTCCTAATTGTTGATCTTTTCTCGATTTACAATACTATATTGAGCTGGTCGTACTTAACAATATTTGGAGTGGTCGCTTCAATCTCATATATTAAAATGAAATTGTTAACTAAATATGATATTAGAGAAGTCATAGAAGACCAAGTCATTGGGTGAAATTGCAATTTGATGTAAATTAATGGCCCAACACCATCCCAATTGGTTAAAAAGTTTAATCATTGGGATAATACTTTTCTTCAACAAGCAAAACTAGAGAGTCGCCTCTCTAAATTCTTCTAAATATGGTGGACTCTGATAGGTATATTCAAAATAGCTCTTCGCTAACCTCAAACCTAAATGATAGGTTAATTGAGTTCTTACTGAATAATGCGGATATCTTCACCTAGACATTGGTTGACACGTCAAGAATTCCGATAAAAATAATAGTGTATAAGTTTAGCTTCATTGCAGGACACAAGCCAGTTAGATAAAAAACAAAATTTCTCTATAGGAAAAATTATAGCAATATATAAAGAGATCAAAATTATAGCAATTATAAAAACAAAATTGCTATAAAATTATAGCAATATATAGAGGACCATACTCCTCCCTCAAGGAAACAACGCGTATCCTTTCTTTGAAATTCAAAATAAGCTTTTCTTCTGATGGACTAACAGAAAGAGCAACATGGTTGGACAAGCAAGATAAACAAATTCTTTAGATTCCATCTCAGTCATCTCAGCCCAAACTTCTTCCACAACCCTTAAGGTCTTATCATTGTCTGAATGAGGGGCTGTGAAACTGTTGCTTGAACATTAAGCTAGTTAGAGATTGCCATGAGAGGGTAATCTATCAAAACACCACCAATTCTCCTTTTAAAAGAATGAGGAAGCATATTGGTAATAGCTTCTCCCCCAAGGACAACACACCAGTTAAGTTCTTCCAAAGCAATTTGTGTTAAATTGTTACCAATCCCTCGTTACTCTGTTGTGTTCTCTTTTATTAGATCAACTCAGAGATCTAGTCATCACCCTTTCCCCTTCCTAAGTGTAAGGGAGATCCAATTGCTTTCTTAATTAAAGGAAAAAAGTTATCTTAATCATCCAGGCATCTAACAAAGGACCCCATTACCAGAAAGCAAACGCCAATGCCATAATGTGTCAATGGCATTGGGATGGGGTTTGGCAAATAGAATCTTTAGAGTCTCCATTACTTTTATGATTTCCTTCACAAAAAGAGTATAGAGACCGCCCTATAGATGTGCCTCATAAATAACAATAAAGTTATCCCTATGAGAGTAAGCTCTCACACTAAACAAAGGAACACGAAAGGAAATAATAGAAGAAATATTATACTAATCATAAATATCCAATATATCGTCCATGGTAAAGCAAGAAGTGATGTCGATAGTAAGAGAAATCAGAAGCTTGTCCATTGATACTACGTGAAAAAGAATACATTGTTAGGATTTATAGAGAGTAATGAAAGTCATTAGAATTTAAAAGGACAATTGAAGTTCAGAACAATGTGTTTCGAATGGTAATGCTAATCCAAATGACATGTTGATTAAATAATGATACGCCTTCTTTCTTTTTCTCAAACCCAAAACACAACGTATTAAAATGATTCAAAAATGGTGTAATTTTTAAACTGTCTGTCATAGTATTAATGGCACTGCTAATGAGTCACTTCTATTACAAAAGTAATGATGCCCTAACATCAATAAGCAAGTTAAAAGAAATTACACTTTGAAAGTTTGATTCGCCTTATAGAATGAATTCATTAGCCTTGTTAATTTGCAGTCCTGGTTATTTGGTTAAGAATATCAATTTGTTAGAAGGATGAACAGCGAGACAAACCCAACTATTAGGAGTCCAAATTATATTAAGACAAAGTTGCTAAAATACTGAATGGATAAATCACTACAAAACTATAACCCACTAAATGCAGAAGCATCAAGTCAATAATTGAAGAAAATTTTTCATTTGGATAATTTTATTTATCTAAAATTTCAACATCTTATAATCCCACGTAGATAAATATAAATTTAAAGAAAAGAATTAATTAAGAACTATGACCCAATTGTAAAAAATAAAATTTTTCTTTATTTCATACATATGCTCATATATAAAATATATCCTTCCAAGGTAAAAATTAAAGTCATTCAGCTTGAAAGAAAGAAAAGAGGAAAAGGGTGATCTGACAACCAGGAAAAGATAAAAAGCAAGAGCACCACAAAAGTTCACCTTGTCTCAAAATTTAACATCCAGTCAATTAGTCCTGACAGGTTGATATAAAAATTCAACAAAGATGTCATAATATAGAGATATTGAATCCAATAATCCTTTCCGATAAGCCACAAAATCAAGACAGCCCACAATAGATAGTGAGGAGTATTAGGAGCAACCACCTAAAAGGAAAAGTGCCCCAATTTAGGATGTTGTCTAAAAGAGAAAAACTAAATAGTTTAATATATAAAAAAGAGTAACCAAAATAGATTTAAGAATACCTCTTAAAAAAATACAAAAGTCCCTAGGAAACCTCGCTTTTCTGATTTATCAAATGAAAATTCTATCAGATGTTGAAAGTATAGATTTAGTTAAAAATTGAACAAAACTCTATCAAATGTTGATGGAGTTTAATATATAAAGAGAGTAATATATAAAAGAGAGAAACTAAATGATTTAATATATAAAAGAGAGTAACTACGATAGATTTAATAACGCCTCATGAAAAAATACAAAAGCCCCTAGAAAAGCTCTCTCTTCTGATTTATCAAATAAAAATTCCATTAGATGTCGAGAGTAGATGTTTACTTAAAAATCAAACAAAATTCCATCAAATGTTGAGACTTAGGGTTTCATTGAAAATCGAATGAGAGTAGCTCATTTTATATTGAAGAATGAGCAACAAAATGGAACGTTTTGAAGATGAGAAAAGCAATTAAATGGTCACATAATCTTACTTAATTAAGTATAAAATCAAACTTTGATTAATAAGATCAATTAATAATTAATGTGCATTGATTAATATTTTCTTGGAAGAAACATTCAAACAACATTCAAAGCGTGCCACTCGAATTTATACTCTAATATAGTCAAAACTTGAATTCAACTTTCAAATATAGGAAGGTAGTGTTGGATACTAATGCGTTATGGATCCGAATTGTTAATGGATTAGGGTACTGTTTGGTTTTTGGGTCGAATTAAAGCGGGTCCGATCTCTGTACTTCTCGACCTCGATTTTATACACCACAACTCAAAAATAAGAGGTCAGAGGATTAATGAGACTCACTCCCCAATTTATCTTCCAACACTCAAGTAAATAATCTTTTCAAAAGAATAGAAAAATGTAATGATGATGGAAGAGAAATACGTAAATGCATGTGATGGGGATTAAGTATTTGGGTGTACCCGATTGAAGGGTGGCTTAGAGGCTTGCTCGACTTAGGGGCAGCCCTGGCCGAGGGACAACTTAGAAGAGCAACCGACTGAGAAGTTGCTTAGAGGTATGCCCGACCAATGGAAGGTTTAGAGGTGCGCACGGTTAAGGGCGGCTTAGAGGCGGAGGACTAAGCTTGGCTAATGGGCTGGCATCCTGGTCACCTGAGCGAATGATTGGCTTTTGGACAAAGGGCTGGTTTCTGGACGGAGAGCTCATTGCTCCCGGACGGAGGTCTCCTGCCTCCAGAATGGGCTCCTGACTCTTGGACGAACAGCTCCTGACTTTAGGATAGAAGACTCCTAGACAGATGGAAGGCCTTCAAGAAGGAAGACGACTCCTGAATAGAAGGTAAACCTCTTTGAAGAAGGATAGCTTCTGAATGAAGGACAAGCCTCCTGAAATGAATGTGGTTCCTAGATGGAGGGTAGGCCCTCTTCTTAGGGATGTCGAGCTGTCCGAAACTTGCCCTTCTAAGTTTGAATGTGCCTGCTTTATAGTGTGATTCGCAGACTCACTCATCTTATTTGAATAATATGGGACCTTTCACTTTAGAAAAAAATTTATTGGGTTGGAACTGAGTTATGGGCTTGCTATGGGGTTTGGCCCTTAGGCCCATGACTGTTGGACCCATCAAATACATTTTAAGATAATATCAATCAAATCTGTTATTATGAGTGGCTCACAAATCATCAACCCATGGAGGGATATGAATCAATTAAATTATTAAGCCCTGACTAAATAGAATTCAATTGAATTACCAAATATTCAAATAATCAAACTGTTTATAATATAAAAGATCGAGATATTGACCAATGAATCGGCTAATAAATCTAAATGATAAATTGTAACAAACAATTATGTCAATCGATAGATAAATGATTGAATTAAGTGAATAGTTGATGTGTTTAATAAACAGACATTATATTCAGAACTTATATAATATGATTTAATTCTTAAAAAGTATAATTTTTTTATTAATGTGTAATCATGTTTAGACAGCGTATATAATTGGCATTATTTTCTCCTTATAGCCAAGCTTCTGTACTACTATCATTTAAGCTAGTGATAGGTGTCATTAAACTACCCGAATGTGTGTCGACTCAATAAGCTCTTTAGTGTTATATTTTTTTATATTTGAGTCCGAGAGATATATTATCTCAATAAAATCAAACAAAATTTAATTCTAAATTTTAATATTTTATTCAAACATAATCTAAAATTTAGCTAAAATATATAATTGTAACCCATTTATGTCATATTGTGTCAAAGTTATATTGCATTTAGATTTTTCAACGGTCCCCTTTAATGATATTAATAACACTCGGAGGTTTTACAAAGGTAAGATGGCCGCGGTTGCAGCAGATAAAACCCCGCTGGCGGAGAGAGAGAGAGAGAGTAAAGAAGCCAAAGGCCAATAGAGCCGCCGCCAGAGTAGACGTGTGGCAGGGCGTTGAGTAATAGACCCCATTCTTGGTGACGTCATCTTACGTCCGTACCTGCGCCTACCAATGCCAAATTTAATACTGTTAGAAAAACAATAAAAAAACGAAATTAATGTTCATTACTTAGACATCTCGGACAAAGTTCAAAGAAATCATTACAAGCTGGCCTACTTTTCTTTCATATTTATATTTAAATTGTTTTTTTTTCTAAGGGGATTATTAAACCATTATTATGAGCTTTATCCATTTGAGCGACCAAAATAAGTATTTTACATTATTATTTATTATTATTAATTACGATAATATTATTCAATAAAAAAAATATTAACATTCACTGCTTATTAGTATTTGATATAATATTTTTGTTCAATAATAAAGTTTGAGGCATCACCGATTAGAGATTGACGATATAATCAAAAATTGATAATTGATGAGGTCAATATCTCAACAACTCATCAACATAGCTCGAGGTATGTTGTGTCCTAATCGACAAAATAAGTTAAGATATCGTCGGATAGTGACCAGCGATATTAATAACTAGTCATTAGATGATAAGAGTATCAGTCGATACCAAATTATAAAGACGTGATGGCCGACAAATGATTGCTGTGGCCATATACGTCATCGTCGGGGTCTAAATATTGGCTATAGGAACCTGTGGTTGTGATTCGAGGCATTGCCAGATGGTTGGGGATTGTAGATGATCAATCCACCGTTCTACATTGGATGGTGACCCCAGAAGAATTGCAAACTTGTGAACCGTAGCGAGTGGGGTTGGCAAGTGTCATGCCTCCGTAGAAAAATATTATTGATGATGTTAGTGATTAATAGTGGTCATGCTTTTAGAAAATGAAATTTTTAATATTTTTTGTTGATAAAAAAATATTTTTTATTTTTATATATATAAAAAAGGTGTTAAAAAATAAAAAAAATAGTGGGGGTATAAAATGCTAAAAAAATAAACAATATATTATATATTAAATTATTTCTTTGACAAACAATATAAAAATATTTGGAAAATAAAAAAAAATCAGTTAAATTACTTAAAAATAAATTATAATATAAAAAAAAAAGGCTTCAGAAATAGCCAGTGAGGAACAATTAAAACACTATATTTGGCGCCACGTACGATCAACGGGCGCAGGTGATCGAGTCGACGTGTCGTGTAGTGATTGGAGTTAGCGTTTTAACTTAAGCGCGGTGCGAATGAGGGAGCGGGGCAGCGACGTGGGACGGGAGCGGGGCGCTGTTTGTGTCAGATGTCAGAGGCTGAGAACCGTGTGGCAGGCCCCCCACGTGGAGGGGTGTCGACATGTAGGAGGACAACCCCATCGAGTTTTTAATAATAATCTAAAATATATTATGATTTTTATTTCTGTAATTTACTTTATAAATTATATTCTATATAAAAATTAATTATTATTTTATAATATATATATATATATATTAATTATATACATAAAATCTAAATTATTATACAAATTAACGAGTTAGATAATATCTTTGGCAAATTTGAAAGAGTATAGGTTGGATTTTCGTAATTATAAGACGTTACATTGTATTAAGTTTTAGCATTTATGTTGGTTGCGTAATCGTTTAACACCTAATTTTTGATATATATTTGGCTGTTAATACCTATTTTAATGCGGTGATCACCCTTCAATCACATGTAACCGTTTATTAAGATTAAATACATTATTAATTATTTTATCAAATTGTTAATTATCTCAGTCTTCAATATCTTTAATCACCTAATCGTTAGAACGATCAATTGAATCTTTGATAAGATTGTTCTCAGAACCAATTTCATATCTGGTTGATCAACTCGGATTCATGTCGAGTCAAATTGTCCTATTTAGACCACACTCAACAATATATAATTTAGTTTTGAAATTGAGTGTTAGAATTTTTACACATTACATATATTTATTATGAAATTTAGAGAAATATTTTAAAATATATTTTTATATCCAATAAAATATTATGCTAAAGTAAATTCAGCATAATATGATGAAAATTTTAATATATAATAATCAAAAATAAAATTTGATAAGTACCTTCAATTCAAATAGTAATATGAATAGAGTCGGGTTGGACTATTGAACATTTTTATTCAGATTTTGTATACTATAATATCAAATAAGAATTTAAAAAATACGTAATTTATTTATCGATATATCATTAAATACTCAAATCAATAACTTTTTATTTAGAAATGAAAAATTGATAAGATTATGAAGGTATGAGAGACTAGAAAATGGATGATAGGGCTCCGAAAGTTTTGGATGATGAAAAAGTTAGAGGACTAAAGCTTTGTGTTTGATCTTTGAATCTCATTTTTTCTTTTTTAGGGAAAGTGAATATATTTATAATCATAATATTAGTTAATGGATGTTTCCAGTATAAAAATAATTAACCACAATCTAAACGGCTAATCTCACAGAGAATTGAAAAGTTTAACTATTTTTCTTGTTATGGACATGATGCTTATTTGTAGAATATATTAATTATTTACTTGACCTAAGTATTTGATCATGTTAACCTCCCGGTTCATTCAATTGTTCTAATTAATTAATTACCTAGCTTGATTAATAGTCTAATATATTATTCAAATATCTAACCATTCGGATCTTTAGTCTTTCTTATACTAGGTAATTTAGTCATTCGACACCATTCAGTCAAATTTCTTTTAATTTCATACTTTAACTTTCATTATCTAAATTTGGTCTAGATAATTCAGCTAATTCACACTTCTTTTAGAATTTGTGGGATCTGTATATCAATCGTTTGAGTCAATCTCATTTTAGACAATACCCAATATTTTTAATATTTTTTTAAAATAATAAACTCATTTGTAGGCAGGTAAAATTGTGGCTTTCGGGATAGTTTATTTTTACATGTAAACAAATTATAAATGATTAGTTTTAATAGAGTGTGTCAAAATGATTACTCGAGTGTGTCAAAATAGAGTGTCGGAGCCTGACCTGAGCCCAAAGTAATGCTTGGGTGCCATCATATTTGGTCGTTGCACCTAACGCGCACTCGATGTGCATTTGTATGCCACTTTACTATATATATCGTGTCTGATTGATTTTATTCATTTTCTGTAAGATTTTGAGAGATGAGAAGAAAAAGAAAGAGAGAGAAAGTTAGAAAAGCCAAATTCAAATGAATCCAAGTAAGATTTTTAATAATTTTGATTTAAGGTAAATACATTATAAGTATTCCTTTCCTTTGTTATTGATTTCTTTCAATTTTTTGAGTATTTATTTTTTCAAATATACATATATGACATATTTTTATAACTACAATAATGGTACTTATATGTATGAACTCTTACTTCTATTCTTTATAATTTTTATAAAAATAATGTTCTTAATTAATATACTTTAAGTTATTAAATTATTTTTCTACAATTTTTTACATATATGTGTTAAATTCATGATTAAATAACTTTCCTATGTTTGAAATTCATATATAATAATTTGTATGTTTAAATTTATAAAATATATGATTTTTGTGTCCTGAAATTTGTTTAAATTGCCCTGTATGTTTACTTATGGAGATGAGTTGCTAATTTTCTATACTAGCTTACCAAAGAATAATTATATATGTTTAAAAACCATATAATTTAGCCATTCTTATTTAAAAATAAGCATGTGTAAATTTTTACATAAATTTTGTACAATGTAGGTAAATAAATTGATAAAATTTGAAGAAAAATTTTGCAATTTATTAAAGAATTAAGAATCCTTTTTCAGATTGAGAAGATACAAGAATTATGCGAAATTGTGTATAGTTTTTATATGTTTACATATCGAACCATTATAATAAGTTTAGCGATAATATATTATGGCATATCTTAATATACTATAGTAGTAATCGAGGTTTGAACCTATTATTTGGGGGANTGAAAGCGGCGTTCGGTCCCGTCTATAGGGATACATATATGACGGCCTATTTACGAATATTAAATAGTAGTGTAAGGTCTTTAATTGTATAAAAATAAATATAATCCAAATTTTAATTATCGGCTCTTTTAGTAGGAAAGATTCTACTGACCATTGGTTCTTATGAATTTGTATAATTGAATATGAATGTCATAGCACAATCTAAATAAGAACAGGAAAAGAAAATTAAAAAGTTGTACATATTTGTCATGAAATTTATAACATTTCATATGAATTTGATTAACTACTCATTCAAGTATATTTTTATATAAACTATATGTTTAATTATAGAATTATATACTTTGTTAAATTTTTAATTCACTCTTACTTTTATTTTTTTTACTAACCCCCTTTAGATTAGTAGTTTGGATACTTGCACGATGAATAGGATTGAAGGAAGAGGCATCCAAAGAGATCAGGAACAGGAATATTGGTAATCTGATAATATATTTAGTTTTCGATCAACAGTTTAATATTTATACTATTTAGACAAAGGTTTTGTATAAAAGATATTATGATATTGTGTATGTGTTAACTCTGATTTATATTATTTAAACATATTTCCTTACGTATATTTTAATATCCTGTTATAGTCGGTGTTTCGGAACCATTTTCGGGTAGGACATCGTTCGGGTCGATAGTGATATCGACATGAAATTTATGCCTTTCATTAATTTGGACTTATTATTTATTAATTAAATGATCGTGTTAATTACTATAAGATAATTGAAAATTAGAACGTGACAGATATGATGCTCTAGTATACGAATAATCTCATATTTAGTTGGCGTTGAAGATAATATCATATTGTCATAATTGACAATCTATCCATCCGACATCAAATCTGTTTTAGTAGTACAATTTCTTGGCGAGGCCAGTATTTACTTGTCTTCCTTCTGATAAGTCACTTCTTAATGATGAGTTCATCTGGAGCCTCCTGTGTCACACCCCACTTGCTCGTGTGAGACGATCCTTTGATGCAAATGTTTAACAATCCGCTTATTCTGATAAGCTAATATTTTTTAAATGGCCCTAACTATTGTGACAGCCTAGATAGATTATGATATTCCTACTTAACTCTACCAATTTTGGTGATGGGCCTATTGAAGTGAAACACTTAGGTGGGTAATTATTAATATATATTTAATACATATATATATAGTGAAAAGAGTGTTGGGCCTAATGTCATTGGGTCCATTAAAGCTAATACTTATTAGCGCGTTGAATAGCTTGGGCTCGAACGGACAAATCTCAAGCCCATGAAGCATGTCTCAGGGGGTTTACTAATGGCATATTTAATTAGTAAAAATAAAAATTTTAATTTTATTTTATTACTAATAAAATATTTATTTTTATATTTGGTTACTTTATTATATAAAATAATTATTTTTTGAAAGAATAAATATTATTTCAAATTAAGGAATAAAAAATATCTAATTTTTTTAGTGTTATTTATTTCTTTTATCCAATGAATAATTATATATAAAAACATTATCATTTTACCTATAATATTTTTAGAATTTATACTATTATTCAAAATCCTAAATTATTTCTCTTACTATTACTACATACCAAATACTAAAAATACTAAAAACTTAATTTTTAGTTATTCTACATGATTAATCAAATATGAGAATCATAATTTTTAACTTTATTTTTTTATTTTATTTTCTGTAAATAACTATTTTATTCTAATCATGTTCAATTTAAATAATCAAATATGCCATAATAATTTATATTTAGCATAGGCCTATTTCTCATAAAGTCAAAAATAATACTTTTTAAAAAAGAAAAAATAATTAATAATAAAGCATTCAATTAAAATTTAATTAAAGTATTTATAAAATTAAAATATTTTTAGTAATTTTTTATTAATTTTTTGAAAATAAAATAAATATTGGATGAAATTTAATAAAGCATAACCTTTCTTTTATGAAATCACTGTAACAAAAGCAAAAGGCCATTCGAAAAATTTTATGGCCTGTTAAACGAGTAAAGAACCGTGACTGTTTTTTTGAAAATTTTCAAGAAAATAAAAAAAAATTAAAAATATATTTAATTTTTTCTGCTTTTCCATTTTAAAAATTAAAAAAATTGAGTTTTTAAGTTTTTCTTTCCAAACCAAAACTTAGAAATTCAGAAAATATTAATAGATTTTTTTTAGAATTTTTCACGAACTATAACATAAATTTTTTCATATTATTTTAAACCTTAGTTATGTAATAATGTTTTAAAATTATGTAATTAAAAATATTATTTTATAAGTTCATAAAATATGAAAATGCATATTTATTAAATAATAAAATTTTAATCCAATTTATAACTAAATTTATTTATATGTTTAAAATATTTATTGAAATTAAGATTTTATAAAAATTATTAAATTGATATGAATTATACTTACACATTTAAAAATATAATTTGATAGGTCTAGTTTGAATATGGATTGATATCAACGAAGACCAATCAACATCAATGGGGTCCAATTGGTAGGTAAGCCCCACCTGGCGATGGGGTCTGGGAGATTTGGAGCAGGGTCCACTAAGCATTATTGACACTCGCCCAATCGCCATCCACCTACGCCTCTCTCAAAATGGCCATAGATTGGCAGCGCAAGAGGCATCGGCTCAAGATATGTCAGCCAATAGGGGATGAGGTTAACTCTGTCAAGCCGTAGCTCCTGTTGTCTTACAGTAGTTCAACAAATCCAAACAAAAATCAATCAGGCTCGTGCCAGCTAAGCCTGGCGACGATCCTCGCGCTACCATAAGGTAATAGCTGATACTGTTGGCCACCGCCACCTCTCAACAGCTGACGAACTCAGGTAGGACACCTGTCACAAGTTCCTGCACCCAAAGGCCTCCTCCACGGAGCGTCCATATACCTTCTCCTACAATGTAGATGGAAAGGATCCATGATCTAAAACCAAGCATCCAAAAACTCTCAAAGGGTTCAAGAGCCATCTCGTCCGAAGCTTCGAACCCAAGTAAGAGGAGAAAGGACAAGCTTTCTTCCCTCCATAATCTCCGTTTCAACCTGACAATATTAGGGAGCCACTCACCGCAGCACGCTAAAGGAGCCCGAGCCACCTCCCCTAATCATTTGCACTCTTTACATATTAGCATCCGTGTAACCCCCATCACGTTTACCTTCACGCTTGTATTTTTCCATCTCTGGGGAATGATTTCTAACTTGGGCGTTAGAGTTTTTACGGTGGGAAAGCTCCCCACCGTCCTTTAACCACTTATTTGTAGTTTATGGTGCGTAGGGCCTAGGTTAAAAGATGCAAAGACTAAACCCGTTTGAGATCGATTCGATGCGATGAATCCGAAGGCCCCTTAATCTGTATGAGAACCCGGACTCAAAGATGCATCATTAACGTTGTTTGTGGGAACGATAACAAAAGTCTAACCATATGCCATCACATCCAACCTTCCATTCAAAAGATGGTCAACACTAGAGCGCAAACCAGCGCACTAGTAAGGGACACTGCTACCCACAACGACGATCTCTCCATGGGTAGCCATGTCGGCGAGCAACTCAAGCCAGACTTGAGCAAGCTGGCAGCTGACGTAGGTGATATGAAGCGCACTTAGGTTAGCGTGCAATGGATGGGAGCTCCTCCCCTAGGGCCGCAGACATCAACCTCTAGACGGAGGGGACATGGGGTGAGGACCCCAGCAGCAAGAATAACTAGGCCTGATGACGTCGGGGCCCAAGTGGCCTTAGGAAGAAGGAAAGCACCAGATCTTCCCAATTCCTTGCCAGCCAAGGTACTCCAACGGTAATATACTGGGAAGGAAAGAAACCGACTTGGAAAGTTGTTGGCCACCTCACAAGGAAATAATCACGATCAGCATGGCAACCGGCATCTGCTCCAGAAGGCAAGCCTGCCAGCAAATCAGGAAGGTGATCACTCCTTCCAAAGAAGGAGGATCGCCCTCTCGGCTACAAAAAAAGCTATTGAATCATCATTCAGGGCATGCTTTCTTGGATACTTCCATTGACGCTCTCATTCATGCTTTCTTCCATACTTTCAACAGCTTTCACATTTTGAGACAGCCAAGTGCATACGCTTTCTGGGACGATTGAGTGCTCACAGAAGCCTACCTTCTCTGCCACCTTCGTTCTCCCAAAAGACCCTAAGGCAACAAGCGAGCCCTTACGGCCGTTTACTGCCTTCCCACCTCCCAGATTCAAGAAGACCTCACGTCTCTCTTACATCTGGGCCAAACACTCAAACTCTCTCTCTCTCTCTATTTTCGGCTTCTTCCTTTTGAAGACTGTTTTACTGACTTGAGCGTCGGAATGTTTTCGATGGAATAACTTTTCGCCAATAACGCTGACCTCTTGTTCGTTTTAGTGGTGTGCAGGATTCGTACTCAGTGTACGGAGCCGGTTCAAACCATCCAGAAGAATCCGAATCTGTTAGAAGTCGGATCCAGGTACGCATCATCGACGCCATCTGTGGGAAGCGCTTACAAAAAACCTACCACAAAAATCCGCACAAACTCTCTCTGTTACCTTCCCGATTCGCAATGGTGAACATGAGAGCTCAAGCTAGCGATCCCGCTAGAGATATTGTTAACCTAAACTAGGACCACGCCGTTGGTGCCATGGTCAATGGGGCCACGGGCGAGTTCCACCGCCTTACTTTCAAAGAATCGGTGGAGCGATGCAGCCAACAATCGCCGCTCCAATCACAGCGCATGCCGAACGAGCAACAACACCAAGCGGCTCCACCAACAAATTTTCTCTGCTCCTGCCACCAAAAGGGGTGGCCGAGGAAGAAGAAGCCGACAAAGAGGGCCGGAAAGATAGAGACAATCTGGCTCCAATTTCCTCCCGCGTTCCTGGCCAAAATAGGCCTATGGAACGCTCTGGGAGTACGTCTCCGACAGAGAGCCCAGAAAGAAGAAATTGCCGATGCTCTCGGGCAGAAGACCACCACGTAGTCCAGGAGTGAGCCTGCAGGACTGGCCGATCCACTGGAGGGAGCAGCCGGCCGGCTGCTGAACCCGCTGGGAACAAGACAGAGTTGAGGGACTACCTCAACTCCAAGCGATCAGCAAACGTCGCTCGCATCGATCCGCGGGTGGACAAGATATGGAACCGTGTGTTCCAAGAGAAAGACGCGCTTGAGTTTGTGAAGAAGTGTGAAAGCTGCCAACTTCATGGTAACCTTCATCACCAGCCGTCCGCTGACCTGAAGTCACTTCAGGCTTCGTGGCCCTTCGCGCAATGGGGGCTCGACATTCTCGGCCCATTTTCCATTGCCACGGGGCAAAGAAAATTCATCATCGCCGGCATTGATTACTTCACTAAGTCGGTCGAAGTAGTCCCGCTGGCAAAAATCACGAAACACAATGCGCTGAAATTTCTTCGCCAGGGCATTGTCTGCAGGTTCGGCGTCCCGGAGGTCGAGTGACCGACAACGGGATCCAATTTTTAGGGAAACGCTTCACCAAGTATTGCACCAGCCTTGGGATCAAGCTGGTCCACACTTCGGTGGCATACCCCAGGCCAACGGGCAGGTGGAGGTCACAAACTGTATGCTATTCTACGGGTTAAAGACTAAGATGGAGGACGCCGGGGGCTCCTGGGGTGACGAGCTCCCATCCGTCCTCTGGTCTTATCGTACAACCCCGAAAGAACCAATACGCGAGACACCCTTCAGCCTCTGTTATGGGACTAAAGCAGTGATTCCTGTTGAAATCGGGCTTCCAAGTCTCAGGGTGGAGTCTTTCGACCCACAGACCAACTCCCAAAAAATCAGGGAGTACTTAGACTTGCTAGAGGAAGCCCGCGATGCCGCCAGAATACAGACAGCAGTGTACCAACACTGAGTTGCCTGGTACTACAATAAAAAGGTAAAATCCCGGCAATTTGACTTTGGGGAGTAGGTCCTACGAGGCATCGAGGCCACAGGAAAGTTGGCCGGCCGAAACAAGCTCTCTCCCAACTGGGAGGGACCGTTCCATGTCTCCGCCGTCCTGCGCAACGGGGCATACAAACTCCGAAACTAGGACGGAAAGTTGGTCCCGTGAACGTGGAACACAACCCACCTAAAGCGCTACTTCCAATAGGGAACCCAGGTACGTACTAGCCCATCTGTGTGCATTCATTCGCATGATTGTGTAATTGAGTAAAATAAGAGGTTTACTTAGCATATAGGATCCTAGGTCTTGCATATATATATTCTGTGTTTGCCTTGCAGGTTTACCCGACCTAGACTGCCCCTAAGTCGGGAGAGTCTTCACCCTCTCGTTAAACCCTAGTCATCTAGGTGGCCCAAAAAGTGGTCTGAAACCCTGGTCATCCAGGTGGCCCTTAAGCGGTCTTAAACCCTAGTCATCTAGGTGGCCCATGAGTGGTCTGAAACCCTGGTCATCCAGGTGGCCCATGAGTGATCTGAAACCTTGGTCATCCAAGTGGCCCATGAGCGGTCAGAAACCCTGGTCATCCAGGTGGCCCATGAGCGGTCTGAAACCTTGGTCATCCAAGTGGCCCATAGCGGTCTAAAAATCTTAGGGGGCAAGTATGACACACGCGACGACCTCCTCTCGGGGAGCAGCAACGTCAGTCAACGACAGTCGAAGGGAGAAACACTTCTTCTCCAACATTGGCAGCCCAAGTCGTCACTTGCACGACGCCGCCAGGATGGTTATTACAACCGCCTACCCAGCTTAAGGATCTTACTCCTTAGGCAGCCAGCCAACCAGGTTGGCTACCCCACGCACTAACCATCTCGACGAAATGATAGCATGATTAAACAATCACGAGAAGCGTTCCTTCTCTAACGATGACTGCCTAAGTTTCCACTTGGACAACACCGCGAGGCTGGTTAACGCAACCACTTGCTATTCCCAGGGACTCAGCTCCTTAGACAACAAAGTAACGGTCACCGGCCAACCAGTTTGACCTCCCAATGCAACGACTCACGCAAACACAAAAAGCAATAAAAGACGGCAGACACCAAACTGAGAAGGATTTCTATTTTATTGCTCACAAAATGTATTACAATTTAGATAAGGTCCAAAAAGCAAAAGAAGTACAAAAGGCTACAGGGGCGGCGGACCACCCTGGTTGTCTCGGGGCACTCCCTCCAGATCTTCCTTACGTTGCGCTGCGCGGTTTCTCTGGTTGATAAACTTTACTGGGAAGTCAGGAATGACCAACTGCGCAACGCGACGTCCAATGTTGAGCTCCTCCAACAGCCGAGCGTGCAGTGCGTCCCCGACCTCATGAGGGCTCATCCAAGTGGCCAACTCGTTCTCTGCGGCGACGGCTCGATCTGCAAGGTGTTTGTTGCTCGCTTTAAGTCGATCATCCTTTTCCTTCAAGCGAGCAACCTCCGCCTTCAGCTCAGCGTTCTCCGCCTTCAGCTGAGCATTCTCTGGCTCCACGCCCGCCATAACGGCCTCAAGAGCAGCTGTCTGCTCACGGAGCTCCCCTCCTGAGGCAGCCAGCTTGGCATCTAGCCAGGCTATCTCAGCCTCCTGATCTACAATGATGCGATTGCGCTGCTCCATTTCCCGGGAGACAGCTGAGGCCAACCTTCTTGGCTGCACAGGACAAAAGCAAAGTGTGAGTTTACAAGCACAATGAAGAAAGAAATATAAGGGAGCCGTTGCAGAAGTCATACCTCATAAGTCTTCCTATAGGGCCTCACAGGCCTAGACTCTAGGCCTTGTCCAGTTGGCGGTGGAATGGGAGATGTTGAGCCAGGAGCACCCTCTCGCGCCAAACACGCCGCTGCCTCATCCAAAATATGGTCCAAAAGCTCATCATCATCAACGGCAGCGGCGGGCTCCTCTCTTGCAGCCTCTGGAGCAGCCGCAACAGGCTTTTTTCCCCTGGATGCCCTTAGAATGGCTGTTGGTGGATAAGCTCTTGTCGGCGGCTCCACAATATAAACGCGTGAACCCTCAGGCACGTCGCGACTGGCTCCTCCGCAGATTCCATCCAGGCAGCGCCTGGAACCACCTTCGCTGTCGGCTGGGACCGGATGACTCCTCCGGCCAGCCTATCCACTCCAGAAGTGCTGCCGGATCCGCCGCAGATCCCGGCAGCCACAAGGTCATTCTGTGACGAAAACAATTAGGGCGTAGCAGTTGCCCTCTCAGCAGCTTCCTCCGAGGACCTTGGGCGGATGATCACACCCTTAGAGTCTTTGGGCCTCATCATTTTAATCGGAGGGTGCGTCTTCTGAATCGGTGACGGCGGTCCCCATTTAACCTTCTTGGTCTCCGCCTGGGAAACCAAGAAATCCCTCTGGAACTCGTCAGGATTAAGCCGTATGGCCTTGGTCAACCAAGCGTAGGAGGAGCTCTCTGTCGCAGACGGCGTACCAAGGTACACCCCTGGGACCTTGCCCCAGCTCCTCGCAATGGGCCACTTCTCTCCCACTTTCACAAAGAAGCACCGGTTTTTCCAATTCTTCAGAGAATCATGAATGGCCTTATTTATTTTTATTCCTGCACGGGGGCTGAGTGAAATCCACTCCGCCCCCTGGGTCACTTTAAATATAACCTTAACGCCAGACATCCTAAATTTCTGGCCAAGCTTTCGGACAAAAATGCATAAAGTGCAAATGTACCTCACCGCATTGGCACGGAGCTGGGCGATGGGTACTCGTAGAGCCGCCATGATCGAGTCCAACTCCTCCGACAATGGCAAGCGGAGGCCGCTCCTCAAATGAGCCTCATAAACAGTAATGTAGCCCTCCGGTGAAGAAAATGCTTTGTCGTCCTTGCCTGGGACCTTCCAGGCCGTCTCTTTGGGGATATTGAACTCGACGCACAGAGCCTTGATATCATTCTCTCTCAGATAGGACGAGAAATCTGCCATGGAAGCCATGATTAGAAAAAGCTTTAGGGTCTCTTTGAAGGCACTTAGTTGAGAAACGAGAACGGAGAAGATAACGGTTTGAAGGCGTAACGGATTTCAAAATACGGAAGGGAAACTTAAGCGCCAAGCACTCAAAGGACGCCGTCAGTCTAGCCACGTGTCGCCTTCCAACTTGACCCTGCAAAAGGACGGATCTCTAGCGCATTAATGACCAGGATCTTCGCCCAACCAAAGGAAGACACGTGTCGTTTTCTGCCTTACAATCCGGCCAAAAACTGGCAGAAATCATTCCCAGAATTGGCCAAAAATGGTCAACAATTCTGGTGCTCCGGAATTGACCAAAACGGTCAACAATTTTGGTGCTCCGGAATTGACAAAAACGGTCAACAATTCTGGTGCTCCGGAATTGACCAAAATGATCAACAATTCTGGTACTCCAGAATTGACCAAAGCGGACAACAATTTCGGTCAAACTCTCCTTCACGCTTTTTATAAATTTCCACGAGATCCTCAAAGCAAGGAAAGACATCCCATCATGAACATACTGGGAGGCGGACTTCTCGCCGCCAGATGGGGGCCATGATGGGTACACCAATAATGGGCTAGCCCAAAGAATGGTCAACGGAAGCCCAAGAAGGCCAGTCAGCATTTTTGACGGCCCAGTGAGAAGACGGGCCCAGGAACTGGAAAGCCCAAGATGGTCAACATCAAGACCATCTCTTGCGCTAACTTGCTCACAGACGGTCAACGCAATGTTGACCGCCCTTGCGCAGCTTGATTGGGCCTTTAGAGGCTTTGCTACAGTGATGGGCCTATTCCATTCTGGCCCATAGCCCATCAGCTGATCGCTAGCTATTCTCCCTTCGTTCTCCACGAAGGCGGCCAACGCGCTGACGGCCAACGCGCTAACGGTCAACTCGTCTGCGCCCTATACATTGGGCCCAAATGACGACTTTCTACAGTAATGGGCCTGCTCCGTTTGGGCCTACCACTCATCAGACAGCCAACCACAGCTTTCCAAGCATCTTCCACGATTTCAATTTACACCAGAAAGGATATTGACAAGATTGGCGCCCTTCAAAGAAGGAAAGCGTCAGATCTTTCCAATTCCTTGCCAGCCAAGGTACTCCAACGGTAATATACTGGGAAGGAAAGAAACCGACTTTGAAAGTTGTTGACCACCTCACAAGGAAATAATCACGATCAGCATAGCAACCGGAATCTGCTCCAGAAGGCAAGCCTGCCAGCAAATCAGGAAGGCGATCGCTCCTTCCAAAGAAGGAGGATCGCCCTCTCAGCTATAAAAGAAGCTATTGAATCATCATTTAGGGCATGCTTTCTTGGATACTTCCATTGACGCTTTCATTCATGCTTTCTTCCATACTTTCAACAGCTTACACATTTTGAGACAGCCAAGTGCATACGCTTTCTGGGACGATTGAGTGCTCACAGAAGCCTACCTTCTCCGCCACCTTCGTTCTCCTAAAAGACCCTAAGGCAACAAGCGAGCCCTTACGGCCGTTTACTACCTTCCCACCTCCCAGATTCAAGAAGACCTCACGTCTCTCTTACATCTGGGCCAAACACTCAAACTCTTTCTCTCTCTCTCTATTTTCAGTTTCTTCCTTTTGAAGACTGTTTTACTGACTTGAGCGTTGGAGTATTTTCGGTGGGACAACTTTCCGCCGATAACGCTGACCTCTTGTTCATTTTAGTGGTGTGCAGGATTCATACGCAGTGAACGGAGCCGGTTCAAACCATCCAGAAGAATCCGAATTTGTTCGAAGTCGGATCCAGGTACGCATCAGTATGTTAAAAAATTGGTAAAATTTGAATAAAAAATTATGTAATTTATTAAAGAATTAAGAATATTTTTTTTTCAGATTGAGAAGATACAAGAATTATGCGAAATTGTATATAGTTTTTATGTGTTTACATATCAAACAATTATAATAAGTTTAGCTGTAATATATTATGACATATCTTAATATACTGTAATAGTGATCGAGGTTTGAACGTATCATTTGGGGGTGAAAGCGGCGTTCGGTCCCGTCTATAGGGATACATATATGACGGCCTATTTACGAATATTAAATAATAATGTAAGGCCTTTAATTGTATAATAATAAGTATAACTAAAATTTTAATTATCCGCTCTTTTAGTCGAAAAGACTCTACTGGCCTTTGGTTCTTAAGAATTTGTATAATTGAATATGAATTTCATAGTACAATCTAAATAAGAACAGAAAAAGAAAATTAAAAAGTTGTACATATTTGTCATGAAATTTATGACATTTCATATGTGTTGGATTCCAATACTGGGGCCCATGAAACACAGCCCAAAAGGAAGGCCCAAAGATGCGCCCACAGACCAAGAAAATAGGCTAGCCCAAGAAGCGACAAAAATACGAGAGGCCCATTCCACCAATAGGAGCTCGAGGACGCCACAAGGGGCTGACGTCATCAAGGAAATTCGAGAAACATCCGAGGACCCTAGCCCCACGAACCCGAGGACTAGGAAAAGGACCAGAGGACCTTTTAATAGACGAGGACAACCTTGGCGCCTCCACACAAGAAGCCAAAATGACCAAGTATATCAACTCAGATGGTACACTGTGACCAAGAAGCCCGAGGACATCAGAAATTCTTTCAAGCCCCAGATTAATCCGAGAGGTCAGCAACGACCTGAGGACTCTCCACAAGGAATCAAAGATCCTTCAATCATTAAGAGAGCAGTTAACGTTCGAGAGCTGTCTCCCTCAACGAGTCCGCGTACTCACAAAGGGACAAGACACGCAGCTTAAGGATGATGACTCTATCTCATAAATGGTCGAAAGCGCCAACTCAGCATCTTCACTATTACCAAGAAGCACGCGCCATCATGAAAAATCCAACGGCTCATGCAAGTCGGATATGCAAAACTAGCATCACTGACGCGTTGTAACTACAGAGCAGGCGCCGCCTCCACAGAGCTGGTGACAGGTGTCCCTGACACACCGCACCGAAGGGTCTGTGGCAGGCGACTCTGACACCCGAGCATGCCTGACACAGCCAGCGGGGCAGGTGGACAGCTTTCCAACGCGCCTGACGCAGCCAGCAGGGTAGGTGGACAACCTCCAAGCCATACACCGGCTGCCACGTGGACTACTCTTAAGGGATATTCTTCCACTATAAATACCTAGCAAAGACTTTGAGCAAGGGGCTATTTCTCCTTTTTTCAGGTGAGAAGGAAAAGGTTCTTGAGAAACAAAAAGGAGAGAGCTTTCAAGGGAGAGAGGCTAGGAAGAGAAAGGGAAGATACTGCCACAAACTTATATTTTGTAACTCTTCTATCCATAGTGAAGCATCTTTCAGGCCATTGAGCCTTGTAGTTTTTCCTCCTCATTTAAGAAGGATGTTTTTCACGTAAGCCCCGGTGTTTTTTTCTCCCCTCTACATCTTTACACCCTCAAGTATTTGTGTTGCACTGGACCTCGAAATTTGGAACGCAACAATATGAATTTGATTTACTACTCATTCCAGTATATTTTTATATAAATTATATGTTTAATTATAGAATTATATATTTTGTTAAATTTTTAGCTCACTCTTATCTTTATTTTTTTTACTAATCCCATTTAGATTAGTAGTTTGGATACTTTCACGATGAGTAGAATTGAAGGAAGAGACATCCAAAAATATCAGGAATAGGAATATTGGTAATCTGATAATATATTTAATTTTTGATCACTAGTTTAATGTTTATACTATTTAGACAAAGGTTTTGTATAAAAGATAATATGATATTGTACATGTGTTAACTCTGATTTATATTATTTAGACGTATCTCCTTACGTATATTTTAATATCCTGTTATAGTCGGTGTTTCAAAACCATTTTCGGGTGTGACATCGTTCGGGTCAATAGTGATATTGACGTAAAATTCATATCCTTTGTTAATTTGGACTTATTATTTATTAATAAAATGATCGTATTAATTACTATAAGACAATTGGATATTAGAATATGACAGACATGATGCTCTAATATACAAATAATCTCATATTTAGTTGGCGTTGAAGATAATATCATATTATCATAATTGATAATCTATCCATCTGACAGCAGATCTATTTTAGTAGTACAATTTCTTGGCTAGGCCAGTATTTACTTGTCTTCCTTTTGATAAGTCACTTCTTATTTTTATATTTGGTTACTTTATTGTATAAAATAATTATTTTTGAAAGAATAAATATTATTTCAAATTAAGGAATAAAAAATATCTAATTTTTTTAGTGTTATTTATTTCTTTTATCCAATGAATAATTATATATAAAAATATTATCATTTTACCTATAATATTTTTAAAATTTATGCCATTATTCAAAACTTTAAATTATTTCTCTTACTATTACTGCATACAAAATACTAAAAATACTAAAAAGTTAATTTTTAGTTATTCTAAATGATTAATCAAATATGAGAATCATAATTTTTAACTTTATTTTTTATTTTATTTTCTGTAAGTAATTATTTTATTCCAATCATATTCAATTTAAATAATCAAATATGCCATAACAATTTATATTTAGCATAGGCCTATTTCTCATAAAGTCAAAAATAATACTTTTTAAAAAAGGAAAAATAATTAATAATAAAGCATTCAATTAAAATTTAATTAAAGTATTTATAATGTTAAAATATTTTTAGTAAGTTTTTATTAATTTTTTTAAAATAAAATAAATATTGGATGAAATTTAATAAAGCATAACCTTTCTTTTATGAAATCACTGTAACAAAAGCAAAAGGCCATTCGAAAAATTTTATGGCCTGTTAAACGAGTAAAGAACCGTGACTGTTTTTTTGAAAATTTTCAAGAAAATAAAAAAAATTAAAAATATATTTAATTTTTTCTGCTTTTCCATTTTAAAAATTAAAAAAATTGAGTTTTTAAGTTTTTCTTTCCAAACCAAAACTTAGAAATTCAGAAAATATTAAAAGATTTTTTTTTAGAATTTTTCACGAACTATAACATAAATTTTTTTATATTATTTTAAACCTTAGTTATGTAACAATGTTTTAAAATTATGTAATTAAAAATATTATTTTATAAGTTCATAAAATATGAAAATGCATATTTATTAAATAATAAAATTTTAATCCAATTTATAACTAAATTTATTTATATGTTTAAAATATTTATTGAAATTAAGATTTTATAAAAATTATTAAATTGATATGAATTATACTTACACATTTAAAAATATAATTTGATAGGTCTAGTATGAATATGGATTGATATCAACAAAGACCAATCAACATCAATGGGGTCCAATTGGCAGGCAAGCCCCACCTGGCGGTGGGGTCTGGGAGATTTGGAGCAGGGTCCACTAAGCATTATTGACACTCGCCCAATCGCCATCCACCTATGCCTCTCTCAAAATGGCCATAGATTGGCAGCGCAAGAGGCATCGACTCAAGATATGTCAGCCAATAGGGGATGAGGTTAACTCTGTCAAGCCGTAGCTCCTGCTGTCTTACAATAGTTCAACAAATCCAAACAAAAATCAATCAGGCTCGTGCCAGCTAAGCCTAGCGATGGTCCTCGCGCTACCATAAGGTGACAGCTGATACCGTTGGCCACCGCCACCTCTCAACGGCTGACGAACTCAGGTAGAACACCTATCACAAGTTCCTGCACCCAAAGGCCTCCTCCATGAAGCCTCCATATACCTTCTCCAATAATGGAGAAGGAGAGGATCCATGATCTAAAACCTAGCATCCAAAAACTCTCGAAGCGTTCAAGAGCCATCGCGTTCCAAGCTTCGAACCCATGTACGAGCAGAAAGGACATGCTCTCTTCCCTCCGTAATTTCCGTTTCAACCTGACAATATTAGTGAGCCACTCACAGCAGTGCGCTAAAGGAGCCCGAGCCACCTCCCCTAATCATTCGCACTCCGTACATATTAGCATCTGTGTAACCTCCATCACGTTTACCTTCACGCTTGTATTTTTTCATCCCGGGAAATGATTCTAACTTGGGCGTCAGAGTGTTTATGGTGGGAAAACTCCCCACCATCCTTTAACCACTTATTTGTAGTTTATAGTGCGCCGGGCCTAGGTTAAAAGACACAAAGACTAAACCTGTTTGAGATCGATTCGATGCGATGAATCCGAAGGCCTCCTAATCTGTATGAGAACCCGGACTTAAGGACACATCATTGACGCCGTCTGTGGGAAAGATAACAAAAGTCTAACCACCTGCCATCACATCCAACCTTCCATTCAGAAGATGGTCAACACTAGAGTGCAAACCAGCATACCCGTAAGGGACACTGCTGCTCACAGCGACGACCTCTCCATGGGTAGCCATGCTGGCGAGCAACTCGTGCCAGAGGTGAGCAAGCTGGCAGCTTACGTGGCCGATATGAAGCAAATGCTTCAGGTACTGTGCACTTAGGTTAGCGTGCAATGGATGGGAGCTCCTCCCCTAGGGCCGCAGACATCAACCTCTAGACGGAGGGGACATGGGGTGAGGACCCCAGCAGCAAGAATAACTAGGCCTAATGATACTAGGGCCCAGGCGGCCTTAGGAAGTGGGGCCCAGACATCAACTTAGAGCCTCCCGAGTAGGGAAGCGTCTGAGGAGAGCCAGGAGCGGCGAAATCCCAGCAACTCTTGCAGTGACAGGAGGCTCGTGACCAGAGGAGAGGGCTCATATAGTGCGCAACCGCCCCGCACGAGCAATTGCCGCAACTTGCATGCCCCTCGGAGAACTTCGAGCTTAGAGATTTCATCCACACCAAGAGGAGTGGATCCATCCCTCAGATAGAAGAGAGGGTAGAGAAGATATGGCAGCACGTGTTTAAAAGGGAAGCTGGGCAACAGGCGCTCAACTTGAGGAGGTTGTCATTCGCCATGGACATCCGGATGCAACCGCTTTCCCTTAAATTCAAGATGCAAGCACTGGACGCATACAACGGAAGTACAGATCCAATAGGCCACCTAGACTACTTTCAGACGCTACTATCCTTTCATGGGGTTATCAAGGCCACCATGCACCAGTGTTTTCCTCTAACGCTCAAAGGGGACGCCAGGCTCTGGTTCTACGGCATCTGGTCCAACTCCATCCGATTATTCGATGAGCTCGCCGACTGCTTCTTCTACCAATTTGCCTCTAGCAGGAGAGAGGAGAAACAACACTGGCATCTTGTCACCTCCAACAGAAGCCTGAGGAGAGCTTAAAGAGATTCCTAAGTCGCTTCACCACAAAAGCTCGCTAAATCCCCTAACTCTCCGACAAGATGAAGTTGAGCGCCTTCATCTCCACGCTGACAGTTGGGGAGTTCTTCAAGCACTTGGCGCATTAATGCCCCCAGACCTTCTGGGAAGTAGAGGCCATCGCTCAGGCCTATATTGCAGCCGAGGAGGCCAACAAAGAAAAACATCCTGAACCCATGGACCGACAATCGGAAGGTCCAATAGTGGGGAAGAAGAGAAATGGAGATGATGGCTGATCTCGGGAACCTCATAAGCAGCCACAATGTGAGCCAAGTGTCTGAAGGGAGTTCAGGCCCTTGGCTCTAACGCCTCTGATCGACACTCGGTCAAATATTCTAATACAGATTCGGGATGAGAAGTTCCGAAAGTAGCCCAAGGTGTCGAAGAAGCTAGAGGCCAGAGATCAAACAAAATATTTCCATTTTCACCGGTCTCTAGGACACACCACTAAAGACTGATGGACTCTACAGAAGGAGATTAAAGACCTGATCCACTGGGGGGTACCTCACACAGTTCCTGAGATGCACGGAGTAGGCCCTGAGGCGTTCGACGATGAGGCCAGGGATCAACTGAGGAATCGTGTTGCTATCGATGGCATTGGCATGATTTTGAGTAGGTCGACCAAAAGCGACTGCTAGGATCAACCCAAAGCCGCATCCAGCAGCAAGAGAGTGAGGGTAAGGGATTGGATTGATATAATTAGTTTTAGTGATGACAATATGACTCATGTAACTTTCCCTCATTTCGACTCTCTCATTGTACATGCCCTCGTTTTAAATGGTACATTAGACTACCAGTTAAAACGAGTTTTCATCGATAATGAAAGCTCTTATAATTTATTGTATCTCGATGCATTTTTAAACTTGGACTAAAAATGAACCAGATGAGAGTAGTCGAAGGTCCTCTATACGGCTTGAATGATGAGCCAGTGCCCATAAATGGAGAAATCTAGCATGAAGTTAAGATGGGGACTCACCCGCATACGGTTACGTGAGCGTTGACAATCCTTGTCATCGATCTACTGTCGGTCTACAATGCAATTTTGGGCTAACCATTCCTGACTACCTTTGGCACGTTGACATCGATCCTTACTTGAAGTTTTCAACTCTGTATGGGATAGAGGAGGCACTGGCGACTAGATGATGGGACAGACAAGTTACCTATCTCAAGTCACTCTAGCCGCCCTTAGTCGGCCAGCAGAGGACCTTAACTTCCATGATGAGTCCATGCTACAATAGGCCTAGCCAGAGAGTCAAACAGAGTCGTTCCCCTTAGACCCCAACAAACCCAAGAAATGCATACAAATTCACAACTCCATTTCGACGTCAGTCCACGACCAACTCATAAGCATCCTCAAACAGAACTCTGACGCTTTTGCATGGACTCCTATCGACATGCTCAGGATCCTAACTGAAGTAATGGTCCACAAGTTGGGCCTCGATCCCAATCATAAGCCTGTGTGGTAAAAGTACATGAACCACTCTCTTGAAAAGCTGATCGTAATAAAGGAGGAAGTAAAGAAACTACTCAACGCGGGATTTATAAGGAAGGTCTAGTACCCTGATGACTGTTGAACGTTGTCTTTGTAAAGAAGAGAAACGGGAAGTGGCGAATTTGCATTGACTTTACTGACGTGAACAAAACTTGCCCAAAGGATAGCTTGCCACTACTAAGGATCGATCAACTAGTGGACTCCGCGTCTGGGAACAAGCTCCCAAGTTTTATAGATGCCTACTCAGGCTACAACCAAATATGGATGAGCCCAAATGATGAGGAGTATACATCTTTCATGACCGACCAAGGAACCTCTTGCTACAAGGTTATGTTCTTTAGTCTAAAGAACGTTGGCTCTAACTATCACCGGTTGGTGAACAAGATCTTCGAAGCCCAGATTGGATAGAACATTGAGGTGCATGTAGACGACATACTCGTCAAAAGGAGAGCCACTCATGACCATGTGTGTGATCTGGCCGAGACCTTGAGGTCCTTTGGGCTCATAATGAAGCTCAACCTAACCAAGTATGTATTCGGGGTGATATCTAGAAAATTCCTAGACTTCATAGTGTTCCAATGCGGCATCAATGCGAACCTGGAGAAGATAAGAGCCATCCTTGACATAAGCCAACCGCGGACCGTGAAGGAGGTCCAAAAGCTCACAAGTAGGATTGTCGCCGTTTCGCAGTTCTTAGCCAAATCGGCAGAGAAGTACTTGCCATTCTTCAAGGCCTTGAGGGAGACGAAGGCAAAGGGATTCTAGTGGACCACTGAGTGCAAGTCTGCATTCCACGAGCTCAAAGAATACCTCTCCAACCCTCCACTCCTAACCTCACCTTCGGAGGGCGAAGACTATACCTTTATTCGGTGGTGTCCGATACGGCCCTGAACTTGGTCCTTATTCGTTAATAGGGAGATGTGCAATGACCCATGTACTACATTAGCAAGCTGCTAACAGACATGGAGTCTCTCTACCCCCATATCGAAAGGATAGCTTTGGCCCTCATCTACTCTGCAAGAAAGTTGCAGTCTTATTTCCAGGTCCATCGCATCGTCGTGCTAACTAACTAACCACTCAAGAGAATCCTTCAGAAACTAGAGACATCTGGGTGCCTGGTCAAGTGGGCCATATAGTTAGGCGAGTTCGATGTAAAATTTCGTCCTCGGTAGACCCTAAAGAGCCAGGCCCTTGTAGACTTCGTAACCGAAATGACAACCCCTGCGCTCGACGCCCCAACCAAGTTGGTGACGCAAGCATAGCGAACGCACTAATATGGACCCTTCACGTTGACATTCATCCACACAAGAAGGGAGGGGACCGACATCATTCTTACGTCTCACGATAGATCAGAGATAAAATACTTACTGGCGCTCGAATTCTTGGCGACCAACAACATTACAAAATACGAAACCCTCATCACAGGACTCAGGCTAGCCAAGGAATGCTGAGTAAAGGCATTGGTCATCTACAGTGACTCAGAACTAGTAGTCAACCAATTCTATGAAACTTTTAAGGTGTCAAACCGATAGCTAGTCAAGTACCTAGCCAAAGCAAGGGCTCAAGCCCAAGCATTTGAGAAAGTCGAGAAAGTGCACATCCTGAGGACAGAGAACTGGAAGGTTGACCAGCTAGTCAGGGTAGCAGCAATGGGTTCTCAGGAGCAGTACGCCAGAAGAATGCAGGAAATCCTAGCCACACCCAGCATTGACGACCTAGAGCACGAAATGTTGCAAGTGACCGAAGGAGACAATTGGATGACCCTATACCAAAAGTACCTGATGGACAGAATGTTGCTAGAGAACGTGGGGAATGCCAAGCACATAAAGGAGACCGCCGGTTAGTATGCAATCATTGATGGGAGACTATATCGATGAGGATACTCGACCCCTTACCTAAAGTGCCTCTTGCCTGAAGAAGCCGAATATGCGCTAGGTGAGGTGCACCTCGACGTATGTGACTCGCACATCGGAGGGAATAATCTTGCATTCAAGGTCATATGATAGAGTCTGTACTGGCCCACAATGAAGTAAGATGCCATAGATTTCGTCAAAAGGTGCAAGATGCCAAGTCCACGGATTCATAAGCCACCAGCCACACACGACGCTACAAAGCCTATAGGCACCCTGGCCATTCGCACAATGGGGGCTCGATATCCCTGGGCCCATCCCTTAGTGTTTGGACAGAGAAAATTTCTCATTATCGGAATCGACTACTTCACCAAGTGGGGCTATGCCACTCCCTGGCAAGCATAATTGAGTAGAACGCAACAGATTTTATCTGTCAGAGCATTGTTTGTCGGTTTGGGATTCCTAAGGTCATAATGATCGATAACGGAACCCAATTCACCAGCAAGTGATTCACCAAATACTGCGAGCTTGCACGTCAGATTGGTCCACATGTCCATGGTATACCCCAAGGCGAATGGCCAAGTCAAAGTGACTAACCTGACGTTGCTGCACGGTTGAATACTAAGCTTGAAGATACAGAGGGCTCTTGGATAGACGAGTTACCATCCATGTTGTGGTCATACCGGATGACGACGTGGGAACCAACGTGGGAGACACCCTTTAGTCTATGCTACGGGGCTGAAGCGGTCATCCCCATTAAGGTTGGGCTGCCCAATCTGCGGATAAAATGCTTTGACCACACCAGCAACTCCCAACGGTTAGAGAGCACCTCGACTTGCACCCGAAAACCCGTGACGTGGCACGCTTAAGGACAGGGCCTACCACAGGTGTTGCTCGGTACTACAATAAGCGGGTGAAGACTCCCCAAATTAGGAAGGACCGTTCCTCGTCTCGGTGATCCTCAAGAACAGGGTGTTCAAACTGTGTACCCAGGACGGCAAATTGGTCCCTCAGTTTGGAATGCCACCCACATCTGGAAGTAATACCAATGATCCTTGATCATGCCTAGGTAAGGTTCACATTCAAGATCTAGGGTGCTTGTACATGTATCATGTTCTCATTAATAAAATCATGATTTCCATTCCTTCTGTCTAACTGTTCGTGTGAGTGCGTGCATGCTTGCTATCTCAAAAAGCAAAATGGCCTAGACTGCCCCTAAATAAAGAGGACGATCGTCCCCCTATGAGAAAAACCTTGGCTCCATGCTGAGTGACCCAAACATGGTCGAATTTTGATCTTAGATTCCGTGCCAAAAGTCCCATTCACGGCCAAAAAACCATGGCTTCGTGCCGAGCTGCCCACACGCGGTCGAACTTCAAACTTCAGCTCTATGCCGAAAGGCCCTTTAGCGGCCAAACACCTTGGACTCGTGCCAAGCGACCCAATCGCGGTCGAATAATCAGGCATGGGGGCTCCAGTTGCCCCCAATAAGACGGCTGCTAAAACCTTCGAGGGCCTAAATGGTTGGTGTGTGGCGATCTTCTTTCGAAGAAGAGAGCACCATTAGTCAACAATGGCTGGCGGGCTAGGACTATGCGCACATAAGCAACGATGCCCCATGAGGAGCCAAGCGCCGAAACGGTATTGTGCTGACAATGACCTAAGATCCCGAGTCCAGCTGCTGTGGCCTAAAAACCTAGCTGCCCTTACAAGACTCCACCAAGGGTGTGCAGTGACGTCCAACCCACTGGACAAGGCATCCAACTAAGCGTGAGATGTGACGATATCCTCCACTGAGAATGATCATAGCGCGAACATCTCCCAAAGCAAGCCACGGTGAACAATAGCAAAACAGCTTAGCCGACACAGTGAAAGAAATGACACACAGAAGTAGCGATAGGTGATGACACAGGTGGAAAGAGAGAATGTATTTTCAATGATTGTTCAAAACAAGAATTACAAGGCCGCTTGAGAATCTACAAAATGAAAAATGTACAAAGGGTCTAGCTGCCCTAAGTGTGTGAAGGCCCTACCTCCTCTAAGAAGTCAGTTAGGAGAAAGCTTTCCCGGACTCCATCATTCCTCGGATAAAAAATCCCCTCAGAGATGCCCAAAATTGCCACAGACTCTATGCAGCGACAAAGACGTATGCCATCCCAGAACCGTATGTCCAATACTCCTGACATCTCCCCCAGAGCAAGCTGGCCTCGTAAGTCAACTTCAGCATGGGCACTTCAAGTGCAGAGCTATGGTCACGGGCCACCTGCAGCTCACTCTTCAGCCGTTTGATCTCATCTAGGTCCTAGGCCCTCTCCTCTCTCAATGTAGACAGCTCCTATCTTAGGGCCTACATTATCCTCTCAGCACCGCGCCACAGCCTACACGGCCTCCTCCCGAGTATAACGAATGAGCTCATCCCATTGAAAGATGACTGTCTGGATGAGGCGGACTGCAATCATGCTCTGCAATAAAGGGAAAAAGAGATAGAAAGCTCGTGAGTCTAGGCCACGTGGGAACGTATTGCATAAAGGAAAATGACAAATGCATCCCCCATTCGGCAGATGAATAAGACTTACCTCGATGAAGGGCTCTTCCACAATGCTGTGGGAATCTAGAGCAATCAAGGCTGCGGGCACGCTTGGGGGCTTTGGATGCATGGCGACCTCCTCCCTTTTGTCCTCTGGGGCCTCACCAGCTAGAGGTCTTGTAGCTGCCCCCTCAGATGTGCCTGCCTCTGCGGTGAGCTCAGGTTCCACGACCAAAAGCACCGGTGACCCCATAGTCGGAATGACATAAGTCTCTGGAGCAACCGCTAGATCAGCATCGAGCTCAAGATCCACAATCTCAACAATGGCCGCCTGTGCTGACTTAACAGGCTTGGCAGCACCAACTGCTACTTCCTTAATGCCCACAGCAATTTCCTCCATGGCAGGTTCAGCCAACAATTCCCCATGAGAGGACCCCACAACAATATCGGCGAGAGAACCTGGCGCAGGCCCCTCAGCCAGGGGATACTCAATGAGGGGAACACCGTATTACGCCAAGGTGACAGCTGGAATCGGTGAGGGGTTAGCGGCTCCCTCCGATGGTTGGGATTCTAACTTCGGTGGCGCCGAGGTGGCTCCAACTAGCGATGGCGGGACTTGCCCAAAGCGTCTGACAAAATTAAGGCCCTCTTGCTTGAAGTGCCTCTAGCCCGTTTTAGCCTCTCCACAGCCGCCAAATCCTCATCCGAGGAGGACGCCAAGGAAGAGGAGGAGTCATGCGGCTCAGGCAACTCACAAGAAAGCCTTTGGATGATTAGAGCTCCAGCCTTCCACTTTTGGGCAGCTGCCTACGTCACATCGCCCGCCGGTTCCTATCTAACGGCTGCAAAGACCTCAGATATCAGATAGTACCCATTGACACAGAAGGTCTGAATCTCCTCCAAGATAAGGCCCGTCAACACCTTCTCTTTGCCCGCTTCCTTCTAGCACACCTTCTCTATGAGGTACTCGCTCACAAAGCCCCAATTGTTGGGAATATCCCACTTAGGGGGGCCGCCAAGAAGAAGAAGTGATCCTTCTAATTTTTCATGGAATTAGGATTTGTCCCGCAGAAATGAAAGTCAGGGCGAGGCGACATGGAACTCCAGTCATCCGACTGGTTGAAGCGGAAGATCACCTTCATTGATTGGGGACTAAACGCAAAACCATGAAGGTGAACAAAGACACACATGAACACCAGATAGCGCACGGCATTGGGATGCAATCGTGCCAAAGGGACACCCAACGCCAAGAGGATCCCATGCAGGTCCAATGCCACTAGGAAACGAAGCCCACCCTTTAAGTGAGACTCATAAATAGTAATAAAGCCCTCAGGAGGCACACAAGCTCTACCGTCCTCACCAGGAAGGAGATGGGCCACATCGTTGGGGATGCAATACTTGGCTATCAAGGCTGTAACAGCGCTCACCGTAAGGACTGATTTGATCTCGCCAACTCTTTGGTGAATCGCGAGAGGCACAAGATCTATCTTCTTTTCCATTGATGTGTGAAGCAAGAGAATTCAAAGTGAAAGTGACTGGAAAAATGAAGGGTTTAAATAGGCGGCCACAAAGGGCCTCAAACGACATCGTGCATGAAACTCGAAGGTTGTCCTCAATGATGGTCGTGACATGCATCCTTTCAGCAGGGCACAACGTGTTTATCCAAGTCAGCCCATCATGGTGCCTGACATACAGCCCTATGACTCGCGCTACAGCCGTTAGCCAAATCCTAACTGTCACAACAAGCAATTAATGCGAGGACGCAGGTCATCTGGAACTGCGATGCGGCAGCTCTTCCGACATCCACACCGAAAGCATCACGTTAGGCGTCCAAAAGCAACATGTTACAACAAACAAATCATTCTATCGAAAAGAAACTTTATTAATTAAAGTTTCTTTATAGCTAAAGTTAGCCGGTGGCCTCAAAGTACAACAAATGCTATCTACACCTGTCATGCTTTGCAGGATCCGAACTTGGGGGCAAAGTCAGCTCCGAGCACGTGCGGCCTCTCACGTTTTGAGAATCTAACAAGCCCGTAGGGAAGCTAGGCACCACCAGGAAAGCTATCCCTTGGCTCAAGCGAATCCCGTCCTCGAATCGCCCCTCCAACATCGGGGCTAATTCTTCTGGATGGATCCTCGACCTTAGCTCGGCCTCTAGTCGTGTCTGCGCACTGAGATCATCCCAGAGTCGCTCTCGACACAGTTGAAGCTCCCCCAGAAGAGTCACAATTTGACTCTGAGCTTGTGCATTGACATCAGCTAGCGGCGACGACCTTGCCCTTGACTCCAACAAAGCTTGTTCAAAGTAAGCCACCCGCACCCGACTCTGTTCGACTTCAGCAACAGCAACCTGTATCTGACGTTTAGCCTCCTCAACTGCCCATTGGTCGCGATAGATCAATCAACAAACTCCTTAGGCCCCTGATGTTGAGAGAAATTGGAAGCCCCTTCAGACTCAAAGCTTGGCGGCACCCTCAAGAACCTCACCAATCCAAGGACTGACGGCTCTGAGTAGCAGCCTTCCACTGCCACTACAGTGGAATCCACCTCATCAATCCCTCTTGGCTCTTTTTCCTCCCATATTGATTCCTCAGTGGGGGGCGCCAACTCGGAAGAAGAGGACAATCCCACTGGCCAGACTGACAACCCTAGGGAGTAATCGCGCCACTCAATTGCCATTATGAGGATCAGAGTCTGACAAGAGAAAAAGCAACTGCTAACTCAGGGCTAGTGCCTCATAATGGTGAGTGAATGCCAAAATAAGGAGGGAGCCTTGGCATTTAAATAGGTAAAGCTCCTCAAAGGAAACACGTCATTTGACAAAGACGAAGCAACTTCCTACCCAACGAGACTCTCCCACATGGCAACGCCCTATAGCATCGCACTTTCTCGAAGAAGAATGATTACGACGTGACAACTCTGCGGCTCTCATTGCAATAAATGCACAAAGGTGACCTAATGGACGCGACCTCACTCAATGGTGTTCCGTTACTCGAGAAAATAATGCGAGTGGAGCAAGACCCCAAATGGCTGCCATCCGGTCTTCCCATTGATGGTTCGAGCACGGACTCAAGGGATGGCCTTCGGAAAGCCCAATCACAACATGCTCGCCCCATAAAATGGATGAATGCATGTGGCGGCGAGAGAGACCTTCAGCACTTGAGTCATACCGAGCAGGAGTGAAGAAACGAATTTTAGTGACACCAAAAATAAAGGCAAATATAAATGTTTTTATTCATTGAAGTTTTCTTTACAAAGTACAAGGCCTGCATCAGTGCAAGTGCAAAGAAAATAAAAATGAAGTAAAATACAAGAAGCAGGAGAAGACGCGACACACATTGGGAGGGCTCGATCTAGAGCAGAAACACACCCAAGGAGAAAGCTCTCCCCAATAGCATCACCGTAGCGTCGATTCCCTGCAGCAGGCGAATTGAATGCCATTCCATTGCTGAAGGTGAGTCCAATAAAGCCACAGCAAGAAAAGAGCCTCTGCCTGGGATCAACCATCGAAGTTGTGACTTCGGGAAATATACCAAATGCTCAACACTGCAAGGACCCAGGAATATGCCTCATCCAGCAAGGACCTGGAGAAGACAAGCAACTGAAAGAGCGAGAGACAGAACATTTCCCAAGGTCAGAGACCATGAGTCAGAGTTCAAGCCCTCGACGCTCCTCCAGAGGTTATACATCCCGGCCAAGCGGAGAGAAGGCGCATGACAATTATAGAATGGCCAAGCCACCCTCGTTACAATGAGAAAGTGTCCATAAGAAGGGCATGACGATAGGCTTTAAGAGCAGCTACGAGTCTTCCGCAAATCCATCCAATTCCCATGCGGAGCTCCACGGAGTGTAAGACAAGCCAAGGACCCTGCATTGCTTCACCGGTGAAAGAATAAGCTTAGGTCCCCAAAGTATAGGGACCCCCTAATTTATAGCCACACAGAGAACCAAGCGAGCTCCCCAGGGGGCATCCTGCCCAACGACCGTCAATCGAAAAATAGAAAAGGCATCAATGTTGAGTCAAGTCTCAGGCAGGGAAACTTGCCCGACAGAGCACCAAATCTCTACGATGCCTCTGAAAAGATGTATATTCGTATGGGGAAGGAGCGACGCCCTTGGGAGCTAAAGATTGGTGTTCCTTGAGAAGGAATGCCTGAGCTGGCAGCCCAAGGCCCATCATTCAACATGCCAGGATTCGATAGTGGGCCGACCCTAGGCATGGAGGGCTAGTGATGGGTCTAGTATGAAAATGAGTCGATATCAACGAGTCCCAACTGACATCAATGAGGCCCAACCGGCAGGCAGGCCCCACTAGGCGATAAGGCCCGGGAAACTTGGAGCAAGGCTTACTTAACGTTCCTAACACACGCCCAATTGCCATCCACCCACGCCTCTTTCAAAACGGCTATAGACTGGCGTAGGGGGTGCCGACTCAGGATATGTCAACTAATGGGGGATGAGGTCAACTCTGGTGAGCCGCAACTCTGCTGTTCCATAATAGTTCAACCAATCCAAATAAAAGTCAACCAAACTCGTGTTGGTCATGCTTGGTGACGGTCCCTGTGCCACCACAAGGTGACAACTGATACCGCTGGCCACTGCAAACTGTCATCTACCAGTGAACCTTGGTAGGCCACTTGTCACAAGTTTCCATACCCGAAGGCCTCCTCCACGAAGCCTACATATATCTTCTCCTATAATGGAGAAGGAGAGGATCCACGATCTAAAACCTAGCATCCAAAAACTCTCAAAGTGTTCAAGAGCCATCTTGCGCTAAGTTTTGAACCCAAGTACAAGGAGGAGAAAGGATAAGCTCTCTTCCCTTCATAGTCGCTGTTTCAGCACGGTAATAATAGTGAGCCACTCACCACAGTGCACTAAAGGAGCCCGAGCCTCCTCCCTTGATCATTTGCACTCCTTTCATATTAGCATCCGTGCAATCCTATCACGTTTACCTTCACGCTTACATCTTTCTATTCTCGGAAAAAGATTTCTGACTTGAACGTCGGAGTGTTTACGGTGGGAGAACTTCCCATTGTCCTCTGACTTATTATTTGTAATTTATAGTATGTAGGGCTCAGGTTGAAAAATATAGATATCAGACATGTTCGAGATCGATCTAATGCGATGAATCGGAAAACTCCATAATTCATATGAGAACCCGGACCCAGGGACGTATCACAATTATTAATATAAAAATTAAAAATATGATCTTTTAATGAATAGTTAGGTTATTTGATAATGACGATATTTTAATTATATTTTAATATTTTTTATAACTTAATAAAATATTATATATTACTAATTTAATAAAAAACAAACTAACTATTTTATAAAAATTTAAAAGCTTGCTATTAAAAAAAATATATGTCATTAATATATACTTTGACTTATTAATAATTAAACACATATGTGATACCATAAAAAGTTATATATTAGTAAACTTAGAATTGAGTAATAATTTTATCATAATAAAACTAAACATGAGTTTAACTCAGTAATTTATTGAGTTTAATTCAAATGAGTTAAATTCATATTTTTAATAAAATAATAGTTAATGATTAAATATTAAGTACAATATTGTGTGTATAACATATGTAGATAGTGTCATTTTATATAATAAATTATAATTAAAAAAACACATTCGGCATACAATTTATTATTAAGCGCTATATAATTTTTTTACGACTTTCAATGATTTTGAAATAAATTATCGTAAAATAAATTTGATTAATTAATCTATTACAAATTGATGGGTCTAGTAACTATGGGCCCAATGGGCCAAGCCCCGCGGTAAGTTTACAATTCAATATAATTCTTTTAAAGTAAAAGTTTCACATTACTTTTGGAGAAATAGTGTATGTACAAATCTCACTATAAAAGTAAGCACCTTCAAACTTTGAAGGACAAGTTGGAGAAGCTCGAAGAAGCTTCATAACGCTCCGGATGGCTCAGAAAAGGGCGTAACCGTTGTTAGTTAATCTCCAACAAGAGCGGGATGGCGGCCAGGAGGCCACCAGCCCTCTTCTTGTCATAAGGCTATTAGCCCTCCTCCCATCCAGAGGCCACCTGCCCTCCGCTGCCAGGAGGCTGCCAACTCTCTTCCCACCATGAGGCCTTTAGCCCTTTTCTTGTCCGGAGGCCATCAGCTCTTTACTACTAGGAGGCCATCAGCCTTCTTCCCGTTCGGAGGCTCTCAGCCCTCTTTCCGTCCGGAGGCTCTTAGCTCTCTTATTGTCCAGAGGCCATCTGTCTTCCACCGCTAGGGGGATCTCAGCACTCCTTCCTTCCGGAGGCCCTCAACCCTTCGTCTCGAAGTCAGGAGCACTCCGTCCCAAGAGCCCTCTGTCTTGGGGCCACGAGACCTTTGTCCTGGAGACAGGAGCCCTCCATAGGAGCACTCTGTCCAAGGAGCCTTTCGTCCCTGAGTCAAGAGCACTCCATCCCGGAGTCAGGTGCCCTCCGTCCTAGGAGCCCTCCATTCCAGGAGCCCTCCGTCTCGGAGCCAGGGGAATTCCGTCCCAGGAGCCCTCCGTCCTAGGAACGCTTTGTCCTAGGAGCCCTCCGTCCTAGGAGCGCTTCGTCCTAAGAGCCCTCTATCTCGGAGTTAGGAACACTCCATCCCGGAGCCAGAAGCCCTCTATCTTGGAGCAAGGAGCACTCCGTCCCGGAGATAGAAGCTTACTGTCCAAGAGTCAACCATCTGCTTGGATAACCATCATGTTGACCCACCAGTGTAGCTTAGTCCTTCTCCTCTAAGCTACCCTCCACGAGCACACCACTAAGTTGCTCCTCTATGGGGCAAACCTCTAAGCCGTTCACCGTGGGCGCACCTCAAAGCCGCCCTCTGCAGGTGTTCCTCAAAGCTGCCCTCCACGGGTGCACCTTAAAGTTGCCCCTCTGCTGAGCACACCTCTAAGCTGCCTCTCTACTGGGCACACCTCTAAACCGCCCCTCTGCGGGCACACATTTAACCCGCCCTCTACAGGCGCATCTCAAAGTTACCCTCTACTGGGCGCACCTCTTAACTGTCCTTGTAGGTGCACCTCAAAGCCGCGCCTATATGGGGTACACCTTTAAGTCACCCTCTGCAAGTGCACCTCTAAGCCACTCCACTGCCGGGTGTACTTCTAAGCCGCCTTCTAATATGCACCTCTAAGCCGTTCCTTTACTGGACGCATTTAAACGCTCCACCAATATATGCACATATGCATTCATCGCATCCTCCTAGCATCATTCTATTTTTTGATAAAGATTTCTGACTTGAAAGTTGGAGGATATACGGTAGGAGCAATTTCCACTATCATCTGATCTCCTGTTTGTAGTTTATGGTATGCAGGTTCCAGGTTAATAGCGATGAAGACCGAATCCACTCCAATTCGACCCACAGCGGAAGAATGGAAGGCTCCTTAATCTGTATAATTGGCGTCATTCGATCCACTCCAATTCAAGAACCAGAGACGCATCATTGGCGTCGTCTGTAGGAATGACTAAAAAGTCTTTCCACTACACAACAGCAAAACAAACACAGTTAATACTCATGCTCCAGGCAGCACGTCAGCAGAAGATATCACCTCCCGTGGCAACGGCCCCTCATGTGTAGCCATGCCAATAGGTGATTGACGCCAAATGTACGGGTGCTTGCCACTCAGCAGAACACCTTCTTCTTGACCATTTGCATTCGACTGAAGACGCAATATTGATGACGTTGTCCTCTAACTCCAGGATGGATGAAGAAGATCAACATCCTGAGTATGAGCTATTGCATTAGCCGAAGGCAAAGTCACCCATGGCAATAACCCTTGAAAGGGTAGCCATGCAGACGGATGATTGATCTCGAGCGTGCAAGCACTCGCTGTCCAGCTAAGTGCTCTGTACCTATTGTCCCCAAACCGTTTATACCGGTCAAAAGATGTAACACTGGGGGCTTTGTTTATCTGCTTTCAAGTGATCTGAAAAAGTCAGCATCCTCAGAGGATCAATCAACCCGATGACCTCAGAACCTAGACGGCCCCCAGTACCTATCTCATTAGCCCAATAACCTTGGTAGTCGGGAGGATCTGAGCAGCGGGGCCCACTCCTGGAGAAATGATCGATCCGGTCCCAGGCAAAATCAACGGACAAGCCACTGCCCGGTCCTACACTCACGAGCTTCCTCACTAAAGCAAAGAGCAAAGCCCACAACACAGTAGAGCCAGTCCGAAGACGCCACATTGGGGGCATCCCCTCCAACGTTCGGGCCTCATGTGTCCAATCGATGACATTGCATTGGGGGCTCCACCCTCCGACTCCTAAACTAATGAAGCGGACGAATATCTACAGAAGATCTGGTAGCCTGACAACCTCGAAGCCTAAGCAGTCACGAGCAACACGACCAAGTGGGGCCAGAAGGCAAGCCAAGCCATGAAGCGCAGGTGAAAGCCCAAAGTGGCATGATCTACGCCACTCTAAATGTCACCAGGAGGCGCTAACCTTGAACCCTATAAGCTCGGTGAGGCGAACTCGACCTTTCACAGATTAGAGGCCACAAATGTGAGATGCCAGCTGGAGCTGCTGTTCCCTTGTTCATGGGTTGTCCTTGGCCTCGATGATTTTCTTGAGCAAGGCGCACCAGTCAGCAGGCTGATCCAGTTGTAACCCGTTGCATGGCAGCAGACCCTGCAAAAGTTTTGGCAACACTTGCAATGGGGACTCGATGTGCTCGACCCACCACCCATTGCACTGCAGAAAACATCATCTAGCCAAGCGCTGCACTGGTTCGGGTCACCTAAGGCCGTATCAGCCGACAACAGGACCCGAACCACTGGCCAACAGCTACCTAGCACGGCAACAGTGTGCTACCCAACCAATTCATGGCAAATGACCAAATCCCACGTGTTTAGGGGCCATAAGCCAAGGCTCTTGCCAAAGCACCCCGATGACCTAGGCCAAGGCTCCGAGCATTGATGGTACATGCAGGTGACAGCCTAGGCTGGCAAAATCCTGGTAACGATAGCCTTAAAGTTTAGCCGTCAACCACATCTTTCAGTGCCACGACCTCCTCTTGGTAGGGGCGAGCGCGACCAACCAGACGCGTTCGTCAAGGCCAGAAGGCTTAGATGACAACCACGTCTCCTCAGGGCCACAACTTCCTTTCATGGGAACAATCTAGATCTAGCGCAAGTCATCCCCAATAGCCCTGACACTCTACTAGAAAGAAAAGAGGCATCCTCGAAGAGAGAGTAACTATGATCGGGATCCTAGGCTTGGCCGTGGTCACGATATTGACTCATTTGCTCAACTCGAGAGCCAAAGGATTTTCAGTTCCAGCAACTGAGCTTTCTGGAGGCTCCTTACTCCCAGTTCTATTGGTTGACTCACCAGCAACAATGCATAACGAGAAGAACCCTTCTAGGGAACGCAAGGTGCATTCTATTGCCATAGCTCAAACGATCAACTATCTTAAGAAAAGTTGGATCCTGACCTCTCGAAGCACGTCCTTACAATGGGGAGATCTGATCTTAAGCCTGAGATCTTCCCTTTGCGCGCTCCTGGATCTTGCCTAAGACTCGGATGGCTCACGATCAGAACCGGTCAACGAAGATCATTGGCTCTGCACTGCTCTCCGAATTCGAACACTTCGCCAGTCGGTGGATCCGGTTAATCTGCATTTTTGGTCTACTCTCCGAATTGGAGTATTTCACCGGTTAATGGATTTGGTTAACCTGCATTTCTAGTCTGCTCTTCGGATTCAAGCACTCTGCCAGGTCAACGAATCTGGTCAACCACTATGTCCATCTCCACTCTGCCAACAAAGATTTTCGGCTCCGCACTGCCCTCCGGATTCAAGAGCTTTGGTCACCGGATTCGGTCCACCAGCTTTTTCTACTATGCATTGCTCTCCAAATTCGAGTGCATTGGTTAACAAATCGGTCAACCATATTTCTTGCTCTGTTGTGCTCTCCGGATCAAGTGATACGGTCAACCAAGCTGGTTAACCATCAACCCGGTTCCATCCTCTCTCAAGAGTCAAGCTTTCCGGCCAATGAATCCAGCTTAGACTTGAGGGGATAATATGATCAGTCTCGTCCCATCATGAACATGCCGGAAGTTAAAAATTTGGTCCACCAGCATAGGGGGCTAGTGATAGGTCCAATAACCATGGGCCCAATAGGCCAGGCCTCGCAGCAAACCTACAATCCAACATAATTCTTTCAAAGTAAAAGTCCCACATTGCTTTTAGAGAAACGGTGTATCTGCAAATCTCATTATAAAAGCAAGCACCTTTAAGCTTTGAAGGACAAGTTTGAGAAGTTCGAAAAATCTCAAAAAGCTCCATGAGGCTCCAAATGGCTCGGAGAAGGGCGTAACCGTTGCTAGCTAATATTCAACAAGAGTGAGATGGCGGCCAGGAGGCTACCAGCCCTCTTCTCTCCATGAGGCCTTTAGCCCTCCTCCTGTCCGGAGGCCATCGGCCCTCCACTTCCAGGAGGCCATCAGCCATCTTTTTGTCCGGAGGCTCTCAACCCTCCCCCTGTTTGGAGGCCAGCAGCCTTCCGCCATCAAGAGATTCTTAGCCCTCTTCCCGTCCAGAGGCCATTACCATTCCGCCGCCAGGGGGATCTCAGCCCCCCTTCCTTTCGGAGGCTCTTAGCCCTCCGTCGTGGAGTTAGGAGCACTCTGTTCCAAGAGCCTTTCGTCTTGGGGCCATGAGACCTCCGTCCCGAAGATAGGAGCCCTCTATCTTAGATCCAAGAGTACTTTGTCCCAGGAGCCCTCTGTCCTGGAACCAAGTGCCTGTTGTCCTTGGAGCCCTCAATCCCAGAACTAAGAGCACTCCATCCTAGGTACCATTCGTCCTAGGAGCCTTTTGTCCCGGAGCTAGGAGAACTCTATCCCGGAGCCAAGAGCCCTCCATCCAAGATCCAGGAACACTCCGTCCTAGAGACAGAAGCTTGCTGTCCAAGATTAAACCCTCCGCTCTGGTAACCACGATGTTGACCTACCAGTACAGTTTAGTCCTTCTTATCTAAGTTGCCCTCCGCGGGCACATCTGTCGGGCGTACCTCTAAGTCATCTCTCTGCCGAGCGCACCTCAAAGCTCCCTCCGCAGGCGCACATCAAAATCGCCATCTGTTGGGTGCACCTCTAAACCACCCTTTGCGGACGCACCTCTAAGCCATCCTCTACCGGGTGTAGCTCTAAACTGCCCTCTGAAGGCGCACTTCAAAGTCGCCCCTCTACTAAGCGCACCTCTAAACCACCCTCTTCAGGTGCACCTTTAAACTGCGCTCTGCAGGTGCACGTCTAAGCTTTCCCTTTGCCGAGCACACCTCTAAGCCGCCTTTTGCAGGCGCACTTCTAAGCCGCATTTTACAGGCGCACCTCAAAGTCGCCCCTCTGTCGGGCACACATCAAAGTCGCCCCTCTGTTGGCCGCACCTTTAAGCCGCCCTTTGTCGAGCGCATATCTAAACTGCCCCTCTACCAACAGCACCTATAAGCCACCCTCCAAGGTGCTCCTCTAAGCCGCCTATCTGCCGGGCGCATCTAAACGCTCTCCCACTATATGCACATATGTATTCATCGCATTCTCCTAGTATCTTTCTATTTTTTGAGAAAGATTTCTAACTTGAATATTGAAAGATATACGGTAAAAGTAATTTTTACCGTCTTTTGACTTCTTATTTATAATTTGTGGTGTGTATGTTCCAGGTTAATAGCGACGGAGAATAGACCCGCTCTAATTCGACCTGCAGCAGAAAAATGAAAAGGCTCCTAATCCGTACTACAATTTGGGAACCAGGAACGCATCACAAATCATTATATAGAGTAAATTTATTAAATAATTTATCAATTAGTAATTTTTATCATATTTTAAATTATTGAAAATCATTAAAGAACTATTAAATAAATATTAATTTGGTAACATATTTATATTCTAAACAAAAATAAATGAATGCATTAAAAAAAACTCAAAAAAATAAAAAAAATAAAAAAATATACAAAATTAAAGAATTTAGAATTTATCTTCTTGACATTTTGTAAAAATTATTAGATTATCTAATATCTGATCTATATATATTAAAAATTTTAAATTAAATTAAATAAATAAATAAGATATTATACCAAATATATCTAAAATTAAATATTTTAAGATTTTTTTATAATATCAAAACAAAACTACATACATCTAATCCCATGCAAATCATACACTATAAGAAGCTCATAGGCTTAGATTATATTTAATTATTCATATTTACTATTTGATATATCATAGATTCGAGTTACTGTTGGGGTTAGAAACCTATTTAATCTTCCTTATCGGGACAAACTGAAATAGGTTTAGGACGGTAACTTTAAACCTAAATCCTGCACACTACAATTGAAAACAAGATATCAGAGAATGGCGAAAATTACTCCCACTGTATATTCTCTAACGCTCAAATTAGAAATTTTTTTAAAAAAATAAAAAGATGTTAGGAGGATGCGAGGAGTGTATAGATGTATATAGTGCTGGATTAAGCCTTTGAATACACCCGTTGAAGGGCGGCTTGGAGGTGCGCACACTGAGGGTCAGTTTAGAGGTGCACTCGCTGATGAACGGTTTAGAGGTGTGCTTGCTAATAGGCGGCTTAGAGGTGCGCTCGCTGAGGGGCGGCTTGAATGAGGATTGGCATTCAATGTGGAATGTCTTAGGATGGGGAGAGATTATTTGCCTTTTTGATAGTATGCTACAGGCTCATCTCTGAGGTTTCTTTTTGTGATTGGGCGGTTTGCATCATAGGTGGCCTATTGGCGTTAGAAGGAGGGCTGGCCCCCTACTAGACGGAAGGTTGTTCGACCCTAAACCAGACTAGAGAGGTGGTTGTCCTAGAGCGGTGGTCGACCTGGGGGCCTACTAGAGAGGTGGTTGTCCTGGAGCAGTGGCCGGACAATGGCCTACTCGGAGAGGTGGGTCCGGATGCTCCTCTAGAAGCTTGGGCGTGGCTTACATTATTGTGGTGGAGATTGCCCCAATTAGACTTGAAAGGAGTTGGGCTGCTGGACTCTCAAAACTCTCTCCCTCCTCTCATTTTTCCTTTTCTTCTTCTCTGTTAGAGGTGATTTTTAGGCAACATGAGGCCTTATCTAATTGTGCTCTCTTTGGAGCTCTCCTCTCTCTGAATTCTCCATCCCCTTCTCTAATGTAGTGAAGGGATATTTATAGCTGGCAAAGGCTGTTAGCGACAGCTAGGAGTGTTCAACTATCACAATGATTGAGGGCGCTGTTGGCAACTTTTGTTTGTTAGTAGGGATCGTTTTCCTTTCTGAAAGGATCGTAGAAATTACAGTGTGATCGCGTCTTTCGAAGAGTGATTCACTGGGTCCTTCTATCCATCTGGGGCGGTGAACAATCCCCCACAGGATTTTGTTGGTTTCGGCTGCCATTCCTGGAAGTGGACAAATTTGGAAAATATCCTGGTGATATCTACTGAGATTGGTGTGACTTTGGAAAGATTCCCTGCCGAGCTGTGCGCTATTGGCAAATTGGAAGTTGTTATTTCTGGATAGATCATGGTCTTGGACAATATTTGTGGAATATTCACTGGGATTGTGGATAGCTTTGGTAAGAATATTTGCTAAACCGTCTCAGGCGATTCAAGAGCAGACTGGGCCTAGGCTAGTCCACCCAAATTGGCCATATAGTATGGGCCGCCGCCTGTTGAGCCTCTGTATTAGTTTGTAGGCTTAGGTCTTGGCCAGCCCTAACGCAACAGTTGTTATAACCACTATAAGATAATTAATTTTAATAGAGATCTCTATAAATAGGCAAAGAATATCGAAAATATAATTTATATTTATTTATTTCAATTTTAAATAAATTAATAAATATTCATTTTGATATGTAAAGCTTGAAATTTTACGCACACAATGTTTCTAATGATTTTATTCTTAAATGAGAGTAACTCGTATATTTAATGAGAATCTTAAAAAAAAAAAAACCGGTTCAATTGAACCGACGGTTCAGCCTCGGCAACCTGACAACCAGGAATAGGGGATATCGCGTAGCGTAGCTGGGATCTTCTTGACCAGCAAAAGCTCACAGCGTCTTCTGTCCATGGAGCTGCCAGAAATCGCCGATTTCGCCCGAAATTTCGCCGTGATGGTCAGAATAAAGGGCCCTGTACGTTCTCCATCTGAAAATTTCACATCTTTTTGTTTTTTTCTTGAATTTTTTCGTGGGCAGTTAATGAAACTGATCGGATTACTTCGGTTCTTCCCCATAATTCAGGACCCGAAGGGTCTGAAGATGAGGAACCACGCTTTTCACCAATATCAGTAAGCGATGCACTCTTTCAATTTTTTTTTTTTTTTTTGAAAAAGTTTACTGCTGCTGCGGATTGACTGAGCCAATATTTTGCTATCAAATGTTATTGCGAAGTTCCGGAAGAACAACTCTTTCAGCTTCAGGAATGCTGTTACCTGAGAACATCCTCAACAATTTAAAGCTTCTGAATAGCAAAAACTGTGTGAATTTGACCCCTAATTGTGCAGTGGTTGTCACAGTTGCTTCTATAATTGAGCCGTTCTTGACGATGGAATCTAAGGCGGCCGACTCCCAGGTGAAAACCAGCTCAAAATTGTCTTCTTATTCATTTTGAATCGTGTCTTGCCTCATGGTTTTTCTGTGGTTTTTCATTTTTGATCCTTATTCTTTGCATATGATGCATTTTAGGCCCTTGCTGAGTTGATACCTTATGCTGAAATTGACATAATGGTAGAGGTACTATATTATAGATTCTGTTATGGCCTCTGTCTTTTGTTCTTGTTTTTTCTTCGTGACCTAGGTTTTAAGTATTTACTCTATGGTATATTGGATGTTGTGTCTCTATATCCTTAGGGAAAAGTAGGAGCAAAGTGCCACTTGGAGCAAATGGACAAGGATGCTTCGCAATGGTTTCATGCTGAAATTCTAAGATTGGTGTGTAATTAAATTGCTTACTATTCTTATTCTGTAAAAGTTTTCTGTCTCAAAATATTTCTCTCATTACATTTGTTGGCATTAGTTTTGTCTTATATAGCTTCCTAGGTTTGTATTGATTTATGTTTGACCCTACTTATATGGATTGCTTTTGGAAGAAACTCCAAATTTTCTTCTGTCTCAAACTATTTCTCTCATTTTCCATTTGTTGGTACAAGTTTTGTTTTCTATAGCTGCCTGTATGCGTATTGATTTCTGTTTGACCATACTTACAGGGAGTGTTTTGGAATAAACCCAAAATTTCAGCTTGTCCTAAAACCTCCATAAAATCAATTTGGGGCTCTCTGAAAGCTGTTTGGGGCATTGAGGACAGGCTCAATGAATTTATTATCAATTTATGAAATGGAAATGATGAATTTTTCTTCCCAAAAAAAAAAAAAAAAAAATCTTTAAGGAGCTTCTCCTAGAAGTTTTTATCAGAAGCTAGGCCAAAACAATTTTTTTTTTTCCTTTCCTTACCCAGATAAGGATTTTCATAGCAAAATTGGGATATAAGTGGTATTGTCTAAATATATTTCTTCTGTTGTTAAGTGGTAATGCTTGAGTAAAACGCTATTGAACCTATGAAGGTTGATGTACCTGCATCTTCGTTTGCAATCCAATTGCTAATTGGAGGCTCTTCTGGATCTTTGGAGCATATTTGGGAGGTTGGGTGGTCCTTGGCTTCACATGTTGACAGTCCTCAAAAGTTCCTGGATGCTATGCAAAAGGAGGTTAGTTCTGCACATGATTTTATCCTTTCGCACTTCATGTGGTTGCGTCTGTGTTTGTAGTTTTTTGTTCCAACAATTTTGTGCTGTTTCTTTTTTATTCGTTTGCCATCTTTTCTTCTTCTTCTTCTTCTCCTCCTTACTTTGCTTTCACAACAGTATCTAAGGCCTTTCCAGCGTTTTTGATAAACTCTAAGAACACAGTACATGAAAATCTTAAAGCAATTGGCTCAATATCAAAATCATTTGTCTGGGTTTGCTACTCCTTGCTACTATTATGCATCGGTTATTGCACAGTTTCTTGTATGATTTCCTAATGATACAAAAACTGATAGTGTATTAAGGTTCACTGAATATTAGTCACAATATAGGTGTCCTTGTCATCTTCAGTAGGTTAATGTATTAATCTTGGTTCTTTAGTATTTGAAAGAGTTGCTCATTTCTCCAAGAATAATTTCAATCAAGAGGTGTTGGTATACCCCTACTGGATTTGGGTTAGTTATTTTGGAAGCATAGTCATATTATTGTTTTTTCAGGGTCAATTTTTAATTGAAATTTATGTTCTTTTTGCAAAGAAAGACTCCGATGAATTGTTCTATGAACAACATAATTAATTGCTACAAAGGAAGGAGATAGACAGGCATTAAGCCTTTCTGTTTATTCATTTAGACTTTCTTGCATCTTGTTCCTTACAATTATCTGCAAGGACGAGGTCATGACTTGGTCTTTGCAAGTGCAGTAAAAGAAGTGAATTAGGTTTGCTGCAGTTAAGTCAAAGTTCATTGAGCGCATGGAGCTGAAAAAAGTATAAATACCTTTAGTGATGCATCTTAGTTATCAGAAATTTAAGTTTTTAATTACTAACCTTACATATTGTGACACATTAGACCATTCTGTCTGAAGAAACTAGTAGATTTAGATAGTAGGCAATGTAAACTAAACCAAATTTAATGCCTGAAAACTCATTTGATAACCTGCAACTAATTCTTTCGCTGCTTCTAGTAAATCCAAAGGCAATATGTGACGACCCGACTTTTATTACCATCAAAAGCCATCGTCAAATCCAATGTCCTTACAAATAAATAAATGAAAAGATATATAGGTGGACATAAATTTTTTTAATTATATTCTTTCAAACCTGAGATGCATACTAGAGATTTATAATTTCATTAATCCCAAAGTATCACGGAAACATACTAACATTCATAAGCAGCGGAATAAATTTTACAAGTCTCCTCAAAAGCAAAATAAACAAAGTTCTCAAAATCATCCTCAATAGCTTAACCATTCAGCTACACCATAAGATTCTACTCAATTTCATCCTCCATAAGCTTGTCATCTGAAAAGTGGCAAGAATGAGCTTACAAAACCCAGCAGGATACTCACATGCAGAAAACATAAACATACATATAATTTGATCAAAACATAATTTCATAATATAGCATAGCATAGAAAAATCATCATATCGTTTCTTCTTCAGTTCTTATTCTTTTCATCTTATCTTCGAAAAATTCATCAAAATCATTCGGAATTCGTATCATCTTTAGGGACCGGACGGGAGCGGACAACATCGAGGACGGGTTGTGTGCTACCCCACAACCTAAAACTGTATCCCCTCATTATGCTCCCCGGGGCGGGAGGTAATGCCTTTAACCCGGCATACGGGGCCATAGTCCATAGTTCTTATGCCACCAAAAAGTCCCCTCCCGTGGCCTAGGAGGTATCCTCGAGTGTCACTCCAATATCCTTCATTCATCTTTAACAGTAAGCTTAAATGGAAACTCGGTTCTTGGTTCGTGTTCTTAAATGGCCAATCATCATAGTTCGAAAGTCAAAAGTCGTGGAGTTCCACTTGCTGTCCGTATTACATGCATTTTTTTTCCATGTTCATTTACATAGGCCGGAGTTCTTTTTTTGTGCAGAGGGCCGGAGTTCTTAAAGCCGGACTTCTTTTATCAATGCCAGAGTGCCTTACAAAGCCGAAATTCTTTTACATAAAAAAAAACGGAGTTCTTTTACATAGCCGTAGTTCTTTTACATAGAAGTCGGAGTTCTTGGATCATGAGTTGTTATCAAAAGCCGGAGTAAAAAGTCGGAGTAAAAAGCCGGAGTTCTCTTTTTCTACAGTAAGCCGGAGTTCTTTTTCAAACAGAAGGCCGGAGTTCTTTTTCATAACAGAACGGAGTGCTTTTCTTTTCAAAGGGACGGAGTGTTTTTCTATTCAAAAATCCGGAGCTCTAAAATTTGAAGTTCATTTTATTTCAAAATCCAAAGCTCTTAAATCCGGAGTTCGATTTCTGATAAAATCCGAATCTCTTAATCCGGAGTGCATTTCTGTTAAAATCCGAAGTTCTAAATCCGAGTGCGTTTCTGTTAAAATCCGAAGTTCTAAATCCGGAGGCGTTTGTTAAAATCCGGGTTCTAAATCGAGTGCGCTCATAAAATCCGAGTTCTAAATCGAGTGCGCTCATTAAAATCTGAAGTTCTAAATCGGAGTCGTTTACATAAAATCCGAAGCTCTTAAATCCGGAGTGTGTTTCTGCTTAAAATCCGAAGTGCTTTCTGTTAAAATCCGAAGTTCTAAATCCGGAGTGCGTTCTGTTAAAATCCAAAGCTCTTAAATCCGGAGTGTGTTTCTGTTTAAAATCCGAAGCTCTAGTCCGAAGTTCATTTACTGTTAAACAAAGCTCTAAATCCGAAGTTCATTTTCCAACATGCCGGAGCTCTAAATCCGAAGTTATTTTCTGTAAAATGCCGGAGCTCTTTTGTCTTAATTCCAGAGTTATTTTTAACAGAACAGATATTAATAATAAAATTTCTTGTTCTATCTTAAGGTAGAAGTTCTTTTTCCGTAAACATGTAATATCAACGTTCAGCAGAATAACCATAACATCATGAATATCATACATTTCAGAATAATAATTCATAAAACAGAAAAGTTCCCTCTTAAGGTCAAAGTTCTTTTTCCGTAGACATGCAATATAACACTTGCCAGAAAATCATAAACAGAATAAAATCTAACATCATGCGTAACAGAGTTTCTTTTTAAACATGCACTTCAGAACGATAAGTCATAAAATAGAAAGGCATACTTCATACAGAATATCATATACTTTCGTAGCAACATACATAAACATGAGCTTTAAAAATAGGGTGAGTATCTTGCCTGAATTCTTTTCTACTTTGCCTTAGCTTTCGGTCTCCTTCTTTACTAAGAGTTTCTAGTGGGTGCCCTTTTCTGATGCTCTTAAGCCCTTATTTATAGCCCGTGGGTTAGGTGGCCATCATTTATGATTTCCTACTTTCCAAAGGTATCATTTATGATTTACATTTTCCAATAAGTTTCGGAAATAGCTAGATTATTGATGGTCGTGCCTTCCCAATATTTTTTCCTTATTTTCTGTGACCGGACTTCAGCCTTTCATTAAAACAACTTCCGGTTAACTATCGAGCGTTGACCGGATTTCGTTCTCCTTTCATTTCTATTCATTTGTTCATGTTTTTCCGGTCAATATTTTTCGTTGACCGGATTACTCCTTCATCTACTTTAACTTCGGCTTTTCATCTCTTTGAACCCAAAACTACTCCGTCCTTACCTTGCACACACCGCATTCCGGCCTTACAGGACTGGACTTTATTTTCATTAAATCCGAACTTCTTTTTACTTCGGAAGTCCAGAGTGCTTTTTACTAAGGGAATCCGGACTTCTTTCAAGCAAATCCGGACTTCTTTTTACTTCGGAAGTCCGGAGTGTTTTTACTAAGGGAATCCGGACTTCTTTCAAGTAAATCCGGACTTCTTTTTACTTCAGAAATCCGGAGTGCTTTCTTTCAAACAAATCCGGACTTCTTTTTACCACAAATCAAGGCCGAACTTGATTCCATCTTAGGACTTGATAATTGAAATTTTCCTTTTTAAAATTTTGGGTCGTTACACAATCTCTCACATTCTGCTATAGAAACAATTTAAAAAATGAGAAATCCTATAGTGCCTCAATTATATCAACTGTACTTGTACTGTTAGATAATTATAGTTGGTGATAAGATCATTGTTATCATCGGTATTTCAAAACTGTACATGAGATTTTCACCTGAAGGATATCCCAAAATCATTGTTGTCATTGCTGTTCCAGAGACAGGCTTCTATTCTTGCTATTGATTCCAAGCCACTGATTAACTGTCCAGGGAGAATTCTCTGTCTTGAAGGATGATCTTATTGGTTACATTTGTGAAATGCTTCCTGAGCTCAACAGGATACAACGGCTTCTTTAAAGTTGAAAATCTATCATTTACATTGCTACGCCAATTTTGAACCATTTTTTCAGGGCAAGGAAGCATCTTCCACAGAGAGTAAGAGGCCTTTGGCTATGGCAGAAGCTAGTGGTCCAAATTTGATGGGCAAGGCAACTGCTAGAATTGCATTTCTCCAAGTACCTTTATTACTTAATAAGGTGAGTTTTCTTGACATCTTGCTAACTACCTGCCTCACACATTCAAGCCTTTATTATTCTCGCCCTTCTATTTGCACACTTGAGTCATGCATTCATGGGCATGATGAGCTGGATTGTTGTTTTCTAGGATCTGCCGATGATTATGGTATCACCCTGTTGTAAGAGAGGAGATGCTCTTCTTGCAATGGGTTCTCCCTTCGGCATCCTGTCTCCAGTGCACTTCTTTAATAGGTAGTTTTTGAAATTAAATCCTGGAGGTTAAGCTGTTTCAATTTCTTTTTGGTTTTCAGAATAAGATTACGTTTTGGATGAAATTAAATAAGCACAAACTCTCTGTTTGATTCTATTATTTCCTTAGCTGAAGCCTTATTTAGCATAGTTGTTAAGAATGGATGGAATGATTCTCATTGAATGTTGTTCTTGTATTTTATTTCATACAAGGGCTCCATTTATAGGCTATATAAAAGTAAATAAGAAAAGTTCCATGCATGATATACTATCTATAAATTATTCTAAGACCCAACAGAGCAGAAAACTAGAACTAAGCAAACATAATAACTGTTTGCGAATAGAAATCAAAATCCATGTTATGAAGAATGGGCTTGATTAGAAACAAGGTCTTCAACGGACTGCTTGGCCACGGGACATGAGTGTGCCGGATTGCGGAACAAAAGTGTATCAGGTTAGGGGCATTGGGCCAAAGACTGCTAGGCCACACAGAACAAAAGGAAACAAAAGGCTGATACACAGAAGAACAGAGCTTTGCTTAAAGAAGTTCCTTAAGAACTGCAGCACGAAGAAGAATGATTTTGTTTCACACAGTGGACCTTAAGTAGAAGAATACGACAAGATGGCAAATCTGAAATGAGGGCTCCTGAACAGGTTAAATGTACATAACAGAGAAACAAATTGGTCGGCTTTCCCGTTCTTGAGGACCTGATGGCTGGGCAGGTAAAGAAAGGGATTCTTCAATTACCAATGTCTACAACAGGACCAAAAGACCGGCCGCCTTCCAGCAACGGAAAACTTCTCTAAGTTGTGGATCAAATAGAAGTCTAACACCATGTTAAGAATGGATGAAATGATATTCACTCAAATTTGTTCTTGTGTTTTATTCATATTAATGTAGAGGGCCTTAATTTGGAGGCTACATAAAAGAAAATAAGGAAAATATCTGAAATGATATTTGATCTATAGGTAAGCTAGATAAATAATCTAGGGAGAAACAGAAAATAAACTAAACTAAAGAGACATGATATTCTCTAGAATAAGTATTTTAGATGCAACGTGCCTTTTTCTTGTGTATTTTTTGTTTTTTTTTCTGTTTTATTTTTTTGTTTGGAAGGCAAGTTAATTGTAGCTAATTCTATCAGGATCCATCGACATTTGACTAAGGGAGAGGGATTCAATAGCGAGAGCTGCAACTATTCTTCCAACTTTCTTTAAATCGAGGACTTCCGATGGGATGGGGGAGGATGGGTTAAATCAAGTTTATAAGCTTCCCCCCCTATAACGTGGGGATGTGTCTCTCTCTTATTCTTAGATGAGTATTTTAGGCAAAAATCCTTCCTTTATGTTATGTTTTTTCATCATTTGCTATCAAGTTCTAAATTTTAGGTCTATTTTCTTCTCAAACCAGCATAGCACTGGGTTCTGTCAGCAACTTTTATCCTCCCACCTCATCGGATAGGTCCCTGTTGATGGCAGACATTCGATGTCTTCCCGGTATGCCTGCCTTTCTTTTCAGTCTGGATCATTGATGTAAATATTGATCAATATGTGCCAGTGTCATATTTCCTAATGCCGTGACCATAATATAATACTATATATTTCTATATTGGCTATCTATTAACTGAGATAGTCAATATATCTGTTAATACAGCCCTTTCAGCCTACAATTCTTAGAAATTTTTTTTCTTTCGATACATTTGATACCAATGCGATATATATCTTATCAATATGGCAACGACTGATACTGATAACGATATTTTCATTCATAATCTGGATTGCCTTTATTGTAATGGCTGGAATCTGATTCTGATCCATTAATAACTGGCATAGGTATGGAAGGTAGTCCTGTGTTTGGTGAAGCTGCACAGCTGATTGGTTGGCTCACCAGACCACTAAGGCAAATTGGTGGTGCTGAAATCCAGGTAGCTCTTACTGACAATCTTTCTCAATTGATTATATGAAACCGTGCTCACAAAATGAAGGATACATCCTTCAATCGCAGTTGGTGATTCCATGGCAAGCAGTTGAAGCCGTTTACTGCAACATGAATCAGAGGACGCCACAATTTGTGGACAACTTGAATACAAGGAGAATGACAGTAGCCATTGACAATCATACTCCGTCCTCAAATATCATAATGAAGCAGCTGACGAGAAGGCGTCCCCCATCAGCTGTGGAGATCTCCATGGCCTCTATTTGTCTTGTTACTGTCGGTAATGGAGTATGGGCATCGGGTGTTCTGCTTAATCAACATGGAATGATACTTACAAATGCTCACCTATTCGAACCATGGAGATTTGGTAGAGCAACATTACATAGTGGCCGGAATGGAGCTGTAGTGGAAAAAGTCTTCATCCCATTAGAAGATTCTGTAGCTCCAGAAGGTTCCGGAACGTTCCAGAAGACTGAGGTTTTACAGCCAACTGGACCAATGATCATAGATTCTTCTATGGAGTATAAAAACCAAAGAGAATTTCTGTTCGCCTGGATCATGTGAACCCGTGGATTTGGTGTGATGCAAAAGTTTTGTATATCTCTAAAGGACCGCTTGATATTTCTTTGCTGCAGCTTGAATCTGTTCCGCATCGTCTTTGCCCAATCAATACGGAACTTGCTTGCCCATCCCCAGGGTCAAAAGCTTTTGTCATTGGTCATGGACTTTTTGGGCCGCGCTGTGGTAAGAGTTGTTGATTATTTTCTTTGTTGCATCTGACATGCCTTCTAATTTTATTCTCTTATCTGAATTGTAGTTAGAAATGGGTTTACTTAACTAGCTATATTAGATGGAGTCTTGTTAGGGTTTTCCCATTTTTTGTCCTCCATCTTCTAACGATGAATATTTCATTCCAGTAACTTGGACAATTAAGTTTACCAAAACACAGTGTGAGTATGGATGAACTCTAAAATGGAAGGACTTTGACACCACCCATGCTATATTTAATGAACATGTGACATTTCACCAATTGTTTTTGCTAGGTTGTATTTCAACTTTTTTTTTTTTTTCTGATGGGAACTTTCTTTTGTAATGCTTTCATTTAACAATTGATATTGATCGATGCATTGTAATACCATATTCCTGTTATTAATGGTAAATGTTTTCTTTATCATTCGTAAGTATCTTTAGAGAGCGAGTCTTGGCACGGTTCTAAAGTTGCTCTATTATAAACTGAAGGCCATGGGTTCAACTTGATCTTTTTGCAGTGTGAGGACAAAGCTGCTTAATTACAAGCTTCTCAAAACCCTATGATGTGGGAGCTTTGTACATAGGGTTCCCTTTGACGAGTTTAATATTATGTATTTTCAAATTCCATCCTGTTTAATTGTGAAGTTTGATTTGATCTAGGCATCTTCCTTATAAATTGCATATTAAAATAAAGCCTTGCTGTCAAGTGTTTCTCTCCTTATTTTTTATGTGGCTATTCCTTCTTACCATAACATCAATATTTTCTACATCATTTACTCTCCTTAAGTTTTCTACCGGATGCTAACTTCAAATCTTGCACCAGACTTATTCCCATCCATTAGTTCTGGTGTGATAGCCAAAGTTGTAAAGACAAAAATGCCCCTCCCCTCGTCCTCTTCAATGGGGAATACACATGGGGAGTTTCCAGTGATGATTGAGACAACCGCAGCTGTTCATCCTGGTGGTAGTGGGGGTGCTGTTGTCAATTCAGCTGGCCACATGATTGGACTCGTCACAAGGTATGGAATATGCATCAACTCTATGACAGTAGGCTTAATAGCCTAGCATACAGGTTCACATAATGTTACTGTGTCAATTTTTGAACCCCCAAGTTCATCCTCACCATGGATGAAAATATTGGTGTCGGTTTCAATTGTGGCCATATTAGACAAAATGATCAATATTAGATATATCGGATGTAAAAATTTTTGAGAATCGTAAATTGACAAAGGCCTATCGGCTGATACTTCGAATATTAATTGAGATATCATGATATGTTGTCAATACGACTACTTATCTTGATATTACTGTGGTATCTGAAAATATTTGTATCATGGTGGGAGATAATATTGATATATGTTGACCAATATTTACATCAGTGATCCTCACACAAACTTATAATGAAGAGGACATTAATATGGAAATCCTCACTTCAGTTATTTCCCTGAATATAAAGTTTCCTCTTTCAAACTTGAAACTTGCCTGTGTGATTCAGTGGAACTCTGCAACAATGTTATTTTGTCTAGATCAATGGCAAATCCACCCATTGTCTAGTGGGGTCAACTGATCCCTCCTAATTTTTTTTTTTATAAATACAACAGAATTAGATATAAGTTTATTAATAATTAAACTAAAATTTTTCATTACCCCAATAAATTTATATATTGATTATTGTGACCTATTTGTCACTATGAGATTAGTTAGTTTTTCACCATCTTTTCACCAAACTCAATAACATAAATGTTTTAGATTTACTCTATTATAAAAAAAGTTGACTTTTCATAATATATGAACTTTGTGATATTTGAAAAAATTGGGATATATTGATTTCCTTTGTGTATTGAGCCCACTTAAAAACAAAAAAGAAAAAAAAAAACAACCTTAGATCTGTCTCGGGCCTAAATATTTGAAAGCCATTTGAATTTGGAAAGGTTTGATAGCGATGTTGTCATACAAAAGTTAGGATATACCAAAATAATAACAAAGTTTCGAGTCATATTAAGTGGGGTCAGTTATATGGGATACTGTATATGCACTTTTGCGATAGACGTATAATTCTTTTGAAAATCAATTCCTGAATTTCCGGTTGCAGCAATGTGAAGCACGGCAGAGGGACAATCATACCACATCTGAATTTCAGCATTCCATGTGCTGCTTTGGAACCCATTTTCAAGTTCTCAAAAGGTAAATTCAGCACTTGTGTTGAGAGATAAAAAGGCTCATTTGCTTTAGCTTTATTCCAAAAAAGTACAGAAAAGTAAGGTTTTAACTTACCTTTTGTGAATTCTGCATAAATTATGAGGTAGATGACAGAAGTTTATTTATGCCAATATTAGAAAGTATTGCCTATGAATGAAAATATTAGTATCAGTTGTTATCGTATTAGTATCACCCATATTAGGAAATACATATTTGTACGGGACATATGTTTTGTGAACTAGGTATTAACTTATGTTTTGTAAATTCTGCATGAATTATGAGGTAGATGCTAAAATTTTATCCATGCGAAGATTAGAATATATTACCCATGGATGAAAATATCAGTATTAATTATAGCCGTGTTCGTATTGGCTATATCAAGCAATACTATTGATCTTAGACGCATGTTTTGTGAACCTCTGTTTTAACTAATATTTTGTAAATTCTACATGAATCATGAGATAGACAGCAAAAATTTATCCATGTGAAGATTAGAATGGATTACCTATAGATGAAATATTAGTATCGATCATAGTTGTATTGATATCGGCCTTATTAGACGATACTTATGAGTATTAGACCACTGTTTCGTAAATTTAAGTTTTAACTTATATTTTGTGAATTCTGCATGAATTATGAGGTAGTTGGCAGAAGTTTGTCCATGCAAAGATTACAATGTATTGTCCATGGATGGAAATATCATTAACAGTCGTATCAGGCAGTTATGATTGGCATTGGACGTATGAGAGAGAGATTTTTTTGTGAATCGAAACATATGGAATATATCACGATATATTGCCAATACAGCAACATGTTTCAGTTTTATCACTGTATTGGAAAATCTTAGTATAGAACATTGATTGATATTTTACATATTGACTAGTATTTAATTTCTTGATTTTGCCCGTTTAATAATGGGGTCTTTGCTTGCTTCTACAGACATGCAGAATATTTCACTCCTCCAAGAACTGGAGAATCCGAACCAAAGAATTTCATCAGTATGGGAATTGATGCCCCCACCGTTGCCTGATCCGGGCTCCACATTACCCGGTGTCGACAATTTATTGAAAGACAACGAAAGACAGCAAAAGGGCTCTCGATTTGCAAAATTCATGGCCGAGAGGCAGGACCTGTTAAAGGGCTCGAGTCAACCTACAACGGCCCCAGATCTTTCATCGGATACAGGTCGTAGCAAGTTATGAAAAAATAATGAAGATTGCAGCTTCTAAAAGAAGAGGAAACCTGTTACTATCCTTGAACAAGATAGAGCTTTCTTATTATTTTAATGGCTAAGATTATTTTATCTGTAAGAACAGTGGAGATTAAGACAACCCGTTAAAATCACTACAAGAGTCAGCTCGACTTATCTGGAGCAGCCGGACTTACTGAAAATCCCAGAAAACCAAATATTGGATTGATTTCTCCACACACTTGCCTTCTTCTCCACCTCTTGATTAAAACCCAAATTTTTCCTCCCCATTCCAGCTGCACCGCTTGCCTGCCACCAGCCACACCGCCTGTCTCCTGCCACCGGCAACTTTGAACGGCTGGCCACCAGCTGAACCTCAAAACCAGCAATTATGGAAAAGCCTTTTCAGTAACCGGAGCCTCTCATCTTATACTACATAATCTTAGCCTTTAAAACCATAAGTGAGCTTTAAATTGTGTAAGGAGGTCTCAAAGAAGAGATGGAGATTGAGAAAGCAAGTTTTTTGATTTTCTTTTTCTGTTGTATGATGTTCATAAATTTATTTATACATCCATATGCTTGTTATTTTAATTGATAAATATGATATTATGTCATCAAAAATATTCTAAGAGTGATTAAAGGATATTTTCTAAATATATTTTATTGATTGGTTAGTTTTTTTTTTTTTTTAATTTTCTTTGATAGTATTGGATATTAGATTATATTGGTGTGTAACTATTAAACATTTTTTTTATAAAGTAGAAGAATATACATTATGGGTTAATAATTTATAAGATATCGGAGTTACTATTTTGTATAATAAAGATGTTGAATTAATGGTTATATGTTTTAAAAAATAATTTGAAATTGATATTTATATAAATTAAAATTTATCTGAAGCGGTGATTATCTGGTGCTGCATTCGAATTTAAATGTCTTTATATAGTGTTAAATTTATTTTATTAATTTATTTTTATAATAAAATTTAGCTCTAATTGAGTTGTTTTGAGTCTTTTTATTCATCAATTGTGATTTATTATAATTTAAGATTACTTATTGAAGTCGAAAAGCATTGGATGCTAAAAAATTGTCTAAAATGCGTTGAGATGCAACGGTATTTGACCAAACATTCAAAAGCCTCAATAAACGATAGATAAGTCATACGTATGTATCATTGGATCGCGCATATTTATTTATAATAAAATAAGCTGTGCACATGTGTCATTGAATTATATACATATGTAAATTAATAAAATAAGTCGTACACATACGCTATTGAATCGCACACATACTGTAGCGTTCAAGTCAACATTCAAATGCTAGTATATAGAACTCGTAGTTCCATATTTTTTTGACCATTGTTTTCAACCTTACTTATAAATATATTAATTTTACTGACCTAGACATCATTTATGTAAAAAGAAAAGGGGAAAAAAAAAAGGGAGAGTTAGAGAAGTGAGAAGAAAAAGAGAAATTTTTTTTGTAAATTATGATCTAAAAGACAATATTTTCTTGTCCTTAAATCATTCAGTCATTATTAAATATTTATTTTGAACTTGTAAGTCTTTGAAATTTTATCGGTAACTTAGATTTTAGAGTTTTAGAAGTATTGGTTATTTATAATACAGTGAAGTAAAATTTAAGAAAAGATCAGAAGGTATCCGATTTCGTTGTTAAGAAGTAAATCCAATGAGTTTTTCAGTAGGTGTCACGTATTATGAGTAAATTGGCTAAAGATTAGCACGTTCATACTACTTAGATAATAAGTTAAATTTTTCATAACAAATTTACTTTAACTAACTCAAAAAATTTGGAGAATTTTACTTAAGAACTATTAGGTTTCTAATATTTTTTTCATCATTAATTCATATGTTAATTTATTTCTATACTTTATTTTTTATGTATATTAGTGATATTAAATGAGTAGGATTTATAGTTTATATTGATAGTATGCAGAAATAAATATTCTTTATATATATTAAATATTTATATAATTTAATTTTTTGTATAGTATATAGTTAAAATTATAATTATTAAGAATTATCTAATTTTTTATTTAAATTTTATACACCACAAATAACAAAATATGGAGGCTTGAATGTTGATCTCATGATGAAACAGATACCTTCCATGCTTAAATCAATTTGTGTTTGAATTGGATAAGGGGATTAACAAATTACCCTCTTAGAACCCGACCATAAGAATTCTGTGTTAGACAGTCACAAAGATGGCAACCACGTTGAAAGCTCGGTGGAAAGGAAATGGCCGGTGAGAGGAATATTCAAAGTGGCCTAAACTGAGAAAGTGCTCGTGGTGTAGATCCACTAAGAATGCACTAATATTGTAGTTGAGTCTCATTAATCCGACATTAATCCGGTCGAATATGTTGTGATTGGCGATCACACTTGAAACTACCAAAACGCCGAATTGTCGACGACATATTCAGGAGAATCGCCGCCTCTAAGGCAATCCGGTCAGACTAGGTTCGATTGCAGAAGAGAGAGAGTGTGTGCGAGGATTGTGACAAGAAACGATGATTTCGTTCGTCAACAGGAAGGGAAGAAGTTAGAAGAGAGAGGGAGAGAGAGATGGCGGAGAAGAGTTCGACTCATAAGGAATACGTCGCCGGTTTTCTCGCCGGTATTGCGACCGTCGTCGTCGGCCATCCATTCGACACCGTCAAGGTCTGCCACCTCCTCCTCTCCCTCCGTCCCTCCCTCTTCCATCCGTTATGTACTTCCTTGGTTAGGAAGATACTAGATTCAAGTTGCTTTTTTACTTTGTGATTATTATTTTTGAGATATAACTCCACTTGTCTATTTGACTGCAAAAAAAAAAAAAAAAAAGTTCTGGTAGTTATCGATTTTCTCATTAATGCCTTCCACATCTTGAATTTGTTAGAGTAGGTTGGATTTGGTTTGAGCTCGATTAAATAGTATATAATTTATTTAAATTTCTTTGAGTGTTTAGGTACATATTTATCTATCAATGTGATTCGAATTCTTTTCTATCATATCATGGAGGATTAGGAAGTGATTTTTTTTTTTTTCTATGCTATCAATTGGAAATGTTGGGATCCGGTTGCAGGGGAGAGGAGGAAATGTGATGAATTTAGTTTTGCTAAAGGGAAAGGTGACTTTGAAAGTAGAATGATAGACAGATGGAGTTTTGTCATGCCAATGTTTGTTGTGAGGATGATATGCCCCCGGGGGATATTGTTAGAAGGAAACAAGGCCTTATTCATAATTAAAGCCCAACATGGCATATTGAATGTTCACTGTTTTGCTCTCTAGACGAATATGTATGTTGAGACATAGTTATCAATACATGAAGCTGGATATGACAGTTTTCATGATTGTTGGCTCATTGATCACAGTTTCAGCATCTTTTTCTATTACCTTTGAGAATCAAGTACCAATGGGGCACCCTGTATGTATTGGCATTCATATCTCCACCACACTGGTCTTATCCTTTAGGGAGAGTCCTGATGTAAGAGCAATTTTTCTCCAATTTGACCTAAAGTTCATGAGTTCAAATCAAGAATTGAGCCTCTAAGCCTCTACAAACAATACAATTCCTGAGCTCATGAATAGGGCAATCATTTGATGCCACTGCTGTACTTTTCTTTTAAGTAAGCAAAGACATGGTTATTTTTTGGTTTGGTTCAAATGCACACACCTTTTGCATTTTGAAGAGTGGCGTATGACATGCTTTTCTTGCATTGTCAATCCTTGCTTTCTTGATAATTTTAGTGTGTTGCACTTAAGAAAACCAGGAACACTCTATAATTTGCATGATCTCAGTCTCGTTGATGGTAGACATGATAAGTTGTTGGATCCTTTGCTTGGTTACATTCTTTTTATCTGGTGCCTTGTGATAAGATCTTTTATCTTGATTTCACACTATTATTCGTTGCTTTAGATTTCATAATTTGTGTTGCTTCTAGTTGTATTTTTTGGAGGTTTCATGAGAGAAAATTACATTTAAGGTCACTTGTTTCATAATTGATGATATTTTTCTGTGTGCATTTATATTTCCTGGTATCGTATTCATAACTAGCTCATGTATCTCTTCTGGGTTTCTTTACTTGTCAGGTGAAATTGCAAAAGCATAATACTGAAGGACACCAAATCAAGTATAAGAATGGATTGCATTGTGCAGCAAGGATACTGAAAAATGAAGGAGTATGCTCCTTTAAGCTTATCCCTGATGTTTGTGATCTTTTTTCTCTTTCTTTTTCTTTTTTTGATGCATGTGTTTCATGGCTATTGATTTTATGTTTCCGTAATATATTGGTACAGTTGTGACTTTATCTGATCATAACTTCATATCATATACATAGCTTGATGTTGGCTTTGTCTTTTGATGTTAGCTTATCAATTTTATATGCTTTAGGAAGCTGTTGTGCCTCAAAAATTATGTTTGTTATGTATATAATATCAATAGATCCGATGATTAGTGGAGGATAGTACGTGTTGCTTCTTCTGAAAATTACTTTGCTGTCTAGCCATGCAATCATATGTCGATCAGTAGTAGAAATGTGAGGTTAGGGCAAGCTTTCTTTCTTAGCAATTCTATGGAGGCCACGATGGTAGCTCAGTTGATGAGAACCCTTTCCCCATGTGCTAGGTTCTGAACTGAGATATTGTAAATATTGTACATTTTTAGCCTCCTTATAATGGGAGTAATGAGTAGATAGTCATCTTAGTTTAGAGTGCTGAAATTTTAATCTTCTGCAAAAATTGGGGCATTTTAATGTATTATCCCACCGGATTAATACAAACTCAAAATCCTCTTTATGGTGGAATTGTTTGCTATATTTTCCTTCATACCCGATTTCCACCTACTTGCTATTGACTGCATGCAGGTATTTTCATATTCTCTGTAGAAACCAACGCACAAACATACTAACTCAATGCACTTGCTTATAAACTCATCTCTATATTGTTTAAAATTGCAATGCTGCAGCATTATCATCAGCAAATGTAATGGTCGTCACACTGTGTTGTAATGCTCGTGGTACACATTGTGGCCTGTGTATAAATCTATGTGCCTTGTTTTCTTGTTATTGTCTCATGAATTCTTGCACACTTGTGCATAATTGGTTGTTACCCTAGCTTATTTGGCACAGGCATCCATGCAGATGTTATACTAAAGAAATTGAATTGTTACAGCAGGTGCAGAGCTTGGCTTATGAGAAGCTTGCTTGTAGGAAAGACCATTGGTTGTGGAGAGACTTCTAGTGTGGGATTGACATCGACCAATCAATTTGTTCATTGCATTCAAATACAGTGACTTGTCTTGTGAAGATAATTGCATTGTTATAAGCCAAAGATGAGTCAATAGACAAGTTAGAGAGATGGACAGATAGCCTTCCTATCCAACTAAGGACCTTTGATGGCGTTGTTAAGATTTCTATAAGGATGCTCGTGTAAACATGAGGGCCATTCAAGGGAGAACAACAAGCTTACCACCACTGTAAGCCTTTTAGCTAAACACCCTTTACCAATAGAAGGTAAGGTCGGCTTTCAAACCGTAGCTTTACAATGATGGTGGAACAGATCTTGATTTCATGCAATAGGAGTGATGGCATCACCTTTGGCATTAGAAAAGTCAAACATCTAGAGCCTTCTCCTCGTGCTGGCACTCATGTTCATGACCTACTTCCACTTGTTTATGGTGGCAAGATTTAGAGATCTTGGGTGGCAGATGGTTGGATCTTTATGAAGGGGCACAAGATTTTTATAGCTAAGGCTAGCTAAGGAAGATGCAACTTGGGGGAGTATTATGACAACTGGGATGGAACTCAGTGTGGCATGCACTTTGAGCTGACTAAAGTAGGGCTATTATTGGCCCGTTTGAAGGATGATGTGATGAATTCTATGATAATCAATCTTGCCAACAGGAAAAGATTGAGAGGGAAGATGACATGGTTGCTAGGACCTCTGCCTGTCCCAACCAATCCTTGGGGAGTGCATCATTGAACTTCATTTCAGTCTACCAAAGGTTGTTGAGTACTCGTGTATCTTATTTATAGTTGAGACAACACTTTTTTCTGAACATAATGTCAAATATTGGGTTGTGCCCCAAATTTTCATGACCAACGAATCGAGACTCTTCTGATTGCTAGGGAAAAACTTGAATTTCTTTCTACTACCATCCTCCATCCTCAATTGATACCAGTTGTAGATATTCAATGAGTTACTTGTGGAGTAATTGCACCATTCTGTGAGTGGCATGTAAAAGAACTAAGTGAAGATCTTTGATGTTGCTCAATTTCTTTTCAACACTTTAGAAGAGGCCAATATCTTCTCTTCCACATGTGGTTCTCGAACCTTCTTGGAGAAAGCCGAAAGTGTTTCTGTGAATGAAGATGTGGGTGGATCACAAGAGATATCATGTGCAATTCAACATTGAAGACTTGGAGTCCTTCTATTGGTGAAACTTTGCTGGGGTAGATTTGGTTTCTTAGAGGAAGAGACAAGCACCTCATTTGCAAGTATGAAGGCCTTGTTTATGGCTCACGCTATGTAAGTGTTGTCAAGGTAGACCCCCAGCTTGGATGAAGACCCACTTTGTCTTTCATGTGAGTTATTTGAAGCACGCCACCCAGACGTGGAAGGCCTTTCACACAACCTTTTTCACCTTGCTTATAAGTCATCACTGGCACCAAACAAGAAGTGATAATAACTTAAGTGACAATATTGACAGGGAGGAAGAATGAGCTTTCAGTGAAGTGTAAGGGAGACCACTAGGAGAGACTGGTTGGCAGCTAGCTAAAGATGCTGAGCAAAGAAATGCAGATTGAAGCAAAAGTCAAGATCAAGTCAACAAGAAAGCAGCTTAAGTGGGGGGGGGGGGCAATGCTAGGCTCCAACCCGAGTCAGCATGTAAACATTAGTTTCCATACACACTAGGAATAGTGAATAAATGTACTCGGTTTCTAGCTTGGAGTGGCAATGTAGTAATTAACCCATGGTAAAAACTGCGGCATTTATTTTTTACTCCTGCAAAATTAACAAAAGCTCACAAGTCATTTTACATTAGTGATCGCATATTGTTGTCATCTTATTCTCATTAGCAACTAACCTGCTGACATACTAACCAAGTGCACTTGCGTACAAACTTGTTCTCACACTTGACATGATCTCATGCTCTCACGCATACTTGACTGGTGCCCTTGCTTACAATGGGCACTGCCATTGTACAGTAGTTAGTTTAAACAAGTAGAATTGTGACACCTTGCTTGTGGGCCGTTGTCCAAGCCTCATCAAAATAAGTGATTCTAGCCCTTATAAAAAGAAAATAGATTCTTGAACCCCTTTCATGCTTATGTCATGTCAAGGTATTGCAGAAGAAAAAACTACAAAATCCGATCCAATTTAATGTAATTGATTAGTTAATATGTTGGTTAACCGTATTCTAAACACGGAGAAAAATCATTGGCTTATCAAATTATCTATCGAGCCGTGAAAAAGTTTAATCTTTTCTCCCACTGTTAGAAGAATAAAAAATAGGCATTTCTTTCTATCGTTAGCATTTTCTACAAGGTATATATCTCGGTTTCTTATCAAAATGTTCATAGAATCTTTGAAAGGCTTTCCTTTGTAAGAAGTAAAAGACTTACTGTGGGATCTGATCATCTATTTCCCCAGCACCTAGAAAGGGAAAAAATCCCTTTTCATCTTAGCAATTGTGTGTAGTGTGTAATATGCATTTTGGGTTAATGAGCCACAAAAAAACTGATGTCTGATATAAACATACCTAGTGGAGGATGGAGGATGAAATTCAAGTTGATCAACATCAAAGTTGATAATTTCTAGTTTTGTTGAGCCAGAATATCAAGCAATGCTTGCTTCTTTGAGGTTTATTTTGATTGCACATAATTGTAATGCCATGACCATGATCAATGAATATATGATTCTTGACCTATGTTTTAGTTATTTTCTTGTGAAAAGAATTTCAGTAAAGGAAATGAGGTTTACATGCTAGAGATCTTTTCTTGGCATTTGGACAGCATATTATCAGAAAGTGATAATGAATTTTACCTGTCAGTATCCTCTACTTCTCTTGTACCACTGAACTAACAATTCCTTATAATTGGCTGTATGATAGAATTTTGTTTATCCTCATTAGGCTGCATGATAGAATTTTGTTTATCCTCATTAGCCTGTATGTTCACAGTGGGGATTGTGTAGCATCCTAATCCATTCCTTGCTTACTTGTACTTTATTAAATACCTGAAGTAGGTTTGATGTCAAATGGGTAAAAAAACAAAAGTAATTGCACGATCATTTTTTATTTCTTACATTTGGATTTATATATGGGGCATCAGCTGTGTAAATGTTTTGATTTACCCAAAAATTGTTCCTAACAGCTGAGTGACACTCTTCTTTGATAGGTGACAGGACTTTACAGAGGTGCAACATCTTCTTTTGTTGGGGTGGCCTTTGAGAGTTCGCTTTTTTTTGGCATGTACTCACAAATGAAACAATCACTTCAGGTATGAAACTTCATACAAAACTGCCTGTTCCCCAAGAAATTCAGCTATATTTTATATTTTGAAAGCCAACTTTTCAATTTGAAAATTCATCTCCAAATATTGCTTTCATAGGATTCATGCCCATTATTCTTTTATATTCTTTGGCAAATGGAACACGAAAGTGATCCTTCCTTCCATAAAGTTTTTCTACCTTGTTAGAGACATGTAACTGGATGTTTTTCATTTCATATTATTGAAGGGGAGGCTGAAAAGTAGTGGTCCAGATCCCCTTGTAATAATCCCATCAGCAGCTTATAGCGGTGCTGCAATCAGCTTTGTACTATGTCCATCAGAGCTGTTAAAGGTCAGTAAATATATGCAATTCATGAGTTTACTATTCTCCACTATTTTAAGTTTGTAATTCTGAGCTTCTGCAGTGTAGGATGCAAGTTCAAGGCACTGACTCTTTGATTCCAAACTCTGTTAGATACAATGGCCCCATTGACTGTGCTCTCAGAACTATAGAAACTGAAGGGGTGAGTGGATCTCTATTTAGGACCCTTCAATTTTTCGTCTTTTGACATTCTAAGCCAATAGGCACTGCCTGCAGGTCAGAGGCATATTTCGTGGAGGTGTGGCAACCTTACTGAGAGAATCATTGGGTGGCACAGTGTTCTTTTGTGTCTATGAGTATGTTCGGCATTTCATGCATTCAAAGCTGGAAGCTGCTTCACATGATCACAAGAGTTTGACGGAATTCGGGACTGGTGTTATCAGTGGTGGTCTTGCTGGTGTTGCTGTATGTCTTTTAATGACTAAGAAAATTCCGTAAGTTTTATCTGGATGACATTTATGGATAGAAAAACAAAAGAGATGCAAAAAGGAAGAGTATGGAGAGGGAAGGGGAAGTCTAATTGAACTCTTGTATAGAATAAGAAGTGACAAGTTAAAATGTTATGGTTACTATCTAGAAAAGGTTATATAGAAGTTGAGTCCTAAGGGTCCTACTTTTCATATCTCCTAGTATTTTGGGCTGTTGGGATTTTATTCTGATAATTTGTTTGATTAGGATTGTGTATTGGACCATTCTTATAATCATATTTTTTCAAGTTCTCAGTATCAAATCTTCACTGTGGAGGATTCTAATGGCTTCCTCTTTTTATAGAAGTTGTCCGTATAGAAAAGGAAGGGACAAACTAAAATGTTTGGTTACCATCTTGAAAAGACTATATAGACGTTGAGTTGCATTGGGGTCCTATATTTTATATTTTCTCATATTCCTTATGGTGAGCATTTTATACTGATTATTCAGATGATTAAAATTATGTATTAAACCAATCTTATTAGCCTGACTTTTCAAGTTGTTAGCATAAAATATTCACCATGGAGCATTCTAATAGCTACCCTTTTCTTTATAGAAGTTGCAGGTATAGAAAAGGAAGGGACAAACTAAAATGTTAGGTTACTATCCAGAAAGGGTTGTATAGAAGTTGAGTAGTATTAGGTCCTCCTATTTTTATATTTTTTCATATTTTCAACAGTACAGATTTTATATTAACAACTTGAATAATTAAGTTATGTGTTGGACCTATCTTATAATTCTAACCTTTCAAATTGTTAGTATAAAATATTTATTATAGAGCATTCTAACTGCACCTTTTTTTTATTCTTTTTTTATGGAAGTTCTCTGTATAAAAAAGGGACAACGTAAATGCTAGGTTACTATCTAGAAAAGCTTATATAGAAGTTGAGCCCTATTAGGACCCTTTATATATATATATATATATATATATATATATTTCCTCATATTTCTAATGGTTGACCGATCTTATAATTTTAGCCTTTTGAATTATCAGCATAAAACCTTCATCACAGAGGATTCTAACAGCTGCCATTTTTTTATGGAAGTTGTCAGTATAGAAAAGGAAGGGACAAACTAAAATGATAGGTTACTGTCTAGAAAAGGTAATATAGAAGTTGAATCCTCTTAGGGTCCTATTATGTGCCATCATATTTCCAATGATGAGGATTTAATCCTAATATGAACGATCAAGATTATGTGTTTGATCGTTTTTATAATTATAGCCTTTTAAGTTACCAGCATAGAATCTACACCATAGTGGACTCTAACAGCCCCCATACAAATTATCCTGTCAAATCCTTCAAAATTTCTACACTTCTTGATAGATTTAAATGGTGAGGTTTGAGAGTTGTTTCTATGTCTTCACTAGCTAGTAGTTCTTAAAGATGATTATACTGTTTCATTCTTGTCATTTTGATCCAGCTGCCTTTTCTAAGCTGCCTTTTTCGCTGGCATTTTGCAGTTTTGGTCTGCTGTTTTGCCCTTGGATGTGGCTAAAACCATAATTCAGACTGATCCAGATATAAGATCTACAAGAAATCCTTTTCAAGTTTTGCACTCGGTAAGAGTTCTTGATTTAAAATCTTCTGCTGGATAATAGTGTGTGCATGGATAAAAATATCGATATTGGTTGCGGCCATATCAATATCAAACATATTGATATTAGATATATTGTGGAAAAAAATTTGATAATCGTTAGTTGACAATGCCATATCAACCTATAGATCTACCAAATATCAAATGTATTGACCTATATTTGTCTGGCCATATCGGCCTAATGTTTAGTCTATTGGCCGATATTATCAATATGGCAATATATCTACAATATTATTGTGGTATTGAGAGATATCGATATCAAGAGGCTTGATGCTGGTACATATCAACCGATATTGACAATTTCGGCCTGATATTTACATGAAGTTTTTGACAAGGAAGGATGATACTTGATGGATAGCAGTGTTTGTTCTAGGTATACAGGATGGCTGGGATAAGAGGATGCTATGCTGGTTTAGGTCCCACATTATTAAGGGCATTCCCTGCTAATGCAGCTGCTATTGCAACCTTGGAGTTTGCCATCAAATTCTTAGGAATTGAACGAGAGTGAAGAGCTCATCTCTCATGACTTCTACCCATCCGATCTAATCATTTGCTCTTCCGCTGGTCTTCCTTCTCACAAGATATTCTTCTGCTCTGACACGAAGGCATCTGTTCTAGTCCACTTGAGCTTGTCATCATTCCTGAGACGAGAGTGCCCGGGCAGCTGATTTGTTTTCAATACAAATTCTGTTTTGTCTATCAAATCTTCATTTTTGGACTTTCATTTTTGGACTTTCAAAGTATTCTCGGAATCCATGTAAGACACATCCATTTTTTCTTAAGTATTAATGGGATTGATTTGGTACTTGTTCATGCCCTCTTTATAGTTTGTAATGTGATAGGGTTCCCATTTCGGGATTTGTTTTCAAGGCCAATCAACCACGAACACATTCACGTTCAACTCGAATCACACCAAAGTGCAAATCACATCCAAAAACTAGGATTTATACAAATAACTCTCGAACTGCACAATATTAGTAATAATTATAGAAAGATAGATTAAGCAATACAAAGGACATTTACAAGGAACATACGAAGGAGAATTACAAATGACTTCAATCAGACCAATCAATCTTCACATGAAATTTAGGGAGAAAAGTTATTGCTTATGAAATAAGATCAGAAAATAGCACTGAGCCAATCCAACAACTATCAGAGCAAAACATATAAGAGTTGAAGAAATATGTGGTGGGGTCTCAAATTCGATAGACTTTAAGGCTCGCAGATAATTGTGGGTTTGCTTGGACTATGTTATGTATAAATAATCTTTTATGTTTCGTAGGAATTCCTGATCATTTATTTATAGTTCTTACATTAACTGGTCGGTCAAAATTCCCCCTTTGTCATAGTTGTTCTTATTTATAACCAACTTAAATGCTTATGGTACTAAGGCCCTAGTTACAATATTGCCTTTAACGAGGAAGAGTAGCTAGATTTGCTCCCAATGGCTTGAGCTTTTGCGCGACACCAGAGTATCCGCATCGTTTGGCCATAGAGTGTCGGCATAGCCCAACATTGGAATGTCAGCACAGCTAGGCACTGGAATGCCGGTGCTGCTCGACACTAAAAGGTCAACATAGCTCCACATTTGGTGTGTCAGCATAGCTCAGCACAGGCGCATCAACAAGCTCGGCCTTGTGCAACTAGGACGTGCGCACAGGCCTGGATTATGCCACTTGCCTGCTCGTGTGCCTCGTTGGAGTCCTGCTCCTCCTTCTCGCATCTGTGGGGCCCTCGTTGCATTGTTAGTCTTCTGGTTGGATGAATAATGTGAAAGATTTCCTCTTAATCAAATTTCCTTCACACTTGGAGGACTTGAATATTCTAGGTGAATTCTAGATCGTGGATGAATTTGTGTACGAAAGAGCTGGTGTATTTTGCCACTCTTCAAAATTTCTGGTACTTGATCATAACGAAATAGAGAGTTAGGCCTTAGAAATATAAAATAAAGTGATGCCATAAAAGAAACGATTTAAAATTCTTATGCTCTGGAAGTATATAACACAAAATTGAATTTATATTATGAGAACGGTTTTGAAACAGAAATCCAGGTGATTGACAGAAGGTAGAGAGCATCTAGAGATCAAATGATCATAAACAATATTTTTTCCTGCTTAGGAGATTGAAACCCGATAATCATCAGCTTGAGCCGTCGAATTGAGCCTCGGATGAGCTCCTTCGCCGGCGCTCATTATGTCCAGCCAATCTCCGGCGACAGCTCCTTTTCATGTCGTCAAACTCCAGCAGCTCGTGAAACCTGCATCATACATGCATAAATCCAGCAGATTTGAGGCTTTTCCACAATGAACACCCACACAATGTTAAAGGCATAAACAGGAAGAAGATTTATTAGCCACTTGCTGCATTGCTGACAGAAACGCTGGTGGAGACTGGCGACGATGACAATCGGAGCCTTGGCGTGGAACTCGCAGACCTTGTGTCTCCGGTGATACTTCTTGGCTTCGGACAGATCGGCGGTGCAGTTGTCGGCCTGGCAGCATACCATCGATGACGGCGAGGACGATGGTCCCCCTCCTCCATCATCTCTCTCCATTTTATGGAGCTAAAGGAGGAAAGAGACTGATACCTCCTCCATCATCTCTCCATTTTATGGAGTTGGAGGAAAGAGACTGATAGAAGAAGATACGTAAGGTGGGGGCATGGAGATCAAATATGGATTGCATGAATTGTAGTAGTGAAAACAAATCCGCAGAAAAAATTAATTAAAATTTTTTTTAAAAAAATTAAAAAAATAATAATAAAGTTGAAAAGGAAGGACAATAATGCGTGAGGACCACTTGCCCAATTCTTTGAATTTATGAGAAAATGGAGTAACTCGTGGCTAGCATGGCAGGCATTAGCATGGGCACCAAAGTTTTCAAGCCTTGTACTAGGCTGCCACGTGGTTTTGTTTGGCTATTGAGATAGTTTGGGCCCGCATGTTAGAGGGCCCTGTTAAGGTGTTTTTTTTTTTTTTTTTTTGGGTCTTTTTTCTTACATACTTTTAACTGTAAAATTTGTTATCGTAATACTCTTAATGGCTAAAATTAGGCCGATTTATTTAAAAAGCTTGAATTTAACTTATTATTTTAGTTGAATAAGTGGTCAAGATAAAATTTTATATGTTGGGAATTTGGGATGACTCTAATATAGGAGGATTTAAACAGTTTTTCAAGGGATATTCTTGAATAATTTGACATTATATCTATTTATCGATACTAAAAAATTTATTTAAAAAAATAGATAAATAGATAGATGAGATAAAATGTTAAAATAAATATCCTGAGAATGTGTAAAAGGTTTGGGATGATGTGAATCTATTGGGATTTTCATGCACCATGGATGCCAGAAAGATAGTGGCAAAAATGTGGCACCACCTTGAATTTAATTGATGGACAAAGGTTTGGGCCCGGGGGGAATTCTACCCTGCTTGTCACGTCCTCGATCCTGAAAGTAAATTTATAATTTTTTTGGGTAAGTAGTAAATTTATAATTCCTTAATCTATAATTAAAGTAAATCATATTTTAATTCTTATGATTTAAAATTTTAATTGTTTATTCTACTGACTTAAATTCAAACAGACGCCGAGACGTGAACCTGCACAAGAATTTGTTGAATGGCCCATATAATATTTAAAAATTATATCAAAAGATCCAAAAATTATACCCAAAAGTGGCTGAATATTAAAAATTATATAACATCAAACCATTCTAATAGGCACGACCAGACACAAGCCAACCCAAAATAAGATGTCTAAATATCGACAATCTAATAGAAAACGCTTTAGAGTTCGTCAGGCAAGTAAGGTACAAACACATGAATTAAGAAGTACGACTTGAATAGCCAAACATTAAATGATCATAATGAGCTACTTAATGGTCCGATATAGAGGGCCACAGAGTCGATCCAATAGCTGGTAACCAAACAACCTTACCGTTGAATTGGGGTAGTCATTACACATGCAGCGTAACACCCCATCTCTAACTCGAAATGGTATCATACCCACACATTGATTCTAAGTACTTACCAACCAAATTACACTTTTTACTATAAATAAACCCTCGCTCCCAATGAAGAGAGGAGAAAAATAACAAGATCAAACATAAAATACACTCCACTAGATGAGTGCACAAATACAAAAAATACTTAGACAGACGAGTGTACAAAAAGGAGTATCGCCCTCAATATATACACTCATCTCCATCATTTCTAAATTTTGCATTCATTTTCTTGCATCTTTCCTATTCAAATAGAAAGATTATCGATTTGAACGTTAGAGGTTTTATTAGAAAATAAATTCCTTATATCTCTTACATTTTATTTGTTCCGTTGCGGTGGAAGGATTTAGGTATAGAATTATAAAGACCGAAGCCAATTTTATTTGAAACATAAAGGCACGACAATGTGGCTCCCTAATTTGTATATTAATTTAGATCATCAAAACGTATTATTAGCGCCATATGGGAAGAAGTGCAAGGATAATTGAGCCACCTAATCGAGAAGAAAATGCATGGCCAACACCAAGACCTAGACAAGCGTTCCATCAATTGATGTTATTTCTCATGGTGACGACCCAATAGAGGGTAGCCATAGAAATGCTTGCCCAACCATCAATATAAACGTGGAGATGCTGGTGGTCTAGTTTGACACAATGTCCAAGGTTCTCATGACCATTTACAACAGATTGGAAGGACATCCACTGGGGGCTCCATCATCCAACTCTCAAATTTCTGCATCCAAAAGAAAGAATCAGAGGAAAAAGTAATCCACCAGGGAGATGATTTCATGACTTGATGACCTTGAAGCCCAAGAGGCCTCGAGTGACAAAACCTAAATTCGGCTAGAAGGCTGACTAAATTTTGGAGCACTAGATGAAAACCTAAAAATGGCCTCATCTAAGGGCACTTAAGAGATGCATAGCCATAATAATTGAGACAAATGCTCGCACAGGAGAGTGTTGCGATACATCTATTTCGCTGCATCAATAATGATGACTTGTCGCAATGTCTTCTAGTGCAACAGACTGATAGTAGGTGGCTTTGACGCCCAGATTGGCGCATTTGCTGTACTACGTAGGTTATGAAGTTCTGACATAACGTCTCTCAATGCGACAAACTGGCAACAGGCAACCTTGTTACAACTCGAATTAAAGTCAATTCAATTGATTTATAGATATGCAAATAGCGTATTTGGTAAATTATTATATGTCAGATTATCAAAAAATCAAGTTGTTAAATTGTCAGAAATTAAACAGTAAAAAATGGCATCCAAACACTTCAACTATTCATAGAAGACTAGAATATTGAAGCCATGCAAAGAAAAAGAACATCATTTAGATAGTTTTATTTATTGGTTCCTTTCACAATATACAAACTTATAACAGTAAAAGTACAACTTGAAAAAGAATAAAGAAGACACAAAATAGCAATTTAAATGAAAAAACACACATCTTTCTAAATACTCGGGTAGGACTTGTGCCAGAAGAACCATCAAACACAAGAGAATGAAAAGGAAGACATCCGACCAAATTGGCAACATCCATCTCGATCATCTCTACGATGGTCGGCGAGATGAGGGCACCGCTACAACACGCAAGTCTGGCTTTAGAACGGACACAAAAAAGAAGAAATGCCCTCTCTCTAAGAACTTCAATGGTTCCATGGGGAGAGGCAACTAAAAAAATTGTCTGCCAAAACTAGAGATCTTGTTATAATGATAAAAACCTGGTTATGGAAAGGACATAAAAGAGAAAATCAAGACAGTTTTTCATATAAAATAGGGTAATTAAGACAGTCATTAAACATATCATTGAATCTCAATTTCAAAGATTGGAAGAGAGCTCCCACCGACTTCGGCTCGCAATAGTAAAGGCACCATATTGGCTCAAAACAATCATACCATTGGGCAAGACAAGGGACACCTCGTGATGCATCGTAATATTATTCAACTAAACCCATCATTGATAAGATGACAAAGCCTAAGACTCGAGATGCGACTACATCACAATTAGAACACAACATCAACATTTTCAAGTGGCAAAAACCACGGAATATCCGTATGATGACAACCAGCATGCCTTCCTTGCCTAAAAGTAGCGTCTGTAATGTCAAAAATGTGAAACTAGGATGGGCATAAATTAAATGTAGCAACGGCATTCAGTGTAAATCATGGATCAAATATACCAATTAATTATCACCCGATATTCAACCCACCAACCCTCGCCTATGTGCGTCAATGGCTCTCTTGCGCAACCTATAAGTATAACCATTCGATTCATTTGGAGTGGATTTTGGAAGATGATTTTTGAAATACCATCCCTAAATATTATTTTAGAGAACAAAAGATGCTATTACTCTGCTAAATTTAATATTTCTAAAACAAAAGGAAAAATCTCTTTTCGAGCAGTCCACTTAACATTAAATATAATAAGAATATTGTATCAGTTATATTTGATATTACACAGAATTCACACTATCATTTAGCCAAAAAATATCACCATCCATTAGGCTCCCCTACAACAGCTTAGTCCCCTTATCAATGTCTGAAATATTAGTCTTACCATCCTGTTCAAATGAGTAGATAGCTCTTTTTTCTATATTTATTGGCTTGAACCGTAACTGATATGTATATATTAGAGGCATTTTCCAATGTAACCCGAGAACTTCACTGTTATTGTTTTCGGTGCATCGAGGCCAGAGACTGAATTATTCACATCAAAATTTTTTCCTTGATTTGCCTCAATACACTCGGCTCACATATGCATCAAAATCGGTGTGTATTACTTCATGTGAAGTATGAACAAAATATTGGAAACCCAAGTGAGAAAAGAATATAAAAAGACTACTACAACATTCAAAGTCTAAAATTTGACAAACGTAAACCTTGACGTTTTCAGAAAATAGCTTATGAAGTTAAAATAGAATTAAAAATTAACCACAAATTCTATTTGGTAAAATTATCCCAACTACTCTATTGCCCCCAACTACCCCCTATTGCATTTGACGATGACTAAACAGAAGTTAGGCCCCATTCCAATCTATTAGTCCGGATCGATGAAGAATCAATTGAGCCCCTCGGTTTGGACAATTGCATAATTTTATATGATATAAAATAAGATATATAAATATTATGAATAAATATAATTAAAAATTAGGCCCAGTTAACATTCTTAAATCAACACGATTATAAATAAAAATATCTAGCACTATCCGAATTATAATTTTTTGTTAAATTTTTTAAAAAAATCATGAATTTTTGGGAATATTTTTTGTAAATATCATAGATTTGCCTCAATTTTTAAGCTAAAAAATTTAATTTGGGGATATTTTTATGTAAATATATATTTTTAAATAGAAATAATTGAAAATAAAAGGGTCTATAGATTTGCCTGAGTTTAATTTTTAATTATGAAAAAAATTTTAAAAAAAATTCAATGAATTCTTAAATAAAATTACAAACAAACAATTGTTGCAAGTTTCCATCCCTCCCGTGTGGGACAATTGTTCCCTAGTCCGGTCTTATAAGTTATTTCTTACTAGGATAGCCGCCCTAATCTAGACCAGATTGAATTAATAGACACTATTTTTATTTTAATTTAGATTCAGTCTAAACTCGATTTTAATTAAATAAAAAATTATGCTTGTTATTAATATGTTAAATATAAAATTAAATATTAATAACATACTTAAATTTATGCTTATTATTGTTTTTTCAAAGTATATGGAATTAGTTTCTCTCCTTGAATTCATGCTTCGGATAAAGAGAGTTACTGAATTCTATGTAAATGAATATTAATGCAATTTTCTTGATTTATATTTCTAAATAGAATCAATGAGAAGTTAATAAAATTCTTATTATTCAAATTTGAAAACTACCATCGTGATAATTCATAAAAAAAATTTCATTTATCTATGCATATATAATATATTTAAGTCATTTACAAGATAAAAATAATAATAATTGTTTCTCTAATTATATAAATATCATTATTTTTATAAAAAAAAAATCATACTTATTAAAAATAATAATTTTTTAAAATAAAATATAACAAATTCAAATAAAACTATACTTTTTAATTATTTTGATCAATTACTAGATATATTCTACATCAAACAGAACAATTCTAACATCATATAGATATGTGATAGTCAAATTTTGATACTGTATATTTATCAAATTGGCTTTTTAATAAACCAAATTAAGTATTAAAAAATAAAATGCCAATGTTATAATTGCCCTTCTATTGTGAAGAAGTAATCTTAATTTTTTATTTTTTAAGATTTAATCAAAGCTGTATAATTGATCTAAGAGTTAATTTAATAGGATTACATTAACACAAACTCCTAGGTAAGAAAAATTTTCCATGGCAAAGCGATGGGGCCCAACATGGCCCGCCCCCCCCCCCTCCTCTTTCTCTCTCTACTTCAAAGAGGTTACCAATAAATTTGATTAGGACTTGCCAACGGCTAGTCTTTTTCTATGTATCAGTCACGTTGCCCCACCAATGACTAGAGCTTGTGCCAAAATTTCAAATGACTACATCTAAAATATCTAAGTTGATAGATAATTTTTTTAAAAAAAATATTATAATGGCTAATAAATATATATTAGCTTATAATTTATTAATTTTAATAATTTTTTTGTAAGTAATTAATTACATTAAAATTTAAATAAAATGTATAAAAATTATATTCTTTGTCAAGTTTTTTGCCGACTTGGGGAAAGAAAATATAGAAACAGGAAAGTCCCCTAAGACCCTAATAAAAGTCATAATAAAAAATTACGACAATATTCATTCACTATGATCCACGGTATCAAACAGGCTAACAAATCGGCACTTGACATGCCATGTTGGCAAAGCCAAACCGGCCACAAAGCCAAACCAGCTTCAAGTCCAAATCGGCAATGGCATGCCAAGAGAGCAAAGCCAAACCGGCCACAAGTCAAAATCAGCACTTGAACCGCAAGTCCAAATCGGCACTTGACATGCCATGTTAGCAAAGCCAAATTGGCCTCAAATCCAAATCGGCCACAAGACCAAATCGGAAACCTCAAGTCCAAATCGGCAATTGCATGCCAAGACAGCAAAGCCAAACCAGCCACAAGACGAAATCGGCACTTGAAACGCAAGTCCAAATCGGCACTTGACATGCCATGTCAGCAAGGCCAAATCGGCCTCCAAACCGGCCTCAAGTCCAAATCGGCAACCTCAATTCCAAATCGGCAATTGAACATGCCATATTCTTAGATATTATCCTTTACATGTAAGTGAATTTTATAAATGTCAGCACCTATTCTTATCTGTCCATCTGTTCTCATCGACTGAAGATTGAAACAGACGCCAAATTATTTCAAACGATATATTTATGCTAATAATTTTCTTAATTAAAATATATTTCTGTTCTATCAAAAGGGTTTTCATTCGATTAACTTATTGCTGTAATTCGATTAACTTCTGAACACGTTCTTCATGTTTTTTACTGTAAAGTCTCGACTGCTGCTACTGTTGAGCTTCCGGGTCCATTTGCTTTGGGAATTTTATCTCTTTGGCCTTGAGCTTGTTCTTGTCGAGTTTCACGCTCTACTTATTTTGGGAGTGTTATCTCTTAGTCATGTCGTCTTAACGCTGCCGGGGTCTACTTCTTCTGTTGTCTTCTTTTGACTTGATCGTTAATTTTTTTCTTCAGTTTGTCCATAACAGTTTTCCATCACATTCAATCATGTCTGTGTTTTGGCTTCTACTCGATGTCACCATCCATCACAGCTATAATTTTACAGATTTGAGTACACTTATAAATTATCTTTTATTAACTTAACTCTATTATTACTTATAAAAAAGTGTATCATATTATCTAAAATATAAGATTATTAAATAATATATACTCATTATATATTAAAAAAATTAGCTAAACTTAGTATATATTTTTTAAAAAAAAATATATTTTTTAATAATAGATATTATAATTGTAAAATAAAATGATAGATAGATAGATAGATAATTTTTCTTTCCTCGTCAGTGGTCGTAAGTACTTTTAAGGTTCAAACCAACGTGGTACAATTTGATTTAACACAATTTGTGTCGCATCATGCTGACTAAGCCAACGATTTTGCAGCTGAATGACCACACCTGTTTCTAGAATGGAATTCATTTCACCAAATTAAATAAAAAATGTATCAAACATATTATATTGTCATATAATATTGCCATTATTAAAGTATATAGTTGCTAATGGCCTAAGAAAAAAATCCGTCAAAGGATTCAGCTCATAATAAAATAAAAACCTAATCGGCCATTATAACCGAAAGTCGGTATGTGAATTCATTTGTTTTATTCGGATAGTTTACCTTTTGAATAGAAACGGAATCGACTCCAACCAACCAAAATAGACAGCTCTTATCTCTTATCTAGTTCAACAGATTCGGTTGCCAATTAGAAACCGTTCGCTAAACGATATCTTCTTATCTATTCGGACGGTTCCATAAACAAATTGTAGAAAAAGTCAACCGTCCATCATTTCTATATAAATCCCACTATCCCAACAGAAGAGATAGATGATACTCAACTAAATAAAAGTTAATAAAAGATAATTTTAAGACTCTTCAAAAGTATTCTCTCTTACACTTATTAAGACGCTTTCTAATAAGTGTAAATCACAAAACCATTTTTATAGAGATTTTTATTTTATATTCTCTCTTTTTTTCTTAAAAAAAAAATTACTAATTTGAGCGTCAAATGATATATTCGAAAATAAGTCATACCAATCCTTTGACCGTATATTTGTTACGTTGTACAGAATTTAGTTCATAAGCGTACTGAGATCGGACCCATATCAAACCTATCTGATAGTTTTTAGCCTCCTAATTCGTATAACAATTGAATTTAAGAACGTATCAATACTGAACGTCTTAAACTATATAATGGGCAATCCACTGTATGAAGTTTAAGATAAAAAAAAAACGTTTAAAGATAAATTATATCTTAACTTACATAGTGTACTAAGTGGGTTGTGTCGAACTTGGACGGGCACGCATTGACCGAAATAGGACCCAAAGGGAATACTAATTGTGTCATGTAAAATTGACATGCTAGGCCATGCTATATTATAGGCTGCCCATCATATTCAATTGCTTGTATAGCATGCTAAACCATATCAACACCTGATTGCTTAACTACCTTTAGCAAGAGATATTTACTTAGCGTATTCTTCACTCCAAATGCTTTACAATCCACTAACTTTGGATCGTTGGTTTGGCTGTAATCCAACCGTGTGCTCTTTCAGTGTTGCAAGTCCCACATCGAAAAGTTAGCTCAATAAATGTTAGCTTATAAATCTGAGGAGCTCTTTCTCCTATCAGACCGGTCTTTTTGGATTTGGCTCTCCTTTTGGATTTGTGCTCGCAACTATAATACTTTCATTGATATTGGCCTCAACCCCGAGAAAGATACTTGCGGCCTACAAAAGGGTTGACCAAAAAAACCGAGTGAGGCGCCGTCGAGTGAAGTGTAACAGAGTGTAACCGCCAAGGTCAGCGGCTATTGAAGGAATGATGAATGCTACGAGTCCCACATCGGAGACTCAACTTCATAAATCCTGACTTTTAAGCTTAAGTAGCTCTCCCTCCTATCAGACCGGTCTTTTAGAATTGAACTATTTTCTTAAACTTGTGCTCATAATATTCAACATAGGTCATCTACACCCTCATCAATTTTCCCCATTTTAAGAATTCCTTTGCCCACAAGGGTGAAATGAGAAAACTTAGACTGCAATCTCATCGTGGTTTTCCCATAGGTCTCATCCTTGGGAATCTCCTTCACTGCCTGAGCAATTGCCATTGCTTTACACCCCGGTGTTCCTTTCGTAGACAATACCGGTTTGCTTTCTTGAGCTCAAGTATCATATTCCCCTCGTCGTAGATCGACGACAACTCCTTGGTAATGAGGTTAGGGTACCCCATTGATTTCTTTATCTTGGTACTGTTGAAAATAGGATGCAGCAAAGCAGTCAATGAAAATTCTGGCTTGGACGCTACTCCTTTGATCCACTCCGGTATTTGGGAGGGCCCTAAGTATCTTTGGGACAACTTGACATTGAATCTATTTATCAATGATGTTTATGTGTACGGCTGCAATTTGAGATATACAAACTCTTCGAACTGAAAGGTTAAATATTTCCTCCACTAGGTCATAATACTGCTGCATCTTTCTTTTTGGCTCCCTTAACAGTGTGACCTGCAATCGCATGCTATTTCTTGGCTCCTATGTCAAAAGAATGACCACGAAGGAGGACCCAATGGCTAAAACTATTTAGAACAAGATGCCTTAGAAAAGACATGACATGATGAAGGAAGAATAGACCCAAAGAGAGCCCAAGAAAGTGCAAAAATAGTCTTAGAAAGAGGTACGGGCAAAATAAAGAGGGGATTTCTTTTCTAGATGAGGGCCTAACTCATATTTATTACTCACCCTTCTTTTGATTTATGTAAAAGTATCAATTAATCCTCAATAAAAGTAATTGGATAATTAGGTGTTATTGAGATTTCTTAAACTATATAAGCCAAGGCATGGCTCAATAGGAGGATCAAGGTAGATATCAAGAATTGTATAAAAGAATCTTCTAAGGTTTTGAGAGCTCAATGGATTATATATTTATTATGGAGATCATTTAGACTCTTTAGAAGTCAGTTCTATTAATACCTTTGAATACTTAAAATTTTTCTTTGTCAATATTTTTCGTATCATACATTGATAATTCATTTCTGTATTCCTCTAACTTGTATGTATTTTACTTATTTCATTGAATTCATATGATAGGGGTGAGAAGTGATTTTGTAAAAAGGGGTGAAATAATGAATCTCTTGGATTAGGTTCTAATCAAAATCATAAGACTTAGATCAATTTTACTCATATAAAAACTTTCCCTCCTAGATAATATTTTAATTAGAAACTGACACACCCTATTTGCAATTGTCTTTTTATTTTCTAATTTGTTTGGTGAAATCACTACCTGAAATTAAAATGTCAGATGATAAGAAAATTATCCTTTTGACTTTTTATTTGTCATTATGATATGTAGAATCAAAATTCTTTGATCTAAAAGCCATCTGAATAAACTTTTAAGTTGAATCCATTTTTAAAATATACATTATTATTATTATTTATTTATAGTGATATTGAAACTTATTAGAGAGGACTTTTAATTATTCAATTAGTTGTGTAGATGAGACTTATGTTACCGGCTTATTTTATCAAAGAGAATTTAGGAAGAAAATGAATCAAACTAAAACCAACTACAACTTGGATAAGTGGCTTCCTTCGTTTGTCTTTATTTCTACAGTGTTCAGTCACCATTTTTAGGAGGAAAAGATTTTGAAACGACTAGGCCTTCATTATGAAGATCCTCTTTTTGCCAGATTGGTTATGATGTTGGGGCCCAACAAAGAATTTGCCATATTTTAATTGTCATATTTTAGTGCTCGAATACCATAACATTTTGCCTTATTTTAGTCTTATTTGGTGGGCACGATGATGACGGGCAAAATTTTCATGTGCTAATAATAATAATGTTTTATATTTTTTTAAAGTGGGTCAGCTATATGATTAATTTCTTAATTTAGTATAATATTTTAAAGTATAAGTCATTTTAAATCTTTTTTTATCATATTACTTTAAATTCTCATATGACTATATTATTACACTTGCACCGATAAGTGTAAGATACAAAGGCATACACACTATTTAAATTATATAAAGAATATATAATAACACAGTTGCTGTTTGATCTCTATAGAACTATCTTTTAAGTGGATTCGAATCTTGCATCCCATCGGTATTGTTAATTATTAATATTACAAATTTAATGCCCGAGCTTGACGGCTAAATGTGTTGAGGTCACTCCCTTTGTGGGAATGTGGCCGCAGACTCGTACTCGGATGTGGTCCGCAGCCTTGATGAGTCAATCATCCGAGGATTGTGAATATGGACGAGGATATTATGTAATGCCCGAAGACTTTCTTCACTTGAGGTCCGAGTTTCATGGGCAATACCTGAAGGCATCTTTGAAGGCCCGAGAACTTGTACGCAGAAAGCACATGTGAAGGCCAGAATCGAAGATCTTTTGAACATGAAAGTGGGAATATGCGCGCAGTCTTTGCAGAGTGACGGGTCATTTTTTTCGAAAGGTACAACAATCTGCAAAGTTATTGTAGAGTTACAGGCTGCCAGGCGGCTACATGTACGTGTGTCCTCTACGTTGGCATGACTGTTACTTTCATTAGCCGGCATACATATATGTGTGTTTTTGTGTCTGGGTGCTATGCAATAGGTATGTGTGTGTGAGCAATTGCGGAAATAGTGAGCGAGAGAAGAGTGAATTGTTATAGAGAGAGCTGAGTGTGTGCACTCAATAGGCGGGGCTCTGTTCTTTTTCTTCTTCGACTCTTAGGGCTTGTGTAGCCGGTGGTTTGTGTAACCAAAAACTCACATAGGTGCAATCCTTTTATGGATTGGAGTCCCGTGATTTTTTCTTATTCAAAAGGGTTTTTTACGTAAAAATGTTGCCTCTCTTTCTTCTTTCTTTATAACTATGAGTTTATTCCTTCTTGCTACTCGGTTGGACACTACTTCGTGTCTCCAACAAGTGGTATCAGAGCCTGGTTCAAGCTACAATTTAAATGGCATCATTCTCAAAGAATTTGCCATTTAGTGCGGAGTAGTTTAACGGGTAGGGCAATTTTATCTTTTGGTAGGAAATGGTGAAAAATATCTTGACCCAGGAAGGAACCGTAAAAGTATTGAGAAAGAAGGATGAGAAACCGGAGAACCTGACTGAGGAAGAGTGGTAAGATAAGAAAGATCTTGCAAACTGCACTATTAAGCTGTGTTTGACAGACAATACGTTTCAAAAGGTTCTCAGCCTGTCAGACCTGACTGAGGTTTGGAAGAAGTTTGAAAGTAAATACAAGTCCAAATCCTTGACCACGAGACTGCATATGAAGAAGCAGTTTTATGGATTTCGTCTGTCCGAGAGAGAAAGTTTTGAAAAGCATCTGGACGAGTTCAACAGAATTGTGACACAAATATCTGCTCTCGATGAATGAATCAAGGAGGAAGACAAGGCATTGGTGTTGCTGGCTTCCTTTCCAGCATCATATGATCATATTGTGATGACATTACTATTTGGAAAGAATATACTTCAACTGGACTTGGTCATTGCGTCCTTACTCATGAATGAGGCAAAGAAGTATCAGGGAACCTCCACTTCTTCCCACTCTGAGGTTCTCATGACTAAGTCACGGAAAAGAAGCGGGGGACGCGGACCAAAGCAAGGTGAAAAGGATCGTAGTAAGTCCAGGTCGAAGTTTCAAAATATCGAGTGTCATCATTATGATAAGAAAGACCACATTAAAAAATATTATTATAAGTAAAAGTATGAAAACGTTGAAAAGGAGAGTAAATGAGAAAAGGGATGATGTGAGGAAAAGTCCTCGATCTCAATTGTTACAGGAGGTGACTTCCTGCTAACTTGTGAAATGGACACGGCTAGTTCGACGGACAATCAGTCCAACTGGGTGGGTTGACACGGTGCCTCCCTTCACGTGACATCTAGAAGGGGATTGTTCATTTCTTATACTCCAAGAGATTTTGGAATAATAAGAATGGGTAATGAAGGAACGTCCCCAACTATTGACAGATGCGACATGTTGCTGGTCACCAATAATGGGATAAGATTGTTATTGAAGGATGTACGGCATGTCCCAAAAATCCGAATGAATATAATCTCAGCTGGCATGCTGGATGATGAAGGTTACCGTAATACCTTTTGTGATGCAGAATGGAAGTTGACAAGAGGATCTATTGTTATTACCCGAGGACAGAAGACTACCAGCTTGTATGTAATGAAGGTGCTTGCTATGTCTGGGGATGTGAATGTCACAAGTAGTGAGGAGTTCTCGGACCTGTGGCACCGCAGCCTTTACCACATGAGTGACAAGGGATTATGTCATTTGGCTAAGAAATGTCTTATTTCATAAGTGAAAGCAGATGGTAACGAGGACTGTCCTCACTATATGACTAGAAAGTAAAGAAGAGTCTCGTTCCAGGAGACTCGTCTTCTGTAAAGATGGAGCTGCTTGACCTAGTTTACACCAATGTGTGTGGACCATTCAAAAAAAATTACTCGGAGGAGCTCAATATTTTATGTCATTCATTGATGATTGTTCAAGAAAATTATGAGTTTACCTATTGAAGACTAAGGACCAAGTTCTCGATACTTTTGAGCATTTTCATGTTTTGATAGAATGGCAGACATTAAAGAAGCTGAAAGTTATCCGTAGTGATAATGGTGGCGAATGCTATGACGGAACAGATTTTTTTTTCCTCAAAATTTTCCATCATTATATAGAATAGAAACCTAAACCCAATTAATAACCTAAAGTTTTAGAAAAAAAACGGACAGAGTCTCCCCTAAAATTGGGTTAAATAGAAATACAAATTCTACTTATAACTTGTAAGCATACAAAATAATATCATCATAATATCCATCAATAGGAATTCTCATTTCAGATACAGGATCACAGGCGCCGTATAATTCCCTATGGGTTACATTTAACATTTCCTATCTACTATATTAACAGTTTGAAATAGAGACACTATTTAGGACTTGTACAGAATTAAAAAAATATATAGAGGAAACAGAATTATAAACATTCGGAAGTATAAATTCCTATTTCATCACATGCATCACATACATTTCATATACTTAATCTATATACATAAAATCCATATACAAAATTCATTATTTATATTTAAACTATTTCTTTTCAAAGTCTCCAAAATATTTCAGGTCTCCAAAGGTCTTCAGGCTAAACTTTAAATCACTCCTTGTCTGGTACTAGCTTTACAATCTCATCTAGAGGAAAAAACAGTAAACAGTGAACCGAAATCTAACAAGGTATCAAAACATACAGAATATACAGTATTCATACAGAACATAAATGCAGATAAACAGTAATATAAAAATATTCAATTATGGCGATAATGCATGAAAATAGAGGAAGTATAAATCAGTGATAATCATAGTGATTACGGAAACAATAGCAAAATCATAAATGTAGAAGATCATAGAGATGCCATGGAATAGAAATATATATATAAATCATGAGAAAAGTATAATTCCATATAAACAGGTCTCGATAATCATAATTCATCCTTTTATATGAAATATAAGTATTCTAGGATAGAAATTACGATAATTAGAAGAACGGAGGCATCCATGGAAACAAGAATAGAGCATAATTCTATTTAAACATGCATCGAAAATAATAAATCAGTAAAATATGTTTTAGAAACCAAAAAAACAGTATCAATTCTATAAATTCCAGAAATTCCTTTTCCTATTAGAAAAGGACCCAATTAGTAGACCCCACTAGTAGAGGACGTGAATAATCGAGGATGAATTGTGTTCACTTTACACAATCCAAAGCTAGTAACAGAATATGATATCCCTTTTCGTGGGGTCTATCTCCTCTGGTGGGATTTAGGATAGGGATGCCGGCCAGTGATAGTAACTATCCTCTAGGTTAATATCCTAAGGAAGAGTGGATCACGTGTAACTCTATGGATAGAGTTATTATCGATTACCACCATAACGTTCTAAGATATGACGGATAACCTAATCTAACCGTATATCAGTCCAAATCCTAATTAATAGGATCAGAAATATTTTTCTTCATATTTCTTAACTGAAAACTTATTAGGCTTCAGAAGTCAGTCAGAGTTTTACACTAACTCTTCAGTTAGTTTCAAAACATATAGTAATAGTTTGTAACCCTTCAGGTTTGTTTCAAAATATACAGTATTAGTTTGTAACCTTTCAGATTTGCTTCAGAAATATGGCAATAGTTTGTAACCCTTCAGATTTACTTCAAATATATAGTAATAGTTTGTAACCCTTCAAATTTACTTCAGAATATACAGTAATAGTTTGTAACCCTTCAGATTTGCTTCAAAATATACAGTAATAGTTTATAACCCTTCAGATTTACTTCAGAATCCACAAAAATTTAACAGTATAAATCGAAGTAAATTTTTCAGAAATAAATCACATCCTGGACATTACCACGTTATAGATTAGCTTTTACACATTAGAAATTTTGGATTAAAACTGTTAAATCTCTTCATTTTCGAGCTTAGGGTTTTGTCAAATAATCCAGACAATAAACAAATACCAAATACATATATTTATATGAAATCAGAGGTATATATAATAGTACATACCAGTAAACATGAAATTTGTCAATTAATCAGGAAACATAGGTTTTATTTACAATAAACATGCTAGAATCATGGATTTAGAGTAAAAATACAATATCTAAGATATTAAAACGCTAGAAAAATGATATATAACGTCCGAAGTATAATTGCAAGAGCTCGATTTACAATTACCCTTACTCTGATAGAAATTGGACGGAAGATTTTTTCCCTTTCTTTTCTCTTCCCTCTCCTTCCTCCTTCTTCTCTTCGCATTGCTCGTCATTTTGTTGTCCATCTTTCCTTAAATCCCCTTTTAAAACAAAGGAAAGAAGGGGTCACGTGTGCAACACACGACCGGCGCTCAAGTGCTAGTTGTGTAGTACTCGAGCGCCCGTTCTCCCTAGAATCATGCTCGAGCGGTGCTCGAGCACATTGCTCGTAGCCAAGACTGCTCCTGCCTTGCCTTGGGCACACCCTCGAGCACAACGTTTGTATTTTTGCACTTGAGGGTCACTCCAGGGATGCTCGAGTAGTGATTGAGCGCCCTACGCTCCTTAACCTATTTCACCTCATTTTACTTGATATCAAATTTTTTCACTATATTTAAACTTTAATATGATTTTTATCCACATAATTATTCCATAATAATCATATTTTGGGATCGGGATCTCACAAATACTTTGGGCCATTTGATGTCTACTACAGAAAATATGGCATACATCATCAAATGATGCCACCAAAAATGCCAAAGATGAATAGAGTAGTGGAGCAGATGAGCCGCACACTGTTAGAAAGGGTCAGGTGTATGCTTTCCGAGGTAAAATTGTCCAACTCCTTTTGGGCAGAAGTATTAAAGATTGTGGTCTATATTATCAATAAGTTCGCTCAGTAGACCATTGAATGGTGATGTACCAGAGAAGATTTGGTCAAAAAATGAGCTATCTTATGACCATTTGCGAGTGTTTGATTGTAAAGCCTATGTTCATGTCTCGAGAGATGAGAGGACCAAATTTGAATCAAAGATGAAGCAATGCATCTTTTTGGGCTACGAAGAAGATGAGTTGGGGTACAAACTTATGACCTAACTGAGAGGAGACTCACACAGTCAAGGGATGGTGTCTTTGTTAAAACTAAAACCATCACAGATATTGGTGAGATGGCCAACTCTGAAGTTGGATGGATAGACAAGATTATTGTTGATAATGTCCGACCAGCACCTCTTTGTGACAAGATCAACGGCCAAGATATGGCGAGGACAACGATGAAGTCGACGAGGCATTTGATGGAAATGAGGAAGCTATCATTCCTCAACAGGCCGAGGACGCTGATGAGATACCTATTGGAAGGTCCATGAGAACTAGGGGACCGTCCGTCCGCTTATCACCCAATGAGTATGTTCTGCTCATTGACGCTGGTGAGCCTGAAGATTTTGATGATGCTATAAGGGATAAAATAAAGAAAAATGGTTGGAAGTAATGAGGGATGAGATGGCCTTATTGCATGAAAATCACACTTTTGAGTTGGTTGAGCTACTTAAGGGGAAGAGAGCCCTAAAGAATAAGTGGGTCTTCCGATTGAAGACGTCTAAGGACACCACGCAGCTGAGATACAAGGAATGACTTGTAGTGAAAGGTTTCAGTCAGCACAAAGGCTTGAATTTTGATTAAATCTTTTCACCTATGGTAAAAATGTCCTCGTTCGTGTTGTGTTTGGATTGACAGCTGCTCTGGACTTGGAAATAGAATAATTGGATGTTCGAATAGTATTCCTCCATGGTGACTTTGAAGAAAAAATCTACATTGAGCAATCGAAGGGTTTGAGGTCAAGGGAAGAAAGAAACTGGTTTGTCGTCTAAGGAAGAGCTTGTACGGACTAAAATAGGCTTCAAGACAATGGTATAAGAAGTTTAAGTCTATCATAGTCGGACAATGATATCAGAAGACTACTTTTGACTACTGTGTCTTTGTGCAGAGATATTTCGAAGATGACTTTGTCATCTTCTCCTTTATATGGATAATATGTTAATTGTTGGATAAAATAGTGCTTGGATTATGGAACTGAAGGAGCAACTTGGACAATCATTTGTCACGAAAGACCTCGATCTAGCAAAACAAATTCTAGGGATTAGAATATTTTGTGATCGGAAGAACAAGAAACTCTCGTTGTCCCAGAAAAGTTATGTTAAAAAAGTGGTACAACACTTTCATATGGACAAGTCCAAACCTGTGAGCACCCCTCTGGCAAACCATTTCAGGTTAAGTAGGAAGCAATGTCCGTCCTCAGGCTTAGATAAAGTTAACATGAGGGGCATTCTATATTCATCAGCCGTTGACAGTATGATGTACGCAGCCATATGCACAAGACTAGACATTGCTCATACCATTGGTACTGTCAGTATATTTCTCTCAAACCCAGGGAAGAAACATTAATCTACTGTGAAGTGGATTCTCAGATTTTTTCGAGAAACTTTAAAGATGTGTCTATAATTTAGAGAAGAGAAGCTCTAACTGGTCAGCTACAAAGACGTGGACATGGCCGGGGACATTGACTAAGAAACATTAATCCACCTCAAGGTATTTGCTTAAGTTTATCGGAGGGGTAGTCTCTTTGCAATTTAAGTTGTAAAAGTGTTTCGCCTTTCTACTATAAAGGCCGAGTTTCTTGTTGTGATTGAGGCTAATAAGGAGATGTTATGGATGAAAAGATTCATTCAGGAGTTAAGCCTGAGGTAAGAAAAATATATGGTACTCTGTAATAACTAAAATGTCATATATTTGTGTAAGAACTCCTCATTTCATTCAAGATCGAAACACATTGACATTTGATATTATTGGGTGAGAGACATTATTGATGAAGGGCAACTGTCAGTAGAAAAGGTTCGGTCGGATGAAAATGGATCAAACATGATAACTAAAGTTTTACCTAAGAAAAAGCTGAAAGCTTACTGTGACATCGCTGGGCTAGCTAACTTTGTTCCCACTCGGTCGTGAGGGGAAGTTTGTTGGAGTCACTCCTTTTGTGGGATTGTGGCCGCGGACTCTTGCTCGGATGTAGTCCGTAGCCTGATGAGTCAATTGTCCGAGGATTGTGAATATGGACGAGGACATTATGTAATGCCCAAAGACTTTCTTCACTTGAGGTCCGAGGTTAATGGGCAATGTCTGGAGGCATCTTTGAAGGCCTGAAGACTTGTACGCAGAAAGCATATGTGGAGGCTAACTCAGAAGATCTTCTGAGTATGCGAATGGGAATATACGCATAGTCTTTGCAGAGTGGTGGGCCATTTTTTTTTTTTTTTTGCAGGGTATGACAATCTACAAGCTGTTGTAGAGTTGCAGGCTGCCAGGTGACTACCTGTACGTGTGTCCTTCACATTTGTATAATTGTTGCTTTTATCAGCCAGCATACATATATGTGTGTTTTTGTGTTTGGGTGCTGTGCATAGGTATGTGTGTGTGAGCAATTACAAAGACAGTGAGCGAGAGAAGAGCGAAGTATTATAGAGAGAGTTGAGTGTGTGCACTCAATAGGCGGGGCTCTATTCTTCTTCATCGACTCTTAAGGCTTGTGTAGCCGGTGGTTTGTGTAATCGAAAACTTATATAATGCAATCTTTTTGTGGACTGGAGTCCCATAATTTTTTTTCTTATTTAAAAGGGTTTTCTACGTAAAAGATTTTGCCTCTCTTTCTTCTTTCTTCATAACTGTAAGTTTATTCCTTCTTGCTACGTGGTTAGACACTGCTTCGTGTCCCAACAAAATGGCCCTTCAAATGTAAGTTTCTTGGTCGAAGGACTATCTAATGGGCCCAAGATGCATCTCCAACTCATAGAAGATGTCTTTCTAGTCTTATTCACCCCCAAATATCCCGCCAATGGAGATCAGCCTTGCACTTGTCCGGTCACAGGCTCGACTGACTCTGATACTCACTACATTGATTGTCACCAAAGCATTGTTAGACACTTTCATCTTCTTCGTCATAGATTGCACTCACCATGTATCGACGCCAATGATCTTCAAGCTTTTGGTACTTGAGAACTCGTAGCCTTGAGACTCCTACCACAAGTTACCTAGTAACCTTCACAGTATGTATCATCCTTCACGAAGCCCCTTCTCATACTTTAACAGCTTTCCATGGCCTAATTGAATGGTCAATCAAGACAATTAGTTAGCACTTCTTACAAATTCGGACAAAAAATAAGTAATATAATAATCAATAATAATTATAAGCCACAAAATAAAATAATATATACACCGCACCCAAGTCCGGGCATGATCTAACAAAATATCCGTACGATCTCAATGACAATAATAACATCAACCCTCATAGGATTTTCTCATACTACCCATCTGTTCAATAATATTGACACAACTTACTTAAATGTCCATAAGGAAAGTAAGAAACCAATAATTCATACCATTATTGATCCTATATAAATTAGACACTACAGTATTCAAATATCATCATCACAATATAATAGACTAATTTTAGTCAAATCCACCACATCCTCAATATCAAAATACATCCGATATAATCACAACTCAACAACGGAACCAATACTCATAAAGTATAAGCAAAGATCTCCACCAGCGATCATCCAAGCTCCCTTACAATGTATTCGTAACCCACTAGTTTGAAAGGATTAGAAATAATGAAAATATAAGCTAAATAATTAATAAGTATCAATATATTATATATAATAAACAAGAAGTCAAAAATTAGAATAAAGTGACGAATCAAATAAACAAAATCTATAATAGGAGAAATATAAATATTCAATACATCAAACCAATGATTGTTTGAATATGGTTCTTTGCTCAAAAGCAAAATCCAAAAACAAAGGCAAAATATCTCAAGTGTACGAAACCAGTTGAATCTGATATCCAATCAAGTGGCGATTGAAACTTACAAATTTTTAATCAAAATCTCAAATATCTCAAATCAAATAAAGGTAAAATATATTGAAAATCTAAAATATACTCAAATTGAAAAACTAAAGACCGAAAGATTGACTTTGAGAAAGTGCTACTCCTAATCTTGATAACCTTAAACCATATTACTACTATTTAGACATATAGGCTAATTGTTTATATTATTATATATTTTTTCCTATAGATGAGGATAAAGTGACTTTATTTTACCACCTGTGGATATGAGGTACAATTCTCAAATCTGTCCGAATATATTATGACGTTTGAATATATTAATTTCATTCAATTTTTTATGATAATTCTCATAAAAATACAAATTATGAATGGTCTCTATATTATAAATTTAAATTTTTCTAACTGGTAGAAAAGTACAAAACTTCTACTCGATAAGGTCAAATACAAAACTTTTTACCATAAAAAAATACATATATTGAATCAAATACACAAGAATAGAGTCTGATTCTATGACAGACCATATTTTAACCGAAAATCGGCAAGATTCTGCATGCAAAATGTCCATCAAACTAAACACAAATCTATACTAATCACCTGTAAAATATATACATATCATATTAACAATACACACGATCTAAATGCCATAATATATTCGTGACTTCAATGTCATATTTTTGGATACAATATCGGCATAGAGAGATGTCATTAGGTACCTGAATGCAAACCATAATAACCTGCGGAACCATATAAAATCATCCATACACAACGAAAACTAAACTCATCTGAATATCATCAATAAAATCAAAATATATCAACATATCCATCCAATATATACATAAACCTTCCATACATTTGCAAAAGACCACAAAAATCATTCTTCAAGCCTAGCTTAATTCACGAATTCTACTCCTCCTCTTCGGTCTTAAACTCATGCTCATCTAAAGATAAAAAAACAGTAAGGAGTGAGCCGAATGCTCAATAAGGCACAATATATAATAAAAATAATGCATTATACTTTAAAACAATTCAAGGGATTAGGATATGATCATAATACTGATGCAAAAATATAAAACATGATCAAAAATATTTTCAAAATATATTTAACTTTTCATATTTTTTTTCGATTTCCTTTGGATATAGATATTTTATTTAAATTTCTTATTTTAATTCTAAATTATTTAGTTCTAAAACATGCAGAAATGTTATTCATATTTAGATATTAGAACTAGTAGGCCTTTTCAACTAATAAAACAGATATCGATAAAACAGATTGTATTCATTCTACATAATCAAAAGACCTTATGCCTCTAATTAGAGGCCAAAACATATAGAGTTGTCACATAAACTCCCATGGTAGGGCATTTTTTTCAATACCATTGTAATATTTTAAGACATATTAGGAAATACTACCCTATAAAATACAAACATTTTGTCCAATTTTATGATTACTTTACATAGTTTAAATTGGAGACTCCGTACAAACATATAGATACAGATAATGGATACGGTTTAACAAATAACAATTACTAATAATGGTTAACAAATAACAAATAACGAATACAGATAATAGATATCGATACTGATGATGGATAACAAATAACAAAAATTGATGACAGATACCGATACTAATAACAGATAACAAATTACAGAGTCCTAATTTCTTGTTACTGATTTAAACTTCATATTCTTGTAGAAATAGTTACATATTTCATATACTTGGGATACAAATACATAATTTCATATTCTTACAAATACATATACATATTCGGTATTCTTGTGAACTTGTACAGATACATATTTTTATTTTCTTGTGAATTTAAATATTCACATAATTTCAAATACATGTATAAATTAACTTAAAGTTTAGAAAAATTAGGAAATTCTTGTCATATTGAGTCAAACCAAATATTATAGCTTTCGGAACACAAATTCCTTCACAAAAGTATCCAACATAATTTTTAGAACATACAAAATAACATATACATAATACATGTGAACAAATACCAAATAATCACGTTCATAAGTTAGGGTTCTAATTTTTTAAAGTCAAATCATGTAAAAATCTCAAAATAAATGGGAAAAATGTCAGAGTGCGTGGGGTTAGGGTTTCCACGAAACTCAATACCATGTAAAATTACCAAATCGAATACAAAATCGATAAATAAGCATGCTCAAGACATAAATTTTATAAAATATAATCTCAGATGAGCATTTGAACGAAAATACTTGAAGAGAATGGTACGAAAAGTGCAACAAAGAGAAAGAAAAGCGTATAGGTACATTTGCTTCGACCCGATTTACAACTTCCTTAATTAGTTCCAAGTCAAAAACGAATTCGAGAGTCTCGATCTCCTCTTCTCTCTCTTCTCCACAGTGCTCTCTCTCTCCTCTCTTTGTTTTCCTCGCGAAAATAATAAAAAAAATAAGACGCGCGACCTTAAATAGGCGAATTGATGCTCGAGGATGGGGGGCATCTGGCCGGTCAACATGCTAACCGGCCAGATTGGCTATTTTGTGTTGGATACATTTTGCTAGTCAACTCTCTGACCAGCAATCATGCAGCCCAAAAAAAAAAACTAGAGTTTTTTCAGGTTGATGCGATTTTTGCCTCAGTGGAGTGCAGATTTGAGCCTTTGAGCTCGGTGCTTGGGAAGGAGTTGTAAGGCGGTCTAAAACAATTCCTACAGGATTATTCACTCTCTTTGCTGGTTTTCGGTATGAGCCCGATACTCAGGATTGGTTTGGGGATGTCACGACCACAATTATTTGTACATGGGGAGCGCGGACATTGGGTCATTTGTAAATCAATTTTTCCAACTTTTGTTTATACCTTTGAGCTGAGTCTTTGATAGGTGATTGTTCTAAAAGGATGACTGGCTGACTATTCCTATGTAATATTTCTTTGTTTTTATGACATGTTCATGTTGCTCGGGGTATACCCCAACGTCTTTGTTCTATCTTCAAGTCGAAAAAACACTTTGAGACAAAACACAAATTTTATATATTTTTATTTTATTTTAATTCAATTTACTTACTTATCAAAAAAAAGAACTGATACTTGAGCGCGCGTTGAGCATGCTTTGGGCTCCCTTCTCCTGGATTCAACGCTTAAGCGGTACCTTGAGCGCCCCTCAAGCGCCATGCTATTGGAATCAGCGCTCGAGAGGGGGCTCAAGCGCAGGTCGGTCTTGGGGCAAGCCTACAGTAAGCTAGCTTTGCGCACGCGACGTTCGAGACCCGTTTTGATCCCTTTAATTTAATTTTTTACATTATTGGACCCTAATTTTGATTATATTAACTTAATAAATTGTGGTTATCATAATCTAAAATTCAAATCTTATTTACGGATTAATATTTTGAGTTTTACAATGCTGATTTTTGATTTTACCAATTCCGGATCTTTGGACTTTTCAATCTAATTTCTTCCATGTCCTTTGTCCCCGATTCATTTATATTAATTTAGTTACTTATATTTATTATATTTTAAGAATTGATACCTTATAAATTTAAAAAATGTTGTATGGATACCACATGTAACGCTCATATGCAAGTTATTATGATTTTTTTTTTTTTCCGAACATATTATACATAAATACAAAATATTTATCTATTTTTTACAAAATAAATAAAATTCTCAAATATTAATAAAATCAAAATAAAATAGCAAATGCTCTAATAAATCTAGATACATGCACGAATAAATAAGATAGGGTAAATAAAAACGTCATACATGTATACTTCTTATACTATTCCTCGTAAAGAACTTTCTATGTTAAAAGAAAATCTTCAACAAAAACGATAGCAGTTAAATGCAGTCTCCCCAGGAGCCCGTATGGTGTCGGTCTTTGGTTGGCCATAGTTGACCTCTTCCCGACAAAGAGTGTAATATTGCTGGTAAGGGCATATAAAAACACCCCAAGCAGCACTGTTGGGCCTATGATCCCTTGGTCTTTGGGCCCTTAGTCTCGATTTTGGACCTACAGTTTAAGGCCCTATTTGGGCCTTGGCCCGAATACATCGTTCAGGATCCACCGCCATCCTCGTCTCAGATCGGTGTCGACTCCCTCCCTCTATAGAATCCACGCTGCCCTATTCTATCAGTATAATTTGAAGTCCTCTCTCTCTCTCTCTCTCTCTCTCTCTCTCTCTCTCTCTTGCGCGTGTGAAAACATTTCAGTGATGGATTTCCAAGAGCTAGGACGATTAGACGCCTAGGGTTTTTCTTGTTCTTGGACCCTCTGCGATTCATTATCAGACTTACGAGACTTTGTTAAATTTCGAGCAATAAAATACAAGAAAGGGAAAATAGAAAAAAAATGGATGGCGATTATGAGTACGATGACCATGAGAACTATCAGGATCAGAATATGGACGACGAAGAAGGGGAGATCACACAGGAGGACGCTTGGGCCGTTATCAGTGCTTACTTTGAAGAGAAGGGTTTGGTCCGTCAGCAATTAGACTCCTTCGACGAGTTCATCCAGAACACTATGCAGGAAATTGTCGACGAGTCTGCGGATATTGAGATTCGACCCGAGTCACAGCATAATCCTGGCCATCAGTCGGATTTTGCTGAGGTTCGACTCTCTATATACTGATAATTACATTCCTTTGATATGGACGAAAGGAGTCCTGTGGTTTTTGCTGTTGTGATGTGGAGGGTTCATTTTCTATGAATTTAGGGAGGAATGAGTTAACTAGGGCATATTGCCTTGCGTTATGTTGAACGTGTGCAATGCAGTCTAGGGGTATTTCGACCTTTTGGAACTGTTTTCAACCGATGAGTTTTACATTCAGTGGACTGAGGATGTATATTTTGAGGTGCATGGTTGTCATATAGGAGTACTGTTCTTTTCAAGTGCAATTCTTTGTCACAATTGTTAAGGAACCAACTCTTCCCAATTCATTGAGCTTCTAAGCGGAGGCCTAAAATAGGTTATGCTACAACATGTCATCTCATGTGAATGCTTTTTTTTGGTAACACGCGTGAATGCCTTTTGAGTTTGAAGATGGATTAGGAACAAGCTGTCTCATATCTGATTTTTTAAAAAACATGATATTGGTGAATGCCTTTTTGAGCTTGAAGATGGACTAAGCGCAACCAGTATCATATCTTGTTTTGAAAGGCAAGTATAGTATTTCTATGTAGGAATCAATCTCATGATAATTTGGAAAAGTCCCTTTGTATAGGGACTAAGTTCCAATATATCAAATTGCTATGTTAGAGTTATGATTTGGTATTATTTATAATTAAGCGAAAACCTTGAAATTTTGAAAGGGAGAGAGGAGAAGCGTTGGTCGTCAGGAAATGGAGTTCATAGAGGAGCTATACTCTGTTGAATATTACATATTGCTGAGACGTGACAGTGTGTGGTGAAGTGCTCTGCTCGGCTCAGCTTAGATTTCATTCCTAGGCTATCAAAGAGAATATCTAGATGGATACCTCCTGTGTATTTTGTTGTAGTTACTCAAATTTATATATGGGAAGCATTAATTTAGGCCTTTTGCCTGTTAGTTTTTTTGAAAACTGTAGTTGAACTGAGTTTTACTGTTATCTGCATCCATGCTTTCCTAGCCCTGGGGTATGCAATGTTTGATCCAGTGTGATTTTGTGAACTTCTTACTCTTAACCTTGGTTTATTGCCTGTAGAGGATAAAATAGATTTGTTTCTTTTGGGTTCCTTAATTTTCTAGCAACGAGAGTCAAAATGGATTTTTCGGCATCTATTCATGTGATCCATGTTAGTAGAAAATGGAAGTATGGGACAGCAAATTCTTGGGTGTGAAATTCACCGGTTTTGTTTGACCAATGTTTAGCACAATGTATTTTTCTTGATAATGTAAGATGCCGATGTTTCAAATGTGGGTTATGATATGATTTTCTTACTTGTAGTAAATGTGGTAATGGAACGAACGTGGTTGAATTTAGTTCCTGCTGTTTTAGAATCTGAAATTTAGACAACCAAGTTTTATTGGTGTAAATATAGCAAGACCTGTTATATCAGTGACCTTTTCCTTTTTCAACCCATCTGCTTCTCATGCATAACAACCTGGCGGAGATGACTAACAGGCTTCAAGAATTGTACTTGTTGAAGAATTGATATTTTTTGTTGATATTGGTTTGGAAGTATGCATTTTGTAATCTTAATAATTTTGATGCATTGAGATGACAATCAACCTGGTATATTTGGTTCTGATGCATGTTCTTTTAGGCAGTACTGGATTTGTTCTTGTATTCCCTATAAATGTTGGCAGACTGCCAGCTCATTTAATAATGGAAAACTGCCATCAATGTGGTATATTGTCTACATTTTCAGGAACCTGTAAAGGTAATTGTGTAGCATAAGTACAGAGTGTATATGTAAAATAACAGGTTTTACAAGAATGGTCTCTGTGTAAAATACTTTGGTATATACATGTTTTGTCTAAAAAGAAGATACGTGAAATGTATCACCAATCAACACTAGCCTTAAGGCTATTATAGTTCTTTCTTAATGGTGCAATTGTTCGTGGATTCTTCTTGTGACACTTCCTTCCATTTTAAAAATTTACGAAATTAACTCACATAATTATTTTAAACATAGTATACTATGCATTCATTAACTTTAACTTAATGTCATTTGTGTGTGTGTGTAGCCAAGTAGATATTAATCGGGTAAAGGATACATGGGTGTGCTTGAGGGTTTTCTTGAGTAGTAAGCTGTTTGTTTCAATGATTTTTGTTCCAGACTATATACAAGATAAGCTTTGGTCAAATATATTTAAGTAAGCCCATGATGACGGAGTCGGATGGTGAGACAGCAACGTTGTTTCCTAAGGCAGCCAGGTTGAGGAATCTAACATACTCGGCCCCCTTGTATGTTGATGTCACAAAGAGAGTCATTAAAAAGGGGCATGATGGTGAAGAAGTCTCTGAAGCCCAGGACTTCACCAAAGTTTTTATTGGGAAGGTAATGTAATGGGAACTTTAAATGATGAGTCTGCTTAGTGAATTTGTGAAGTTATAGTTGGGGAAAACGTTAACAGTTTGAACTGGTGGTATTTTTTTTAATTAGGTTCCAATAATGCTCCGCTCTAGTTACTGTACGTTGTATCAGAATTCAGAAAAGGACCTCACAGAGCTTGGAGAATGTCCATACGATCAAGGTGGCTACTTCATAATCAATGGGAGTGAAAAGGTTCTAATTGCTCAGGAAAAAATGAGCACGAACCATGTTTATGTTTTCAAGAAGAGGCAGCCCAACAAGTATGCCTATGTGGCAGAAGTTAGGTCCATGGCCGAAAATCAAAACAGGCCGCCCAGTACCATGTTTGTGCGGATGCTGTCGCGTGCTGGTGCCAAAGGGGTAATGATACAATTCGATGCTGTTATGGGTTTTCTTTATTTTACACAGCATTTGTCTGTTTCCTAGAATTATAGTTGTTCTGCATCTCTGTGTCTTGCTTATGCAGGGTTATTTATATCTCATTGCAGGGCTCTTCAGGGCAGTATATCAAAGCTACTCTCCCATATATTCGAACAGAAATTCCCATAATAATCATCTTTCGGGCACTAGGGTTTGTTGCAGACAAAGATATATTAGAGCATATTTGTTATGATTTTGCTGATACTCAGATGATGGAATTGCTTCGCCCTTCACTTGAAGAGGCATTTGTAATTCAGAATCAGCAAGTTGCTCTAGACTATATTGGGAAAAGAGGAGCCACTGTTGGTGTCACACGGGAAAAGAGGATCAAGTATGCCAAAGAAATTCTTCAAAAAGAAATGCTTCCTCATGTGGGTGTTGGTGAATATTGTGAGACGAAGAAAGCTTACTATTTTGGGTATATCATTCATCGACTCCTATTATGTGCTCTTGGACGAAGGCCAGAAGATGATAGAGATCATTATGGAAACAAGCGGCTGGACCTTGCTGGTCCTCTGCTCGGAGGTTTATTTCGAATGCTATTCAGAAAGCTGACCAGGGATGTCAGAGCTTATGTTCAGAAATGTGTGGACCAAGGGAAGGATGTTAATTTGCAATTTGCAATCAAAGCAAAAACAATAACAAGTGGCCTTAAATACTCTCTTGCCACTGGAAATTGGGGGCAGGCAAATGCTGCTGGTACCAGAGCTGGTGTGTCTCAGGTTCTGAACCGTCTTACATATGCCTCTACTTTGTCACATTTGCGAAGATTGAATTCTCCAATTGGTCGTGAAGGGAAATTAGCAAAACCTAGGCAGTTGCACAATTCACAGTGGGGGATGATGTGCCCTGCTGAAACCCCTGAAGGACAAGCCTGTGGACTGGTGAAGAATCTTGCATTGATGGTGTACATTACTGTTGGTTCTGCAGCATATCCTATTCTGGAATTTTTGGAAGAATGGAGTACTGAGAATTTTGAGGAAATTTCTCCAGCTGTTATTCCACAAGCTACCAAAATTTTTGTCAATGGTTGTTGGGTTGGTATTCATCGGGATCCTGATTTGTTGGTGAAGACATTGAGACAGCTAAGAAGACGAGTAAGTTTCTTTGAGATGAGTTGATACAAAATTTCTTTCCTTGAGTTTGAGATGTAGAAAATGATATGCCTTGATGTGATTATGATGATTTCCTAGTTACATAATTTATGGGGGTATCCTTCGCCCCTTAGAATACATCTTTAGGATCAAGTAAAAGCCGGATGATTAATCTGAATATTGTTTGAACAGAGGTCCTGATAAAAACATTCGATATCTGGCATTCTTTTAGTTTTCTACAGTTTGGTTTTTTTTTTTTAAATCTAATTCAGGCTTTAAACAATACGCGTTTCTTTTTATCTCAGCAAAAAAAAAAAAAAAGGCAGTTATTTGGACTCAGTTAAAAAAATGCAGTTTTTGTCAAGGACCCCATCATGTAAAATGGTAGTCTTGTAACACTGGTGGACAGGCCCTATTATTTTTGGATTTTTTTATGAATTTCTGGCAAGTATGGTTGTCTTTATGTCGCAATGGCAAATCAAAGGAGGAATTCCTCAATTTCTTGCCCCTTTCAAATTCCCCCTAAATTCTTATTAGTGTCAGTAAGTGGGCTGATATTGTGATTTGAAATAGACCTTTCCCTTCTCTACTAAGGAAGGGCAAATCCAACTTATTCCTGTGGAATATCTATAAATATAAAGATTTAATCGGAAATATCGACAAATTCATGAGAAGTCCAAATAATTGAAATAATAAAAGAAAGGGTTGTTCCAATTTCATCTTTATTGAATTTAAATAGTCAGGTCCACTTAATTTCTCTTTTGTTGATTTCTAATCTTTCCAAGAGATTTGACTTGACTAATTGAATCTGTGGCATGTTAGCAACTGATGATGGATTGTATTTTCATCTCATGAATCTATGTTGATAATCAGGTTGATGTCAACACGGAGGTTGGTGTTGTCCGGGATATTCGCTTGAAAGAACTGCGGATATATACCGATTATGGTCGATGTAGTCGTCCATTGTTCATCGTCGAGAAACAGAGGCTTCTCATCAAGAAAAAGGATATCCGAGCCTTGCAACAAAGGGTATACTTGCAACTTTTCCTCTTCTTTGTAGAGTATAATATTTAGTTATTTACTCTGGTATCTTAATTGTATTTGGTTTACTTACAGGAGTCACCAGACGAAGGTGGCTGGCATGATCTTGTTGCAAAGGGCTTTATAGAATATATTGACACAGAAGAAGAAGAGACCACTATGATTTCCATGACAATTAATGTGAGTATCGAGAAGGTCATCTTTTTGGCTGCAGTGTCTATTTATTTGATACAATAAAGCAAATTATTTAGTTGAAAATTTTTTTTCCAGGATCTTATAACTGCAAGGCTTAATCCCGAGGAGGCATACTCTGAAACATATACTCACTGTGAAATTCACCCCTCTCTGATATTAGGTGTTTGTGCTTCAATTATTCCATTTCCCGACCATAACCAGGTATCATAATATGGCTGCTATGGATGCATTTTTTTGTGAAAATATTCTACTACTCAACTAACTTCTGATGTCTGCCATTAGTCCCCACGTAATACATATCAATCAGCTATGGGAAAACAAGCAATGGGAATTTATGTGACCAACTACCAGTTTAGAATGGTATTCACTGTGTCTCTCTCTCTAGTTGATATGGAACCTTTTTTTTTTTTGGTCCATTTTGGTATTTTTATCCGTTATTTTCGATGAAAAATTGTTGTCTGTTTGGTCTTTTACCTTTATCTTGTGTACCCTCAGGATACATTGGCATATGTTTTATACTATCCTCAGAAGCCTCTTGTAACTACGCGAGCCATGGAGCACCTGCATTTTAGGCAGCTTCCTGCTGGCATTGTACGTATCTCAGAGTAATTAACTAGTATTTTACAACTTATATGACAAGTGGTTAAAATAACAGCTTTTTCTTTATGCACCATTTGCCACAGAATGCTATTGTAGCCATTGCCTGCTATTCTGGCTATAATCAAGAAGATTCTGTTATTATGAATCAATCCTCAATTGACAGAGGCTTCTTCAGATCTCTATTCTTTCGTTCTTACAGGCAAGTAAATTCATAAGCAGGGTCTTCTATAGTTCCTGGTTTAATTTTTCTGTTAGCTGCCGTTTGTTGGAGATGCTGATCTATTTTTTCATGCACAGGGATGAGGAGAAGAAGATGGGAACTCTTGTTAAGGAGGACTTCGGCCGTCCTGATAGATCTAATACCATGGTAAGTGCAAAGATGTGAAATGTTCTGTATGTTTTTGCTGCATTTAGTATGGAGATTGATATATAATGGAGTTGTTTTTCTGTAGGGAATGCGACATGGGTCATATGATAAATTGGATGACGATGGGCTTGCTCCTCCTGTGGGTACTCCTATAATAAGTTTCCGTTCATCCTAGACAATGTGCATTCATTTCTCTTCCATTAATGAAAGATTGAAATTCAATGGAGAATTAAAAATAGGCTTATCAGATTAAATGGTTGTTGATGTAGGGAAGGAGAAAAGTAGGGAAGAAGAGACAGAGGATAGAGACAAGAATAAAAATTAGAGGGGTAGAGACAAGAAAGAGAAAAAACCAATAGGAAGAGGAGAAAGTTACAATTACTCAATCTCACAAAATCTCAAAACATTTAGTCATTCATTCCATCATTCAAATAATAGAGCGTAGGGTCTTTATAAAGAGAAATTCTAGATCTAAGATAATTTGGTAACAAATTATATCTTTCTAAAAATAAAAAATTACAATAAAATCATGTAAAGAAGAGCAAATAAAATCAAATTAGAATCTTGCCCAATAAGTAAAGCAAATAAAATAAAAGCTAATAAAATCAAAATTTCTTCTAATCAGAATCTTTTGGAATATTTTATATCCGCATCAGTTCTCCTCGGGTGGCTGGAACTCGACCCCGTTGAGTTAAAACTTCCGTAGGGAACTTACCAACCGCAAACCGAGTAGCGGTGCAAGCGGCTGCCAACGTTACTAGACACGTGGGAGGGGAGCCGAAATTAGATTGAGTTGCTAATGTCGTCGGAAGGAACATGACTTGGGCTTGAAGATGTGCAATCTTGCGGACTTTGATAGAGTTGCAATATATCTCAGTTAAACTGGTGGCGTGGAGGTGGGCAGTGGTGTTGGTGGACTTAATGGTGTTGCTAGTTGTAGGAAGTTGTGTGGCGAGTTGTTGGTTGTGGGAAGGTAATGTTGCAGGAGGCAAAAGGATATGATTTTATCTCTGATACCAATTTGTTGTAGGGAAGGAGAAAAGTAGGAAAGAGAGATAGATGTGTAGAGATAAGAATGGAGATTAGAGGGGTAGAGATAAGAAAGAGAAGAAACCAAGGGAAAGAGGAGAAAGGAAGTCACAAAATCTCAAAACATTCAGTCATTCATTCTATCATTTAAATAATAGAACGTAGGGTCTTTATAAAGAGTCCAGGCCTAAAATAATTTGGTAATAAATTATCTATTTCTAAAAATAAAAAAAATCACAATAAATTTATGTAAATAAGAGTCAACAAAATCATACCAGAATTTTGCCTAATAAGTAAAGCAAATAAAATAAAAGCTAATAAAATCAGAATATCTTCTAATCAAAATCTATTGGAATATTTGATATCTGCATCAATTCTTCCCCGGTGGTTGGAACTCGTCACCATCGAGTCAAAACTTCTATAGGGAACTTCCCAACTGCAAGCCGAGCAGCTGTGCAAGCAGCCGCCAACGTTACTAGACACGTGGAAGGGAAGCCGAAATTAGACTGAGCTGCTAATGTCGTCTAAAGGAACATGACTTGGGCTTGAAGATATGCAATCCTGCGGACTCTGATAGAGTTGCAATATACCCTGGTCAAACTGGTGGTGTGGAGTTGGGCAGTGGTACTGGTGGACTTAATGGTGTTGCTGGTTGTAGGAAGTTGTGTGGCGAGTTGTTAGTTGCGGGAAGATATGTTGCGGGAGGCAAAAGGATAGGATTTTATCTCTTATACCAATTTGAGATAGGGAAGAGAGATAGAGGTAGAGATAAGAATAGAGATTAAAGGGGTAGAGATAAGAATAGAAATTAAAGGAGTAGAGATAAGAAAGAGAAGAAACCAAGGGGGAGAGGAGAAAGGAAGTCATAAAATCTCAAAACATTCAGTCATTCATTCTATCATTTAAATAATAGTGTGTAGGGTCTTTATAAAGAGAAATTCTAGACCTAAGATAATTTAGTAATAAATTATCTATTTCTAAAAATAAAAGAAATCATAATAAATTCATATAAATAAGAGTAAATAAAATCAAACCAGAATTTTGCCTAATAAGTAAAGCAAATAAAATAAAAGTCAATAAAATCAAAATCTCTTCTAATCAAAATCTTTTAGAATATTTAATATCCGCATCAATTGTTATTTGATCTGTGTATTGTACTATTATTAAAGAATTGTTGTTCTCTGGCAGGGTACTAGAGTTTCAGGTGAGGATGTCATAATTGGGAAGACAACCCCAATTACTCAGGACGAGATACAAGGGCCAGCTTCACGATATACACGGCGTGATCATAGTATTAGTTTACGCTACAGCGAAACAGGAATTGTGGACCAGGTGTCCCATGAATACTTATACTTTCTTGTTCATGTATGCAGATGGACACATTTCTTTCAGTTCTCACTATTTGCTTCTGTGCGTAGGTGTTACTGACAACAAATGCCGATGGATTAAGGTTTGTGAAATTGAGGGTGCGATCGGTTCGGATTCCTCAAATTGGGGACAAGTTTAGCAGTAGACACGGTCAAAAGGGTACAATTGGCATGACTTACACGCAAGAGGATATGCCATGGACTATGGAAGGAATCACTCCTGATATAATAGTGAATCCTCATGCTATTCCATCTCGAATGACAATTGGTCAGCTTATTGAGTGTATCATGGGGAAGGTTGCAGCTCACGTGGGCAAAGAAGGGGACGCGACACCTTTCACTGATGTCACTGTAAGTCACGGCTTCCATTTACGAGTTCTCTTTTTGCCGTTCGTTGTGTTAGGGTTTGTTTGAATCTAAAAATGAACAACAAATTGAGAGGTTGTTTGGATATAGGAAAAATTGAAGGAAAAGAAAAGAATATTAAAGGAAAATGGTTTTCCATGTTTAGTTTGCATGGAAAATCATAAAGAAAAAAAATGATGAAAAAAAATGTATTAGAATATTCATAGTTGAAGAAAGTATTTTTCTTTTCATTTTCTTTCATTTTTATGTTTTTCCATTAATTTTCTTTCTTTCAAACTTTCCTATATTCAAATATAGTCTGAAGGGAAATACTTTTTATATTTGGATTGTCTGGAAAATTATTAGGAAAAAAATATGATGAAAAATGTGTATTAGAATATTCTTATTTGAAGAAAAGTAATTTTTATTTTATTTTTTTATATTTTTATTTTTTCCTCATCAATTTCTTTTCTTTCAAACTTCCCTAGACCAAACAAATACTTAATGTTGAGATCCTGCTGCCCATCTTGTAACTCCAGCTTCTTTTTGTCTACACTAACCAGTTCAAATTTAGATGGTGAATTGGCATGGCTTAAGGCGATAAGTTGTCTGGTTGATATGCCACCGAGTTCATTTGGAATTCCAGCCTGGAGGTTTTCAAAGAGCTCTCCCAGATTTAAGTTTTGTAAGGAAACAATATTAAGGGAACCTGAGGAACTTTAGATGGTGAAATGCCATGATGTAGACTTCAGAATATCAGATGTTTGCCTTTTGTCCATTGGTGTGTTTTGTTTTCTACTGTTCTGTACCGCACTAGATTTTGGCCATTGTTGTTTTGAGTGTTCATTACCTTCCTGAACTAGAAATCAACTTATTAGGTATGGTAACATGTAAGTTTCGGAAAAAGAAATGACTAATTACACTTGACAAGGTGTGGTCCAGTCAGCCGTGGATCAAGGATTTTTCTAGTGGGGTCAATACATAAAGTGATTTTTATATGAATTACCATGAAAAATCAATATTTCTGTAGCTTTTCTTTCCTTCGACAGAGTAAATTTAAATCAGTTACGTTATTATAAAAATATTAGTGGGGTCAACTGACTTCATTCCTTATACACTGGATCTGCTCCTGGTACAGTTGTGACCTGCTTGGGACTGCACCCATCTGCATCTCCCCTCCACCCCCAAAAAAAAAAAAAAAAAAAAAAGTAAAAAAGGGTTAAAAGAAAAGTTACATTGACAAACAATGGTTTTATGCATTTGTATATGTTTATGTTTTCATAATTAGTGGGTCTACTTGTTGAGAGATAAGCTTATTTCATGGAGTGAAATATCAATCGACATATATCGGTATTGGACTATCGCCCAATGTTAACCCTTGAGGTTTTGATTTACCAAATTTATTTGCATCCGGTACATCTGACACTAATACATGACACCCAATTCTGCTGCCGCATATACCCATTCTGATAGATTATTTCATGGCTAGTGTATAATATTTGGTTTCATGTTCTAATTGTTGTCTTCAATTTCCAAATAATGCACCTCACTTTGGGTTTTTGACAGGTGGACAACATCAGCAAGGCCCTTCACAAGTGTGGGTATCAGATGCGTGGTTTCGAGACCATGTACAATGGCCACACGGGAAGGAGGCTCACCGCCATGATATTCCTCGGGCCAACCTACTACCAGAGGTTGAAGCATATGGTCGATGATAAAATCCACTCCCGTGGACGGGGCCCAGTTCAGATCCTAACGAGGCAGCCTGCCGAGGGCCGATCCCGTGATGGAGGACTCAGATTTGGTGAGATGGAGCGAGACTGTATGATTGCTCATGGTGCCGCCCACTTCCTTAAGGAAAGGCTCTTTGATCAAAGTGATGCGTATAGAGTTCATGTCTGCGAACGGTGTGGGCTCATCGCTATCGCAAACCTAAAGAAGAACTCATTCGAATGCAGAGGCTGCAAGAATAAAACCGACATCGTTCAGGTCAGTGCCTTGCCCCAATTTCATTTCTACTTTTACAAATCAATCTTTATATAATATGAAGAACTTGATTGTAATCGGATATATGTTATTTATACTCATGTTTAAATTTTCAAAATTAAAAAAAAAAATAGACATATGATCTTTTTATTAAGATTGTGATGGTAAGCAGGTATACATACCTTACGCATGCAAGCTACTGTTCCAAGAGCTCATGTCAATGGCAATATCACCGAGAATGCTAACAAAAGAAATCAAACAAACAAAGAAGAAAGGAGGAACTTGAGATGAATCTCCCTCACCTGAGTCCGGCATTCAGCCTTGGGAACCGGAAACTTATCACAGCTCGCAGCGGCTCTATTTCTTCCCCTTTTATCAAGGTCACGGATTCGCCTCAGCAACCCAGAAGTCCATATTTCGATGGCGGAATTCTTTGCTGGGCCTTATCGAGTTCTGAAGACGATGCTTCATGTTTTTGCCGGTGAGTGTTGTAATTTTACGTCGTTTCTTTTTTATAGGATTTCGTAAGGCCAGATGAACGCATTTAGCCCGAGCTCCAGTCGTAAATATTGTCCAATATTAAGTTATATCTCAATTGAATTATCGTTTGATCGGCATTATTTTAAAATTTTACGGCATATTTAATTGAAAAAGAAATTATTAATTAGTTTCATTGAAGATGAATGGCCAAAGGATGCCTTCTAGCCATTTTTGATACCTTTAAAGACGTAATATTTTATCTGCTCATGTGTTTTAACCATTCTATAGAAAAATATATAAATAAATAAATGTAATATTATTTAATGGTGGATATGTATATTAATTTGTATTAACAAATGGAATAATATTGGCGGGGATATATTATTATTATTTTTAAAATTATATATAATAAATTTATAATATAAATAGCTATTTCAAAATTTAATTTATAATATAAATTAATACAATGGAATTTCACACCTGATGGATCTTTCAAAAGCTGCCGCGGATGTCTTATATCTGCTGTGATTTATTTGAGATTTTTTTAAAGGTGATGGATATTAGAGCTTGAAATAATATTTTAATATATTATTTTAATTTAAATTTTTTATATTATAAGAATGTATATTAATTTTTGAGAAAATAAGGAATTCTAATATTTGTTAGTATTATAATAAAATCAAATATTTTTTTCTTTTACACGGGCGTTTTATTATGAAAATTAAAAGGTTTAGAAAGCGGAAAATATTTATAAAAATAAAAAAGATTGTTAACATGCGGTGAGCGTGGATCGAACACGCGACCTTCAGATCTTCAGTCTGACGCTCTCCCAACTGAGCTATCCCCGCTTTGTGCTGTTCTAGAACAAGTGTTACATATATATATATAAGCTTTGTTTTTATTATTTTAATAATTAATTAAATGGGGATTAATAAAATATTTTAATATTTATATTATATATATATATATATATTTTTTTTAATATTTTAAATTATAAATATAAATGTAAATCATTAAGAGAATAAAAATTATAAATACTTGAAATGATAATGATAAAACCTCTTGGCCGGTAGTCACTAAAAAATGAGTAGACAATTTCTAGGAAATTTCTTCTTCTTGACTTTATCTTGTATAATGAATGAGTCGCTTCTCTGTCAGTATTAGAAGACGTAGTGGCCTACCCGCCACTTGAAATTTGAATTCAAGTTCCATCGTTGTTGACATGAAGGAAAGATAATACCACATTCTATTAATATATTTATATCAATAGTACCATATAAAAATAGATAGATTATTAAGATATCTATTATTAGAATCTGTTCATTGTATTTACACTTTGAAAAGTGAATGTGAAATTGATATCTGAAATATAGTAGCGTGGATAAAGCCCCGACAGTAAAATTATTCTGAAGATTAGTTTTTAGTGGAGATTAAGTTGAAAGTTAGATATACCTGAATTTTAAAAATTTTGAAAAGATATTTTTTGCAGCTTTTGAAAAATTCTCAACCTCCGAGCAATTACTAGAAGGTTCGTCATTATGAATGCGGGGAAATGGGTGGATTCTTTTTTAAGTCAGATAATCAGCATTCTAAATCGTTTATCGATTTTAAAATTTCTTAATCTGCTACTAAATGTATTGAATTTCCTAATGACACAAGAGCATGTTGTATCATATCTAGAGAGTTATGGATTTGGCCGGGAGTTAGCACAATTGATATGGTAGACATTTATAATGACATATCATTGTATTGACTTAATTAAAATATCAAGGATAAAGTTTACTGGATTGTAAAATTAGCGTGGAGGATTTTTCAACCTTCGAAGAGTATCACCCTATGGGCGAAGCTCATTTAGACACCTACCCTCCTCCCTTTACATCATGCATTCTTGCTTTGGCTTGCAATCAAGGAAAGTCTCAATTTGATAAATTACACCCATCAATTCATTAATAGGGATTCATATAGCATTTTACATACTTTCCCTTTAGAACCTATTGTGATATTTTCATCGACCGTCCATTATCATTATAGGTTTTGAAAGAGATTTGTCGTTAAAAATATATTATTTTTAGTCTATTAATAATTGATACTCAAACGTTTAATGGGTAAGTTTTAAATAAAGAGGCTGAAAAACTATATCAACTTCATTTTAATTAACCTTGACTGTTGTAATTTATTTAATATGGTTTGAAAGAAATAATCATATGTTTAATTCTAATTCGATGATGGTTAATTATACACTTTATCTGTTTTTTCACCTTTAATACACATTAATTATTTATCAAAATACTTATAACTAATTAAATCTAAACTGGCTATAATATTTTTTTCTGTATAAATGTTTTAAATTTTTAAAATAAATAAATCTTAAGTTTCACTATTTTTTACAAATTTTATTGATTTTTATTTTTTTTTAATTATAGTTGGAAATTTTTAAAAAGATCATTTTTAAAATATGAATAGTTAAATTTTTGTAAAAAATGACTTCAAGTCTCCCTTATAAGCAAACTGGAGCAGCTTAACTATGAGGTAAAGGAGCAAGCCGTCCTTCCAAAAATGGCTTCCGTGAACGCAGGGATGATCGCTGCTTCAGTAGATTCAATGGCGAGAGGCTCTAGGAGCTGCGTGCAGATTTCTCTGAAAGTCGCGAATTCGATCGTGGCGGTCGCCGGGATCGGCATCGTTCTTTACTCACTTTGGATGATTGGAGTCTGCTTCAGAGAGAAGGATGATCACAGATTCTATTTCTCATGGTATTTTCCCTCTGCTGAAGCTCAGTGTTCACGAGAATTTGTTTTTAGTTCAGAGATTTCTTTTCGTCTTCTTCAATCTTGTTTTCGTTTTACCTCTTTCTTGTTTATTTTCTCTTCAATTTGAGATCCAGGACGCCGACACCATCTGTCATCCCTTTCTTCCTACGGAACCACCAGGGTTAACAACACAAGCAATCGAGCATAAATTGCATAATTAATTTTTATGTGAAAATTTTTTTTCAAATAAATAAAAAACTACAGGATCTAACTTCCAAAAATAATCTACTTGAAATTCGGTTGCAAATAACCTCCACCGAGCCAAATCTTTCGTGACAATAATGCATGCAAAGAATCAATTATTACTAGCCACAAATATACTTTGGTTATCAACACTACAAATGTGCTAGAATGTTGTGAGTCCCACGTCATGGAGCCAGTTCCATAAGGACTGGTTTATAAGTATAAGGAAGCTCTCCTTTCTATCAGTTTGGTCTTTTGAGATTGAGCTCTCATTTTGGATTTGTGCTCGCAACACAAAACCTAGTGTTGGGGTTCGAATAATCCGGATTTATACAATCCGACGCAACGGAAACCCGAACCCCCCATCATCATCAGCCACCATTAGTGTAAGCACAATGAATACAAAGAAATGTATAATATTTTTAATGTAGAAAACACATTCTCAACTAAGGGTAAAAACTACATGACAAATTTCAAAAATTATCTATTATGTAAAATCCGGTTACAAAAATCCCGAGACAAAATACAATTAACCTACCCTGACTATACAACCCCTTGAGAATTGAGAATAAGAAAAACAATCACTCAGAATAAGGAAACTCTTTTTCCCTCTTATGTCACTATTTTTCTTCTCTCCTTTCTCTCACTATGATATTCTCTACTCATTGACATTTTACATAATGTGGTGAAACAGCAACCCCGTTTCACCCTCGCACACATGCGGCCGGCACACAACGCCCTCGGTGACACACCCACCAGCACTTGGTGATTTCTCACACATTGGCTTTACGTCCCTTGGTGATCTCACTCATACTTTGTCTTAAAGCTCCTAGTATTCTTATATAAATACCCTAGCTCCAAATCCTCATTTGCTCAATTGGCCGATCTTGCAGATGATTTGCACCATGTCTTCACTAGTTTCCAAGTTTCCTACAGGCCCATGCCCTCCACGTCAGCTACGCATGCTCTGAGCAGACGGCACATGCTCTGAAAAGCCTGCAAAGCTAGTAGGTCAACTGCCTGCTCTGAAAAGGGCTTGCCACTAGTTTTGCTGCATAGATTTACCCGGTCAACATCCGCGTTGACCGGATTCTTTTCTTGGGCCGATCAACCTCCCGTTGACTGGCATTCTAAGCAGGCCGCTGCAAACTGGAATTCCATACCGGCATTCCACTAAGGGCATTCCGGAATGCCCATTCCTGCCACATACACCAAACCAAGCAACTTTCCAGTTTTGGCCATTTTGGTAAAATGGCAAACCTTACATTTTGGCCAAACCTTCCAAAATGCTTCCTTGCCGGTCAATGCGTTGACCGGGCATTTGCCACTTTTGTCCGGTCAACACGCTGACCGACAAATTTTTCTCAAAAGCTTTCGCGTGCCAACCGGTCAATTTTCTTTCTTGGCCGGTCAACCCGTTGACCAGCCAAACCATGCACCTTCAGCCTTCAGCTGTGTGCCTCCTTCAGTTGGTCAATGAAGTTGACCGACATTTTGCCTTGTCAGCTTCTCTGGATTTTTATCATTTGCTCTCTAAAAATCCTTCAATGATAAACCTGCTAGATTACCCATAGGGGAGTGATCAAACCCAACACTTAGCACTAAACAATAGAAAATAACCCTAGAAGAAAACCGACGGGTAATATGCTCCATAATAAAAGCTAGAACGACATAATCGAGGTTGGTGAAGAGGGAACACCAATTGGGACCTTAATTTGATTCTCAAAGCTTCTCATTCCTTTTTTTTTTCTCTCATTTCTCTCTCCTTGTGACGGCCCCCATGTGTCTAAAAACATCTCGAATATCCTAAAAATCAAATACATGTATTTATACATGCACCTGCCGCTTGAGTAGCTATCACACGACTTACCTGCAACCAACAATTGAAATCCTTTCCAAAATCATCGCTCAAGCCCGTCTCACGGCTATTTGCAGAGTTGCCTTGATAGGGTTTCACTCAAATAAAACATTGCACAAACATCTAGCAAAGAGTCCTATTAACACCAAAATTGGAAAATAACATATACAATTGATGTAAAGCTCATAAAGAAGTGATCAACAACCAAATACAAACTTGTCTTTGTATACCTCTTTCTATTTCTTGTGGTATTTTCCTCTGCTGAGGTCAGCTCAGTGTCCATTTTCCTGAAAAAATTTGCAAGAAATTTCCTGTCTTCTTCAATCTTGTTTTCAGATTACCTCTTTTGCTTGTATGTTTTCTCTTTAATGGTGATTTCCATTAAGATTATATTTATATATATTTATACGCAAAAAATGCAGGTTTGTATGTGCTTTTCTTGCTGTTGGGATCAGTTTCTGTGTTATAGCATGCATAGGACATGCTGCTGCAAATACAAGGAGGGGCCTCTGTCTTTCCTGTGTATCCTTTATTTAATTGAGAAATATTATAGTGTTATCTTTTTTTTTTTTTTTTGGTAAGTAATATTATAGTGTTATCATTTAAGAACTTTTAAGTATTTTTAAATGGCGTGATATCTATTTATTAATACGAATAATCTGTTAGTTTATATCATGAATAAAATATCAGATTATCAAATATATTATCTAAAAGATGGCTAGAAGTTGTAGGCTCTTGACATCATTCTTTTTAATTAGTTTATTTGTTCCTTCTCCGTTCTCAAATTAAGTAATTTTCCAACAAAATCTTGCTTAATACTAGAGGGTGAGCCTTGAATTAACAAAAATATTACTCTATTGTAATCTAAAAGTTATTGATTTAATCTGTAAAAATAATCTTTCCTAATATAAAAAAATAATACTGTGTATATTTGACTATGTTTAAATCATATAACATATAATTTGATATGCATTTTCCCTCATTTTTAAATCTTCCATTTCTATATCAAAGATTATTTTTCTCTCTCTTATCTTCAAAAACACCATTTTTCCAGCAAACCGATAATAGAGCTAATCTCAGGTTATGGGGAAAGGAAAAGATACGAGACTTTGGGGATCCTGCTTCCAGATGAGAAAAGTAGGAGCCGGACAGAATCCCCTAATCTGAGAAGTATATGTCCCATTTGGCCTAAACTAAATATTTGGAAATTATATCTGTTCTCCTAAAGACTTCTTTTAAGTATACTTGTTTGTATGAACTTTTGAAGGAATAACAATGCAAAAAAAAATTTTTAAAAAATTACTTTCATTAGATATGAATATATTCTTAATTCGTCCCTGAATTTGGATTACTGAACGAGTTATAGTGTCACTTGATCTTCCATAGGGTCGAGTTGAAGCGAGTCCGGTCCTCATTATTTTGAATCAGGATTCTGCACAATACAACTAACAATAAGAAGTCAGAAAATAGCGAGACTCATTTCCCAATATATCCTCCGATATTCAAATCAGAAACCTTTCTCAAGTAAATATAAAGATGGAAGGAAATGATAATACGTTGATGCATATAGTAGGAGATTGAGTGTTGGCAGAGGATTGGAGTTTCAGCGTGCGTTCGGTTGGAAAGCGGCTTAGAGACAAAGGATTGAACTTCGACGGTATACTCGACTGAGGGGCAACTTAGAGATGAAGGATTTGGCTCTAGCAGTACGCTCGGTTAAAAAGTGGCTTAGACATGGAGGATTGGGTTCCGGCAATTCGTTTGGCTGAGGAGTGGCTTAGAGATGCACCCTAGCAAGAAGGCGGCTAAGAGGGATGGATGCCTTCTTTTGGGAGTAGCTCTAAGGTGGAGGATCACACTCTTCTATCATCTCTCCCTTCTTCGAATTTTTTCCCTCTAAAAGTCCCCATTTTCCTGTGAAGGAAGGGAGGTATTTGTAGAGAAAGTGTGCTGGTTAGCTGTCGCTGGGGTGTCGACTACGTTGTGATTTTAGCCTTCTAAGGGTGTTAATTTCGTGTTTTCCTAGCGGTTTGCGCCATTCTTGGTGGCCTAGGCAAGACAGGTTGGTGTGAGCCCCTCTGACTCTGCCCCATGGCTACGGGGGACAATGCATCTACAGCAATCACGTAGGCTAGTCTGCTGAGTTGGAGGTACTGAGGCGCATGCCTCTAAGCTATATTCGACGGGCGACTCTGAGGGCCCACATCACACTGGGTAGATATGGGTCGTGTGGTCCACTCCTTGGGCTGCATGGGATTTTTTCTGAACTGTGGCTTTTTGAGCGCTCATCCACTACAGTTCTCATCGTAGATCGATCCATGGGTTATTAAATCTATCACTAGCCCATCATATCAGGAGGTTTGAAATTTCAACTCCTAACATGTCTCTAATGGGATGCTGCCTACGGGTCTGCGTGCTTTCCTTTCCCGGGCAATTCTGCTAATTTGTGCTCTGCTTGGCAAGATTTGGTGTCTATTTGGTTCTCTATCACTGGCGATCTTCTGGCGTCAGTGCAATCTCATCTAATTAATTCTGGATGATGTCCTCTTTCGGCTATAAGTAGAGGGGCTCTTAACCCTTGCAGCACAAATCGTCTTCACCAATCCAGTGGTGTAAGAGTTCGGAGTTGGCATAGAGTTTACACAACCACAAGTCGGGATCGACAGAGACTCTTCGCCAATGTTTGAAGCTGGAGCTGAGAATGCGTTTGAAATCTACCTTGATTTTTCTCTTTTTGGCTCGGCCCAAATCGGCCTTATGTTGCAATGAACGAAGCCTGAGTTTCGGTGGCTGGTTTCCACTTCTCCCAGACGAGGCTACGATGGTCCTTGTTGAGATGGCCTTGAAGAAGTGGCGGCTCAGTCTTTTTGATGGGAGAGGGTGATACCCCATCCCCCCAGGATGAGCGAATCAATCCTAAACTACCATGGGAGTACCAATCTCGGGACTGCTTGATGAGGAACTTTCTCAAGTCCACGTCAAACCTTGGGCAGTCGCCGTTGCGCTGGGTCTAGTGTAAACGTAGAGGCTCATGGACTGCGTGGCTATGGTTGGTTCCAGTGAACGATTCTTGGTGGTTGCCTCTTGGATGAGAATTGGTGCTTTGCACCTCGTTCTTGCAGGGAAGGATTTTTGCAAGCCTTTCTCGCAGTGCCTAACCTCTCGGGCGGATGCCACGATGACTATCTTGGGCATTATTGTCTTGCAGCTGTCTTCCTCGAAGCTGATCGAATGAATACAGTCAGGTCATTGTTCCATGTATTTTTTATTTCTTCTTCGAGTTGTACGTCCGCTGTTGAAAGCTTATACTTTATAAAATGAATTAATAAATGGAATTACCGAATATTTTTTCCAATCATATTGCACGGCTCCAATACTCTTGTATGGTATGAATAATTGAAGTGCTTGCATGCTATTTTGTATTAGCTGATGCCTACCGATTTAACAGTTCAGGCGGTCGACAACTCAGTCTTCTAGCAATCTTACGGCCGGTTCTCCCGAGCACTTGGTCTTAACACGAGCTAGGCAAATCAGCCTTGAGCCTACCTGCCTAGTGGCCGCTATTCGACGTCTAATAGTTGGACGGTCTAAATTACTGTCGTCTTGGTCCTCTGGCAATCCAATCCACAGCCAACTATCCTGAACTCTTGGTCGGGACATGAGCCGAGTGAATCATCCTTGAATCCGCTAGGGTTGCATGCGACCAGTTAGCAATCTTAGAAAGAGGCGTGTCAAGTCATTATTACCTACGCTATGCCGTAAACTTGCTGATCTAAGTGTCAAGGTTGCCAGTTGTCAGCGGACTATGTGGGGGAGGTGTTACATTGATCATCATAACGAGACCTGCGAACAGATGCACCACAGCACTCTGCGGTGAGGGCACGTGTCGCGGTTATTATGGAGACTTGCCTCTTCGATATCCCAAAACGACGTCGCTGCGAGGTTGAGGCATTGGCTATTTAAGTGCTGATGCTCAGCCGTCTCTGTACTTCTTTGATATCAGAATATCTCTGCCCCATATCGCCATTCTCATTTCTAGTTTGCACAATTTTTCAAATGGCTTTCCAATGTGTCATCGATATTCAAACTAGCTTGAGTCCTAGTGATAAGCAAGTCTCCCCAAGTGCACTAGATGGGGTGTGGAGGGTGACTTGGACGAATGAGGGCGACACCTTTGTTGCACAAGGTTGTCCCCCCTAAAGGAAGTATAGGGACATATTATCTCAAGACTCTCCTGTGTGGGCCTTTGACAAGGTGGCTCATTCGTTGCCTACTATTTCTAAGGAGTGTCGAAGGATCGACATGACCTGTGCGGGGGCGCCTACTCCGACTGCCGACAAAGCATCGAGGAGGCTAGGTTTAGGAGAGCCTTCATTAGACAATATGGGGCTTAGTGACTCATTTGAACGGTCTGAGGGCGATAAGCCCACTGCAGATTTTGCTGATTGAGTGAGGGGTCTCCTTGTTGGCAGGCCAAGCCGACAAATCAACGTCGCAGCTGTAGCCGAGTGGGAGACCCTAATCTTGGTGGCTTCGTTTGCATCTATCTCTCCCACTGTTTCTACTGAGGAGGATACTAGAAGCGCTCATACAAAGGAATGAGTGGTTGGAGATGGCCTTGGGGCTGGTACTGCTACTGAGGGGGCATCTCGTCATAAAGAGTCAGTGCTTGAGCCCCGAAGGACCTTAGGTGGGCTTAGTCCTCCTACAGGTTTTGAGCCTTTTCCTCATGGTGCGCTGCCTCTACGATCCTTGTTGATACTTGCTGGAGTTAGAGTTGAGGATCTTCACAACCCACTGCACCCAAGAGGGCCATTTTTGCATGAGGTATTGCATCATGATTCTTTGTATTGCTATCGTGCTTTTTGCTGCCGTCCCTGACTGACCATACCTTGTTACCTAACAAGTTTAGGAGGCACTTCAAGTGGTAGAGAGGGCACTACATTAGAGGGATGTTGAGATCTTGTGGCTATCTCAGGGGCGTGTGGGTCTTGTTATACTGGAGGATGCGGAGCGTCGAATGAACGCTGCTATCGCCGAGGATTTTGTTGAGTGATGAGCGGGCTGCCTACTTAAGCCAAGCGCGTCTCGAGTCAAAGGCGAGATCTCAAGAGTTCTCAAAGGCAAACGCTCGGGCTCTAGATCAAATTGTCTCGCTTGAGGACAAGTTTCCAGAGGCACACTGGCGGCTCGCTGTTCTTCAAAATGAGAGTGCTCATCTTGAAGAAGAATTGAGGTCTTGGTTCTGCCCTGATGAAGTTAGCCATGCCATGGATGATGGGTTCTATGAGGGAATTTACTTCAATCGACGGATTGTGTCTTTAGTGGCCTTAGGCTTCCCTATCGGCTTCTTGAATCCAAAAAATATTGGAGCTCAACGTTGCGTCAATCTAGTGGATTTCTCAAAGCTAGGAGAGGGGCCTACGCCATGCTCATCGGGGGCCCCATCCTTAGGATAATCACCTGGCCAGATTGCTAGTTAAAGTGACTTTGTGTACTTTTTGGAGGCACTCGGATGCCCTTGCTATATATTTTGAGTTCTTAATAAATCAATTAGATTACTTTAGTTATTTTTGCTAATATCTTTCATTGTGCTTTGATTTGTCTTTGCCGACTAAGTGTCATTGCTGTCGTTGTCGGGCTTGACTGGACATATTTATCCGTTTGTGCCCTTTCCTATGAAAGGACGTCATGGCACGGGTTTTGGTGAGTCTCACAAGGTCCAATTGGGTTTCATGACTGCAACGTCGAGCTCTAGCGAGGTCTAGGCCGTCGTCCACATGTAATCATTGGCACTCGGCCCTGTTAGAGGACAGCATAGCTTTCGTGCATCTGGTTCTAGTCCATGGACCATTATTGACTGATAGTACTCGTCCCTATGAAAGAGAGTTGTCACATGCATGCTGAAAAGCCCCATAAGGTTTTATGGCCACTTGTTTCGGGAGGTTCAACTATTGGTTCGCAAGCCCCCGGGTTGGAATATTCAACGTCGTCTGGGCCGCTTCGTGAACATGACCAAGGTTTCAGATTCGGCCGTATTTGGGCAACTCGGTTAATAGGACCAAGGTTTTAAATCGGGTTGTAGCTAGTTAGGTAGCAGGTGAAAGAAGATTTATCCGACTTAGAGGCAGTCTAGGTCTTGAAATTTGATGCATGCACACAAGCAATCGAATGATTGGCATAATAAATGGAATAAGAAATAAATGACGTTCAAGTACTCCATATGGATACATTTGACTTACCTACACTTGGTGGGATATCGCTCATGGCACCTCTTGGGGTAGAGGGTGCTCTAGGCCCATGGGACTAGCCTTCAAATCTAGGATTGTAACACGTATGTTCCATTCCGAAGGATTGTCAAGGACAGGAATGGTTCTTGTTGGCAAGGAGATTGATCGTCCCGATTGGAGGGCTCATCCCTCAGCCCTCTATACTTAGAAGGATTGGGTTCGTCACGCTGAACCAACTGCATGATTTTGGATGCCGTGTCACATTTCAAAAACTCAGCAGGTCTAATTAACTATTATTCATACAATTAATATCCCAAATAAATTCAATAAATAACGTTAAAATTTAAAAATTTCAGTGTGACAAACCAAATGTATAGGACCCGACAAAACAAAACTCGTATCGGATCTCATCAGACAACTCTTCGGATAATAATTATGACCTACTCCAAATAGTCGTAAGAATAAAATACTCACCAAAAAAATACAATACCATGCCCGAATCTTGCCCAACTTCTGCAGCAAATCTAAGTCTTTTATTCTAAAAGGGAGAAAATAGAAAGACGTGAGCCGAAAACTCAGTAAATAGTATCATAGGCATGAATAAAACAACACATATAAATCACGGGGAGGACTCATATAAAATCCGATAAACTCCATCACATATATCGAAACCATTGTATATCCACAGTTGATGTAAATCCAAAATCCATGAACATCATATGGCTGCGTTTTGGGCTGGAAGTTCTAAGCTATCATATATTATTATCGGCTGTAGTTTCGGCCTATAATTCTTGGCCATCTTTTCATTATCATCTGTTGTATTTTAAGGCTGCAGCTCTCAACCATTTTTACATTATCATCGACTACATTTTAGGCCTGCAGTTCTTGGCTATCGAATATCCAATATAGGCAATATTTTCGGTTTGTAACTCTCGACCATCCAATTTTCAATATTGGCTACATTTTCGATCTGCAACTCTTGACCATCTAATTTTCAATATCGACTATATTTTTTCCTACAATTCTGAGCCATCCAATTTTCAATATCGGTTCATTAGCCTGACTGTGTTTTAGGCCTACAACTCTCAGCCATTATATATCGACCTATTAGTCTTGGGACCACTATAGTCTCACACATGCACCGAGCCACTAGGTCTCAAGCCTCACCCATTATCCATCAATATACTGAAATAAAATATGTATGCATAACATATTAGGTACTGAAATAAATTAGAGATGAGGTGAGAGGATACTTGCCTTGACCTTATACCAAATAGGTTTGCCAAAGGGATACTCCGAGGTACCCGAATTGAGCTTTTCTTTCTCCCTTTCTCATGCGCCCTTCTTCGTCTCCTCTTTCTCTCTCCTACCGTGAAGCTTTCCATCACGCTGCCCAACTACCACCTTTGCATTGCCTCTCCTCCTACACCGTGTACTTTCTCTCCTCCTTTTCCTCTCTTCTCTTTCCTTGCGCACCTCTGAACTTGCATACCAGAGCTGTGGCTCTCGATTTTACCCATCAACCACGCTTTGGCCAATTTTTCTCAAAATCAGTACATGCAAACTAAGAATCAGTATCAACAAAGAGAATGAAATGATTTGCTTACCTCAATTTCTTGTATTTCCTCCGGCGACAGCGACGATGCTGACGGTTGCTCCTCTTGGCTTGTGATTTTTTTTCTTCACTCATACCACTGCACATATTATTATTATTATTATTATTATTATTATTATTATTATTATTATTATTATTCTTCTTCTTCTTCTTCTTCTTCTTCTTCTTCTTTCTTATAATCCATTGCCCCCAAAATAAATCCAATGAAGATTCGAGATACTACATGTCGGGTTCTTGTCGCTAACATGCAACCTGCAGGTACCAAGGGAGGACCTCGGCAGCGCGCTGGCGGCGTCCTCTGGCGTGAAACGCTGCATGCGAGGGGCTTAGGACTATGTTGGTCCGAGAGTGTTCTAACCTACTGCCTATGGTGCACTAAGAACCCACGATGCTCTGGAATCCTAGCAAAGCACAAAAGTGATCCAGGTACAGCACCGGATTGGAACTTCCATTGCGGGGCTTTAGGTTTGGTCCCCTGATACTGCGAGGAGATAGTGAGAACTGAATGCTCGTCATAAACAGTGACCTTACTAAGTCGACAAAGTGCCTACTGGCACTGCATGAAACTTTTTTCTAAGCGAGTGGCTCCTATCCTCGTGGGAGCAGCGTGGATTACGCCGCTCTGGGATTTCATCCCACATTTTATGACTCAATCGGCCCTTTGGTTGCAGCTTGGCCCTATCACTCATGGTTGTTTGGACCCCGAGGTTGTCTGGCCAATGGATTTTTTGAGGAGGCTATCTTTCTCTCCGGTCTCTCATTCTAGACGCTAAGGTCTGAGAGTTGGAGGGTGAATCTCACATTGTTGTACTTTTAGATGGGTACCAACAGCACAGAGCCATTCAAGACACGACGCATCTCTGGCGGCTAGCGTTTGCACCATGAGAGGCTACCCACGGAGGGGTTGTGGCCACGAGAGATGGCGTCTGTGCTAGGTGTGCTAGCTGGTGCTCGAGCATTGGCTATATCAGTACCTGATTTCTCCTGGTAAGTTGAATTGAGACGGGTTTGATCTATATTCCTAGTAACCTGGGTCCTACATATTACAACAAATCAACGAGAGGTTACAGGACGGTAGGACTCGCTCTCGGTATATCCTCTGACGTTTAAGTTAGAAATCTTTTTGTTACGAAAAGAAAGATAAAAGATGCAAGTAATACATGGATGCATATAGTAGGGGATTGAGTGTTGGCGGAGGACCAAGCCTTGACGGTGCGTTTGGCTAGGAAATGGCTTAGAGACGAAGGATTGGACTCCGACAATGCGCTCAGCTGGGAAGCGGCTTGAGACAAAGGATTGGGCTCCGGCGATACGCTCGACTGGGGAGCAAGTTTGAGACGACGGATTAGGATCCGGTGATACGCTAGATTGAGGAGCGGCTTTAGAGATGCACCTTGGTGAGAAGACGGCTTAGAGGAATGAATGCCTTCTTCAGGGAGTAGCTTTGAGGCGGAGAATCCCACTCTTTTATCATCTCTCCCTTCTTTGAATTTTTTCCCTCTAGAAGTTTCCCTTTTCCTGCGGAAGAAGGAAGGTATTTGTAGAGAAAGTGTGCTAATTAGTTATTGTTGGGGCACTAAATATGCCGTGATTTCTAGCCTTCTGAGGGCATTAATTTCGTATTTTCCTGGCGGGTTACGCTGTTCTCGGCGGCTTGGGCGCAACAGGCTAGCGTGAGCCCCCCTCCAACTCTGCCCCTGCAACTATGGGGGACTGGACCACGCATCTGCAGTGGTCACCTAGGCTGGTTTGCCGAGCTGGAGCTGCTGAGGTGCATGCCTTTGAGCTGCATTCGACTAACGACTCTGAGGGCCCACATCTAACTAGGTGAATCTGGGTCGCACAGTCTAGACCTTGGGCTGTATAAGACTTCTCCTAAACTGTGACTTTTTGGGTGCGCCTCCATTGCAAGCCTCATCCTTGATCGACCCACGGGTTATCGGACCCATAAATGCTATTTTATCGTGTTTTTTCTGTAATTTTTATGCAATTCACATAAATTTTTTCTAGATTCAAATAAATTAGTACCACCATTTGATCCTTAAACTCAAAATTAGTACATATTGCTTATCTTTTTTATTCTTGTGGCTGAGTCTTTTATCATCGGAGACATATTCCTCAATGAGGACTGGAAGAAGGTAACAACAAAAACCTACAAATTTTCTCAACTGATTTTTTCAATTAAAAATCAATCTAATTCTTAGTTTCTAATTCTAAAATCATTCTAATTTAACATAATAATCTTCAATGTTGTGACTGTAACAGGACTTTCCAAAGGATCCTAGCGATAGATTTGATGATTTTGTAGATTGGGTTGAAGACAACTGTAATGCCTTCAAATCGATGGCTCTCTTGTTAGCAATTTCACAGGTTTGTATAGTATTAAATAAACGGTCTTTGATTATTTATAGGATATTATCGATCAGGTATAACGAATTCACAAGAAAAACCATAGATCGATAAATACCATGTCACTTGATAATATTCCAAAACTGACTATATATAAGCTATCTTAGTATATGTATGAGTGGATTCGTCTTCTATTTCATGATATTTGTACCCTTGTTTGATGTGAAGATAACATCGATGATAATGGCAATGATTCTACGAACTATGCGGCTACATGATTACCGGTCGAAGTTTGTTGTGGTCGACGGTCATCCTTATGACAAGCTTCCCCTCTTGAACCACCCAGCCCAGCCGCCTGCTTTTGTTGTTGCCCAAGCACACCACCCTCAGGCTTGACATTATTCTAAAGTGAATGTACTACAACAACCGATTCTGTCAAGATCCCCTCACATAGGAGGTTTCCTTGTCTTTTAACGGTTGTGATTATTTTGAAAGTGGTAAAAGACTGATATTAAGGTAATATTTCGGCGTGTATGTTTTAATCTTAGCATTTTATTAAATCTCAACCATTTAAAGAATAAACGAGCCTCCTATTTAGATGTCTTACAAATGAATGTTACTGATCTCTCTCTCTTTCTCTCTCTATCTGTTAACGGGTAGAGCAATTATACCACACTAATCACCCATCAAAAAATACAATCATTTTTTTATGTGAAAAACTCTTTTAAAACTAAAGATAGAAATATTTGAGAGTCCATAGAACTCTAATATAATGAGTTAGGTTATACCAACTTACTCTAAGTCACATCTCGGGTATGCATACCCTGTTGCAAAGTTACAAGAGAAAATAAATATGAAATCAATAAAAATATTTTACGCTAGATTCAGAGTGATATATCAAAAATTTATTAAAATTAGAATGCTGACCGATCAATCATTCTTTCTATCCTACACCACAAACAAGCTAACGAATTTCGATCCAGAACTTTTCCATTAGGGTTTTCATCTCCTCTCCCAAACATTGAGGGTATTCAAGGTTCGTTTTTTATTCAAATCATTCCATCTGTTTAACAAAAACTAAAACCGTAACTGGACTAATTTGACTACTAACAGATCAAACAGTTAACCAATTAATTGGTTTGAGTCTATCGGTTAACTGATTTTTAAATAATATAATATTTTTAATAAAATTATAAAAATATAACATATAAAATCTATAATATTAAAATACTCATATAATAATACATTACTACATAGCTTCATGCTCTGTTTGCACATTCAACCCATTACTGTACATGGAGATTGTGAGAAATTGATTAAAAATCTGGTTGCATAATGTGTAATATGAGATGCCATGGGTGTGTATATATATATATATTCTTGTATTATTATACAAAAGATTGTATACGTATATATGTATGTATCCGTACCCAAGAGATAAACATATCTGTATATATATCTATAAACTATATATATATTCTTGTATTATTATACGAAAGATTGTATACGTAAATATGTAGGTATCCGTACCCAAGAGATAAACATAGCTGTATATATATATATGTATAAACTATATATATATATATATATATATATATTCTTGTGTTATTTAGATTTTGCATAATTAGTCGGGATGATTGAATAAGATTGATAATCGTAAATTTTGTTTAAAAACGACAAGTGAAAAATAACTTATGAGCTTAAAAATAAGATTTCATACACTAAAATAGACTAATTAAAAAGTATATCTAAGTGAAAATTTAACAATCAATCGCTAATAATGTAAATTTCATATAACAATAAACACTCATTTTTTCTTAATTTTAGTTACTTTTTGAATCCCCATCTAATCAATTATCACAAATATCAATAAAATTATACCATTGGTAAGCAAAATATTTCTAAAAATAACAAAATAATACATTTATACTAAATTCAAAAACTTTTACATTTTATTTTTTCTTACCTCTTAAATATATAATACATATAGTCAATTCAGGTAACCATTAACTTTAAATTAATAACCCAAAACCCAACCAAAACCCAAAATAAAAAAATAAAAAAAAAACTTTTCTAGTTAACCTAATTTTCAATTTGATTTTAACAGATTTAGTTTAAATTATCCGATCAATATTTCTTTTTTTTTGTTTCTTCGGAACAATCCCTCTTAATCCACCCGACTAACCGCCTACAAAACCCCTACCATACAAAAGGAAACTCGAAACTCTTATTTTCCACCAGATGAGATCGACTGTATAAATTTTTATACACCATTCCATTCAATTGAATATAATATTTGCCGATGGTACAAATAATATTAAATCATCATTGATCACATCATTCTATATTTTTCTCTTTATTTCTTTCCACCAACCGCAACGAACTCTCATATTTCAAGTGCCAGTCACAAATCCAGAACTGCAAATCCCCCACGGATGAGAAAATGATTGAATGAACAACTTGAAAACATCCAATGGACCATCTCAGAAGCTGTGCAACCATTCATCATATATACACATTGCCCACCCACCAGCAGTAATTAGGCATTGGGTTTTTTCTTTCATGCCAGAAGTGATTCTGAGAAAACGTTCCACTTCTTAACTAAATCTAAATAATAGAGTCAGAATCAATCCTCAATGCAAGAGATTCACATTCAGGGAGGTCAAAATCAAAAAAGAAAACTGTACAGAGGAGATGGTGGGCTGTGCAGAAGTTACTCTACCAATTACCCCCTTTACCTCAGGTGAGAATCGTAAGTGTCGAAGAATGAATCGGGAACAATCAATGGCAACTTATCTATGTACATAAAAAGCCGCCTCAGATTCTCCCTCGTCAGTGTCACCATGTCGACGATGTCCCTTCCATCAGTGAACACCCAAAGATCTCCTGAGTTCACCCTCTTGAGACTATCCCGACAAAAGGGGCAAGATTGTGACCTCGAGCGCCTGAAAAAGGGGTACAGATATCTTGAGATGTACAATCAATAATAATCCATACACTAACATATATTAAACGGGAGCTTAGTGTAATGGTAGAGTTGCATATTCAAATAGTCAAAACAACCACTTGGATCTAATATAAGATAAGATCGTATACAAGTCAAGCCTCACACATGGCAGTACAAGCGGGCAAAATAAATTTAAACCATGGAAAACTCAAACAAATACCATAAAGGAAGAACCGGGCGATTAATCTGCAAGAGCACATCTGCTTACCATTTACGCACTGAGTTCAGGGTATGCGAGGAAAGCAGCCTGGCCATCGGGAGCTATGAAGCATTGACACAACACAATATCTGACATGCCGATAAACTAATTTCCTAGAATCATGGACATGAAACACTTGAGACATACTAATAAAAATCATAGTTTATTATTTTTCAATTGATAAATAATAATATTTTATACTAAATAAACAAAAAAATTTGTATATTTATTTGAAAATTTTTCATAGGAAAGTATATAACTAAGCCAACATACATGAGATATACTATAATATCTTTAATAAACTATTATAATATAATAATAATATAACCTATAAAATTAAGGCAAAACTTAATATAAAAAATTTTTATTTATCAATCAATATTTATATGTTAACTTTACCACTTGATATTTTATAATTGTCAAACGATACAATATATCAGAAAAATTCAGAACAAAAGCGTGTTCCAAATATGTCCAAGCATGTCCAAAACTCCTCCAAATGTGTTGAAGTGCATCGGAATTTTTTTAAAAATTAAAAAAAAAAAAAAAATAGACATGTATCGTAGCATGTCCAATAAGTCTTGAGAGAATATCGGTATCCAATAAGCTACGAAGCATGGACACCAACACGGGACATGAATACGACGTGACACTGACAAGCTAACACGCTATTTTTTAAAAATTAAGAATATGACACAGTGGGAACACGTAAACTAAAATTATATTTTATAATTTTTTAATTGATGAATATTACTTTTTCTACTAGATTTGTGGATTATCGCATTCATTTGTGATGAAGAAATTAAATTATTACTCCACAAAAGATCAACTGTGTTGTCACGTTTATTTGCTTCACCTCCATATTTATTTTTTCTTTTTCGAGTTATGACTTTATATTCTATAAAAATTTAATGAATGAAAAGTGTCACATACTACGAAAGGAGTCTCTTTTGACTATGAGATAATCTTAAGAAGTTGAAACTATTGATAGAAATGAAAGAGATGTACGACTTTACATTTTTAAAATTATAAAACAGCTTACATTTTTTTAAAAAATTTACAAAATAGCCCACAATTTTTTTTAAAATTATAAAATTATTTAATGTGTCCAAAACATGTCGGAATGTGTCCAAAACATGTCGGAATGTGTCCAAAACGTGTTGAAATGTGTTCGGAGTATGTCCAAAATATGTCAGACAAAAAATATAAATTAACACGTATCAGAGTGTGTTCGATACTTCTCGGGGCATGTCAGTGTCCGATACGTGTCGGACACCAACACTTTTAACCTGAAAGAGTGTCCGTGCTTCCTAGTCAATAAGTGTTGGACGCTGACAATTTAGCAATGGGAGAGTGTGTTTTTTCAGCTATTAAAATTCCCTCGCACTCCTAATATTAAAAACTTCATCTTAACAACTATGATTACGATAACATATTAAAATATAATAGATCTGTCCCCCCATAATTCTAATGGGCCAAGTTGATATGCTAAAGTCCTCACATTAGAGTATGATGGTATGATGCGGGAAGATAAAAAATGGAAGGACCGTAAAGGGACTCCCTGTCACATGTATGTTAGATAAAGCCACCCAGAAATATTTCAGTTTAGGCTTGGCCTAGTTTAAAGCTGTTTCACCAATGAGATCCCCGGTATCACATAGGGACTCTTGTTAATGCTCCAGCAGGTCTTGCAAATGTCAGCTGCACCGGTCATGGAACCGGTAACTAGAATTTTGGTACCTAAAGTCCTTTTCATCGACACATTGTCTTAAATTATCAAAGCTCATCCTAATCCCTGTCGATATTAATGCCTTAGCCCTGTCCTATCATTTGTACAATAGAATTCATCATTTATTGATAGTTTTTTTGGGATTTCTCCTGTTTAGAATTTGAAGAAGTGACTCTTCAAACTCCTTCAGATACTATATGGGGATTAAAAATGAACTTTCTTATGTTATGAAATGTTTATTATATGTTTTGTGGATAGCTCTCTTCTTTAAATTAAAACTTATACTGTAGAAACCGGCAGCAGGCTATTAGAGGCACCCTACAGAAATCCTCTGACTATCCATTTCTATGTAAGCCCTATGGTGTGGAATTTGGAGAAAAAAATTGCAGGCTACCTCCATTAACCTATATATACAGCTGGCTATCCTATCTAGATGCAGCTATATCATTAAAAAACATATTCCTCAGTAAAATATTCCATAATAATCAGGTGAATATATACAGCTTCGTCAACTTCAATAAGACCAGCAAAATTACAAAATTTTACTCCTTTTCAAACCCAACCATAAAATACAACAATAATAAAACCTTAAGTCTCACTAAGTGATATCAGCTATATGAATTTATTATCATTCAACTCAATTTAGTTCAATAACAACTGAAAGTAGAAGCAATTCTAAATAATTTTTTATCACATGACTCCAAGTTTTTTAGCATCCATTTCATCTCCAATCACTACTCAAATTTCTTCACGGAAGTTCCAACATTTCAAGTGTCTAAATTTCCTTAAACGTCATTTCCTCATCTTATCTTCTATATATGTAACTTCTAAACAGTTAAAAACATCATTATTCATTATCGTGTCTATTAATATATCTCCAATCATCCATCTTAACATTCACATATAGGCAATGCCTACTTTTTTACGTGTTGGCATTTTATTACTCAACATTCAAATCTATGAAGTATAACGGGTCTAAAGTTAATCCACCCACAAAATAAGTAACTTGAGTTAATGGCCAAGAAATCCTTCCTCTTCAATTGATTTGAACCATAATAACAGTAACAGAGACCTGCTCAAAGATCTCCCCTGGAACCAGTGCACCACAAATTTCTCACTCCCGGCTCTTTGTCCCAAAGATGAATGAATAAAAAGACAGTTTGGGCTTGGGTTCAGATTAATCACACACCACGTTTAATGGAAGCAGTTAAATCTTCCCAAACATGAGACTACAGATCTCAAGCATCATCTCTCACCATTTTCACAGTTTTATACCACTTCACATTACAGGTCATATCACAAGTTATTCCATCACAACTTAGAAGCCCCACCAAATTCAGTAGAGTGTATGGGTACAATATTAGTAGCAGCATCTGAATCGGTTGCGCCTATATCAGTATTGCCTATATCGTATATTGCTATTTTGTTGTGATATCGAAAAATATTTGTACCAGGGGACATCATTCATTGAGACACAGCATAAAACAGTCATAAAGCTGAAGCTTTCAAAGTCGCAGAGAAGAAACCCTTAATTACAGGGCAAGCACGATCAATAAGAACCAAAAATCCCCAATCCTGTTAGATACAGAAGTAAAAAGGGGAGAAGAATCATCTTAAGGGCAGGACAAAGATTATATACCATGGACGAAAATTCGGTATTGATATTGGTCATAATCACATCGGTATCAAACATATCAAATAATAAATATTAGTATTAGATATATTGGAAGAAAAAATATTCCAAAAAGTATAAACTGATAGAGAAATACAGGCCGTTATATCGGTTGAGCTAAATATTGGTTGTCTTGGTTGATATTTTGAATGTCAGCTAATATATTGCAATATAATGCCAATCTTAACAACACCAACACAAGGTTGTTGGATTGATGCTATGAAATACAATTGAGTTGCTATGAACTATGACTCCTCATCGGTAATACACTTAAGGCCTCTCAAACAGTTGACATCTACCTGTTTAAAAACCCTTAAGCAGAAATTCCAAATATCAGCTTAACTGTAATACTATTGATACCTTAAACCGAGTACCCTCCTTTTTTTCTCTTCCTTTTCTTTAACTTTTATATTTTTCCAAACCAACTTTCCAGATTATATGCACTCACAGCATGTGTTCTATCAGCAGAGGGTTGGCAACTGTTAATTTGATGAAGATGCAAACTCACTAACTATGAGCAGTACAGAAATCCTTTCAATGAGATAGGTGGTTCAAGCAGTACACAGTGGAAAATCTCATGACCTTCAGCATTCAACTCAGCACCATAATCACTGACCAGAAGTAACATTGACAAAGGTGAAGCTTATTATGCAATCCACTAATTACCTAAGAAGCATGGATAAGGACACGAGACGACAACACGCCAAGACATAGGTTTTCTAAAAATGAGGGCACAATACACCGGAGATGCATCAATTAAAATCCATAGAATATTTATAAATATGATAATATAATTATTCAACAAAATTAACTTTTACTAAATTACCAATAAAACAGTACAAATTTCTTGTTCCATCATCCCAAAAAGTTCCAATATTATGAATTGTGCAATGACATACCCCACACAATAAAAAAGAAGGCAACATGGCTTACAATTTTATTTTTTTCTAAATTACAATATGGCTCTGATTTTTTTATGTTTGTATTGAGAACACCATTTTTCTCTAACAAAATAGACTGACATACCCAAAACATATTGCAAGTTGTCAAAGACAAGAAAAAATAACAAAATATTCTGATACAAGTCGGAGAGTGTCCGCAAGTGCCAGTACTTGAAACTAGTGGAAAGGCGACATGCTAGCCCAGAAAAAATGTTAGTGCTTCTTTCAGTAATTACACAAGTATTACAAAAACTATCCTCTTTCATATTTACTTACTTGCCCAGAACTAGAACATAACTGATAAGCAAAATGGAAGTTACCATCATACTAGTCGGAGGAGAAATAAAGAAATACAAAAGTTATATAAAAAAAAAATCAGAATAGTTGGCAATTATACTCAATGAAGAGACCACCATCACTAGTTAGTAGTTACACTACCTGAATATCTACAAAAAAAGGTCACAAAATTTGTCGTCTCCTTTAAACTTTAGAAATTAAGATTGTCAGCAGATTCTACAGATCAATAAGCACAAGACACAACTTCAAGATCCATACTGGTGGTTCATAAATTCATATGTATTATTGATTTCATTTTTCACATGAATGCATACATTTTCCTTAGTTTTTCACACCTCCATAGACCATATGGAAAACAATGCTAAGCTGTCAAATCCAAAAACAGCACCTGACTTGATTTTTAACACTAATCTTAGCCAGAAATATTTCAAGAACATTTAGAATGGGAACATAAGAATGAAAATCTGTGGAATTATGAGAAGCTGCATGCAGTTTGAAGACAGCGTGTTAGGTTTTTGAATGGATAAGGTCCGCCCATGAAAGGTTATCCAACCCGATCCATAATCATTTAGTATTCAATGGGAGCTAATTATTTTTGGGTTTTGGTCGGATGACTCCCTCATGTTCACTCTTCTTTTGTGTGGATGTGTGCAAAGAGAGTGTGAAAAACAGGAGGGAGAGCACTTTTTCTAGAATATGAAAAGGAAAAATATAGAGGCATAATATTGAAGCATCACAAAAATGGCGTGGCTTGTGGAAAATGGATATTTTACCTTTGTGAATATACTCTGGGCTTAAAGCAAGCCGTCACCTGTGATTTAACCAATCTTAGTGTTTCTGCTGTTACTTGGGTATAAACCTGTTAGTCTAATTTCCTATTTTTCATAATATTTGTAACCCATATGTCTTCTCAGTGTAATAAAGACAAATATGCAAATGTGTATACCAGCATGCATGGGAAACTAAAATTCGGAAAGAGTAATGTCAGAAATTACCATTCTCTATAGCATTTCAGGCACATGACATGGTTACAATTAGGCAGTAGAATTTTACTATTCGTCTCCAGGCAAATTCCACATTCTTCTTCCCTTTCAATATCCACATCTGAACATTTCCTACTCTCATCATCATCTCTCTTACGATACCTTTCCATGCATATGGCTTTCTGTTTCTTGTCCTCTGTATCAGTAACACCGCCTTGAAGTTGCAATAAGGACGGATAAATTACAGCTGTTGCCAAGACAAGCATAAGATTACAGTTTCAATAGGTAGGAAAAGGAAAATGTAAGGCCATATGCAGAAGGAAAATTCAGAAATATTATCTACCATAAAATTCTCTGATACTTGCTTTTCTTTCATGAGTGGACATGGTCGTGCTGCCATCAACATAAACCTGCAACAACAAATTTCATATCAAAACAGAAAATCAGCAACTAATTTATATATATAAAGTAACACATGTAATCGTATTTTACAACTATTTTACCAAAAATATGCATACAAAGAGAAGTAGCTATCTTTTCAAATAAGTAGTTATTTTTTCCAACTTTTTTCTATAGGGCTAATGTGGTAATGCCATATCATCTTTTTTATCTTTATGCAAATGGTGTATAAAATGGAGTATGAGGAACATCTCTCTCTCTCTCTCTCTCTCTCTCTCTCTCTCTCTCTCTCTCTATATATATATATATATATATATATATATATATATATATATATATCTAAATAATATTTCAAATAAATAGGACAAATCTATAAGAAATCTCATTAAGGTCTATAAACATCACTAATTACAAAAGCTATAAAACAATATCTAACCCACATAATTTCACACCTTATAAATTAGGATTCTCAACAGCCCCAGAACCCCAGCTAAATGGCAATCTGTCCATTGGACCAAGAAAAGGAAGAAGTGGGCAGCAGGACTGTACGACATTCTCATTTGAAGACAGGCCCCATCATACTCTCTCTGAAATTCCGAAGCCCTGAAGCCAGCAACCCAGACAATATAAATAAATGAAACAAAAAAGAATAACTCAAAATTTAAAACTTCTCTGATCTTTTAAAAAAGAACGATTGAATACTAATTGAAGAATCGGAAGCAGGGCACAATGAAGTAAAAGCAGGGCGCTTCAATCCCACCAAGACCTAATACTTTTTGATAAGTAATAGTCACTCTTTACCCTCAACAAGCAATCATTGAAGCAGGATTCTCAAAAAGTCGATATGTATGAAGAAACTGGGAAATCGAGAAATCTAGCACTTATTTCCAATTACAGAGAGCATTTTCAGAAAAACAAATAGCTAAAGTCTAATGTTTCACATGCTGAAAGTATAGAGAAAACAAGAGCTAGGAAGAATAACCGTTCGTAAGTGTCAATGCCGGCAGCACTTCATCATCTAATCAATAAGCAAACGAAGAACACTGCATGTTGAATATTAAAAACTATTTGGTAACGCTTTGCTGAATCAGTGAAAGAAACTTCAGATGAAAACATTTTCCCTAAGAGCTTCGATTTACCACAACCTAATAATATAGCCCCAGCAATTCGTTCACTCTAATCATCTACTTCAAGACCACAAAAATGAACAAATGAAAACGGGTAATCAAATTCATCTACTCACAACGTTAACTTAGGAGGAAAAAATTCCACTAAGGAAAGTACCTTCTAAAGCACCCAACATAAGAATCCACAAAAATTCGCGAGTCAAACAACCCAACAACCAAAACCCCTCCCCCAAGCAATCAAAAACCCTAAGAAGAGAAAGACCCCCCAAAAAAATCAACAATCAAAAGCCCAAGCAAACAAAAAAGGAAAAAAGCCCACAATCAAAAACCTTTAAAAGAGAGAGAGAGAGAACATATAGCACAAAAGGAAATTTCACCAATTAAGTGACCTTTACATATAACCACACATTCAAAAGCCCCGGAAAATGAAGAACAAAACAAAAATAAGAAAGGAAGGGGACTTACAAAGTATTAGCATGCTGAATATCGGCTTCAAGGACTTTGAGAGAATCCTTGAAAGATTTTCGCATAGAAGAAACGTACATTTCACAAAAAAAAAAAAAAAAAAAATTCTCCCAACCAAGTTTCTAAAACTAGAATCAAACCCACAGACGATCAATCAATCAAAATTGATTCTTCTTCTTCCCCACCCTCAAAAATCCTTTGCTTCCCCAAAAGCAATAACGCTATCTGCCCTTTCCTCCCTCACTCTCCCTCAGAAGCTGTGGCTTTCTCATTCCAGAGGTTTCTGCCCTTCTTTATTCTGGGTTCTTCTTTCAAGTTGTTTCTTCTGAAAGCAGAGGCGGAAAGTATAGAGAGAGAGAGACAGAGAAAGTGGATGCCCAGAATAAGGACAGCTTGAGTAATTAATTAAAATGCACATCATCAAAAAATTATCCAAATTATTTGCTTGTTATGGGTTTCAATGCATTAATTTATTATTAAATACAATGTAATAAATTATATATTTATCTAAATTCAATACAATCTCTAATTATCATAAAGTATTATCCAATATATTTTCCTAATTATTTAAATATTATTGATTTTTAACATAATAATGTAAGATTATAAATATTATTTATATAGCTTAGATTTTGTATAAAGTATAAGTACCACTAAAATATAAACTAAAATTAAAAATATATTTTTAACTTTTTTATTTAATTAATAGAGTAATATAATTTTATAATAATATTACTATTCATATACCTACTTATATATAAATTTATATCAAAATTGCTAAAAATAAATTTTAAATATACGTAAATTATTTTAAATTATTTTTATTTTTATATATTTCTTATTTTTAATATAAATAAACATATAAATATTATTTGTTATTATTATTATTATTTTGTCTTAATATAATCGCCGTTACCTTATCCATTCCAACTCAACTCCCACGCTCCTTTCTCGACTCTCCACGCGCAGGCTCGCACTGTTTGACCTGCTGATATATTTGTTGAATAGACAAATTAATCCTCGATGGCCCGCTTCTGCCCTCATATTTCTCTTTATTTACGACCGTATCCTAGTTTGAATTCAACCCAAGGAACGTTACCTACAATACTAGCAATGAGTCCATCAGTGGTCACAATGTAATTTGCCTTTCAAAAAATTATTTATATTTTTATTTTATTTTTAAAGATAAAGTTAAAGTCAAGAGGATAAATACACATATTATTTAATAAAATCATAACAGAAATTTGTTAGGGCTTTTTGGTTGACCAAAACTTGTCGATCGAAAAATCGTCACAATTGACCGTTGGTAGCAATTTTTAAAGATTTTGTGAGAGAAATTATATAAATTATAATGTTTTGAAGCATTTCCAAAGATCTAAAAATAAATAAAATATAATAATTTTTTAAAATATAACTGAATAAGTCTAAATATGATAAAATTATAAGAAAAAAACCCATCAAAAATACATATTAAAATAATTTAATTAAAGTGCACGGTATTGTCTAAATTATTTTAGCATTTCTCAAATCACGACTATAGATTTATCCCCACGAGAATTATACCTAAACTTAGGTCGATGAAAACGTATATGATGTTAAAATCATTCTCCTATAATAAATGGAATGATTCAACATTCTCTTTTTCCCATCATGCAGATAGTTGACTACACGAAGCTAGTCGTAAGTTCTATTTGGAGTAGGGACTAACCTCTTGATTTAGTTTAGACATAATTCGAATGTCTTTACGAAACAAATTCTCTTAAACATGTTTCTTGGACTCGAAAATACAATAGTCGAGACTATAAAAAGAGTGTGGCTAGTTAACAAGTACTTGTGAATAGTTAATAGGTCAGATTCTTTCATTCTCGATCCGACCGATATTGGCTAAAAATCACCTATCCATAACATTTTATACTAAGTTACATTTCCATCTGGCTAAAAACTTAGATCGGTGAAAACATATATGATGATAAAATCATCCTCCTAGAATAAAAATAAAATAAAATCAAGTGAGTCATTACTCTCTTCTTTCCGTCATGTAGATAGTTAGCTGGACAAAACTAATAATTGTTAGGATTTGACTCAGACACGCACAACCCAACGCAATAGAATAAAATTCATCATTATCAAATATCAACTATCAAACTCGTAAATACAAGAAACCGAAATGATGTATAACGTTTTTAATGTGAATAATCCTTTTCAATCAATAAAAAGAATAACGACATAAATTTCAAACAAATCCATTATAATAATAATAGTACTAATTATAAGTAACCCTCTTCAAAATCCCTTCACTACAATCTTGAATGAATGATGATTGATTATAATCTCCTTAACATACCTAATAACCAACAAGATAAATATAAAGAGAAATAAAAGCAATCAAACAAAATATACTCTAAAAGCTATTCTAAAACAACGTATTCAATATTTGCAAAGAACTGAACTCAAATCGGACATTAATCAGATATCGAATATCTTCATCTTCTCTCTGTGCGCGATACTTCTTGTATGAGATTTAATTTCGAAATATACTAAAAACCAATCAAGTACGCTTTTATACTACAAGCCACGCTCAAATGCCCGTCATGAGTACCTCAAGCGTGGATGCCACTGTCTTCGATGCTCGAGCAATTCTCGGGTGAGCCTTCAGCATGGGCACCCCTAGATTTGGCACTCGGGCACCCTTAGGTTCAATGCTCAAGCATTGTCGCATGCGCGAATACGTAATCCTTGCACACAAATCGTACGACTCTCCAATAATTATCTGTTTGTTTTAGCACTCATAAAGGACTAACCAAAACCCAATAAATGTTTTCTCACGACTTTTAAGGGACCTTAACCTTTATCGGTGACCACTATTATTTACTCTTCAACAACTTCCCCTCTAATGGGATCCCAATATCAACCTTTACAAATTTGAATGATACCATTTTCCTCTCTATCATACCTGGAGTATTTCCACTCCCCTTTGACTTCTCCTTTACGATAAAATCACTCTCTCTTGCACTCCTCCTCGGCCTCCTCTTTCCGTCACTTTGACCAATCCCCTATTAATCACTTTGGCATTATCCTTAGCAATTAAAATTTTCATCAAATATTGGTTTAATTGCTTGCTTTCCCTTATTACAATCGAGGCATCTTTGGTGAGTTTTTTTGACCTTTTTTAAACACTGTGTAAAAACCTTCTTCATCAAATTTTTTGATTAAGATTACATTCAACCATAAATTCGGGATATGTTGCATGCCCTTCAACACGAGTTTCATCCCATTATTTATCCACAAGCTAAAATCCTCAATATCAACAATCATCGACGAACTATCATTACTCATCTTCAATACCCTATAATCTCTAGGAGTATAGTCGATAAATAGGAACTTTTTGATATCATATGGTGTGAGAAACCGCTATCCATCACCCAATTTGTCTCTTAGCTTAGAAAACTCAATGTCTTCCCCATGTGGACAACTAGAAAGTTTTCGTAAGAAATGATAGAGACCTGATCATTTTCGTCAGGATCTCTCCTCTCTTGATGTTCACCTCTACCCTCCTTTTCTTGCTTCCTCTTAGAGTAATCTTATTTCATGTTACCCTTCTTACCACAATGAAAACACTCTGTATATTGAAACTTAGACCGACAATTGCTCCTCTCTAATTTGTTGCGTCGGTCCCTTGATCTCCCATGTCCTTGATCGCTAGTGAATGCAAAGAGTCTCAACTCCTCCGAAATATCAACATTTCTCCTCCGCATTAATCATTTATAAGTAAAGAAGCGACGATCTCATCCAAATTGAGCATGTCTTTTTTAAATAATAGCATTGTGATAATAAGATTGTACAATGCCGGTAAAAAGCTAAGCAACACTAATACATTGTCTTCCTCCTTCTTAAATATGGACATCTACGTCAAAATTTGATTAAACGGATCTAAGTGCTTTTTAAAATTTTTCCATTCCAACAATCGAAGGTCATGGAACTGTTTCTTCACATGCAACCTCATTGTCAAAGATTCAAACTTATACTGATTTTCAAGCTTCAAACTTATATTGATTTTCAAGCTTCATCTAGACTTCTATTAGATCCGACAAGTCAATAACTTATTAAAGAGTGTTATTTGTGGTATATAACTTGATCGTACAATTAGCAAGATCCATCGTATCTTGCCACTCATCATCTTTCGTATTCTTCAACTTATCTTCCTTACTTCAAGTGCTTTTTCATTCCTTTTTGGTTTAAAATATTCCTCACCTTTTTTTTTCAAAGAATAAAAATATTTTACCCATTAAATTGTTAAAATAGAATGACAAGCTTCTCGATGTCAATACTATCAAATCGTAATTTTAAAACCTGTTCTCTAATATCACTTTTTGGAATTCGACCATGATATACACAACCCGATGCAAACAGAATAAATCTCAACCTCGTTAACGTCAATCATTAAACTCATAAATATAAGAAATATAATGATATATAAAGTTTTTAATATAAAAAATTATTTTTAACTAAAAAAATTACATAACAAATTCTGAATAAATTTGCTATAATAATGATAGTGTTGGTTATAAGTAATCCCCTCTTAAACCCCTTCATTATAATTTCGAGTAAATAATAATTGATTATAACCCCATTAACACACCTAATAACCCATAAGAGAAATATAACGAGAATTAAAAGAAACTAAACAAAATACACTTTAAAAAATCGCTCTAAAACAGCATGCCTAACCTTAACAAAAATAAAATTCAAATCGGATATCAATGGAATACCAAATATCTTTCTTTTCTCTCTTTTCTCTTCTCTCTCTGTGGTGCTTCTTATGTGAAATTTAATTTTGGAATACACTAAAACTATGTCAGGCATACTTTTATATTGTGAACCGTGCTCAACCGTCTGTCAGGTGTGCCTCGGGTGTGGGCATCACTATCTTCGGCGCTCAAGCGAGTCTCTGGTGCGGGCGCCCTTGAATTCAACACTCAGGCCCCCTTGGTTCGGTGCTTGGGAACTAGACATATGAGCAAACACAATAATTCTCACATAAATATTGTGTGACCCGTCAATGATTATTTATTTATTATGACACTCATAAATAAGTGACTAAAATCTAATAATAATAATGTTTCATTTAAAGCGGGGGACCAACCCATTGATTTAGTTTAGACATGGTATGAATGCCTTATGAAATAGGCTCTATTAAGCACACTTCTTTGATTGGAAATACAACCGTTCAGATTATACAAAGAGTATAACTAGATAACAAAATAATGGTAAATAATTAATAAATCAGATACTGTCTCTCTCTCTCTCGATCTAATTGCTATTAACTAAAAGCTATCTATCTATAATATTTCATACGGACTTATATTTCTATCAAAGTCTTATCAAATTCAAAATATCTAAAATCTTATAGTATATATTCTAGTGATGTAGTCCCCCTTTAAGCCTTAGTGGGTTCACAAAAATTGTACATAGGCTTACCAGCCCTATTTAGCATTGAAAAGGATGTACTTTAATATTTTTTGGTGTAGTCAATTAATAAATATTTAATTATAGAAGCAATGTTACTAGTATTTTTGTGGCCTATAATTTGAGGCATCCCAATACTTATTGTAAACAACTATTATGTTTTTAGATACTTATTTTGATATAATTTCTTATTTATTTATTTTTATATGAACCTTTTATTATTAATAGATAAATGAAATTTTATATCATCTAAAAGTATTTAAAAAATATTTATAAATTTTTAACGTGATGATAACTCCATTGTAAATGTACATCAATTGTTATGATTCTATCAATCTACCACCCGAACCCATGTTGTGCTCTTAATACGTGAGCATTCTCGGAACCTTTCGATCAAGCTCCACCCTTGCATACATCAACAGTGATGGTTCAGCTCTGGAGCTAGAATCATGCGCCAACACCAGAAGACTGAAAACGGATTTATATAATGATCATTGCAGTGTTCATGTCATATTTTTAATAATCATCGTACATATAGTAACCAGTAGGACCTCTATCCGCCATAGCTCGGCTTGGAGGACACCGAGCTGCAAGCTTTGCAGAAGATCATTAAGTCATATCTGCAAAGAAGACGCTGGCCATATCTGCAAACCAAATGATGGCCAACTCATGTCTTCTTCACGTCCCAAATATTTGAGCAATTAGCCAAAAAAACAAAAAATTAAGAATGATTTTATATTTAATATGTAAAACTTTACGAGCATTATAATTATTTTTAATATCCTAAAATTGTTATGTTATTTTATGAATTATTAATGTATTTTTCAAATTCAGATTGCTTATATGAATTAGAAAACCGAGCAAATATTTCGGCCGATTCAAAAGGCTACGGGTTAGGTATCTGATATATTATCCAATATTTAAATTAGTAATCTTTCTTAGACTAATTGAAAGATGTAGGAAAATAGAAAGAGAAAAGAAAGGAAATGAGTGTTGAATTTTTGTGAGTGTGGAGGATTAGGCTCCTTTGGAGTATACTCTCTTTAGGCGCTTATATGTTAGAGTATGTATTGCCCAATTTTCGGTTGAAGATCTATATTTATAGCTATAATTCTAATCAGTTGGTCAGCCTGAAATCATCATCTGTTATAAAAGGCATTGTATTATATTAAATGACAGTCGTTACTTTAGATATATAACTCATATTTAAATTAATTCAGTAACCGTTCAAACATTAATGATCGCCTTTATTCAGGTCATTACTAGATCAGGTTATTCATGTATATATTGTTATCTCTCGATTGATTGTAATTATTTGTCAATATTTAATACCTCATTTATTACTCTATTAGACTTTTACATGTCTCAATCTTGTACATTTTCTGCCATTTGATCACTTGGGAGGTCAAAATAGTCCTCTACATCTATATTTGAATTGTTGACTTTTTTTTTTTTTTCTAGCTTGGGCTGGGCTAGTCGTGTTTAGGCAATACCTAATATTACCCCCATACTTGGAGTTCAAATTTAAGCTCCAAGTTTGTCAAAAGAAGAAAGCCAATTACATTATATATGCCTGGCCAACTATTTGTGCCTCTGCTAGTGATTCTTTGTTGATAGCAGGTCTCATTTGGCAGGATTTGATTCCCTGTTATCTTTGACCAAGATTCCATGCCTTATTAAACACTATTTTTCCTTTCAGGACAAGCTCTACTTCAACTATAAATTGAGGTTTCCTCCTTAGGCTTTTTCCCATAACATCCACTTCTTTGTTTGGTCTTGTTTTACCCTTTGCAAGCAAGTCGCCTTTATGCTCGATGATGCCCATAGATGCTAGAGCAAGGAGGAAAGACTTCGAATTTCATTGTCGTGTTTTGAGCATTTATCTAAAGTTTATCTTAATTATACTATTTTATTGGAAAAATCATATTGATTTCTCTCTTTTACATCACGATCCGGCAGCACTTACTATAACTTTGCTGCTACTTTTGTCTCATCAGCCCCCACAAAAGAAGTGAGATTGGCAAAGTTGGTGTAGATGGACATTCCACTTGAGGGGTGATATTCTGTTCCCTTCTGCGTAATCAATTTTATTTTCTTTTGGCATAACTCATCAAATGTATATGAATATTTCATTGTGAAAAAATTTTTACCTTTCTCATTCGGATCGCAATTTTTCCTTTGTTCACTTTTTTGAACTTGTATCTTTGTTGTTTAAAGTTTGTAAGCCACGGAAGTATTAAACAAATAAAACTGTTTGAATGAAAATTTATTTTCTTCATATGATTTAGGTCTGTTTGTATCTCCTCGATTACTGCGCAAAAGAGAAGGCGTCGTCAAATACCTAGACTTGTTTGCCTCTTAATACCCAAAGTTTTTTTCAATCTAACAATCTAACATTTCAAATTTATTGACAACTTGACTTTTTGGCAACCTTTAAATGAAACTAGAATCTTTGTAGTTCAAAAGTAACTGAATTGGTCATCACTTAATTGATGAATTGAACCACTGGCTATCATTTTATCAATTCAAGAGTTATATCATCAAAGTCATCATTACCTGTGGCAATGGAGGAAACATGGTGCGGCGCTTTAGTGTTTTGACAAGTATCCCCTATCACCAAAACCAGGAATGCATTTGTGAGTGAGGTGCGCCGTTTTAGCTAAATTCTTTTGATTTAATATTTGCATGCCTTCATTTCCATTTCACTTTTCGATTTGCTACCCTTCTTCTTCCAACCCCTCTTTGTAACTTACCAATTTCTGTTCACCAAGGCTCCTCGAACTGCGACAAAAGGGGTTGCCAACATACCTTCTCACCTTACTACTAATCAGATGCTAGAGATTTATGAGAGGTATTGCATTCCTGTTACTATCCCTTTCCAATTTCCTTGTCCTATGAGAGGGCCTACTCTCCGAGGCATAGCTTTATTTCCATCTATGAGGTTAATTTGAAGGAGGGCCTCCAGATCTCGTTAGCTAGAGAGTTTTACAAAATATTGGAGGCCTTGGAGATTCCTATTGATAGTCTTTATCCCAACGCAGTGAGGTACCTCATTTCTTTGTATGTCTTTTTCCACCACAAAGAGTTCCAATTGGATGCTCGGACTGTTAATGTTATTTTTATGTTCAACCAATAGGGTGATTGGATATCTTTCACCCCTAAAAGGGGGTTTAAAATAAGCGGGAGGGAATCGGACTCTACTAAATGATGGAAGGACCAATATTTTTTCATGGATGTTCTTTCCCATTGGACCCTCTCTAATAATTAGAAAGTTGCCAATTCTGTTTTGGTGTGCTTATAGACAGAGAGGTTTTTATGTGCAGGCTACTAACTAATTTAATAGAGAATAATGCCACTGAGCTATGAAATATTAGTAATTTTTTAACTCGAAGGGCATTAGACGAGGTCAATTGGCAAATTGTTCCGAGCAAAAAAGCCATCGTCGATATGCCTCCTCATAGGCCAAAAAGAGTGGGGGGCTTATCATCGAGACCTTTCCAGAGGCAGTGGCGTGAGGGAGGTGCTACGGTTGTCGGTTAGTCCGTCTTGTCCTCTGGTACTGCTATTGATAGGATGGTTGATAAAGCCTATGATGAGATGATTGGAACAAACATTAGTGATCCATCTTGAAGGCCGACCCCGATTTTTCCTCATCTGGTGACCCAATTTTTGAAAAGACACCAGCATTTAATCTTGAGGGGGTCCCCCCATAGTTTCTATGAAAATAAGTGACTATGTGCCCTAAGCTGTGCATAATGAAGAGCCAGTTGCAGCTCCATTCATTGCCAAATACGGGGTCCTGATTTTGGTTAGCTTTTCGCCCAATTAGTCAGCTCCAACTTTCATGGCTACTCTAGTGGTGGAGTCTGTAAATAATGGTGGAGCAGCATGAGAAATGTTTGGGCCCAGTTTTTTTTTTTTTTTTTGCCTGAGATTCTAGGCACAGAGGAGGCCCCTAAAGTTGGCATTTCACCATTAGAGGCTTCTGAAGATTCGGAGGCTTTTTTAGCCACTCTCAGATTTGTAACTCCCTTGTACTGCCCTTTTTTGCCCCTCCTATGCTAGAGGGTCTCACCAGTTTCAAGCCCAAGGACTGATAGGCCACTCCTGGCCCTGCTCCTTGTGAATAATTTCTTGCTCTATAGGTATTATATGCCAAATTCTTCCAATTTGTTTCTTTCCATGATGTTGCTACTTGTAATTAGGAGTTTGTCTTACTGTCCTAAGATTTGATACACTTAGTCAGGAACAAGCTATGTTAACAGGATGCTAATATTGGTCTTCTTTCCCAATCGTATGTCAATTTTATGGTGTTCAAGGATCTGGCCTTTCAGGCGTTGACTGCTGAAGCTGAGGCAAAAAGTCTATGCGGCCAGGCTGAGCATCTTAAAGATGAGTTGTCCAAGTAGATGATGAGGTCTCATGATCTTGCCGATTAAAATTCCATTGCTAGAGGCCGAATTGTTTCGCTCGAGGATAAACTCCAAGAAGCTGAGCGTAAGTCTGCCCTAGATGCTAACCTGATCGATAATCTTTGAATGGAATGGGCTAGGCTCGAAGAAGACATGAGGAGAAGCTTTCGACCTAAGGAGATAGGTTCTATCCTAGATTCTCGATTTTGGGATGGCATCACCCTCTGTAAGAGAATTGTCTTCCTATTTGCCCTCAATTTTTCCCTAGATTGTCTTTACATAATGAATGCTAGAGACACCTAGAGTTCTAACGTTAAGAACTTTTCAGAGCTAGGAGATATTCTGCCTCCAGGACAATCTCTAAGTCCTAGGTCTTAGGTGTCCTTCAAGCTTTGGATTATTACAATCAAAAGCAATCTTTTGTATTGAATTGGTGTGTTTCTTTGTGTATATATAATATTATTGCCATTAGGATTCTAGTATTTGGTTCATCAATTAAATCTTCTGAGTATTATCGCTAAGAATACTTTTGTCATGAAACACTTCAATTTGACTTCAATTTGGTGAGGTTTTTGTTTGCTAGCTAGTTGATTTTGCCATCGTTGCCAAGCATAATTACCCTAATCTTCAAACCATATTTGACTGATGGCATTTGCCTCGTGGAAGGGTGCTATGGCACTCATGCAAGAAAGTCTCCTGAGGTTTTTATTTGCTGAACGGTGATGTTTTATCTAGTGTTACTCGACCTCTTTTATGACCTTTCAAAAGGAATAGGATGCTTGATCATGTAGCCCCTGAGTCTAAAAAGTAGTTGGTGCATGACCGCACTTGGAGCCATACAATTTTATCAACCAGCACCGTGATCACATTACTATATGGGTCATCTTAGTATGTGAGATGTGAAGAACCAATCATGTAACCTAGGGTCAATTATGGTTGAAGTATTACATGCAAGCACAAAAATGAATAATAAATGCAAACAATGAACATAAGAACTGATTTTATTAATATGGTAAAATGCAATACATAAGCATACCTCTTACATTTTTATGCACAAGGACGGGTCATTGATCACATTTTTTTTTAGATGAAAGGCATTTCATGCCCTAAAGACTAGTTTTTCGTTTTGAGTGTGTAATTTATATGCACAATTATGGAAGATGGCCAACACTAGGAATGGTCCCTTTCAATCAGAGGATAGCTTATTCCTGTTGGCAATCTTGCCTATGGCCTTGATGTTCCACAAAACTAAGTTATCTACTTCAAATTGTTACGCCTTCACCATTGTATTATAACATCAGACTATTTCTTATTGCTATGACACTAACCATATTCAGCCTATTTCCTTGGCTTCTTCCAATAGGTCCAAATTCTCTCTTAGGAGTTAAGAATTGTGATTGGGATTGAAACATTTGACTAAAAAATTAGGTAGTTTGACCTCTTCTAGAATGACAGCTTTGATCCCATAGTATAAGCTGAAAGATGTCTCCTATGTTGGCTCCCTCGAGGTCATTTGGTAAGCTCATTGTACGAACAGAAGCTCATCCACCGAAGAACCCCTAGTGTCTTTTAATTTTGTCTTCAGCCCATTCAGTAGGATTTGATTGGTCACCTCTACTTGTCTATTTGATTGGGGATAAACAACTAAGGTATAAACCAACTTGATGTCGAGACTTGTGTAGTATTTGGTAAATCTCTTTTTCATGAATTGGATACCATTGTCGATCACTATGACCACAGGTATCCCAAATTTACAAATGATATTCTGACATACGATTTTTGTCGCGTTCTACTTGGTAATTTTAGCCAGTGGAAAATCCTCTACCCACTTCGTAAAGAAGTTAACTACAACAATGATAAACTTCCTCTACCCAATAGCAATTTGGACTAGACCCAATATATCAAGCCTCTACTCTACAAATGACCAAGGTAACTATAAGGTCTGAAGTTTAGTGTGAGGTTAACTAGTGATGTTACCGTAAATTTGACAATTATCACATCTTTTTACAAACTCCATAGTATCCTTCTTCAGGGTTGGATAGAAGTAGTCTACCACATTACCTTAAACGCCAAATTCTTTCTACCTATATGCACCCTATAGATGTCAAAATGTACCTCGCTCAGAGCATAATCTGCTTCTGTAAGTGTCAAGCATCACATATGTGGGATGGAATAGCCTCTCTTATATAGCCTTCCATCTTCAAGGGAGTACCATCCAACCGTCTTTTTGATGTGTTTAGTTTTGGTTGGATCCTCTAGTAGAGAGGCATCCTTGAGGTATCTTCGAAATAGTATCATCCGAGTTGTTTTATCCGATATTAGAAGCATCTCGTCCAACCCGTCTATGCTTGGGCTCATGAGTATTTCCCTCATTTTCCTAGCATATTGCTCGATGTTTTCAAATGTCGATATCTTGGCCAGTTGGATAGTCTTCCAATTGTCTTTCCTTAAAATGTGATGAATCTTCACTTTATCAAAGGGCGATATGAAATTTCTTACCTTTTTAAGGTACTTTGCTAAATTTGGATTTGGCACTTCAAAATTGGTGAGCACTTGGTTCACTACAGTTCGGAGTCACTATGGATGATTAGATTTTTGGCTTAACACTCCTTTGCCACCTGAGCCCAACCAATAAAATTTCATATTCGACCATGTTATTAGTAGCTTGAAACCATAACACCATTAAGTATTTTATCTCAAATCTATCTGGTATTATCAAAACTATACCAACACCCTATATCATTTCGACTATAAAATTTACTAGAGTTTGGCCCATTATAGATGGTCATACTCTGAATTCTAAGTTGAATTTTCCCAATTCAATGGCTTATTTTATCAAGATCACTTTTAAAGATTAGTTACCCAAGATGATAATCTTGTGGGACTGGAAGTATGGTCGGAGCTTTCTTGCTATGCAAGATCAAAGTCAATACAACTTTTAAGGTGCGAGAGTACCAAGTCTCTGTGTCTGCCAAGATTTTGTTGATGTAGTAAACCTATGGTTGTTTGTCGCCTCCTCCCTAACTAGGACTAAGCTTGATTCTGCATCCGAGACAGCCAAATAAAGGTAAACCTCCTCTCCCAAAAGAGTGAAGTTTGCTAGATATTACTTTAACTCTTGGAATGCCTGCTGACATTCTTCTATCTTTTAGAACTTATTATTTTAGGCTTCTCTCAAAGCCTTGAAAAAGGGGGATACTTTTCAATGAATTTCGCTAAGAACTTGGAGAGAGCAACAAGTCTTCCTATTAATCTCTGGACCTCCTTTGAAGATCGGAATGGCTCTTTGTCCATAATGGCTTTGATCTTATCCAAATTAGCCTTGATCCCTCGCTACAAAATAATAAAATCGAGGAACTTTTCAGGTGTTATCTCAAACATGCACTTTATCAAATTTAGCTTCATTTGGTGTGTTCAAAGCACCTCGAAGACTTCGACCAAGTCTCAAACATATTCATTGACTAATATACTTTTGACAAGCATGTCGTCTATGTATATCTCTATATTTTCTTCGATTTGGGCTCTAAACATTTTATTGATTAGTCTTTGGTACATAATCTCAGCATTCTTTATATTGATTGGCATGACCTTGTAACAATAAATTCTCTGATCAATCATAAATGATATCATTTTCTCATTCTCTAGGTACATTCAAATCTAATTGTATACTGAATAGGCAACTATTAGTGACAAGATGTTAAGTTCACCAACTAATCGATTCTCAATAATGGGAAACTATCCTTCGAATATACTTTATTGACATTAATAAAATAAACACACATTCTCTATTTTACGTTACTTTTTTTTTACAAGAACGACATTTGACAACCAATCTAAATAATGAATTTCCCTGATAAATCTCATGTCGAGTAATTTCTTAGCCCCTTCCCTCATAGAGACAATCTTCACTATAGAATAGTTTTTTCGCTTTTGACGGACCAATTTATGTCTTGAAATTAGGCTCAATTTATGAGCTGCTACTTCCATAGGATTCTCAGGTATGTTTGGTGATGCCCATGCAACCACATCCAATTGGTGGAGGAACTCCATCAAGTCGCTCTCGCAAATGGTTGGGAAGGGAGCTTTCAATCTAAACATATTTATCTAGTTTGGTCGGACCTAGAAAGACTTGCAAGGAAGATTAACCAGGTTGGCCTTGTTGGAGCGTGGTCTCATCACAAGATTAAATTATTCAATCGGTTGAGTCGATACGATTAACCTATCTTGGTTAAGTACCAAGTTCTACCAATGACTTGATCTAATCACACTTTTCCCACCCAATATAGGGTCATGAACTTCATTTTTTTAAGTATAAGATGGATGCCACCGCTCTGAAAGTCACCAAGTAGGATCATCCTAAAATAACGTTGTAGACCGATGCTAGGTCTACCACTAGAAATGTTAACATCTTAGAGGCCATTTTAGGGTACACTGATCCTTGTACGGCACAGGTTCATTGTCTAACTCTTATAATGGACCTTCAACTGGCTGTATCTGTTTCTTTCACAACCCTAACATAAAAAATGTATCAAGGTAAAGAATATTTTGAGAACTTTTATTATTAATAAAGACTCGTTTCACCTGATAGTCAATTACTCTATCTAAAATAGGTATAAATATAATAAGAGGGTCTAAATGGGGAGTAATCACATGCATCATATTGTCATTATTAAAATGGACGACATCACTTCCTACTCCTATTTTCTGCCTCTTGTTGAAGAAAGTTTTCACAAAATAATCCGAAGCATTATTCTTGGCTAGCTTTATAGAGATTATGCTTACCACTTCAACAACCACTCAGTTGTGAGGTTGCTCGAGTTATTCTGTGTTGTAATCATTGGTGTTATCAAGAGTGGATATTGAGTTTTTAAGTATTTATTGATATACCCCTTTTGAATAAGGGCCTTAATTTATTTTTGCAAAGTCTAATAGTCTTTGGTGCTATGGCCTGAAAATCATTGATAGAAGCAATATTTAAACTAGTCCCCTCCCTCCGAGTTTTTGATCGATTTAGGCCATTTGAAAAATTTTTCATTATGAATCTGTATTAAAACGTTGGTTTGGGTGTCATTCAATGGGGTTAGGTTTAGTGATTTGTATTCCCTCCTAATTCTTCACTTGGTCCTCTACTGCTTTTTGGGATAATAAGCAAATTAGTTATCGCTATTCCTCTTTTCTCCATTGGTTGACCCCAGATTATGGATATGGTCTGCGCGCTCCGACCGCTCTACTTCAATGGCATCATTGGCCGCAATGTACACCCCATTGATACTTTTAGTCTCAAGGAATGTTTTAGGTTTCTATTGGACTAAATATTTAAAGAACTCTTCCAATTGTATAGTGGCCATGAATGAGTTTAGTTTCATCTCATCGGCGAGCTTGGATATTTGTTAGGCCTCTGTATGAAATCTAGCAAGAAAACATTTTAGATTTTTGTTCAGATCTTATCGTATCCTAACAATGTGACACAACTATTTCTTCTTCCTTCTGCTGGAGGCAAATTGAGACCAAATTTGATCAGACAACTCTTGGAAAGATCAAATCGAATTTTGTGCCAACTGGTAGAACCAAATTCATGCATCACCTTTAAGAATCAAAGGGAAGCAAAGACACAAAATAAAGTCCTCCAAACCTTGAAACCCCAACAATGTTTGAAAATGATCCAAATGATCCATTGGTTCAATACTTTCGTTATAAGGTTCCAAGGTCGGCATCGTGAAATTATGAGGGAGTCGATATATTTTGATCTCCGTAGTGAATAGTGTCTTGCCTAACTAAGCTGACTACCTGACTGTGCTTTCGCAAAATAGTTGCTATTCAATCCTTTCAATTATTTCTTCATTGGTGGTTGATGTGACCATTTTTGCATTGATAAATATCCGTAATTCTGACTAGTTGGCTGATATGTGAGGTAGCTACCTACTTGGGATATTCTTCGATAAGCTACTTCATGATACTTCATCCCATGCTAATAGTCGCCCCATATCCTAAGTGTGTTGTGGATTTTGTCACTTGGGACTTTCCTCCCTCGCCATAGAGTTGAGCCGATCTTCAAGATAGGAGGGATTTTTTCCAGAGGCACATTTCTTGCCCCTTCGTGATCCTTAATTGTTGGCGTGTCCCTTTGCACACAGACTTTCTTCACTTATTCCTCTTTCTAGAGGTGGACACTTGAGAATTAGGAGTAGGTACTCCAAGTGGTTTCCCCTCATGTTTGTTCTATAGAGACTTGAGCATTTTTGACACATTGTTAACCTACATTACCTAGGACACCACGTTTGTATTTGTCGACTAGTGAACATCCTCGTGGCTACGTTATTGGGATCATGGCTGCAAGATGTGATGTCCATAGGCAGGAGGCTTGTTTGACTTTGCACCCTGATATTCATCATGTTTGCTTCATTTGACGTGGTGGGTTAGGCTCCCTTTCAAGGATTTAGGTTGCAGTGAGAATGGGTGGTTTAACCATATTTTTACAAATGGCACCAATAATGCGTTTATTGAATTATAATTATTATACAAATTAGAAAGTTGAACGAATCTTTCAACGAATCCAAGAGGTTGGGGTCTAATCTTCATAACTAGAAATCATAGCCCAGCACATCACAACAACCTAACGAAAGATAAGAGATATACGGAATTCATTTTTTGGTATATCTTTTGATATTTAAATTAGTTATCTTTTTTAGAAAAATAGAAAGATACAGGAGAATAGAAAGAGAGAGGAAAGGGGATGAATACTGAATTTTTTTGTGTGGAGGATTGGGCTCCTTTGGAGAATATTCTTTTTAGGCACTTGTATGTTAGAGTATGCCTAACCCTATTTTTAGTTGGGAATCTAACTAATTGGTCAGCGTAAAATTGTCACCTATTACAAAAGGCGTTGTATTATGTTAAATGTCAATTATTACTTTTGATACGTAATTGCTATTTAAATTGATTCTATAACCGTTCAAACGTTCATAGTTGACCTTTATTCAGCCATTACTGATCGGGTTATCCATGTGTGCATTAGTAGTTCTTGGTTGACTATAATCATTCATCAGGATTTAAACCCTCATTTATTACTCTGTTGGGTTGTTAATTGTCTCTGCCATGTACGTTTTCCACCATCATTAGCATAGTCCTCTACATCATATTCAGATTGTCAGCTTTTGAGCTCATTTCTAGTTTGGGCCAAGCCAGTCATGCTCGAGGTATTCCCAATAATTATATATGAAAAACTAAATATTATCATATCCTTTTTTTGAAAAAATTGGAATCAGTTTTCTCATTTGAATCATATCTCTCTATCTTAATGACAATTTTAAATTTTTTGTGCAAAAATATGCACATATCTTTTTCGTGTGAAAAACCCTTAAATCCAAATATAAAGAAGGTTATCAAAATTTCATTTGTTCAAATCTAAAATCGAATGTCTTCTACATCTAAAGAAACCACTCATATGTTGAGTATTTTGATCATTCATTATACTAAAGATTTTTTTAATTACTTCAATAAATTTCCTCATCAAAGATTGAACCTACTAAGTGGATAATTTCTTTGTTTGCTTAAAGAAAACTTGTAATATTCTTAAAATTTATAATATAAATTTTTTAAAAAAATTGACATGTTTTTTTGTTTGGAATTTACATGGATTTATTACACTTAAAATTACAATTCTAGTTTCACTATAGACAAAATCGGCCTAAGTGTAAAAGAAAAGCTAAAAACAATTTTAAAATTCCATCAAAAATTAAAACCCATGAAAAATCAAAATCAAAACTACATTTCAAAATTTCAATATCGATTTTCCCACTATCTCTAGTGGTTCTTACTAGAACAAGAAGTATCTAGATCTTTCCAATACAAGTCATAAGCTTCTAGGCTTCAGTAAGCACCTGAGAGAGGTAATGACAGCTGCTGTAATGTCAACTTGACTCTATTTAGTAAAGAGATGCTAAAGCTATTGAAGCAAGCCATAGATTTGCTGGGTTCCAAACCCCCTTATCTGACCCAACAAGGAGATGAATCAATAATATATAATAAATATAATAACTATAAATAATAAAATACATAATTTTACATAAAATAAAAAACCTTTTGAAATGAAAGAAAAAATATAGGACTATAGGTTTGAAGAATATCCATTAAATGATAGTTTTAATTATAAAAATCTTCAACAAATATAAAGACACAATACCTTTAGTAATAAATCCAAATAATAAAGAATATATGACAATATATATATATATATAACCAATAAAATATCCTTCACAATAATAATAATAGTATACCCAATATTGATGAGAATAAACACGATTCGAGATTCAAACCGATGAGCAAATCTTTCTTTTATTTCTTCTCTCTCTTTCTTTTTTTTTCTCATGATCCAGAACTCAATAACTCAAAATTACTATAAAAAAAAAAAAACCTCTAAAATTGCATCATGACGATTTTATATTTAGAACGGCACATGGGCACATATCAGGCGCAAGCCTACTGCGTAAATGGCACACAAGTCTTCCTCAAATGCCCATCAGGCGCTAAAAATTTTGGACAAAATGTGCATATGTGCCTTTTAAGTGCATATTGGGTGCCTCTATTCTAGATCGAATATATATGAGCACCTTTTTGGCACTCATCAAATATTTCTATTCTAGGCAAATGGCACACATATTTGGGTTAGGTGTTTGTCATGTACAACTCAATAATTTTCTCCAAACAAGCCAAAACTCTTACGTTATCGTGCATGCCATCAAAGGATATATCAAATTGGTATATAACCCACAAAAGAGTGACCCAAAATCTAATAAATTTTGATTATCACACTCTATCATCACCATGCATGCCATCATATCTATTCTCAACCATGGTTTCTCCCCTCTCTTATCGTGCATGCCATCATCATTCCAACTATCGTTTGGCAAGCTTCAAGTTCTCTCCTTTGTATACTTTGGTCATCACATCATATCTATTCTTTTTTATCATAACCTTATCAAATGTTAGCAACTCTAAATTAATAACATTTCTCACACAATTATATCGAATTCAATATGCTTCGATCGGGAATAAAATAAAGAGTTTCTATAAAGGTAAATAACACTTTAATTATCACAAAGTAGTACATATCGCTCTTACTTGAAATTAAATTTTTTTAATTAACTTCCTCATCCATAACATCTCTTCACTTACCTTTGTGATTGCAATATATTCTACTTTATGGGTAGAGAGAGCAATACATTTTTACAGTCTAGATTGACATAATACAACTCCTCCCACAAATATAACTAAATAACCCATTGTGGACTTTTAATAGTCAATATTGCACGCCATGTCTGTATCTGTGTACCCAACCAAAAGCGGCTCATTATTTTTAAAATACAAACACATCTTAAAAGTTTCTTAGATATACCTTAAGCTCCATTTCACTATGAATTAATATTCCTTTCTGAGGTTAGAAAAGAATTAGCTGGCTTTTCCAATCGTATGAGTTGTGTCCAGTCTTGTACACACCATTATATACATCAAACAGCACACAGTCAAAGTGTAAAGGACATGTCTCACACTTATCTTTTCATTATCTGTAGAAGGATATTGTCGAATGCCCAACTTGAAGTAATTGGCTAGTGGAGTGCTAACTTACTTAGACTTCTCCATATTGAATTGTTAAAGCACATTTTTAATATAACTTTGTTTAAACATCTATAGTTTATTTTCTTTCTGATCATAAAATATTTTATACTAATAAATTATTTTGCCAAACCCAAATATTTCATGACAAAAGATTTCCTAAGTTACTACTTTAATTTTACAATTCAAGAGGCATTTTGCCTCACATTAAGTATGCCATCTATATAGAGTAAGAAGAATAATAAAATTATTTTTTGATTACCTTTGGATATAGATATAATGGTCCAAAGTTGCCTTTTGGTAACATTAACTCACCATTGTAAGTTTAAACTTTTTGTACCCGTGTCTCAGGGATTGTTTCAACTCATAAAGGTTTTTCTTCAAACGACATTCTGAATTGCTCCTTTTTTCAACTCAAAATTTCTCTAACTATTAAATGTAAATTTTCTCATTAAGATTACCATAGAGAAATGTTATCCGTAAATTTACATGTTCAATTTCTAGATCCAAAATCACGGCCAATCCAAGAACCACTCTAATGGAAGACATCTTCACAATTTGAGTTACAATTTTCTCAAAGTCGATACCTTCCATTTTTTAAACACTTTTATAACCAATCTCACCTTGTACATTAGTTGTGTGTTGTTATCTTCAATCTTCAAACAAAAAACCCACTTAGTTTTCAAACTCGTTTATCCTTAAGCAACTTGGTTAACTCAAAAATTGTGATTTTCTTATAAGGACTTTATTTCATCTTGTATAACTTCCATTCACTTGATATGCACTTATCCTCCATTACCTTATCAAACTTTTTAGGTTCTTTACCATTAATAAATAACACGTACTTATCAATAAATAGATGAGAAAAAAGTCTTCAATTTTTTATGGATCATCAAAGTGGGATGGTCTTGGCATTCTAGGAATATCATTATGAATATCATCATCTACATTAGTATCATTCATTCCATTAAAGATGGGAGACTCATGGTCTTCTTCACCTTTAGGATCACCTTAATCACTGTCTTCATCTTGAATGGGTATTGATGTTAAAAATTTAGGATTCATATCATAAAGCCAGTTATTATCATTTTTGGAGATTACTTTCTCTACTTTGTCAATATCTTTAATAGTCTTATTTTTTATAAACCCTACATCCCTTAACCTCACAAGCTTTTTCTCTATCAAATTATAAATTCGATAGTCAAATTCATCTTTCTTATTACCAAGAAAGATACATTGTCTTATTTTTTACTCAAGCTTGGACTTCTTATCTTTTTGATTACAAATGACAGACTTGCATCAAAACACATGCAAGTAGTTGTAGGAGACCTCCTTTTCAGACCATATATTTCCCAGTACATCACCATTTAGTGGGCCACTTAGTGAGAGGTTGATTATATGACCATGATGTTCAAGGCTTCCCCCTAAAAGGAACTAGGAAGCTTTGTATCACGAACCATGACCCAAAAGTAAGGAATATAAATAATTAATAATAATTATAATATACAAATATAAAATTCCCATGATAATAATAACCCAAAGCGAATACCCAAATTCGGATGTGACCTAATGATACATCCTACCAACCCAAAATAATAAGAACAACTAATTATTACAGGATCTCCCGGATCATCTATCCGGTTAATATATATACATAGCCTACTCAAAAGTTTGTAAGAAAAACGATGACAAACAACAATCCTGACAACTCATATATTCACAACAAACTAAACATTACAAATATTAAAGTAAAAGAATAATCCTAATACTGACTCCTTAACAATACAACATACAAATTATCATCCCATCCGCCGCTAAAATGATACCAAAAATACAATCTAGACAAATCCAATTCGAGAATAAGGTAGATACTTACCAAATATAAGCAAGCCTTCACCCAAATCCGAGTTCGAGCTTCCTGCAAGACACCTATAGCCCTCTAATTTAAAAGGATAAGAAAATAATGAAAATGTTAACTGAATATTCAACACATATCAATAATATATAGCAAACAATACATCCACAAGTAGAGCAAAGAAATAAATCAATAACTTGATATAAAATCTATGAAAATTGAAATCTAAGTATCGAGTGTGGCAAACCAACAAAGTGTCCAAATATATTCTCGTATGTAAATTCCATAATCCAAAGTAAAGCTAAATTATCCAAATATACGTGACCAACCAAATCTGGTATTAAAGTCCAATGTCAACAAAAGTTTAGGAATCTCAAATCGAGTTTTGAATATCCGAAATTAGATTCAAGTAAAACATATCAAAAATTCAAAACACGTATAAATCGGAGAACTAAAGACTAAAAGATTGTCTTTAAAGAAGGGTTGCATACACTCCTAATAACCTTAGGCCATAAGTTACTATTTAGACTCGTAAACCAATCATCTATATATTTTTTTCGATAGATGAGGACAAATACTATTTTCTTTTGCCACTTAGATGATAGGTCTAATCCTCAAATCTATCTAAATATATTAATTTCGTTTAATTTCTTATAATGATTCTCATAAAAATATAAATCGGGAAGGTGGGTCTCTATATCACAAGTCTAAAACTTTTCCTAATTGGTAGAAAAAGTCAAAACTTTCACTCGAGAATGTCAAATACAAAGATTTTCATTCGAAGAGAGGTCACATGTCAAATCGAATAACGAAGATAAAGCCCAACTCAAAGCACAATGCATGTATAAAAGCATCGTCCATATGTAAGTTTTGTGACTTTTTCTATACAAATATACTTTTATATAAATAAAACACTTCAAAATATTTACTTATTTTTCACAAAATGAATAAAATCCTCGAATATTGATAAAATAAAAGTAAATTCCCAAAATAACCAATAAAATTAGCATGCATGCATGAGAAAGCCAAATTGGGTAAGTAAAATATAATATATGTATAGTAAATCCATCAAATGTAAATAAAACTAAACAGAAACAAAATCAGAATAAGAATAAGTTGTAAGGATAATTGTCTCAATCTCAAATCTAATAGATCTGACGAAAAGATATCTCAAAATTTTTCTTCTCCTCTATCTCATGTTTCTCTTCTTTTCGCACAAATGGCTGAAATAGACCGTCGTTCAGGCACACTTCAGGTGCCGCACCAAACCTATGTGTGCACAAGCGTCACTTTGGGCATCCCTTGAGCATAGGCACACTGGAATCAATGCTCGAGTGCCACGTTAGGTGTTCCTTGGGTGCACCCACTCTGCCAAATGCGCACGTGCGTGTGTCGAGCATACCTCAGGTGCCGAAATTGTTTCCTTATTTTGAATATCCTTTAAATTTTTATTGTATAATTAATTCAATACACCTAAAATATATTGATAATACCAAATTAAATCAGATGGGAACCAAGAATCACACTTTGCCTCCAAAAGCACGAGCGGGCTCTCTCGATCAGCATTATATTTATCATTTTGGCCATACCATTTAGTTAAGTTATTTTTGATAAAGTCCTTTTTTACCGACAATATGCATCAAAAACTCTATTGTGTTTTCCTTCATTGTCACTCTGGATACACTGTAACTCTTTTTTCCTTTGCCTCTCAATTAAAGTATAAAATTATCTAAAGATATTAAGAGCTTGATCATTCAATTTTAAGAGATATATTGATAATTTTTTGAATAGTTATTAATAAATGTAATGAAATAAAGTATTTTATCTAGTGTCTTTACTTTAAAAAGTCTTTATATGTCGGTATGGACTAGTTTAAGAAGATTCATCTTTCTTATTGATAAATTTTCTTGAAATAAAACTTTACATTGTTTCCCTGCCAATCATTGAGTTTAAGTCTTTACTTTTGCATCTTTCACTCTTAAAGGAAATTATTCTTAGTTAGGCAATTTAGACCCATTTTGCTCACATAAGTTTGAAAACCCATCACTTTTAGTCACGTGTATATCTTAAGTTGAAATTGAGGATTGCGATACATACAAATTAAAATTTTTTTCTTCGAACCATTACTAGAGATTACCTAATTAACTTTCATGCTTCTTCACAAAAGGTGTTGAAGAACCCTTCAATGTAAAGCTTGCCTACTAAAACAAAATTCAACAGAATATTCGGGACGTATTATACATACCTCAACAATAACTTGGCTTCATTGATGATGGTCAAACACACGTCTCCACAACTTACTATTTAGGATAAACTTTCATTTCCCATCTTTAATACTCAAAAATTATCCGGAATATAGAGTATGATATGTGAAGAATTTTCTTCTTAAAGTAACATGAAATTATATGCCACTATTAATCACCAAATTTGTCTCATAATCTGCTAAGTTAATTGTCATGTTCCAAAATTTCTAACCCATCATTAAAAATTAATCAATTATTATTGATTAACTAAATTACCATTTAATTAACATTTGAATATGAATTTTATATAAATACCTTGACCGACCAAAATAAAATAATAATTTCATAGACATGATCCAAATATGTGTCACGTCATTATATGGTTCTGATATCAATCCAAATTATAACATAGGATATTATGTAATGAGTCATGACTATTATCAATAATCAAAGTACACAATTTGCAGAAATAAAATTTATAAACTATTGCTACAAACTAAAAGTCACAATCATAACTGATAATCAAAAACTGACATCTAACCATCGGACAACCAATGTCCCGAGATAAGCATAAGATCACAACAACTTATTAACCAAAATTGAACCTGCTACTGTCTATTCCCGAACAGTCGACATCTATGACTTATCAAACCAATCATAATTTAAACCACATCATTACTTGCAACTGTTGTCTGATAAACATAAAGACACTAACTACTGACTGAATTATAACATAAAATATTTTAAAATTGTACTCAAACCTCTCATCTAAATGAGTTAGTAAAATAAAAGTATGGAGTGTGCGAAAAGCTCAACAAGACATAATTTAACAAATGATCATATATAATTTACATTTAAAATTTATCAAAAACTATTGAATGGACTAAAAATCATGATCTGATGCAATGAAATGAAATTCAGATTAATCTTTTTCAGAATTTCTCATCATATTCTTATTCATTTCTTATCATTAAAACATGCTAAAATTTGATTTTTTTTGGGACCAAGGACTAGTAAGTCTTATCGACTAAATGAGTGGATAATCAAAGTCTTATATTTTTTTTCACACAACCAAATATTGTATACTACTATTTAAAATTTGTAAGTGAGACATCATATATATAACCCTAAAAATGAAACTAAACGCTACTTCTCATCCGCGGATGATAAGTTTAAATCTTGATATACCACTATAATATATTAAGTCATGCAATAATATATTACTCGTTAAAATATAACCATAGTCTAATATATATTTTTATGAAAACTCTACACTTTTCTTCTTCTTTTATGATTTTCTCAATTCTGAAAAAAATGTACCTAATTTTTTACTTAATTATAAAGTTTTCTTTTAAAATTCTGTCTATTCATACTTATACCTCTGCAAAAATTTAATTACAATAAATTTAAAAGTATAGTATGCTAAATTAGGTATGGTATGCTAAATTAGTAGCTAGTTAAAAACAAATTAGCATAGTGTAAGAAAATTTAGTAAATAGAGAAATTTAGCAATTTCAGCAAACATGCAAGGAGACAACATGAATTTCTAGAATATTTAAAATATTTCATTAACATTTTCTAAACATGTAAGAAGGTTCTACAAAAATCAAGCATGCAGGAATATAATGCCAAATTTTTAGAACATGCATGAGAATTCAATTACGAAAAACAGCTAGGATATACAATATACATAAATTTAGGCATGAATTTTATATATTTTTGCAGTAAAATAAAGAAAATTTCACATTCATGTTAAATATTATCATAATAACTTTGAAATCATGATATGTATGAGTATTGAAATAATAAATGTTCAAAAAATAATAACATGAGAAGAAAAATTTAAAATACACTTATCTTAACTTTTACCAAATTCTAGCTTAGATTTACATAATTTGAACTTCTAAAACACCCTTTCTCTCCTCTCTCTTCTCATCTTTTCCTTCTCTCTCATCTTTCAAATTATCTTAGAAAAATGACAAAAATTAAAACTACATGCTAAAATCAGATTTTGTCTATAGGGACCAACATCACGGACTAGTCAAACCAACACATTCTGCCAACATGTCTTATCGATTATGCATGGTGCATGTTAAGTGCCAGTCAAGCATATCTCAATTTAGTGTAATTTGGTTTAAATTAGACTTTTGACCAGATTTTATATATCATTTAATCTCAATTCTAATTATATTAACTTCATTAATCAAAATTATAACAATATTCAGACTCGGACCTTATATTAATAGATTTTTCTTCATTGCAAACTTGAATAAGATTGGATTTGATAACAATTAATACTCTCTCCTCATCTCATTCTCAACCTTTTTCTCTTTCTCAACTACATTTTTAAACTTTCATTCATAATAATACTTTTTAATGTGAGCCTTTCTCCCACAATGGTGACATTTGTGGTTTTGATACTTTCTCCCCATATTTGGGTCTCGCCTTTTGTTTCTTCTCTATAACTTTGATACTAATACTTCAGAGTATGAAGAGGTAAAACCTTGAGATCTTCTCGTCACCTCCTCATTTAACACAGCACCCTTTACTATTTCTAGGGTCACCACGCTGTTAGGAGCGGCATTGACGATGGTAATTCATATAACTTCTCATGAATTCGGTAATGTGGCCAACAACTATTAGCCTAGCAGCTCATAATCGAATTTAATACCTATACCACTTAACTTATCAACGCACCATTAAAACTCATTTAAATAGTTGGCTATAAAAGTATCTCCTTTGTATCTCACTTACATCAGTTTTATTAAATGATACAATTTATCGTTATCGATTTTTAAAATATAAAGTGTTTTAAGTTTCCCCCATAATATTTTTGTATGTGTTTTATTTCGAATATAATTGTACAAGTTATTATCAATAAATCGTTGAATATAATCGCAAATTTGTTCATATTCAAAAGTACATTCTTCATCGCATTTTAATTCGAACCTTTAAGTAGCAAATATAAAAAGATTTATTATTTTAACAAATAATAAATCCTTAATATTACTCAAAATGTCATAATTTGATCTATTTAAGCAAATTATTTTATCTCTACTCTTCACTAGTTCAAACAAGTTTGGACACAACAACAATAATCAGTCTTTGATACCACCTGTTGGGTTCCAATCCCCTTATTTGAACTTGTGAGGAGATGAATAGATAATGCACAATAAATAATAATTATTATAAATAATAAAATACACAAACTTTTATATGAAAAATGGAGAAAAACCATAATACTATGCTAAATTAGTAGCTATTCATTTTTTTATCAGCTTACTACGGTAATGGGCAACCCTTACGCGACAAAACAAATTAGCATAGTGATCGTCCGGTTTTGCTCGTTGGGCCCTAATAAGCTCTTCTCGAAATTTAGTAAATATAGAAATTTAGCAATTTCAGCAAACATGCAAGGAGACAACATGAATTTCTAGAATATTTAAAATATTTCATTAACATTTTCTAAACATCTCAATTACGCTTAAGAAGGTTCTCTGAACGTGTGCTCTCGCACAAAAAATTGAGCATGCACCTTCCAGGTCTCTCTTAATATAAACACTCAACCAAATTTTTAAGAACATGCATATTTTGATGGGATAATTTTTCACCAACAGAACCTCCTAATTTTCACTCGAACGGAGCCCGGAGCCCAACGAGAATCATCCGAACAATTCACTAAAAAACTCTCTCTCTGTCACCTTCGTTAGGATATACAATATACATAAATTTAGGCATAAATTTTATATATTTTTACAGTAAAATAAAAAAATTTCACATTTATATTAAATATTGTCATAATAACTTTGAAATCATGATATGTATGAGACAATACTTTAGCTTCGAAATAAATGTTCCCATGCCGAAATATTTAAAAAATTTAAAAAATAATTAACAAGAGAAAAAAATTTAAAATGCATTTATCGATTTTAACTTTTACCCTAATTCTAGGCGACCAAATAATCTTGTCCCAGTTGGCCCAGATTAGATCATCGAGATGAATTTGAACTTCTAAAACCTCCTTTCTCTCTGACTCTCTCTCTCTCGATCTCGCCGAGCCGTCGAGGCAAAAATGGAGGAATCATTCCGTTGAGAAATTGATCGCCATCAGAGGAGGTGAAAAAATCTTTCATTAATTATCTTTCAAATGTCAGAAAAAAGAGCAAAAAATGGCGAATATGTATCGATTTTACCGGCGTCAATAAGGCTATTTTTCCTTGCCTGGATTGACCCTACTCCATCGGCGGCATGAGTCGCTTAGATTCATGGACGCCTATTCTGCCAACTCCTGACCAGATTGAATGAGTCCGGAGGACGAGGAACATACATCGCCATACCATGGCACCTATTGCACAAAGTGATGCCCCATGCCTTTACCAGTGACTAAACAAGATGTTCATAAAGGATTAGTCGTAACATGACATGCTCAAAGAAGCGAGTCATGGGCGACCACATACTCGGGACAAGAATCCTTTGAGGTGCTCCACCAAAGACCAAATGAAACTGAAGATCTTCGGGATAGCTTCCACCTTGGGTTTTATCGTCCCCGGGGATGAAACAAACCGAGAAAGATTAAGGCCCTCGATGGCTCCCCACGAAATGTCAAAGACGTCTAGCGATTGAAAAGTACCACCTTTCTTTAAAGCCCTAAAGAGACAAAATCCAACAGCAGGAATGACCTTGATGAATCAAGCAATATCCCAGCCACCATTGCTTCACCCAAAGACGGAGAGGAGTTGCATTTACCTCGGGCAAAGATCGGCCTGGCCCCCGTCCGTATGCGCCAGAACTAATGTAAGCAAACATTAACCGACCCGAACGCGTTATCCACACGCTAAAAAATGGCCCTAGCACTTATCTTCACAACGAAAATCAGGCTATACTTTTAGGCGCATCGCATTCCTTGTATACTCCGTTTTTAGGACGGGTGTAAAGTGGGCTCGAATTGGGTGAGTTCGACAAATTAAGCCTGCACACGTTTCTACCGACTTCATTGTTGAGACCACGACCCCAATACCCGATCCTCATCCACGAACAAATTAATCTTGATTCGAGGTTAAGTATTCTCTCAAACTTTTAATTTACAGCGATATCAATCGTCAAATTAACGGGGTTTAAAACAATCATTTAGCCAAGTTCTTGGCTAAGGCAAAGGAGGTAACGGTTTCGATAGGCAGAGACTTCGGTTCACGTCCCTCGAATCGAAACCTTATATTAATAGCTTTTGTTTCTTCATTTTTCGAGACAAAACTAGATGATGCCCTACCTTAGAAGATTGGATTTGATCGCTCCCCGAGAGGATGCCAAAAAGCCAAGCGAGTTAAAAAGACAATCGGGCCGGGCACGCGGTAATACTCTCGGCTCCAGATCTCCGCCTGTCTATCTCCCGAGGAGGCCGACTACGTTGGGTGAAGTTTACCTCGGGATCTGTGGATCACACGTGGCGGAACCTTCATTTCTATTGGCCCTCAATCAAAAGGACGCTTTGTAAAGAAATGTTGCCAACTTCACGAACTTTCACCACATTAAAGTCACTTTACTCCGTGGCCCTTCGCGCACGGGGCTCGATATTCTCGGCCCATTTCCCATTGCCACGGGGCAAAGGAAGTGCATCATCACGGGCATTGACTACTTCACCAAGTGGGTCGAGGCGGTCCTGGCTGCAAAAATCACGGAGCACAATGCACTCGGAATTTCTTCGTTTTGTTCGGCATCCCGAAGTCGTAGTCTCGGACCCATTTTTGGAAAACGCTTCACGCCACATTTCGGTAGCATAACCCCGTGCCAGGAGGTCACAAACCGCACGCTACTCACGGATTAAAGATAGGGGCTCCGGGTTGACCCCCTCCGTTCTCGACCCTTCTAATGACCGAAGTAGTAATTTTGGCTAAGTTCGACCCACACACAACTCCCGAAAAATTAGGAGCACTTAGACTTGCTAGAGGAAGCCCGCACCGCCGCCTGCACGGCGGACGTATCGCACCGAGTTGTCCTATGAAAGCCTGACGTTGGAGACTTGGTCCTTGGGTCCGCGAGGCGTCGAGGCCAAGGCCGTAACACCGACCTGTGCAACAAGCTCTCTCCCAACAGAAAGGATCTTTCCTTGTCTCCGCCGCCCTGCGAAACGGAGCGTTTCTCAAAAGTTGTCCGCGAACGTGGAACGCGATCCACCTCAAGCATTACTTCCAGTAAGGAACCCAGGTACGCACTCACCCACTTGTGTGCATTCATTCACATGCTTGTTTTAATTTCACAAAATAAGAAGTTTACTTAGCATATAGGACCCTAGTCTTTATGCATGTATAAACTCGTTTGCTATAAGTTCTTCAACCTCTTATTAAAACCTTCATCCGAGTGGCCTGAAGGGGTCGAAACCCCGGTCATCTATTGTAATTTTGCCATCCAGATGGCCCATTATAACTTGCGTCATCCAAGTATCCGGGTGGCCCATTAAGCGGTCATACTAAACCTCGGTCATCCAAGTGGCCCAATAGCGGTCCTAAACCTTAGGGGGCAAGTATAGCACACGAAACGACCTCCTCTCTCTCGCAAAGAACGCTAGCGTCAACGAGCGGCGGTCGAAGGAGAAACATTTCTTCTCCAACATTGGCTGCCCGAGTCATCACTCATTTACCACATAACAATTAATACCCTCTCAACAAAAGGGTAGCGTGATCTATTCCTTCTCCAAATGCAATGATCCACACAAACACAAAAGTAATAAAGACAATGGACACCAAATTGAAAAGAATTTCCATTTTATTGCTCAAAAATTGTATTACACTTTACACAAGGTCCAAAAACGCAAAAGAAGTACAAAAGGCTATAAAGGCGGCGGACTACCCTGGCTGTCTTAGGGCTCTCCTACCAAGTCTTCCTTACGTTGCATTATTGTTACTACGATTAATTCAATTTTACGATCGACTTTCTCCTGAGTGGCCAACTTTCTCTGCCATATGTGTTTTTTATTGCTCACCTTAAGTCGGCCCTCCACCTCCTTGATCGGCATTCTCTGCCTCCCATGCCCGCCATAACAACCTCAAGAGCGGCAGCACCTCTCCCCGGCGGCATTATCCAAAAATCGATCTCACCTCCCAATCCGTAATGATGCGATCACATTGCTCCACTTCCGGGAAAAAGTTGAGATCAACCTTCTTGTATTATCAAAAGCGAAGTGTGAGTTATTTACGGAGATCATACCTCGTAAGTCTTCCTCAAGGGCCTCAATAGGCTCTATTCCTAGCTAGCGGTGGACCAGAAGATGAGCCAGCGAGCATCCTCTCGCGCCCGAACTTGCCTTCCAAAATGTGGGCGAGGAAATTCATCATCATCAAAGTTTCTTCCCCTGGGCCGCCTCTGCAGCGGCCGCTAGAGGATCTGCTCTCTGTCGAATCCACATAAAAACTCTCGAGCCCTCGGCCATGTCGCGGCCGGCTCCACCGCAAACTCCATCTAGGCGGCGCTGGGACCACCCTCGTTGCGAGGCCGAGCCAGGATGACTCCACCGGCCTCCGCCAACTTATCTTCAATGAACTTCCGGCTCAAAATATCTTTGCGGATCCACCACAAATCCCGGACCCACGTAATCAAGGTGCGCGAAGATGAGATCCCTAGTTGCCCTCTCGAGAAAACTCCTCCGTGCGCACTATGATCACACCCCTTGACTCCTCGGATTCAATCCCTAATAAAGGGCGTTTGAACCCATTTGTTGGCGGCCCCCATCGACCTTCTTGGACTCAGACCAAGAAGTCCCTCTTAAACTCATTAGGATTGGCTCAAACGGCCTTGGTGAGCCATGCGTGTCCGCCGTGAGACGGCGTATACACCTCGGCAATCTAAGAGACCATTCCTCCGCCACCTTCACGAAGAAGAACCGATTTTTTTGATTTCTTGAACAAATCGTGGATGGCGTGCTAATTTTTATTCGATGGGGTGGCGATATCCACTCACTCCCGTGGTTCAATTGAACACAACCCTAACAATCATCCTAAACTTCTCGCCAAGTTTCCAGGAGAAAAATATACAAAGTGCATAGATACCTCACGGCGTTGGCGTGAAGTTGGGCGATGGGTACTCGCAAAGCCTTCATAATCCATTCCGGCTCCTCCTAAACCTAGTCCTCGAAGACGTAATTTCCCAGTGGGGTAAAGGCTTTGTCGTCCTTGTCCGGAATTCTCCAGGCCATCTCCTTAGGAATGTTGAACTCGACGCACAATACTTTTATGTCGTTTTCTCTCAAGAACAAGAAATCGCTTTCTGAAGTCCCGGATCGAGTAAAAGCTAGGGTTCGTTAGAAGGGTTTGCCTGAGAAACGAGAAGGAAGAAGACGACGGGCTGAAAACGTAAATGATTTCAAAAATACGGAAGGGAGACTTAAGCGCCAAGCATGAAATCCCTCATTAAGAACGTCGTCAGTCCTGCCACGTGTCATCTCCCTACTTGACCTCGCATCTTCTCATTAAACGCCGGCGGGATCGCCACGTGTCGCCTCCCTACTTGGCCCTATAAAAGGCGGATCTTCGACACATTAATGGCCAAGATCTCCGCCCAACCAAAGGGAGATACGTGTCACTTTCTACCCTATAAACCGCCAAAGGTCATAAAACTCTTCGAAATTGACCAAGACAAATAATCCTGGTAAACAATGCTTCAAAATCACCAAGACGGTCAATAATCTTGGTTTTACTTTGGAACTCGGAACCAAAATCGAAATTAAAACTCTCCTTCACGCTACCTCATAGTAATGAAAGGCATCCCATCATAAACATCTGGAGCCCAAACTTGACCACCGGCATGGGGGGCTAGTGATGGGTATGCTTAAAATACCGACTTCGAACAGAGGCCTAAAGCGATGACGAACAACACCCTACTGGCTAATTGGAAAAAAGCCCGATAGTTGGAAAGACCAGGGCCGGTCAATTGGTGTTGACCGTCCGGACGACTTTCTCAAAGTTGGCCTAAGAGGCTTACTACGGTAATGGGCTTTACTCGGCCCATGGCCCATCAAAGTGACTAATTACGGACATTCTTCACAAGGGTGGCCAACACGCAATAATAAGCCCTTCTACGATAAACTGCCTTCTGTTTAAATCAAAAAGTCAACAATGGTTTTCAAGTATATTCCACGATCATTTTAAAAGGATATTAGCAATATATTCCCATATAAGGAAGGCGCGGATTTTCTCCAAATCTTTGCCCCCAAGCTTTCCAACAAGCAACATGCACGAAAGGAAAGCGCACAATTTGGAAAGCTGTTGGCCGTCTCACAAGGAAACAATCTCGAAACTATGTATAAAGGCAATCACTCCTTCCAAAGAAGGAAGATCGCCCTCTCAACTACAAAAGAAGCCCTGGGATCACCATCCAGGGCACGCTTTCTTCGACGCTTTCATTGATACTTTCGGTAACACAACACAAGTGCTCTCTCATTCGCTTGATACCCACTCAATTCGCGCTCTGCAAATACAAACATGTGCTCTCAAAGATCTGCCTTCTCTGCCGCCCACGTTCTCCAAAAAAAATCCTAAAGTACCCTCATCACCAGTTCTTTGCTTTTCCCAAATTCAAGAGCTCATGTCTCTCTTTTTTCTGGATCAAACACTCAAACTCTCTCTCTATTTTCAGTTTCTTCCTTTTGAAGACTATTTTACTGACTTGAGCGTCAGAGTGTTTTCGTAGGACAATTTATCGTCGAACACGCTAACCTCCTGCATTTAGTGGTGTGCGGGATTCGACTCGGGAAGAGGAGGCACAGCCACGAGAGGATCATCCGAATCTGTTCGAAATTCGAATCCAGAGACGCATCAATACCTTATAATAATAAGCCAGATAATAAAGAATATAAGACAAAAGAGAAAAAATATAATCAGTAAAATAACATTCACAATAATAAAAATAATATACCTAAATCGGTAGAGAATGTATTATGATTTGAAATTTAAATGAATGAGTAAATATTTCTCTTCTCTCTTTTTTCTCTCGTTTTCTTTATTATTTCTCATTGTGCTAGCACTCAATAACTTAAAACTCCAAAAGAATACCCCTAAATCATGTTAGGATAATTTTATGTCAAAAACTGTGTACAAGTACCCATTATGCATACATCAAGCGTGAACCTACTATGTAAATTGTACGCAAGCGCTCCTCGGGTACCCATCAAGAGTTGAAAACTCTCAACAAAATACACATATGCACCTATTAGACGCACATCATGTGCCTCTATTGAACCAAATGCACATGTGCGCCTCTCAGGCACCCATTAGGAACTCTATTCTAGACAAATGGTACACATGCTTGGCTCAGACGCTTATCATGCGCCACTCAATAATTTCCTCCGATCAAGTCAAGATTCATGCGTCATTGTGCGTGATACTGGACGACATATCAAATAGGTGTGGGATACATAAAGGAATGACCCAAAATACAACAAACTTATCTCCTGTTTTAGGTCTTTTTGGATTCACATATTTCATCCTAAATTGAGCAAATCAGTAATTTTAAGAATTTTTTTTTTTTTTTGAAGTGTTAGACAGATGGTCGATACTTGACCCACACTAGTCTAGGCGGAGCACAAAGTTTCCCGAGAGGATGATCAGTGCGAGGGAACTCAAACAACATATTGGCAAAATGCTCATATCAGATGCATGCTCGATAAAAGCCCGGGCATCAGATTGACCGAACACTCAATACTTTCTTAACCAATGGTTGATGAGCCAATCGAGCACAATTGGATGGGGCCGATTGTAGGAACATACCGGCATCATCATGTACCACACGCATTGCTTATAACGTAAGCTCAAGTCTAGTGCCTAAGAAAGAAAAGGTAATCATGATTGAAACCAGCCAGTGATACTAATGATAATGGCAGTAATACAAATACCAAAATCATTTTTCTTTTGCTCTATGTCAAAAGACGTGATACCAGTTAATCAATTTCTATTTTACACTGCTTTTCCTTTTAAATGGATCCAGATAATATGCAATTTCTATTTTCCACTGCTTTTCCTTTTAAATGGATCCAGATAATATGTATCACGCCATCATTTTCAACATAATTATAGTAATTAAACACGAAATATAAGTACCATTACCCGAAATCAAAATCCTCCTTAGGCATAAATAGCAACTTGGTCCCGAAAAACCTTTAACATGCCGGCAAAGGTTACAATCCCGACGATGCTGCAATCCCGCTCGATGACCCACACGTAGCTCACGCGATGAGCGACGGCCTGGATCATCACAGCAACAAGCGAGCTTTCCGGGTAGCAAACTATAGGCTCAGTTACCGTGGCCATCAGCCCTGAATTGCCGCGATGCTTTCCGTTTCTCCCCACACTAAGCTCGTCATCGGAAGATGAGGACGATGAAGACATGGATGAAGCCGAATACTCAACCTCCATGAGTTCCAGCATTCCGACTAAATTCCTCTCCTCAAGCCGAGCCTTCACTAGCTGCACTAAGTCTTCCGGCGAGCCACAGCAGTCGACGTAGGCCACGAGATCTCCGGCCGAAAGAGTGACAATGGCGGAGGCCACTTTTTCGTCACAACAAGAGAGAGTACGTGGGGATATTTCACCTATCAAGTTACCCTCTTCGTCGACGACAGCAACTGCAGTCTGGCTGGTGATAGCATTGCTGATGAGGGGTAGAGCCGATAATGCGGGGTCGTCGTAGTGGACGGCTAAGATGTTATCATCGATGATGTTGAGGGATTCGATCGAGTAGGCAGGAGTTGGAGAGAAGAGGTTGATGGAATTGAGGAAGAATCGGATTACATCTTCTTGGGTAATCCAGCAAAACTCATGGCCATGGATGAGGAGGTTTTGTTTAGGGTTGCTCTTCATGCGGCTCCTTTTAGGTACTATGAGGTTCTGTGCGCCTTCAAGAATGCAATCAATTGCCTCACGTAAGCTGCAAGTTGAGTAGGGAAGAACACTCAGTAACAATGTCACACGAGGCAATGCATCAAATATTTGATAGCTAATATAACATTTTCATGAAATTCAACAGATAAATGCTGGGTTTTTGAAAATTTTCATAATGGGTCCAATGTTGTGTTAGAACTGTCCATATATTTTGACACATATTTAATAATTTATTAAAATAATTAATATTTTAATATAATTTTATTATATTTTATCAAAAAAATATTTTATAATTAACCTAATTTTTGATAAAAAAATATCAATTTCATAATTAAGAAATTGATTCTTTCTGTACACTACAAATGATAAAATTACTCGTTATTAAAGATAATGAGTGATAGTTTTCTAAATTATGGATAATTTTCAAATTTAAATTTGAAGAAATTTTTTAACTATCTATTATTTTTTAATTTAAAAAATCCTCCAAAATTTATACACTATCAAACCTCACAATTAAATTATGTAACTCTCATGAATAAAGAGAGATAAAAGTGGATAAAGAGTAATTGATTCTTGGTTCTTTAAGAACATTAATTCAAATATATCATGAATGGTAAGTTTCACATTAGAAAATCATAAGAGAATGCAATAATTCTGACAATTCAAAAAAAAAAAATTAGATCCCATAAAGTTATTACTTGTTGCTCAACCACTTGCTTGAATGGCGGGATACCCACTTCTGAAACTACCCATATCTATGGAAAATGGTAACCACATCTGGCATCTTTGCTGGAAAAGTGCATATAAATGAGACGCCGGGTTTTGGGTCCCTAGACTTAACACTCTGAGACATACACCATCGCCGAGAGTATTTAGGCCTTAGATGAGCCAAAATTGTAAGCAATTGACAATAACCATAGCAGCTAATACTAGTGTCAATGGTAAAAAGTTAGTATTTTGATTCTTGTTTTCTTCTTGGATTTGATCTACATGTGAGTTTACGTTAGAAAAATAAGGTATTTTGAAAAACCTAATGCTTCCAATATGTATACACATAGTAAAAAATAACTTCAAGACGTGTTATAATATTATTTTCTTTAAGATAATATTTATCCCTTATAAATATAAATAGATTTGTACGAATTATCTTAGGGATATGGTACAATTAATTTTTTATTTGACTGTATTTTGTGCTAACAAGATGAAATCTAAAACTATAATAAAAATAGTATTTGAACTATAAAAATTATTTTCGTAAATAAATAATTATTCAAAAATTATAGTTTTGTTAATATTGGTAGTAGTCAAAATCGATGGCATATGTCTATTTATAGATAAAAAATGGCACAAGAATCACGTATCCAAATTGGTGGTGATAGGAAGTTTGTTAGTTGAAATGATAGTTGGGAGGTTGAAAAAATATAAGTAAATTAGTTGGTAAAACTTCCAAAACAAACTACCATTTCCACATAAGTGCTACATGTGTTCAATTTATAAGAGGCATATGCCATGTATCCAAGTGCCAATCCAATGTGACTTCATAATATTTATAAAATTAAAAATCTACAACAGTTTATATATACATGGCAGATCAGTTTTTAGTAATTCAATCAATTGCTCAGATGGAAAGTGCAGATGCAGATGAAATTCAAGCATACCAGAAAACGTGCTGGAGAGCAGATGCAAGACTGCTTGCTAGCACCACCACCACCAGACTTCCACGACACAGCCTGATGGCTTCTGCCATGTTTGTTTTTCAATCTCGTAGCAGTAAAAAACAAAAATATAAAAAAAAAAAAGAATTTGATTAAAGAGCCATCTCCCTTCCCGATGAAGATGAAAAACTAAAAAAGAGAGATGAAAAGTTAATAAGATTTCATAATCTACCAAAAACATTGAAGATTTGGGTTATCTTTCTTCACATGGTGCTTGCTGGTTAGAAATCAACCACAGACACAATGAAGAAACAACTAGACAAACAATTATTGGACAAACAGACTGGCAATTAAGCAATTAATTGAAGCAACTAACCTTTTGTGAATGCTTCAAAGTCGAACCAGCATCCATATGTTAGAATTATCTAATAAAACGTCGCACATATAATTGTATATAATTTTGTTATATTTTTTTTTAGAGATTTTCCTTTTTTTAATAAGACTAATCTTTCATAAAAAAATAGAAATTATATAATTAACAAATCAGATATTTTTCTATCTTAAAAATAATAGAATAAACCATCATTTTTGGTAATAATAATTGATAGATTCATAGATTATGATGATGATAGTTTCTATTTTGAATTAGTGGAAATTATTTCAAAAACTTATCTCCACAAAAATTAAAAATAATTCCTCCACACATAAAATTCTGGAAACTCATAAGTAGAATAGATATAAGATAAAAGGGATCAAAATCAAGTTGAAGTTTTCTGCTGGACATAAATTTTGATATGTTGTTAATATTTATATTTCATTATTAAATTGTGAAATAATTTGATAATTATAATAATCACGTAAATGGTTTAAATCTCAAAACTCACACCATCTCCTCGTATAAAATCTTTACTATTGAACAGATGATGACATGGTTGCCCAATTCATCCGACTTCCAGGGGTTGGAACTGCTGAGGAATTGGAGTTTGAACCTCCCCCGCTCCTTCATTAGCAAAACTAGCACATCACTAAGGAGGCTAATAAGAACAAAGTGCAAAACAACTAAGAAAGAGAGTTTTGTGTTGTCCGTTGGCCACTCAAAGGATGAATTGTCGTCCATCAGTCCTCTAATTTTGCGTTGTTTCTTAGTTAGTCTGACTAAATAGAGGAGATATTGTAACCCGTGATGTCCCTTCAAGGATAGCTCCACCGTCCTTCCAGCCATTATGGCACCTTCAATGATGCCTTAGGCCTTTGTTACTTTCAAAGTGTAATTTGTGTAGAGAAATACTAGACGTGCTCCTATTTCATAATAGTCTCACAATCAAATGCCTCAGAGCATTAAATCATTTTTAATTGCAATACTTTTAAGAACTTTAGTATAATCACAAATATATTATAACAGAATTTAAAATACAATTAATCTGATCTAATTTTTAGATAGATCTAATTTTTAGATAGAATAAGATTAAGATTAAAATAAACAAAAGAAATATTTTTTAAAAAAAAAGAGTAAAATAAAATTATAAAAAGTGAAAGAATAATAAATTGCTAACATTTTTGTACAGCCATAACTCGTAAGATGACAAGATAGCATTAAATACAAGAATCCAAGAAGAGAAAAAGCATCTTTCGGAAAAAAAAAAAAAAAGGAAGGTCAAAATTCACCAATCAAATACAATTACAAGTTTACAGCAATAAACTTTAAAACAAAATGACAGTAGAAGTAATTGAAAGAAAACGAAACAATTAAGGCAAATTCGATATCAAAATCGTAAAGGACCAACAAACAAACCTCGAATTAGGTTCAAGATGCTTCACGAGTTTAACTTTACAACAAAATGATCGTAGAAGTACTTGAAAGAATACGAAACAACAAAGACAAATTCCATATCAAAATCATGAAGGACAGAGAAACAAACCTCGAATTAGGTTCAAGATGCTTCACGAGTTCTGGAACTTTCCGGATGAGAACAGACACGGGAGATTCAAGCGCGATTAAAGGACGCACGAGATTATCTTCTCGACACAGGAAACAAACGACGTCAACCAAACAAACCTTGCCGACGCATCGACAATCTCCGACGCTAACTCCGTCGCCGTTCCGGCCGGCGTAGTGGTCGCAGTTCCAGATGCTAATCCAGTTCTTGCCAGATCTCCTCAGCGCCGACAGCGCGTCAGCAACAGTGGCTGAGAGAGGAAGCCACCTCAGCGCCGGTTTGCCGATGCAGAGATCTGAAACTTCACGAGACAACAGGCTCACTGCCATGCAGAAAATCACAACGCAGAAAATCACAACGCAGAAAATTCTAGATTGTAGGTGAGGAATTCAGGAGAGAAGAGAGAGGGAGAGAGTTGCAGAAAGGCTAGTGCTTCTCTGCGAGGGGAGTAGGACGATGGTGAGTTGGAATCCGAGTGGATCGGCCTGGCTCGATTAAGAATTTGAGAGAGATCTGATGGTATTTATAGGAGGAAAGTTCACCGGAAATTTTGAGGAGGTCGGCACTGTACGGAGGCAGTGTGGCGTACGTTGGTTCTGCTACTCGCTTTTTATTAAAAAAAAATTAAAACAATAATCTCTTATTTTTCGTCTTTCCCCCGCAATAATTATAATTAACTCACATTATTTTTTATATATTTATTGTCAATATATTAAATGTCTAAATTATTTTATTTTAATATTACACATTAACTTTAATCAAGTACACTAAAAATTTAAAATTGATTTTTTTCTTTAATCAACTGCCTCAGATCATTAATTCAATTTTATACCTATGAAATAATTCGCAAAATTAAGACCACACGTCCTATTTTAAAATATATATATACATTTATTTATTTAAAAAAAATATTGTAATAATAATAAGCCAATAAGAAAACAGCACATTCTCCGGAAGATTCCTAGACAATGACCGAAGCCCACATCCATTGACTGTATTATAAATATAATATCTTTTTATATATTTATTTATATTAAAATTATTATATTTATTATAAAAAACAAAAAAATTAAAATTAAAATAGAACAAAATTTTTATTTATTTTTAATAATTTTAATAAATTTAATATATAATTATATATATAAATAATATTATATATATATATATATATATTAAAATAGAACGCACCATACGTTTTATAGAAAAATAATAAAATATAGTCTCACGTTATAACTATTTTACCTAAAATATTTAAGAATAAAAAATTGATTATTTTTAAAAAATAATGGTATTAAGCTAATATAGTATTATCTCATTAATTTTTATATAAATTGATAGGTCCAACAACTCTACGTCCAAGAGGCCAGGCCCCACAGTAGGCCCACAATCCACATTCAACCCAATAAAACTTTTTCAAAATGAAGAGTTTCATATTGTCCAAGTAAGATAACTGTATTTGCGGATCACATTATAAAATCAAGCGCTCTCAAGCTTGGAAAGGCAAACTCTAAGGAGCTCTAAGAAGCTCCACAGTGCTCTAAACAACTCGGAGAAGAGCGTAGCCGTTGCTAACCACTTTTCAATAAGAGTAGACTGGTGGCTAAGAGGCCCTTGGCCTTCCTCCAGTTTAGGAAGCTCTTCGACACTTCTCCAATCCAGAGGACATCAGTCCTTTGTCGGTCGGGAGGCCTTCAGCTCACCTCCTGTCTAGAGGTCCTCAACCCTCGTCCTGTTTGAAAGTGATCAGCCCTCTATCAGCCAAGAGACCCTCATCCCTCCTCTAGCCCTAGAGGCCCTCAACCCTTCATCCGTCTAAAGGACATCAATCCTCCATCAGTTAGGAGGATTTCGGCCCACTTCTCGTCCAGCCATCCTTCAGCCCTTCAGCCATCCTCCAGTCCGGGAGGCTCTTAGCCCCCCTCCTATCCAAAGGTCATCAGCCCTTTGTCAATTAAAAGGTCTTCATCCCTCTATGCCGAAGTGAGGAGTCCTCCGTCTCAGAGTGAGAAACCCTCTATCCCAGAATCAGGAGTCTTCCATCCCGAAGACGGAAGCACTCCGTCCCAGGAGTCAGGAACCTTCCGTCTCAAAGCCACGAGCCCTCCATCCCGAAGACATGAGCCCTCCATCCCGAAGACAGGAACCCTTCATCTCGAATTAAAGAGCCTTCCGTCTCGGAGCCAGGAGGACTTTGTCCCAAAACCATGAGTCCTTTGCCCCAGAGCCAAGAGTGCTCCGTCCCGAAATCACACGCCCTCCATTCCGAACTCACAAGCCATTATTTCTAGAGCCGTGAGCCCTCTATCCCAGAGTCAAGAGCTCGCTGTCCAAGAGTCAACCCTCTGTTCAAATAACTAGGATGTTGACCCACCACTGCAATTTAGTCCTTTGCATCTAAGCTGCCCTTATGTCGAGCGCTTCTCACAGCCTCCCCTATACGGGTGCATATCTAAGTCAGCCTCCTATCAAGCGCTCCTCTAAGCCACTCCTCTGTGAGAGCACTTCTAAGCAATCCACTGTGGACACATCTCTAAGCCGCTCCTATGTCGGGTATACCTCTAAGCCGCCCCATGTGGATGCTTTTCTAAGCTACCCTCTGCCTGGTGCACCTCCAACTCGTCCACTACGGGCACACATTTAAACCGTCTCTCTGTCGAACATTCCTCTAAACCGCCTCTCTGTAGAGCGCATCTCTAAGCCGCCTCTCTACAGGTACTCCTCTAAGCTGTCATTTTGTCGGGTGTACCGTTAAGCAACCCATCAGCAGGCGCATTCAAACACTTTATCCACCACTATATGCATCTATTCATTCTTAGTATTTTTCTATCTTTTAAAAAAGATTTCTGATTTGAATATTTGAGGATATACAGTGTGAGCAATTTTCGCTGTCCTGTGACCTCTTATTTATAGTTTGTAGTGTGCAACTCCAAGGTTAATAGCGATGGAAATCGAACCTACTCCAATTCGACCCACAACGAAAGAATAGAAGGTCCTCTAATCCGTACCATAATTCAAAAATCAGTAACATATTATAAATAATATAGAAATAGAGTATAGATAATAATTTTTTAATATTTATAGGCAAAAAAATAGATGCACGCGTAACGAAAATTAAATAAAATTTATTGTGTGCCGCCGTGGCTATTGAATGCAGCAGGGAGCCACCAATTTGACTATAAAAATATTTTTATGATAAAATATATTTTTTGAAATTATCTTTTACCCTTTAATTTAAAATCTATTTCATCATTATACACCTGGAAAACAGGATAAAAACCCATGGATAGAAAGGTTATAATAGTAAAATCCATTTTACTAAGTTTGGTATTGATGCGTCCTGAAACCAAATTTCAAACGAATTCGAGTTACGTCGATCGTTGTGTCTGACTTCGTCAACCGAGTTTGGATTCTGCACACCACTAAGACAAATGAAAGGTCAGGTGCCGGCGAGATATTGTCCCACCGAAAATATTTCAACGCTCGAGTCAGTAAAATAACCTTCCAAGAACTAAGTAGATAAAAGAAAGGGCATAATGAAGGTAAGAAGCAGAAAGTGTTTATGGTGATGATGTGGCTCTTGTTGGGAGAGGATTATGTCGCTTATGAGGAGCATTGATTCTTATCTCTGGGTTTTCGAGAACCGTAGCGACAGGAAATAATAGAGTGGGCGTCTTAAAAGCGTGAGAGCTTGAGAAGATGTTGGGCGAACTCTAAGGTATTCCTCTGAAAAAAGAGATATGAATATCAGAGCAACTCGTATGAGTATAAGAGCGTTTGCTTTCTTTCAGAAGCCGTCCCTGGAGTGTTGACTACATGGCATTCTTATAGTCAAGAGGTTGAGAATCCTTCCTTAGGAAGGAGTATGGGATTTCAGTGTTCTACTGGAACAGCTTCCATTCTTTACGCTGGCATTAATGACGGTAACGGCTCATTGGGAGGTTTTCCTTCCTTCTGTGCTTTACAATGGCTAGGGTTTTACAACAGTCAAAAGAGATAATTCGGCACTTTCCTCATGAGGTGAGCGCTGAATCTGCTGGTGACCGTTACTGTGGATGTTGCCTTCTGAGAGAGCACGAAATCAGGGAAGAAAACTGTCGATATTCGAGAGCAAGCCTGTTGCAGCGCTGCTAGTCAACAGAAATTTGACCATCTGTGATGCCAATCGTCCGTCCCTGTACTGGTTTTATTGGTCTTTTGTCCGATCAACGGTTCGTGTTCACCGTCTAGGTCAATGGGTGGGCCTTCGTGGATTTGAGTTGTTTTTTCTTCCTCGACCAATCCACTATAAGAGTACCCATCAGGCATGTATAAAAGAATTTTGATTATTAAATAAATTAATCAATGATAATATCTATTGTGTGCAAGATAAAACCAATATAATGGCCTTTTCTTATTCTATCTGGTCATGAGCTATCATTCAGATATAGTGTTTGAGTTCTTCCGATACGAGATATATAATGTACAGAATTAGATGATATTGATTCACACAATGTTTGCTCGTTTTTATTATAATTTTGTGTATTTCGCCTGAAATTTTAATCAGACTACTTTTGCGAGATGATGATCGTTTCTGTTTTGACTTTTTTTTTTACTGGCCAATAAATTTCAATATTTATAATACTTATATAGATTTAATTTATATATCTGAACTACTTACCAACAAAAAAAACAAAGCATGTTTTTTTTATCATTGATCGATAAAAAAATTCTAATATGACTATTTTTCTATTAATAGCAATATTTTACAATAAATAAAAAATTTTCAATCACTACTGATTAGACATTTGTACAGTGACAGTTTCACGAGGGGCATTAGGAGTAGTGGCGTTTTCAAACTACGATCGGCAGCTGTGTTAGGTATGCTATCAACCGTTGGCTGACGTATGCAAGTGCGTCGACTTGCAACCTCTGCCAAGGGTATGATTTGCCTGCAATGATCAATATCAAGCGGCCTATGAATTAAAAATTAAAAAATATTTTTTATATTTTATTAAATACTAAAAAATACCATATAATATATATATATATATATATATCAAAAACCTTTGCAAAACTTTTTTTTCCAAATTTATTATTCTTAAAAATATTTTAAAATGTCACGGCCAAATTAATATAAAAATAGACACGCTCCACTTATAAAGGGATGTTGACAATCAATGAAAGTAGTGTTTGAGACGCAAATCATCTCAATTATTTTAAATAAGAATCGATCATATAATTTTAAACTTTTAACATTTAATTATAAATAAACTACTCTTATATAAATATTTTTAAAAATTATTTTTTAAAAAATAATATTAAAATATTTTAAAATAATTAAATTATAACGTATATTTTTTAATAAAATAATAAAATTAAAAAAAATAAAAAATTATTAGTTTTCACCAATGGTTCTTGAGAATTACTTTTCAATTATTATTATTTAAAATAGTATTTTTATCATACTAGACTGATGGGTAAGCCCAAACAGGGAAGCCCAACAAGAATAACGTTCCAAATTTCAGAAAAATTCAAATGCGTATTTGGACGGTCAACATAATCGTTGACCGTATGGAGGGCCAACTAGGCGGCCAACGCGTTCCTTCAAGACGGTCAACATTTCTGTTGACTGGAATCACTGCAATAGCAGGCCGAGAAAAGGTAAAAACCTTATATGGGCGAGACCCAATTTGGCAGGCGTTTCCGTACATGATAAGTAACGGTTCCTTTGACTAATTTCGTGCCTTCCTTGAAATCAATCTCCACTAAAAAGGGTATCAACAGATTCGATGCCCTTCCTATGAGGAATGCACCAGATTCTCTCTTCCTGCCCACAATAGACTCTAACGGTAATAGAAGCAAGAAGAAAAGCAAACAATCTAGAGAACCGTTGCCCGCTCAGAAAGGAAACGATCCCAATAGAGTGCACAAATCAAGTCTTCCTACTTAAAAAAGGTCACCCAACACGATGCAGGGATCACCCCTTCCTGGCCAAGGAAGGTCGCCCTGCCCACCATCTATATAACCCCACAAAGTCTCTATTATGAGAGAGAGACGAACACGAACAAAAACAACAAAGAACTACGATGGAGAATCCTTGAGCATACTAATGCTCATCCCTAAGCACGCAATCGCTTACTACAATAATCTCAATCCAAGCCTTCAGATTTCAAAGACTTCACCCACTCTCCGAGCTCTGTCCTTCTAAGCTTCCACGCTTACAGGGCTTAACTTCTTGCTTGTTTCCCGTGAATATTGAGTTGGAAAATTACGATCTCGACGAGTCGTAAGAACGTCTCTTACATTTAAATGCGAACACTCCTTCCCACCTCAATCTCCCTCTCTATCTCAACTTATATTTCTAGTTACCTTCTCGTAATTCGAAGGCTTATTATTGACTTGAGCGTCGGAGTGTCTTCGGTAGGACAATATCCCGCCGACACTTGACCTCTTGTTTGTTGTAATAGTGTGCAAGGTCCAGACTCGGTAAACGGAGTCGGATCCAAACGATCAAGTGAACCCAAATCTGTTCGAAGACGAATCCAGGTATGCATCATTGGCGCCATCTGTGGGAAGCGCTTACAAAGAGCCAGCTACTTTTTTCAGAAGCCATTTTCAACCAATACCCTCAATAGAAATGATGAACACAATGGTACAAGCAAGCCAGCCAGCCAGAGATATGGCCTCGCCAAACCAGAACCACGCTACTGGTGTCATGGCCAACGGGATAGCCGGCAGGATTCCAGCGCCTGTTTTTCAAAACCTGATGGAGCATATGTTAAACACCAACAGAATGCTTCAGATACTCTACTCACGCCAGGAGAAAACACAGCAGAAGCTTGCATCGGCAGAGGCCCCAGCACCGGCATCCAGACAAGGAGGCCGGAAGGCCCGGAAGGCTAACCAATGTTTTCACATTGGAGTCCTCACACGCTCAAAGCTGTCTAGGGCGTGAGAAACAGGGAGTCAGCGCTACCCCATAGGAAAGTCCGGAACGAAAGAACCCCAAATACTCACACGAAGAATCTGGGCCCCAGGCTCTAAGGGAGCCTCCTGGACCGTTAGATCTACCGGTGATAGCAGTAGCCTGACTACTGGACAAAATAGAGAAAGAACGGTGTTAAGGACATATCTCAACTCCAAAAGATCTGGTAATGTCATTCAAGCAGATCCGAGGCTAGAGAAGATATGGAACCGTGTCTTCAAAGATGATGAGCATGCAGCCAGTATCAACAAATCTCCCTTCACAGCAGAGATCTTAAATCATCTCATACCGACAAAACTTAAAATGCCAGGCCTTGACTCGTACGATGGGAGTACTAATCCCATCGATCATATCACCCACTTTTGCACCCATCTGGGTTTACAGGGGCTGGAAGACGCAGACATGTGCCGCTGTTTTCCACTCACCTTAAAACAAGACGCGCGCATCTGGTTCCATAATCTCCCCTCAGACTGAATCCGAAGTTTTCAAGAGTTGACAGATCTCTTCATGTCACAGTATGCCTCCAGCTGCAGGGGGGAAAAGTAGCCTTTACATCTATTGCACATCAAGCAGAAGTATGGGGAGAACCCGCGAAAATTCCTAGATCGTTTCGTGGCAGAAATTAGGCAGATCCCCCAACTCATGGAGGAAATGAAACTAGGTAGTTTCATCTCAATACTGGCGCATGGAAACTTTTTCAGGCACCTAGCACATAAGAACTCACAAACATTTTGAGAAACAGAGTCTATCACCAAGGCCTACGCGGCAGTGGAGGACGCCAACGAGGCTAAACGTCCAGATCGGACCGAACAGCCTTACTCTTTCCCAACTAAAGGAAAAAGAAAACACAACTGTGGCGATCACTCCCGCCAAAAGGACCAGTAGAGTGAACATCCAGAGCGCAAGGACTACAGGCCCATCAGCCTGACGCCCTTGACTGATACGCGTTCGAACGTCTACATGCAGATCCGTGGGAAGAAGTTCTTTAAGTGGTCAAAACCACTTAAGAAGGCGGAGGGAGAAAATCCGTCAAAGTATTGTGATTTTCATCAATCTTCCGGACACTCCACAGAGGACTGCAAGACCCTCCAGCGGGAGATTGAAGAACTGATCAGAAGGGGCCACCTCACCAGGTTCGGTAAGAGCCCTGGTCAGAGCTCTGACACTACCAGCGAAGAAGGATCAGGGTCTTTTCCTCCATGAAATCGGATTACGGTAGGACTGGTCAACATGATCATCACCCAGCCGATCAAGAACCCGGCCGATAACAAAGAGCAGCAAACTGGGAGGAAGAAACAACGCACTATTGACACGGTCATTAGTTTTAGTGACAGCGACCTGGCACATGTAGTTGCCCTCCATGCAGACTCCCCTATTGTATCTACACTTGTTTTGGACGGTAGCATCGACTACCAGCTAAAACGAATATTTGTTGACAATGGAAATTATCACGATTTGCTCTATCTTGATGCGTTTTTAAAACTTGGTTTGAAAAGGAGTCAATTAAAACCTACCGAAGGCCCGTTGTATGGCCTTGACAACGAACCGGTGCTTGTCCAAGGGATGATCCGATTAGAAGTAATCCTAGGAGCATACCCGAATTGTAAGTCGTAAACTTACCTTCTTGGTAGTCGACTTGCCCTCTGTATACAACGCTATACTAGGCCGACCGTGCCTAACAACGTTCTGGGCCATCACTTCAATACCTCACCTCAAAATGAAATTTTCAACGCTATACAGTGTGGGCGAAATGTTGGGTGATCAAGTTACTGGGCAGCATGCTACATGTCCTATATTGCTCCTAACGACAGCACCAAAGCGGTGGGAAAACTTAACCATCGAGACGAAACAGGCTTACAGCAGGCGCAGTCTGGTGAGGTAACCGACCTAGTCCCACTAAATTTGGAGGATCCAGAAAAGTGCATACGGATATGCGGCTCACTCACCGGTGCACTGCGTGACGGATTGATCACATTCCTGCGACGGAACGCTGACATCTTCACATGGACTCCCGCTGACATGCCTGAGATTCCGGCCCTGGTCATTGTCCACAAGTTGGGCCTCGACTCGGACCGAAAGTCCGTCAGGTAGAAGCGAAGAAATTACTAGATAGAAAAGTTGGTCACCATCCCGAAGGAAGTAAAAAAACTGCTAGACGCCGAATTCATCAGAGAAGTCCAATACCCCGATTGGCTCTCCAACGTAGTCCTGGTAAAGAAGAGCAGCGAGAAATGGAGAATGTGCGTCGATTTCATCGACGTTAACAAGGCCTGCCCAAAAGAGAATTTTTCTTTACCCAGGATTGATCTACTGAAGGACTCGACATCCACCATGAGGATGCTATTAAGACACCACCATCTTCCAACATGGCCGCCAGCACCATCACTTCCTCACCTACATTATTAAGACAGAAAGTTCCTAATCAACCTATAATCAAAGTTCAGTTGCCTAAAGGAAAATTAAGATTCATGTAGCCTTGTTGAATAAATAATATGAATGTGGCTTTATTTTCTTATGCTGTGTTATATAACATGTCCGCCTAGTGACCTGGTTGCCTAGCACTTCGCCTATACCACAAGTTGTTGGAAATTTTATCTTGAGATGCGGTATTGAAGTGACGGCTCTGAACGCTATTAGACATGGGCGGCCTAGTATAGCATTGTAGACGGAGGGTAGGTCAACGACTAAGAAAGTAAGCCTTCGACTAGCCGTTCTTGGATACATACTTAGTATTACTTCTAGCAGAATCGTCCCTTAAACGAGCACGGGTTCGTTGTCCAAGCCATATAACAGGCCTTTAGCAGGCCTTAATTGACTCTTTTTTTAGACCGAGTTTAAAAAATACATCCAAGTAAAGCAAATCGTATGAACTTTCATTATCAATGAACACTCGTTTCAACTGATAGTCGATGCTACCGTCGAAAACGAGAGTGAATACAACCAGGGGATCTATGTGGGGAGATTCTACATGTTCGAAATCATCATTACTGAAACTACAGACGTTGTTCTCGGTGCGCTGTTTCTTCTTCCCAGTGTACTGCTCCCCATAGTCCGCCGCAGGCCGAGTTGTAATCATGTTGACTACTCCTGCCGCGACCCGATTCCTTGGTGGAGATGTATCTGGACCTCTATCAACTGCTGTACCAGAGCTCTGACAAAGATTCTTGACAAACCTGGTAAGATGGCCCCTGTGGATCAACTCTTCTATCTCCCGCTAAGCATTTTGCAGTCTTTAGTAGAGTGTTCGGGAGATCGATAAAAATCACAGTACTTAGCTGGATTTCCTTCTTCCGCCTTCTTAAGTGATTTTGGCTACTTAAGGAACTTTACACCTCTGATCTGTATAAGGACGTTCTAACGCGTGTCATTCAAGGGCGTTAGGTTGATTGGCCAGTAGTCCTTGCGCTCCAGTAGTCCAACCCTGGGGTGCTTTCGACAGGAGTGATCTCCGCCACTATACTTCCTCTTTCCTTCAACCGAAAAAGGGCAAGGGTGTTCAGTCTGCTCGGGACGTTTAGCCTCGTTGGCCTCCTCTGCGACCGCATAGGCCCTGGTGATAGACTCTACCTCCCAGAAGGTCTGTGGCTTCTTATGCGCCAGGTGCCTGAAGATGTCTCAATGCGTCAGTGTTGAGATGAAACTGCCTAGTTTCATCTCCTCCGTGAGTCAGGGATCCGCCTAGCTTTTGCCATGAATTGATCTAGAAACTTGTGTGGATTTTTTTCCTACTTCTACTTGATGTGTGACAGATGCCAAGGCTGCTTTTCCTCCCTGCATCCGGAGGCGTACTGTGACAAGAATATTAATGATATATAGAAATATATCTATGTATATACTTTCCTTAAAAAAATTGAAAAAAGGATTTGAGCGACGGCCCTTCCACTCAGCACCGTCGGATCACTAAGGCCAACTTTCGTACTCCAAATTGAATCCAAGAAGAGATGATAGAACCAGATGCGGGTTTCTTCTTTTAAGGTGAGCGGGAAGCAGCGGCACATAGCGACATCCTCCAGCCCTTGTAGACCCAGATGGGTGCGGAAGTGGGAGAGATGATCAACGGGATCAGTACTCCCATCATACGAGTCAAGGCTGGCATTTTAAATTTTGCCGGCATGGAACAGTTTAAGATCTTTGCTATGAAAGGAGATCTATCGATATTAGTTTTGTACTCATCGTCTTTGAAGACACGGTTCCATATCTTTTCTAGCCTCGGCTCCTCTTGAACGACATTACCAAATCTTTTGGAGTTGAGATACGTCTTTAACTACGTTCTTTCTTTGACATGTCTGGCAACCGAGTGGCTACTGTCACCAGTAGATCTAACGGCCTGGGAGGCTCCCTCCTGAGCCTGGGCTTAGATTCTACGTGAGAATATCTGGGGTTCCTTCGCTCCAGTCTTTCCTCAGGGGTCACGCTGATTCCCTGCCCCTCTCGCCTTAGACAGCTTTGAGCATGTAAGGACTTTGGTGCTCGAACATTGGTTGACCTTCTGGACCTTCTGGCCGATTCTTTCTTTCTCTGGCCTCCTCGTCTGGAAGCCGGTGTAGGGGCTGCTGCCGGTGGAACCCCCTGCTGCACTCGCTCCTGGCGGGAGCAGAGTGTGCGCAGCGTATCTGAAGCATCATGTCGGTGTTTAGTATATACTCTGCCAGGTTTTGAAAGAAAGGCGTTGGAACCCCGCTGGCCACCCCATTGACCATGACACCAGTGGCGTGGTCCTGGTCAGGTATCTGGAAAACGTAGCTGACTTTTTGTAAGTGTTTTTCATAGACGGCGTCAATGATGCGTCCTAGAACCAAATTTCGAACAAATTTGGGTTATGTCGATCGTTGAGTCCGGCTCCGTCCACCGAGTCTGGGTCCTGCACACCATTAGGACAAACGAAAGGTCAGATGCCGGCAGAATATTTTTTCACCGAAAATATTTCGACACTCAAACCAGTAAAATAGCCTTCCAAGAACCGAGAAAGTAAAAGAAAAAGCGTAATGAAGGTTAGAAGCAGAGAGTATTTATGGGGATGATTTGGCTCTCATTGGGAGAGGATTATGTCGCTCGTGAGAAGCGTTGATTCCTATCTCTGCATTTTCGAGAACCGTAACGACAGGAAGTAAGAGAGTGTGGATGTCCTAAAAGTATGAGTGCTTGAGAAGACGTCGGGCGAACTCTAAGGGATTCCTCTTAAAAAAGGGATGTGAATGTCAAAGCAACTCATATGAGTATAAGAGCGTTTGGTTTCTTTCAGAAGCCGTCCCTGGAGTGTTGACTCCATGGCATTCTTATAGTCAAGAGGTTGAGAATCCTTCCTTATGAAGGAGTACGGGATTTCAGTGCTCTGCTGCAACAGCTTCCATTCTTAACGCTAGCATTAATGGCCATAACGACTCCTTAGGAGGTTTTCCTTCCTTTTGTGCGTTGCAACGGCTAGGATTTTACAATAGTCAGAAGAGATAATTCAGCGCTTTCCTCATGGGGTGAGCATTGAATCTGCTGATGATCGTTGCTGTGGAGGTTGCCTTCTGAGAAAGCGCGAAATCAGGGAAGAAAGCTGCTGCAGGTCAAACTAGGCCTGACCCATGTAAGGCTTATTCAAGAGTAGGCCTGTTACAGCGCTGCTAGTCAACAGAAATGTTGACCATCTCTAATGCTAGTCGCCCGTCCTTGTACTGGTTTCATTGGCCTTTTGTTCGGTCAATGGTTCGCGTTGACTGTCTAAGTCAATGGGTAGGCCTTTGTGGATTTGAGTCGTTTCTCCTTCCTGAGCCAATCCACTATGAGAGTACCCATCAGGCATGTATAAAAGAATTTTGATTATTAAATAAATTAGTCAATGATAATATCAATTGTGTGCGAGACAAAACCAATATGATGGCCTTTTCTTATTCCATCTGGTCATGAGTTATCATTCAGATATAACGTTTGAGTTCTTCCGGTACAAGATATATAATGTACAGAATTAGATGATATTGATTCACACAATGTTCGCTTGATTTTATTGTAAATTTGTGTATTTTGCCTGAAATTTTAATCAGACTGCTTTTGCCAGATGATGATCGTTTCTGTTTTGACTTTTCCTTTTTACTGGCCAATAAGTTTCAATATTTATAATACTTGTACAAATTTAATTTATATACCTGAACTACTTACCAACAGAAAAAACAATGCATGTTTTTTTTATCATTGATCGACAAAAAAATTCTGATATGACTATTTTTCTATTAATAGCAATATTTTACAATAAATAAAAAATTTTCAATCACTGCTGCTTAGACATTTGTACAGCGACAGTTTCACGAGGGGCATTAGGAGTAGTGGCGTTTTCAAACTACGATCAGCAGCTGTGTTAGGTATGCTATCAACCGTTGGCCGACGTATGCAAGTGCGTCGACTTGCAACCTCTGCCAAGGGTATGATTTGCCTGCAATGATCAATATCAAGCGGCCTATGAATTAAAAATTAAAAAATATTTTTTATATTTTATTAAATACTAAAAAATACCATATATATATATATATATCAAAAACCTTTGCAAAACTTTTTTTTCCAAATTTATTATTTTTTTATCATTGATCGATAAAAAAGTTCTGATATGACTATTTTTCTATTAATAGCAATATTTTACAATAAATAAAAAATTTTCAATCACTGCTGATTAGACATTTGTACAGTGATGCCGATTCACGAGGGGCACTAGGAGTAGTGGCGTTTTCAAACTACGATCGGAATCAGCGTTAGGTATGCTATCAACCGTTGGTCAGCTAATGCAAGTGCGTTGACTTGCAACCTCTGCCAAGGGTATGATTTGCCTGCAATGATCAATATCAAGCGGCCTATGAATTAAAAATTAAAAAATTATTTTTATATTTTATTAAATACTAAAAAATACCATATATATATACATATATATCAAAAACCTTTGCAAAACCTTTTTTTCCAAATTTATTATTGTTTTATCATTGATCAATAAAAAAATTCTGATATGACTATTTTTCTATTAATAGCAATATTTTACAATAAATAAAAACTTTTCAATCACTGCTGATTAGACATTTGTACAGTGACAGTTTCACGAGGGGCACTAGGAGTAGTGGCGTTTTCAAACTACGATCGGCAACTGTGTTAGGTATGCTATCAACCGTTGGCCGGCGAATGCAAGTGCGTCGACTTGCAACCTCTGCCAAGGGTATGATTTGCCTGCAATGATCAATATCAAGCGGCCTATGAATTAAAAATTAAAAAATAATTTTTATATTTTATTAAATACTAAAAAATACCATATATATATATATATATATATCAAAAACCTTTGCAAAACTTTTTTTTCCAAATTTATTATTTTTTTATCACTGATCGATAAAAAAGTTCTGATATGACTATTTTTCTATTAATAGCAATATTTTACAATAAATAAAAAATTTTCAATCACTGCTGATTAGACATTTGTACAGTGACCGTTTCACGAGGGGCACTAGGAGTAGTGGCGTTTTCAAACTACGATCGCAATTGTGTTAGGTATGCTATCAACCGTTGGCGGCGAATGCAAGTGCGTCGACTTGCAACCTCTGCCAAGGGTATGATTTGCCTGCAATGATCAATATCAAGCTGCCTATGAATTAAAAATTAAAAAATTATTTTTATATTTTATTAAATACTAAAAAATACCATATATATATATATATATATATATATATATATATCAAAAACCTTTCCAAAACTTTTTTTTCCAAATTTATTATTTTTTTATCATTGATTGATAAAAAAATTCTGATATGACTATTTTTCTATTAATAGCAATATTTTACAATAAATAAAAAATTTTCAATCACTGCTGATTAGACATTTGTACAGTGACAGTTTCACGAGGGGCACTAGGAGTAGTGGCGTTTTCAAACTACGATCGGCAACTGTGTTAGGTATGCTATCAACCGTTGGCCGACGAATGCAAGTGCGTCGACTTGCAACCTCTGTCAAGGGTATGATTTGCCTGCAATGATCAATATCAAGCGGCCTATGAATTAAAAATTAAAAAATTATTTTTATATTTTATTAAATACTAAAAAATACCATATATATATATATATATATCAAAACCTTTGCAAAACTTTTTTTTCCAAATTTATTATTTTTTTATCATCGATCGATAAAAAAATTCCGATATGACTATTTTTCTATTAATAGCAATATTTTACAATAAATAAAAAATTTTCAATCACTGCTGATTAGACATTTGTACAGTGACAGTTTCACGAGGGGCACTAGGAGTAGTGGCGTTTTCAAACTACGATCGGCAACTGTGTTAGGTATACTATCAACCGTTGGCCGACGTATGCAAGTGTGTCGACTTGCAACCTCTGCCAAGGGTATGATTTGCCTGCAATGATCAATATCAAGTGGCCTATGAATTAAAAATTAAAAAATAATTTTTATATTTTATTAAATACTAAAAAATACCATATATATATATATATATCAGAAACCTTTGCAAAACCTTTTTTTTTAATTTATTATTTTTAAAAATATTTTAAAATATCACGGCCAAATTAATATAAAAATAGACACGCTCCACTTATAAAGGGATGTTGACAATCAATGAAAGTAGTGTTTGAGACGCAAATCATCTCAATTATTTTAAATAAGAATCGATCATATAATTTTAAACTTTTAGCATTGAATTATAAACAAACTACTCTTATATAAATATTTTTAAAAATTATTTTTTAAAAAATAATATTAAAATATTTTAAAATAATTAAATTATAACATATATTTTTTAATAAAATAATAAAATTTAAAAAATAAAAAATTATTAGTTTTCACCTATGGTTCTTGAGAATTACTTTTCAATTATTATTATTTAAAATAGTATTTTTATCATACTAGACTTTTTTCAAAATTATTTTTAATTTTTTTTATTTTTTATGCTTTTATTTTTTATATTAAAAATAATAATTTTTATATAATTAAATATAAAAATAAGTATATAAATAATATTTATCTTATTAAGGAAATAATTAGTAAACATATTAATAATTGGTTTAATTAAAAAAATTCGACACGTAAACTGTCAATCCCGATATTTCGTGACGTGGCTAGTCAGACGCGGACAGCGCGACAGACGTCGAAGTACTGTCCGAGCGGACACGTGGTAGCTGAGATGGGCCCGGATCCAGTGCGGTCCGGATCGCCCGTACTGTTTAAAGAGAAGCGTGAATCCCACGGCGGTACGCACGTACTGCTCAAAGTAGTACCAATCCTCTTTACACGTCAGCCCTTAGTCAGCGATGACTTTCATTAATAAAATCAATCTTATTTATCTCTTTTTTACAAATATAAAATCCATTTATATTATTAAAAAATATAAAATAAATATAAATTTTATCTAAAAATAAATTAATTATACAATATATGGATAGATTAAATAATTAGCATCAATTTTTTTATTTTCGTTATTTGCTTTCGGTGTTATTGGTCCGGCTATTATTGTCGACATGGGCCATTCTAAATATTTGTTATTTCTACGTTCATATTGTTCTTAATTTTAATAAATAATAATAATTTTAAATTGATTTAAGTTGAGTTAAATCTTATGTATAATCCACAATGTTATATTGTCACAATGTCTAAAAGATTTTTTAATCGGATTTGAATTATGAAATTAAAAATATAACATTGACTTAGATATTAGCTGATATTATCTCGTGAATGCTTTCAGTAGAATGGTTGGTGCAAAGATCTTGGACCTAAAAAAATGGACGATATAGTAAAAATACTAATACTGTAATGGTTGAGAAGAGATCGGTGGTTTGTTGCAAAGATTTAACAGCTAATTTTTGACAAAAAATGATACTTTAATGATACCGATATTTTCAACAATGTTACTGATAGAACATCATTTTTTTTTATTTTTGAACAGGAGTATCGCTTTGGTGATATTGATTCTCCTTGAGAAAAACCCAACAATTACGTTTTGATAATGAACAATTCGTTTTAAATTGAAACCTTACCACCCAGACATACTTGCTCTCACTTGCACAACCTCCTTTCTTGTGTTGATAATTTGTTTTATGTTTTCTTAGAAATTTTGTAAAAAAGAAATTATCCTTTTATTGATAGTATTATTGTCCAAAACTGATACCGATAAATGGTCCTGCCTATACAGTGTACCAATATCAGTTCTTTTGGTATCGATATCACTGGTACTGCCTTATCTTATACCTAGACATAAGCTGTTCCGTTGTCGCGTTATTTGGGTTCTATTTTATATATAAATAAAAAGAAATTTTTAAGTTCTTTTTATTGAGTTGGGTTATTCTCATGTAAATCACATATCTATGTATATATTGGTTCAGTCAAATGTAATGAAGGCCGAATGTGTGGAAGCTTAGACGATAACTGAGAGAAAGGAGTTCAAGGTAAATATCAAGGATTGACTGTGACCAAAACATTGAGGCCGACGATGGTAGAATGTGGTATCTTGTTTTATGAAGTAGGATCTTTGTAATTTTTTTGACTTTTTTCTATAGAATTTGTATTAAAAAATAGTTAAAAAAGAAAAACAATTGTGAAATTCCTACTTTGCAAAGTAGGAACCCTAAGTTCCGACAGTGGCATAATTAAGGTAAAGAAAAAAGGCATTCGGTCTTGACCTATTGTTCTTTTAGGCTGTTCTTGACCGTGCAAAAGAATGTCGAAGATGAGGTTCCTCTCACTATTGGATTTCCCTTGACCGTAAATGTATGATTTTTACTCAGTGGTTTTGTCGATTAATTTTTAAACTCAAGTCGATATCCGTAATCTATCTTAAGTTTAAGGATGATAAAATATTATACAACCATATTGTTTCGAATATGGTCTATAAATTACACATTGTGCAAAGTTTTTTTTCAATGTAACATAATACTATAACATTGAATAAACTCAAATCCCTCCTTTCTAAACATCCAAACATCTGGATCTTTAATAACCTCTAAGTGCACGAATGCGTTCTTTAAATTAAAAATAAGAAAAACCAATATAATTCGCGCATTTATCAACTTCTCATTTTGATCTAGTTCGCTGCCTCGTGGCTAGAATTCATCTGTGCTGCACATCAAGAGATGTGATTACTTACGACACTTTATCCGAAAACATCAGTGAAATATGTTGTTTCGATTCTAAGAGTAAAGAGTATGTAAAGTATTATAAATGAAGAGTTAAAATAATAACAGAAAATTTTATAAAGCCATCTTTTAGCTCAAATTGTCATTTAATATTCATAATTTTGTCTTTAATTATTTGGTGGTGGTCAGCGGTATAGGGAGTTCTATCGTTTAAAGAGATGGAGACTGTTTTTTTAAATCTAAATCATCCATTTTTAAATGAATAATTATAATTAAATAATTAATTTTAATTAATTTTTAATCTTTTTAAAATATTAAATTATAACAATCTATTTAAGATAAATGGCCTAGATATAGAGAAAAATGATCTCAATCTCTTTAATAGATGGAGCCCTTTCGATCCGGTGTCACTATTTGAATAGACCTCAAGATCCAACCAGGGATCCTGCTTCACATATGGATCTTGCTTTGCCAATTCGGGTAATAAGATTGTACCTTCAGTTGAAATCAACTGCTCGAATTGGTTATAATTTTTTAAAAATTTGTAATATAAATTAATTTGAGCGGTCGGTTTTAACCGAATGCGCAATCCGACCATTAGGATTTGCGAAACAAGTTCTTGTTTCGTCCGTATGTGAAGTAGGCTCCCCGAACTCCCTCAAGATTGGGCTTTCTCTCTATAAAAGTGTTTAAGCGGTATCTAATAGACAATTTTCTAACATTCTTAAATAACATGACGTCTTATCTATCAATTTATTATTATATGAACGTAATAATATAAATAAATATATATTATATTACTTAAAAATATCTCAAAAATATCCAAAAATATCTACATAGCCATTTTTCCTTTTATTTTTGCTCTTGCGGTCAAAGAAAGAATCATGCAATCCATTTTGGAAAACAATTTGGCCTGAATGCATCCATGCCTACCCTCTGCCTAAACGGAAAATTTTTCACTCTACAGTATTATTAATAATTAATAAAAGTATATTACTTTTAATTAATTATTCGGATATATATATATAATATTTTTAATAATTAATTAATAACAAAAGATATTATAATATTTTTAATATATTTATAATATTTATAATAAAAATATTTGATTGCTTTGTATGCGCATAAATAGATTTAAGATTGGTGCATCTTTTTAAGAGGAATATTTAAATAATTATTTAAAAATTTATTTATAAAAATATATATATTTATTATTTAAATGATTATTTATTAAATTATTTTTATTATTAGCTTAAATATTTAATACTTATTAATATTTTAAAAAAACTTATAAAGATACAATATATAAACTTTTATATCTTAAACTCTCCGCCAAAAATCCCTGATAAGTGACACAAAAGTTTAGTTAGATGTCAACAATGATGAGGTTATCTGCCGATGAGTCAGAAAATGATATTTCGATACTTAAATCAATACATATTAAAAGAGTTAGAGAAGCAGAACTAAAGAATATTGTATAAATGTTTGATAAATATTATTGAATAAAACGATATTTATCACTTTATTTATTTTAATTATAGGATTAGTAGTGTATACTGATGGGTACATGTACAATTGGGTCTACAAGAAGAAAGGCCGCTAAGGCCATGATGCAAAATGGGCTAGACAGATTGAGGCCCACAAACGCAAGCCCAACAAAATCCCAACCAGTGAACTGTTGGGTCATGCACATGATCCTACATCTGGAGACCATAATTGCTTCAGTTTAACTCCAGAAACCATAACTGTTTCAATTGATTCTATCCAACATGATATCACAAGTCATGAGAAAATGAACGAATCAAGAATTGAATGGCCTGGGCATCATATAAAATGAAAGAACGTCCAGAAAAAAGAAAAAAGACCGAAAAAAGAGGGAACCAGAAATTAAAGTGAAAATCTCATGGCCGGGACTGGGGGATGGATATAAACTGGACTAAAACATTTGGACCAGGGGAGGATGAACTCTTATTTTCTCCTTTTTAAAATTTTTTCTCTGTTTTTTGGAGGAGAACTGACTTGAGCGTCATAATATCTTTCAAGGAGTAAGCCCCGATTGTACTCTAATTCTTGGTTTAGTTGTGGTGCATAGGTCATCGATTGTTAAAGACAAAGTGAAGATCCTATTTGCAAAGAGGGCGTGATTGATACCCGTTACAAATTTAGATCCCTGGTACACATCATTGGCGCCGTCTGTGGAAAGCCTGAGTGAAAAGCTAGCTTTACCACCACACTCATCTAACTATGGTCAACACCAGAAGTCACATCAACGCACTCGGAGACGTGACTTCCCCCGGCAACGACCCTCCAACAGGTAGTCGTGGGGAAGACCGGCAGATGATTTTGATGGAAGCCATGAACGATAGAATGGCAAGCATGGCGGAGGCGTTTCAAACCCTTTGTGCTCAGTTGGGACAACAAAAATAAGTAGTCCAAATTTCAACCGCAGGCACTCCTGCCTCGAAAAGGAGTCAGAGGGGGAGATGCCCTGTGAGAAATACAAAGCAGCCTGTTGAGCAAGGAATGGAGCTTTCCAACAACAGAGATGGAGGCCGTTCACGATTAGAAGGCCAGTTAGGCCCAAGATCTGAGAAGGAAAGCCCTAATAGGGCTCTCGAAATTCATGTTATTCGAGAAATAATCGGAGCCCTAATGGAGCTTTCCATGTTATTCGATCCGATCGTTTGAAGACTTGGCCAATTATTTTTTTGTCACAGTTTGCCTCCAGTAGGAGGATTGAAAAACAACCTTGACACTTGACTCATATTAAGTAAGGGCAAAGGGAAAGTTTGAAAAGTTTTTTTTTAAATTCACTGCAAAAGCCTGGCGGATTCATTGGCTTCCTGATGTCGTTAAATTGAATACATTTATGAATACTTTAAAATTCGGCAAGTTTTTCAAGCATCTATCTCATAAGGATCCCATGACCTTTACTGATGCAGAAGCTATCACTTGAGCCTACATAACCGCAGAGAAAGCAAATGAGGCAAAGAAGCCAATGTGAGACGATCACTCGCAGCATGGACCGGATGGAAGGAAAAGGAGCGGAGGCTGTATTAACTCAAGAAATCAGAAGAAGCAGTCCAGGTTTGACCCGTGGGCTCGAAGGAAACACAAACCCTTAAACCTGACCCCACTAAATGATTCCAGAGTAAACATTCTTATGGGGATACGATGAGAAAAGTTTCTAAAATGGCCTAAACAAGTTAAGAACCCGAAGGGAGGTAATCAGTCAAAGTACTGTGATTACCATCGATCTTCAGGACACTATATAGTGGAATATGCAGGACCCTGTAGAGAGAAATTGAAGAGCTCATCAAAAAGAGGCACCTCAAGAAATTTGTGAAGAATTCGAGATAAACCACCAGAGAAGGAGAAGAAGAGCAAGACTAGTAGCAACACCCGAGGAACAGAGTTGTAGTAGGAGTGGTTGATATGATATCAACCATACCACAAAAGAAACACTTTCCGGATTGGGTAGAATCTGCTGTAGGAAACAAAAGGCCAAGGGTAGGGGTTAGGAATGATGTAATCTGTTTTGATAAAAACGATATGTCTCATGTGTAAATTTTTTATTCTGAGCCCCTTGTAGTAACTGCACTCGTTTTAGATGGTGAAATTGATTACCAACTGAAACGATTTTTTATTGATAATGAAAGCAGTAGCAATTTGCTTTACATGGATGTGTTATTTAAGTTGAGTTTAAAGAAAAGTCAACTAAAACCTGCGAATGGACCCCTTTATGGATTGGACAATGAACCAGTGTCCATCCAGGGAATAATACAACTGGAAGTCACATTGGGGACTTATCCCAGAACAGTAACTCATGTACTCACCTTATTGGTTGTAGATCTACCTTCAATTTACAACGCCATCTTAGGCCGGCCATGTCTAACGGCCTTTGGGACAATAACATTAATCTTACAACTGAAGATGAAGTTCCCAACGCCTTCAGGTATTGGTGAAATCTTGGGAGACCAAGTCACCGGCCGTTCATGCTACTTGACGCAAGTTACTCAAGTAGTACCAGAACGGCCAGTTAAAGATTTGGACTACCGAGATGAACTGATATTATAGAAGGCTCAGTCCGGTGAAACAACTGAGCATGTTCTTCTTGATCCAAACGATTAGGAGAAGTATGTCCAAGTTGGGAGCTCTCTCTCCGGACAACTGCAAGATCAACTCATCTCCTTCCTCAAACAGAATGCAGATGTGTTCGCATGGTCTCCCATTGACATACTGGGAATCCTGACAAATTTGATAATCCACAAGCTTGGACTTTATCCCAATTACAAGTCGATTAAGTAGAAACAGAGAAACTACTCCATAGAAAAATTTATTGCAATTTGTGAGGAAGTGAAAAAGTTGGTCAATACCGGATTCATAAGAAAAATTCAGTATTCTGACTAGCTCTGCAACATGGTGCTCGTGAAGAAAAGTAATAAAAAATAGAGAATGTGCGTAAACTTCATCAATTTAAACAAAACTTGTCCTAAGGACAGTTACCTGCTACCTAGGATAGACACATTGGTGGATTCTACAGTCGGGTACGAACTGTTAAGTTTTATGGATACTTATTTCGGATACAATCAAATCAAGATGAGCCAAAAAGATGAGGAGTATACTTCTTTCATGACTGATCAAGGCATATATTGTTATAAAGTTATATCTTTTGGTCTCAAGAATGTAGAAATCACTTATCAGCAGCTTGTAAACAAAATATTTGAAGTTCAAATCGATCAAAATATAGAGGTCTACATAGATAATATGCTCGTAAAGAGCAAGGCAACGTGTCACCATATCAAAGATTTGAACGAAACCTTTGGGGTACTTAGAAAACATCAGAAAAAGTTAAACCCAATTAAGTATATTTTTGAAGTAATATCGAAAAAGTTCTTGGGCTTTATAGTCTCACAGCATGGAATTGAAGCCAATCCTAAAAAAATAAAGGCCATAATTGATATGGTACCACCTGTGACAGTGAAGGATGTCCAAAGACTAACTGGGAGGCTTGCAACTTTATCCCTGATAAGTCGCTGGTTAAAGGGGAATGAAAGTAAATGGTTTTATCTGGACAGTTGACTGCCAAACTGCTTTCCAAGAGCTGAAGGACTATTTGTCTAGCCCTCCTCTATTGATTTCACTAAAGTAGGGTGAAGATTTATATATATACCTGACAGTTTCGGAGATGGCCTTAAGTTCATACTAGAACAATACTATGTGCAACGGCCGATGTATTACGCCCTTATTTTCAAGATGTTATAGGATGCTGAAACTCGTTACTCATATGAGAAAATGGCCTTAGACTTGTTCATTTGAAAATTTAGTACCCGAAATTTTTTCAAGCTCATTAGTTATCACCGAAAGCCTTTGAAGGCTTTCAAATAAGGCCTGAGATGTCTGTAAGATTAGTAAAGTGGGTAATAGAATTGGGTGAGTTTCACATTGAGTTTAGGCCAAGGCTAGCGATCAAGGGTCTGGCCTTAGAAGATTTCATCGTTGAAATCACGACCCCAATTTTGACCACCTCTGTTAGTAATAAAGACGTCTGCCAGAGAGTTGATCTGCCTAGTTAGACTTTACACGTTGATGGATCATCAATGCAGTCCAAAAGTGAAGCCGGAGCAATTATGATGACTCCTGATAGAAAAGAAATCAGTTACTCCTTGAGGCTTGGATTATCGGTGACTAACAACGTCGCAAAGTATGAGGCCTTGTTAGTCGAACTTAGGCTTGCCAGAGAGTGTTCAGCGAAAGCACGTGATTGTGTATAACGGCTCCAAACTGATCATGAACCAAGTTCAGGAAAGTTTTGACGTAGCTAGTCTTTTGCTTAAAAACTACCTTGTAAAAGTAAAAAGTATGGTGCAAAATCTTTGACAAATTGGAGATAGTTCACATCTCCCGAGCAGACAGCGAAAAGGCAGACCAGCTTATGAAGGCTGTAGCCACTAAAAACCTTGAGCAATATTCAAGATGTCCACAGAAAATTCTATAGACTCCGAGTATTGAGGAATATGAACAAGAAATTCTGTAGGTCATCGATCAGAAAAATTGAATGTCACTATACTAGAGATACCTAATTGACAAAATTTTGCCGAAAAACCCAGATGATGCCAAATGTGTGAAAAAGATAGCGGGTTGATATGCTATTGTAGACAAAAATATACCGTCGAGAATACTCAACCCCATACCTCAAATGCCTCACTCCAAAAGAGGCAGATTATGTCTTAAGTGAGGTCCATCTTGGCATATGTGGATCTCACATTGCAAGCAAAAATTTAACCTTTAAAATCATGATGTAGGGTTATTACTAGCCTACAATGAAAAAGAATACAATGGATTTGGTCAAAAGGTGTGAAAACTATCAACTGTATAGGAATATACTTCATCAACCACCGACTAAGTTAAAAACCTTGTAGATGCCATGGCCCTTTACACAGTGGGAGATTGATATCCTTGACACATTTTCAGTCGCCTCTGATCAGAGAAAGTTTGTTATTATAGGGATTAATTATTTCACAAGGTGGGTAGAGGCTACTCCCTTGGTAAAAATTACCTAGCATAATGCTATGGAGTTTGTGCTACAAAATATTATCTGCCAATTTGGAATCCCAGAGGTAATAATAACTGACAATGGGACCCAATTTACAAAAAAATGCTTCACCAAATACTACACACGATTATGTGTCAAATTGATACATATATCAGTGGCTTACCCACAGGCTAATGGATAGGTGAAAGTGACAAATAGAACTTTGTTGCATGGATTGAAGGCAAAAATGGAGGATGCTAGGGGCTCTTGGACCGATGAGTTGTTTTCGATACTGTGGTCTTATAGAACTACACCCAATGAGCCAACTTAAGAGACTCCATTCAGTCTATACTTTGGGACAGAGGAAGTGATTCTTGTAGAGATTGGGTTACTCAGCCTCTAGGTTGAGAACTTTGATCCCCTTAGTAATGCCCAAAGATTTAAAGAACATCTTGACCTGCTCCATAAAATTTGAAAACAGCCAAGGTGAAAATGACTACTTAGCAATAAAGAGTTACACGGTATTATAATAAAATAGTGAAGGCTCAAAAGTTTAATGTTGGAGACTTGGTCCTACGCAGCATAAAGGCCACGGGGAAGATAATTAATAAACATAAATTGTCTCCAAATTGGGAAGGTCCATTCATTGTGTCAACCATCCTCCGGGATGGTACATATAAATTGCACAATCAGGACGATAAATTAGTACCGAGAATGTGAAATGTCATTTATCTAAAGAAATTTTATCAATAGTTACATTCAAAGATCCAAGTAGGCAGTGTAAGCTTCCTCATGTGCTTGTATTATGTTCAATATTAATGGAATTGTTTGCCTTTTTTAGCTGTTTATTTTATTTTTTATTATTATTTTATTTGAATATGTGTGTACTCATATAATAATGCATCAAACTAAACCAGCCTAGATTGCCCCTAAGTCGGGTGAGATTTCCATTTCACCTATTCCGTGACCTAAGGCGGTCAAAAGAACCTTGATCCAAATATCAAGCGGTCCACTAGTGATCGAAAATTTCAAGTTATGGATCCGTTTTAGCTGACCTAGCATGGTCAAATAATTAAACCTTAGGGGGCTATTTAGCATGTGTATTTTGACCCCCTTCCTCAGGGATGAGCACCTTCAATCAATCATAGCCCGCAAACTATGATCAAAATAGTCAACGATCCTAAGTTTCATCAAAACCCAACATCAATAAAGTATAAAGGGAAAGCGCTTAGCCAACAAATGACCATTTATAGAACAAAATAGGCAACCAAAAAAGAGCCGGTATATTAATACGTCATTTACAATGTCAAAATTACATAATAAAATAAATGACTACCCTTGGGAGCTCCCAAGATGGAGAGAGCTTGGCTCTCCGAGTCAAAAGAGCCTCACAAGTCAGATGAGCGGTGGACATCTCTATTTCTTTCATTAAAAAAGTTTACCGAAAATTATGGGTCAACCAAAAGGGGCAATCTGTTTGCATAAATGGACATCGTCCAAAAATCAGGTATTCAACACGTGTCCTAACTCCTCCAGCCTAAGACAGGTGCTCAACTTAGAACGCAAGTGTGCATTTTCACTCCGAAGCTCTTCGATCTGATGGTTGGCCTGTTCAAGAGCGTCCTTGGCACCTTGCAACTCAACTTAAAGACTGAAAATTTGATCTTGGTATTCTTGCAGAGCATTTGGATCAACTTAGTTTCGTCTCAAATGGTTAATCTCATCTTGAAGTTGACGAATCCAAAGTTTCCTTTGATGAAATCCGATCTTCAGGGTATCAAATATTTTGTCCTCTTAAAGAGCGCATGAAATAAGTACATGGCATCAAAACTTATCCAACTCAATAGGAAGGATTAACTAAATACTTCCAGTGAGAAATGATGCTCTAAGAGCCGCCTCAGTAAAAGAAATTCTTGACCCAGTTGCTAGAGTGGATTCAGGCTGTCTCCCAATGGGGCTAGGGCGAGGCATTGAAGCCGTTGAGCCCGGTGTGAACGGCCACATAGGAGGTTGATCTTCGGCCTCTAGTTGAGATGAGGGAGCATCTGGATTAAACACCGGAGACTCTTGATGAAAAGTCTCCTCTCCACCAGTCGCTCCAGCAACTTCCTTTGCAGTGGCCTGACAAGTAGATGGCCCAACTTGCATGTGTGAAAAGGCCAGCAATAAAACCTCTTCAGTCCGAACATCCTCAGCCTTAATTTGAAGGCTACACTCGCCAAATTGCGCAACATCAACCAATTGGCCCATGATCTCATGAATGCTCGAGGGCTCCACAGAAGTTATTAGAGGATCCTCACCAGTAACAATTCCAGGTCTTGAACGCATTTTTAACTTTGGTTCTAGACCTGTTTGAACAGGAGGGTCTGAAGCGGGCTCCCAGAATGTGAAACTTCTGGCCCAGGCACAAGAGTGTTTTCCTCAATGGATTGAGATGTGGAAACTCACCGCCGTGATGAAGCAGCTTTGACCTTAGTGACTTCTGTTTTTCTTTTACGTGTTTTAGGTGGTGACGCAGCGACAACCACCATTTCTTCTATATTGGTCACCCACTCAATAAAGGCCAGGAGCTCCGGTGAGAGAAGTTGGTCTTTATTTTTATCAATAAAAAAATCCGCCTTCTCCTATAGAATCTCAACAAACAATTTTGCACTCTCCTCTCGAGTAGTAACCCTACCAGTGAACGAGTCGATGACTCTTCCCCAACCATAGGGAATGCCCACAGATAACTTCATAAAAAAATCGATCTTTCCAATCTTTTACATACTCATGGATCAGTTCGGAAATACTTATTACCCTCGGAGACAACGAAATCAAATCACCACTTGGACAAATCGAAATATGACCTTGATGACAATGGAGTTAAGTTCCAACCCACAAAGGCGAAAAAAGATACAAATATTGCAAAGATATCTTACAGCGTTTTCCTGAAATCTGGCAATAAGAACGCCAAACTCCTTAAACATCTAAAGCAGCTCACGCACAATGGGAATGCGAAGGCCATTCCTAAGGTGAATCTCATATATGGTGATGGAATCAGTAGGGGGAGCACAAGCCCTGTCATTTCTCACTAGGCACCACAAATGAAACCTCCCTAGGAATGTTGAACTGGGAGTACAGCTTCTCGATGTCATTTCCGATGAGAATCGATCGAATATCAGCGGCGTGAACAGCCATGGAGTGATACTCAGCGGAAAGGTGAAATAACCGGAAAACAAAAAGGTTCAAGAGAGAGTTAGGGTTTGAAAATTGAAGAAGGTAAAAAATGACCCGAAATAGCGCCGAATTTATAGTGGATTTTTTGCGTTTGAAAAGGCGCCACTCTCAAATTGAAAGGACACATAGTTTCGAGGAGTGACATGATTGCAAATCACTTGAAAAGTCGTACCCATTAATGATGTGGGGAACAGCACCCAAGGTAAATCTCGAAAAACAAGCAAGTTGCTCACTGCTAACAGAACAATTCCAGAGACCTTATCTTTTCGAAGATCCTTTTTCTCTCCGGAGATCTTTTTCTCTCCGAAAACCTTTTCTTCGGAGACCTTTTTCTCTCCAAAAATCGTATCTCTTCGGAGACCTTTTTTTTCTCCAGAAGCTTTATTCACTCAGAAGACCTTTGTCACTCCAGAGACATTTTTTTCTCAAGATATCATGTCTTTCCAGAGACTTTTTTTCTCCGTAGACCTTTTTCTCTCCGAAGACCTTCTTTCTCTCCGAAAACTTTGTTCACTCTGGAGACCTTTGTTACTCCGGAGAACTTTTTTCTTTCCAGAGATCATGTCTCTTCGGAGACCTTTTATCTCTCTGAAAATCATGTCTTTCCGGAGACCTTTTTTCTTTAGAGACCTTTTTCTCTCTGGAAATCATGCCTCTCCAAATACATTTTCTCTCTGAAGACCTTTCTCTCCGGAAGCTTTGTTTACTCCAGAGACCTTTGTCACTCCGGAGACCTTTTTCTTTCCGAAGATCATGTCTCTCCAGAGACTTTTTCTTTCCGGAGACTTTTTTCTCTCCGAAAATCGTGTCTCTCCGGTGACCTTTTCTGTTCGAAGACCTTCTTTCTCTCCGGAAGCTTTGTTCACTCCGGAGACCTTTGTCACCCCGGAGACTTTTTTCTCACCGGAGATATTTTTCTCTCAAGAAATCATATCTCTCCGGATACCTTTTCTCTTCGGAGACCCTTGTTCTCTTTGGAGACCTTTTTCTCTCCGGAGACCTTATCACTCCGAAGATCTTTTTCTCTCCGGAGATCATGTCTCTTCGGAGACCTTTTTCTCTCCGGAGACCTTTTCTCTCCGGAGGCTTTGTTCACTCCAAAGCTCGTGTTTCTTCGGAGACCTTGTTCACTCCGAAGACCTTGTCTCTCCGAAGACTTTGTTCACTCCGGATGTCTTATTTACTCCAAAGCTCGTGTTTCTTCGGAGACCTTGTTATTAACTCCTCTCAAAAGACTTTATTCACTCCTGGAGATTTATCACTCCGATCCTCGTTTTTTCCTCTCACCTTGTTAACTCCGGACTTATCACTGGATTTTTCCTCACTCCGGAGTTTGATCAGTTTGATCACTCCCGCTCAGTCCCGTCTCTAATTGACTTTGAGAAAATCAAACACAAGATGATTATGCTAAGAAAACAACAGAGAGCAAATGGAAAAAGAGTACACCATCAATGAACATACCAGAGGTTTAAAATTATCAACCTTTTGCATGGGGAGCTAATAATGAGTACAGCTACAATTGGGCCTACAAGAAGAAAGGCCGCTAAGGCCATGATACAAAATGGGCTGGACAAATCGAGACCCACAAATGCAGGCCCAACAAAATTCCATCCAGTGAACTGTTGGGTCATACGCATGATCTTATGTCCGGAGACTATAACTACTTTAGTTTAACTCTAAATCATAACTGTTTCAGTTGATTTTATCTAACATGACATCACAAGTCATGAAAAAACGAACGGATTAAGAATTAAAAGGTTTGGACATCATATAAAAAGAAAGAGTGTCCAGAAAAAGAAAAAAGGCCGAAGAAAGAGGGAACCAGACCATTAAAGTGAAAATCCCACAACCAGGACTAGGGCATGGATATAAGCTGGACTAAAACACTTAGACCAGGGGAGGATGAACTCTTATTTTCTCCTTCTGAAAATTTTTTCTCTGTTTTTTGGAGGAGAACTTACTTGATGGTTGGAGTGTCTTTCAAGGAGTAAGCCTCGATTGTATTTTTGTTCTTAATTTAGTTGTGGTACGCAAGTTTTGGATTGTCAAAGATGAAGTAAAAATCCTACTTACAAAGATGGGCGTAATCGATACTCGTTACGAATCTAGATCCCTGATACGTATCATATACAAACGTTATATTACTCAATAGTATCCAAAACACTGTTGATTAAAACGAGTTTGGATTAGAAATCGGACCGAAAGTTTTAACCATGCCCATTTATAAACCAAATATAGTATGTTTGACCGATTGCTGAATATTTTTTATTTTTAATATATTTATTAAAAAATTTATATTCACATTAAAGAAAACTCATAAACATACAATATTTTAATATAGGATAAAATATTATATAATTATATATTTTAATGAATAATCTTTACATAATATCTTATTAATTATACAGAAATAAAATATATTAAAATGGTTTTCTAAGCTTGATATTTAAAACAAAAATATATACTTATAAAAAAATTATAATCCATGATGGGTCGGGCTAACCACTTTCACTTGTGACTGTGCCCGACCCAAAAAATTAATCGGGCGTAAGTTTGTGATCATATCCGTTTATAATATTTTTATATCTTGATCGAATCATATAAAATATTATATTAAAGCCCAAAAAATATTGTGAACTCTAACATGACCTGCTAACACAAAATCTCAATTTTCATTTATTCTTTCTTTTGAAAAGCGTGTAATTTGCTCGTGCTCATTTGAATTTCATAGGTAATTAATGAGAATTTTACAATACATCAGCCTTTTAATTATTGATCTTTTTTCTGACTATAAATTTTATATATTATTTAGAATTTATTTAGATTTTAAAAAGTTGAAAAATAAAATAAAATAAGATAACATATTTTTATATTTAGATTGCATTAAAAATTACAATAAAAAATAATAATAACAATGTACCAAATTATTTATATTTATAAAAAATAATTTTTTTTTATTTTTATTTTTTTCTAGTTTTATTTTCTTTGACTTATAAATTTTATATATTATTTAGAATTTATTTAAATTTTAAAAAGTTGAAAAATAAAATAAAATAAGATAACATATTTTTATATTTAGATTGCATTAAAAATTACAATAAAAATAATAATAAATAATGTACCAAATTATTTATATTTATAAAAATAATTTTTATTTTATTTTTCCAACCCATATAAATGTTTCTTTCTGAGCCGCAGGCGCAAGTGGTTTTCCTCCCATTCAAGAGGAGGTTTTCATCATCAAAACATCCGGCCTCGATCCTCTTTTTTCTAGTTTTATTTTCTTTAAACCTTTCCAGATCCAAAATTAACCCCCAGGACATGTTTAAATTTAAGAAAATTTTTTTAAAAAAATAAGAAAAATTTAAAGAAAATTATTTTTTATGTTTAGAATCTATAAAAAAAATGAAACTAAAAAATATATCTATAAATATCCATATCTGAAAAAATAATTTATTCTTTTTTTAATTTTTATTTTTTCTGTTTAATTTATCTATTTCAAATTTTCTTAGACCTTAATGATTTCCTTCTCGCTTTGAAAGGCACCAATACGAGAAGAAGCGATTTTTTTAAAAAAAAAAAAAAACCGACAGTCCAATAAATAAATCTCTTACATCGTAAAATCTGAAGAAAATAAAGAAAATAAAAAATATATATATAATATTAACTTTATTCTCAAAGAGTCCATTTTCATAATTTAAATACAGTAACTTTAATTCATAATGATGCAGGCATCAAGATTATTATAACTAGAACTGGCAAAAGAAGAGTTCAGTTCTGGGATTGAAGATCAATTTCTGTAATTCAAAGAAGAAAACATATCCAATTCATTTGATTTACATGGAGATAACTCAATTTCAGGCCATCCAAACGTTAAACAAAAAGCAATGCCTTGTAATTTCAACTGGGGGGCATACATCCAAGATCCTAGAGCTCAGATTGGAGAACTATTTGCTTGAGAATCGGTAGATCATGTTCGACCTAGCTGTTGCAACGGCTGCCGTCCGATCCAAATACCGAATCATCGTGGTAGCATCCACCCGCGCTCTTATATTCATCTCGATTTGGAGCAAGAAAGAAATTATCTTTGCTTGTTTCTTCGGGATTCAATCTGAATCGACGAAAAACTACAGCAGAAGAAAAAATCAAGATGTTAATCCCAAATGAACCAAAATCTTACGAGTGATACTGCTATAGCACTTTCCATATTATGTGGTGATGCAGAGGAGAACGGAATAATAATGGATGAAATTATCAGTATTAATAACAGTCATTGACATATAATACCAGACATATCAGATAATATATATCGGTATTGAATAATCGAAAAAATTTTTTTTTTTTTTTTGCAAATCGTAAACTGACAAGATCATATTGGCCAAATATCAGCTGATATGTCATAACATTTTTGAGGTATTCAGAAGCTTGATGTTAATATATATAAGTCAATATATGTATCTATTATATACGGAGGAAGGGGAAGAAGAAGAAAAAGGGGAGAGAAATAGCAGAGAAGAGGGAGGTGAAGAAAAGAGACGCAACTCCAGCCAATTGTCAGTACCATAATTTCCTTCATCAATAATCAGTAATGATTACATGGGTGTCTGATAAAATGGTAGAGTTATTGCTATGTAATCTAATAGTCATGAGTTTAAATCATGTAAATGGCGTCTTATATGATAAAAAATAAAGCTGCATATAATAGACTCTAAAGTTATCTAACACTTCCCCAGGATCTGCACATATCAGGAGATTCATATGCCGGAGCAACATTCCTTTCTTTTCTTTGGTTACACAGGTCTTTAAAAGAAATATAAGAAAACTCTAATAATAAAATAAGAAAACTCTAATAATTAAAGATGAGACACCTCAACCACCAAAACATCAACAGCAACCTCAATCTCAACATCCAACCACCAAAATTTTCCAAGCACCCACTAAATAAAAGTAATGATGTTAAATTTTTGAATTTTTCTGCCAATAATTACCGGGCCAACTATGTCCACAGCATAAATGAAAATATCGGTATTAGTATCGATATTGATATTGATTGATACGTATCAAATGCAAAATTTTTTAACGAATAGGAATATGAGGGCGGGCAAAATCAGTTGAGAAGTTGAAAAATATCGGTGCATAGACATTTCTGAATAGAGACTAACATATTGCCAATACTATGACATAGTGTATTATTGATAAAGATCTATACCAGGAGGCCCGATACTATATATAACAGCCGATAATTTGCATATTGATACTGATATTTTTATCTATGATCAGAGAATTAGTTCACCCAGATGATTTTCCAATATACTTTGACACATGAGGATATTAAGATCAAGCAGAGCAGTGTGTCATGGGAAGAATTAATTTACAGATTGAAAATGCTGCTCCGAACTGAAATCACTTTGGTGCATTCAAATTTATTTACCTCAAAATCCAACAAAGACTCATAAGTTTTCTTCTCTCTAGAGTCGAAGATTGTTAACCCCGGGATTTTCTGAACACCAAGTTTATCCGCAATTAGGTTCTGCAACAGCAAAGCCAGAATGGTTGTCATCTAAAGAGAACTACTGAAGCCCACGGGCATTCATTGAGAACAACACATTTTGCATCTGCTGAATAAAATATATATCACCGTAAGGTAATATATTGGCTAATTTATCAAATATTTTTCGATTTATCGAATGATATTTGCCCTCGAGTTCTAGTTTGTAAAAATCTATATATTTGATACATCTGTTATTGACACATACAACCAGCTACAAATACGATCAATAATGATACAGATGATGGTATTTTCATCCATAATTACATCACAATTGATATGCTCAACAGGAAAGCAGGCTACCCATTTCAATTTAATCACACGGTGCTTTAAACATCACATAGTGATTATAGAGGAAAATATCAATCAATATGTATCAGTATTGAGCTCCGGATACAGATATTTTTCAATACAATAATAATATCACAATATGTTAATGTATTTGCGATATATCACCATATATTGTTCAATATTTTCCTATCAACTTATAATTCTCAAACTTTTTTTTTTCTTCCTACATATTCGATACCAATACGTATTGTATGATATACCTGATACCAATATAGCTATAACTGATACTAATATTAACACTATGCCAATATTTTCATCCATGGGTTATACATTTTTACAAAAGGATTTAAACAATCCAGTAAGTGGAATAGTGACTGGTTGCAATGGATCTGCACTGCAGTTATGCAAGTGACAAGGTAAAAATGGGAAAATTTTATGAACTGCTAATAATTAATCATTACGAAATGCTCTGCTTGCCGAGAACCACAGCATTATCTAATTGTACGCACTAACATTAAGACCAGAGAGACCAAAAATACAAAAAATTCTTCATGCTTTTTCTTCGTAACTGATAAATACGTTGCACATTTATTAATCTCAGTTACATTTGAAAGTGTTCTTACCAGATGGAAATCAATTGAACTAGATGCCTCAAGGGGAGGTAAAACCTGACAAGCAAATTAAAATTAATAAATTAGATACCGAAAACATGATGCTTATAATCTTGATTGAAATGCAAATGTGTGTAGTCATAAATAGTCTTGGTTACAAGCTTCATGCACCATTTCAGGTGCTTAGGAAATGACAATTTCTAAGGAGCCAATGCTAAGGAAAAATAACAGAGATCATATGCGGCAGCCTCTCAAGTGATGGCACAATTGATGTATATATCGGTATCAATCATGTCCATATTAATATCAAATATAGCTGATAATATATATTGGTATTATATCTATTAGAAGAAAAAAATTCGGAGAAACATAAGATTGTGGCCTAATATATTGGTATCGTATTGGGGGTCCAATACAAATATATATCAGTCAATATTTTTATCCATATATGGTGCAAATTTTTTAACATGAATTATAAGTCTTTAATTATTGTCAATAGGCAATAGAAGGCCCAGCAACACCTAATATCCAACCAAGAAATACATGCTCAAGCAACGTAGAATCTCAATGAACATAACATCAGATGTTCAGATTATAAGAATTCAAGCCTTAATATGTATGTGGCCAGTTACAAACCTTAATATAATGTTATGAATTTCATTATCATTGTGAATGTTGAATATCATACAAAGATTCTAAAATGAACTGAGAAATGCCTTACCATTTTATGAAGGCCATTAATCATGACAGCCTTCTCCTCGTTGGTACCTGTTCCGGACAGCTCAACTTCAAATGGTCCAAGTGTCCTATCGGTCTGGTTCGTGAGACTTAATTGCACCTTCGGAAAAATGGTTGCACATTAGCAGGCAAGCCATCTCAAATTAGCACTGAATAGTAATCTAGTATTGTCCAACATAACTCCAGGAAGGTATATATCAGTACTATAAATGTAAATATCAGCTGATATATATCAATATCGAATCCCCCAAAAATGATATTTTCTAATGCAGTGAACAATATTACAATATGATTCCATATTACCGATATATTACGATATATTGCCGATACGGCATGACGGTCTACGATTCTCAGAAAAAAAATTTTCGTCTTAATATTTTGATACTAATATATATTGTCCAATATATACAATACCAATATAACTACGACTAATATTGATATCAATACAGATACCGATATTTTTACCTATGATCATCATTTAAGAAAACAATTTAGAAATATTGCTTTTCTCAATATGCCCAATTGTTAAAGACAATTGCTTCACTAAAGGCTATTATTTAGTCTATCAACATATGTGAGCATTGAAGAAAATTTCTTCTCCAAGAGATATGTTTTAGCCCCGTCACTAGCAGTCAGTGGGACCCACCTTAGTGGATGTGGGTCAGTTAACCCAACTCAAAAAATTTATTTTAATAAAAGAAAAATTAAATATTGATATATTGATAATTGAACTAAAATTTTAATAATTACTGAATATTGCTAATTGACCCCCCTAGTGCTGACCATGGACATGCACATTTGTGATCGTGAGTCTTAGAAAACCACTCCTGATGATGGGATCATTAGGATGGTGGTTGTCCAGGTTATTGGCGAGTCATTGTCAAGGGAACCAGAAATTAGCTAAGTACCAATATAGTTGGATAGTCAGTCCGTCCTTTGCTTGCCTCTTTTGATCTACCTTTACCGGCTTCCTCCTACTATAACAATACTCTAACCCTTTCAATTCTCTAGTACCTCAATCGCCTAGTCACCTAGCTCATAGCTAAAGTCCATGAATTTACTCAACTGATTGTTGTCCGGTCCCTAGAACGGATGACTAATAACTCGGACATTAACAATCCAATCATCCTAATCTTAACCTAGAGCAGGTGGGCTTGGGTTAGTTTGAATTTCAGCTGGACCCAACAGTTTCTAGTCCAGGTACCTCATTTTACATTATGACTTGCACAATGGACCTGTCTAAACTCGTATCTGAAGTGAAATAGTACTTGCATCTTTACACTCCAAAACAAAAGAAAGAACGAAAAAAATTAAGGAAAAAGGCATTTCTACATCACAATAAATAGCATAAGATATTTCTTGATACCGCAATAATATCATAATATGTTGTCATCTCGGTGATATAATGCGATACATTAGCCAATACAATCCTATCAACTTAAAATTTAAAAAAAAAAAATTCTACTGATATATCTAATACCAATATGATCGCAACTGATACTAATACCAATACTGATATTTTTATCTACAGAATAGATAGTATGGAATGAAATAGATTCTTTCATTCAGCAGTAGAAGTACTAAATGACAATGATCCGACATGGATGCGACGGTAATTAGTGAAAGTCAGTTACCACAAACGGGATTTGCACGCTGATGACAGAAGGCATCTTTACAACCTGCAAGTCAATCTCTTTCCACGGGATGGGCTGCAGAACAAGTCCAATTAGATGGAGGAAAGGAAAGGGGAATGAAAACTGATACATTAGAGTGTTGTATGGTCCTTCCAATGGAGAAGCTTCTACATCATCCAATAGCTATGACTGTACATTAGGTGGATAAATAATAAAGATTACATCAAATGATATAAATAATTATTCAATATCCATCATTCAACTATCAAACTTTTAATCACGATTATTGGGTAGATATAGAAACTTTCCCATTAAGATGACTATAAAATATCTCGGGTAGATATATGTTAGAACATGATAACAAAAAACAAAAACGTATTGACCAGTGCCAGAAAAAAAAAAAGAACAAAAAAATTAAAAAAACAAGCTATACAAAATCAAGAACAGCCTCCACCACCATAAAGGGCTTCCACGTAAAATATAGCACCGGTGAAGAGTCACCCAGTCCAACTGACCTTGTATAATCGTTTTAATTAAATAAATCAGCAGAATTTTGCTTGCATTACTGCCCTGAAACATCAGCTCATTTCATAAAGAAGATTCTACACATGGTTAAGAGATGCACCATCAAACTTTAGAAAAAGATAATTGAACAAAAAATAATAAAAGAAACTATAAAATAAAACAATAAGTTCTGTTGTAGGCAACAGAGTTCATCCATAGAAGTATGTACTTACTAAGAAATTGACGAAAAACATTTATGGAAGAGATGAGAGAACTTGGCATGGTTTTATAGAGATGGCTTAGGATACCCAGGGAAATATCATGGTCACTTTAGATAAAGAAGAATTTAGTATGCATTGGGAAACTAAGAAACAACACGTCAAAAGTAAATGCAACTGAAATGACACAGCTAAAATACAAAATTATCTATTTTTGAAACAAAAATTAAGCAGTAGATCTTTTAGCCAATTATTGCCGTGGAAGGAAAATTGGACTGTTATAGGATGAAAACTAGCGTAGCCCTAACATCTAAACCAAGAAATAAACACTTCCAAAGAAAATTAAAAGTATTATGCAAGATAGGATCAACGATAAGGGAAGGTCATTGAAGATGATTTCAAAGCAAATAGCAAATGCTGTGAAGCATATTGTATATCAAAGGAATGAAGCTAACTCACTTGCACATCCACCAAAAGAGAAGAAAAAACACTAGCATTGTAGATAAGATAGTCAACTAGATAGAAGTGGGATGTGGATAAGGAAGGGATAGACCACTAGAGCTCGAAAGAATTCGATGAATGTGATGAGAGTGATCTGGCCCTATTATTGATGCAAATATCGGCCAATAAGTATTGGTATTGGAGCCTTTCGATATTAATATTTCCTGATACCATAATAATAATACAATATTTTCAGTATCAGCAATATATCGGCTGATAGAACTAACATATCGGCTGGCACGACTCTAACAGCTTATGATTTTCATAAATTCTTTTCCTTTCGATATATTTGATACTGATATATTTTATTTGTTATATGTAATACTGATATGGCCGCAACCAATACCGAAACTAATACCGATATTTTAATCCTTCGGCCCTATGGTTCCCGGACTACAAAAAATGGCAGAAGATCATTCGCATAGTCTACCACAATAATCTAGAGTTAAGGGCCTTCATGTAGTGGAGTGTCTCCACATTACTCGGAAATACATTTCTTGACACAATAAAAACTCAAAGCTTATCTTGCCATCGAACACAAATATCACATGGCGATGGCAATAGGTAACATAATCAAAGTAGGGAGAATAAAAAGATGACAAAAGATATGTTGTATATTTTTTACTCTAAAAGGCCCAATGATTTTCTCCAAATTCCTTATTTACTTACGCTGCCAAGTATCTGCTGTGTCTGCAAGCGACCAGGCTCACCCAAATTTGTTCGCCACGTTATTTGAAGTTTCCCGAGGATGTTGCTTCCCTCTACCTTTGCTTGACCAGTACCAAGTGTTGACAATTTCAACTGATACAGGAAGTTATGAATTCCACCTCCAGATCTAACCAGAATTGGTGGCCTAAACATGTTCCTGTTATACAAGAAGCAGTTAATTAACGACCGTCGCTGGTGGACCAGATCAAAATTGGGCCATCTAATTGATACAGGCCATTTGACCTAAAATTTTATAGATTTTGGTCAAAATGTATCAAAATTATGGATGAATAGGGTCAAAAACTAGGCTCAATTAATTTTTTGTGGCCAGATACGGCCATGGGCAAAAGTGATCAGTTTAGCCAAGCTTGGACTACATTATTAATTTATTAATAAATATATTTTATTTTAAATAAACACCAGGTTAAATATTCATTTCAATATATTACATTTTTGTGCTATCAATAATTTTTTATATAAAGATTCGTCACTTAAATATTCACTAAGGCAACATTTTAATCTAAATATTATAAAATTTGAAATATCTTATACATTTAGGTACTTTTATGTCAATGTAAAAATCTAAATAAAAAAATCAAAAATAAAAAAGCCCACGGACCAGCCCAATTTAGATTATAGACAAGCATGGTTATGATATTTGGCCCAGATGACTAGTCATGTCTGCCCAACCTACATTAATTATTTAGAAAACAAACTATAAGGATCGAATTTCTAAATTATGTCAATCATAATTAATTAAACTAATATAATCGAAATTAAGGTAAAATAATGATTAATTAAACAAGTAATGGGAATTGGTAAGGGCTCAATGTTTTCTAACACCAATCTACATCCAGAGTAATATTAATTAAGGACGAATCGGCAAATGTGTCTGACACAGCCTTCCGGATTAAGGTATAGCCGTTATAAGTTCAGTGATACATTTTGGGTTAGCGATTTCGTCAATATCTTTTGTGGATCTTTCAATCTTTCCGGCCGTATTTGGGTCAATTCTATGATGGCTTCATGGGAGATGTCTTTGATACTTTATGGGAGATATTGGATAGAATAAAGAGCTTCCCTATGTGATTGCTCTCAAGAGAATCGGGAATAGAATTGCTATGTCTCCAAGTGCAATCTGTATTTTTGAGGGAAATGAATTTGGGTGATAAGCCATATTTGATGGGCGCTTCATGTTTGAGAGAGTTGCCAAACTTTTAGGTAATGAGTCATGAACAGATTTTAATGTTCGAGCAAGTGAGATGCTTCGCTTTGGGAAAGAAATTATATTCTGAATATTGAGGTTTTGAAATTATAAAATAAGAAGCCTCCATGGATTTTATTTCAGCGGGCTGCTTGAAATGGTGAGGATTATGACACCATTTGGGTAATTGTGGATTGGTTGAAGGGGTCGGCGCATTTCTTGCTAATTCAGATGATGAATTTAGATGGATAAAGTTGGCTCGTCGGTGTGCTAACAAGATGATAAGATTACAAAGTATTCCGGTTTTGAGGTTTTGCTTGTGATCTAAGGTTTGTGCCCAATTTTGAGACTAATTCACATAAAAAATTGGACACCAAATTAAAATTTAATATGGCATTAGATTCACAAATAAATGATCGATCAAAGTGGTGAAGCAAAAACATATGGCCCATAGCCCTAGGTTATAAGATTTGATTTGGGATTTGAAGTAAGGAATCTCATTTGAAATCCGATTTGAGAACATCAATTTTGGAATATGAGAGGCAATTGGGATGATTAATTGCCGCTCGCCGAGTTTGCTTGCAATAATAGCTATCAATTGAGCAGCGGGATGACCCCCTTTGAGGCTTTATCCGGACAGAGATGTAGGTCTTCTGTTAATTGGAAATAGATAGGCTAATTGACGTTCATCGTCGTCAGAAAAGTTATGCTGTTAAAAGAGATTAGATTTGAGATGATATGGGCAACCATATGTCTCTAAGGGTGTCTCTAAGGAAAAGAATTTCAAATTTTGGGAGCAAAGAATAGATTGAGGTCAAGGATCATTAGGCCATTTGAGGTTTTCGATGGGTTGAAGAGATAACTTATAGATTGGTTTTGCCCTGAGTTGGAGGATCGTTATGATGTGTTATATGTATATATGTTGAGGGAATATGCGGGTGATCTTTTGTTTGTGCTCGGGTTCAAGCCGTCGTAGATCGACGAGAATTTGCTTTACGTTGAGAATCAGTTCAGATTCTTGGGGATCTAATTTTAAGAAATAAGACGATCCCTTTTGCCGTAATGTTTTCGGGAAATCTTTCGGTTGAGGAATTGTCACGGGAGAGCAAGGAGAAGTCCAGAAGAATCTCCCTATTTGTTTGAGGATGGAGGTAAAGATTGAAGTGCGTAAATTTCGAGGGCGTAATTTTTATAAGGAGGGAAAAATTGTAAGGATTGAGTTTCTAAATTATATTAATTATGATTAATTAAACTAATATAATCGGGATTGAGATTAAAGGATGTGAAAAATTAAATCAAATAGTTAAATTTGGACCTGTATAACTCGTGCACCAAATGCAGGCCTGAGGAATGCCCAATATGCGAAAAACAGAACCTATGCACCTGAAGCACGCTCAAACGACGTTCGAGCCCAAATTCTAGAAAGTTCCCACCCGAGAGACACTTAAGGCATGCTTGAGTGCGAATTCTAGAAGGGTCACACCCAAGCAGCGCTCGAATGGCGCTAGAGCCCCGAATGCCGAACAGCAACGCTTGATACATGCTCGAACCACAATGCTCGATGGCTGGGTGAGTATAAAAATGCCCGAGGGATAAGATTTCAATCATTTTGGAGGTGCCAGGCAAATAAGAGAGAAAATCGGGAGAAGAGAGAGAAGGCATTTGGTAGCTCAAGTTATGACAATCAAAGTAACGATTTAGGTAAATTAGGTCGAGGCAAGTGCACTCTAAACTCCCTCTTTCATTTGTTATTATTTATTGCCATTTTCTCCAAATATTCTTGTTCTAATATTCGTCTAGGCTGAGATTTCAAAGTAAGGATATGTAAATCTTGCATGCATGTTGATTTTCTATAATTTTTTGGAGGAATTTCTCAAAACTCATATTTAAATATTTGTATCATGTTATATGTGTTATTTAGAATCTGAACCATTTTCATGTCTAAAATATGATATTTTACCTCTGTATGTTTGGACTTTGAAGTTGTTGATTTTAAATTATTACATGTTTAATTATATATTGTACATGTTTAATTATATACTACATATTTGTTGAATTTGTATTAATTTCCTAAATTTCTTGTTGCATGAATTGTGTTAAATTCCATACTTTAAGAATTGCCATGATAAAGAAAAAAATAAGTTATCATGAAAAAAAAAAACTCTACAATTATATTAAAAAATGATGAACCGTTCACCATAAGGGAGAGAACTAAAAATTATGAAATAAAGTGTAGAGTTTTCCTGAGTTAAAGATTAGACCAAGGTTATAATTCAACGGGTAATATATTATAGTAAAAAATCGATACTTGAACCCAAAGAGCCATGGACTAAGAATTTGACCCCATCTATAGGATTATATGTAGATAACCCACCTTTGGATCTTGAATATGAACGTATGACCTTTGATTATATGGAAACATAAATAATCTAGGCTTCAATTAACCGCTTGTTTAGCGGTAAGGCCTACTAGCCCTGATTTCTAAAGAAAATAAGTTTTAAATATGTTTTGATGGCAAGACTAAAAAGGAACAAGATAAAAATCAAAAATTACATCATATAAGTTTTTTTGCACAAGTTCATGTCATTGCATCTGTTCATGATAGATTTAAGCATGTTTTGATGACTAAGACTAAGAAAGAATAAAATAAGAAATCTGAAAATGCATCACGAAGTTCTCCTGCTCATGTTTCATGCTATTGCATCCTATTATGATTCATATTTCTTCTGATATATTTTTAAATAGAAAGTATGTATGTTCTTTGATATATATTGTGTCTTGTTGAACATTTGGCTCACTTTCTTACTATTTTACTAATCCCCTCAGATAAGTCGCACGGGTCTTTGCTAGGTGTTCAGGATTGACGGATCAAGCTGATAAGAGGAGTTTAGAGTAATGAATTGATGATAATTATTATCGTTTAATGATTCCAGATAATTTTAAATTGTATTATGTTAAGGTTGGTCGGCATTTGGATGACGGGTAATGGGTCCAATGTTGTATTTTATTTGATTAGACAGCTTTGAATGATATTAGCTTATGTTTCGATTATTCAAATGGGTTTAGAAGGTGTTGAATGATGAAATTTGATTTATTTTAGGTGATGTTTAAGTGTGGATAGCAGGTTGTATACATTTGAGATCCGTTGTGGGCTTATATTATAATTTAGGTATCGTATGTCCATAATTTGATGTCAGTTTGATTATGGTGATGATTTTAGTTTTGTTCAGTCATGTTTATGGATGTTTAATTGTTTCAGCAGATGATTATATGTTGATTATTATATTATACAAGTATCATTCCTTATTTAAGGTTCAACGTCATGCTGTTTGAATCGGTGTCGGAACCACACAATGACGTAGCACGTATTTGGATCCTGTGAATAATGGTATGTAATTCTATTTGTGGTCGATCGTAGTATCAACGTGGAATACACATCCAAATGTTATTTAACGATTAATTGATTAATTAATATTGATTTAGTCTTAATGTTATGATCAGAATTTGGGATATGACACCAAACAGAGTTAGTTCGGTAAAATCCTGTGTTCATTGTCAAGCATTGCTTCCATCCTATTAATCTAGAAATTCTTCTCAGATATAAAGAAATTCTATTGAGTAGGTTGTTATATTGATTATTTGAAGACCGGACAGAGTTAGTTCAGTAAGATCTTATGCCCACTATCAAGCACTATGGATATTGCATTGTTTTGGATTTTGTTTTCAGGTCATACTTGGTATTTCAGTTACTTCAATTCTGTTCATTTAAGGGGAAAAAAAAATTATTTAGGTTTATTTATTATTTAATTTATTTTCTGTTTGTACCGGGGTTGTGACATGACTGAACTTAGCATTCCAAAAAAAATTCATCTAAACCCGGTTTTGATAAGGTTTATGATGGACTATAATGAACACATACTATTCCTCTAACTAGAAACTTATAAACAGTCATTTCACACCACCTGATAGAGTTGTTTTGTGAATGGTGAACGCCAGCTTTTAGTACGGTTGAACTCCAATGCTGAGCAGGTTGAAACTCAACTTGATCCATAAAAAGGTCTGATTTTGTATGATTCTCGATGCATGCCTCTAAAAAGCTTGTATCCTGAGAAAGAAGATGAAAAGTTTTTATTGAATTTCCTTTTTCCAGGGCAGGGAGGAGGGGTTAGGGAAATTGCCTTTTCCCATGAATAGGTGTAGAATATATATCTACAATTACTCCCCATCACCTTTGGGAAGCTATACTCATCTAAGGATTAGTCTTTCATCTATATAGCCCACGTATGTAAATATCGATTGATATGTATTTATATTAGTGGCCTCAATACCGATATTTTCCATATCGTAACATTATAATATATTTTTGTATTGATAATTTAATGGCCAGACATCTCTGTCAACTTACAATTTTTAAAAATATTTTTTTATTATTATATTCAATATTAAAACATATGGTTTGATATATCTAATACTAATATAACCGTAATCAATACTAATATTTTTATCCATAAAGTAACTAAAACAACAATCTGAATGAGGAAGAGGAAAAGGAGAAGGGGGCATAGGCACCACTTCGTATGGCATACACACACATACCATCTCATGAATAGTATTCCTGAATTTCGATGAAAAGACAATGCTGGTAATTTCCTGTGGATCTGAACTTAGTTTAATATTAGTATGTTTATATTAACCACTGCTGATGTTTCACATTAGTATGTTTATATTAATTGCTGCTAATGTAGATATCAACCAATATGTATCAGTATTAGGCCCCCGATACGGACATTTTTTGATACCGCGACAATATATTAACACGTAACTTTCTAGTACCGATATAAGTACAACCAATACCAATATTTTCATCCATGTTAACTGCTAAAAAGGGGTGTGCCTTGGCGTAACAATAAGACTATTCCATGGTGATATGAAGGTCACAAGTTAAAACCACATAAATAATGTTTGGAATTCATTAGCATAGTCACATACATCTGATGCTAGCAAACCCTATAATGTGAAAGTCTTGAGCACCGGCTGTCCTTTCTCATTAACCGCTAAAGCTATCTTCTCTTGCCAGGTTTATTTTTCTTCAAAGTATTAAAATTTCAGCACTAGGTGCTCTTTCGTGTCTTACTATTTCAGACTTAAATTTTTGACATTCATTATTCTCTCTCAATTTTAAAGGTTTCAGTACAAAAAGAACACCTCAGACTTTTTAACACCTTAAAATTTTAAACAAAATTTCAAAGGCTAAATAACTTTAGATGATGTAACTATAATACTTCAAAATCTAACTTGACAGATATAAATACTAATAGCATGTATTTACCAATCTGAGGAGAAATTTTTGGATGTACTATCATCAAACATAATCAATAGCCACCTACCTTGACCACACGGACCTGCAACAAAAAATTGAACATCAAATGTATGAGTGGACATTAACTTCTAACCAAAACCTCAAATGGATAGGGTATTAATTGCCTTCGCAATCATGGATAAAAATATCAACCGATATCCGGTATATTAACTAACATATATCAACATTGAGACCTTAGAAATCGATATTTCTCAATACCATGATAAAATAGCAATATATTGCCATATTAGTGGTATATCAGCTGAAATATCTGATATTTTGCTAATTTATCAGCCAATATTTACCTATAAATTTATAATTTTTAAAAATTTTCTTCCAATATATCCAATATTGATATGTATTATTCAATATGTCCAATAATGATATTTTCATCTATGATAGTTCAAGTTGTAGGCTTGATGCATAAACATTATGCAGAAGAATGTTACTCGAAGGAGACAGGATCTTACCTTTGTCCTAACAGAAAGTGGATTTGCAACGATGAACTTGAAATACTGGGGCAGATATTTACGATCACTGCTGCCACCATCATTGTACAAAGCCGAGCAGACCAGTCTAAAAATCATGAGGGAAAGAAGCATGTCAATGTCAACAACAAAATGTGATCAAATACAACTAAGATTGCAACTTACGTATGTGCCCCTAGTTCCTTTATATCATGTTCAACAATGAAATCGTAACGGCCACCTGCACGTATGGACTCAACTGGTGACTTTGATGTATCTAGCAGCAATACCTTCTGTCTTTCTGTTTGAATTTCTGCCTGCAACAATCGACTGAGTTCAGACATTTCGTCTGTATTGTAAAAATACATTCAGCAGAAAAAATAGTTTACCACAATATTTTGCGGGAAGAGTCATATGAAAAATGAGGTCTATTAAGCACGGTAGTTTTTTTGTCGGTATGGTTAATAATTTTATAATTTTAACTGTTTAGCATAATAAATTTAAAATAAATACACTATTATTATTTTAGAAAAAAGCTAGATAAAATTCAACTAATTTCTTAGAGATAAGTGAGTCATAATTACAAATATATAAATTGGTAAAATTCAGCTAATTTTATAAAGATAAGTAAGTCACAATTACTAATATATAAATTTTATGAGATCAATTAAAAATACTACGTGAGGCCAATGAAAAATTTTAGTTCAATTATTATTATATCTTTTTTTCTTTCTCTTTTTTTGAGTGGGTTGACTGACCCCATACCCATTAAGGTGGATCTGCTATTGCTGCTAAGCCTTTCCAATAAATGAGGTCTGCTAACTGAACTCTTTGTATCTATTCAACTATGATGTTTTGACCATATCCTCTACTAAGTTCAAACATGCAAGACCATCCCCGATGATTCCTTTAAACTCTTTTTTGTTATTCCTCTGCCATTTTTTACAATGAGACTCCTCCAAACTCTCACATCAATTAAATGCGCTTTAGGTTGTCTCTGCCTTGAATGATCAAATCACCTAAAACATGTTACTTGCATTTTTTCCTCAATGGGTGCCCACTCCAGTTTGCTCTCGTATAACATGATTTCAATTCTATATGTTCTTGTATGATCATGCATCCATCTCAAAGCCTTTGCATCCACTGCAGAATTTTTTTTTACTTGGACTTTAATCGCCCAACACTCTTTCCCTGTACAACATGGCTGACCTCATAGCCATTTTGTACAAATATCCTTTCTCCAATCACACAGAACTCCTAAAGCATTTCTTCACTTTGTCTAGCCTGCTTTAATTCGATGAGTTATATCCTCATTGATCATCCCATCTTCCCAAACCATTGATTCAAGAAATTTTAAATATTTGTACTCTGGTAGGTTATTCCTACCTCTCCTCTATCACTTTTGTATTGTTACTAACCTTACAAAACGTATATTAACTCTTTGTTCTCCAATTCTAAAATATTTAGCTTGCAAAGTCTCTCTCTAAACCTCTAACTTACATTAATGTCCTCTCTCATATAGTCAACCCAGATATGTCTTCTGCAGAAAGCATGCAATAAGCTACATCAGCTTTAATGTGTTTTGTCTATTTATCAATAGCCAAGGCAAACAAATACAAGCTTAAAGTTGACCCTTGTGTAAACCAATAATTGCTTGAAAACCCTTTGCCTCCTTTGCCTATATCCCTAACAATTATTGCATATATATTTTATAGCTTGGATGCAAATAATGGAAACTCCTTTTTAAAATACAAATCTCCATAATACTTCTCTTTGGAATGTATCTTAGGCTATCCCTAATTCACAAGACCCCTTATGAAGGTCATTCTATATTTTCTTGAATTGCTCCATTAGGAGCCTTAGCAAATAGACAGCTTCCAAAGTAGACATATCTAAAGAAATCCAACTTGATTCTTCGATAAACTTGAATCTCACCTTGACCTCATTTAAATAACCCTTTTTCATAATTTTATCATTTAGCTCATCAACTTAATACCTCTATAGTTACTCTATATATGTTCTTGTATATAGGTACTACCAATGTGCTCTTTCTCTACTCATCCAATATCTTCTTGCTACTAAGTATTTTGTTAAACACTTCAGTCAACCACAAAAGTCTTTGCTCGCTACTACATTTCCAAGCCTCCACTAGGACATTATCTTGTTCAACAGCCTTCCTATCTTCAGAATCTTCAATATGTCTTCAACTTCTTCTTTTCCAATATGTCTATGATAATAGCATTCAGGTTTACCTTAGAGTCACTAAGCTCTCCAAACACAACAGTTTTCTCCTTACCTCCGTTAAGAAGGTTGTGAGAATAGCTTCTCCATTTCTCTTTTATATCCTCATCTGCAACAAGTGCTCATTCCCTATCATTCTTTATCCACTTCACTTGGCCTAAGTCCTTTGTTCTTGTATCTTTTTCAACTAGTCTAAAGACATTTTTGCATTTGTATAGTATTAAAGCCACTTATATAAGTCATAATATGCTTTAGACTTCACATCATTCAGTGGCTTTTGACTCTTTTTTAGAACATTCATACTTCTCATGTGTTTGATTGAATATGTAACCACAAAACTGCAAAGTTCTTCATGGGAGTCTAGTTCTGGTCAATCATGCCATCCCATCATTTCCATCCTTATACATTATCTCATAGTAATATCTCTCTACTTTTACATTTCTTGGTCCTCTCTGTGTTACTGCCAATTTTTTCTTTTGCATGGTAAACTCTATTTTGATTGCCATAAAATCTCTTTGGTGCCTCTTTGAACGCAATTAATCATAGCATTCCAAATCATGATCCTAACCACCTCAAATTTCCAAGTGCCTCTATTAAATACCTTCTCTCTAAAGAAACACTATATATTCTCTACCATTTAGTTCTTGATCTATTGTACTTCACCTTATTCCTCTTCTATTTCTTAAGATGCATTTCAAAATTGGCAAGTAATATTGTGTAGTCAAACTCGTAATTCTTAGGTCCCCTAACCCCGATGTACATCACAATGCGTACAGATGCAATCTTATTGCTTAGCCAGGTCTCAATTATAATATATTATGAAAAGTGACAGTTTCCTGCATAGTTCACACAAGACCATACGTACAAGACTGTGAACCCAGTGGTCAGCTTTCACCAGAATGGTTTTACAATTGTTCTAATACAAACCATCTCTTTTCATCATGATAAGATAGTCCATCTGAGTTTTGGATGAGCAATTCTCGTTTGTCATTGAATGTTTCTTCACCTTCTTGAAAAGTCTGTTACTAGAGTTCATGAGTCACAGCAAAAGCCAAAACATTAGTTCCTTCTTCATTTGTTTTCCCATAACAATAGCATCTACATATACTCATTTGCATCTTAGATCACCTTCTCCTGTTCTTCCAAGATTTTGCTTTCAATGGTCCATAAAGGCCTACTTAGGGCGCTTATATAGCAATATTATTTAAGATTTCTTCGCCTAATGCCGTCTTAATGTCATAATTATATCCCCACTTCTCCACACTCACAACATTTTCTTTCAAGTCTTTATCCAATTATGACAACTCTTTCAGCCCACTACATTTTTTATATTCTTCCAAAGGAACCACAATTTGTAACAGATCCTCTATATATCCAGGTCTTAAGGTCTTTCTCTCCTCTCTACTTCGTCTATTATAGGCATGTGATTTTGATCACTCTTCTAATAATAGCATCTACCCATACACTTAACCATCGATAGTCCAAGTTCCCAGACGAAACTTATTATCTTGGAGTATTCTCTTTAGTCACATTCATCCATCATACAGTAGCTCTTACTAATCTTGCACAACACCTGAGCAACAACACAACTTTATCCCATTTGACACAACACTTGAATGATACTGTGTACCACAAGTAGGGAGCAACCCATCAATAATACTAGGTTCACTTATCCAGTCAAATATCTGATAAAAGAATGCCACTAGTCGTTACCTAATGCAAAACTTCCCTTTTTATACAGGGTTAAAACTGGCTAACGATATGGACAAAATCCCCAGTACAGGTGGAGTACTCAACCAACAAAAGAATTGGAAAATCAAAAGTTACACTAAGTAAGATCTATCAAACGCAAAAGCCAATGTTAAGGGTTACAACGTGGGGAACAGAAAATCGAGTAGGTCTAAGATCTCCCTATTATCTTCCACATACAAATTTCAGAATCATTTTCAACTAAGCACTCGATCTTCACTGATAAGATCACTGAAATAGCCGCCAATGGGGCAAAGCAAATCCCAAGACCAATCCAAAAAGGGTACATAATCAGGCGATTTCACCGTCAAAATCCAACTTAAACAAATAAGCTTTATGACACCAAATCATCTCCACTAACCTTGATGACAACGTCCCTGACTTCAAAATTTGAACTGTTATTGATGCTTACGTAGCTGCAAAACGTCTCTCCCAGATAAATCGCCCTGAAAACAAAAAAGCATATTACATTTTTCCACAATCCACATCACATCAACCACATTCTTGCTGGATAAATGGAGCTTTTAGCCCATCACCTGTGTTTTACAATTGAATTCGCAACAATTTATAGTTGCAATCAATTCCATTTTCTAAAATTTTACAATCAAGTACAAACTTCTAGTTTCCTCAAAATTATTATAAGAAAAGATCTGCAGTCATATTGAAATTATATTAGGAACTTAGAATGATCAAATGCTCAAAGATATTAACAAACTGAAGATTAAACTAATCTTGAGCTACTAAAAACATAACATTTTTAGCTACACTCTCGTTGAGAATTGAACTTAATTGCAAAAGAAAATCAAAAACTCGACGGAATTGATTGCAACAAATAAACGGCTGCGAGCTGAATTGCACAAATCACGAAAGGTAATGCAGTAAAAGTACAGAGAAAGGGAGAGAGACCCGAAGGATTGGGGGAGGACGAGGAGGCCGGAAAGGCCGGTGGCGTCGAATGGATCGTGGAGTAGTAATCTGGAGCGATAAGTCAGATCGGAATCGGCGGATTTGAGAGACTGGCTCTGAAAGAGGCGAGGCAGCTCGGATGCGGCGACCGGATCGTCGAAAATGTCCTCGCCGACAAAAAGATCGGCGGGATCGAATGAGAGAGGAGACTCGACGTGGAGCGATGGCCGACATAACCTCATCACCCTGAAGGCCAACGAGTGCGGTCCCTGTGCTGCGCTCATCTTCATCCCTAACCTCTCGGCTTTCGGCTCCAATTGAACTGAACTACGAGTAGAAGAGCGGCCACGGTGAACGAGCGTAAATGCTAAAGCATGTTTGACGAGTCTCAATCTTGAAAATCTTTGGCCGTTTTAGTTGAGAAAAAATTTTCCTTTTTTTTTATTTTTAAGTTTATATATTTATTTTTAAAACATTTTTAAAAAATAAGTTTATTTATTTTTGTTAAAAATAAATAAATATTTTAGTAAATTGATAAATTAGTAAGTATCTGAAAATTTTTTAATCATCTAACATGTGATAAAAATTAATAAGTTATAACATATTTTATAAATTTACTAAATTTATTCATTTATAATAAGATAATTAACTGAACATATTTTATAATAATTTACTTTAAAATTATTAAAAGTTATAAAATATATACTCTATATAATAGCAAATCGTATACCAAATAAAATTCTTAATTATGATCTATTATGATGCATTTCTCCAACCTGGATTATTGTACAAATTAGAGAGCCAGACAAATTTTTTAGTTAATCCAAGAAGTAGCGCATAAGATGCGAGTTTAAAAAAATTTTTAAATTTTGATGTGATTAATTAAGTTAAACTAAGTAAAGTTGAGATCAGAGAAAAAATTTTAGGTTAAAGTCAACTTCGGATCGGATCACGATGAGTTGATGTGATACTCATCTAATGTTTAACGCGCGCATATGCATGTTCTAAATAAAGATGTCACGCCTGATGGACACTTAATTAAAACTTGATAGCGCTTTGGCAGAATACTCATGTACCGATTCACGCTTGAAGAACATTTGAGTATACTGTTAACAAATTGTCAATGCCTGATACGCATCAGATGTGACGCTCATGCGCCATACTTTCATTGCGGTGCCCAATGCATGCTTGATGAATACACTTTGTTTTTTATATAAGTCCTGTCTGACTGAATTTTAAATATTTTTTACCAGATTTTGAGAAAAAAATAGATAATGAGAAAAGAAAAAAAAAAGAATGAAAGAGAAAAGACTAAAGATTGTTATTTAAAGTAAATTTAAATAAGATTTTAGTGAATTTGAAATCAAAACAAGTGTATTCCAAATCTCTTTTTCTTTATTACTGGTTTCTTTCTACTTTTTTTTAACTTTCATTATTTTAAATACTTATTCATGCAATATTTTTATAATTAAGATATCTATTCATCACATATATGTACCATTCTCTCATTTTTCTACGTTGTTATATAAAATTTATATCTAAATCCATATATATTATATTATTCAACTGATTTTTTACAACATAATTTATGCATGTGTTGAAATCGTGTTTAAATTTTTCTTATATATTTTAAATTTTTACAAAATATTTCTGTATACTTAAAATCACTAAGTATATATATTGCATGTCTGAACATTTATTAATTTGCTCTTACACATTTGCTTATAAAAACAAAATGTTAAAATCACAAGATATTGCTAATTTTTTCATAGTTTTTATTATGAATAGTTTCACATGTTTAAAAATCTTATAAAGTAGTATTACATATTTTAAAATAAATATGTTCAAATTTTTACTAAATAATTGAAAATAATTTGAAAAAAACTCCACAATTTTACAAAAAAATTAAGAGTATTTTTTTTTATATGAGAAAATACTAAAACTATTTATAATTGTGTGAAATTTTTATCTATTTATGTATCGGACCATTATTAAAAAATCAGTAGGTGAAAGTGATATTTGACCTCATTTATAGATATTATACTTACAACAACCTATTTATAGATTTTAAATAGTAGTGTAATGCCTCTAATTATATAAAAATAAATATAACTTGAGTTTTGATTATTTATTCTTTTATCGATGTGACCCTACTGGTCCTTTAATAATAGCATAATTTGAGTATAATTTTATGGTATATTGCATATTAAGAATAACGTGATGTAATAATGTAAGATATTAATTAAATCAATTAATTAATATGGATTAATTTTGCTAATTATTTGGGTTTAATAAGGTGATGTGACATAGCGGGTTTAGTCATTGTAGTTAAAATCTCAATCCTACGCATCACAATAAACTCAACAAGATGTTAAAAGTATACAGAACTTGTTTCTTGATATATTTTTCAACATTCAAATCAATTATTTTTTTAAAGAAAATTAAAAGATATAAAAAGTAAGCGTGAATTGAAGGAGGAAGGGGATGAGGGTGAATTGGGAAAATTAGGCTTCATTTTTTTTAGGTATACTATTTGTTATAGTATATTTGAGTATCTTGTTTAAACTATATTTATTAATTAAATAGGATTTATATTTATAGTCGAGATTCTAATCGATTGATCAGCTGGAATCATTGCCTGTATTGGGAAGACGTTTTATGACATTAAATGGAGTGCATTACTTTCATAATTGCCGTTTGAATTAATTTAAAAACCGTCCAGATATTAAAAGAGTATCGTTTCGATATTTTTTAGATCAGATTATTTATAGATGTATTATCATCCCTCCATTGATTGTAATTATTCGCTAGGATTAAACATCTCATTTAATCCATTAAGAAATTTAAAATCTTAATAATTATAAAATTTAGTTTTGTCATTTGAACATATAAATACAAAGATACTAATTTTAGCACGTAAAAATTATTAATAAATTTATTTGATCTTTTTATAAAATTTATTTTTATATAAATTATTTGAAAAATATGAAAAATAAAAATTTAAAATAGAATAAGATATATTTTTATTAATTATTTAACACTGTAATAATAATGACGAATGACACTCTAACTAAAATTTTTATGTTTAATATTAATAAAAATAACATATAATAATAATAATAATAACTCAAACGGCAAATGACAAGAATGAACTATTTAAGACCCTAATCGAAAGTTGAATTTGGGCCATAGATTATCCGGGTCGGGTCAAAACAATTTCTAAAGCGATCCCTTTTCCTACTCGCCTCGCCGTCTCTCTCTCTCTCTCTCTCTCTCTCTTCATCTGTCGCGATCGGGCACATGTTAACCGGCGACGACGGCGATTTGGGGCGGTGATGACAACGTTGACGGCGACAAAACGGACGGCGACGGTGATTTGTTTTTATTTAAAACGAATCTGCAAACCCTAAATCTGAACGTTACTGTTTTAGTTTTTATTTTAGTTGATTTTTTTCTTCTTTTTTATTATCCTTTTTTATTTATAATTTTATAATATTATTAATATTTTTTTTATTTTTTATAATTATTCTTTTTATAATATATATTATGGGGTCCCAATATAAGGGCCCATAAAACACGGCCCAAAAAAAAATGCGTAAGTGAAAAGCCCAGAAGTATATCCACGGCCCAAAAGGCCCAAAACCTAGACTAGCTCCTTACGTCCTTACGTCAGACCGGCTTAATAAGCCCGAGAACACGGACTAGTATCCCAAAAGCCAAAGTAACGGCAAAGATCCGAGAGGCCCCAGAAGCTCGAGGACACCGCAAGTAGCAGATGACGTCCAGGTGCGAGGACCAGAAGAAGAAGCCCGAGAACCTCAAAAGTTCCATCAGGCCTCAGATTAGTCCGAGAAGTCAAGAAAAGACCCGAAGACCCTCCACGAATGACCAAAGACCCTCCGAAAGACAGTTAATACCGAGAACTGCCTTCTTCAACGAGTCCACAAATTCACAAAGAAACAATGCACGCCACCCAAAGACAACAACTATCCCATACAAGACGCCACCTCCGCAGAGCACGCCTAGTTAAATCAAAACTAATGCTTAGAGTCTATATACCTGACATGCTCAGGCCCTATCAGCGGCGCCACAGTGTGCTTCCCTGCACACGCCATCATTACTAACATGAACCGAAAGCCAGGTGGACGGCTCCCTCACGCACTTGGCATGATCAACAGGACAGTAGACAGCCTCTCGGCCACACGCCGGCTGTCACATGTCATCTCCCTAGCAACACGATTTTTCCTATAAATACCTAGAAAAGGCTCTTACCTCAGGACCTATTTCCTCCTCTTCCCCAGAAAAACTAAGGAGAAAAGAAAGTATTCAGGAGCTTCCAAAAGAGAAAGCCCCCAAAAGAAGGGAGATTAAGTAAAGAGAAAGGGAAGATATTCCCAAATTTTATACTTTGTAAAACTTTCTCTTATAGTGAAGTATTTCTAAAGGCCCAGAGTCTTGTGGTTTTTCTTCCTCATTCAAGAGAAAGCTTTCCACGTAAAATCCGATTTTAATATCTCATTCCCCATATCTTATAAATCCGAACACTTGTGTTGCACGTGACCCCGAGTTTCAAAACCCAACATATATATATATATATATTCTCTTTTCATCTTTCTTAATTTTATTACTAAACAAATAAATAAAATGATGAAATTCTAAAATAACGGCCCAAATAAAAAAAATTTGTATAAAAATATATAAATTTGGTTGAACCTAATAATATAAATAATTTTATCTATAATTTTTGTAAAAATTTTTTAAGAAAGGGGTTTAAAAAATAAAATAATATATTATTGTTGGTTAAAAAATATAATAAAATATATTAAAATTCTAAATATTATTATAAGTATAAATAAATAAATAAATAAAATAATAATTAAATAAATAATATTATAAATAATAATTATTCTGTATAATAATAATAATAATAATAACGAAAGAAAGAAGGAAAGAAAAGAAAAGAAAAGAAAGAAAGAAGGAAAGAAAGAAAGAAGAAGGGAAGGAGAAGAGCGAGAGAGGGAGGAGCGGCGCGGGCTGCGGCGGCAAGAGAAGGAAGAATCGACGGTGAAAATGGAAGCAAACAAATCCTAGGCGCGACTTTCGCTTTATTATTTGAAGAAGACAGAGGTGTTAGGAGAGGAGAGGCCGTGCACGAGTCGAAGAGAGGAGCAGCCATTGCGGCCGTCGTCGGAAGAAAAGTAAGAAATTAAGGCAAGTAAAATTCCTATTTTTTGCAAGTAAATCCTTCTCTTCTTACTGTTGATGTTGATTTCTCTCTGCATGCCTTGATTTTGTGTAAATCGGTTGTTTCTCCTAAAAAAAACTCAAAAATTTGGGATAACAGAGGCGGGGAGGAAACCAGTGGAAATGCTTATGGTTTCATGATTATTTGGACGTGATTATTAATGGGCATATACTATAAAATCTTTATTTACTCAATTGAATGTGAAAGTTAGGATTTGGGAATTTGGTTGGAATCTAGGCAAACGGTGGAACAGAGCATTTATGCTCTGTTTGGATATCAATTTGCACAGTGAATTGAAAATGGGAGGATGGCTGCTTCCTGAATGTAACGTTACTGTACTCATAATTTTAGCATAGGATTGGTAGCAATTGTTGTTGATTTTGGGCTTCGGGCTGTCCGTCCGTTGGAGAAGAACTACAGCTGTCGTCTCCCTATTTATATTCCCTACGTTAAATATATTTTCCAGGTTGAGTATAATTATGTGATTTTGGAAGTATTTGTTGTTGATGATTCGCAAGCTATATATGTAAGTATACAATACTGCACCGGGCGTCCAATGAGGAAGAACAGGACTTCCGCACTGATGTATATAAGCTATACCCTGTTCGTCGATGAGGAAGAGCAGCGGCAAATTGATTCATGGCTTTCCACTGTATCTCCAGCGTGAGATTTACGTATATGCAATACATTGGGATAGTGATCATACTAATAATAGAGTATGTATATAATATGTATGAGATTGGGTATTTGTATACTGTATCCGATGTGCACATATATATATATATATATATATATAATTGAAATTATAAGCTAATTAAGGGAAAATTAACGGCAATTATTATTTCGATTGGATTTCTTGCAGAATTAATTGGAATAGTTGAATAGGATGAGAATTAAGAGTTCGTTCGATAACAATGAAATTGAAGATATTTTATAGCATTAGAAATGAGATTTGATATATCGGGACGGCTGGTTATGACCGAATATAATATTTAAAAATGGCTGGTTGAATATTCAGAGTTTCATTGGATTTTCTTTTATTCTTGTGATAAACGATTATTTGCGTTAGCTTTGACCGTGTGCGTAAATTTTATTTATATTCTATAAATAAATAAATGAGAGTATGTGAAAACTCTATGATAATTTGACGAATAGGAGTCCGTGAGACCCTAGAGTAGTCTATACTAAGGAGGAACGCTTATAGTCTAATGACCATCGTAGATGATTATATTAGGTATATTATTGGCAAGGGGTATTAGAGATGGTATGAGTATATTACGGGTATAACCTTTGGAGAATTGTAGGGATAGTGGGGATACCATGGATACTGAGTAACCTTGTGGTACTTACCTAACCGTTAATGATGAAAATATGCGATTTTTGGTTCACTATGACAGAATAAGGTTCATGAAGATTATTACTATCTCATATAGTAAAGATTATTGTATCTCATATAATGATAACCTCGTATTGAGCTGATGATCGGATTCAATGGAATCCATATTACATTCCTGATGTCTAGTTGTTTATATGGCTTTAGGTCGTAGATATGACATGTTATTGAGTTAGATAGTGGTTTATATATTGTATGTTATTATTGATTTTAGACATCGTATGTTATAATATGAGATGCTTATTTGTATTTCTATATTGATTATATTTATTTGTTGAATATTTGGCTTACTCTTTTATTTTTTGGCTCCAGATTGAAGAGATGTTGTATGTGCTAGCTTGAATTTGTGGGATTATCACTGAATACCAGTTAGAGGCGATTATGGAGCTAGCGATATATGAGCAATAGTGGAAATATATCTTTTATTTTGAATAATTTGTAATTATAGATATTATATTTATTGATGTATTTAGGAGGATCATTTATGACATGGTGATTTTTAGTGATTTGATGACTTTGAGTTCATTTATATTAATGGATATTAGAATTTATGATGGATAATTGATGATTCGGATGGTTTTAGATGTTTCTGCGTTGACGGTTCAAGCTGTGTTTGGGGACTTGGGTCCGAGTCATCACAACTAAGATGGTATTAGAGAATTAAGGTTCTATGAGAATTTTTGGGGATTTAGGAATAAGAAGGATTTGAGGAATGTTAAGATTCATTGAGTAGTTTGAGAACTTAGAATATTTGTGGCTGTTCTAGATCGTGAAAATTTTATGGTGCATTGTCAAGGACTTGGATGATTATTGGTGATTCCAAGTCATAAAATGTATCACGTGTTTGTGACTTAGGATCGCGGATATTCTAGATTCGGAGGAAATGGGTAGGCTAGAATATTAGAATATGATATGTTCTAAATTTTCTTGCTTTGCAGGTTGTCGAAACAACGAAATTTGAGCCCGGACGATTTCTATGGAGCTTATGATGGCATCCATACAGAGATTCTTAGAGTTTAAGAGCAATACAACTAGTGGCTCAACTCATGGCACAAGATATCAACACCTTGACTCTCGGATCTCGACTGGTGAACAAGTAAACTTCTATCATTTAGATGCTTGGGAGAAGAGAATAGTCGAAGATGATTTCTACAAATTCCGAGATTGGACAATCGCCTTTTTTTTCAATGTATAAGTGACAAAAGTCTAGTAGGTTTTGCGGTAGGTGACATTGCTACAATTATAGGAATATCGATTACATTATTAAAGACCGCAGAGTACCAGCATTGGAAATTAGAATAAAGGGCCCCCCCTTCGAGTCAAGTCAAACCAAGATACTATTCTAAATTGTGGCAGTCTAGGACCATACGCCATGCATTGTTGTATGCCAAAGAAGAAGATACCAATTTCATTAAATCGATGATTGATGGGTCCGATATCACAGGCCAACCCGAAACCTGAAGCATGTCAAAGAAGTTTCGTCATGACGGAAAACATTTCATTTTGGCGGGAAAATTAAACCCCACTTGGCGGGAGAATTTTCACTTATTCCCTCAATAAAATGAGAAGCAACAGGCGAGGAAAAGGGGAGGAGACTAGAGCAGAAAAGCCTTCCCAAAAGTTGCGCCCCTTTTCCAGTTCATCACTCGTCAGCGAAATGGAGCACCTCGAAGCCCTTTAGGGGGGGCCCTGCTCTATTTCTGTGGTCATCAGCGAACAGTGGAGCCCAAATTCGCCCGCCAAACAGAGCATAAAGCTCCACATAAATAGAAACCTACTTCTTTCTGTTGCTCATGAGCCAAATAGGGCCGGAAGGCTCCTATCAATGGCGCTCAACTTCCCGTTCTCATTTTCTGGCGAAACAGAATGTGAGGCCCTTCCAACGGTGGCATCCAGCGGCTCCCTTCCAAATCAGAGCGAATCAGCGTGCGGAGCCCTCAATGCTGGTGCTCGGGCGCTCTCGCCAAACAGGGCATAAGGCCCCTAGAGTCCGTCACTCAATTTCTCCATCCTATTCCTGGTGAAACAAAGGCCCAAGGCTCCTGAAATGGAGCCCAGAACTTCTCGGATCAAAACAGAGCTTAGAACACCCCAACAATGGCGGTCAGCTCCTTTTCATAGAATTTGAGTCAAACAGAGCATGGAGATCTCCCTTCAATGGCGCCTACCCCCTTTGTCTTGTATTCGGCAAGGCAAAGCGCGGGGCTCTGAGCTTCAGTCCCCAGATGTCCTCGCTAGACATAGCCCAAAGCTCCCTCCGTGGCGCTTTGCGAAGCTCCCCTGAAATGAAGCCCAGCCGTCACATCGAACCTGCGGGGAGCTCCCAGCTCCTCATCAATGGCGTCCGCGACCTTCCGAAGTTCTCTGTTAGACATAGTGTTGTAGAGGCCTTTGAGAGCGTTGCCCAGCCGCGCCATTGACGAAGCCAGATGGAGCCCTATAAATAACAACTTTCTTAAGCAGAATAGGGAAGGGAGCTCCTTGAAGGGCTGCCTGGCATCAGCGCTTGTAGCAGAGTGCTGTACGGCGTTTCCCCAAAAGTGCCGTCCAGCGCCTTCATCACCGCTCATTCGACTCACTTAGTCTCGGCTGGCTCCATATTCATTCGCCAACAAGGACAATCTAGATGGGTGAGGCCCAATAGGCCCCGCGCTCATCTCAACGCATTTTAACGGATCTCCAAATACCACCGAGGACCACAGACACGCCGTCTCACCCTCCACCGGCGCACCTCTAAGCCGTCTCTTCGCCCTCCGCGGGCGCACCCCTAAACCGCCCCTCTGCCGGGCTCACCTCTAAACCGCCCTCCGTGGGCGCACCTTTAAGCCACTCATCTGTCGGGTGCACCTATAAGCCGTCCTTCGCGGGCGCACATCTAAGTTTTTCCTATGCTGGGCGCTCCGCTAAACCGCCCTTCGTGGGCACACCTCTAAACCTCCCCTCTACCGGACGTACCTCTAAGCCACCCTTCGCGAGGGCACCTCTCAGCCGCCTCTCCCCCGAGCACATCCATGGAGCTCCGGCCTCCAAATACATCCCACTCATACTCCCCTCACTGCTGCATCTTTGCACTCTCGTCACGTTTACCTTTAAATGTGCATTCCTCCGTTTATTGCGGAAGGTATTTGATTTGAGCGTTAGAGTGTTGACGGGGGATATCCTCCCGTCGGTCTCTGACAACTTATTTATAATTTGCATTGTGTAGGTTTCAGGTTAACAGCGACGGAGATGGACCTGCTCGTGATCCTACCCGGATGAGGAATCCAAAAGCTCCTTAATTGGCGCCGTCTGTGGGAACGTGACAAAAAGCCTAGCGTTTCTCCTCAACACTCAATCTCTTACACAAAGATGGACAATACTCAAGTTTCAACCAACACTATGACTCGAAGCATAGCCTCCCATGGCGACGATCCCTCACTGGGTGGCCATACCTGGGGACCTATTCCTTAACTCCAGGATGGTCAGAGAAGATCGACACCCCAAGCGCAAGTTATTTCCTAGGCTGGAGTGAAGTCGCTCGTTGCGACGACCCATCATCGGTTAGCCACACTTGGCGGCTTCGTCCTCCGACTCCAAGATGGTCAAGGGATATCAACATCACATGTGCGAGCCGCTATATCAGCCGGAGGCGAAGTCGCCCATGGCGACGACCCCCTGTAGGTAGCCATGAGGATGGACGATTGACCCCGAGCGTGAAAACATTCGCTGTTTAGCCGGATACTCTGGACCCATGTTCTTCGGACCATTTGCACTTGCCTGAAGGTGTAGCGCTGAGGGCTTCGCCCTTCAACCCATTAGCGACCAAAGAACGCCAGTATTATCAGAGGATCTGCCGTGCACTGTCTAGCCAATTTGGACAAAAGATCAGACCCCTCAGAGCATAGGGGCCATAGGTCGAGGCGCCTAACGAAGCAACCCAATGACCCTCCGAAGCGCCCCAATGACCCTCCGAAGCGGTGCACACAAACCATGCACTTGGAGCCTTAGACAGGTCCCAAGGGCATAGCACGTTGTTTGCCGACAAACATCTACGACGATTCCACGCTAAATCCAGGTAAGTTTTGCATGCATCATACTACCTGCTTAGATCATGTTTCCATTAATAGAATAGTAGTATTATCTGTTCACGCATCTTGCGCGTACTGGGATGTTAGGCCCATGGGTTGTACGTCTTTGCATGCTCAGTGGAGCCACACCAAGGACCAGCTGGATTTTCAGGCCACACTAGCAGGACTCCGGGTCTTAGGCCGTTGCACGGTACCGTCTTAGCGCTCGGCCCTGCTCAGGGCGTTGTCGCTTTCGTGCGCATGGTCCTAGCCCACGACCATCGTTGACTGATGGTGCTCTCTCCTTCAGGAGGAGGTCGCTGCACGCATGCCAAAAAGCCTCCTAAGGTTTTGATGGCTGCTTTGTTGGGAACTCTCATAGCCCCGAGCCTTGATGCTTCGACCGCATGGGTAGCTCAGTGTGGGACCAAGGTTCATATACGACTGCGTATGGGCCGCTCGGTGCGACAAGGTTGAGTACAAAAAAAAAGGCGCCGAATTAGAGCATTGGCGACAATAGCTTAACAGTTTAGCGATTAAAGTGCAGGTTGCAATACCAAAAGAAATCACATGTACCCAAAAACGCCAAAAGAGAGGAGAGAAGTGGCAAAACCTGTCAGCCTCTCCTGGCCACGAAAGGATGGCCACCCGACTAAAGCAGACAAAGATATGCCACCGAGACCCTCTCTCGGGCAGGTGCCAGAGAAGGTGCCTCGCTGGTCTTCACAGTTTGTTGATTCTTTCAGCCTTTGAGAGGCCTCCAGTGTCGTGGAGTCAGAAAGGGATCTTATGATAATTCAAGCGACATTGTTCGAGCAATGGCAGCAGCATTTGTGTTTTGCCAGCAGAGACAGATCGGGACACCCCACTCAGGTAGAGCATGGCCCTTATCTCTCTTCCCAATCGGGAGCATGTGTTCAGTAGATCGGTGGGCCGTCACTGGCTCTACCGAAGCACATCCTCAGGCGACAAGATCCGACTCACAACCCATGCATTGGCCCTCGAGAGCTCTAAAGATCTCGCTTTGGACTCGGACAGTGCTCGGTCGAGACAACTGGCCCGCTCCTGACTCTGAAAGCGCCTCAGTAATGGTGAAATTGACCGGCGACCCCCTGCCTCAGAGTTGGCATGTGACCAAAGGGTGCGAGCAGCTTTGCGTCTCAGCCGGGAGGCCCTCAACCCTCCTCTCTCTAGTGTTGAGGCCCTTAGGTTTCCACTCGCCAGCATGGAGGCCCTCAATCCTCCATCCTGCCAGGAGGCGCTCAGCCCTCTTCTCGCCAGGAGGCATTCAGCCCTTCTCTCTCTAGTGTCGAGGCTCTCAGTCCTTCGCCTCCCAGCACGAAGGCTCTTAGCCATTCGTCCTGCCGGGAGGCCCTCAACCCTCCTCTCTCTAGCGTTGAGGCTCTCAGTCCTTCGCTTCCCAGCACGGAGGTTCTCAACCCTCCGTCCTGCTAGAAGCCCTCAGCCCTCCTCTCACTAGCATAGAGGCTCTTAGCCCTCCTTTCTGCCAGGAGGCTCTCCACCCTCCTCTTCCCAGCACGGAGGCCCTTAGCCCTCCTCTCTCTAGGGTCGAGGCTCTCAGTCCTCTGCTTCCCAACACGGAGGCTTTCAACCCTCCATTTTGTCAAGAGGCCCTCATCTCTTTAGCGTTGAGGCTCTCAGTCTTCCACTTCTTAACATGGAGGCTCTCAGCTCTCCATCCTGCTAGGAGGCCCTCAGCCCTCTTCTCTCTCGCGTCGAGGCTCTTAGGCCTCCGCTCCCCAGCATGGAGGCTCTCAGCCCTCCGTCCTGCTAGGAGGCGCTCAGCCCTCCTCTCGTTAGCACGGAGGTGCTCAGCCCTCCGTTTTGCTAGGAGGCACTCGGCCCTTCTCTCTTTAGCGTCGAGGCTCTCAGTCCTCCGCTTCCCAGCACGAAGGCTCTCAACTCTTCATCCTACCAGGAGGCCCTCAGTCCTCCTCTCTCTAGCATCGAGGCTCTCAGCCCTCCGTCCTGCTAGAGGCCCTCAGCTCTCTTCTTTCTCGTGTCGAGGCTCTCAGGCTTCTGCTCCGAACATAGAGGTGCTTAGCCCTCCGTTCTACCAGGAGGTGCTCGGCCCTCCTCTCGCCAGCATGGAGGCTCTCAGCTCTTCGTCCTACCAGGAGGCCCTCAGCCCTCCTCTCTTCCGCGTCGAGGCTCTCAGGCCTCCATTCCTCAGCACGGAGGCTCTCAGCCCTCCGTCTTGCTAGGAGGCGCTCAGCCCTCCTCTCGCTAGCACGGAGGTGCTCAGCCCTCCGTCCTGCTAGGAGGCACTCGCCCCTTCTCTCTTTAGCGTCGAGGCTCTCAGTCCTTCGCTTCCCAGCACCGGGGCTCTTAGCCTTCCGTCTTGCCAAGAGGCCCTCAGCCCTCCTCTCTCCAACGTCGAGGCTCTCAGCCCTTCGTCCTGCCAGGAGGCCCTCAGCCCTCCTGTCTCCAACGTCAAGGTTCTCAGTCCTCTGCTTCTTAGCGTCAAGGCTCTCAGTCCTCCGTCTTACCAGGAGGCGCTCGGCCCTCCCCTCGCCAGCACGGAGGTGCTCAGCGCTCCGTCCTGCCAGGATGCCCTTAGCCGTCCTCTTTCTAGTGTCGAAGCTCTCAGTCCTCCTATAATACCCTGATATTTCGACTCAGATTATTAAATAAATTTAACAACAAATAATAATATGTTTTTTGGTATTAATAAATATCGATAATATTTATGGTATTAAATAATTACTAATTAATAATAGGTAATTAATTGTGTTAAATAAATAAATATAATAATTCAAAATGTAATAATTAATAATAATAAAATAAAACGTATAATATTTTAATAATAATAATAATTAGTAATAAATAATATTAATAATATAATAAAAACGTAAATAATAATAAGTAATAAAACATATCAACGTTTAAATAATTATGATATTAAAATTAATATAATGCCTCACCATTAAGCCCCTTTCTTCTCGATTCTTCTCCCCACCTCTCCGTCCCTCCTTCCCTCTCCATTTCATCTCTGCCGTTTTCTCTCTCGTCTCTCTGTCTCAGCTCTCTCTCGCGTCTCAGTCTCTTTCTCTCGTCTCTCTGTCTCTCTCTCGCTCTCGCCGTTCCTCTCTTCATCTCTTCGTCTCCCTCTTAATTTCCTCTATTGTTCACTCTTCGGTTTCTGCCGCTTCGTCTTTCTTCTCAATAAATCGGTGGCCTTGATTGTGGAGTATAAATTGAGGCGTGCGGTAGCAGTGTTGGTCGTCCGAGCCTCTGCAATTGAAGTTTCCAGAGTCGCCGTCGTCTGAAGCCGTAGTCGTCGTTGCCGGAGAGAGCGTTGCCGTTGTCACTCGGTGCCGGAGCCACCATCGCAAACCCTTGCCGATTGCTGCTGTCGGAGCCGCCGCCGTCGTCGTTAAACCCTTGCCGTTGCCGTCGTCAGTTTACGTCGCCGTCGCCGCAAACCCTCGTCGCCGTTAATCCCTCGCTGCCATTAACCCTAATCGTTTTGTTCAACAGGCAAGTAAAACGTCTCTGATTCTTGCAAGCAATCTTCGTATTTTGCAATCAATCTTTCTTTTTCTATCTCTAATTCCACCGGTAATGTTGGAATCTGGTTACGTGGAAATTGTGGTAAAAAAATGGAAATCGGTGAAAAATCAGGAAAGCAGGCCTTCGTTGGGTTTCTGGCCGTAGGCGCTGCTGGGTGTACGTATATACGTACATGTGGAGTATATGTTAATATGTATAAATGTGTTTGTGCGTGGGCTGAATTTGGCAGTGTGTGTGTGTATTTTTATACGGGTACAACAGTATGTGCGTATATATATATATATGTATATAATTATGGTATGAGCATGGGTACGTAGCAGTGTGTGTATAATGACAGTATAATGGGTGTATGTATTTATATGTGTATGCGGGCAGTGGGTATGGGAGTATGGATGTGTGTGTTGTGGGTGTACGGTGGTGCAGTGTGTATATTATACGTGTTGTTGTGTGCAATTGTGGATAAGTGGGTGCACTGTGCGGCTGAGTATGTGCAGGTGTGCACTGTGCGTGAGTGTGTGAGTGTGTGTGTGTGTGTGTGTGTGTGTGTGTTTACAGCCTTATGTGTTAATATAAATCTATGCATGTGAGTTTGGTATGCATGAAATAATACCAGTTGGTTAAGTGAATATTTCCATATCTCATTGATGAATTCTGATAAATTATCCTTTGCGTTAACTTTGTCGGTGTGCGTATATTTATTGGCACTCTATGGCTAAGTTGAGGAGATCGTATGAAGACACTAAGGTATCGAGTTGAATGGAAGGCTACGAAACCTTATTGTAGTCTACATTTTTCTGATACTGAATCCATATTCCGGAGGTTGAGGTCGTTTGGATGGATGCTTATAATCCTGTGAACCGATTGTGAGATATCAGTAGATATCGTGCCGAGGTGGTGCTGGGTTTGACTTGATAATGATATGAATATTCTGTGGATCAGAAAATCACAGAATATGTAAAGGTTTTTCAATGGGATAACGTGAGTGTTGATTCGGTACTTGAACACTACGGCTGGCAAGTATTATGAGACCATAGGGTCGCTTGTCAAACTTGCGAGCACCGGAACCTAGAGGATTACCCGCCGTAGGACGGGTGTGTGGATGGAAGGTTCACAGTGATGTATAAAGTCTAAGGAGACTTTCGTGATATCTTGTATAATTGGGACCTCATTTATGAAGGGTTCGATGGAACCTATGCCGTAATTGTTACTCGGATTCGGAGGAATCCAATTTGCATCATTAAGTCTTGTTGTCATATGGTTTTGAGTCGTGGATACGACATGTTGTTAAATTTCGGATAATTGTCTATTTATCTATGTAATTATTATGTTATTAATATCCGAAATGCTTTATTGCATTCTATTATTTTATTATATATTTACTTGCTGGGCCTTATGCTCACCCTTGCGTTTTATTGGCTCCAGAGTAAAAGTTATGACAAGTTAGAAGAAATCAAGCTGTTGCTGAAGAATTTCGAAATAGTGACAACCTTGGGATTAGAAGCTTGTGACTGGAAGCTCTAGAGTTAGTTCGATTGACCGAGGTTTTATTTAGTTATATTATCGGGATTGCATTTCCAAGGTTATGACTTTTATAAGCATTTATTATGTTTAGAATATTTATTATGGGAATAAAAAAAATCAATATGTATTATTTAGTGATGCATTTATAAGGGTATTTATGAATTTGGATTTCCGCGTGGCGGTTTCGAGTCAGGTCGGGTGACTCGAGCTCGAGGAGTTACACTTCCGCTTCCCAGCACAGAGGCTCGCAGTCGTTCATCCTGCCAGGTGACCCTCAACCCTCATCTTTCCCACGTCGAGGCTCTTAGGCCTCTGCTCCCCAGCACAGAGGCTCTCAGCCCTCCGTCCTGCCAGGAGGCGCTCAGCCCTCCTCTTGCAAGCACGGAGGTGCCTAGCCCTCCATCTTGCTAGGAAACCTACCTTCCTTCCGGAAGTCAGGAGTCCCGTCATCCAAATATCAAGATTCCCTACAGAAGCTGCCATGACATCGGGCATGCCTCACAAAGTTGAAACTCGGAGGGTGTTCGGGAAAGAAACATGCATAACGACTTGCACGGCGACGTCCCATCGTCACATGCCGAGGGTTGAAATTTTGAATCACTCGGCATGGGAGGCTAGTGATGGGTCTGGTATTGTGGGTAGACCCAAAACCTGACGCGTGTCAGAGAAACTTCATCATGGTGGGAAATAATTCGTTTTGGCGGGAAAGATTCTTTTGGTGGGAAAATTAAACCCCACTTGGCGGGAGAATTTTCACTTCTTCCCTCAATAAAAGGAGAGGCAGCAGGCGAGGAAAAGGGGAGGAGCCCAGAGCAGAAAAGCCTTCCCAAAAGTGGCGCCCCTTTTCTAGTTCATCACTCGTCAGTGAAACAGAGCACCTCGAAGCCCTTTTGGGGGGGGGGTTGCCCTGCTCTGTTTCTGCAGTCATCAGTGAACAGTGGCGCCCAAATTCGCCCACCAAACAGAGCACGAAGCTCCGCATAAATGGAAACCTGCTTCTTTCTGTTGCTCATGAGCCAAATAGGGCAAGAAGCCCCCTGTCAATGGCGCTCAACTTCCCTGTTCTCGTTCTGGCGAAACAGAACGCAAGGCCCTTTCAACAGCAGCATCTAGCGGCTCCCTTCCAAATCGAAGCGAATCAGCGTGCGAATCCCTTAATGCTGGTGCCCGGGCACTCTCGCCATACAGGGCATAAGGCCCCTAGAGTCCGTTGCTCAGTTTCTCCGTCCTATTCCTGGTGAAACAAAGGCCCAAGGCTCCTGAAATGGAGCCCAGAACTTCTCAGATCAAAGCGGAGCTTAGAACACCCCAACAATGGTGGTCAGCTCCTTTTTGTGGAATTCGAGTCAAATAGAGCATGGAGATCTCCCTTCAATGGTGCCAACCTCCTCCGTCCACGTCTTCGGCAGGGCAAAGCGCGGGGACTTTGAGCTTCAGTCCCCAGATGTCCTCGCCGGACAGAGCCCGAAACTCCCTCCGTGGCACTCCCCCGAAATGAAGCCCAATTGTCGCATCAGACTTGCGGGGAGCTCCCAGCTCCTCATCAATGGCATCCGCGACCTTTCAAAGTTCTCGGCCAGACCCAGCATCGTAGAGGCCTCTGAGAGATTTGCCCAGCCGCGCCATTGACGAAGTCAGATGGAGCCCTATAAATAACGCTCAACTTCCTTAAGCAGAATAGGGAAGGGAGCTCCTTGAAGGGCTGCCTGGCATCAGCACATGTAGCAGAGCACCGTACAACGTTTACCTAAAAGTGCCGTCTAGCACCTTCATCACTGCTCATTCGACTCGCTTAGTCCCGGTTGGCTCAGTAATCGTTCGCCAACGGGGACAGTCCAGATGGATGAGGGCTAACAGGCCCCGTGCTCATCCTAGCACATTTTGACAGATCTCTAAATACCATTGTGGCCCATGGACATGCTGTCTTGCCCTCTGCGGGAGCACCTCTAAGTCGCCCCTTCGCCGGGGGCACCTCTAAGCCTCCCACCGGGCGCACCTCTAAGCCGCTCTCCGCGAGCACACCTCTCAGCCGCCCCTTCGCTGGACGCGTCCATGGAGCTCCGGCTTCCAAATACATCCCACTCACACTCCCCTCATCGCTACATCTTTATACTCCCGTTACGTTTACCTTTAAACGTGCATTCCTCCGTTTATTACGGAAGGCATCTGACTTGAGCGTCGGAGTGCCGACGGGGGATAGCTACCCGTTGGCCTCTGACCTGTTATTTATAGTTTATGTTGTGCAGGTTTCAGATTAACCGCGATGAAGATCGGACCCGCTTATGATCCTACCCGGACGAGGAATCTGAAGGCTTTCTAATCCGTATGACACCCGGGGACCCGGGACGCAACAATGATAATCGCAGAGTTAAGTAGGACTACTGTTCTCTATTAGGAGGGCTTTGTCCCGATTGTTGAAGTGGTGCATGTCAGCCATCTATTTAGAATAGTTATAGATGATTCAGAGCCTTCGCATCTTTGGCAGAGTGGAATGAATCATTGATCAAAGACGTCACTAGCAACACGAGTATTTTCAAATGCATTACAGCCATATTGCCCTGTACAAGCAATGTGTGCGAGATAGACTCTTCTATTGAGCTAACCTGAAGAATTACATCGACTTCAAAGACCTTATGGGATGAAATCAGTGAAACTAAAGGGGTTAAAGCTGCAACTGAAATGGTGATCGTGTTTGGCCGTCATCAAGCTTAGCCATCTACAATTGAAGAAATTAGGGATTATAATCAAAGTACAGAAATGATTACAAAGATTTGAAGACTAGCTACTGGAACACGAGTATGTTCGAAAATCAACACACGATTAATGATCACCAATCATTAAATAATAATAATAAAATAAAATTGAAGAGATGGCCGGCATAGACGATATTAATTGGGGACCAAGCGTACCTATGAATGATCGAAGCAATTATTAATTGGGTTAGATCTTGATATAACCTAAGATTAGAGTTTTGTGGACCTTGGTATTATTTTTTAATGATTGAAAGAAATTAATAACACTTAGTAGTCATAATTATTGGGTTTTACTTAATTGTTACCTTTGAGGATAAAATTTCAGGCTTAGTGAATCAAATGGAATAATTTAAGTAGTTGAATCTATGGATTGAATTAGCAATGATTGTGATTGCCTTAGGATTTTTAGGTGAGAAGGGAATCTATTGTCACGAATTGCTATTAACATAATAACGTTTGTTGAGAGTTGTACTTACTAGTTGTCATCTTTTATATTATTAGTTAAAATGTGTATTTATTATTATTGTCATAAATATTTTATAAATACTCTTTTAGTGTTTCATATTCCATTATTAGCTTTAATAATTACTATTTATTACAAGAACATCCTATATGCATATTTCGTAAATGACCGGCTCACTTCCATCAGACTTGCATTCGTGCCTTGCAGCTTTAACGACACGGGTTTCACTTGATAGTTGTGTAGTATGGTGGGACTATCAATAGGAGAAAAGCATTTTATAAAGGGTGGGATTGCTCAGGATCTTCGCTGTGATGGCCGAAAAAGACTATCTTACCGACCCCTCTATGTTGAAACTGGGGTCATTCCTCAGGTATCCAAATGATTTTCTGAAAACATTTCGATCACATTTCTCTTTCATTTTTCAATGAGTTTTTGTTTCTCAATTTTGGGTACATGGATTTTTTTTTCTTGTTCTCAAAGTTATGTTTACTCCTCTTCACAGGCAAATGGTTCTGCAAGGGTAAGGATGGGTGGAACAGATGTCATTGCTAGTGTAAAGGTATTTGAAGATCTAAACATGTTGCATCTCTATATTACAACAATAGTAACAATAAAGCCTTAAATTCTGGGGTCCACTATATAAACCATTTTTTTCATTCCATTCTTTTTACTGTAATGTACTTCTTGAATAAAAGTAGTTTAAAATATTTACTATCTACATCTTTCTTTCTTTTCACCGGCTACAACTAACTCATATTTCATCACAATTGTTAATAACATGGAATCCTTTCATTTAAGTATTGGTCGGTGCATCATGTCATGTTTGGTATAAATGCAGGCAGAATTGGGAAAACCGAGTCGGTTGCAACCTGATAAAGGGAAGGTTTCTATTTATGTTGATTGTAGTCCGCTATCAACGCCTCTGTTTCAGGTTGTATATCCAACTCTACTTTATTCCACATCACACGAATGGAGGCACAAACGTAAAAACTGTGCTCTCTGAAACAGTATAGTCAATTCGAAGGGAAAATAAAGAGAAAAATATTACATGTCTTCGATGTTATTTTTCTTTTTTACATTTTTCCTTTACATTTATTTTTTAATGATTTTCGTTATAAATATTTTTATTTATATTTTTTTCCCTTTTATTTCAGTTTCCCTAAAACCAAACTGACCCTTAGGAATTTCGTCTTCTTTTTCTTTGAAAATTGTTGGAAAGAAAATGAAGTCTTGATATAATTTCTTCCTCAGGGCAGAGGGGGCGAGGAGCTTTCAGCCGAGCTTTCAGTTGCTCTTCAGCTCTGTCTCTTGGGTGGTAAAAGCGGGGCAGGTGGAAAAGTTTCCATTCAAGAGAAAATCCTTCCATCCGTTGCTTCCCTCATTCTTTTCCTGGATATTCTATCAGTGTTTTTTTAGTGTGTTTTCCTAAAGTAATAATTCGTCTTGCTTTACCTAACCTGATGATAAGCAAATTTGTTTCATTCCAGGCGCTGGAATTGATCTCTCGTCTCTGTGCATTATTGATGGAAAGATCTGCTGGGATCTTTATATTGATGGTCTCGTTGTTAGCTCAAATGGAAATCTGCTAGATGCTTTAGGCGCCGCCATTAAGGTATCATTTCTCCTTATTCAAGTTTTTAATATTTGAGTTACGAGCTAAGAATCATTGATACGTGAATGGGCAGGGACATGACACGGCATGGAGACGTGGACACAATATAACCACGTAGACATAGTAATTTGAATTCATAATTTTTTAATAGATATGAAAATATAATTAATCAACAATATAACTTTATATTAAATGATCAATAAAATCATGGATTAAATATTGGTATCAATCGTGACCATATCGGTATTGGACACTTCAGATAATACGTATCGGTATTAAATATATTGGAAGGATAAAATTTTTAAAAATCGTAAGTTAATTAAAAAATATCAATCAATATATTACTGATATGGCAATATGTCATAGTATTGATGTGGTATCAAAAAATATTAATATCGAGGGGTTTGATTCTGATACATATTAGTCGATATTTGCCATCTATGATAAAAATGCATATTTTTTATATCACAATTGACCAAAAAACAAGGGATGAGAGATTTTTAATTATTTTTAAATTATTGAATGGTTCCAATTGTTTTTGTTTACAATAATTTGCCCATTTTTTTTCTAAAATTTATAAAATAGCCAACATATTCAAAATGTATCAGATACTAACATGTTAGTTCTAGAGAAATAGGGTGTTGGTTATGAGTGCAGCGGATCCATTGCCATTAGTGGGCAAATAGGAGTGCTATTATGGTCCTTACAGTAGTCTTGACTCTTATTTCCCACCTAATAGCTAATATTAGAAATTGAAAATTAAACTATGTAGATTGAATAATCATTTAAATTATTTGATGGGATATTTTTTTATTTTTTAATTCCTATTCTTGGTCGTTTTGTAAATATAAGAGTCATCGCAATAGGAGGACCACAACAGCTCTTGGCAGTTAGATTTCCACCCCTTTTTCAACATTCTTAGGGTATCGTGGGAAATTGGTATTTGCATTTGTGAATTTCTATGTGACTTCCTTTTTTCTTTAAGCTCAGTGGCCATTTTAAGTGACTATCTTTACCGATGTCTTAATTGAGTCTACTTTGAGGCAATTTCTTCTTGTTCTATTTAAACAGTGTATCAATGGCTACTATTGATTCAACTAACATTTCTTTAGGCAGCTTTGAGCAATACCGGGATTCCAAAAGTTCATGTTGCTGCCGCTGCCTCAAACGATGAGCAGCCTGAGGTCGACATAAGCGATGAGGAATTTTCGCAGTTTGACATATCTCTAGTCCCGGTTATAGTTACGCTAACAAAGGTATCACATCTTCGGCATTGCTAGCAAATTTGTTGTACCTAGTTGATTCTTGTCTTTGTGTTGGGAGCATAAATATACATATTGGCTGATATGTATAAGTATCGGGCCCCCAATATTAACATTTCTCGATACCACTACAATATCACGATATGTTGTTGTGTCGATGATATATCGCATTATATTAACTGATACAACTTTGTCAGTTTATGATGCTCAGAATTTTTTTCATTTCAATATATTCAATACCGATACATGTCCAACATGATCGATATTGATATTATTGTGACCGATATTGATATTGACATTTTTATCCATGATAGGAAGAAAAAAAACACTATCTCTTCGAAATCTACGAGGGGATAAAATAGCACAGCCATAATACAACACAAAATATGGGCAAACACAAATCAATCACAAGTGATACTTCAAATCAAAGGGAAAAAATTATGGTACTTTTGCATCTAAATAAAGTTTCACTTAACAAACTGTTGTAGCTGTCCACATGAGTACACTATGCTTCTTCCAGCAAAGTTTCATACAAAAACCTTGATAATTATACCAAATGATCGTGAATAAGAAATCGAAAGCAACAGAAATATTCTACATGTTATTTAATACAGCATTTCAAATATTGGAGGAACCCTAACAAAGAGAAGTCGGAATCTGAGAATATCCTTTCCTTTCTTCTCTCTCTGTCATCTTTCTATCAAAATCATTAGTAAAACTGATGAGGAAACCAAGCAAAAGTGTACAATTGCACTCTCTTTAGTTAGAAAACCAGTTTGCTTCTTGAGCACCAATTGCATACTATGCAAGTACCTTGCTCAAAGTGCTAATCGCTTGTGGTCAAGTGCCTAGCTTCTATCAATCCACTGCCCGAGCCTCAATCACGTACCCATTAAGCAGCTATATTTCTGTCAATCAACCAATCTCCTGCTTGTACACCTGAAAAACGAAAAAGAAACAATATACAATGGGGTTATGGGCCTCACATGAGAATAGCCTTTTACCAATAAGTTTCTTACTTGGTCATAGTTATACTCCCGAAATACTGAGCATGTCATTTTCTCATTCAACCTCGTGTTATTTTGTCTAGGTTGGTAGACACTACATTGTGGATGCAACCACAGAGGAGGAATCTCAGATGAGTTCTGCAGTCTCGGTATCGGTTAACAGGAAAGGCCACATATGTGGGCTCTCCAAGCGAGGGGGCGCAGGTTTAGATCCAAGCATCATTCTAGACATGATCTCTGTGGCTAAACATGTAAGCGAGCAATTCACTAATCAGTTAGATTCCGAGATTGCTGCTGCTGAAGCTCGTGAAGATGAATAGTGAAGTAAGTATTGCATGTTTACTTGCTTGATTGTTTTCGAATTTGAATTTACCTAATTTCTAATCCTAATCATTTGGTTGATTTTAGAGTAGCTATATTGGGAGGACGATAACAATACTAAGTAAGGTTATGCTTTTAGCATATTTAAGGCTAAATTGCCGTTGTAACAATTGATGGCTGCTTATGCAATCTGCATTTGTTCAAGTTATTATATACTGGTTCTTCTTAATTGAGAACTAATTATTATGGGCACCCATGAAATAATAATTTGTCCGATATCTACAGGTATCATGGAGGTTTGATACCGATATTTCTCGTGACCAGGAACATATCTTGATATATTATTGTATTGTGATGTATCGATCGATATTTCATATATTGGCTAATCTGTATTAATTTGTATTCCTTATGAATATATTTATTCTCGTCTTATTCATGATATTACTTATTTAGGATAATATTTATTCTATTATTTTCACCCAATTCTCATCCATTAACCAAACATATGGGTTTGGCAATTTTTCTTGGGGTATGAATCTTCTCCTTTTATTAATAAACTGTATGCGATGTCATTGAAGCCTTTTATTTTTTTCTTTTTCTTCTTTGAAGCCTTTCTATTTCTTAGTTTGAATGTAATTGCTATTATTTAATAAAAAAAGTAAGTGACAACCACAAATGTCAACTTGAAACCCCTAAGTAATATCCTACTCGTCTCCAACGAGTTTAGAAATCCCTTTCCTCCATCTAAGCATGTCTCCTTGCTTGTGGCACCTCAACCTTAGGTACTCAGATTTTGTATAAACATGTCAATGTTGCACATGTGATGACTCCGATTTCAGCACAAATATAAATAAATAAATGAATAAATCTGTATAAATTTTTTTCCTTTTAAATGCGATAAAATCCAAATCACCGGGTTAGACTTAAACCAAAACAAAAACAATGTAATAGCGATGATGCTAGATAGCAGACAAAGGATCAAATTGAAATATCTTGTCTGACACCCAAATAAATTAATTTAGTGACCTCTTATCAATCTTATCCGCAAGGAAAAATATCTACCAAGTATCCATTTATGATAATGTAAAATCTGTATAAATATTTATGTTGATAAGGACATCTCCTAATAATAAAGACAATAACTAAATCAACTTAATAAAATTTTAACATAATCCTCAAAAAAATCTAATACATAACTAGATAATAAAAGAATAACAAAAGTCTTTCAACTCCTTCGTCTTAAGTCCTGCATATAAATTGAATGGTCCTTTAATTTGAAATGGTTAAAAAATAGTATAAATCAACAGTTTAAAACTCAACAAGTATTAAGATATATATTAACAAAGTATGTCTAATAAAACTGAACAAATAGCCAAAAGATAGTAAAACACACTCAAAATCTAATATATAAAATGTCCATATATGTCAAATATCCAAAAACAATTTTGTAAACAAAATTCATAATCTATATACAAATATCAAATAATCTAAATGTACGAAATCATCTAAATATTAAAATATGAAATGTTCAATTAATAATGAATCCAAAGGCTTAAAAGTCTGAAAATTCAATCAAGGATTTTAAAAGCTCAATTATGCAAAATTGGATAAATTCAAATATCATATCTAAAATTTGTAAATATCCAATGGCTCAGTATTCCAAAATATCTAATAATATGCAAGTAAAAATCCTAAAAATCTAAAACATACTAAAATTTAAGAACTAAGGATAAAAAGATCAGTTTTGAGAAAGGCTTATTCATACTATTAATAACCTTAGGCCAAATATTATTATTTAGATTTGTAGAAAGGCAGTCTATAAGGTACTTGGTGTAGGTAGGTCAAATGACACTTTCTTTTGCCGTCTGTAGGAGTAGGTACAATTTTCTATTTTGTCTATATAATGTCCTATATTTTATATATGAATTATAATGTTATTAATATAATTTTAGATCAATTTAAAAATAATTGTATAATAAAAAATATATAGGAAAATCGAGTTTGAGGATCTAGACTTGGCACGTAATCCATGCATATATGTATTCTAGGCAGAATGTATGCGTTTGAGGAACACCGTTAGGGCGTTCATGCGTGTTTCGGGTAATTTGTGTGACGTTTGAGGTGTGCCCCTACAATGCTCGTGTGCAGTTTTTGCAAATTGGTTAGTGCTTGAGTCGCGCTTGATACAATACTTATGCGCAGATGAGGTTTTGGTGCCACACCTAATGTGCGGCTATTGGATGTTTAGGCATTGATTGTATTTATAAGGACTTGTGCACTATTTTAGGTCATTTTGCCCCGCCGCGGGGGGGGGAAGGGGGGGGAAAGAGGAGAAAAAGAATAATAAGAGAAAGAAAGAGAAGAAAAGAGATTTCTAACCATTTGGGAGTCAGATTTGCTAAATTAAAAAGTTAAGGCAAGTATTTTTAAATATGATCTTTGATCTATTTCAAATTCCTTCTAGTTTTATCTATGTTTTGTGTTTTATTGTAAAGTGTGTTTAACTCTTTGCGGAGTTTTATAATATTCCTCACCAACTATAGCGGGCCTTTCAATGGGGGCCCATGACAGGCCTTTAGCTTAGTGATAGAGCGCGCCCTATTCATACGTGCTACCGTTTCACTCCTTTGTTTTGAATATTATTGTATGCATATAATTTTCACCAAATGTTTGAAGTTTTGTTTGGTTTTACTGAACAATTTGGATGTTTGCTTGTTTTTACTAAATAAGTAAATATTTTGAGATAATATATTTGTAAATAGAAATATCTATAAAGGAAAAGTCATAACATTTTATATTTAGGCCTTATATGTGATAGTCCATCTTCATATTGGACTCTATTTTATTGTTTATTTCAATATTTATATTTTTTCATAGGGTAAAAAGTTTTGCATTTATACTTTCCCATAGTGAAACTTTTATACTTTTCCTATAAAGAAGAAAAGTTTTAAATACCATTGTAAAGAAATAAATAAAATAATATATTCAAACATCCCAATATATATCAAATAGACTTGAGGATTGATCTATCATCCACAGGTGTCAAAAAACATTGTGTATGACCCCATCTATAGGGAATAATTTGTAATTAACTCACTTATTTAAATAGTAGTGATATAGTCTCAGGTTGTTGAGAGTATATGTAATCTTTCCTTAAAATTAGTCTTTTAGTCATTAGTTTTCAAATTTTAGTATGTTTTAGATTTTTTAAATTTTTGTTTACATAATTTATGTTTGAGATATTTGACTTTTAAGAATTGTAGGTTTTAATTGATATTTGAACTTACCTGATTTTCATTTTTAGGATTTTGGACGTTGATATTTCTAATTTTTTGATATTTGGATATTCGAACATTTATATATATATATATATTGAGGGGATAAACCCAAAACTCAAGAAAATAATAGAAAAATACGACTACAACTGCATCATGAAACTAAAGTTAGAAACCGGTAGTTAAATTTCCTAGCCGGTGAACATCATACCATGAATGTCAAACTCCATGAGGATTAGAAAAGGGCGCCGCAAAGCATGAGACTTCCCATCATAGCGTCTAATAAAGATCAATTGTTCACAACCCTACCTGTATATTACAGTGAGGCTATTTTTACATTTTGAATCAATGACCTCTAGGTACTTTTACGAGGATTATGAAACAACAATCTTACTGCACGGTAATATTGACATTGGGTATTCATGACTCCACCAAGCTAGGAGTTTGAAACCTAAAAGGACTTCACAAGGGATAGTAAAAGAAATCCTTTGGCATGACCACATCAGGGGATGAAGGATGCACTTCAATATTAGTATATGTTGTATGAAGTGACTTGACTTATTTCTTTTCCCTAATCCCATCTTCCATTTGTCGCGTCCTCTGGTTAGGGTTCTTCCATTGGCTTGCACACAAACCTTCCTATGAGGTTAGGAAGATGTTAGAAAGCATTTGCTACAGAGACTAGGAAGCGAACTTCCCTCTCCAGAGTGATTACTCCTCTATCTACTCCACAATTCATCTCTTGGCTGGAACTATTCAGAGCTATACTAATCGATAACATATAGAAAGGGCTTTGCTTTGCTCTATGTTGGTATCAACATCAACTCAATACCCACATCATACGAATATCTCTAGTATTCACTTCTCGAATGAACCTTCTCTTGCAATAAGAAGAGTTTGAATTGAATAAGTTCATGGTATGAAGAGCCTTAGGAGTCCTCTATACTTTTGTGGTATCGCTAGCCTAGCACTTAAATCAATCGTAGTACTAGAAGTAAACAAGAACTACGTAAGGTTGGTGTTACCCCCTGAAGGAGGCTTTAGTCTTTAAAGTAAAAAGAAAAAAAAATTGAGAATAAGATTATTCTTCCTCTGAAATATACTTGAAATACTTCGAGAAGGGAAGTTTTTGACGACCTAAAGCAGACAATGATTGAAACATTGATAGTTGGATCACTCTAGTTGCATTTCTTTGTTAAGAGTCACATTTCTTGTTTTTTGAAAGAGCAGCTAGGTCTTTCATTCTTTCCTTACACAATTATGTCTACCTACGCTAGCTAGTAATCTTATTTTGGATTTGACTAAGCATTACCCCAAGTAAAATCTTAACCAGTCATCAACAAGGTATAGTGAGGCTATATGCAAATTCTTAGGTTCAATTCTTACAAGATGCATGCCAAACCTTCCTGCGGGGAGCTAGCAAGGGTCTCCAATTCGGTATCAAGACTAGGAGCATAACCCAGGGGATAAAGGAACAAGCTCTTAACTCTTTTTTCTTGCTCCTTCGTGTCTACAGAATTTAAACGCACCACTGCCCTCTTATATGGAGGGTGTCTTTTTTTTCTTTTAAATAATTCCTGCTTTCCATATTCAAGCATTAGATCTAATTTAGCTTCAACATTTTTTATTTTTCCCCTTGGCTCATCTTCCCGGATTGTTAGTTTTTATATCATTGATCCATGACTTTCACAACTCTATCATGAATGCTGACTAGAACTATTCTCTCATATTCAATAAGGGATAAATGTAATTCAAGGTGCTTCAAAGACTTTCTCAATGAGTTCTTTTAAAATAGTCAAAACCTATATTTAATGCCAATTTCTTGATGTCAGTTTGTGGTTTGATATAGAGTTTTACCGAGCGGTGAAGGTTGATCAAGGCCGTTTGCCCTTTCTTTTTCAATTATTGTTGATGGTGGTTTTGGGATGACCATAGTCAACAGTGCAGGTTCTAGTTGGTCTTCTGTTAGTTGGATGCAGTTGTACAGGGGTGGGCGGTGATGTTGAGAGGGACAGGGTTTTATGCAGAAAGACTAGCCCAAGTTGGTAATTCAAATAAGATACACCAAAAGCTATGGCAGCAGCAAACAGAGCTTTGCCCACCAGACGGCATAGGATACTAGGCATAGCGGAAACAAAATCCATTGGATTGAAACTCATTCGTTTTGTCAATTTATAGAAAGTGATGTGAATTTATAGACTAAAGCTAAATCTTTAAAATATAGGATGCAATAAGAACCTAAGTTCTATTGTGGTAAGATGTTGAATACTCAATGAGAGATATCCAGAACCTAAAAAAATTGCCCAACGAAAGATAACTTCTAGCAAAAAATCAAATATTTTTTTTAGAAACATTACCTAAAGACAATTCTAACACAAAGGATACTGGCATACTGCCTAATGAAATACACCTAAAAACAGACGGAAATAATAACAGAAGAAAATAATATGCATACTACATTGAGTGGAAAACCATAATAACCCAAATATCATTTGTGTCATAGCTCCCTTCCACAGATTGTGTCATAGCCTCCCTCTCAAAACAAAGCTGCACCAGCTTGGTTTTAGGTTCTTGGTCTTGAGAAAGACTCTACTAAAGGGCTCAATTTAATTCTAGAGCAGGGGATCAAATTAGTTTTGACCTGATTTCAATCCAGCCAAAAATCAACATAGCTCTTGAAAAACTTCCAGCTTTAGCAGCTAGTCACTTCAACTCAGAGCTTTAAACTCACTTGGAAACAAGTTGTCAATCTAACCTACAATCACTTAGCCTTGTTCAATATACCATGATTGTTCCACCTTCATCCAAGGCTTTGTTCTCTTGCACGACTTCAAAAAATGTCTTAAAATTACAGAGCTCAAGTGATCTACACCTCATAATTTCAGCACACCTCTTAAAACATCAACACATCTCCTACAATCAATGACCATCAATAACAACTGTTAACCCCCAATAACAACCATCACTTTCCAAAATTTTTGTAACTTTGAAATCACAGTTTTAGGACATATTGTCCCATCAAAATCAATGATTATCACCTTAATCGTAGCTTTTGAAATTGTTCGAGCATACCCTATAAACTCTCAGTGGATCTCCTCTTCTTCTTCTTCTTCTTTAACTTCTAAAAACACAACCAGCAAGTTCCTTTCAGTGGCCAGGCAAGTTTTGCAGTTTCCCATCACACGGTAAAAAAAGAGGACAAAAAGAGCGGGACAGCATGTTTCTCCTATTAAATGTCCCAAGAGAATGTGTCTACCCCATCTGATACTTTTGTAGAAGTGCTGTTTAACAAAAACTTTCAAAACTAGCATCAAACCAAATATTCAACGCATTGTAAGTAGGGAATGCCTCAATGATAATAGTCATAATTCTCATGTCCACGTGAAAGATCTGGTTAAGCTTGACAGTTGCTACATATCAAAAACCTCCTTTTCCTATGCATGGAACCACCTACGTTGATGATCAAATCTCCTATTTAAAAGCTTTCTAGAGGTACTTGTAGGATTAATATGGATTGGTTTGGTGTATATTGAAGAATAATCAACAACCAAACCCCATATTGCGGTTTGAATTTTCAATAAATCAAATCATCTGTTGAGACAAACCGCCGAAACCATCAATTGTGCGGATTGGTCTGCAGTTTGTAATATTGAGCTCATTAGTTTTAAAAACTGTGCTCAACTTAATATATCATATATAAAAATCAAAGTAAACAATGAATAATATTAACATAGTAATAACAATATCTGAAAAATGTTCCAAAATAACGCAACAAATATAATAAAAATATATATTACAGAAATAAAAAAACATTCTACATGAAAAATTAATCATCATTTAAAAAATATTCTAATATCAAATTTAAACTTGATTCACGGTACTCCAATGAAAAAAATATATAAGATACAATTTAACAAGTAAAATAATGTTAATAATATAGTAAAATATAATATATTTTTTAAAAACATCCATTTTAATTTATTTAAATTTTCTAATATCATCCAAACCTTATGTAAAATCATTGGCATTTGCTTGAAATGTGGCTATTATCAATAATAAATAAGAACTTCAAATAATTTAGGTGACAATAAACTCTTAAAAGGATCAAGAATTCTACTACTTATATTAAAATTTGATGCATAAATACAATAACTGTAGATATAACCTAGACATCTTTAATTACATACGGGTGTGTGGTTTTGTTGTTGTTTAATTCAATTTAAGAGTGCTTGGGTAAAAGATTCAAACACAACGAAATCACACATGTCAAACCAACGTTGGTGATTTGATTTCGCTTGGTTTGAGAGGTTTGACATTTTTTTTGTTCATCCTACCATAGCCACATGGTAATACAATACTAAAAGACCATTTCAGAAACTAGGTTAAAAAGGTAGAATGATGTGGGACGCAAGACCAGTGGAGGAGAAGATCTACATGAGTCGAGAGCTAACATACACTGCAGCCTTAGGGTCCTTTTTTCTTCTGGAAATTAATAGCACCAATTATTATGATTGGAAGCAAACCAAAAAGATAACAACAATAACAAGTATAACATGATTGATTTTACTGCAAGAATTTGAGTGATGTAGAAGAACCAGTATAGAGATTATAAGGGCATAGGCCCCTTTCCACTTTTCATTAATTTATTTAAAGACTGAAAAACCTTCACAGAAAACCAACACAGCCTTCAAATTGCCACCAATCACTGCGTGTGTATCACTTGAAATATGTTGCTTTATTAGTGAAAAAAAATTACTATATACCTACTGATATGTAGCCAATTACAAGTTCAAACAAAGCACCAACTTCAAACCTACTAAAAACATGCTGAAAATAGTTAAAAAGCAAATGTCTGAAGATAAACCTGCTAATAGAAAATATCTAAAAATATAGACTCCTTGCTAATATCAATTGTCTTCTCTGTAAATGCATCAGTTGTACCTCTTTTATTTTTTGATTTTTTCCTCATGACTTCATCAACTGATGCTTCTAATGCCTTATCATCATGACGCATGAAACAATCTCCTGTAGTAAAGAGTAATAAAACAGAATTAGATAAGTTATTTGCATATCTAGTTCCCCAAATTAATGTCTATAAAGAATTATATGTACTATCAGACTAGACTTTGCCGGAAGCAATGGCTTTACTTTTTAACTTACTGATCAAAAAATAACTTTACTCCTTATGTTACTGAGAAGTAAAATTAGGTTACTTCTGAAGTTACTGATTAAAAAAAAAATTAGCTTCACTTCTTAAGTTACTGATTAAAAAAAAAAAAAAGAGGTTTACTTCATAGACCAGCTTTTAGGGGGCAAGAAATATATCTGTTGCTGATGACTAACAGCTGTAGCAGCATTATGGATGTAAGGTGAAGAACACAAGTTACTGATGTATGGAAAAAAAAAAAAAAAAGCACACAAGTGCACTTGATTTGGCTAGAATTCCTACCCACCATTCCAAAAAAAAAAAAAAATTATATAGCTTAGTTTGGTGGTAATTTTTGAAAGCCGAATAGACTGATTCGGTTCTGTAGTTTTACAGTTGAAAAAAAAGATTGACACAGAAAATCGTAATTATAGGTTCAGTTCAAATGTAATGACATACCAAATTTGCAAATTAGGCAAGGCTTGGCCCCTCGTATAAATTTACTCCCCACAAGACTAGCAAATTTGGCAGAGTCCTCAAGATGACCCACTTCACACTTTCTATTCCCCTTCACCCTTCTTTCCCCCAGACTAGTCTACAATCAAGCAAAGTTGGGGGGCATATTCCATGGTTAGACCTCTCATGAGTAGTAAGTCATTTCCAATCAACCCATGTTTTATTGTGTCAGTTTTATTGGCCCATATCAACCCATGTTGCCAACCTAGTCCAATCATTGGTAGGCATGTAGTAAATGACAACAATATATGAAACAATATTAGATAATATAGCCCTCCCATGGTAGCCTCTGCCTTGAAGGCTAGGGATGGGAATGGTCTGCTTATAACATTCAGCTGACCTCATTTTTGGTAATGAATTCCCTCCACTTTGTGGGTTAGGCGACCTCACCTACAAATATATATTGAGTCATGCAACATCAGCAATCAGATTCATGACGGATTTGACTGAGCAAGTCGCCCCTATTAAGTGCACTAAGTTGTGTGGGCACCTAAAAGTCTCATGGTGTAGAAACTACAAGGCACCATCAAGAAGTTTCTCTCTTCTTAATGATTGTGAGCCACAAAGATACTGATTTTGGTGTTTTGATTCATTTCTCATTTATGTATTTGAAGAAAAAAGATGGGACATTTGGCTAATTTCATAGACAAAATCAAAACGAAAGTAGCCTCTGTCACTACTCGGAACAAAAATTTGAAACACAAACAAAGAAAATTGGCAAAAAAGAATAGCCTAGAAAATAACAGTAACAAATATCCCAAAAGGGTGGGAAGGAATCCAACAATCTTATAACAAGGAAATTGCAGGTTTAAAATTTCAAACTTCCTCAGTTTGAGTGACATGAAAGCTGGGGAGGAGGACAATGGCGGTGGTGAGTGGTGACTACATTTACTGGATCAATTTTGAGCTGCGGCTGTGGGGGTTGTTGCTAGTTAGGAAACAATAGCTTCGGATACCAAATTTGCTAGCTGCAGCAGAATCAATTTCAGACAACGGAAACTATAAGACAGTGAGAGTGAAAATAAAGCAGCAGAGACGAAAGGCGGCCTGGGTGGCTGAACCGCAGGTTTTCAGACCACGAGGGGTTTGGGTTTGGCTGAACACTGACTAAGGAGTCCAAGCTTGTGTCTCTGTTCACTTTACACCATAGTTTTGGTCAAGCTTCCCACGTTACCTTCAAATTTCTTTCCTTGTCTGTTTGGGTGAGTGATCCAAGGTGGTGGCATTTAGTCGGGCAACCATTGATGTGGTGCTAGCTGCCAGGGAGGGATCGTTTGAGAAGTTTTCATCAAGAGCCATTCCACAAAAGCCAGGAGTTGACCCAAATACAAACACAGAGGGTGTGAAGGGTATCTCAAATTCAAGTGCCGAAAGCATTATCATGCCAAATGGATTTATGCTGTAACACGCTAGTGTTTTGATCTAGATTTATTAGACTTATGATCTAAGATTGTCATTAATGAGGATAATTAATACGTTATTAATTGAAAACGAATTTAGGTTTACTTTACCAAATTTGCAGACGTGTTAGAAAAATATTTTAATAATTTATCTTTGATAGTGAGTAATTGTTTTCAAATACCATGGAATAACAATTAATTAAGACGTTTTGAGATAATATCATACGTTTAAATATTCATGTAAGTATAGTTAATAATAAATATTATTAATTTTAAATTTCGGAATTAAATTACACACACCTCCTCAACCCAGAGTACATGCACAGCCACCCCCTTCTCTCCATGTTCTCTCTGTCGCCTCAACCAATTCTAATTCCCCGCCATTCTTATAACCATCATCTGTAACCCGAGTGGATGGACGAGAAAGAAAGGATTTCCCATATATACTTAAAAGAGGGCTGTGCATGCATTTTTTTCTTCCCATCATTTCGATGTTGTAAGTGAAGAAATCTCATAATCTTCCGAGGCAAAATTGAGACTGTTATCTGAGGTAACTCCCCTGTGGTCGATCGGTCGAGAAGACCAGAGGATATTGCAGTGACGGCGTTCAATCTGTGCTGGATAAAGTAATCGATGATCCTGATGATCGGACTCCAGTTGCTTATGGATCCAAGAACAAGATCACCCGACTCAAAAAAGACACTCTACCGATCTTCCAGACCCGATGAAGCAATCCCGGTCATATATATTAATGCTTTTTAGAGAGTAAAAATTAAAATAAAATAAAACTAATAATTATTTTTAACAATGTAATTTCATTCACGCACTATTCATTGGACGTTGAAGGGCTACCGTTCACCAAATGAAGGAAAACGGCCAAGTCAAAGACAAGCATCTTTGCCTGATCGGAGGGAAGAAATTGCATCTAAGTAACCAAGCATCAATGGTTAAATTCACCACGGTAAATGTTGAATGTCCCCAAGACTCCTAAAAGAACTAGTCCACTCTGCTACTCGAACGAGAAGGGAACACCAAAACCTCGAGTTCAGTTGCTTAATTCGACCATCCGTCTGCTTGCTTCCTTAAATGTCACTAACACCACCAAAATCCTCGAGTTCGTTGCCCTCTCAATCAGTCTCCATGGCTTCCTCAGATTGCTCTTCCGCACTTTCATCCTTGTCATCATAAACGGCCGGAGCGGTATAGAGTCAAACTCATCGACCCCATCATCAGTGATCTGCTTAGAGAAGACAGAAGGAATAATTAGAGGCTTCATTTCAGTTCATCCAGCTAATGGAGCAACTTCATACTGCACTTACCCCTGCACATAGGTAGTCCAAATAGCCCGGCAGCTGTGAAGTGGGGCCAAAAGTCGAAACCCTTGATTCTATAAGCTGCAAACAAAGCGAAGTGATGACTCCTTCAATAATGAAAATTAGAGGTATCAATTCGTGTTGAGTTGCATTTGTAAGGACATGAGTGCAATATAGTATACATCAACATAACATAAACAGAGCACAATTAATAATCACATCAATAAACCAAACAAGAACACGATTCATTGAGTAAAAAGTTAACACGACCAGGTCATATTCCCCACTATTGCTTGCAATACGGGCTATTCGCCTTTTTTATACGGTTTGGTAATACATGCTCATAATACATGAACCATTGCAAAGTTTATTAAACGAAACTTTATCATGTTGTATCATGTTATTTTCAGATTAACATACCAATAAGAAATACGATACGATTATTTTCTGTTACAAACCTGTCGACCCACAAATGGCATGAACCATTTAACGCAAACCCATACCCCTCTTAGTTCGTGTCATGCCCGTGTCGTGTACAATATTGCCACCACTAACTCAAACATGCTACAACAGATTAATGTTTCCATGTTGAACAAACAAAGCAGTATTTTACAGCCAAGATTGGAATTTAAAGCCATGAAATGGAGTAACCTTTAGTCCCACCATGTGGCAACAAGGATCCTCTTTGGCCCATTAGAAAAGATAGAAGGCGAAGGTGACAGATGCCATCTGCTAAGATTTGTTGGCAATCATCGAGTGCCTTATATGGGCAGATCTATTTCATTTATGTATTTATTTTTGAGCAGCAACCATGCTAAGTAATTGATTAATTAATGGGGAAACAGCAGTGCTTCTATAAGAACATTGAAGAAGAATCCCGAAAAAGAAAAACAATGGATGCTTTATGATTTTACAACCAACTTAAAGAATCCGAAAACGACACATTGAATTCAATCTCTCACATTGTATCGAGATATAATATGCTAAGTAGAATGCAGAATTCAGCCTTCAGTTTGATGAAATGTTAAAAGGTGCCGCTTATGAGATAAAAATACATACAAGAAAGAATGGGACATTAATGATACATTTGGTTACTAGAATGAAATAAGGTGGGAATAGAATAATTATTTCTAGGGAATAGAATAAGATAAGAATAGAGTTAGAATTATTATTCTCATATTTAATTGTTGGAATAAAATAAGGTAAAAATTAATATTCCATTATTTAGATTGTAGAATAGTACGAAGAATAAGGTGAGAAAAGCGATAATAATAATAATAATAATAATAATAATAATAATAATAATAATAATAAATACAGTAATAGTAATAATAATAATAATACATAATAATAATAAATGCAGTAATAGTAATAGTAATAATAATAATAATAATAATACGTATCAGTAATAATAATAAATGAAAATAGTTATTCCCACATATGTGAGAATAAATATTTCAGATGAATATTTATTTTCGATTAAATTGTAACCAAATGGATGAATATTTATTCCTATGAGAATAAGGAGGGAATAGAATTTCTATTCCCTCCAACCAAACGCCACCTAAGAGAAAAATATATTTCGATGTATTGCCACCATGGATGAAATATATTTGTATCGAATGCAAGATTTTGGTTCTGAATTTGAAACTGATGAGCAAATATCGGCCATTATATTGAAAAATTTGAGTGTCTCGGCCAATATTTAAGTACTAGCCAAATATCTCTGACACGTCAACATATAATAATTTTATCGTGATATCAGGAGATATCTCCCAACTTGTGTGGCTAAATTTACCAGATTACTACACAACTCAGGAATGAGCATCAATGTATTTCTTAGATGAGGAGCTTACAAAGTCACTCTCGAGAGATTTAATGATCTGTTGATAGTATTGGCAGTGAGATGCATTTATTAGAAAACATGAAATCAAAACAAAGTCCTTTTCAATATTGGTAAAAAAGAATAATTTTGAGATGGAATATTAATTACTTCATTCTCTGCTTACAAAAGAAAGCTATCCTCAAACCTGATCTTCATGACAATGGTTTATATCAATGGCATTTCAAGAAGCACAAACAATGCTGTATTGATGAGGTAAATCAAATAATCTAAAACTCGAGTTCCTTTTTCCTGTTGCACTTCAATTAACCTAACCCATTTAAATAACGGAAAATGCACGCAATGGGTTAGTAACGTAATACATGGAACCACATGAGCAATGTACTGAATAACACACAAATACATCGTGATCCACCACATTGAACCTCATTTCTAACACGGACTTTGTCTTATATGACAAAGGTAGTATACATACCTTAGATGCTATATCCTACACTAATTAGAATTTAGTTCAATATATTTTGTGGCATTTGTGTTTTTCTTTTTTAGTTTAGGTATCGTTTAAAGATTATTCTGAGACATTAAGACCTTGTACAAGTAGTATCCATCCTAAACAATAGAAGTGATTTATCTAGTATCGATTAGAAGCACTTAAGGGTATATATCTATGGGATCAGTGTTATCAACTGGATATTTATTCAGTAGAGATATATATTGCCCAGGAAAATAGTCTGTGATCGAGGATTTCAGCCAGATAGTAAATAGCCAGATATGGGATAGTGTGGTAATAAAAAAAAATCTAAATTTTCTTAGAAATTAAAATGTATTGCATATTTGGGAGAGAGTTCGATAATGTCCTGTTGATATGCTCTATTATATTGAAAATTTATGAATTAAATGTTTAAGGTTAAATGAATTGTGTAACTATTCGTGATATAAATTAGATGCAAATTATATGTGGCTAGGAAGTTGTTTCCAATCTATTGAATGTTCTAAATTATGATTATGGAGCATATATGATAAATCCTAGTATAGAGAAAAAAAAAAAAATCTTATCTCTTGTGGTATGTTGTAGTTTTGGCATCGTGAGCAGATAGATTAATATCGTCAATTAAATTATAAATCTCAAAGTTATTGATTTCAGTCGTTAAAACATGTGAGATGGGTTAGTAAATGAATAAAATATGAAGGAAATAAATTATTAAAAAAATGCCCTAAAATATATTAAACAAAGAGAAATTGTCTAGTTAGGTATACTAGGATTGTCCACTGAAGATATTCCTAGGTTATTAGCGATAGTTTTGCCATATTATGTGATTATCAAATACATTTGGGCTTTGTTTTGAGAATATATTGGTATGAGAATTATCTACACAAGTTGTTTGGAGATGGTTTTGTCTTATTAACTCTATGGTCCAAACTTCAGGAGTGAGGAGGTGGTTTACTTAATGTTTTTGTCTGGTTATCAAGTCTATTTGTAAATTTATCAATGATCGAAATAGTTATTATTTGGACTTGCCCTAGTGTAGCCCTACAATTAGTTTTGTGGATCTTGGATGTTGAGAAATGATTAAAAGCTATTAACAATTATATCCATAATTATTGGATGTGCTTAGCTATTTAAAAAAAAGGGGGAGAGAATCTCTATCGTTGTTGAACCTTACTAATAGCAGTGTGATATTTCTTGTGGAAAAGCAGCTTTCATAAGTACTGTTCTCTTCAAGGTCAGTTTAATTGGATTGGGTTTTTGATAGATTGTGACTCAATTGGTTATATTGAACTTACAAAATATCGTAGTGTTTTATTGACGAGGGAGGTGTAAATTACCTTTTATTTTTTAAGCCCCGTGGATTGGTAGATTTGAGGATCATTGATTTTAGGGTGAACAGTATTGTAACTACTGTGAAATTGCTAAGTGAATTGGGTTAGTTGGTAGAACTACAATTTAAATTTATAGTAGGAGCAGTAATATTTTATTGATGGAGTTAAATAAATAAATAAATAAATTTTGAATTCAATTAGCTAGATTGAGAAAATTAAGTGATCAATCCATGATCTAGATCAATGATGATTACAGTTAATTAAAGATTATGGGTCTTAAAATTTGGATATCTAATTCTTAGGAGTTATCATTCTATAGAAGAATTTAATCTGAGTGAGAATGTAAAATAAATTATTAAAACGAAATAAAGAGTGGTACGAGGAAAAACCCATTGGTGGAATTTAAATTAGATGATCAATGCATGAGTAAGAAGATGATAGTTTCAGGTAAAGGTTGTGAAGATAATTAAAACTTTAGATTATATTTTTAGGGGCTGCAAGATATGAAACTTTGGAATTCTATTGGGTATGATGCAATATTGGAATGTGATGTCGATCAATTGTATGTCGAAAAGGATTAACTGTCGATTTATGATTGATGTATTTGAAGATTGAAAATTCACTAATTCATAGAGTATTTTGGATGGCTATATTTTCAGTGATAACTATGTTAAGGATTCGGAGAATTTAATAAAAGCAATTGAAGATAACTTTTGGAGTTGATTTGATAGGACAGTTAAGAGCATGTCTAAGACGTAGAACAATTTAAATTTTGATTGCTAGTATGGTTATTGAGATTGGCAATATATAAATTTTATCATTATGATAAGATGGAACACCAATGTGTCAAAAAATGATTTAAGTTATATATTTAGGTTGTATAGGAGTTGCATTGTGAAGGATAATATTTAACTATGGTTGTTGTTGGGTGAAAAATGTAATGGCTAGTTAATTACGAGGTTATTAGAGAGTAAAAGTTTGATGAATGTTGATTTGAATGGATCTGATTTTTCATATTAAAGTATTGATAATTATTTGATGATCAATACCTATATTTTGAGGACGAAATTTTTTTAAGGGGTGAGAAATTGTAATGGCCGGATATTTTTATTAAGGAATCTGAAATTAAATTGGGTGGATTCATTTTAGCGTATATTAGTAAAAATAATTATAAAATAATAATATAACTGTTTTAGGTAAAAATAACAACAATAATATATATATATATATATATATATGTTTTACGTATAATAATAATAATAATAATAATAATAATAAGTAAAATTAATTTAACAACCAAGCCACCTCACCATCTTCTCGAATCTCCTCTGCTTCTCTCGTCCCCACCTTCTTCCTCTCGTCTCTCCCGAACCTCTCTATCCCTCTCTCTCTCTCGCTCACAACGGCATTAGCAGAGGCCGTTCGAATATTGCCACATCGCCTAACGCCCGATTCCCTTTGTTCCCTCACCATTCCACCTCCACATCCTTATTTAACCTCGCAAATGTGTGGGTATGTGCTGCCGAGTGAAGAAGGAAGAAAACGAGCTGTGAGTGGGAGAAAAAGGGAGGCGCGGTTCATCCTCGAGGCGTCTTCTCTATTGCCGTGGTCGATTGTTGCTGTCGCCATCGTCTTGCTGTGGTCGACTTCGAAACCGAAGCCGAAGCCGAGCCGTGTTCATCAGGCAAGTGAATTTCCATGTACTGTCATTCTTCCCTAATTTTGCAAGTGAATCCTGTTTACTGTCATTTCTTCTCTAATTGCAAGTGAGATCTCTCCTCTGTCATTTCTCTTCAATTAGCAAGTGAATCCTCTTTGTGTCAGTTCTCTTTCTATTCCGCAAAATCAGTGTTCCTCTATTACAATCTAATCCTCCTCTTCTTCCAATTTTCTTGTTGCTGTTGAAATTGGGAGAGTATTGTTCGGGAGACAGAAATCGGGGAAAAACAGAGCATTCCATTTCTGGTTTGGCCGAAGGGTTGTGAAGGAGAGGTTTGTCAATTTTCGGTAATTAAAATTGCTGTGCAGTTATTTTGTGCATATATGTATATTATTGTGTAGCCGTGTGTGTGGGTTGCGTGGGTGTGATCGGCTGAAGTTGAGTGAGGAAACAGAGCATCGTTTTCTGCAGAAAATCGGAAATGAAGGGTTTGTGAATTCAGGAATTAAATTATTGGCGTACGTGATATGGGTTACAGTTTTGTGTGTGTGTATATATATATATATATATATATTTGGATTAGTATTTTGTGTGTGCATCGTGTGTATGTGTGTGTTGGCAGTGAAAGTGGTTCTGATGATGCTATGTGTGCGTGAGTGTGTGCAGGAGCATATGTGCTGCGGTGGTGGGTGTGAACGGCTGGGTGTGTAGCCGTGTGTGTGTATGTATTTGTGTGTCTACGGTGGTGGGTGTGTATTTATACGTGTATTGGATGTGTATGTGTGTGGGAAGCAATGTGTGTTGTGTTGTATGGGTGCTGTGTGCGTGCGTTGGTGAGTGAGGAGGAAGCAGAAGCTGCTGTGTGCGTGTGTGTTGAGGTGGGTATGTTGCCCTGTGTGTGTATGGGGGTTGAATCTGCAGTGTGTATGGTGTAGGAAGTGCTCGGTGATGGCAGTGAAGGTGGTGTGCACTGTGTGCGTGTGGAGCGAAGAGTGGTGGGGCAGGTTTTGGGTATTGGGCCGTGTGTGTGTGTTTTGGTGTGGTGTGTGCTGTTGGTGTGTGTTGGGCTGGGTCGATTTGGGTTGTGTGTGTGTTAGTGGGCCCTGAATTTAATGTGTGTGTGTTAGAAGCTGGTTGTGCTGTGTGCGTGCGTTGGGTAAACGAGATGCAGCTCCGTGAGTGCTGTGTGAGTATGATGGGCTGGCGTGCTGTGTGTTGGGCCGTGGTCTGGGCCTGGTTGTGTATTGTGTGTGTGTGTTGGGCTGGGCCCAGTGTGCTGTTGGTGTGTGTTGGTGGGCCTGAGTTGTGTGTGTTTAGTGGGCCAAGTGTTGGGCTGGAATTGGGGGATGGTGAACGTGGGTATATGCATACGATATGTGTATGTATATATATATATAGAGAGAGAGGTATATGTATGTATATATATATATGTGGGAATGTATTTGGTTATATATGTATATATATGTATCTTTGTTAATGAGTGGTGATATGTGTATTTATAAGAATACTGATGATAAAGAGCATTGATGGTATTTATAGTTTGTGTATTTGCATATATAAAGGTGTATTGGCCTGTGTTTGGAGAGATACTGATTGTATGAAGAAATAGATATAGCCAATTAATTTGTTGGAACCTTGTAAAATTAATTGGGGATGTAAATTGAAATAAAAATATTGTTAGCCTTAGTCGTAGGCATCGCTCCGGAATAAAATGGAAAAATTAGTGAAGTAGTTGAGCTGATCATATTTTGATCCCTGTATTCCTTTTTGAACATCCTAAGATATATTCCTTTGTGTTAGATTTGATGGTGTGAGTATGGTCTGGTCAACACCGAACAACGTTCTGTTATTGATGTTGCAAAGCGTTCTTTGCGTTATACTCGATGTGTGAGTATGTGTATTTGTTGGCTTCTTACGGTCAAGGTTGAGGAGAGTGTGTGAAAACATTAAAGTATCTGGTCGAATGGGAGGCTTTGGTACTTTAATGTGGTCTACACTTATCCGATACTGATTTCTGTATCCTGGTGGTGTTGAGGTACATTGCCTAGCGTGGCGGGATGCTTATGGCCCTGTGATCATCGTAGATCATGATATCGTGGGTATCATGGCGGGAGATGTTGGGTTTGACGTGTGAGTTGTCTTCCGTACCTAGTAAAGTCGGAAGAGGAGCATGATGATGAGCATGCTTGGGAGACGTCTGTACTTTGTGGGGCAGAGTCTCTGTGGACCATGGATTTGGTCGGAGGTCAAACTTGCGAGCATCGGGTAGCCCGTGCAAGTACCCAGCTGTCGGGGGATATACGTATCCTTTGGTTCACAGTGGCGGAATAAGATCCGGGTGATTCCTTGAGATATTCTATGATTGTGAGTACCTCATTTGTTGTGGTGGCAGTATCCTTGTGTGGATCCTGAGATACTCGGATTCAGTGGAATCCATGTTGTATTGTTATTGTGAGTATGCTGGTCGTTCTTGCTGACATATGGACCGGGGAGATCCCCAATCATCGTTGATGTCGGATTCCAGGGGGTTTCCAGTGTTTATTGGCACTCTTGTTGTTTTTGGATGTTTGGGTCTTGTGAGATCCATTTGCCTAGAGTCGTATTTACGACGTGTTGCAATCTGTCTCGGATATAGTAGGTTGTCAGAGTATGTTGAGACCTTGGTAGATTGTATCTGAGATCGTTATTGTTGTTAGTGTTTTTTGATTATATCACTTGCTGGCCTTTGGCTCACCCTTGTGTTTTCTTGGCTCCAGATTGAATTGACAGCGCTTAGCTTGGAGGAAAAATGCATGAGAAGATGGTCCTGATAGCCAGATGATGATATTAACTTGTTATTGAGATTTATGTATTTTTATTTTGTTGGGTTCATTATGATATATAAATTCAAGTGAATGAAATAGTTGAAATGTGAAGTTTATGTTATTTGGTTTTAAATTTTTAGTCAGCGTGAGCGGCTTGAGCCATGTGTTTTGAGTATTTAGGCTCGGGTCGCCACAAAACTCGCTCCACTCACACTGTCCTCTCTCCACGCCATACAAAATACACTCCACTTATGCCTCTCTCTCTCTACACCTCTTTGTTCACTTCACCGGAAGCCCTAAACCACTCGAGCTCTTCTGCAAACAAATCTCGCATTGTTCAATCTCGCGGGTTCAATAGGCCGTTTTCCTTCACAATCGACAAAATTTTCCATTAACTTGTAGCAAATCAGTTGTAAAAGTTCGCAATCGATGAATTGTTCATCAAATCAACACTTCCTATCTTACGGTACTTTGATTTTGGTATCTCCCATTCCTATATCACTCTGTTTCACAATGTTTTGACTCGATTGTGTGTCGAGGTTGAAGAGATCTCCCCGATTTTTTATGTTGTCGAGATTTATTTGTTCACTGTTTTTATTTATTCACAGATTTTACATACAATTAGTCAAACATGCATCTATATTTCTATAAGATAGTCCAAGAACTTGAATAATCTTCTTTGTTTCACAATATGAATTTACCATATTTGAAATTTCTGGAAGTAGTTCTTCCTTCAAAAATTGCAATAGGATTGTTATTGTTAGATGACTCGCTATTCACCGGCCATTACTCTTAACATGTGACAACATTAGCAGTTCAAATAGTCATGAGTTGCTAAGAAATAATGAGAATTGTAAGTAAACTTCGACTGAGTTGAGAGAACACATTTCTTCCACATTACTGATAATTTTCAGTTAGTTGCACTCTACACATGTACAAGTACATATATATAGATCCTAGTTAATTTCAACTACTGATTAGAAACTAACTATATCTAATCCAAACCATGTAACAAACTAACTAGAATATGTCAATTTACAGACACTAAACTAACATACATTGGTATGAGAGTGTTTTCAATGTATTCCAGTATTAATTAGCACATGTTCCATCTCGAATAGTGTCTCAAATGCAGCATTGGAAGCATAATCAACTAATCCTTATGCAAGAACATTAACCAATCATCTTATACTACTATATGTTGCACATGGATTGCCAACTTGACTAATCAAGCTTCAAAATAGCGCCCCCCCCCCCGCCAAGCTTAATATTAATCTGCCAGTACCAGTGTGAAAGACGACAAGAAATAAAACAGAAGGACAATATGCCAAGCTCTACTGACATAAAGTCATTTGTCTCGCTATATTTTGATTCTCCTAATCTTTTTCCATGATGATACCAAGAGATATCAATTGGCATTTTCCACTGCTATCGATTATTCTGAACCAGTTTAGGAGTTTTCAAGTATATATTCATATACTTGAAACATGAACATTAAATATCATCTGTTCCTTCAAACTCTCTGTGTGCATAGCTGAATAATCTTTCAACATCAAAGCATATATTCTTTCTTAAGGAAATCATCAACAAGATTCATCCCATCCTTATTAGGAGCCACATATTAGAATGTCTATACAATGTCTAAGCAATTAGCTGTGAGAAGCCAACACATAGTATCAGAATAAATGAACGATCATTAGATCAAATGTGACAACTGATGAAACAAATTGATAAATGAAGATGAAGCAATGCTATTAGAATGCCACCAGAGCGTGCAGCTGTTGTATATATTGTACATTAAAAGAGTCAAAACCTATATACGCCCTGTTATGACTTAAATTGAGAAATATTTCAGTGCACATTAAACATATATATGATGTCATCGTGGCTCATAATTATTGTTGTTCTTCTTCATTCATTTTTTAGAATGATTTTTTTTACCACACATTGTTTATAGACTCAATATGACAAAAAAATATGGATATGCACAATGATTCTAAAACTCTCATGATTGTACTATGATTACAGATTTATTGTATCCAAATTCCAATAATTTTTTTCCCTTATAACAGCCATGAAAGCATTTGATTAAGCACAAGAAAAATAGCATGTGGATTTAGATTACAGAAGCCCCATTGTCACTCTCGTGATCCAAAATCAAAACAGTTCTTGTGGCATAGCACGTTAGCTAGGGAGATGTAATAGTAGATCCCTTATTGTAATTGTTTAAGAAAAAAATGATAATATGCATATTGGATGGTCAGTTATATGTGTATCTCTCTCTCTCTCTCTCTCTCTCTCTCTATGTATATATTTTGGGGGAAAGGAGAGTGGGTGGTGTGGGTCGTGGAATGTTCTATGGTGGGCATAGTGCTTGTAACATATATGTCCTCCACCTAGTAATCTGGAAACACAAATAATGATCCTGACTTGGCCTAGTAAATTGACCTCCACCTATAGCTTCCAACTTTTTAATGTCCTGTCACTGGAATCAATATGACACTACTCGTAGATGATGGAGATGGATGTGTCGCAACTGATATTTTGAAATTGCATAGTACTCTTCCGGATGTCATATGACACTACTCGTAGATGATGGAGATGGATGTGTCGCAACTGATATTTTGAAATTGCATAGGACTCTTCCGGATGTCATATGATACTACTCGTAGATGATGGAGATGGATGTGTCGCAACTGATATTTTGAAATTGCACAGTACTCTTCCATTATATGTCCTTAAGTTTGGATTGAGACAATTGAAGCTGTGGACCAAAAAGAAAGTACTGTTAATGCCATTTTTTGATGCTGCAGAACATGGGCATGTATGCATTGAAATATTGATCAGTGACAAGCTTAATCACCCCAAAAAAAAAAAGTGAATATGTTGCAATTTGATTGAAAATGTGTTTTAGATTTGTATGAGATCATTATGTTTTAGGTTTAAATGAGATCATTACAATTAGTCCATTTGCTGGGATTCTCCTGTGGCTGCTGGAATTTATTAAGTCGGTGAACTATTGGGGTTCAAGATGGCTAGCCTTGCCTTACCTGTACAAAGACCATTTTACAATTGATGTTGGGAATCTATCCAATGTGATTGTATTTTATTTAATTGCTAGCATAAGTGAAATGTGCTTGGACATGTGTTTGGCTGGATGAGAATCAAAGAATAAGATTGAATTGTTAATTCACTATTCCTGCCAATGCACATATATATATGTATATATATATATCATGCCAATGCATGAGATTTATTATAGGTTGGTGTATAAAAATCACGAGCCATTGTTAACGGGTGCCAGTTACTTTCAAAATAATTTCCAAATTAGAGAAAATGACTGAGAAGCTATCGACTTTACCTTCAGACAGGGAGAGAAAAACATCCAATGTTGTTGACATGGGTGAATCTTTAAATTTGACATTCAATAGCTACGTCACGTGGCCTTGTTACATTTCAGATCCAGCTCCATGCCCATGCTTCAGTTTCACTAAAATGAAACTGAAGAGTGCACTCCATAGTGAATTCCCCAAGCTTCACTACATATATAAAAAAAAAAAAAAATTCAATGAGATTTCTTGTCTTTATTTTTCCCAAGTTTCACTACATATGGACAGGCATAATGCTGGATGATCTTAGTGTGGGAAATCAGGCATTTGCAGAAAATGTGACTAACCTCTTTCACAGTCTCAGCTAGTTCACCAGGGTTCCCAAGCTATTTTCGGGGGATGATGTCCTTGATCAACTTAGTGGATGTGACAATGTGATATTTAAAAAGGCCGGTACCAAGCGAAAGCAACTTGAACATACTCTCAAATATAATTGAAAAAAGAAAAGTATTTTTTTCAAGTTGCTTTATTGGAGCAAAGTTTTGGTTCGTCATAATTTAGATGTTATGCATATTAAAAAGAATGTCTGCGAAAGTATCATAGGCACGGTATTAGGCATTGATGGGAAGACAAGGGATAATTTAAATTCTCGTCTGGATTTGAGGAATATGGAAATTCGAAAGGCTTGCATCCTATTGAACTTGGAGATAAATATTTAATTCCTAAAGCTGCCTATTCGTTAACATTGAAAGAAAAAAGGGTTGTTTGTAAGTTTCTTACAAATCTGAAAGTTCCAGATGGTTACTCTTCCAATATATCTCGATGTGTAAATTGTGTTGATGGTAAAGTGTTAGGGATGAAAAGTCATGATTATCATGTATTTATGCAAGACTTGATTGCACCGACATTTCGTGGTATCTTACCTACAGAAGTATACGAGCCATTAGCTGAATTAGGTGTGTTCTTTAAGCAGTTATGTGGAAAAACATTACGAGTGGATGCATTGGAAAAATTAGAACGAAATATTATTTTGACCATTTGTAAAATGGAACGTATCTTTTTCCCATCTTTTTTTGATATCATGTTGCACTTACCTATTCTTTTGACAAGTGAGGCAAAAGTTGTAGGACCAGTTCAATATCGGTGGATGTATCCTTTTGAAAGGTGAGATATTCCTAAAATTTATAGCATGTGTATTTTGAATATAATGATTATGGTATTTGAACTAATAAAGTCTTGTTTACAGGTATATGTGTAAGTTAAAATCATATGTACGTAATAAAGCTCGCCCAGAAGGCTCTATAGCTGAATGTCATATAGCAGAAGAATGTCTTGTATTTTGCTCTAGATATTTGGGTAGGGCAGAATCAAGATTCAATCGTAAAGAAAGAAATTTTGACAGCGGTGAAGTACATGTGGGGTTATTTGTATTTTCTAAATTTGGAAGACCATTGGGCAAAAAAAGTATTAAAGAGTTGAGCTTTTAAGATTGGAATAGAGCTCAACTATATATCTTGAAAAATTGTAAGGAAGTGCAGCCTTTTATAGAGTAAGATACTTTATTATTATGATACATAGTAATATTATGAGTGTGGTATATATGTGTTTCAATCCACTACCTATTAATATAAAGAACTTTAATATTTGATGATGAACAGGGAGTATGAAAATATCAATCAAGATCAGAATGTTGATTTGTTAGAGTGGTTTGAATACAGAGTAAGTAAATGTTTATGCATTCTGTATAGTTTGATACGATTTTTTAATACTTGTTAAATGTTAATCTTATTAATACCTTTTAATGCTTATTGTGTTCAATATATTACAGAATTGATGAATAAATGGGATGAAAGAGCAAGCAAATATCTTTTATATTTGGCACAGGCTCCAATTAGAAGAGTGACTTGTTATTCATCATATGTGGTCAATGGATACCGATTTCACACAGAAAGTCGAGCAAGAAAGCGTAAAACACAGAATAGTGGAGTGGTGGTGAATGGTGATTTACATAGTGGGGAAATGGACTACTTTGGATTATTAAGAGAGATTATTGAATTAGAGTATAATGGTGAAAACACGATAGTGCTTTTTCGTTGTGATTGGCATGACATATATGATATAAAAAAAGTATTAAAAAGAAACCAAATGGGCTTACAACAATAAATATCACTTGATTTTTATAAACTGATGAGCCTTATGTTTTAGCATGCCAAGTTGAATAAGTTTATTACGTGATAGACCATACAGATGTGAATTGGCAAGTTGTTGTTAGGTCAATACCACGTAACTTTTATGATATTTCTGTTGGTGAAGAGATGGATGATCTCTACGAAACATATGTGGATAGTAATAAGCCAACATTAGAAACAAATTTAAATTATGTAGTAGAGTTGAGTGATATGTTGGTGCCTTTAGTTAGAACTGATATTGAACCAGAGATTGTAGATATGAATTATGCTGGTGGATCTAAAGATGTGTACAAGTCTAGTAGTGAAGAAGATGAGTCATTGATGTGGTAATTGTTCATGATTACAATTATGTAAGGTATGTATTTATTATGTGCTATTATTTTATTTTTATTATTATAATGCTGGTTAATAACAATTTAATTGACTATATGTTAACAGGTTATAGAAGGTGCTTACTGGTGCTTCCAATTTCAGGCTGTCTAAGCAACTGGATTTATCTTTTTTGGATCTCTCATACCCTGCACAACAATTTTTCTTTTTTGGATAATGAATATCTTCTGCATAAGTTATCTCTTGTATGCTCATATAAGTTATTCAAAGATTTAACAGATTTTGTTCTCTGCTGTTCCTTTGAACAGGGCAGAAGGATTTTGGAGATTATTGGAGGAAGTAAAACAATTTATTAAAATGGACATTGTTAATTACATGTTCATTCCATTTTCAAGATATCTTATAGTTCAATCATATATATGTGAATCCCAATTTGCAGGCACAAAAAGCAGAAAGGGAAGCCGTAGATCTTAAAGCCGCAGATCATATATTCTGCTTGCTTCTTGTTTACTTTATCATCTCTTGTATGCCCATATTAATTTTAACATGTCTACACTTCTTTGTTGGTAAAATTGTAAATTGTGTTGACATTGAAAACTCTTGACAACTCCTTTGCCTCCATTGTGTGCTTTTTGCAAGCTGAGGAGATCTGTCAAGTGTGATTTAGTGTGATTTGTAACTTCAATGGATAATGAATATCAAATTCAAGAAATGGTTGAAGAACAAACAGATCAAGGTATAAACGAAAAACCTTAGTATAAATATATTTGATATTTAATGACTTATATATATTGTGTTTTTTTAACAGTTCAACCAATACGTGGAAGAACACGTTGTGTTAAATGGAAAAGCAAGAGAGATGATAATCCTGCACCAGTGAAGATTGATCTACCATCATCTCTACGCCGCATTGTTGGAGAAAATGCACAACAATTTATCACAGAAACAAGTTATCTTGTTAAACAGTACTGTCCTGTTAATGTTGAGAATTGGAAGCAAATGGATGCTCATATCAAGATGAAATTAATGCAAAAAGTGAAGGTAAATTTAATATATATATATATAATGATATATTAATATATTTGGTTGTATTTCTTTTTTGTATTATTTGGTATGCATGACATATTGCCATTGCTTGATTGTTGTAGGAAAAATACGTCTTGCCAAATGAAAATCATGTAAATATGGCAATTCAGAAAGAATTGATAAAAAGATTCCGTACTTGGCGTTTTAATCTGCGAAGAGACTACTACAAAAAATATAGAGCTGATAAGAAGCGGATTGAAAACTGTCCTCTTAATGTAGATATTGAGCAATGGAAATGGTTGGTTCTAGAATATTGGAAAAGTCAAAAGTTTCGAGTAAGTATATCATTCTTTATTTAATAACACTACTTAATAAATACAAATGCTTTGTGCTGGTTCCTAGACTCACACATATATGTACTCAGATGACTAATATTATTTATTGTTTCAAATGCAGCATATGAGTGAAAATAATTCAAAGAATAGAAGTAAACAGAGAATGATGAGTTGCGTTGGCACAAAATCTATTGCACGTACTTTGCATGAGATGGTAATAGCCATCTTTAATATATGACATCTTTTTGTTATTTGCTAACACTTAAAAATTTACAAACAGCGAAGCGAACAACATTCACATCGCGAAAAATCGATCGAGCCTACAGAATACTTGAAATTGTTTGTAAAAGAAAAGAAACGAAAAGATGAAAATTGGATAGATAATGAGTCGGAATATGCATATTAGAAGCTGTTAGAATTATATGAGACTCAGGTTGAACAAAATGGTGCTAATAACTTGATGGCAGAGGATGCTTTTTCAATTGTTCATGGATGTAAGTCTACATACATAAGAGGGATGGGAGAAGGTCCTCGGCCAACTAGAAATGACAATTACTATTTAGAAAGTTGTAGTAAGATGCCAATATGCCTAGAAAATGACATTAATGCTCGGATTGAGGTTGAAGTTCAACGACGATTAGCAGATTTGCTAAATCAAAAAGAAGTCGAGATTCGTTCTAAATTGCTTGTCGAGCTGAAAGCTGATATATATTCTGATATGCGACTTTGATTAAAGAAGAATTATGTACAATGCAAACTAAAAAAACAGTAAGTTTATAGCTATCGTTTCTTATTACACCCTACCCAAACCATATCTTACATCAATAGTAATTGTTTGCAGGACTTGGAGAATGCAATTAACCAAATGAATGATAAAAGTGTTGAAGAAGCGGATGGTGGCTCATTATTTAAGTTTCAGGTAATCTGAGTAGTTGCCTTTTGAATCAAAAAGAGCTACAATCTTCCAAGCAAACAAATCAAAAGTTCATATAGGAATGGGAGTTCATGATATTGCAAGTATTATACGTATCCATATTCAACTTTTGGGTTTCCATTCCAAATTTTAGTATGACTTGGCTGTGCACTTTACATGTTATTCATTAAGGCGGAAGTTGTAAGGTCGTTTGACAAGAACAGGAAACGAACTTGTGATCAATCTAGTGGGCCTACTAGCAAAACTACGAGCCAATCTAAAGTCTTAAAAGGCCAGCTGGCTTTCTCTTCCTCGACCGATCGTGTGCTAAAACAAGTGGAGGTAGAGTTATTTAAAATATTATTTTCCATATTTGTTTAGTTTATTCCCGAACATGATTAGATTATATTGAGATATCTCGGATTACATATTAGAGTTATTTGAAAAATAGCTCATTGCCTATAACATCCGAACATTCAAAAAAATAAAAGACCAAATCTGATGATCTCAGTATTCAAAGGAGGCATACATGTAAATTCAAGTTCAGGTTGTAAACTCTAAATTTTGAGTGCTTAATGTGTAAATTAGTTGATTGCTATCTTTTTTTTTTATCTGATTGAGTGATTAATGTGTGAATCACAATGTTACTTGGTAGCATTTGAGCTGTGTGAATTATTTTGACTTGATAATATTTTGGACAAAGTGTCAGGATCTTGGCAGACTAACATTGTAAGGCTGAGTAGCGAGAATCAGAGTGTTAATCAAAGTATCGGCATGAAGAAAAAAGGGTGTTATTCCTAGACCCTTTTTTCCATTTTCAGGTATGTTGTATTTAATTATATTCAGAACACTTTTACTAATTCAGATTTCTCATTTGACATTGAATTTGCTAGTTAAAACTGACCATTTGAGCATTAGGTTTTGCTTTCGTAGTGGCTGCCACACTCAGGGATAGCAGTAGGGAAACGAATAATTGTAACAGGGCTCGTAGGAAATCAGCGCATGTAAGGTTAGAAACATCATGAATAATGAGGAGCTTGAGGAGGAGATGGCAGTTCTCGATAAGGCGTGGCGTGGAGGGGTGGTACACTTGATGGGAGAGAATGAGGTGGTCGCCGGAAAAGGGTCCGGGATAGGGAAGAAGATACTGATCGATTATGGGTATAGCTTCTTGAGGAAGAAGCGTGAAGGCAGTGTTTAGGGAGAAGAATTTTATTGTGGTGTTTAGGGCTTATGGGAAAGCACAGTTGCCTGAGGAGGCTGTAATGTTGTTCGATAGAATGGTGGATGAATTTGATTGTAGACGAATTGTTTGATCATTTAACTCTGTTCTAAATGTAATTTGTCGAGCGGGTCAATTTTGTCGGGCTCTGGAATTTTATTCGTATGCTGTTGGAAGTAAGAATATAATGCCAAATGTTTTGACCTTTAATTTGGTTATCAAAGCAATGTGTAAATTGAGATTAGTTGATAGGGCGATAGAATTGTTTAGGGAAATGCCGGTCAGGAAATGTACCCCAGTTATTGCACATTGATGGATGGGTTGTGCAAGGAGGACAGGATTGAAGAGGCAGTTTCATTGTTGGATGAAATGCAGATAGATGGGAGTTTTCCCATCTAATGTACTGATAAATGCACTTTGTAGGAAGGGTGACATGGCTCGTGCAACTAAGATGGTGGACAATATGTATTTCAAAGGTTGTGTTCCGAATGATGTCACCTATAATACCCTTATTCATGGTTTATGTCTCAAGGGGAAGTTAGATAAGGCAATCAGTCTCTTATATCAGATGGTTTCAAACAGATGCCAGCCTAATGATGTCACATATGGAACAATCATTAATGGTCTTGTTAAGCAATAAATGAATACGTTGATTCCGCCCTTCTGAGTGGATTGTTTAAGCAGGGAAGGCCTGAAGAGGCAAAGAGATTATGGAAGGAAATGATTGAAAAAGGATGTAAACCCAACAATGTTGTTTATAGTGCTCTTATTGATGGTCTGTGTGGAGATGGAAAACCTGAGGATGCTAAAGAAATTTTATCTGCAATGATCAATGCAGGCCTCGCTCCCAATGCTTTTACATACAGTTCCTTGCTGAAGGGCTACTTAAGGATAGGCAGAGCCCCAGAAGCTCTTCTTGTTTGGAAGGAGATGGAGAGTAAAAATTGCATTCGCAATGAGGTTTGCTATATTGTGCTTATCCATGGTCTATGCGAGGATGGAAAGCTCAAGGAGGCTATGATGGTGTGGAGGCATCATATTGATTGCAGAAAAATTGAAAAAACAACTGTCATAATTCAGTAAAAAGCAAAGCCGGGGGCGGCGGCATGGACAGTAGCTATGAACCTCTATTGTTCCAATTACTCTTTGCCCTGGGAATTGTATGATTAGTTAAGACACTACTCACAAGACTGTTGATCCTTTTGCACTTGATTTTTACCCTTTAAGCACAAGGTAAAAGAATGGTAACAATCTGAATGTTGCCCTGCGTCTGTCAATTTAAGTTTTATATTGCAATCTGGTTGTATTTGTACTGCCAAATAAATTTGACAAAATTTCGGGTGCTTGGGTAGATATGACAAATAAATCAGCACATGAAATTCTCTCCTGATTTGTCTCCATTTACGGATATTTTTGGCAGGCAACGAGTAATAACTGCAGAGGTGATGTTCGGATGGCAGATTGATCAAGCCAATAGGGGGACAAGGAAGAATTTTAGCTTAAGCGAAACAATGGCAGATTTGAGACAGTGAGCTCTATTTGGACGCAAAGTGCCATAAGATTTTTCTTAGCTGAGAATGGATTTCATTTGTTGTATGTTGTGGTAGTACTACTGTGCTATTATCTACCTCATTACATGTATAAGCAGACAAACGGGTAGCTTATTTTTCTCTAAAACAATATACATACCAATTTGATATTTATGTTGAAATCAATTTGATATTTGTGTTAAATTTTTTTCCATTAAAGTATATAAATTAAATGTAAAATTATATGCTTTTTATGGTAATTATTTGTTATTAAATATAATATTTAATGACAAATTTTAAATATATTTTAGTAACAAAATTATTTTATCACTAACAAATATTATTTAGTGACAAAATTATTTTGTCACTAAAGAATTTCTTTAGTGACAAAATAAAAATTTATTACTAAAGGTTTTGTGACAAATGTTTAGTGACAATTTAGTGACAAATTAGTATTTTGTCACTAAAAATTTTAGTGACAAATTTATAATCTTTAGTGACAAATTATTTTGTTACTAAAGATTAATATTGTTGTAGTGAGTGGATACCATATGTATTGGGAGGACCATAACAACACTAAGGTTGGTTAGGATTTTAGCATATTTAAGGCTAAATTGCCAGTGTAACAATTGATCGCTCCTTATGCAGTCTGCATTTATTCAAGTTATTATACTGGTTCTTCTAAATTGTGAACTAATTATTATGGGCATCCATGAAATAATAATTCGGCCGATATATCCAGGTATCATAAAGGTTTGATACCGATACTTCTGGTGACATCTTTGCGTGTTAACCAAATGAAATACATTTAGGAATAATATGTAATTACCCTTTGCACATTTTTAAATAAGAAAGTGTTAATTTATTCTATTTTTATATAGATCTGTTAATAGAGATAATGACTACTAATCTAACAGTGTGATTTTTTAGTTCTTACTGACACTTTTTGTTTTTTGGTGGGGGGGGGATTTGTATATGAGATTTTCTACTTTTTTTAAGAGCATTCATATTGGATCTTTTTTTTTTTAATATCTAAATTATAATTAAATAATATTTTTGTTTTTTTTAAAGACAATTTAAAAGTATTTTCTATTCTTTAATAAAAAAAATAAGTGACAACCACATATGCTAACTCGAAACCCCTAAGAAATCACTCAGTGAGATCTAAACCAAAACAAAAACAATATAATAGCTATGGTGCTTAATAGCGAACAGAAGGTCAAATTGAACTATATTATCTGGCATCCAAATAAATTAATTTAGTGACCTTCTCTTATTAAAGTTATTCATAAGAAAAAATATCTATCAAGTATTTATTTATAATAATGTAAAATCTATACAAATATTTATGCAGATAAAGAAATTTCTCAATAATATAGATAATAACTAAATTGACTTAATAATCCTCAAAAGAATCCAATACATATCCAGATAATAAAAGAATAATAAAAGTCTTACAGCTCTTTTGTCCCAAGTCTTGCATGTCAATCCAAGGGCCCTCTAATCTGAAAAGGTTGAATAATAAGATAAATTATGAGTTTAAAATTTAACAAGTATTAAGATATATATTAACAAAATATATCTAATAAAACAGAATAAATAGCCAAAAGACAGTAAAACACACTCAAAATCCAATATATGAAATGTCCATATATGTCAAATACCCAAATGTGATTTCGTAAATAAAATTCATAATAAGTATATAAATATTAAACAATTTAAATGTATGAAATTATCTAAATATTAAAATATAAAATGTCTAATTAACAATGAATTCAAAGGCTTAAAAGTTTGAAAATTCAATCAAGGATTTCAAAAACTCAATTATGCAAAATTGGATAAATTAATATTATATCTAGAATATGTTAATATCCAAAGACTTAATATTCTGAAATATCTAATAATATATAGGTAAAAATTTTAAAAATCTAAAACATGCTAAAATCTTAAAATCAATGATAAAAAGACTAGTTTTGAGGAATTGTTATTCATACTTTCAATAATATTAAGGCAAAATATTATTATTTGGATTTCTAGGCGAACAGTCTATAAAATACTCCTTATAAATAGGTCAAAGGACACTTTCTTTTGCCATCCGTAGGGGTAGGTATAATTATCAATTGTGTCAATATAATATCCCATATTTTATATATAACTTATGATATTATTAATATAATTCTAGATCAATCTGCCACTAATACTTACGAGTGTCGCAGAGGCTTACGAGTGTCACAAAGTCACTCATTTGACATGCATATTCTACCTTAAATACACAAAAGCGCAAGTCAAGCATTTTTCATGTGCTATTCCTGATTTTCATAATTAAATTTTTTTTAATTTTTGTTATAATTATTTTTAAATTAATCTAAAATTATACTAATAACAGCATAATTCAATAAATAAATAAAAATTAGATATTATAATACATATTTAAATTTGGAGACTGTTTTAGGCAGTTCAAGTATTTTAAGAAGGCATCTATATTATTGTATAAATACTACATCTATAGCCTGAATCGATGGTTTTTTTAAAATTATAATAGAAAAATTTTATTGTTACATTAAAATTAGTATCTTCAATTGTCATGGACATAATTTTATTGCAAATCTAAGGGATGCACTTTTCCATTGGGAAAATCTAAATATCCAAGTATAATTTTGACAATTAAGCAAACTATCATCTTCACCTAATTAGTATCTCAGCATGGCCAATTGTTTCTAAATAAAATAATAAGGAAGTCACTTTCTTGATACCCTTTGTGAGAATTATTTGAGCCTTTGTTTCCAATCGATTGAACAGACATACTATTCCAATCAATCCAAATAACAAGTGATGCATTCTTGGATCTGGGTTATTGTTGGAGTCAGAAGTCCGCTTGGTCTTCCTCTTCGGGTCAAACTAAAACGGGCCTAAATAGGTAACTTCGAATCTAGATCCTGCACAATACAACTAAAAATAAGATATTAGAGAATGGTAGGAATTACTCTCACCGTATATTCTTCGATACTCAAATTAGAAATCTTTTTCAGAAAATAAAAAGATACTAAGAGAATGCGAGAAGATGTGTAGATGCATATTATAGTGGATTGAGAGTTTGGATGTGTTGGCTGAGGGGCGACTTAGAGGTAGAAAAGCAAGGATTTGGGCTTGTGTGCGTAGGAAACAAAAAATATCTATTCTAATTCTATCATCAACTATGGGTTCGAATCTAAGAGAAATTATATAAAACATTTGCTACCTTGAAATTTTCTTGTCTTTCTTGAATGATAAGGAGAAAAAATTATAAGGGGTGTCTTGGAGGTGTACCCGATTGAGGGGCGTCTTCACAGTTCGTCCGGCAAAAGGACATCTTATGAGATTGATGATTGAGCTTTGTGGATGAAAGGTTGGCATTTTGGGTGAAGGGTAGAACTCCACGATGGCCCCTGAATGGAGGGCTAGTTAGCATTAGAGGCAAGGCTTCTGGAATGGTGGCTAGCCATTCTTCATGGAATGGAAGGCAAATCCTACTCCCTGGGGCTCCCTTCCTCCCTGAGATAGAGGAGGGTGGGACCCTTAGGTGAGACTCCCTCCCAGGGGAAGACAGGCTCTCCTTCCCAAGAGGGCAACGTTTACCTCCTTTGAGGAGGGTAGGCCCTCTTCCTAAGGAGGACACCCCTTTCAAGGAGGAGTCACTGAGCAAGGGCAGGCCCTCCGTCTGAGGGGGGACTCCTCCCTAGAAGGGACGATCGGTCTTCCTCCTTTTTAGACTCATGGAACAAAACTCCTCGTAACCGTCTTCATGGCGTGATCTGTAAAGTTGCGCCTACCAGATGGGTCGGAAGGTTGCTTTGATAGTCGGCAAGGCTCATATTATGTTGAGGTTACCCTTTGAGGAGATGCGATGGTGAAGGTGCCTTGTTTCCCTACCAGGTCCCTTCTCTAGAGGTGTGACGGATCGGGTTATTTTTCTTAAATAACCTCCGTCAAGGATAATAATAGGCTAGTATTCCTAATTAAAATTTATTAATTTCTGTAGAAAATTGGATAGAGTTCCATTTGTAAATCGAGCGTTTGTCAAAATACAAACACCTGTAAATCAACCCTGCACAACAATCTACAACAATCCACTACAAAATCACAAGTCTCAATACTCAACATACTACACAGATCAAATCACCATCTCCACAGAGGTGGCACCGACATTATAACTCCAATATAATGCCAATGGGAAATGATGCCAACTAGGAACCTCGACCATGCCCATAATGAAAAGGACCTGCGGAAGCATATAACCACAATATAGAGCGAAAACTGATCTATTATTCATTCATACTAAATATCATTAACCATCACCATACATATTTCATACAGTTTACAAAAGTATGTCCAAAATTCCTATACACAAAATCAACTAAGTCTCAGTCCCGAGCTCTGCGTGCAATATTAGCTGTCTATCACACTTCTATGATCTACTCTGTCTCGTCGGGTATCAACGTGTTCTCATCTGAAAGATATATAGTAAGGGTGAGCGTACAGCCCAGCAAATGAAATCATACATCACTAACTACAGTAATTTTTACAGGAAAGACAGTAACTGGGTAGGAAAATCATATAAGTTGAATAAAGAAAGCATGCGATGAGAGGGAACATCGAAAATCATTTAGTTCGCATGTTTGTTCTGATTACGTTCATTCATTTTTATTACTTTCATCAATCTTTGCGAACTCGAGCTAGTAGGTCGTACTAACCAACGATATGAGAGGACGAGGAAAGGAATGTGTTTGCGACACATTCTAAGGTCGGCTACATTTTTGGTCTGCAGCACTCGACCATCAACTATATTTTAGGTCTGCAGCACTCGATCATCGGCTACATTTTAGGTCTGCAGCACTCGATCATCGACTATATTTTAGGCTGCAAGCATTCGACCATCTCAATTGTCCCATATCCCCCGGGGACCAGGGCAATCATCGTTCTTCCACAACAGTATCCTGAAGTGTACCCTAAACATCACCCGCCTCTAAGAGTGGCAGGAGTATTCCTTCGATTCCCACCGTGATGTACACGGTAAGTTAGAGGGTACTACCACTATGATCCGTAGTCCTAATTTCAAGATTAGTCTCAATCATTGAAGGGGAATCCACCATTTGCCATATACATTCTCAAATCAAAAAATTACATTCCCATCGCATGTTTCCATCCGGAGACCAAATCCATCACTTTACACCTTGTGGATTCCCTTCCCTTTACTTGTCCGGTTCCTTTTTTTCATTTGGAGTTTATATCTTTCAACCAATAATTTCAACACGTAAGAGAGTTTGGTTCTACTTACCTCCGTTGGTCAAACACCACCTTAGAAGCCTCCAGGACGCAGCCCCCTTGCTCCAGGTGCACAATTACACATTTTAGACCTTACAATTTGACACAACATTCAATCATAAGTTCCATCACAATTGAAGAGAGCTAAAACATACACACTTACCATCCAATTTCGAGTGAACAGTGTCAAGCTACTTCTAGAGGGCTCGGACGTCGCAAACGGGTCAAATTTTACGGAATTGGACGTCCAATCGACACATACTTTTGGGATGCGGGGATTCATATTTTAAAGTCATTTCAACATTTTACGAAGGTAAAAACATGCAATTTTTCCCTTTTGTCTCGGGTGAATAGTGCTAGCGCCCATTTAGAGGGCTCGGACACCGCGAACGGGTCGAGACGTGCGAGATCGATCGCGCGGCCAACTTATATACACATTTGGGACGTGGGGATTCACATTTTGGGATCAATTTAACGAAATAAGGTGCGAAAACGAAAAAGCCCAAATTTTTCGTAGGTTAGGGTTTGGCAATACTCCACCAGTCGGATCGGTAAGTAAATCGGATAATAAATTATACGATCCTTGGTCTCAAGTCACGGGTATCACGTTTTCTATAGTTTGGGTGGGCATCGAGACGAAAATACCCGATGATAACCGAAAAATATCGAAAGAGGAAAGTTAGTGAGTATGAGAACACTTGTCTCGACGCGTGCTATCACTTTTATAACTAGTTTCGGGACGGATTCGGACTCTACGCCTCGATCTCCTTCTTTTTCTCTCTAAAACTGGCGCTCTTCATCTCTCCTCCTCTCCAAAAACCCTCTGGAAATGATAAAAGTCGAAGAAACGCGAAGCAGGTCGCGTTTTAATACCTATTGGAGCGCTCGAGCGCCAGGCGAGTGAACGGCGAGCGCAGCCTCCCTGCCGGCCTGCGCTTGAGCTTGCACAGGGGCTCAGTGGGCGGGGGGGCTACTGGATTTTACCGCTCGAGCGTGCACGGGCGCTCAGCGGACAGGGGAGCTACTGGATTTTACCGCTCGAGAGGAGCAGGAGCGGCCGGCTACTTGTGCCACTGCTTTTGGCGCTCGAGCGCACAACAGGCGCGATTTGCTCGCTGTATTTTAGCAGTTCACATCCCAATTTTTCCTTCCAATACGCATACTTATTCATTCAATAGGTCTAGTATTAATTATTATCATGTTGATTTTCTCGTATTTATTATATTTTTAGATCCAGAACCTCACAAGAGTTCTGGACATGGTTGTCACCACTGGCAGGGAGTCAACTCCTGCTTGATTCTGAAGAAACTAGTGGTGTCACCTCTCTCAATTTTTTCTAAGCCATTCCTTATGAGCTTAGAGTTTTTATTTTTTGTGATTCGCCCAAGGTTCCTCTCTTTCGTGAGGAGGAGGAGGAGGTCTTTATAGCCGTTGAAGGCAATCTGGCCTCCTTCGACCTTCACAGCTGGCGATTGTTGGAGCTGCTAAGCTGGTGCGGAGATCGTGATGCTTGTTACGACAGTTGCCACTATCTAAAGGGATAGTTTCCTTTTCTGAGAGGATTGCGAGGATTGTCGCATGATCTTGTCCTTCGAGAGTGAGATTTGCTCGATTGTTCTTTGCATACGAGGCGACAAATGATTTCGCACAGGATCTCATCGGCTTTGGTTGCCATTCTGAAAGGCGGGTAAATTTGAAAATATTCATGGGATATTCACCGGGATTGGGGGCAGCTTTGGTAAGAATCCCTATTGAACTGTGGCAGGCGATCCAAAAAAATACTGCGGGATGGATCTTACTACCTGATTTCAGTCTGGCGGACTAGGCCTGGGCCTGTCCACCCAGATTGGCCATGTAATATGGGCTACCACCTCTTGGGCCTCTGCATAAGTTAGTGGGCTCAAGCCCTAAGCTAGCTCGATATAACGGTACCCATCAATAAGTAAATCATTTTCTTGATATTTCAGTATCAAAAGTATAGTTTGGTACAACGGATAATAATCCTATATTTGGTTAGAGGGAATAAAAATTATTCCTTAGGAATAGATATTCTTCCATTTAGTTACAAATTTAATCAAAAATAAATATTTCGTAGAAATAGCTATTTTTTATTAAATTTGTAACAAAATGGAAGAATATCTATTCCCAAGAAATAATAAATATTATTATTATTATTATTATTATTATTATTATCATTAATACGTTTTATTATTATTATTATTATTATTATATTTTATTGTTATTACTATTATTATTACTATCACTATTATTACCTTATTCCTCGTACTATTCTATAAACCAAATAATAAAATACTAATTTTTATTTTATTTTATTTCAACAATCAAATATAAAAATAACAATTCAAATTCTATTTCCATCCTATTTTATCCCTGAAAATAACTATTCTATTATCACCTTATTCCATTCCAATAACCAAACGTACTATAAAAGTATTAAATAGATACAATAGTCCATGATACTGTATTTATTGCTTGACTTACCATGGCTGTGCCAAGCATGACCTGCGCTGAACATTATATATATATATATATAATACAGTCCAACACTTTGGATTATAACAGGCATAACACGTTTATATCCGGTGGCACAGCACATTTAATATCACTTAACAGAGGACATCGATCACAACTTGAATGCTAGAAGTTCTTGATTGTCTATCCTGAGAAAATGCAATTATGTAGCATGCTAAAATGAATGAATAAAATTACACTAAACAATAATATAATGATTAATAATATCAATACATGTTTAAAGTAGAAGCCGAGATAAGCAAAGCAAGCGAATTAAAAATTTATTAAAAATATATAAGTTAATTATAAATAAATAAATATATATATATATATGAAAAAAAGTTAAAATAAGATAATAAAAAACAATTTAAAATCATTTTTGCTTCGATGATATTATATTAAATCAAATAAAATAATAGAAACAGATTAATTAAGCTGATCCAACTTAATGTTGATCAAAGTTTTGTTGTTCTTCTATCGTAAGAGAATCTCCATGAGAATGGACAGTCATGTGCACTAGATGCTCTCTATCGGCCATCTCCACTTGGCCTCCTTCCCATTCCCGATCGTCCTGAAATAGTTTTTCAATCTCCTCTAAAGACTTCCCTTTGGTTTCCGGCACACACCTGAATGCAAATGCGACCGAAACGGCCGAGATCAACGAAAACACGAAGAACGTTCCTCCAACCGTGATTGCTCGAGAGACTGAAAGAAACGACATGGCAATTACGCCGCTGCTAACCCTACTTCCCACGGCCCCAAGAGCCGATGCCTGAGCTCGGAGCCTGAGGGGAAATATCTCGGACGACAGCACCCAGCATATCGGCCCCATTCCCACCGAGAAGAAAGCCACGTTGCCGCAAACAAACAATATAGCCAACTGAATCCCTAATGGCCCATTCCCGAGAAAGGATAAGCTCAGGCTCAGTCCCAACAAGCAACCAGTCATCCCAATGGTGCTAATATAAAGCAACGGCTTCCTGCCCGCTCTGTCAATTAGAAATATAGCTATCAAGATGAAGAGAGTTTTTGTGAACCCGACAGCAACCGTGGCAGCAAGAAGCTCAGTGTTGCTATGTATTCCAGCGTCTCGGAAGATTGTTGGGCTGTAATAAACTGTCGCATCCATGCCCGTTATCTGTTGGAAGACCTGAATTCCGCAGCCTGTGACCAGCATTCTTCTAACAGCTGGTGAAGGGCGCAGTAATTCCTGCCACACAGCTTTCTCTGCATATTTTTCAGCACCCGAAAGCCCAGCAGCTTGCTGTATATCGGCCAGTCTCTCTTCTGCTTCTATCTCATTCTCTATTGTCTTTGAAAGCACAAGCTTTGCTTCTTCAGCTCGGTTTTTCATGACCAGCCATCTCGGGGATTCGGGTATTACAAAAAGTGCAAACCCGATGAAGACTGAAGGGAGGATTCCAACTGCGAGCATGATTCTCCAGTTGTAATGAACGGGAAGCCCTGAGAATGCATAGTTGGAGATGTAGCCGAGGAGAATTCCTAGGTTTATGGAGATTTCCGGGAAGGACGTTAGTGATCCCCGAGCTGTTGCTGGCGATATCTCAGCTATGTAAACAGGAGTGATCATGACTCCAAAGCCGATTCCAACCCCAGCCAAGAGCCTTCCTGTGATTAGCACCTCGAAGTTGGGGGCAAGAGCCATTATAGCAGCACCGAGCTGAAAGACAGCTGCGGCTAATGCAATTGTCCATTTTCTACCTATTGCATCTGATGTTTTTCCACCAACTAAACTACCAAATAATGAAATAATGCTTAAGATACCAACAAGGACTTCTTCTTGCACCTCTGTTATTTTTAGGTCCTCTTGAATGAATATGATTGCTCCACTCATGACACCAACATCTGTAATATTAGAGGACAAAGAGTAGTTGAATATAAGGAAACCAAACTAACAGCTTATGCAAGAACATGCTATATATATAGTCGAGAAGTAACAATAGTATGGATGAAAATATTATCATTTTGGCATCGATTACAATCGTATTAGTATTAAACATATTAGACAAGATGTATCGATATTGAATATATGGTACAGAAATAACTTCCTAAAAATCATAAGTTGATAGCAATAAGGGAACATATTACGATATTATCGCAGTGTCAAAAAATATTAATATCGAGGACCTCAATACCGATACATATCGGTTAATATTTGCATCTTCAAAGTCTCCAAAAGGAAAGAGAAAATGAAGCAAATTTCCTTAAAAATTAGCCATATTTTTATTGCATTTCCCCCTACAATTTCCCTCTCCATCATGTTTTCAAGATCCAAACAGGATCTTCAAGTTCAAAGAAAATTTTCATTAAACGATTCCCTTTGAATTTATGGAAGTGGCAAATAATATAACAACAATAATCTACTAGACATGTGATTAAGATCTATTGGTAAAACTATATTTTTTTGCCCTTGAAGAAAAGGGAACATCCCAATTGCCATAATCATAGAGCAAAATATCAGTATTGATATTGGTATAGATATCAACCATATCGGTATCAAATATATTAAAAAACAACGCGCAAATAATACATAACGATATTAGATATATTGGAAGAAAAAAAATGAGAATCATGAGCTGCCAAAAATATGGGACGATATACGACAATATGCTAGCATCTCATAATATTATCGCTGTACAGAAAAAAATATCGGTATCGTTTAGTTCTGGTATCGAGAAATATTGACCGATATTTAATATATCGGTCAATATTTTCATCTTTGGCGATGATACAATCTGATAAATCCACAAACTGTCCCTTGTGCATCATTTATGTAGAATGGCCAACCAGGAAAGGGTCATAGTAACTCACACTACATAAATGGCAGTTTTGAATAGTCATAATTTGCTTTGATAATAGCATGGTGATTTAATGAAGAAATACCTTTTTTGCTACCAATACAGCCACACTAAAAACGGCAGCATAGAATACAAAACTCCCACGTTGCAGTGTTTGGAAAGAACAGATAAAATTCTCGCTATATTCTGAGCCTAACCACTTTTTGGGATTTGTTATATGTCATTTTACCTAATATTCTACGTCGCGGAGAGATTGTTACTATGATTTAAACCGTTATCATTATCATTCTGTATTACTTAAGTGTAAAATTAAATCCCATTTTCCAGTCAAATGATCAAAATTCCAGATCAATACAAACTTTTTTTAATCCAACATATGTTCTGAGTTTCAATAAATAACCATCACTGCAAACCAAATATGAGCATTTATGGATTCTTCAAATGAATCAAAATCGAAATAACCCATGTAACAAATATCAAAGCTTGAGAATCCAAAAAAAGGGCTCCCAATTAAACAATCTCAGTTAATGCAGCAGTCAGGAGGATATAAAGAAAAAAGGGGCAGACAAATAATGGAAGAGAGAGAGAGAGAGAGAAGCAAACCATAGCCTAGGAGCACGGAATTCAGAGAAGCAAAAATGGCACAAGCCAAAACATATTTATTGGTATTGCTTCGCCTTACAACTTCTACATCATCCTCCATCCAATCGGAATCCATTCTCCTGTATTTCTTTTGCCTCTCCACACCATTCTCCTCAGTGCCCATTTTCAAATCTCCCCCTAAAATTTCCGGAAACCCTAAAATTTCAATGAAATTTCCTGAGGCAATACCTTTTTCTCTCTTGTGCTTTGACAAATCATGAACAACGAAGAACTGAAGGGCAAGTCAACGGTGGTATTGTGGGTGGAGAGAAGATACGTCTCCGGATAATCAGAGATCTAAGATCTCGGGGAGAATAGTCCGAAATTCAATGGCGATTTTATAGCAAAATGGAGCAAGGATAAATGGCGGGTCGAGGCAAAGGGGAAACGACAAGTGCAGGCGGCGGGCAATGAGATCGAGCCACCCGAATGCAATGGCGTGGGTCGCCGGCGCTGCCTCCCCCCAACAAGACAACGCCACTCCGCTTCTCACGGCATTGGCTGAGGATACGATCTCGGTCATTGGGTGGGAAATAGCTTGGGGACCGTGTGTACGGATACGCAGCACGAAAAAGATTTATTAAAATAGATATCATGTTAGAATTATTTTATATAATATATTTATAATTTATTAAAATTTCTTGGTACATGTTGATTCAAAGCATAATTGAATAAGAGTTTTAAATACCGATAGCTCAGTAGAAGACATCTCCATCATCAATATCGATAAAAATTCGCCAAATTCACGAACCATCGACACAACCCGAATAATTATACATTAAATAATAATAATGAACAACTTAACGACGGATACATGTACTGAATGCGTGTTTCGATCTAATAATTGATAAAAGCTGAGTCACCAAATCTAGAGTCAATAAACCCGAAGTGACCAATCAATTAAACCCTGGCGCCATTACACATGCAGGTAACACTCATCACCACTAAACCGAAGCGATATCAAAACTACGCATTAATTTGAGGCACCCATCAACCAAATGATACCTTTAATTATAAATAAATTAACTCCTCCAAAGAGAAGGGGGACAACAAGGTTGGACAACAAAGAGAAAGAAAAAAGACATTCTACCAGACAAGTGCACTTATACCAAATACACTCCTCTTGACAAGTATATAAACACCAAAGTCGTTCAACCAAACGAACGAAAAGCCCTAAAAAGGACAAAAAGGCCTCGAAAACTCTTTCTCTCTAAAATAACATAAAGAAAATATAATTTTCCCTTTTTACTCAAAAAGGCCATTTTTCTAAATTCTTTTAGCATCCATTTTTCTATATCTTGTCACATTCTTGAGTTAAAAAGACGGAGCAAAGAAAAATCATTTTCATCCACCACGGACGGTCCGCATCATTATCTCCGGTCTCCGAACTCAACATCCGCAACATATCGATATTGAACATATGGTACAGAAATAACTTCCTAAAAATCATAAGTTGATAGAAATAAGGGAACATATTACGATATTATCGCAGTGTCAAAAAATATTAAAATCAAGGACCTCAATACCGATACATATCGGTCAATATTTGCATCTTCAAAGTCTCCAAAAGGAAAGAGAAAATGAAGCAAATTTCCTTAAAAATTAGCCATATTTTTATTGCATTTCCCCCTACAATTTCCCCTCTCCATCATGTTTTCAAGATCCAAACAGGATCTTCAAGTTCAAAGAAAATTTTCATTAAACGATTCCCCTTTGAATTTATGGAAGTGGCAAATAATATAACGACAATAATCTACTAGACATGTGATTAAGATCTATTGGTAAAACTATATTTTTTTTGCCCTTGAAGAAAAGGGAACATCCCAATTGCCATAATCATAGAGCAAAATATCAGTATTGATATTGGTATAGATATCAACCATATCGGTATTAAATATATTAAATAATACATATCGATATTAGATATATTGGAAGAAAAAAAATATGAGAATCATGAGCTGCCAAAAAAATATGGGACGATATACTGACAATATGCTAGCATCTCATAATATTATCGCTGTACAGAAAAAATATCGGTATCAGAGTCTGGTATCAATAAATATTGACCGATATTTAATATATCGGTCAATATTTTCATCTTTGGCGATGATACAATCTGATAAATCCACAAACTGTCCCTTGTGCATCATTTATGTAGAATGGCCAACCAGGAAAGGGTCATAGTAACTCACACTACATAAATGGCAGTTTTGAATAGTCATAATTTGCTTTGATAATAGCATGGTGATTTAATGAAGAAATACCTTTTTTGCTACCAATACTGCCACACTAAAAACGGCAGCATAGAATACAAAACTCCCACGTTGTAGTGTTTGGAAAGAACAGATAAAATTCTCGCTATATTCTGAGCCTAACCACTTTTTGGGATTTGTTATATGTCATTTTACCTAATATTCTACGTCGCGGAGAGATTGTTACTATGATTTAAACCGTTATCATTATCATTCTGTATTACTTAAGTGTAAAATTAAATCCCATTTTCCAGTCAAATGATCAAAATTCCAGATCAATACAAACTTTTTTTAATCCAACATATGTTCTGAGTTTCAATAAATAACCGTCACTGCAAACCAAATATGAGCATTTATGGATTCTTCAAATGAATCAAAATCGAAATAACCCATGTAACAAATATCAAAGCTTGAGAATCCAAAAAAAGGGCTCCCAATTAAACAATCTCAGTTAATGCAGCAGTCAGGAGGATATAAAGAAAAAAGGGGCAGAGAAATAATGGAAGAGAGAGAGAGAGAGAGAGAGAGAGAGAGAAGCAAACCATAGCCTAGGAGCACAGAATTCAGAGAAGCAAAAATGGCACAAGCCAAAACATATTTATTGGTATTGCTTCGCCTTACAGCTTCTACATCATCCTCCATCCAATCGGAATCCATTCTCCTGTATTTCTTTTGCCTCTCCACACCATTCTCCTCAGTGCCCATTTTCAAATCTCCCCCTAAAACTTCCGGAAACCCTAAAATTTCAATGAAATTTCCTGAGGCAATACCTTTTTCTCTCTTGTGCTTTGACAAATCATGAACAACGAAGAACTGAAGGGCAAGTCAACGGTGGTATTGTGGTTGGAGAGAAGATACGTCTCCGGATAATCAGAGATCTAAGATCTCGGGGAGAATAGTCCGAAATTCAATGGCGATTTTATAGCAAAATGGAGCAAGGATAAATGGCGGGTCGAGGCAAAGGGGAAACGACAAGTGCAGGCGGCGGGCAGTGAGATCGAGCCACCCGAATGCAATGGCGTGGGTCGCCGGCGCTGCCTCCCCCTAACAAGACACCGCCACTCCGCTTCTCACGGCATTGGCTGAGGATACGATCTCGGTCATTGGGTGGGAAATAGCTTGGGGACCCTGTGTACGGATACGCAGCACGAAAAAGATTTGTTAAAATAGATATCTTGTTAGAATTATTTTATATAATATAATATTTATAATTTACATGATATTTATAATTTATTAAAATTTTTTGGTACAGGTCGATTCAAAGCACAATTGGATAAGAGTTTTAAATACTGATAGCTCAGTAAAAGACATCTCAGAGCCTGTCAGGCAAATGGTGCCAAATTCATGAACCATTGGGACACAACCTGAATAATTATACATTAAATGATCATAATGAACAACTTAATGATCGGATACAAATGACGGTTAAGTCAATCTAATAGCTGGTAGTCAAGTGGTCATGCAATTGAATTAAGGAGCCCATTACACATGCAAGTAACACACATCACCACTAAACTGAAGCGATATCAAAACTACGCATTAATTTGAGGCACCCATCAACCAATTATAATAAATTAATTATAAATAAATTAACTCAACAAAGAGAAGAAAAAGACAACAAGGTCGGACAACAAAGAGAAAGAAAAAAGACATTCTACCAGACAAGTGCACTTATACCAAAGACACTCCTCTTGACGAGTACATAAACACCAAAATCGTTCAACCAAATGAATGCACAAAAAGGAATATAACCCTCCATATAAATATTTTTCTCCATTTTTTTTAAATTCTTGCATCCATTTTTCTATATCTTTCACATTCAAGTAGAAAGATCATTGATTTAAGTATCAGAGAATATATTTGAGAGTGAATCCTGTATACCTATTATATCTTACTTATTTTAATGTGGTCTACAGGATCCAAATTCAGAGTTACAAAAATTGGACTTGTTATTATTCAAACTTTCAGGAGTGACAATGAAATTATCTAATTTGTATGATAATTTAAGTCCTTGAAACTTATCATTGATGCCATCTATTAGAAAGACAATAATCAAGCCACCAAGAGAGAACATGATTAATACCACAGGACCTAGACAAGCGTACCCAGGGCATCATTTCTTATGAAAATGACCCAACAGAGAGTAGCTATGGAAAATGCCCATCTGACTACCAATACAAACGTGAAGACGTTGGCGGCTCAAGTTAACACATAGGCAAGGTTCTCCAAACCAATTGTAAAAGATTGGAGGAACACCTGCAAGGGGCTCCATCCTTCAACTCTCAAACTTCTACATCCAGAAGAAGGAACCGGAAGAAAAAGCAATCAACCAAGGAGGTGATTCCGCGGCCTGATAACCTTGAAATCCAAGGAGCCCCGAGTGATAGGGCACAGAACTCAACCGAAGGCCGATTAAATTTAGGAGTACAAGAGAAAAGCTCAAAGCGACAAAACTTGCACTATTTTCAAGATGATGGGAAACTTTTGGCTCAAGATGAAACTTTATGCAACATTTTTCCGAGGAAAGTCCACAGCTGAAAAGTCTAGCACATCTTGCCGAACCATTCATAATTGAAGACATTCCTCAACATGAAAAGGGTTTTGTCCGCCTCCCATATGGAAGAGAGAATTAGAAAGATTCAATAGTAGTTGTTCTTAGATAGCACATACAGACATTCGGTCAACCTAAATAGGTCACTATTCACAAGGAAGATTAGGATACATTAGCTCTCTCAAAAGTTCAAAATGCCAACTCTAGAATCATATGACGGAAATTCTAATCTCATTGATCATTTGGATCATTTCTGTACCATATTGGGATTTTAGAGTTTAGATGATCCAACCCTATGTCTCTACTTCCCTCTAACCCTCAAAGGAGATGGCCGAATTTGATTTTACCAATTGCAACCAAATTCAATCCGAACATTTCAAAACCTAGCCAATAACTTCTTATTGGAGTTCACATCTAGCCAAAGGGAAAAAAAAGCACACATTGTTCGCATTCGGTAAAGGCCAATCGAGAGTTTCAAGCACTTCTTAGTTTGGTTCAACGCTGTGGCTCAAAGAATATCAAAGCTAACCAACGAGGAAAAGCTAAATTTTTTCATGGTGACTGTATAGTTGGTTAAATTCTTTAAATATTTGGTTTAATAAGAGCGAAATACCTTTCTTGAGGTAGAGACTAACCCACGCATATATCGCAGCCAAATAGGCTAACAAGGTAGAGAGGCTAGAGCACATAGATCAATATCCAGGACCGACTTGCAAAAATAAGGGAAATTGAGATAATTCCACCACCGAGATCCCAAGAAACAATCGATGACAGGATTGAGTATCAGAAGGGAGTACTGGCTCTTGAACCTAACTCTTTTGAATGACACTCGGACAAATGTCTTAACATAGATTCCGAATAAAAAATTCTTGAAGTGGCCCAAATCGCTTAAGAGCTCGGAAGGAAGAGACAAGTTCAAGTACTGTTTCTGCCATCAATTTTTGGGTTACAATACTGAGAACTGTCAAACTTTGTGAAAGAGATTGGGACCCTAATCTAAAAATGGTGTCTCAATAAGTTCTTAAGAGACCCAGGATAAGCCTTCGAGAGTGCCAATAATAACGAGTTAGGGTTGCAAGAGCAACCATACAATCAGTCAGCGGCCGAAGTGGTAAACATCTATCAATGATGCCACATAGAAATAAAGTTTCAAAGCACCTTGATAAGACTTCCAATAGTAAGAAATAGAGACTAGAAATTAAAAATGATGTCATTAATTTTAATAACAATGATATCACTTATGAAGTAACTCCCCATTCCGACTCTCTTGTTGTATTTGTACTCATTTTGAATGGTACTCTTAACTACCAATTGAAATAAATCTTCATTGATAATGAAGGTTTCAGAAATTTATTGTAATTTGATATGTATTTAAGTTCAAACTGAAAAATGACCAAATGAGACCGAATGAAGGACCATTATACAGGTTGGTTGCATTCGAAGTAGTGACGTTGACCATTTGAAAGTCAAGTTCATGATAGCGTGTGGAATCAGAGAGGTCCTCGGTGACTAAGTTATCCACCGAACATGCTACCTATTTCAAGTCAATCAGATGATTTTGAATCAACCAATTGAGGAATTTAACTTTCGAGACGAAGCAACTCTATGGCAATGTTAGTCTGGTGAGTCAACTGACCAAATCCTATTAGATACAAATGAGCCTGAGAAATATGTGCAGATTGGAGGCACTCTACCGGATCAATTATGTAAACATCTAATGACTTTTCTTAGACAAAACTTAGATGTGTCTACATGGACATTCGTAAACATGCCAGAAATTCCAACCATGGTAATGGTTTATAGGTTGGGCCTTATAGGTTGGGCCTTAATCTTGGACATAAATTGGTTAGGAAGAAGTGGAGGAACCGCTTCAAAGAGAAGCTGATTGCCATGAGAGATGAAGTCAAAAAATTTCTCGATGCGGACTTTATAAGAAAAGTCTAATATCCAAACTAATTGTTAAATTTAGTGTTCATTAAGAAAAGTTACAAAAAATGGCAATGTGTGTTGATTTTACTGATGTGAATAAGGTATATCCAAAAGACAGTTGGTGTTAAGCTATTAATACCAAGAATCGATTTGTTGATAGAATCAATATTTGGGTATGAGCTATTAAATTTCTTGAATGCCTTTTCAGGGTATAATTAGATTTGGATGAGTATCAAAGATGAAGAGCCCACTTTCATTATCACTGACTAGGAGATATACTGTTACAAAATTATATCATTCGGTCCAAATAATGTAAGAGTGACATATTAAAGGTTGATGAATAAAATGCTCGGGACACAAATCAGAAGGAATATGGAAAGTATATGAGGATAACATGCTCAATAAAAGTATAATAGCTGATGACAATATTCACGACCTAGGAGAAACTTTCAATGTGCTTCGATACAGTGAATAAAGTTAAATCCAATGAAATACGTGCTTGGAGTAATATCAGGAAAGCTCCTTGGATTTAATATGTTTCAATGAAATTGAAGGATTGAAGAAAATAAAAATAATCCTGAAAATGAAACCACCTCGAACCATGAAGAATGTCCAAAGACTAACCGGGAGACTCATATCACTCTTTATTCCTAGCAAAATCAGGAGAGAAATATCTTTCATTTTTCAAGGCACTTAGAGGAAATAAGGCAAACGGTTTTCAATGAATAAAAGACTGCCAATCAGGCTTCTAGGAACTAAAAGAATACCTCGCCAACCCTCCACTCTTATCTTCTCCAAAAGAATGTGAGGAACTATACCTTTATCTGGCAATATCCGACCTAGTGCTAACCTTGGTCCTAGTCAGGCAAGAGTTTGAGGGACAATAATCATTCTTTTATGTTAGTAAAATTCTAACAGACACCGAGACTTGTCACTTGCATGATTAAAAAATTACTCTAGCATTGGTCCACTCTACTAGAAAGATACAGTTGTACTTCCAAACTCATAAGATTGTTCTCCGGACTAATCAACTGTTAAAGAGAATTTTGCAAAAACTCGAAGCATCTAGATGATTAATTAAATAGACTACTGAATTGGGCAAGTTTAACATTAAATTTCAAGTGTCATTGACCATAAAAGGTCAAACCCTCATAAATTTCATATTCAAAATGACAACCCCGATACCAAATGATCTCGAGAAGCATGAAGACCCCCGTTGACATGAAGAGGGACCGACCTAGATCTTGCATGTCGATGGGGTGTCATCCCAATTAAGAAACGGGGTTGGTGAGGTCTTAAGAATTTCAAATTGGTCAAAGATGAAATAGTTGATGGCACTCAGATTTTCAGCCACTAACAACGTTACTAAGTATGACACCTTATTGGCCACGCTCTAACTAATAAAAGAATGTTCAACTTGGAGTCTTATCGTTCAAAGTGATTCGGAGTTGATCATCAACCAAGTCATTGAACATTTTGAGGCGTCAAACTCATTACTTGTAAAATATCTTGTTAAAGTGAAAGACCTGACCAAATCATTCAAAAGGGAAAATTTTGCCACATCCTAAGGAAAGACAACGAGAAGGAAGATCAATTGGAGAAAGCAGCAGAAATTGGAAACCTAAAGCAATACACCAGGAAAATGAGAAAAATCCTCACGATCCTAAGCATAGAAATCCCAAAAGAAGAGATACTTCAAATTTCAGATAACAATACCTGGATGATTCCGTACAAAAGGTACTTCGAAGAAGGCCTTCTATCGAAAAACCCAGAGGTCATCGGGCATATAAAAAAGACAGTAGGCTAGTACACCCTCATGGACGGTAAAATGTACCAAGGGGGTACTCCATCCCCTACATGCGGCATTTGACGCCAACCAAAGCTGTGATGACCCGAACCCAAATCACTCGATCCAATTCAAACCGACTACGAGAAAACTCAAAATTTCAATCATCATCATCAATTCAACATCATAATTATAATTCCCATTGTAAATTTCTTTAAAATAATAAATATATACAATATTATTATCCTGCGTATACAGTCCTAATAATATATCCAAATAAAACCTTGATCGATGAACTGTTTCTAGAACTTCTTCTCACGAGTCTCTATCTCTACTATCTTCTCTATCTCGAGTTTCTGTAACCAACGTAGGATCCCACGATTTACACTATAAAATCAACTCAATCTGGAGCCAATAAAACACAAAGGTAAACCAAAGCCCAACAAGTGATAATAATAAAAAACACTTAATAAATAATAAATATCTCGAATATCAAAATATATACATATATATCTAATCATCCATTCTCGAATCCCGCATGACGACATCGGCAAGAGCACGAAGCTCTATTTTTCCTCAATTTCTCTTTTACCACGATTTTTACAGAAATCCCACACATTGTCCGAATTCCAACAGCATCGGTGAAAATTAGAAAAGAGAAGGAGTAAAGTGGTATTAAAGAACGTATAATTGCAGAGCAAGAAGAGGATTGACACAGAGAGGGAAATCACTTGCAGCAAGGAGAATGACATTAAAGGGGATTCATTTGCCTCGATTTATTGATCTTGTTCTGGCGATGACGACAGTAGCACAAATCGACGATGGCATCAATACCAACCAACGACGATGACTTCGACTGCAGAAGCGGCGGCTTCAGCCCAGATTCATGATGGCGATTAGTGGTGGCAACGACAACAGCACCAATTAGATGGCTAGGGTTTCACGGCGGTAACCACTTCTTCCATATTTCTCGAGGTTGGACACTGAGAGGAAGAAGAAAATCGGTTAATAAATTGTGGTTTTCCCAAGGATTTGGCTGGAAAGTTGGTGATCAAAGCGGAGCAAAGACCGACCAAAGATCTCTCCCTGCTTCCTTTCCCTCTCCTTCTTCTTCGTTTATTTTATTCCTTCCCTGATTTTTCTTCTTCTTCTTATATTTATCATCATCATCATCATCATCATCATCATTATTATTATTATTATTATTATTATTATTATTATTATTATTATTATTATTATTTTTAAATTAATAATTTATTATAATACCTTCTAATATTATTATTCATTACTAATACTATTATTTATAAATAATAATTATTACTTTTATTAATAACCATTATTGCTCCTACGTATTATTTATTATTTAATACCCATTATTATTAATAATCTTTATTAATATCAATATATCATTTTATTTATTACTAAATTAAGTTCCTAACTATATAATCCGAGTTAAAATATTGGAAGTGTTACAAAAGCTGTCTATGTGATGAGTGAAGTGCATCTTGAAATTTATGAGTTACACGTAAGAGTAAGAATTTGGCGTTTAAAATTATGTGGTAGGGCTATTATTGGCCCATGATAAAGAGAGATACTATGGAGTTCGTAAAAAAATATAAAAATTGTCAAATCTATGGCAGTATCTCTCATCGGCCGCACACGAAACTCCAAACCCTACAGTCATTCGAGCCATTTGCCCAATGGGGTCTTGACATATTGGATTGTTACCTATTACGTTAAGACGTTGAAGGTTCATCATAATCACCATAAACTACTTCACGAAATGAATGGAGGCCTCCTCACTGGCAAGAATAACTGAGCAAAGCACGATAGAAATCGTTTGATAGAGCATTATTTGCAAGTTTGGGATTCTCAAAGTCATAGTGACCGACAATAGAATCCAATTTACTAGTAAGAGATTCACCAAGTTCTGTGCAAGTTTGGAAATCGGCTGGTTCATCTTCTATAGCCAATTTGCAAATGAACGGGTAAGTGAAGGTGACAAATTCAACCTTACTATATGGGTTAAAAATAAAGTTAGAAGGCGCGGGAGGCTCTTGGAGAGACGAGTTGCTCACTGTGTTGTGGTCCTACTGGACAACCCTAAGGGAACCAACACGAGAAATGATGTTTAACTTATGTTACAGGACAAGGTGGTCATTCTGATAGAAATCGGGCTACCCAATCTCCAAGCCAAAAGTTTCAACGCACAAAACAATTCCCAACTTCTGAGACAATATCTCAATTTACTTGAGAAAGGCCAAGACGCGGCAAGATTGTGGACAACTGCTTACCGGTAATGAGTTACTCAATAATATAATAAAAAGGTAAAAGCTTGCTAATTCGAGGTGGGAGATCGAGTTTTGAGAAGCATAGAGGTTATGAGCAAAATTATCGATAGGAATAAGTTGTCCCTAATTGGGAGGGACCATTACTAATCTCAATAATTCTCTAAAATAGTGCGTGTAAACTGTGCACTTAGAATAAAAAATTGGTCCCAAGGATATAAAACGCTATCCATCTTAGAAAAAACTATCAATAAACTCCAATGAAATAGAGGTAAGAATTATATGCCACATACAAAGTGCTTGTAATTGTATCCATTAATATTAATAAAATTGCTAGGCATTTATTACATTAATTACTCATTTGTGTGTCATTGTATAAATACAAGTGACCCAAACTGACCATAACTAAGGTGAAATCCTCACCTATTGAATCGACTTGCTAGAAGCACAGTCAAAACCATGGTTGAAGCAACCGAGTAGCCCAATTGAGGTCGGACACAAACCATTATATAACGACTCAGGGAACTTGCAGACAAATGTCCAACCCCTTCTGAAGAGGTCAAAAATAAAAGAAAATTAGGGAGCTTTTGAAACATATGTGCTACGACATTCTCTCATAGGAAAAGCACCATCAGTCGAACACGGTCAACAGATTAGGGTCCGACACATGAGAGTAATGATGTCCTTTCATAAAATGAGCACCAACAGTCGAATGCAGTCAATAGACTATGATCCGATAAAACCAGGCGACAATGGCAACTACACTTAGTCGACAAGTAAGGATCTTTCATAGTTAGAGTGTTGTGATGTTCTTTCATAGGAAAGGGCACTATCAAATAAATACGGTCAATAGACTAATGTCTGACTAGGCTTGACAGTAATGGAAACCATGCCTAGTCAAAAAATAAAGAACGTGTTGAGCAAAGCATTCAGAGTGAAAAGAGAAAAAACTTCAGCGCAATAATTGCAACAATCTAGTTGATTTATTAATGAACAAATATTTACAACACGAAAACCCAAGCTCTCAAGAGAAAGGTTACATAAACATTGCCATATGCCTATACTCGAACATTTTAACTATCCTAAGGTTGGAAGCCGACGGAAGATTGAGGTGACATATCCCCACCTGACTCTGAGAAATCCTTAATGTTTAAACTACGAGAAGTATTGGAATTTTTTAGATCAAAGTAGCCCAGAAGAAAGTCGGGAGTAACAAATAACATTATCTGCCTGCAGTGATAGAATCCATCCTGAAATCTATCGTCCAGAGCAGGTTTAACCTCTTTCAGTTGGAATGTAGCATTAGCTCTCCTTTGAGTTGAGAACACTTGTCTTAAATATTGATGATAAGGAAGGTCGATCAATGCTCGGCTTCCTAGAGCCTACCTTCGAGTGAGATGATCTAATCTATGGCCAAAGATTTTTCCTCTAATAACTCCTGGGATCTCACCACCCACTCAGGCAACTCTCTACCAAGGAAAGCAACCCGATCTTGACTTTACTCGGCCTCTACAATGGCAGTATCAATCCAAATCTCCATCTCCTTGAGTACCACATGGTTGGCAAACATTTGAAAGAGATAAGAAATCTTAGCTTCTCGTCGGTATAACCCATCTGCCACTAAACAAACCAACTTCTAAGTCTGTCAAACAAAGCAAACCGGTCAGTTATAAAAAACAATGACAAAAAGAATAATTAAAAGTGAAGGGCTTTCCAAGTGATACCTCAATAGGAAATGGTCTCTCTAAAAAAGATGAACTAGAAGAAGCTCTGGACTCGCAGACAGGTTGAGTCCTCCAGCACAAAAGAGGTAAAGCGTGACATTGGAAAGAAACCTCGGACCTAGGAGTAGGAGAAAAAAAGTCTGAATCCTTTGGATGCTCAGATGCCAAAGCGTTAGTATGAGGAACCTCCTCCGCTTTCACAGCCTCGAGATTATTATATAGCTCTTTGCCGCCGTATCATTATTAACAAACTCCACAATGAAAGCAACAGGCGGTGTGAAAATAGGCTCGTTGGGTGATAGGTTAATAAAAATTGGGACCCCATACTCGGCTACAAATGGAGTGTTGATTAGTTCATTCGATTCACTAATGATGGAGTCATTTATTCTTAGTGGCTAATGAAGCCTCATCACTCTTAATGAATTTGGGTGCCTCTTCAAAAATTGGGCGACCCGGTGAAGAATGAATAGAAGCCGACCTCCAATATGACTCACCGGCATGTAATGTGGTCATCCCATCAATGGCCTCGTTGATGACTCTATCATAGTCGCTCGAGGAAGATGGGAGCGGATCTGCCCTAATGGTCGCCCTTTTAGGTGAACCCCAAATGAAAAGTTTTCCCAGTTTCCTCTTGCACTGGCATAAAGGCATGATGGCAACAATCTCCCCTTCTATTATCACTTTCCAATCAACCTCAACAAGTGCTTATAGGGTCAAAAAATCATTTGTTCTCTAGAGTGATATAGCATTCTCCTCAATAAGCTTCATCAGGGGCCGAGCCATGAAAGACTCATTCTTTGTGACATCTTCAGAGTAAGCGAGATTCACCGAGCCCTATTTATTGGAGAGAGTCTAGCTAGAAGAGACAGTAATATAAAAATAAAGGTCCTTCTAACCCTTTATTAAATTTGAATTACCCTTGCTTATTCTATACTTCTTCCGAGGGTAAAAGAAATCCAGTCACCCTCTTGATTGAATCAAAAAATAACTTTGACTATCCAGGTATCTACAAGAATCTTCCAACGGTGAAGAAATACGCACAAAGAAATCAAATACCTAATAGCATTGGGATGGAGGCACACGACAAGAATTTGAAGAGCCTCCAAAATCTTGTACACATAAATCAAAGGTGTTCCCATAGGTGGATTTCGTAGATGGTATTGACGTCAAGTCAAGGAGAGTAGGCTCTCTTATGAGACAAATGAACCCAGTAATGAATATTGATAGGGATATTAAACTTATCGAAAATGTCATCAGACAAAGGAACTCGATGGAGAACACCGATAGGGATATTAAACCTATCGTAAATGTCATCCACATTATCACAAATTAGAATAGATGAGATCTCAATGACACCTTTAGAAGTTGTTCGAGGAACCATTGAGACAATGAGAGAGCAAATTAGGGTTGAGAGACATGAAATGTGAAAAAGTGTATAAACAAGATAGCTCTAGATTTTAAATAGCCAGCAATTTAACCTAGAAATGGCATCGTCTAAGGGCACTAAAGAGGCACATTGCTATAATGGCTAATACACATGCCCATACTGGAAAGTGTTGTGACATCAGTTTTGTTGTGTCAGTAATGATGGCCTGACATAACGCCTTCTAGCACAACAGACTGATAGCAGGTGGCCTTGATGTCCAATTCGGCATGTCTGTAGCACTGCACGGGTAATGATGCCCTATCATAGCGTTTCTCTATATGACATACTAGTAATGGGTGACTCTAATACTAATCTAACTAAAGTTGATTTGATTGATTTACGGATGTGCAAATAGTGTGCTCAAAGCAAATCATTGCATATCAGATTGTCAGAAAATCGAGTTATCAGATGTCTAGATTGTCAGATTATCAGAAATTAAACAGTAAAAAATAGCATTCAAGCACTTTAACTATTCAATGATTAAAATAATATTGGAGCCATACATAGAAAAAAGAACATCATTTAGGTAGTTTAATTCGTTAATTTCTTTCACAATGTACAATCTTACAATAGTAAAAGTATAATCGAAAGAAAATAAAGAAGATAGGAAACAACGACCTAAATAGAAAAATAATCACTTCTTTCTAAATACTTAGACAAGAATTGTGCCAAAGGAAACATGAGAATGAAGAAAATGAAAATAAAAATGTTTTACTCACCTCCACGAGGGTCAACGAGATAAGGACACCGTTAAAACACGCAGGTCTGGCTTTGAAATGGACGTAAGAAAAGAAGAAAGCCCTCTCTCCAGGAACTTCAACGGTTCCATGGGGTGAGGCAACTATTAAAATCGTTCACCAAAACCAATGAATTTATCACAGCGATGTAGGCTTGGTTATGGCAAGGACATAAAAGAGAAAAACTCAAAATAGTTTCTTATATAAAAGAGTAACCTAGACAATTTTCGAGCATATTCTTAGATCTCGACTTCAAATGTTGGAAGAGATCTTCCACTAACTTTGACTCGTGGCAGCAAAGGCACCATGTTGACTTAGAACAGTCACACTATCAGGCAAGACAAATGATGCCTCATGATGCAAAGTAAAGAGAGTTCTGCAATTTATAGCTGAGAAGAATGTTTAAAGGGCATTCAACTCAGGAAGATACCAAATTACAATATTGATGCAAATAATAAAATTCTGCCAAATAAGACTCCAAATAAGCAAAATGTTTAGAAAATGAACGCGCATTGATGGAGTTGCAATTGGTGTCCCATCGAAGAATGTTGGGAATTGAAATTTAAACCTTCAACATGGGGGCTAATGATGGGTACGGTCATATATAAGCTCGACCCAGAGTACAAGTGGATAAGAGGCCCAAATGCTAATGGGCAAATAGAAAACACCTCAGACCCATCAAGCAAATGGCTCCAAAATGCATGAACCAAGGGATATAACCTGAATAGTCATGCATTAAAGAATTATAATGAGTTGCTTAAGGGTTGGATACAAACAATGGCTCAAGTCAATCTAATAACTAGTAGCCAAACAATCATGCCATTGAATTACGATGGCTGTTACACATGTGGCTAATATCCTCCACTACTAAACCAAAACGGCATCATACCTATACATTGATTCAAAAAACCCACCAACTAAACAATACCTCTTATTATAAATGCACCTACTCTCCCAAAGAGAAGGGGGACTACGAGGTCAAATAACAAAGAGAAAAAAAAAAAGGACACTCCACCAAATGAGTGCACTTATACCAACAACACTCCTCCTGACGAGTATATAAACACCAAAGCTGCTGAATTAAATAAGTATACAAAAAAGAGTATAACCCTCCATATAAACATTCATCCCTATCATATCTAAATTCTCGTATTTAATTTGTTATATCTTTCACATTCAATGAAAAGATTACTGATTTGAGTATTGGAAGATATATTAGGGAGTGAATCCGTATACTTCTAACTCTTGTTTGTTTTGTTAGTATACATGATCTAAATTTAGAATTACGAAAATTAGACCCGTTATTATTCAAACTTTCAAGTATGATCAGACGGCTCCCTAATTTGTATGATAATTCGAATCCTCAAGATGCACAAAAAATAATTAAATATTAAGATATTATATAATTTTATAATATTTTATTTAAAATTTTTTAATAAGTCTAATCTTTCATTAAAAATTATATTTTTATAAATAAAAAATTATTTATTTTTATATCTTACAAATGACGTAATCATCCATTATTTATTTAGGATAGCCAGCAGCAATTTTTCAAATTTTGAGCGGAAATTTTTTAGATTTAGATTTGATGAAGTTTTGTTAATTTTAATTGACTTTAAATTTAAAAAGCCTTCTAAACAAGTTACTCAAAAAACTCCCTATATATAAAATTATGTAATTTTTATTAAAAATGTGAGATAAGTGTGAAGGAAAATAATTGATTCTAAATTTTTTAAAAATTTTAAATATAAATTCAGATATATTATTTATACTTAATTTTACATTAATATATTATAAAAATATTATAATTTTAATAATTCATAAATTATTTAAATGGCACAACATCTTATGATATAAATATATATATACACACATGCATAGATATATATTTAATTTCTATCATAATTAAAAATATATTGGTTCTATATATATTTTTTTACTAAGATTATGACTTAACTTTTACTATAAATTAAATTTAAATTTAATATCTAAATAATTTTTAATTAATAATTAATTATTTATCTGTAACATTATTCTGAATTTTTAATTGTTATCTCTATATTTATTACCATATTTTAAAACACGTTTATAATAATATTATTTTGTTTATTATTTAATTTTCACATATAATATATAAAACAAAATAAATATTTTTTTTTTACAAATAAGTTTATTATCACAAACCCTAAAAACTATTTAAACTGGACCAACTCAAATATTAATAATTGAGATTGTCATCTCAGCTCTAAAGATGTTAAATAAATCATATCGAACCAATACCACATATTTTAAATTTAATTTTTATTAAAAATGAAATTATTTTTAATACATAACAGATCGTGCCTGCCACGGCTTGAGGCTATCTACCACACAGTTTGATAAGATTTGAAATATTTAACCGTGGTTGACATGAGCAGTGACAAATTGGATTGTGTCTTGTTACGAATAATTTGACCTATTTAACGCATTTATTCAATTGACTCTTTTTATTTAATTTGATAAAAAATCAAAAAAATTATATATTATTTTTAATACCTAATAGGTCGTGCTTGTCACGGCCCGAGGCTATTTACTACACAGTCTGATAAGATTTGAAATATTTAACTGTAGTTGACACGAGCAATCACAAATTGGATTGTGTCATGTTACAAATAATTTGACCTATTTAATGCCTTTATTTAATTGACTATTTTAATTTAATTTAATAAAAAATTTAAAAAATGGTATATAATTTATTAATAACGTATCCTACAATCTACAACAACGTTAAGTTTGGTAGGAAATCAATCACACGAAGGCTGCTGTGCTTTTCACTTTACCAACTAGGAGGGCCCCACGCCCCCTGTGCCGAGTTTCCTTTCACTTTCAGGGGACAATCTTTTTCCACCGTCTCTCTTTTCCCTTTCGAAAATAACAAATAAATTAAAATCATAAATTAATAATGCCAAATATGCCATATATAATTAAACTAATATCATAAAAAATAACATATGAGCCTATCCCATATATATTATATAATTTTTTAAATTTATTTTTATTTTTTATTCTATTTTAAATGTTTGTTTTTTAGCAGGGCATCAGAGACTTAACATCCAAAATGGATCTTTCACTTCAAGGGCACTATCAACGGCTTTGATTTGTCCACGTTTCGTCATCCCACTTGCAACTTAAGGACTAAGTAAACTGCCTTATAAAATTGGTTGGGCGACAAGTGAAGAGGTAACTGATGAATGCGTGTTGTTCACCAACTTTGTGCGTGTAGGGTACCCCCCAAAAACAAAGGGCATCCTTCTTGCCATCAATCAATAACTAACTGCCTTTGGAATATACAAAGCTTTGGTCAAGTAAACTTCCAATTCCTCTCCTTTTTTTCTCCGATCATTTTAATTAAAAAAATTTTAAACCTATTACACATCATTATATTATATAATATTTATCTATCTATTCTTCTATTATTATCTGTAGTTATTATTTTGAAGAGAGTTAGACTTAATTTATAAAACTCACTTATTAATAAAAAAAAAATTGTAAATTACACGAGTTAGCCGGCCGGTAAGCAAACCGTCCTTACTCAACCCTCTTAATTCATAAAAAAAGCCATTTCTCCTTTTATTTTAATAATAAGGTAAGTATCAAAGCTTCTAAGTTCTTTATTTTGTAAACCATATCATAAAATAATGTAATTATGGCTCGCTTATTTGTCGACCTGGTGTTCTTTAGATCGAAATGATCATCTTGTAAGAGTATATACCAATAGGAGAGCTCAAGGCAAATATTTTTCGAATCATATATCTGTCTGAATAATTGGGTTCAATATTTTATCATAGTCTATACTGTAAGGAATAAAGATAAAATATGATTATATAATATAGGCCGTTAGCCTTATATAGTTGGTCATGGTAACTTCTCAATCTTGCTAGCTATTTGCATGCATTGATTAGCTCTTGCTATTTATATATCTCTTTATATCAAGCCACTATTTGTATAGTTAGATGCTACTGTGACATATTTATCTTGCTGTTCTTTGTGAAACTCATCGTATCCCTTCCTTCCCCAAGATCCAACGGCTAGAGATGATTTTAGAACCATTGATTGTGATCATCAAAGGGCTCTTGGCTTTGTTCTCTGTTGTAGGGTAGATTTGAGAGATGGGTCCTCCTCCGATCAAGAGGCAGCATCAGCAGCGGCAGAGCCAATCGGAGCCGTTGAATTGTCCAAGATGTGAATCAGCGAACACCAAGTTCTGTTACTACAACAACTACAAGTCGTCACAGCCGAGGCATTTTTGCAGGGCTTGTAAGAGGCACTGGACTAAAGGTGGCATCCTCCGGAACGTTCCGATCGGCGGCTGTCGGAAAAATAAGCGGCTCAAGCCGTCCAACGCCGCCGCCGCCGCCACCAGGAAGGCCGCCGATTTTGGTGGCGGGAGCAGTGTCGACGATTGTAGGAGTCCCGGCATGGTCATGGCAATCAATGGCCAAAACCAGATGCTTAGCTTTCCATTATTTCCACCTTCTTCAAATAAAGAGAATTCCTTCAGCAGCAGCGACGTCAACTTTAATGGCGGAAACTTGAATGGAGACGATGGAGTTCTCATGGATTTAACACTGTCTCCGCCACAGGGGCAAGAATCACAGTTTTCGAGCTGTTTTGAAAGTAATCCATGTTCGATTTCGAGTTCTATTGACTTTCCAGATCTTTTGAATTTCCTTGGAGAGACAGCCATGGCATCTCACGATACAACTGTGAGTGATCCGCCATGGAAAACGGCTAGTATTAGCTGCGTGATGGAAATGGAAACTACGAACTGGGGTTGGGATATTGATATTGGAAATTTTGTTTCTTCTGATCTTGCTATTAAACCTTGGGATGATGATGCAGAGATCAAGCCTTGAAGAAGGGATTTTAGTTTCAAGTAATTTTAGTTGCAAGAAAAATTATCTGCTCATATTATATGAACCGCTTGTTTGATTTGAATGTTTGATATGTTTTTGTTTTTAATATATATATATATATATATATATACACAATATTATATTTCTAAATACATAAAATAAAAAAATAAAAAATTTTATAATACATTTATAATTATTATTTTTATATAAATTTTATATCAACTATTTTATATAAGTGACATAATATTATCAGATAAATATATAATAAATTATACCAAATTTTTTATCTATATTTATCAATCTCTTTTAAGCATTTATTATTTCTAATACGGTATTAAAGCTAGTAGTTTTAAATAAGCCATGTCGGACAGGGCATGACACAGCATGAAACTTTGAGCCAAGACATGTAAGTTCCGTGCCCATTCCCTTGGTCGATAGGTTGGCATTGTATATTAGTGGTATTGTTAGTTCTTTTGATTGACATTTTGCCTGTTATCCCCCTCTCTCGCTACCCTTCCCTTCCCCCTAATGGTTACATAAACGTTTGTTATATAAAAAATAATGGAGCTATGGTAGGCAGTGCCATGGGCCTACATGACCCACGAGTCACCTACCTCACAGTCTGATACAATTCAAAGTATTAGGCCATACTCTGTACGACCTATTTAACGTCTCTAATTAGCATTAAGTTGATCTGTCTCACCATCAACGACTACTTAATCAATTTAGTCTCTACCATCACCGCGTAGTCTAGTTTTATTGGTATTATAATCCTTCTGGTATTTATGGTCGTTATCTTACTCAAAACTCAGTTTTGCGGTCACCTTCTCCACTGTTGGTGACTGTTCAGACGGCATTCTCATAGTTGGCGGCTGAATCAAGCCACCCCAGATCCATCCCATATTCCACATTCATCACTGATGTTAGATCCATGCTCGCCAGCTTCCCAATCACACAAGCAGTCATTCTCACTGGTGTTAAAATCGATTGTCGTAATCTTACGGTGTATAGAAAATGTATGGATGCTCTCGAAAATAAGATATCAAAATAGAGCTTCCCGAAATCATTGGTTGGGATGTTTCTCATCATCTGAATGTTGATTGTCATGCCCATGTTAACCCTAAAATATTCTTTGGAGAAGACAATACACAGACACGGTGTTTGGTGGTTGTAACACATAAAACGCATCACTTCGACTAAACAGAAGACGCGGCTGTTGCCTCGGCTTAAAATGCCGCATTCTCCCTTTTAAGTAATCAAAACACTGTTTTTATTTGGTAAAATCATACTCAGTGTCCCTCATCACAGGCCTGCTCTTTGCATAGTAAGATAACCAAAATGCTATTTCGATTTCAGTACACAGCCCGACATCACTGTGACTGTGCAGCCCATTCGGCTCCCATACATATTTTTACATACCATTAATTTGATATTTCAGCTCAAACGACCCTATTACAAAATAATATATCTTAACCTATTTAAATTATTTTTCAATGGTTCTAACTACAATCATTGGGCTCACTCAATGCCTTCTTTTTTGAAAGGATATAAACTATGATAATTTATCACAAGAAAATACAAACTACCGTAATAAGAAAGGCTTCTAAAACAGACTCAATCTTTATTGATCATATTAAAAATTGATATAGTTTTAACCATAAAATTATTCCATTATTTGATAATACATTTGTTCCATTTATCAATATACTATTGGGTCTATTTGAACTTGCCAAAAATGTATAAGATTTTTTTATAGAAATATTACTCATCTGTAAACTTTGTTCGTTAATATTAGATCATGAATGAGTTGTATAACAAAATTTAATAATTTGGTTAATTAATAAATGACGTTTACTTCTAAATATACTATTTATGGAATCAACAAATATCTATGGAACCACAACAGAAATATCTAACTGAGCTTAAGAAATTTATAGATTATTAGAATAAATTTTACCTCACTCAATTTCTTATTAATCTTCTTGATAAGTTGGAATATATCATAACCTCATTGTTACATAGGCATCATCATCCCACACTCAATGGTAATATTGCTAAACTTACTTATGAAGAAACATGACTTAAAATCAAAAAGTCCTAATATGTGGAGATATTTCTTATATTCACAAATTTTTAGTTCCAAAATTTTAAATCAAAGCTCTAAATCAAATAATCAATAATCATATGATTCTAATATCTATCGATACTATCATATAAAAGGTCATTCAAAATATAACTATTCTAATAAAAGTATTACTATCATAACTAGCATTCTTCTTCATTTTATATGGCTACCATCACGATACTAAGTTAACAAAATTAGACTTTACTACTTTATCTTCTACTTTGTCTATTGAGAATTTTAGGATAATTGTCAACTAAATTTTATCTCATGCAAATTCTATCTATACACTCCGCCCTATCTGACTCTACTAGTAATCTCTCACGTATTATTGATTCTATATGTTACAATCACTTAACTTTTAATCAAAACTAGTTCTCTAACAAACCTAAAGCTTTTGATGCAACAAATATCGATATAACCGATAAATCTAATATGTGTGTCAGTTATGTTAGCTCTATTTCTACACTTACACTCTCTATTTCAAGTGCTTATTGTTCCTTCATCGACCTATTTTCAATTATGTAATGGATGATTATGTGATCTCGATTTAAAAAGTCACTAATTTTTTCATAGTTGTGATATATAGGATCAACTGATAGGTTAATTGGTTGGATAGTCAATAAAGTTGGATGTTGTTTTGAACTCAACACTCATTTATATTCCACCCTATCACTCCAGCTCCATTACATTTCACCTTTAGTCTTTTGTGACATTTTTGCCTTGGTTATACATCAAGTTCAAAAATTGAGTTGTTAGCATTTATGAATTTCTCAAAACCTATTATTGATGAAAATTTTAATTGTATGAATTTTTAGCCTGGTAAACAAAAAGTGTTACATTTTAATGTTAGTGCATTTATTTTTTATGTTCCTTTTAATCTTATTTATTTTGACATTTGGGAATCTATACATATACCTATCAAGAGGAATCTAAGTATTTTACTGCATTTATTAATGATTTTTTTTTCGTGATATATGAATATATTTTCTATAACATCGATTCAACTTGCTTAAAATATACCAAGAATTGTATAATATGGTATACACCTAGTTTTTAAAATGAATCAAAATATTAAATTGGATAATGTTAAAGAATATTGTGAATTATCTTTCATGGATACCATTAAATCATATGACACCATATACAAATAATCTCGCCTTTATACATCCCAACGAAACTCTTGTCTTGAAATGAAGTTTGGTTGTATTCTTAGTTATGTTTGATCCCTTCTCATTTTCACTTCTTTGTCAAAAGATTTTTGAGGAGAAGCTATCCTCACAGCAATATATATCATTAGTCGACTTTTTTTTTAGTCATTCAAAACGAAATCCTACATAAGCGTCTTTGTGGTGAATAATCACACTATAATCTTCTACGTGTCTTTGATTGTACATACTTTATTCTATTTTATCTTAATAAAAGAAATAAACTAGAACCTGCAAGCTCATCTTTATTGCTCTCTTAGGTACAAAATTAAGCATAAAGGATATCATTCTTATGGCCCTATCTCAATTAAACTTCAAACTTCTCATTATATTATCTTTTAAGAGCCCAAAATGTTTGTTAGTTCATCCCCCTCATAATTGTGACATACTCTAAAATATTTATTAATCTATAATCAAATCTATTTTCTAATTCGATTCCTACTATTTCATCCTCCTACATTTTTGTTCTAAATCCTACAAATGATCTTCCTATACTTGTCCATGATAAAGTTGGCCCATTGGTGTTTCAGCCTATGACCATTAATTCCTAGGATGCTTTACGCCGCTCTACTAGGGTACGTAAACTTTTTTTTTTTACTTGCATGATTTTTATTGTTTTATTACTCTTATTATATTATATAAACCTACTACCCAAGGAGAAATCAATTTCCATCCATACTGGTAATTAGTAGTGATTAATGAAATTTTAACTCTTGAAAAAAATTACACATGATATTTGATTAATTTGCCCCTAGTAAATCATTGATTGGTAACAAATTGATATATAAAATCAATACTAAATCTAATGACTTGGTAGAATGTTGTAAAGCTAGCCTTGTTACTCGAGGCTTTACTCAAGAGAATAAAATTGATTATAAGGAAACTTTTGCACAAATGGCTCATCTTGTGTCTGTTTGGTATTTAATTACTGTTATTACTATTCGTCAATGGGCACTTATGTAGATAGATGGTAATAATACCTTCATTTACTGTAACTTAATTAAGAAAGTCTATATGTAGGCCCTGTCCGGATATGATCATCCTCTAAACAAAGTCTATCACCTTCACTGGACATTATAGAGCTTTAAACTAAACAAACTCCCAGAACATGGTTTGTCAAGTTTAGTTTTACTATTATCAAACTAAATTTCACATTAAATGCTTATGATTGACATTTTTTCACTTATAAAATACCGTCTGATATTATTTTTATTTTAGTTTATATTGATAATATAATTATTATTAGAGGTGAACGTAATAAAATTCACATTGCTAAAAGTTTTCTACATTAATAATTTAGGATGAAAGATCTGGATAATCTCAATTACTTCTTTGGTTTTGAAATAATCTCATATTTTAATAGATACTATATTTCTCATGAAAAGAATGCATGGGATCTGTTCACTCAAGATGCAACTACTAATATTAAGATTACTTCTATTTCATTAGAATCGATTGTTAAATTTACTCTAATTGACGGTTCTATTTGTCAGAAGCAACACATTATCGACAATTAGTACAAGGGCTTATTTATCTTACGATTACCTGTCTGAATATTACTTATCAAGTTTATCTTGTTAGCTAATTTATGATCGTACTATGATCAGCTCACTATGTTACTATAATTTGTATTCTTTGATATATTAAATGATCTTATTTTATACACTTTAATGCTTACTCTTTCATCTCTCCAATTACATGCATTTTTTTAATACAAATTAGAAAAGTAACCCAACTAATTGACAATTTACCACTAGATATTGTTTCTTACCGAGAACATCTCTTATTTCGTGGTCAAGTAAAAAGTAATTTGGCATAGTATGCTCAAACATGGAAGCGAAATATCATTCCTTGTCTAGTACAACTGCTAAACTTTTTTGGTTATGTTTGCTATTAAAGGACATGATATTATACATTTCACTATAATTATCTTTCAGTATGATAATTAAAATATTATACAAATTATTCACAATAATAAATTTTATGACCGTACCAAACCTATTAAAAATAATTATTACTTTATTCGCCAACACATTTGGCAATGTAGTATGCATCTTCGTGACATAATATTGGCTAAACAATTCATTGACATGTTTATCAAATATAATATAATATAATGTATTCAAATAAATAATATTATAAAATTAAAATATTTTATAAATATTTTTATATTTTTATAATAATTATTTTTTATTTAGATTTTATATAAATTACTTTATGTAAGTAACCTAACATTATCAAATTCATATACAATACATTATGCCAACTTTTTTATTTATTGTTATTAGTATTTTCTAAATACTTATTATTTTTAACATAAATAAAATTATCTCTACTCTCTGATGATTATTCTTTAAAGATGAATTACCCTTACTCTCCAATGACCATATTTCCGCGGCTCTATCGTAGTTGAGTTTGGGGAATTTAATTGCTTAAAATTTAAAATAGTTAAAAAATACATAACGATATATAAATAGTGGTTATTTTATTTTTTTAATATTAAAATAACAAAATAATTATTTTTTAAAAAATAAAACCCTAAAAACCATTTATATATTTTTAAATTTTTTTAAAACACCCAATTTGAACCGTTGAATATGTTTAATTATGGGTCATTTCTGTATGATCCCATGCCCATTTAGCAAGCTATTTAATTTCTCAAACAAGATCACATAGGTATTGTACAGATATAAAAATTAGAGTTTTTGCGCATACTACTAGCGCATGAGGAGCCGATTCCAAAAAGGGCATACTTGCGGCGCGCCTAAGGTACATTCGATGGGCACTTAAATGCTAGTTTGCAATATAAAAATACACATACGCTTTTTAGGGAAAATAATTTGCATTCTTTGATACCTATAGTGCCGTTTTTTGAGGGAAAATGGAGAAGATGAAAATTCAAATATTTGGTTGAATTCTAAATCGTATTTTAATATCTACCGATCTTGAGTACGCTATTTTTAGAGTTAAGAAGAATGTTTTACCGATTATATTTTTTACTATTTTGTTTTGTACTCATTCTTACTAGGTCTATTTGTTATAATGTGTCTAATCTTTATATTTGTGGGGTTTATATAAATGAACTGATTGTATAGTGAAGGTATTTCGGACTTATCGTCTCGTAATTTTTTTCTTTCATTCTTAAGAAGATTTTTAATATAAAAATTATGTATTATTTTATTATTTGATAATTATTATGTACTTATTACGAATTATTGATCATTTTCTCGTGATTCAAATAGTGATCCAGGACCCAATAGAATAATAAAGGGGTGAGTGGAGCACTAGTTTCAGCTTTGGCTTTTTCTCTTTTTGGGCCATGCAACATGATGATGCTTATAGCCCATTTATATGATTATATTGGACTAGTATTAGAAAATATTTTTACTATTTTTTTGGATAAATTTGATGATATGATATTTTTTTATACTAATAAATTTATCTAAAAGTTAATAAATAGACGTGAGACGCATCATCCAATTAAACTCTTATGATCATTGAAAGATATATTTAAAATATTTCCCCACTTATTGAGAGAAATTTGAATACACATTGCAGATTAAATCACTCCCCTTGGTTCGAATATTTGAGTAGGTATTATAATAACTAACAATTCACACACAATGCATACAATAATTTTTATGTAAAATACATTCAAAATTAAGGAAACAAAATAATGGGACTTACAAACCCTAGCATTACTTCCAATTTGGGCAACAAGCCCTCACAATAGCGATGTTCTAGAAAACACGAGATTGGTATAAATAGAGAGCAAATAAGAAAAATAAATTGATAGAAATGACCTACACTGATCTAAAATAACATACTAAAGTTTGCTGGAGAAGGAAATACAAACGGTCGCCCAAATGAGTGACAGACTCTTTCTTTTCTCATTCATTCTCTTCTCTCTAGAGTGTCGTCTTCAAAGAACTTGTTTATGTTATGTTATAAAGGCCATACTTAGTGTTTGTCGTTTGTGTTTGGTTAGGAAACTATTGAGCCACTCGAGCACCAAGCTAACACCGGTCACACAAAAAAGATTCTGCCAATTGCTTGGTTGAACCTTGGTCACAAGTTGCTTGGTCGAACCTCGGTCAGCAGCAATCATTGTTCCAATTAGTTGTAGAAGTGTCTTTTCGCACATATTAGATAGCTAGCTCAGGGGCCATGTATCGCAAATCTAAACCATCCCGGTAAAATTGGACGGCCAGCTTTTTTTTCTTTTTTTTTACAAACAAAAAGAAAATCACACGTCCTCAGTCGTTAGATTTTATCTGGACGACTAAGACTGTACGGCGCAAGATCTGTGCCGCAGCCAATACAGTGCAGGGCCCCTTAACTCATTAGACGCTTAGCTACTATTATTTTCTCGCTCAAGCATTTATCGTGCATTCATTAAGTCCCACTTTCTTTATGTTTTCTGATTGTGTGAAAATTACTGTCCAAGTTAGTAAATGAGAAAACCCATGTCTAAAGGATGTGTTTTTAAATATTATGATAGAGTTAAAAGTTGATAAAAAAATTTTTTTGACTAATTTTATAGATACAGTATGTTAAAATATTTAATAAATAATAAATATTTATTAAAAGTTTTCTAATAAATAAATTTTATATGGTTATTTAAAGATTTTCAAGAAGTATACTATATAATTTTTTTGAAATATGATCAATTAATTTCATTATCTGCAACATACATAATGGACCCACTTGGATCAATTTCATGGGCTTGTGCAGAATTTAAAGCCTATTTTCTGAGTGCATCTCCAGATCATGATATTCTCTCCAAATCTGTGCAAATATCATATCCCTAAAATAGGATGCAGACCATCAATCATCATAAATCATGAGACATGTGCCTACATAGAGACAATAAAATAAAATGGCTTATGTTTTATTTCCAAAAAAAAAAAAATTTGATGCCTAAATTAACTTCTACTTAAGGTGAAAAAAGAGAAATCTAAGAGTTACTCTTTTGACCCCGAGTAGCAGGTCCACTCGTGGAGGAGCCGGTAGAGAAGTCAAGCTATCATCGAAGCTCTGTGGAAAAATGGAGGCTATGGGAAGCTTGGTTCCTCTTAGCCGTATAACCGAGATGGGATGAGTATTTATTTAGAGAAAATTCTTAATGAGAGTCACTCGATAAAGATACGAGAATATGAGGAATCCCATCTTAGGCCAATAGATATATAAGAACAACTACATTGATTTATTTGAATATCACTGACAAAGTCACTGAATGTTTCGGTTGTGACATTTCTAATATTTTCTAAAATAATTTGTATTTTCTAAAAATACAAAGAAAAACTAAAAATAATTGATTAAATTAACAAAGATTTTCTAACCTATTTCTAATATTTTGGTTGAGACAATATCGATAAATACATAGGTATTAAGTGTATATAACAGGGTAGGGATCCTTTAATTTTGATCCTGCATCCTTTCAAATTCATTTCATCATCAAATCTAAAATATAACATCTATTATAAAATAAAATAAATAATCTAATAATTATCATCAACTTAATATGATTTAATTTCCTTGATGCTTGAGAATATGAATATTTATACATAAATCACGATGGTAAAAATTCATATGGTGGAGTCATCTCTTCTACACATCCCATGTGCAAGACCTTTGTATGTCATCTCGTGGATTAAAACAATGTTCATAAATCTTATGTTTCATATAAAATTATATCGTATATTTATATAACAAATAGATATTAAATATAAAATAAATTGATAAATTTCGTCTCTCTCTATCGTAGAGAGGCATGTTGGAGTCCCTCCAATATGTGAGCAGTCATTGAATTAAAAAATTAACTACTCGAATGTAAATATTAGAAACTAATTCAAAAAAATAAAAAAATTTGTAAAAGCATTAAATAAACTTTAAAAAAATAAACTCTCATTAAAAAAAAAATTTAAACCTTAGCCATTGAAGCATCCTCGACTCAGTGGCTCAAGCTATAATATAGGAGCCCCAATGACACTCTATATTAACGCGTCCCTTATCCATACTTCCCATACAACTCTTGATGGTCTAGGAGTTATCCTAATGCAAGTCCATGGTCCGTTTGAAGGGAGGCTGTCATAAGTCAACATTAGCCAGCATACCATGTCAACATTGATAAGAAGGTTTTGTCTAAGGAGTTATTCTTACCACAAATTACTCATAGAATTTCCAATTGGTTCACAATTATTGATAGTTACAATTTTTGCCCCCAAACATTACACCAAAATGATATTTTGATGGCCAAAGAAATCACCACCACGATGCCTTAAAGACCACTTAAATGTGACAAATGAAAAGTTTACAACCAAGCTCATTCATAATCAATTTATTAACGCGAATAACCTACCTCATAAGGAAGAGAAATGCCTTTTTGGCATTGTAATCCCATATTAATAGACTAAGTTGTTACTTAGTTTGAATAGTAACTTCTTCAAAGTTGTCACTCAAAACAAGAATTATTAAATAGCTTCCAAAATAAATCTAATTTCGCTATAAATATATATTTATTTAACACAAGAAGTGTCATCTTTAGTATCCCATATTTTCTTTGCTTCAACCAGATATTACAACAGAAAGGTGCACTAGGATCTTACCCACCTATATGCCTTCTTCCCCACAAAGCATTTTAAGTCAAAAGCTTGTTCTTTATAAGTCATCTGTTATTCCTTCAAGCTTGCTTAGTATGTAAATGTGCTAAATTGATTGGGTTGGGTTTGGTATGGCATAATCCAACCTGTCATGAGCCGTTCTAAGCAAACCTGCAGTGAATAGTGTTGGGCTGTAATTAGTATGGGCCAACATTTTGAACTGTGTCAAGTCGTGGGAAAAACGGCCCATGAGTCATGTTGGCCCATGGCTTAATTTTGTTGTATTAGGCACAGCCCACAAATTCAGTTTTAACCCAAATGGTTGGGGGAGGGGGAAGGGGAAGGAAAGGGTTTATTTTAGAAGTAAAATATTTAAATATTAAAAATATACTTCCCTCCACCCATAAAACACACAAAATACTCTATTTCTCTACTCTCTCTACCCTTTACTTTCTCATGTTATAATTTATATTTGTAATTTATATATTAATATTATCAATTTATTATTTTATAAATTAATTATTAGTTATGAAATATAATTTTATAATTTTGATAGTAAAATAATATAAAAAAATTATTCTGATATTGTCATACTAATTATATCATATAAACTCTAATAGTAATTTTAAAATATCAGAAATATAATCAAATTCTGGCTGAAATATAGTTGCTCCTAATTCTGGTCGTCTCCTAATATGTAATAATTTTTTGAGATTAAATTAGTTATCAATTAAAAATTTATCATTTATAATAAAAAATAAAAAAAATTATACATGAAAATTCTAAGGAAACAATACACTTAATGAGACATACAAAAAAATATAAAAGATAATAATTATTTTTAACTTAAATTAAACTAATATTTTCATATATTATAGAATTAGAAGTTTTTTTAATATGACTAATGGAAAAATTTGGAAGAACTTAACAAAATATATAATTTAGCTGAAAAACCTTTTCCTTGTAGCCGAAGACAACAAATTCAAATGAAACATATAGAAGTATTTTCAACCCAAGTATGTGAAATATCATGACAAATTGTTTAAGGTGAGAACATTCATCTGTCTTATAATTTTGATGGGTATGCCAATAACGGACTAGCTCACGAAAGAAGAATGACTCAGGTCTTCAACGGCCCATTTACGCCTAGACGGTCAACGCTAACCGTTAACCGAATAAAAGGCTAATGAACAGCAAAAGCCTAATAAGCAACAAAAGCCTAAGAGTAAGACGGCTCACTTGGGTCCAAAATGGACAATGCTTCCATTGACAAAAAGTTTGACTAGATGACCGCTAAAGACCAGGACTCACGTGGCCTAAGTCTCGATTGGTCCACGTGTTCATCTTCAAGCCATAACGGCATTTTCTCCTAATTTCGCGCTCTCCATAGAAAACAACTTTTATTATAATGGCCACCTCTAGAATTAATGAATATTCTAAAAGGAAGGCACCAAAATCCGCTCATTATCTGCTAGAAATTGTAACAATTACAGAACACAAAAGGAAAGAAATCAATCTAACAACCATTACAGTCATAAAGGCTTCACGCCAGAAAAGTAACGATCCCAACAGGTCATGGGCATCAAGCCTTTCTACACAAGGAAGGCAGCCCAACACAATAACTATGAAAGGCCATGGAATTCTCACCTCTAGGATACATTCTGACTTGCCTGCGAAAAACCTTTTCTTGCAGAAGCTCTCATACTTTCAGCATTGAGCATTCTAACGCTCTCTTTCTCTGCTACCACATTCCCAATGGACTCAGCACCCAGAGATCTCGCTCCTCTCAAGCAACCAAAGCATCACTACTTATGATAGCATCCCCACGCAACAAACACTCAACGCATACATCTTACATCTCAATGTATCCACCTTCCACCTTCGAAAGTTATTTATTGATTTGAGCGTCGAAATATTTTCGATAATAACCTTTCATCATCACTTGACTTCTTGTTTGCAGTTATGGTGTGCAGGATTCAAACTCAATGGATGAAATCGAATTTAGACAAATAATTTGACCCGAATCTATTCAAAATTGGATCCAAAATATATCAAATTTAAATAAGAATTATTTTTTAAATTAATTCACGTAAAATTTAATATTTCTTAGCTAGTGATATATAGTCACAATGTAATAATTTATATTTATATTTGTGCCATAGTATATTTAATTTTTAAAAATTAAAAATTATCAAAAAAATTATTGGTTTTAAAGTTTTTTAGTACTCATACCAAACTTTCGTAAGTTTTAAAATAATTAATACTATTATAAATAAATTTAAAATATTTAATAAAATTTTTCTCTTACTTTTGACAATATTTGCAATAATGATTCTTATTTAAATTATAATTTTTTAGTTTTAAATGACAAATTATTTTACACAAAATATGTATGTGATATTATTAACCTTTACATTAAAAATATTCTATAATTTATTTTTCCTTATGCAGTAAAAATATAAAATTTTTATTCTCTTTATTTAAATATTTTTTTAAAATAACAATTCAAGATGTTACACAGATAAAATAATCTGAGATACAATAAGATGAAAATTCACTTCCCAATAAAACAAAACTCACTGTACCAAATGTTAGAGATTTCATATCATTTTTGTTCTATTGAAACCACATTTCACAATGAAAATATCTCAACAGCCCCCGATCTATACCTAATACATGTATGAGTATATTTTGATCAAAATATTTATCTTTGAGTTGCCCCCGATCCATGTAAGAGTACTGTTTATCAAAAATACTCATACATAATATGCGCTTGAACAGCACATGCGATAGAGTACAGCCCTTATGCTAAAGTTTTTGCACTTGATGCGTGCCTACACGGCCAATGTTTGCCATGTTGGACCGTTTACCCATGTATTTATTAAATTTGAATTTTGACTATTAGTCGTGCTTATCTTATATAGTATGGGTCATATGTTATATTAAGTCTGGGCGTATAAACTATATGTCGTATCAGGTACTGCCCATGATATAAATATTTCACATCAGACACAGCATGTTTACATTCGACGATTTAAATAAATGAGACATGTCGTGTCAAATATAATATATTTATATCTTCCAGTTTAAATAAATTGACCAAATTAAATCAATAATTAAGTTATTTTAAGTTAATATGATCAATTTAAAATCACTACTAATATAATTGTTGGATTTTATTGTTATATGATAAATTGAAAAATTATTCTAATACCTGTGGCATCTTACTTGGAAGGATGATATGAAGAATCCGAATTATTTCATCTAAAAACTCAATTAAAAAATTTATTGAACGTCGCCGTTTTAATGCGTTGTTATCTTTTAACAGTAGTTATGGAAAGTGAAAGCTACATCACGTGACGTAACGTGGGCCCACGAAACTGACACAGCTTGCCAGCGCAATTAAAATGCGTGCATTGTACTCCAGTCACGTGTGTGTACGTTGACTGCCACGTGATATCCAAACGGTCCAGATTGCATAATATAATGGCCTGACAAAGGATCTTGACCGTTCCTTTGATGCTATGAGTTTTGGACCACCTAATGGGTTGGGGCCACAGTTCTGCAAAACTGCCAAGATGCGAAAGCTGAGTTGTGTCAGTCTACTTTTTAAAATTTTTTAATATAATTATTAAACCAAATTTTAATAATTAATATTTTAAATTTTTTAATTTTTTTATAATATCGATATACATTAAATATTATATTTAATATTTTAAAATTTTTAATAAAAATAAGTAATTAAATTATATTACTTAGTATTTTAATCGGTAAAATTGGTAAGGGAAAAATTAAAATTTTAACGAAATTAAGCTAATTGGTTAATTGGCTTGTTTATATGGATCTACCAACTTTTATATATAATAAAATTTCTAGTAAAATTATTAAAATATTATAGTATTTTCTGTGAAAATTTTTTTATAAATCATGAAATTATGACCTTATTTTTATATTATAAAATATAGAATAAATACTATAATATACTTAAACCCATCTAAAATTTTCTTGTTTTGAAAAATATACAATTGGTTTTTCTTGTTGAAAAATACAACCGATTGTTTAATCTATTATTAAAATTTTTTAATTTTTATTTAAATATATATATATATTACTTTTTTTATTATTTTTAAAAATATTATTATATTTATGTTTATTTTATTAAAAAAATTAGATATTTTATTAATTTTTATCAAATATTTAAGCATTTTATTTACTTTTACCAAATATTTAAATATCTTACTTATTTTTCTCTGATATTTAAAAAATTTTAAGGTGTAAATTTACAATTGAAATATAGTAGAAAAAATTATAAACTTTTTTAATATTCAACATTAGATGTTATTTTTGTAAAAAATATTTGACAATAACTTTATTTTATAAGATAAAAATAAATATCTTTAATGGGTAGGCTCATAACTGACAGGCCCAATAAGAAAAATGGCCCAAAGTAAAAAAAAAAAAACCCAAATGTACGTTAGACGGTCAACGCTATCATTGACTGTTTGACAGGCCAACCAGACGGTCAATATTTCTGTTGACCGAAAGTATTGTGGTAGTAGGCCGCGAAGAGACATAAAACCTAATACAGGCTAGGCCCAGTTTGACAGGCATTTTCGTACACAACAAGCAACAATCTTTTCCTTGATTTTACACATTCTTTGAAGTCAATCTCCTCTAAAAAGGGTATCAACAAATTCAGCGCCCTCCCCATGAAGAAGGCGCCAGATTCTCTCTCCTTGCCAACGATGGAGTCTAACGGTAACAAAAATACAAAAGAAAGACAGATAATCTGGAGATCCGTTATCCACTCAGAAAAGAAACGATCCCGTCAGATCACGCCAGTCAAGCCTTCCTATTCAATGAAGGCCACCCAACACCAGGCAAGAGATCACGCCTTCCTGCCCAAAGGTCGCGCTCTCCACCGTCTATATAATCCCAGAGTCTCCACTTTGGATGGACACAATCTGAAACACGAACACGGACGCAAAATACAACGCAGTGCTTGAGCATACTTACTCTCAATCGCTTACTTGGCCAATCTCACTCTAAACCTCCAGATTCAGAGATTTCGCCCGTTCCCTGAGAACCATCCCTCTAAGCTACCACGCTTTCAGGACGTAACTCCCACTCGTTCCTTGCGAACATCGAGTCGGGAGACTAAATTCTCAACAAATCACGTGGACATCTCTACATTTACAAACCAATACTCTCACCAATCTCATCCCACTCCCCCTTTCTTTTTACTTATCAGTTCTCCTTCTTAAAGTTCAAGGTTTATTCTTAACTCGAGTGTCGGAAATGTTTTTCGACAACATCTCTCTGCCGATCTTCGACCTCTTGCTTTCATCAGTGGTGTGTAGGGTTCAAACTCAGCAAACGAAATCGAATCCAAAGAATCAAGCGAATCTGAATCTATTCGAAGTCGGATCCAGGTACGCATCAATTTTATTTTTTCTGATATGAAAAAATTTTAAATATATTATATGTGATATAGAGTTTTCTATTTAATAAAATAAAAAATTTATATTATTAATAGATTATATTTAAATATATCCTAATATATTATATAAAGTTGAATAATACAACTATCAACTACATTTTAAAAAAATAAACTGATATTTAACCCTATTTATAAAATATTATAGATAACTTATCTATAAATTTTAAAAAATAATTTATGGGTTTAAAGTTATCAGAAATGGGTGTAGTCTATTTTTTTTTAAAATTATCATTCGATTAACTGGTATATAAGTTATTGGTTCTTGGATTTTAGATTTTCACATATTTTTGATATAATTCTTTAATTTTTACATTTTTAAATGCGTGTTTACCTATTTTGATCTTTTTTTATATTCTTCTTGTGTTCTTCATATTTTGAAATATATATATATATATAGAACAATTAATAAAAAAATATATTTTTGAGCATATTTATTAAAAATTGGATATATGAACTTTTGCATTTATTTATGACTTTTCTAACCTTTATTTCAACTTAAACATATCATTTATCATATATATACTTTATTAACCGTTAAATTTATATTTTTAAATATTTTTAGAATCCTTCCAAATTAACGGGTAGCAGATTCTTATAAGATTTAGACATAAATTATTGATAATTTTTCATTAAATTTATATTCATAGTATTTTGTATGGAACAGGATTTATTTTAAGTCCCATAATTTAGACATGAAGCTAGTGTGCTGCAACAAAGTCGTGTATAGTATTTTCACTATTTGGATTTTGAGATTTTTCATTATATGTTTTCATACAACAATTTATAAATTAAGTAGATATAATGCAGTTTTAATATAAGACGGGGTTAGATTAGCAATTTCTATAGCTACTGTAATTATATTTATATATTATTTACAGTATTAGTATATAATATGTGATCTAATTTTGATTATTAAATTATAATTATTATGAGTAAATTTTATTTTTAATAATATTATTATTTCTTACCCTTGTCAAGGTCATGATAATTATTTCTGTGTAAAAAGCTTTGGTTGATGAGCGTAGGTGCTCAATGAAGGATAGTTTATGAGTTTTAGGAATGATATTAATTAGTTGTGATTGAAATAAATTGAAAAGATAGAGATTCAGATAAATACAAAATAGTATGCTAAAAGATAATTTGAATTTAATGAGTTCAATAAACCTGATTCAAGAAGAAGATCCAGATGAAGTAGAGATCCAATGAAATTAAACCCAAAGAGGGTCCGACGGCACAATGATTCCGGCTCAGAAAATAAATCCATGTGCTATGCGTAGCTTACCTGTTCATCTTTATCCACGGCTACGGTTCGACGGGTGGTTCAATAGATGGTTATACAACCATCCCACGTCTCTATAAAAACTACTTTTATTTTCATAGAAAGCGGGGATAAAAGAATGCAGAAAACGGCGAGAGAGAAAAAACCGGCCAAAATGGCCAGAGAGCAAGAATCAAGGAGAAAGACTGGAGAGCAGAATAAAAGAGGAAGTTTTGCTGGCTAGCCTTCCCAGAGCCAGGTGCTCCGTCCAAAATGTCATACATAAGGAGGCCAATTCTCCATCCTAAGAGGCTAGCCCTCCATCCCAAAATGCTACTCATCCATTTCAAAAGGATGATATTCTTTCAAAAAGACTCTCACTCTTTTCTAAGAAGCTTGACTTCTGTACCCCTCAACAGATATCAGATTTAAGACACCCTCAACGAGTGCACCTGTAGGCCGCCCATCATCAGGACACATGTTCAATCCATTGATACAAACATTTAAATATCATCATTATATCTTTCTATTCTTTTGAAAAGTCGTCTGATTTGAGCGTCGGGGGCTTACGGTGGAAGCAATTTTCGTCGTCCTCTAACATCTCGTTTTCAATTGTGTTACGCGGGGTTCAGGTTCAAGGCTATGGAGAGCGGATCTGCGTCAGATCAACAGAATTTACAGCCCCCAATCCGTAGGATAATCCAAATTTTTGATACGCAACAGAATTTATTTATACCTAAATTAATATAGATAATTTTACCCAATTAAATATAAGACATTATTATTATTAAGACAAATATTTAAAAGGTTTAGAAATTGTTACTTTATAAATCACCAAACCAAATATATAAAATTATTTTTGTATTGAGTTTTTTTTCCTCTTCTGAATTATTAATTTAATATTTTAACCCAATTAAAATTAAAAAAGTTATATTATTAATTTTTTGAAAAAAAAATTTGACTATTTTATATAGACAAGTGATTCATACCAATTAATAGATAAATTTTATGAATATTGGGTATAACTTAAATAGAATTGATCCGATTAGTTAACATAACATGCCTTTGAATACTAAGTCTAGAAAAAAAAAAAATTAACTGTTTCATTAAGTTGTCGTCTGAAGAGCAAAATTTTACCTTGATTAGGGTGAAATAAAATCAATAGAATAATGAAGTGGTCGAGTTGATAAAAATAAACGAAAAGGATAGGGTGAATGATTCAAATAACTGGATATTTAAATGATTAACTGGATGGATAATCTGATCAGATGGTTAATCACGTTAAATGATAAATTAAATCGAGGAATTGGTTTGACGAAGCAATTGAATCAAATGGATAGATAACAAATCCTATAGTTAATCCAGATGACGATATCCTAATTGAAGTCAACAGCTCGGGATAATCATCGAATGAATGGTCGCTAAAAAGCCATTCACTCAGAGCGTGATCAAATACAGTTGATCGATATAAATTTCAACTGATATAACCACTTAAACGGTGGTCTGTTATTTCTCTTCGAGAAACTATCATTATCTTATAACACAAAAATAAATATGTCAATTTCTCTTAAAAATGGGGATAGAAACCGAAAAATAAGAATAGAATAAAATCTTATATCACACTTTTTCTTCTGTATATTATGGAGTCAGTTCATTTATATCAAAATTTTATATTTTAATAAAAATTACTAATTTGAATGTCAGATAATATATTAAAAAATAAATCACGTATCATTTAAACTCTTATTTGATATTGTAATATGTGTAGGATCTAAATAAAAGTTTGATAATTTTGTTTAAATTTATTTGAATAATAATTTATATTTTATGTACGTAATAATAATAATAATAATTAAAAATATTTAATAAAATTAATAAACAATTTTAATTAAATTATTAATATATGTACATATAATTCTCTTATTTATATATAAAAAAAAAAGTAGGGTAATTGATCCATGCCCCATAATAAATGCATCCGCCATAACTTCTCGCCAGGATCGAAATAAATAATTAAATTACTTGAAAATTTTATATTTTTTAATAATCAGTAAATGTTATTAAAATTGTATTACAATTTTCATTAATTGACATGCCATAGCAAGAATTTGAACGGGGATGTGGGGACCACTTACGGCCGCTGAGAAGGTCAGATCCGTCATTTCGATTTTCCTCGTTGAGCTATTTTCTGAGTTTATATTATTTATTTTCTATCCGACTACTCGGATTGGGGGGACGTCCTTCTCCCCAGTAGAGAAGGACCGTCCCTCTCTTAATTTGGGTCGTCGGATCTAAAATTCGACGGTTACGTATTTTGAATGATTAAATTTAAAATCGAACGGTCCACGTTATATTATTCAATTAAAACGTGTGGGCCGTCGAATTTTACATCTGACGGTTTAAATGATGAGAATGACGGTCCTTCTCTACAAGGGAGAAGGACGCCCCTCGGATCCCGACTACTCGGACCACTCACGTTAAACTATTTTTCAATTACATTAAATTATTTATATTGTTATTTTAAATTTATATATTATATATAATTTACGTGGCATATTAAATTATTTATATAAATATTTTATATTTATTAAATATTTTTTTAAAAAATTATAAAAATATTTGAATATATTCTTTTTAATATATTTTTTAATGGTCAAATTCTATTCATTATATTATTTAATAATATTTATTTAAAATTTATTTGGATATGAGCATTCAAATTGAGAGAAAAATAAGGAGAGAGTGGAGAGAACTAGAATTTAGAGTGTCAAAATTATATCATTTTATTAAAGTTTAAATTGTAAATAGCCTAAAAATTTATATAGTTTAATATAATTTTTTTTTTTAATTTAAGTGTTTATATTTAAATATTAATATTTATTTAAAAAGACAGATGAGTGCATTTTTACATGCAAGTTACATTAAAAACAAATAACCCAAAATATAATTTTTCATATCAAAAAGATGAAAAAAATAATATAAATATTAGCTAAATATTCACATTTAAAGATATTTTAAAGTCACCTAATTTAATATAATATTCAATCTGTATATTTTTAGGTGAGTCTAGTAGCATGAATGTGTTCGATTTTGAGATTAGACCTTTTTCATTTGAGCTATTATCTGTCCTGAGAAATGTTTAGAATACACTGATTTTTACATATTTAATGCTATTTTATCCTTAAAAAATATCTCAAAAAAATAAGAAAATCTTGTTATTTATATCGAGGAATTGACTGTTTTTGCCCAACTAATAAGAAACAATTCACAGACAGAGCACAGCATAGGTCCCGGTTATTTAACAAAAGGAGTATAGTCTCTATGCTGTTATGTGAATATAAACAATTGATGGGTACGGTCAGAAATGAATTGTTTTGATCTCAATTGAATAAGAAGTCTAAATGTCAACAGCCTAACAGATGATGCCACAAAATCCATCAGACAGTGACATTTGAATGCCTAAACTAAAAGATAAAGTCTGAACAATTAAATATTAAAGGATTACAATGAGTGCATAAAATAATGCTGTATATAACTAGCCAAACAATATAATTGTCAAGTTTTGCGATTAAATTCGCCTCCATTTGAAATGCTGTATAATTTAAAAAAGACACGAGATGTGGTTAGCTGTTATTACGTCATATATGATTTTATTTTGAAAAAACACATCTCTAATGGAAAGTAAGATCATATTTTAATAAATAGAATCTTCAAATCCATAGTAATTTAACAAGTCTTAGCTACCACCGTTAGATCATTTAAAATAAAATTAGGTTTTGAACGGTCAATAATAATCAAATAATTAATTTTTATAATTCTAACAAAAAAAATATAACTAAAAATATAGTATTTATTTTTATGAGGATTTAATTATTAATCATATTGTATAAAAAAATATTTCTAATTATCAAGTTGAGTTGATAATTAATATTTATTCTTATTTGAACCGGTAATTAATACATTTTACTTAATAATACAAACATCAACAGTTTAAAAAGTTAACTATTCACCCTTATCAAGCAATAAATGTAATCTGATAATTATTATTTTCAATAGTTGATTTTCAACAAAATAATATAATAAAAATAAAATTAAATTAAATATTATCATAAATTATCTATTTAAAATATCTAAAATTAAATTATCTATATTATTATTTTAAATTTAAACATTTCTATAATTTATGTCGCACGTTAAATTATTTATACTGATTATTTATATTAATTAAATAATTATTTTTAAAAGTTAAAAAAAAAAGCTAAATATATATTTTTAACTTATTTTTCAAATATTAAATTTTATTTATTATATTATCTAATAATAATTTTAAAAATTATATTTTTTATAATATATTTTTTTTGTGTAATAGGTTGTAAATTAGAATTTAGATAAAATTTAAAATATTTAAATTAAGTCATTTTACTTATAGAATCTAAAATTTTAGACAACATAAAAATTTTAAATATTTTAATATGATATTTTTTTAATTTAAATATTTATATTTAAATATAAATATTTATTTAGATAAATAAATTCGATCTATTTATTTAATATGTAAAATACATAAATAAATAATCAGAAGGGTGGGCCCGGTACCTTGTACCTTGTTTTTATTTCCCTCGTGTCACTATCACCTTATATTTGTACATTTCTTTTCGATTATTTATTTGTATCTCTGCATGGAATTTAAGACTATTAATTCCAATAATTTTATTTTTATTCATCGTGCATAATTTTAAAAATAAATTTTTATGAATTGATAATATTATTTATATATTTATTTATATTAAAATTATTAAAAATAATTATAAATTTATTTAATTTTAATTTTTAAATTTTTATTTTAATTTTGATAATTTTAATATAAATATGCGTATAATTTAGTATATATTGAGTTATCGTTACCTAATTTATTGATATAAAATTTAATTTATTAAAATAATTTTTTATATAGTATAAATTAAAATCATTTGTCACATATAACGATAATAATATATACCAATTTTTTAATTTTAATTATTTTTTTTAAATATATTTTTTTGATTTTATTATTGAAGTAATTTATTTTACCGAATTGGGTATATTTTAGGCAGCTATTTACCGAAAAATAAAGAGAAAATTCATTCTTTGCCCATGTATTATTACTTTAATTTCGATATTACCCTCAGAGGCCGGAGATATATTATGTGAACAAATTGGGCTTCGAGAGGAATCAGATATGCCAGTGGCATTGTGGAAATATCATCGAAGATTAGGGTTCTTCTGAAGAACGACAAGGCGATCTTTGTGAAGTTATTGGGCTGGGCCCTCCCAAGTTCAACGTATGCAGCAGATTTCGTATCCACCCCCCCGGCCTTTAAAATTGGGCCTTGGTTCCAATGGGCCCATTTAACGTAATAAAAAATATTAAAATATTTTATAAATTTTATAATAAATCAAAATTTAATTGAAAAATAAAATTTATAGTAATTTAGATAGAACCTCATTCACTTTATATAATGCTATTTATATTAAATAAATCCTCGGAAAATGCATTTTTAAATCACCTTTTATATTTTTCAATTCAATTATCAAATTATTATTTTTAAATTTTATTATCAACCATTATATCACTGGAAATTATTATTATTATTATTATTATTATTATACGTGGGTGGGTCCATTTAATAATAAATAATAAAGAAAAAAAGGCTATTTTATAAGTATTATGTTGTTATATTTTAATCTTTTACAGTAAATTTATGATGGCAGTACTAATACTTCTTTTGTATAACCTTCTTCAGAAGCTGCAGTCTCCTCTCTCTGCATTCACGCAGCTGCCTCCTCCTCCTCTGAGCTCTCTGTGTACGGGTCGCTGAGCTCCGGGCGTCAGAATTCAGTAGTAACTACCAGCTCACGCACAGTATCGGCGTCTATAAGCTCATAACCACGAAAAACACACCCTTGATAATCTGATCTCTCTCCCCAAAAGCTTCCATGGCGGCGATATCCATGACCGCGAGAGCAATTCGATTTCTGACTTAGACTTTGTCTGTATTTCTTTCCTCTTTTCTGTTTGTATCTTTCTGTCGAAAATGGGTGAGGACGAGAGCTGGGCTTTTCAACCAACCGTGCCGCCGGCCGTTAGTGCAGACAGAGAAGAATATTGGAGGCATTTCGACAACTCTGTCAATGCCGTCTCGTTTGGGTTTGTTGCCACCGCCATTCTCATTTCTATGTTCATTGTGATGGCCATTTTCGAGAGGTTTCTGAGACCTAACTCACCGGAGATTCCCTCCTCCGGTGACCTCGAGTCCCAGACGGGCTTCAATGCGAAGATTTGTTGCCCATCTCCTAAGGTCAGTCTCGAAAACGTTAATTTGTGCTATTGTTTGTTTGTTGGTGTCTCGGTAATGGGAATGATGCTGCTTTGTCTTCCTCTAGCCATGGCTGCCTCTACAGTTTATGGCCTTTTATTTTCCTCCTCCTTTTCAATGATCTAATAATGGAAAAGAAGACCCATTTTTACCTTTTCCTTTGATCAACATTCTTCTTCATTGAGCAGTATTACTGAGACAACTCTTAGCCGTCATTGAAAAAGTCTCATTCATCCATCCATGTTAACAAATATATATAACTATAAACAAATAGATAAATATCATTTACTTCATAAAATAGATGAACAGTTGCCGTTTTGAACCCGAGCCAAAGGGACTGTACCTCACATTTGAGATAGGGTCCCTCTGAATTCGATGTCATATCACCCAAAAATAACCTTAAGGTAACTAGAGGGTATATTTTTTCTTTTCATTTTCACTCTTTGGTGAACATGATTGATTTCTCTTTTGGACAATTTATCTCTTTGCCCCACTTTTTTCCCCTTTGGCTAGTGGTGGTGGTTAGCATCTGCCATATGACAAACGCTTGTTTCTATTTGATTCTATATCTTGATCGCCAACAGGCAATGAAGGAATAATGCAGTCTGTCCCAAAAAGTCTGTTTGTCTTATCCTGTAAGATGCTAACCACTCCTGTGATTCTAAAGAAAATCCTGACATTGATCAATGAGGCAATTGCTTACCCGTTAACCATGTCTTCATTAGCCTTTTATGATAGAAAAATGCACTTTACAACATACGGATGGCTTAACCGACATCTTAGCTATGTTAACGCCTCACATTGACCCAAATTACCCGGTTCGGACATCCGAACTTGAAAATGGGTAAGTCTAACTTCGAGGCATGGACAGGTGGTTGACACTATTACTCGAGTCAGAGTAGCGAATCTACTCATACCTGAGTCCGATTAGCTATGTTGAGTCCTCACATTAGCCTTATTACTTGGGTTGGACACTGGAACTAGAAAATAGGTAAGTCTGACCCCGAGACATGTACCTACGGTTGACATTCGTATCCGAATCCGAGTAGTCGGCATAATACTATACCAATAGAATGGATAATAACAATAATAATATCAACAACAATAATAAAGTATCAAATCTTACTAAGTAGGATTAGTTATATGAATCATCTCTTGCTATGCTACTTCAATTTGATGTAATATTTTATTAAGTTTTAAATCATTTTTTATTGCATTAATTTGAATTTTCTTCTAATTGCCTTTTAGTTTCTTTCTTTCAACCACAATTAAGCTTGCCTGCATGTATAATCCTTAAAATTCTATTATTGGATCATCCATCTTTTTGTCCAAGATCTTCACATGTTGAAAGCTCATCTTTTGTCATGGAATTGTGGCTTTTCTTTATGAGTGGTCCAAATCAACTCATTTGTCTCATAGATGTTTGGTCCCAAGGAGTTTGAAGGGCCATGCGTTAAAACTAGCTGCCAAACAGCGTGGCTGAACCCCACAACTGCATATGGAAACCATGTTGCCCACTGGTTCCCCTGATGTTTAATGGGAGAACTGTTGTGGTTCCCCAATGGGTGGATTAGCTCTCATGTATACTTAAGGGCTAGGGTTAGAAATTATGAGGATAAATAGTAGAGATTGAATATGTATTTAAACCACGTGATGTAATTTTTATCATTTATTTATCCAAATCCTACTCTTGGGCGTTAGATGGTTATGAAAGCCTTCCCACTAGGAGGATTATAATAGCACTCTTTCGATGGTACTTGTGAAAGCCAATGCCTAAGGGATTGTCCCCCCAGTCAACCTTTTTTCATAGGCAAGTTTTATTGTGTTACTACGCTGCTTTTAATACAGATCTAACGTGTTACTCTATAGTGTCACATACTACTAAAAGTCAGTCATTTTTTTAAATATCTACTGAATTTGATTGGTTATTAGAACTAGTGGTAATTTGATAAGGACCCGTTCTTCGATTCCAATACCAAGCCTTTATCAATGGCTAAAAGTTTGGCACAAATAACTCGTGTTGTACAATAACACTCAAATGATAGCTAGATTGAATGATTGAATACCAATATCTTCAATACACCTAATAACTCAAAAAATAATACGTCTTAAAAAATAATACTAAAATAATATACCTGAACTTGACGAAAAATAAAATTCAAATCGGACATTAATTGTATAGCAATACTCTTCCTCTTCTCCTCTTTAGTCTTATTTTTTTGTGCGCGGCGCTGCTTGTATGAGAAAAAAAATTTCGAATACCTTAAAATCGAGTCAAGTGCGACATTCACGTTGATCAGACGCGCATTAAACATGGCCTCATTGGACAAATGGCACTCGAGTGCCATTTAGGCGTGGCCTTTCTAGACAAACCACACACGTGCATCCATTAAGTGCACATTAGACGCTCATTTTCTGGGTAAACTGTGCATGTACTCTTTTCAGTTGACTATCATACACCACTCAATTGACATTCGACTGATTTTCGATCGACCCTTGTATAAATATTGTGCGACTTTTCAAGGTCCTTTGTCACTTGGATGACTCTTACTGACCTTTATGCAACCTTTACTTGATGTTTTGGCTGAACATATCATGCACGAACATCACATGACTTCCCTATGATCGTCTGTTTATTGAGGCACCAACAAAAGAGTAATTTAAAATCTAATAATTTTTTTCTCACAACCTTGTGGGGAACCCTTCACTTTTATCGGCGATTGTTCTCTCTGGCCTTTGGAAGCTTTCCATTTATGGGGATTCTGATGTCAGTCTCAACAAGTTTGAATGACACCCTCTTTCGATCCTCCGAATTTGGAGTATTTCCACTCCACTTTAGCTTCTCCATGGTAAAGTCACTCCCCCTTACATGTCTTCTCGACATTTGTTTATTGCCACATTGACTAATACCCCTGTTGATTATCTTGTCATTGATTTTGACAATCGAAACTTCCAACAAGTATTAATCTAAGCACTTACTTTCCCTTGCCATAATCGAAGCGCATTTGGTAAGTTTTCATTGTCATTTTCTTAATGTCGTGCAAAAGCCTTTTTTGTTAAACTTTCTAATTGAAATCACATTTAACTATAAATTCGGGGTATGTTGTACGCCCTTTAACACAACTTTTGTCATGTTGCTTGTTCGTAAAGTAACATCTTCAATACCAACTACCATTTACGAACTTTCATTACTCATCTTTAATATCTCATAGTCTTCAGCGCATACAAGGTAAAGAGGGTTTTTCTCGATGTTGCATAATATAAGGAACCGCTAACCATTACTCAATTCGTCTTTTGGCTTGTAAAGTTTCATGTTTTTCCTACATAGACGACTAGAAGATTTTTGTAAATAGCGATAAAAGTCTGATCATTTTCGCAAAAATTATCTCTTCGTTATCGTTTACCGCCACCCTATTTCTCTTAATTCTTCTTAAAGTAATCTTATTTTGTTTAGCCTTTCTTATCATAGTGGAAACATTTAATGTCTTGAAGTTTGGATTGACTATTGGTCATTTTTGACTTGCTGCTTCGATTCCTCAATCCCGTGCCCCAGATGGCTAGTCGATACTAAGAGACTTGACACTCCCAAAACTTCATCAGTTCATTTTCACCAAAACTTATTCATAAGAAGAGAAACGATAACCTTTTTAAGGTTGAGTATGTTCTTTCTAAACAATAACATCATGATAATATAATCATATGAGACTAGCAAATAAGCAAGTAATACCAATATCTTGCATTTTTCCTTAATCTTTTCATTAAATGTTGACATCTATGTCAAGTTTATTGAACTCATTCAAGTGCTTATCAAAATATCTCCATTCTGACAACCAAAGGTTATAAAACCTTTTTATATATAACTTCGCTGTCAACGATTTAGACTTATACTGTCCCTTAAACTTTCTGTTGACCTCCACTAGATCCAATAAGCTAATGAATTTTTAGATAGTGTTATTAGTGATGTCACATCCTAATTTTTAACCCCGTCATTAATAATTATCAACATTGACAATTATCCAATTAACCGTTCAATTAACCGTAACTATGAATTTTACGTCAATATCTTGATTGACCAAATAATTGTGGACATAAATTTCACTTGAATTGAGCTTTTCTAACTTCCTCCCTCATTTTCTCTCTTTTCTCATTCTCTATTCTTTCTCAAAATTTTGAAGAAAATAACTAAATTTCAGCTGAATTTTCTATTTATAATAGAGTGGCGCTCAAGAGTGCGTCAGACACCATGGCCAAATTGAGTGGCGCACGAACACTAGACACATTGAAAAATGTACATGGGCGTCATTTGAGCGCGAGTTTTCTTGAAAGCGCAATCGAGCTCCAATTAGGCGTCCAACAGGCGTGACCTCTCTGCCCATCCCACGTATGGGCGCACGTTGGGCACCAGTTAGGCATCTATCAATTTGATGTAATTTGATCCAATTTTGATATTTTGACCCAATTTTTTATTTATTTGATTTTAATTTTAATTATCTCAATTTAATAAATTATGATTAAGATAAATTTAAACTTAAACATTACAGGTGAGAAACAACTTGATTATGCAACTAGCAAGATTTATCATATCTTACCATTCATTATCATTCTTCTACTTCGGAGTCAAAATATTCCATTCTTATTAAATAGTGAAACTATTTTATTCATTAAATTGTTTAATGCAGAATGATAAGCTGATTGATGTCAATACCATCAAATTATAGTTTTTGTAATTTTGAAAAATCTATTTTCTAATATTATTCGTTGGGATTCAACCAAAATGAGTATAACTGATATATCATAACAAACTTGAACCCACCGTCACATGTCAACTATCGAACTCATGAGTACAAGAAATATAATATTATGTAATGATTTTTAATGTGAAAAATCCTTCTTAACCAAAGAAAAAATTATGGACAAATTTTGAACAAATTCACTATAAAAATAGTATCGGTTATAAAATAATCTATTTTAAAATCCCTTCACTAAGTGAAGAATGGTTGAATTCCAACCCCTCAATATATCTGACAACTCACAAGAGAAAATATACCAAGAAATAAGAATGATCAAATGGTAATATGTGCTAGAAAATAATACTAAAATAACATAACCAATATTGATAAAGAACGAAATTTAAATCGAATCTCAATTGGATGTCGATCATCTTATTTTTCTCTATTTCAGTCTTCTTTTTTTTATGTGGTGCTCCTTATGTAAAAAAATAATTTTCGATTTCTTAAAATTTATATTAGAAATAATGCACAAGTGCCGATCAGGTGTACATTAGGCGCGACTGCCCTAAATAAGCAATGTACAAGTGCCACTCAGGTGCAACATTTCTAGACAAATTATGCATGTACACCCCTTGAGCGGGCACCAAGCATTCATTTTCTCGATAAACCACGCATGTACTCTTTTCGGGCACATATTATGAGCCACACAATTGACTTTCAATAAATTCTTGATTGACCCTTGTACGAACATTGCGTAATTCTTCAGCTTCTTTTATCATTCAGACGACTCTCAACCGACTCTTTGGTCGACTTTTATACGAATATCACGCAACCTTTCCTTGATATTTTCACTCGAGCATACCACGCACAAACATTATGCATCCTGCCAATTGTTATCTTTTTGTCGAGGCACAAACTAGGAAGTGACCCAAAATTCTAGAATCAAAACCCTAACACCTTGAGATTCGTCACTAGCATGTCCTTGGAGCTCAGTTGCCTAACATCCATGGGGTTTTGAGGGTTATAGTTTCCATCCTTACCTCACCATAAGCTATGTCCATATGGTAACTATACTAAATATTTTTACTGTGTTTAGTTTTTGTTCTATTAATTTTAAGGGTATATTTGGATCTAGAAACTTCGAAAAAAAAAAAAAGAAAGAAAATTAATGAGGAAAAAATAAATATGAAAAAAAGAATGAAAGAAAAATCATTGAATCTGTTAATACATATTTTTTATTGTATTTTTTTTCTTATAATTTTTCATGTAATCCAAATATAAAATGATATATATATATATTTTTTTTAAAATTTTCTTTTTCTTTTATTTGAAATTTTTTAGATTCAAATAATGCATAAAAATGTTATATTTAAATATCTTACTAGTCAACAATCTTTCTGATAGACTCCATGTTTGCTCTATCTTCCATGTACAAACATCAGATGACAGTATATTCCGAAGGGGTCTCTGTGTTGATGCCCGGAGAAAATATCCCAACCTTCATCGCCCACCCAGCTCCGGTGGCGGCCCCATCAGATCGCATCCCATGGGTTCTCCACCGTCATAACTCACCGGCGAACCCCAACCGCGATGCAGACTTGACTGCCGGCTCTAACGAAGATCCAACCTGAAGGCCGGCCTGTAAATTGTGACGGAATTTGGAGTTTGGAACATTCAAAGGCAAAGCTCTTTCATGAATATGTAGTCTGCGTCTGTGTATATCGGTGTTGGGGGGTCTCTGGTTTTACGTCGAGAATGCCATTTGCATTGATGAGAGCGGAGAAGGAGATGATCATCGTTTTCTTAGGGATGGATGAATCGGTGTTCGTGTGAAGATTGGAGAATTGTAATGAATCCTTCAATTGAGAGACGGGTAATGATTCAAATGAGCATGATGATAGTTGTGGGAATAAGCTTTTCAACAGATTGGGTGACTGGATCAAGCCCCTCAATCTTTAAATTTTAATTATTTATTTTTAAATATATAGTTATAATTTAATTATTTTAATAATTAATTTTACTTTTTTTTTAAAAAAAAAGGGTAAATCGCAGGTGTTTATTTTAAAATTGACAATTGAGACTAAGAGACAGAAAAGTTTAAATCTCCATGAGAGATGTATGTACTTTCAATCTATTATTGACCTATCATATGATGCTTTTATTAGGGGCTGTTTGGCTTTAGCTTTGAAAATTGCAATTTCTATTAAAACATGAAATTAATATAAGTTATCAAGGTAACAAAATTTAAAAAAAAAAAAAAAGGTGGGAAGGGTCAAATTTAAACTTCTTGAATTTGAAAGTACTTTTGTAAATTTTTTAATTAAAACTAAAAATTTAAAGCTAACTAGAATCACAATCAGTTTTTAAAAATATGTATTTACATTTTCCTTAAAAAACTAACATTATTAAATGTTTAATTTAATAGTAAAAACAAATAAAAAATAATTTAAATATAAATATATTTTTAAAATTTTAAATCTCACCACAAATCCAATTTTTAAGGGTTATTTTTCTACTAACTTGAGAATGCACTCTGATCCATGCCAATCCTTAAAAAGGGTACTTTCCACAAATTTTAGTAGATAACTTCTAATTAATTTTTAAACATCTTTTATGACCAAAAACAAGCCAACATAAAAATAGATTGATAAATAAATACTGTATCATTCAAAACTGCCAAGGGCAGCTAAAACAAGAAAATATATAGCAGTCAATACAGCCAATTAACCCATGACCCGACTTTCATCATCTTGTTTATTTGTCTCCTTTTTTCAACCCCCATTCCTTCATCAACTCCTCATAACCCAATACGGATGAGTAAGGCAGATAAAATACCTCATATCTATTTATCTATTTATTTTTATATAAATTTATTAGTGAGAATAGATAGAAGACATATCACATTACTAAAAATATCTTAAAATTGACTAAAAGATGTCTCTTAATACCTTTCTAAAGCAAAAGGCATCTACATTTTAAAGGAGGAAAAAACAAAATCAATACACAATTAATGGAATTTATTTCATGTGAAAAAGCCTTTTTTTTTTTTGAGAAAAAAATAACTTATGTTTGTGTAATATTCTCACTTAACAAGGAATTAGATATACAAAGAAATAATACAGAATCAAACTTAGGTTAAGAAATAGCAACCTGGTTTCGATCAGGGGACCGGTGAAGCTGAAGATGACCTTGCTCGATCAGCGTCAATCATAGACTTGATGTAGAATTCGCCCGCCTTATATGATGATCGCACCATCGGACCAGAAGCCACGTACCGAAATCCCTGTCCCACATATAACAGTATCAGCATACAAGACTTAGAGATGATAAAAAAAAAAAAAAATTAAAATTACGAACAATATACCGTATATACCATAATGCTCCTAAATGTTTATCTTGAAAGCAGTAAGAAATCATACTATTTGGTTGTGAAATCAAGTACATATTATTATACAGGAGGAGGCGGCTAAGAAATATAAACACTGACACAAGACATAATAAACTGAAAAGTATTAGTAAATAAATGAGGAGACAACATTGTAACAAAGCATCAACTAAAATTTATAATTTATTAATAGATATGAGAATATAGTTGATCAATAACATTACTTATACTGAATAATCAAAAAAATGTATGATTATTGTTTCCTCATATAGAAAAATTCAAGAGAAATCTGATATATAGGTGAGCAAATATATAGGAGTTGAGCTATAATATACACACCACAAAATGAAATACCGGCGATCTATATTGACATCAAACCACACAATACCGCAACAAAATTATAATGTTATATATTAGCTGGTTTTTTCCTACTAGATTTCAAATCACAAAAAAGAAAATGTGGAGACTAGGTCTGTTACTGATAGTATTACCAAATATAATTGCTACCGATATAAATGCAAATAATGCCGATATTTTTATCCATGCATCACATACACAAAAAAAAGAAGACAACAAAGCCAAGTGCTTTTATTATTTTTATATTACCGAAATGACTATAATTTTCTCTGAATTTTATGCTAAGAAATCCATTTTTCAAAAAAAAAAATTATACAATAATCTAATACGTGTCAAAGAGTGTTGAACACCAATACGCTAACCCGATAAATGTCCGTGCTTCTTAGGTTGAAAAGCAATCAGGGCCGAGAAGTTACCATTTCCATTCCAAGGACTCTATAGTTGTCAAATGCTGCCGGGGTTATATACTCTGACACTGGCATATGGCGCTTGGAAGGTCTCATGTACTGCCCAAAAGTCATAACATCAACACCAGCAGCTCTAACCTTTTCCATTGTTCTCACCACTTGCTCTGGCGTTTCCCCACAGCCGAGCATAATTGATGTCTTCGTTAGGGTTCCGGCTGGCGCATAATTCTTAGCCATTGACAGAACGTCAAGGGATTGCTTGAAGTTAGCACGTCGATCCCGAACCATGCTCTGAAGTTCTTCGACTGTCTCAATATTGTGTGCAAAAACATCGAGTCCGGAGACAGAAACTTTCTCCACACAGCCGGAATCCCCACGGAAATCAGGAACTGCAAGATTTTATAACCAAGAGTGAGATTAGAATCACGAAGTGCAAGCAGCAGAATGAAAAAAAAAAAAAAGAGTATAAATATCGGTATCGGAGCCCTCAAATATCAATATTTTCCAATACTGTGACAATATCACAATATGTTATTCTATCGGCAATATATTGTAATATATCAGCCAATACGACCAACTTACGATTTTATGATTTTTAGATTGTTTTCCTTTCAATATATCTAATAACTTATTATCCGATATATCCAATATCAATATGGTCACGATTGATATCAATTGTAACACCCTCGTATTTAAAGTTCAGATCAAATAGTCTCTCGATAAGCAGAAGTCATTATATAAATAACAGTGCAGATGATATCCAAGGAGGCCAAAAATTTGCTTGGAGGCCTAACCTAACTTTATGAAGACCCTAGACTAGTTAAATTCAATAAGTCACCCCGAGGATATTTTGGTAATTTCCTCAGTAATAATAAATGTTATTTTTAGTGTATTATTTTATTAATTGGAATTCATTTTGAACATGCTAAATATATTTTGGTGTGATTATAAGTTGAAAACTAATCAAATTCACGTGCTGAGATGTGAAAACGGAAAAAGGGAAATCCTAGGAACCCAAAACCCTAATTTTGACCTAATCCCCTCTCATTGAGTTGGCAGTCCTTTGCGTTACTTATTTTCGGCTGCAAAAGTAACTTTAAAAAAAATCACAAATGGTTGAAACACCCAATTGGCCGGCCTCCTTATTTGGTAAAGTGAAAACCCTAATTTGCCCTCTAAAACCCTAACATGGCAAGCCCCCCCTTCACTCTCATTTTGGCGCCCTCTCCTCCTTATTTTCACAATATTCAACTACTTAAAAATATAGAAAAAATCAGGGGGAGAGCTGAATCAATTCCTAAATGACCAGCCAGCCCATTTCATGAAAAGGAAAGCCTAATTGCCTTCTTCCTCATTTTAATTAGCCGCCCTCCCTCTTAGAGGGAAAACCCTAATTCCCCCTCATTTTTGGCTGCAAATTGGTGAGGAAAAGAAGAGAGTTCGGCTGCCCTTCTCTGTTGAGTCGTGTAAGAAAAAAGCGAAAAAGGAGGAGAACTAGTGAAAGAAAAAAGTGAGACCCTTGCCGCCTCCATCCTCGTTCGTGCCATGTCACTTTTGGAGTTTAAGGAGCCTCCATCCACACATAAAAAGTGGAGAGGTCATGCTTGTGGAAGCCTCGGAGGCCGTTCGTCCTAACTTTGGCTGCTTAAAGAAGAAAAACTGAAGTAAAATTTTCACAATTCCTTGACACTTTTTGTATTTCTTCTAAAGAAATTTGTTTCCACCAACTTATGTTGTTTCTAATAAAATGGGATGTCTTGCATCCACCTATGAGTATCCATTTTGGCCCTTTGAATAAAAGTTGACTATATACATAAAAATGATATCTTTGTGACTCACCTTTCATTTTATGAGGGATGCTGAGTTTGACATCTTTGGGATATGTTCCTATGCATGTGTTGGTAAAGATATTGGATATGTTCTTATGCATGCGTTGACAAAGATATTGGATGTATTCCTGTGCCATATGTTGGCAAAGTTATTAGATGTGTTCCAATGCCTGTGTTGGCAAAATCAATGGATGTATTCCTATCCCATGTGTTGACAAAATCATTGGATGTGTTTCTATGCCTTGTGTTGACAAAGATATGGGATATATTTCTATGCCATATGTTGGCAAAGATAATGAATGAGTTCCCATACCATGTGTTGGCAATGCCTTGGAGACCTTTGTGGTCAGTTGTCAAACTAACAAGCATCGGTTACCTGGTGGTTACTGCTTATTCATTAGGACATGAGTATGTAGTTGTTGCTTCATAGTGACAAAATAAGAGTCGTGGAAATTCTTGAGACATTTCTTATAGTGGTAACTTTTATTGTAATCGGTCTGGTGGAACCCTACTTCTTGTTACTATTTTGAAATAATGGAATGTAGGTTGCACTGATAGTTTTATGGGTTTATTAATAATCCTAGATAGTTGACACTTGTATTGTTCTCTAGTCGGGATGCAATATAGTGTGAATTCTCGAATAGTAGTAGTTGATTATTATGATATTGGTATTGCTTTACGTTGTCATTGATATTGTTTTCCGAGATAGTTATTAATTATTGTATTTTTTATTATATTACTTACCAATCTTTCTGCTCACCTTTGCGTTTTCTTATTTTGCAAAGTAGTGCAGGACCGTAGAGCTAGTCAATGATTCAACTTTTGCTGGGAAGCTTGAAGGTAGACGATCCTAGAGTTTAATTGTTACTTTTATATTCGAGCATTGAGAGGTAAATTATAGACAATAGTTGTGTACTTTTCGAGGCTACATCCCTTAGTTTTTGGATGTATTTAGATTTACGATTATTTCTACCCTATGTTTTGAAAAGATGGAATTTTTCGGTCAGATGTTATGATGGATTTATGGTAGTTATGCTTAATTAATAATGGTTATTTGTGACTTAAGGTTCCACGTGATCGGTCTAGGCTGAGTTTGGGCATAGTTCAGGCATTCCGGGTTCGGGCAAAATTTGATACTTTTGCTGACATTTGTCAACTGTTGATACTTTGGCAACAATTATTAATAAGTATTAATGTGTTAAAATATTCACAGTTCTAACAGAAACAAGTCAATGCATATTCTACGAAAATTATAGACATAAAAAAGAGGTGAAGGAAAAAGAAAAACTGAAAAATGGAAAACACAAACAAATTTCCAACAAAAGAAGGCCTTAATGTTTCACCTTGTAGGCATAAGTCACATTCATAGTAATTCAGAAGATGCAAAACTCATGCGAACAGAATGGAATGGAAAGGACTTTCTACAAATTTGTTCAAACTTCTTGTCCCTCATCAGGCACGGATGAAAATATCTCTGTCAAAACTTATATCGGTTGTGGTTGTATCGATATCAAACATATTAGAGAATACGTGTCAATATCGCATATATCGGAAGAATTTTTTTTTTTAAATCATAAGCTGATGGAGTCATAACAATTAATATCTTATGATAAATCACCGATATGGTAGTATATCATGATATTATCACAATATCCCAAAAAATCAGTATTGGGACCCCGATATTGATACATGTTGACTAATATTTACACCAGTAGTGTCTGGACATTTCCAAAACTACTGTCAACTCTCATAAACCCAATCTTAGCTCATTTCACTTGTAATTTTGTCCTCTAATCTGCAGATTTTCCCATTCATTCATCAAACTAACACTCAATTTGCATATAAATGGAAAATAGGGCACTAGAAAGTGTCTCATTTCACTTTTGGATTTCTATGACTTCTGCAAAGCAGAAGAACGTAAAAAATAAGTGGCATAGTGTTTCAAAGTCTTTTTTTTGACCTTTAAACTTCGATTTCCTGTCTCAGGCCAAAGCTTAATGATCAAAATAAGTCAAAGCATACTTTCCTCATCTAATTCCCATCTTTTCTCCAGTAGAATCCAAACGTATCACTTGGGATGCATAGGTAGGTAAGGAAGCTAATTGTGGTCTCTAGCTAGTATAAAAGCATTCCTCAACAGAGATGTAAATATCTGTCAATATATATCAGTATCAGATTCATTAATATTTTTTGATATTATGACATTATCATGATATATTGTCATATCGGCTGATACAATGCTATCAATTTTCAATTATTAGAAATTTATTTTTCTTCTGATATATTTAATACTAATATGTATTTTCTAATATGTTCGATACTAACACAACCATGACCAATACCGATATTTTCATCCATGTTCCTCAATCTAAAATGGGAAGGAAAACTACCAAGATAAGTAGTGATAATAAAATATTGTGCTTATTTGTGACATAATGCATTAGCAGTTCCACCAAGAATGAATGGAAGTAATTCATACCAAGGGCTTCAATCAGCATATCTGGCTTTAAAGCCTTCAATTTCTGCACTGTTTCAGCAAAATGGCTACTTCCCTGGTCAGATAAATCATCCCGGTCCACACTGGTAATTACAACGTAGTCAAGGCCCCACGATGCAATTGCTTCAGCAACCTTGATTGGTTCCTCTGGGTCCGGCGGAGGAGGAGTTCTTGATGTTTTGACATTGCAGAACCTGAAAATTTACAAAATAAGACTTCCACAGCATGAAGGAAACCTCAGCATGAAGGAATTCACGATGCAGGAAAATCTCAAGTGCAGAATCTTTGAAAATATTGCAAACAAGAAAATATTAGCTCTCTTGAAGGCACAAGGTCATATACTGGGTAAGCTGTTCTTTTAGATACTGAGTAGGTATGGGTAGTACCACAAATGTCATTATCAGCCGATTTCCTAACACTGTAAAGAATATCGCAATATGTTACCGTATTAGTAATATATTGCGATATATCGACGGATATTTTGAACATCAGCTACATATGTCCAATATTTTAGTCAATATATCAGCCAAAATTATCCCATTAGTTTACAATTTTTAGAAATTTTTTACAATATATCTAATACTAATACATATTGTTCAATATATCAAATGCTGGAACAACCATAACCGATACTAATACTAATATTTTCATCCATGGGTACTCCTTAATGAAAGATGAATGAGAACAAGGGACAGTGATTATTTATTATCAGTTTCATAAACGTGTGAAACACTTTTTCATCTTTCGTCCGTGAGCTACTGGAAGTGAAGGTGGACAGAATCCATATACCACAGAAACTGAATCCAATGCTTATGAGCAACATTGTTCACCATAAATAATCATTTCTTAGCAACCACAGATTTGGGCATCAGACATAGAGTTGTGCATATCGTGAGCATTTTCCTACAAAAATTATATAAAAATAGCTCCTAACCAGGCAAAGAATTCCAGAACCAAGTCTCAATTCTATGCTTGCCAAACACTACATAAGTACAATAGCTTCACAATAGCTCCCAACTCTAAATCTAACACAAAGTATTGCAACCAATAGGAAAGCATTTCTATCTCTTTTCCTTCCGTTTGAAGAAATGAAGGTTCCCAAAAAATCAATCATTCTTTTAGCTGTTGAATCTATCTTTAATTGATCAATGTGTGATATTCCAAATTTGCATTACTAATGGAATCTGAACAAACTCTCAATTGGTCAGAAGATCTTTTCTATTGGTAGGATCTGTTACTTGAACGAAACTAGATATTGTGAATGGTTATGCTATAATGACAATTAAGTAGTTATAGTAGTATGCTTATAGCCACATTCATTGACGTAGATAACAATATCACACTCTCGTTGACTACTTGCTTTTAGTCTAAAGGGGTCGCACAAGGGCGTGGTTCAAGGCCTTAGCATTAAGCTTGATTGTGCTCTAGTTCTTGCGTTGAGAAAACAAGTGTTAAATAGCACCGTTCAGTGGCATACAGAGAACAGTCGTATTGTTGTTGTTCAGGACACAACATTAACAGTAGTCACTAGTCTGGACAATCAAATATAATGCCAATGATGGTGTCAAATGGTATCTACTTATAGACTTCTCTTTCCAAGTATATTAACATGTTATAATAGTTGACAGATCTTTCAGCCAAATGCATCCATAATCAGGTCAGGGATAAAAGAGTAGAGGGATAGAGAACAACACATAATACATGAAATTGACTCCCACTATCGGTTTACTGCTAAGAAGCACTTATCCGGACTAATGTCTCAGTGCCCAACACTCAGGAGGAATATTTAATTCTTTTTTCTTTTAACTCCAACATGCTAATTGAGATAGATTCAAATGATAGTTGAAGCTTGAGAGGGGCATACTTTTGTTTTTGGTTGTTATTTATCATTTTGATCCATGTGTAATACAAAAATATTTAATTTAAGTATGATGATGGATGATGATCATCATAAGGAAGCAGCCTTGAAAAATCTCTTGACACATACTTCATATTGAAGAAATGAAGGCCATTGTGGATGGAATCTCTCAAGAAGATGTTTCTTTGGCCAACATTTTAAGTGTTTGAACTACCTTATATATCTTTTTTTCAACTTATCTTCTATAGGTACAACTTCTAAATACTTATGAATAAACACATTTATTATCTTATCTTTTAGAAGTTTATTTCATCTTAGCACAATTCTTTTTCTGAAGCAACTTTTTTTCCATCAGCTCATTTTTAGAATTGAAATAGCTATATATGCCTCTAGTTTAAAATTACATTCAATTGTTTTGCATTGGATAAAAAACATAAACAAGAATCAAAGATGGAATTATAAAGAAGTCATCATTGATTCGGCAAACAATTTTTCAATTAGCAACTTGACTATTCATCTCCGAAATTATAGCGAGGAGAAGCCTACGTTTAAGATTTTATGCTTATAGACCATGGCCATTAAAAACAACATAAAACTTAATCTTCTATGCCCTTTTTCAATCATGAAAAGTTAATCGGCACAAACAACCCATTCAACTCAACATTTAAGACCTTAACGCTAAGCAATGTGGTCACCTTACAGCTAAACTATGAACACCGAATGAAATCATCAAATGCACCAAGCTTAAAAGATTAGAAATTGTTATAAAATTAATCGAATTGGATAGCAATTACCTACAACCACGTGTACAAGTATCGCCCAGGATCATGATCGTGGCGGTAGCGGTTCCGGTCTCTCCTCCGGACCAACACTCGCCCAAATTGGGACACCGAGCCTCCTCACAAACGGTATGAAGGTTCAACTCCCTCAATTTCTTCTTGATCTTCGCGTACTTTTCGCCGCCGGGGATCGATTCCTTCATCCATCTGGGCTTGGGAAGGGGTTTCTTCTTGGTGCCAACTTCCACGGAGTAATCATCGCTCTGTTGCAAGCGAACGAAGTCATCTATGGTTGGGGACTCGATAGCCAGGCGTTTGCGGAGAGATTCTAGGGTTCCGCCCGGGGATGGTTGTTGGGCAGGAGATATCGGAGAAGAGATAGCGGTGGAGGAGGACAGATAGCGCAGTGGAATGAAAGAGATAATGGCGGAGTTGCGGTGGTCGTGCCCATGCGATTTGAGGTGGCGGAGGAAGGGCGTGAGGCGAAAATGCATCTCTCTCTTCCCCACTTTGACTCCCTTCTCTCTGTCGAGTGAAGCGGACGTGAGTGGAGATGAACAAATAGCCAGCCAATTATATCACTATGCCCCGTAGAGATGACAATTTTTCCTAGCCACGTTTCAATGATAAATGTTTTCTTTTAACTTTTAATAAGATGACTCTTATTTATTTAATAATTTTTACTTAAATTTATCAATATATAAAAACAAATAATATATTCTATTATTAAAAATATTTTAATAAAGTCAATAGTTATTTTCGTAATACGTTCTAGATGCGGTCAATTTGACCCAACAAGAATACAGGGCTCACAACTTGTCAACCGGAAGATAGTTGTCAGGATAACCGACTTACTCAACTTGGTACGAAAATTGGTTCAAAAATTAGTCTAGACAAATATTCTACTGATTACTTGAATGATTTGGTGAACAGAGATATTACAGATCGAGTTGACTAATGATCTGACAGAATAATAAATCTAGCATTAAAGTTTAATGAACGGTTATAAAAAAAACTAAGTAATATTAGTCACATCAAAGCAAGTGATAATGGTCAAATAAATGTTGGGTATTATTTGCTGAGCGGTCAAAAAACCAACATAATGGTTGGAACCTAAGTAATGTAACACTTCAGATAGTAATCATGCTAATTTTGAAAGAGATAGATTGATTGATGTCCAAATTATAAATGCAAAGTCCCAGTTCAACGCCAGGGATGGGGAGACAGGGAGAAGAAAGGATATTCGGTGCTTTCACCATCAATCGCCACTTTTTTCACTCTTTCAGATTTATGGAGCCGAGTTCTCCAAATCTAATTAGCTTCACACTTATCCATTTTCCTATTTTAATCTTTTAATTTTTTATAGAGAAATTTATGACTTAAATATTAAAGAATATATTAAAAAATAAGTTTTGTATTTCTCTTACTTTATATTAATTATTGTGGTGCGTAGAATTTAAATAAGGAGGTATGAAAGTTTCACTTGACATAGTTGGATACAAATCCATGTCTAAGGTACACATCATTGGCCATTTTGTGAGAACCCATAATTAAACTATCCGTTCTTATTTTATCACAAATATGTTTGTCAGAAAACAGTTCCCATTTCTAAGCAAAACGAAATGGTAAAGATCTGAGTACAGGGACAAATTAGTCAACCGCTAAATGATGTTACTCCCGTGGCCCACGACCCTGAAGTGGGCAGTCACGAAAGTGTTTGCCTAATGGCGAATGTTGACATTGAATCCTTAGTGACTCAAATCAACCACATGGTAAGAATGCTGAAATCCTTGTGGAATAAAGTCAATGGCCAAACACGCAAAGTTACGATTCTCAACTCACAAGTGTCGACATCAAATAGAAGGACAAGAGGGAGAAAGCCTGCCTTAAAGGATCTTAACATCAATCAAGGATCTTGGGGGCACTAGAAGCATCTTTCTGTAAAAATCCTCCTTGGCTTGAAGGACATTTAAACTTCGAGGCTAGGGAATAGAGCCCTGAGTAGCGCAACTCTCAATATACCAAGGATTCAGGACATCCCTCAGTTTGAGAAGAGGATAATGCAGTAGCATACTAAAAACATTTCTGGTTAAGTAGGTGCCACACATATCGGCTAACTATTTAGAGTTAAGAATGTCCGTTAATGCTAAAATGATTGCCTCTACAACTGAAGTGGAGAAAAGAATAAAACGGATCGAGCAACAACTTTTCCAAGGGAGCACCAATAATCAAGCTCTAAACTAGGTCACATACCATTCACTTGGGAGATTAAGGCCCACCGTACGATGTTCAGATTTATATTCGACGAAATCTTGTGTGGGTTATGATATATTGAATCCTGTGTATGTATGATTTTGTCACTGCCAAGTTAGATTTTATTGTTATTGAAGCATTATTGGACTTTGTATTATTGTGGAATATTATTGACCTGCACATATATTCTCGGGTCATATATCTATTCAGACAGCCAACTGGTACGTCCTTATCCATCCAGACAGTTCAAGGCAGTTGTTCCTGGATAGATCTAATCGATCGCTAACATTATAAATATCCATTCACTCCAACGATCAAAGGGGGGCGGAGGGGCAAGCATACAGAAGAGCAGTTCTCTACCCAAAAGAACCCCAAAAAAGACTTCTCACAGTCATCTCTCTAAGCTGCCCCCCCAGCTGGGCGCACTTCCAAGACTTCCCTCGGCAGGGCACACCTCTATACTCAATCCTCGAAAAATATGCATTCACGAATATCTCTCACATCCTCTCGTCTTTCTATTCTTTTGGAAAGAATTCCAATTTGAGCGTTGGAGAATATACGAGGTGCGAGTCCCGTTAATCCTCTGACCTTTTATTTTTAGTTGTGTTGTGCAGGGTTCAGATTTGAAGAGACGGGAGCCGAATTGGTTCCAATTCAACCCGACGCGCAAGATCAAGCAGTTCCCTAACTTGTAATATAACCCAAATTCAGGGATACAACAAAAACAAAGCGGGTGATCTAACTATAGCGTTGGAGTACTTTTTATGAATTTATAAGTACATTTATTTCATTATATTTTTCACACTTACCATTTAAAAAATTATAGAGATAAATAAAGCGGAAAAAGGGACAAAAAATTATGAACCCTTTGCTTCAAGATATTTAAGGTCTACTAACACGAGATTGCCGGAACGAATTGCTATCGGGCCTCTCTGTTCCCTGTCGCCGCAGCTAGCTTCCGCCGCAAGCCCCCATGCCATTCCGCCGGTGAGTTTTTCTGCTTCTTCAGTAGTCTCAATCATCTTTATGCAGTCGATGAGTGTTTCTTTTTCTTCGATTGTCCCAATATTTTTAAATTTTTCCTTAGATGGATGGCCATTGTCAAGCTACTAAACCTAAATCAACAGAGACTTGTATTTAATGCGGATATGGTGTATTTTGCTTGGTTTATTACTCGATTCATGGAAAAACGAAGCAAAACCCTTGATTAGGGATTGTATAGCGCAGAGCGGGAAATGTGGTTCACTTGGAGATTAATCATAGCGATGGAGAGAACCCAGGGCATATGCAATTAAATCGGTGTGGGAGAAAAGGAAAGGAGGTGAGACGGTGTATGGCATAAAAGCACGAACCATAGCAGCAGATTGGTCATACTTGTGTTTTGTGGAGGTTTTTTGTTGGAATGAGCGAAAAGAAAAGATATGTACGTTATCTCCATTCAATTTTACAGGTTTTTTGTTTATTGTTTTTCATATATACTATATTGGGATAGGAAATTAACTAAGTACAGTTCTTGTCGAAGCTCACACTCGACCTTAGAGTTGTTAGTGACAGATTCACAGTTAGTTTTTCAGTGAGATCATGAAATAATCCATTGTATGCCAAAAAATGAACCAACTGCCACTCACTCGCCATTGTGTATGCCTGCCAAAGGAGCTGCAAGCATGTGGTTGAACTAGCAGAAGTGACCCAAATTCGACACATGATTGAATTAGCAGAAGTGACCCAAATTCGACACACCAAAACGTGAACCCGTGCAACCCACAGCCTCTTTGACTTCACTTTTATTCTGTGATATAGAAGTGCATTATATAAAAGATAAATTGAAGTATGGATTTTCTTTATGATTGTCCCCATCTTTTAGAATGCATTTAGATGTTAATTTTTTTTTTCCTGTGGAAGCAATCCTGCTTCCGACTTGTTTTATGAAATTTATCTTTTTTATGTAGAAACCAATACCCTTCACTAAACCCATCCCAAAAAGTTTCATATTATTTGGTGATAGAAACATGGGATAGTTGTTATAAAACATTGGTTCTTTATAATGTTAATTTATTTCTTCCAAATGAAATCTCTTTCAAATCACAACCAAAGATGAATAGGAAACCAAAAGAATTGAGAATTGGTAATGTATTTTTTCCTTGTGTTGTCTCTTTCACACAAGTTGAAACAGATCTAACAGTGTTGCGGCATAATCCAATTGTGGAAACCAAAGCAACGTGATTTATGGACATGGCACCAGTTCCTCAGTGGGAGTGAGTTTGATAGTGGAAAGAGAATATGAGTCAGGGATCCAATCTGTTCTTTGATCAGCGGTATAATCCTGGGTGGGGATGTAATAGGTTTGGTTTTGGGATGTATGGTGGTGGCAGGATCGGTGAGCTGCATTGCCATCCTTGACATTAAACCTTTACCTAGTGAAAGGGTAAAATAGGGATGCTGTTTCAGATTCAACCCCCTCTCTTCCCCTCTTTCCGGCTTGCTTTCTTCCCATTCCGTCTGATCTCCGCCTAGGTTGACAATCAGCATCATGAGTGTACTATTAACTGCCAAAGCCAGAATATTCTGCAACCCATGTCCTTACAGTCACTAGTACAACCATTAGTTGCAATCATTATAACTATTAGCCATACAAAAGCACCATGACCTCACCATGCCATCTCTCTCCCTTGATTCTTTTAAATCAAATTCACCATTATCTCCATATTCAAACCATTTTCATGATTTAAGCAAATTAAAGTCGCCAATAGTATTGCCTACCTGATCTTGACCATAAGAATTCGACCATTCTTGCACCATAGTTGCAAAATTCTCTATTTGCAAATTTGGAAATGGTATGAGTGGATTCTGGAGATTGGAAAAAATTGAATGGCTTCCCATTAGTTGATCGTGAAGATGATTATAGGGGAACTAGAAATGAAATCAACTGAAGAAACTGAATACCTTTTGGTTTCATTTAATTGTTTCTAGAAAGACTAAGGAAGACTTAAAACTAGAACTTTGAAGACAATGAACGAAACTACAGCTAGGATGAGGGCACACTCTTGTGGGATTATGCAGGCTCATATCGCATATTGGTCCATTGTGATTTGGAGGTTGAGGTTTCAAACCACAGAAACTACCTTTTTGCATTACAAGGATGAGGTTGTGTATATATTTTTCTTCTTAAAACCCATGATGTGGGAGCCTTGTGAAGTGCGCCATGTTTGGTGGATGGAAATTGGCGGTGTTAGGTGATGACTGGTTGTTCCTCTCTCTCACATTGGCATGTTATGATTGCACCAGACTTTTGAAGTGCTAAGGGTTAACGACTTTAATTACTCGCATCCAAAAATCATGCATTGATAATAGTTATCCCCTTTCAAGTACTACATTGTAACTGCTGCCCTATTAGAAATTCCACTTGTCTTGAATGAATTTTCTGCTATAAAAAAATATATTTTAACCTCTTATTGTAGATCATGTGGTTTTGCTGCTTTACTGATTATTTGTTGCTTTGTTATAGATTTGGAGAAATTTTTTAAGACTGACTAATTGTTCACGAGATAATGGCGTCAAGGTTCTGGACTCAGGTTTGCATTATTTTTAGTATTTTGAGCTGTAATTGTTTGGGTCCAAACTTGAAAACTTCCTATTGGGTGGTCTTACGATCGATTCAATTTTCACTGTATAATCTATACCATTGTCAATTATTGTTCTTATTCTTTGAAAAACGATGGATCTTGTTTGTGGTTTTGACAGGGTGATAGTGACACTGAGGAAGAGGGGGGTGATTTTGAAAATGAAGATGAGAATGGTGGTGTGGCTGGCGAGTCAGTTGCTGCAGCTGCTGGAAGCAGATACTTGCAAGGAAATGCCAGCGATAGTGATGACTCTGATGCTCAAAAGCGTGTTGTCAGGTCCGCCAAAGATAAGCGTTTTGAGGAGATGTCCGCCACTGTTGAGCAGATGAAGAATGCTATGAAAATCAATGACTGGGTTAGCCTGCAAGAAAGTTTTGACAAGATGAATAAGCAGCTGGAGAAAGTTATGAGAGTCACAGAGTCGGATAAGGTTCCTGCCCTTTACATTAAAGCTCTTGTGATGTTGGAGGACTTTCTGAGTCAAGCTTTGTCAAACAAAGATGCTAAGAAAAAGATGAGCAGTAGCAATGCAAAGGCGTTGAATTCTATGAAACAGAAGCTGAAGAAGAACAATAAGCAATATGATGATTTAATCATCAAATACAGGGAGAACCCCGAGAGTGAGGACGATGGGGATGAGGATGAGGAGCTAGAGGAGGATGAAGACTCAGATTCAGAGTTTTTAGAGGATCCATCCAAGATTGTAGCTGATTCAGAATCCGAGGAGGAAAATGAGGAGGTTGATGGAGATCGTGGTGTTGATGAGCAAGGTGATAATTGGCAGAAGAAGATGAGCAAAAAAGATAAGCTCATGGAAAGAGAATTCAAGAAAGATCCTAGTGAGATCACTTGGGATACGGTCAACAAGAAGCTGAAAGAAATTGTAGCTTCACGTGGTCGGAAAGGAACTGGGAGAGTTGAACTAGTTGAGCAACTTACTTTCTTGACAAGGGTTGCCAAGACTCCTGCACAGAAGCTTGAGATCCTTTTTAGTGTTGTCTCTGCTCAGTTTGACATAAATCCCAGTCTTACTGGGCACATGCCAATTAATGTATGGATGAAATGTGTGAAAAATATGCTTATCATTCTTGATATACTCAATCAATATCCAAACGTTATAGTAGATGACACTGTAGAGCCTGAAGAAAATGAAACACAGAAGGGTATGGACTACAAAGGGGCAATACGAGTTTGGGGAAACTTGGTTGCCTTCCTTGAGAGAATGGACGTTGAATTTTTCAAAAGTTTGCAGTGCATTGATCCTCATACTCGAGATTATGTTGAAAGGCTTAGAGATGAACCTATGTTTTTGGTTCTTGCTCAAAATGTCCAGGATTATTTAGAAAAAACTGAAAATATGAAGGCTGCCGCAAAAGTGGCCCTGAAACGTGTTGAACTTATATACTACAAGCCACAAGAGGTTTATGATGCAATGAGAAAGTTGGCTGAGCAGACGGAAGAAATAAATGGTGGAGAAACAGAAGGGGAAGCATCCAAAGTGGTGGATGAAGGAAGGGGTCCACCTGCATTTGTTGTTACCCCCGAGCTGGTGCCTCGGAAACCCACGTTCCCATCGAGCAGTAGGGTATTGATGGATGACTTAGTTTCCCTCATATACCAGTATGGTGATGAGCGAACAAAGGCCCGTGCCATGTTATGTGATATATATCATCATGCCCTCATGGATGAGTTCTCTATGGCTCGTGACTTGCTTTTAATGAGTCACTTGCAAGATACTATTCAAATCATGGATATCTCTACACAGATATTGTTCAACAGGGCTATGGCACAGCTTGGATTGTGTGCTTTTAGGATTGGACTGATCACTGAAGGACACAATTGCCTTTCTGAACTATATTCTGCCGGAAGGGTGAGGGAATTACTTGCACAAGGTGTCTCACATAGCCGATATTATGAAAAGACCCCTGAACAGGTATTTTTAGTGTTCTTATTTCATAATGCTCAGTAATACTGGTTGATAATCTTCCATTTCTTTTGAGCATTGTGATGGTGATTGGAGGTCGATTTGACACAACGGTAAGGTCGTTTCATTGTGATTTGGGAGTTGGAGTTCAGACCACAAAAACCACCTCTTTGGAATGTAGGGATAAGGCTATATGTATCCATTCCTTCCCCGTCTAGATGATGTAGGAGCATTGAGCATTGGGCTACCCTTTTTGGTTAATGGTATGCATTATATTTTTCCTGACTGCAGGAATTACGAAGGACATGTGCCCAGATGCGACACTATATGCTCTGCCTATAGATAAGCAAGCACCTAGGCAACATTTGGATGGTGCTTATTTTTTATTTTTTATTTCCAGTTTTTGGTTGATAAACCATGGACATGTGACCTGACTTTTAGAATATTATTTGCCTGGTACTTTGAATCTGCAGAATACTAAAGTGAGCCTCAGGGTTGAAATTTTGCTTTTTACTTGGTGCTCACGTTAGCTGCTCTCATTGTCCATTAATGACCAGAAGACATTGGCAGTAAGCCTAACTAAGATTTCTGTCCACAAAAACAAAGCTGGATTTTTTCATCTTCATAATAAAAGGTAAAATAGCAGACATGCACATCTTCTCCCTTCCCTACGGAGTGGTCATTTTCTCCCCACCACAGCCAAAGCCACAACATGCCACTTAAAGATTCCTATGCTAGCTACAGCACATGAGCCACAGGCCACAATCCTTCACCGGCATTACTATTAATATCTTGTGCCTGTCACTGCATATAAAGTTTCATCAAAATCCACCTGCCAAAAGTCCTCAGCAGGGGGATCACTTAGTGCACGAGACTTCTTGAATTTCTTGTTATGGGGAAGATCAGTTTTTGCAGCCTTAACCACTGTAATTCAGTGAATACCTGGGCTCTGCCAGGACAAGTGCCTTGAGGAAGCCACCTGTAGTGCCTAAAGAATGCTATGAGAAAAAAGAGGCATTAGGCTACATCGCTGTGTGGGTTTTATCTTATGAGGGAATTTTTGGGCTGTTATTCAATATTTTTTATCCCAAACTCCCAATATATGTTTTACTTAAGACAATATATATATATATATATATAGAGAGAGAGAGAGAGAGAGAGAGAGAGAGAGAGAGAGAGAGAGAGAGAGAGCAGCAGCCAATGGAAGACCAATTGGTGCTTTTGATATGGTTTGATCTCTATCTCTTTGTGGTTCTGTCCCTGTTTATCTCTCTGCTATTTTTTATTTCTTTTGTGGCTTATTTCTTGGTTTATGTTTGTTGTTTCAACTGAATCACTTTTTCCTTCTCTCTCTTGTGTTTCTGCTCTGTTTCTTCAACCCTGTGCGTTCTTCTTTTACTGTACAACTCTCTAGTCTGATTTGTTTTATGGTTGATATCAACTTCTGTGATTGGACTAATCCTGTGCTTCTGACCTTATTACTAGTTTTCTTTGAAAATTAAAATTAGAATTGAAAAGGAAAACTAGCAAAAAAAATTTAAATTAAAAGAAGAAATTTCAAGTTTTGTAAACCAAAACAGTTATTGGATATCTTTATTTCCTGTTTGTGTTTTTGTAATTTCTGATGCATATATAATGTTATATAACCTCTTTTTTTGGTTGAACTTAAATTTTCTTGGTAGGATGATATTCTCTAAGTTGAATCTTACGTAACTTGTTTTGGTCAAATAGTTTATTTTTCCCTAAATTAGTGCCCTATGGTCAGGCAAGCATCTAGTGTGACATCACTAATCTCGTGCTGAGAGATAAACCCAATATCTGCCTGGAATTGAGCTTAATGTGCATCCCAAATTCTGCAAAATATTAGTATCAATGACTTGCTGTCAATGTGTCAACTGGTGCCAGCCCACAACCGCCACTGGATTCCAACATCACAGAAAATCTTAAATATCAAAACAGCATCCATCTCATAGGATAAATGATAAAATAGGACTGCTAAGGCCTAAAACATCTTATACATTCAATTTTGTTGTGGTGGCAGGAAACATTGGTGTTAGGGGTTGATATGGATATATATTGGCCGATATATGGTATATCGATTGATATTTTCATTATGAGTGCTCCCCTTTTTTGAGACGCAATTATCATAAAATATGTAATATGTTCGTAGTGAACTATGCTTATTAATGACTATCTTTATGTTAATGGTTGAACTAACTGTCTATAACTAATGTCTAGTTTATGTTGTTTTGGTTTCTTTTATTCTAATATTAGTTTTTACAAAGTAGAGATTTGTTGTGAAAACATCCTGTATACATGTACATGTTTCACATATGTAAGCCTTACTTCAATCAGGTGTGTGCTGCGCCTAGGGCTTGGGGACCTTTGCCCCTCTGTGTGCCTTGCTTTTTTGACAGCATTGGTTAGGCAAGAAAACGTATTGATGCTATCTAATATTTTATGGTAATGACCTTACGACAGTGTATCTCTTATTTCTTGTGTATTCTTGTTGGAATGGTGGAAAAGGCCTGTAGATGTTAATTTATACTGGGACTAATGAAACCTTTTTTGGTTCAGATATTAGAAACGAAAAGGAAAGCAAGGGGAAATGTAAAAGAAAACTGCTGAAACTCACGGGTTTGCATTTGATTAATATTGGATGGCTTATATTTTATTAACAAAAAAATTCTGAAAAATAATTGAATGAAATGCCACCAGCATTGAATCCATTCCCACTCCTGCACCTACCATTTCCCCATTCCCATTTGTCTTCGATAGTGTCGTATTCTCGGTTCCTTGATGCTGCCAGCAAAGCCATGCCTGCACAGCTAGACCTTGACCGCTGCCCACCACAACACATGGCCAGTTGGATTAATATTCGGTTGACTTTCTGACAAATGATTGTTAGATTTGGGTTTTTTAAAACAAAACAAGTATCTATAACTTGGGCATGAGGCTTTTCAATTTTTTTTTTGGGGGAATAAATAACTAAATTGAGGTTCTGTACATCACAAATCAACAGGGAATCACAAAAAAATTTAACTATTTTCTCTCTAATCTTAGCATACAACTCCCTACTACACCCAGTGTCAAGGATAAATGATATGCACTAATTAAGTGCAGTATAAAGTCTTGATCCCTGGACCCAGGGTTATTGGCAAATTCTATAATAGCCACCATGGAACTGGACTCAATCAAGAGTTTTCTTTGCTCTATGGAGAAGTCAGATGTGGAGACTAGAAAACATACGGAATGAGGTTTGAAATTGTGAAGGCTTGTTTCCGCACAAAAAGTTCCATGAATTATGTGTTGACCAATGATTTAAGTGGACTTTTGGGAATGATGGTGATGACTTGGCGAGATCACTGGAGTTGGATGCTTAATTCTGTTAGTGGACTGTTGGAGATGATTGTGTAGCATTGGTGATTGTGTCTGCGATGAACTTTGGAAATTGTGGCTCATTCAATTTGTTCCTATTACTTTCACTGACGGTCTCTCAGTCTAGTTTTATTCTGTCTCTTAACTTTTTCACTTAATGTTTAGGATGTTACAGTGTGTTTTGTTTTAGGAGTTGAATGTGCGAATGGAATATATTACCAAGGAATAAGGTAAGAATAAATGTAACTCTGGTTAGTTTGTGAGTGGAATAATTATTCCATTAATATATAAGGTTTTGATTAGGTGGGAATAACTATTCCAGGCTTCTGACTCTGGCTGGTGAGCAGCAGTAGATTGAGCCGTTGCTTGTGTTGGTGCTGAATGGAAGTATTTGTTTCTTAAATCCTAGGAATAAAAAACATTTCCTCTCCCTGGTATTGTTTATTTGTCATTCTCAACCATAAATTTCAATCAAACGAGGGAATGACCATTGTTAAGTAAAAAATCATTATTAGATGTTGTTATCCTTGCTGATTTCGTCCTGTTATGGTTATGCCTCGGCTGGAGGGAGGGATGCAGTGGTATTGATGAAGGTTCGTTGATTTTTAGTGATGCAAATACGGTGGATAAATGGTGCTGTCTCACAGTGATTGGGATGCTGGGCAATGGGTGGTGTCTTACATTGGGTTGATGACAACAGGCATGAGAGGGTTCGCATTCCAATTGTGAAGGGCAGTGGCTTGGGTGTAAGTTTGGTTGAGTAGTGGCTATTTATGAATGTGCAAAAAAAGGCGGAATGCAAACTTTTTAGGAATATGACACTGGTACTTTTCTGTTTGATTCCAGATTGATGTAGGATGGGAAAGAAGGTAATGGGGAGAAGGGAAGTAAGAGGAAAGCAGCAGCAATAGAGGGAAGAATAGAGGGAAATCAGATGAGAGAGAGGGAACCAAGAAGGGGACACGTCGAATGAAAACACCAATAATCTCAATTTTTTCTCAGCAATTCACTGGTAAGAGTGAGTGACCTACCCCATATTTATGGACCGCTTATGAGTTAAGGAACAAACAAAACATTTCTAATATAATAGAGCAACATACTAGAGCTAAGAGTTTTTGAAATCTGATCAAATATAATTGCTATTCTATAACATCGCTGTTAACAAAAACTACGGAAGTCGATAGAAATTAGGAAATTATACTGATATCCTCTTAAAAGACCAAATAACATGGAAAAATTCCTAATGCTAATCTTTTGGGTTGAATATTCGCCCTTCTTGCATCAACTCTCTATCTTTCTATCAAGGAGGCAAGACTTGCCCCCTTGCTCTGAGGTGAGACAAAATTTAGCTTCTCTACCAGCAAGAGAAGCGAGAAGATGGGAGAGATTGAGAAAGAGGTGGGAAGGATGTGGAGGCAAGGGAAGGGAGATTGGTTAGGTTCAGTGTTGGCACGAGTGTTGGCAATCATGGTGGTAGTAGTGGTATTGATGATGGTGCAACGGTGATAGTGGTATTGGTAGTGGTGGTGGTGTGATGGTTTTGCCGTGCGTCAGTCACTTTCTCTAGGATAGAAAAGTTGGCCGTTTTGTGAAAGTGATCTGTACTTGCATGATAGGTGGATAGCTAATCTATCTCCAGAATAATATCGAACTTCATCATTTCGAGGGGAATTATTTCTACTAATGGGTCATTATCCTTAACTTTGACCAGACATCCAGAATATACAATATCTACCCGGATAGATTCTCCAATATGAGTAGATGCAGATAATACAAAATCCATAGGCATAGAAGCAACTTCCACGCAAGAAATAAACTTAGGAGATACAAAGGAATGAGTAGATACAGGATCAATGAGTACATGAGGAGGAGTAAGAAATATATGCTGCGTACCTTCCACCCTTGTAGGTGAAGAAGTAGCATCCTTCTGTGTAACAACGAATGTCTCCCCCTGCACTTGATGCCTTGGCTGTTGCTGCGTGAGAGGTCTCCTCTGTATTCTATGGTCTCTGGCAAAATGGTCCAGTTTTCCACAGATATAACATGTCCTCTGTTTTGGCCGTTGCTGCGTAGATATAGGATCAATGAGTACATGAGGAGTAAGAAATATATGCAGCGTACCTGCCACTGCTGTAGGTGAAGAATTAGCTTCCTTTTGTGTAACAACGAAGGTCTTCCCCTGCACTTGATGCCTTGGCTGTTGTTGCATGGGAGGTCTCCTCTGTACTCTGTAGTCTCTGGCAAAATGGTCCAGTTTTCCATAGATATTATGTGTCCTCTGTTTTGGCTGTCCTCTAGCAGGTGGTGCTGGCAGCCTCCTAGGTAGCCGTTAATATTGAGTTGAATGTCTTGACTTGCTGCAGTTGAAACAGACCACACTCTGTCCAAATGGCGTAACTTTGGGCTCAACCTTCTTCCTCTTACTCTGTCATTGAGGTGGAGGTCGTGGATTAGTATTGACACTTTGTCCTGCTTGTCCGGTCTTCTTCTCCAAGTCTTGCTCATTAAATGAATCATGTTTCAAAACTGCTCCGTAATCCTCTAAGTCAAAGGGAATCAGCTGCCTATAAATCACATTGTTTAGCCCTTGTTGAAGTCTTCGGGCCTTCCCACTCTCTACTAGATATGGTGCAAATTTGGCTTTATACTCAGTCATTGATTTGGATCTTTGCACCAGCTGCAGAAACTCATTTTCCTTTGCAATACGTACGCATGGAGGGACATATTTATCATTAAAAATAGCGACAAACTTTCCCCAAGAAAGTGTCTCAGCTGCAACTCCCAACATCTCCTCTGAATCTGCTGCCTCTGGACACGTTATTGCTTCAAAAATATTGTCAATCTTGCATAACCAGTCCTCATCCTTGGGTGGATCTGGTGGCCAAGAAAGATCGGTGGTTGTTGGTCCATGAAATCTCTAAAAGCACCACACAGACCCATTGTGTTCCCTGATGTCTAGGCGCTATTAAATCGATTTACCAGATCTGCCATTTGGTGTTACGCCCCATACACTAGCTTTTCTGCTGGATTAGACACTTTCGGCTCCCCCTATAGATATCGCTGCATCTATGCTATCACATTCTGACATTATCTATAAAACACAAAAAGATTTAGGTCATATTAATTCAAAAGATCTAGATGTCAAATATAAACCAACTCCTAAGGTACCATCCTTAAAGTCCATTTAACTCCTGAATCATCAAAATATGACTCCCAAAGATTCCATAAATTCTCAAATCCAAATATTATTGCTCTGATACTACAAATGCACGACTAGGACTATATAACCTCAATTGTTTGGACAATGATGTTGAAATCCACTTGTCATTATACCTGTGGCAACATCATACGTTTTCTAGTCATGAATTCTAGCACTCATGGCAAACTCTACTAAACATCCTGAATATAAAGTCTAAAACAACATTTTTCTATTTTTCCGTACACATTTTATATACTCACTACAATTGTCTAGAGTAACAAAAGTCCTCTAAAACAGCTCCTTTGAGCTACCTCCAGGAACACACAACCACTTCTAGGATAATTTGAAAAAAGATAAAAGGAATAAACAATATATGAGTCAATTGTCCAATAAGCAATTCCATAGCCTGGCATGCAATAACAATAAATGCCAATACAATGCATGGAACTCAAAATATGACATATCTACTCACAGGCACCATGTGCCAAATATGGCATATGAAATGCCAAGTGTATCATATGAAACTTAATCATGAGTTCTATGATTTTATACATGCTCATAACATAACAATAAGGAATCTACAAGGATTATATTTCTAACCACCCTAAATGTAAGGCTAATCAATTAACCTCCTATTATTTGTGTAATTTCTTGAATACTTAGACTACTCTTCATCACCCCATTAGGCATGCCATAAGTGATCTAGTACCACACATTTGTAGTTTGAGTAGTCAATAATCACTAAATATTATAGATATCCAAAACATATCACAATACAATACACCTATGTTTTACAAGGGAAATACATAACACATTTATTTCCTCAACATTACCAAAATGGACTCAATGTTAGATAATGTGGACTACCCTAAAGACACTTGAACTCTATCTTCTCAGATTATTTAATGTTCTCATATATATTTTTTACTTTATCCATGGAGCAGAACGAAATATCGTACTACATTAGACTATAATGTAGAATATCTATGTTATGTTCACATCTTGGTCTCAACCTCATCCTATGAAGATTGGGTATATCAAGAATTTAAGGTAGGATCATAAAATAAAACAAGGAAATGTCAATACAATTATATGTCAACGCAATGATCATCTATATAATGCAACACTTGAACAAATAACTCAACAGATAATTAAATGGCCAAATCTCGAGTCAATAGACATCTCAACATGGCTTATGGTGCCGTTTAATTCTTCAAAATATAAGGGTTAAGTCTACCTATTAAGTATGAATTCCTAATCACATCACTAGGTTATTTCCTTAGATTATCCATACGTCAAATAATTTCTAAAATCTTCCTTTAACTCAAATCAGAAATATTACTACCAAACTAATGTTCATAAACTTCTAAATTCAAATATGTCCCTAATTGATGCGTACCTGGATTCGACTTCGAACAGATTCGGATTTTTCTGGATGGTTTGAACCGGCTCCGTTCACCGAGTATGAATCCTGCACACCACTAAAACGAACAAGAGGTCAGCATTAACGGCGGGATGTAATCCCACCGAAAACACTCCGACGCTCAAGTCAGTAAACCAGCCTTCAATGGAAGGAACTGAAAGAGAGTGAAAGCAAATGGAAGAGGAGAAAGGAGTTGTCTTGTTCCAGATGTCAGAAAGGCGCAGGTCCTTTCTCGTATCTGGATGGTGGGAAGGCAGAGAACGTGTGTAAAGACCCGTTCGTTGCCTTGGAGTTTGATCGTGTTTGAGAGTTTTGGCTGCTAGGAACCAGAGCTCGTTTCTCAGAACACTTAGGGTTGAAGATGAACGTGCTTTCAGTAGCAGAGAACTTATGCAGTTCTGGGAGTTTCAATGTCTCAGAGTGCTCAAGAAAGCATGTACGTTTGCCAGTATGGAGAAAAGCATTCAAGAAAGCATGCCCTGGATGGTGGATCCAGGGCCTCTTTTGTGGCAAAGGTGGCGATCTTCCTTCTTTGGAAGGGAAGATCGTCCCTGGGATCTGCGGCTGGCCTTCCTTCTGGAGGCTTATGCTCGTTGCCCAATTGTGGAGGATTGTTTCCTTCTGAGGCGGTCAACCACTTTCCAAGTTAGCTTCTTTCCCTCCCAGCATGTTACCGTTGGGGTTCCTTGGCTGGCAAGAAGTTGGGAGGATCTGGCGCCTTCCTTATTTGAAGGGCGCCAATCTTGCTGATATTCCTTTTGAGATCGTGGAATATTCTTGGAGGATCGTGGTTGGCCTTTTCATGACTGATAGGCCCAAACGGGTCAGGCCCGTTACTGTTGGAAGGCTTTTCGGGGCCCAATGTGCAAAGCGCGGACGGTCAACTCCTGGGTTGACCGTCTGCGTGCGTGTTGGCCGCCCTTGTGAAAGGCGTCCGTCGTTGGCCTCCATTTGGGCTATGGGCCTGAGTGAGTCAGGCCCATTACTGTAGAAGGGCCTTGTTTGGGCCCAGCAGTAGGGAGCAGACGGTCAACGTCTGAGTTGACCGTCAGCTTGCTGGCCGCCTTCGTGGAGAACGAAGGGAGAGCGGCGGGCGATCAACTGATGGGCTGTGGGCCAGAATGGAATAGGCCCATCACTGTTGCAAAGCCTCTAAAGGCCCAACAAACTGGTCAACGCCGAGTTGACCGTTTGTGAGCAAGTTGGCCGCCTGGACGGTCAACGCCAACGTTGACCATCCTTGGGCCTTTCAGTTCCTGGGCCTATCTTCTTACTGGGCCGTTAGAAACGTTGACTGAGCTTCTGTTGATCTTTTTTTGGGTCAGCCAATTATTGGTGTACCCATCACTAATTATTTAATTATAATTTAAAATTTGACCTTATCACAATTCTTACCCTTTAACTCCACAATTAAGACATATAACGAAATCCTCAACGATACTGAGTCACAAAATTACTACATATATAATGAAATATTACTACCCTTTAATTCCCTAAATTTCATTTCTAGCATTCGAATGGTGATTTCATCTGATTCAAATGTCACACTTCAGAATTGTGGTGTTCGAGCTTCATTTAAATGTTAGCTTAGACGTCACAAATCCAAGTCTGTCTTGTGACTGTTTTTCCAAATTCACCCAAATATGACTTATTTGCTATTTGACATATTCAGATTACTAAAATTGTTATACTTGGCCTTATGAAACCATATACACAAAAATTATGAGCCCATAGTCATGAATTTAAATTCAAATCGGATTATTTCTGAAAAACCTCAAACTTAGACTAAATTATGAAATTTCATCTAATTCACCTTTCCATCTGATGTTTGTCCACTCTGAAAGTATTTGTGAAACCTGAGAACTTCTGGAGGATAGAATAAGAGAATGATTATGAAATTACTTGCTAAAATCTGCTACCTGGGTTCTTCTTCCTCCTTTGCTTTCTCTTCTTTTTCTCTCTCTTCTCTCTCGGGGTTTTCACTCAAATTCAGATGAATTTCTCCTCAATCTGACTCAGTTTTTATAGACAAACTTGCCTTGGCAACCTCCAGCTCCCCATGGAACCATTTCTTGGCCCAAAATCCAGCTCAGCATGTCCTAAAGTCTGGTTCACCCAAACAACTTCTCTGTTTTTGTTCACTTCATGCTCTCATTGTAATTTCAGCCAAAATTTATCTTACCCAGCTGTTATTCGGCTGTAATTTTTGTTCTTACTCAGCCAAACAACCCCTTTGCATGCCATAACCAATTTGGGGCAGTAATTCTGGTGATTTACAATTTGGGTCGAATTTTAGTGTAGTGGTATTTACGTGTCCACAATTTATTTAATGGACTCACTAAAATTTTGTATAATTTTTCAAAAATTATTTTCAATCCACTAAGTCTTCTTTAATGGTCCGAGTATTTCTAAGTACACTCCAAATTTATACCCAAAATATATTAATGACAACTTTTAAATTAATAGGCCAAACATGTATTTTCTATGCAACACATAAGCTAGGCCTCTTAAAATAAGGTTGTTACACGATATCTTGGTGAGGCAAAATGTCAAGGCGTTGGCCTTTGTGAGTGCGTGAAACAAGGCAACTGGCACTCAGGCGACTGCCTTTTAAATCAAATTTATGTTAGTTTTTCTAAAACATCCCTAGCCTTTAAGAGTTTACATTTTTGTATTTAATTTAAATGCATTTTCTTTTTCATCACCACAATATGTACGATACAACTTTCCCTTCTCTTTGTCATTTCATTTGTACTACAAAAAATCGTCTTTTTCATCTTCGCTGCTGGTTGAGGTTATGAAGAACAGATCTTGAGCAAAGGCAAAGGCAAAGGCAAAGGCAAAGGATTTGAGTTCTAGAGAATAGATGCAAATCTTTCGAGTTTTAGAGCAATAAAAGAAGAGACTCATTCATAGGAATTGGAGGAGATCGATAGCTAAAAATCTTGTGATGGATTTGATGAAGGTTTACTTGATGCTGATAACAGTAATGAGAATGATGTAGCGGATTTTGATGATGATTAAAATTAGAGTATCATAGGATTATGCATGTGCTAGAAGATATATATTGCAAAATAGTGTTTTTGCTGATTGCATTTTATGTAATGAAGTAACACTTATTTTATATATTGATATCTATTATTGATTTTAGTTATTTGAGCCTTAATTGATATTTTTTCAGATGTCTTGATAGACATATATTTATATTTCAATTAGTATTTCACTTGTCTTGGGCGAGCGCTTCACGTTTGTGTCTAGTGCTTCAGGCAATATGAAGCCTTAGCTCTTCAGCTTGTTTAGCGCTTTTGATAACACTACTTCAAACCCTATATTTAATGAGCAGACTAAGCATATCAAGGCCAATTGTCATCTTGTGTGAGAGATTATTGGCCAAGGAGATAGTCACTTCGTATATTAGTTTAAGTGATAAAATTGCAGATTTATTCACTAAGTTTTTGAGAAGTTCTTGAGTTGAATAGATGTAACAAGCTTGCTACGTATGATATATATACATATATGCGCCAACTCGAGGCGGAATGCTATTAGAGTAAAGAGTTTATTGTAATTATACCCTATATAATGTTACACATTTAGGTGTTTAGTGCCTATTGGGCATTAAGCCATTTTCCCCCCATTTCTCCCTTTCTCTTTATTTAACAATGTCAAGATTACTCCCCAATTAAAGCTAAGATCTTCACCTAATTCGTGCTCCTCCCTATGCCATAGTTCGTAGGCTCGTTTTTCATTTGTATGTTGAACTAGCATCCATACTTCTTTTTAGCAGCCTCATTGTTATTGCAAAATAGAGGTATGTAGAAAGGGAAAGTGGATTAAAAGAGAGAGAAAATGAAAAGGAGTTTTGAAATGAGATAAGAATATTTTTTGCTAATTATTATAACATTATGGAGAGATAGGTTGCAGTCACTTGAATGCAGTTGGGGGATATTGCTGCAATTATGAAGTAGAGGTGCAAACTTGTACTTGGATAATTTCTTGGAATGAATCCTTTCCTATATGCATGTGGTGATATATGTAGATTGATATTGTCGGTTGGAATGCAATTCAAAATGGTTTGTAGGAAATTTTATGTTTTGACTCCCTGTTTGGGGTTTTCAAATTTCTTTTGTATGTAGCTGACCGCATTTTTCTCTCTATTCAGAGTAATTGCGTTAATTTGACATGTAAGAAATTTCAGATTTTGTTTCTTCTGCCTGTGTATATATTTTTTTTCCCTAATTGAGAATAGTCTTAACGTTACAGTCAATGTCATGGATGATTGCCTCTGTGTTTAGGTTTTCTGTTCTGTATCTTGCTATCTTTATTGTCTAATTATTATGGCTGAAGTTCTCTTTGCTGCATAATAGAGCCCCATAACATTTAATTCAGCTTCTTAATTTCATATTTGACATTTACCCTTTACCAAACCTATGTAAACCTGCTATCTATGTTATTAAATATAGATGATCTGCGATATTAGTTTTGGTGCTTGGTTCTTGGTTATTTAAGTAGAGATAATAAAGGGAAAACTTTTAGAATATTTTTATTTCAGATCTATTCTGAACATTTGTTTTTCTCAACTCTATTATGAACTTTTAATTTTCTCTTCTCTATTATGAACTTTTATTTTTTTTCCAATGCTGTTATCAATTTTAATTTTATTACTAATTTTTGTTCAAGCAAAAAAGTTTTGCAAATTGACCATCATTTTAATTTTTTTTTATACTTTCTGAATTTTTTTGTTACCGTGTATATTAATATATGTTTGGAAATGTGGTAAATTTGAACCTAATTTTTTTTTTTCATACAATGAAATTGGTACTAAAATAAAAGTTGAGAATATAATTGTGATAGATAAAATTTGACAGTAAAATTGAAAATAATGAAAAGTTAAGAATATATCTATTTTTTTATTTCTTTTTTTTGTATTTTTCCTGATAATAAGGGAGCCTCAAATTTCTGCAAAAAACACGAAGATTTGTACGAATTCAGATGTAAGGAAAAAGAAGGAAGAGGGTTTCAACATGAAGATTTATTTCAATTCCAAACAAAGGAGAAGAATGAGGAACAGGTGATTGTGGTCAAAGCTCTTATCCTAAGAAAGAAAGCTAAAACACGTAACTGTGTTTTTGTTGGAATCTTTAAGCCTATGAGGGAACAAATAAAATGTGTTTTCTAGGCATTGTTATCTTAGATCTAGTGTGTCATAAGAAAAATGAATGATTTTTTTTGTTTTCATAGTATATAATTATGTAGTTTCTAAACATGCATAAAGCAATGAGTATATTATATCAATGGAGCTATGTGAATTTTTCTTTGGTATTCTAAGTGGTCCAATCAGTAATCTTCTGAAGTTGAAAGAGTAACATATATGATCTTTTTCACTCCCTTCTTAACATACAACTTCTCCTGACACTAAAATGTACTTTCAGGTTCATGTAAGAGCACCTCTTCAAATTTCTTTCCTTTTTCTTGGGTGTGGGTGGGGTGGGGGTTCTTCTAATTTGCTTTGTCACATGAAAGTTCGATAAAGTTTGTTGACCAAAATCCATATAACTCTCGGCATACCCAGATTTACATTAAACCCAATGTCATATACCATGCCTTTTTGTCAAGGTATATATCTCACCTTGCCATCTACTATTCCTATAAATGCATTCTTTTGAAGTTGTAAGATTGAATGTTTGAAGTTTTAGCATACATTTCTCTAACTTAAGCGCCTTGTACCTGTAACCTACAATCCCTGGCCAGTTGCACAAGGCTCTTTACATCATGCAGTTTAGGGAAAATCACATATATATAATGTTATCTCTACAATGTGTGATTTGAACCCCTGACCTCTAGTCAAAATTACGGTTCTGTTAAGGCTAACCTTTCTAGGAAAAAATAACTATACACGTTTTTGAGACATATACAATTTGTAGGATTCTTTGGATGTTTTAGTACTAATAGCTTGTTAGTGTTCATTTCCTATGTTAGTATTACTATTGTGCCACTTCTTGGTAATCTTTCTTGGAAAAGTACTTTTGGATAGTAAATGTGTATGATTGATAATCAATTTTTTTGTTCTTTTTATATTTCATGACAATAATTATATTTTTTATGTTCTTATTGGCAGATATTGAAATAAATTTATCAACTTAATATGCAAGAGTCAATCTGTTTTAAAAATTTTTTAAAAATTATTTTTTTAGGGGGAGGGAATTGTGGTAGTGGGCTATATATATGTTTGGGGCGTGTGATTAAACATGAGAGCTCTATGTTCCAGGAAACCTATGCCTAGAAGCGCCTATCCAACTGTTGCCCTATTTTAGGGTCTTGAAATGGAGTATGTTAATATGTTGTCATTCCTGCAAAGGGCTTTGACATAGCCTAACCCAACCCCACAAAGTCTGATGGAAAGCAAAATGGTTGTCTTAATCAAGATCAGCATCACCACAGAGGACACTGGTCCATGATGTCATTTCCCTAAATGGAGTGAACACTCAACCAGTTGGTCCAGCCATGTTGCTTCCTTGAAAAGTTCGCCCATTGGATAGATTCACTGACCGCTCTAGGTAATATTCATTAGTTAGTTCTTGCTTATGATGTAAAACAAATAAAATTACTTTGACCAAAAAAAAAAAACATTGAATCATATATTGTCCTAGCTTCTTATGTCAAGTAAAGAATTTCTTCTTTCTGTTTTTTTGTTTTTATATTGATGATTTAAGTCTTCTATGTCAAATTTTCATTCTGTTGACCGGTTGCATTATTTACTATTTCTAATTCTGTAGTGTTGTAATATAATTTTCACCATATCAAAACCTCTCACAGTTTTTTCTATAAAAGCTGTATGGCATCTTGCATCCCCTGTAAAGCAGCTATTTATTGGTAATATAAATATACGTGTCGTAAATTACAAAATCATGCAAGATGGTGTCATTTTTTATCCTTCTTATTTCTTTTGGGGGTGGGGGGGTGTGCAGGGTTTGCATTTATCTTTCGTTGTTTTGTCCTTAAAATCTCATTTCAAGAACTCATTTGTTAGTAATCATCTGCTTTTATCAGGAGAGATTGGAACGTAGGCGCCAGATGCCATACCACATGCACATTAATCTCGAGCTGTTGGAGGCGGTCCACTTGACTTGTGCCATGCTGTTGGAGGTGCCCAACATGGCTGCCAACACCCTTGACGCAAAGCACAGGGTCATTAGTAAGACCTTTCGAAAGCTGCTTGAGGTAAGTGAGAGGCAGACGCTGACAGGTCCCCCTGAAAATGTTAGGGACCATGTGATGGCTGCTACAAGGGCTCTTAACCGGGGGGACTTTTTGAAGGCTTTTGATGTCATCACGTCGCTGCAAGTCTGGAAGCTCCTTAGGAACCAAGAGTGTGTTTTTGAAATGCTCAAGGCCAAGATCAAAGCAGAGGCTCTAAGAACCTACTTGTTCACCTATGCCTCGTCGTACACTTCTCTGAGCTTGGACCAGCTCTCTGAAATGTTTGACCTCTCGGAGTCTCAGACACACAGCATTGTCAGCAAGATGATGATCACGGAAGAGCTCCATGCCAGCTGGGACCAGCCCACGAGTTGCATTGTCTTCCATGAAGTTGAGCAGAAAAGGCTACATGCTCTGGCCTTCCAGCTGACGGACAAGTTATCCATCCTTGCTGAGAGTAACGAGAGAGCCATGGAAGCAAGGATGGGTGGTGGATTGGATGGTTTGCCTCTGCGGAGACGTGATGGCCCTGACTATGCTGCTGCTGTCACAGCTGGTAGGTGGCTGGACAATATGACCTTGTCTCAGGCGAGGCAAGGCACCACCACCGCTGGTCGTTCAGGATATGGCAGTGGTGCGAGGCCGTCGACTCCTGGAGGATATTCAAGAGAAAGAAGTAGCCATGTGAGAGGAACAACAGGTCTCCATGCAAGGAGCTCTTATCAGTCTGGTTCATCAATGAAGATGGATTCTTCTGCTCGTATGGTTAGTCTGAACTGGGGTGCTCGCTAATCTAGAAAACAGAGTTTTTCAGCCACCATAGCACGATAAGGTTTGTTCATTGTGCTCTCAACATCTGGACTTTCTTTTTCATGGTATTTGGGTTCCTGAGAGTAGTGGATTTTGATGTTGAGCTGTTTTATTTTGTCCAGGTCTTGCGCTTTCAAATGAGGTCTCTGTCAATTGGATATGCTTCATTCTAGTAGCTACCAGTTGTTAGAGGTTAGAGACGTTTAATTATGGGGAACATGTTAAAATATATTCAGTGTTTGCTTTTGCTTGTTCTTTTTCTTTTTTAAAATTATTTCTATGGTTTTATTTCTATGACATTCTTATTAATTTTAAGTGCAAGATAATCATTTGATGACACCTCTACGCCGCTCTTGATGTGCATTTGTTTCCAGTAGGCCAGTGCCGTGGATTGTTTCCCATGACGGCTTCAACTTTTCTAAGGATATTTTTGGGATTACCCTGATACCTGATGAAGCAACTCCTGGGCCCCCAATGCTCCTTTCAGGAATAAATACTGTTTGACATTTGTCATTGAAGGGAGAATAATCTTGACAAGATCAGCCAAAAACTTAGATATAAGAATACTACAGCATGGGATAGGCCTAAAATTAGGCATCGATATCGGAGATGGGACCTTGGGGATGAGATTGATCAAGGTAACATTAATCTGCATGAGAATTTTACCTAACTGAAAGAAGGCTTGGAGGCCTTCCAGATAAGAGGCCTAACAGTATCCCAATATTTCTTGAAGAAGTAAGAAGTAAAACTATCAGGGCCCCTGACCTTTTCATCCCCTATACTAACAAGCATGCCTTGATCTCCTCTAGACTCACTGGATCAGTAAGAGGGCCACGAAAAGAGTTTGGGACAGCCTTCAAAACAAATTGCTGGACCGAACCGGGTTCTAAGAGAAATGATCTAGGAGAGCGCCCAACAAGTTCCCGAAGTAGGATTCCTCCACCCGGTGCATCTCCTCCAAGCTTTTCTTCATTGACCAAACCTCCTTGCATAATGACAAAATCCTTCCTCAATGGTGTCCTTCAGCTATAGTATTGAAATAAAAAAAACCTAGACCATCCTTCCATTAGCAAAATTTATTCTTTAATTTTCATTAGTTAATGAAAATTCTTAAATTGTGTCATGTCAGATTGAAAAAGAACCAGCTTTATCTTAATGAAAGTGACTTTAATTTTTTCTTGCTCCGTTTGATTTTAGATGTATTGGATTTCGGTAACTTCCCTTACATCGTATCTACAATAAGTAACTTTTAGCTATTTTGTAATATCATTGATTGTTCATGCCTTCGATATATGTTTCGAAAAATCTCTTTGAATTACTACTATTTTTAATGGATTTAGGTAATATGACAAAGGTATAATTTTCAATGGCAATTAAAGTTTCATGATCAGATATGACCTTGAAATATATTGAAACAATTTTGAGTCATTTTCTCAGAACATATGACATTATTTCTTATAAGGCTATGGCCAACTACATCTCAACAAAATGTGCATGTCAATGTAAGCACTATCACATGATGGATTTGGTGAATTGTACTATTATTTTTTCTTGAGGACAATACTCTTTAGAAAGTGATTGGTTTGTTAGATTCAATAGAAGTTTGGATGAAGTTTGAGGGGCAATGCAAATTTAAGTCTTTGACAACGTGATTACATTTGAAGAAGCAATTCTATGACCTTTGGTTGGTGAAAGGCGGGGGTTGGGAGAATCACTCTAACGAATTCAATTGCTTATCATCAATTCATTGATTTGAAATTGATTGAGGAATAGCATATAAAGAAAGAAGAAATTGGAAAGGCTGCATTTGCGTTACACACATAGTGATGAAATAGCGGATACACGCCTGATGAGAAGATTGAGGTAGAAGATAAGGTTGAGGTGGAAGATCCAACATATATACAGAAAAATAAACGATTTTACTGATTATTTTGAGACTTTTGCATAAATTGACTCTAGGATATCATTTCTCATATCTTGAACATGTTAATTTATCAATGGGGTGTTTGATTTGATAGTTTTATATGGGATTATGCTCACCGAAAATCCTAACTTGCACCCCCTTTGATTTTATCCGAATTAATTATAATTTATATATGATTTGGCTTAAGAAATTCGTAACCTTAGCTTTATAGACGCGGGTACTTCGAATATTTGGTATTTGTTCACATATATTTTGTATATATTATTTTACAGGTTTCAAAAATATTATCGGACGTGAATTGAGATATTTATCTGTATGTACGGTATATATGTTATCTTGTATACACTTCGAAAATTAAGTTATATGCATTTTTGAAGAGAATTGTTGTCTGGAAGCTCTAAAGTAGTGTTTAGTTCACGGTAGTAAGAATTTCTTACATGTTTCAAGTTTTATATTGATTGATGCATATAATTGAAAGCACAAGAAGACATAAATTTATAAAAAAATAATTATCTGTATCTGTATCCAAAAATTATAAAAGTTATGCAAAGTATTTGAAGAAAAATTCACAATTTGTTATATCTGATGAACCGTCCTCCAGAGATGGACTCAGTGTAGGAGTTCCCTTAAGATAAAATAAGAAATTGGAATTTCAAAATCTGTTATCTGATATTCGTTATCTGTCATCTGTGTTTGTTATTTGTACCGTCGGTACCGGTATTGTCATTTGTATTCGTTATCTGTTCCGTTAGATTGATATTGCGATCTGAATCCTTTGTTTGTTTCGTCAGTACCGATATTGCTATCTGAATCCGTTGTCTGTTCCGTCAGTACTGGTATTACCATCTGTATCCGTTATTTATTCCGTCAGTTTCGGTATTGTCATCTGTATCTGTAATCTGTTCTGTTAGTACCAATATTACTATTTGTATTTAATTCTATAGGTAAATAGGGAATTAGCAATTTGAATGTAATATCTGTATCTATAGGAAATTAGAAATAGGATATGGAAGTTATTTGTATTTCAAAAGTGTATTTAATCATACATCATATTTATGCATCACATAATATGCTCCTGCTTCTCTTTTTTGTATTATTTTGAATATATTGCTTATTGTCTTCGATTACTATTTCTTGCTGAGCGTTTGGCTTTCATTTACTATTTTTTTTCCTTCAGATGAGTACGAGCTGATACTTGATAAGGTGGAGTAGAGTTTAGGAGTTGGCTAGACTGAAAACCTCGGAGAAAGAGTTTTGTAGACTTAGATGTTGTGATTTTTGTACCTTATGGAATATTTTGTATTTTTCGTGGTAGAATTATATATTTATGTAGTTGTATATTGATGATACTCAGATGGTCTAATTTTTGGTGTGTATGATGAATTTATGTCTTCTGCCAGGTTATTATGATTTATTTGGATATTTAGTGGCATCTTATCTGAGCCAACGTTGTACCGTAATTATGACGTTTGTGCCACGTGCAGTTTTGTAGCCTTTAGATTCTGTGTTGTGATATGTGGATGTGTATATGTATGTTGTATAAGATCTTGTACAGGTTTGTATTAGTCTAACGGTCATTTTATAGTCGAAATTTTGTCGGATTCCAGTTTAAAAATGTAGTACGTCACAATAAGGTTGGGGTGTTATTGACTTTGCTATCAAGCTCATATGATCATATTGCGGTAACAATATTGTTTGGGAAAAAAAAACATGCTCAAACTTGATGATGCCTTTTCTTCCTTATGAATGAGCCTAGACATAGAGGAAATGATGAGGTTTTGGAAAAGTTATGTATCTTGGTCTCCACTAATAGTTGTGGGTGGGAGATCAATGGAGTGGGGTGGTAATTTAGAGAGAAGCCATACCCGGCCCAAGCTTAGATACATCGAGTGTTATCATTATGGTAAAAAAGGCCTCATCAAGTATAATTATTTCTAGTGGAAGTAAGAGAAGGAAGGAGATAATGAGTGATAAGAAAAGCGGGATCATGATAAAAATAATCGGGTCTCTACCAATACCTATGGTGACCTTCTAGTCTTTGACATGGAGAAGATGTGAAACTTCACCAGCCTTGAGATAGTTGGATAGTGAATAGTGGGTCTTCACTCCATACAACATAGAAGAAGTAGTTCTTTACATCTTATATATAAGGGGATTATAGGGCATTGAAAATGGAAAACGATGTCACATTGAAGATTGTTGGCATTGATGACGTGTTTTTACAGCCAAGATATGGGATGAGGCTTATGTTGCGAGGTATGCAACATGCAATAAATGTTTGGTTGAATTTGATTTCAATGAATAAATTTGATGATGAGAGATTTTATATGACATTTGATAAAGAGAAATTGAAGCTCACAAGAGACACTTTGGTTGTAGTATGGGAAAGAAATCAATCATGGAAGTAATTGTTGCAAGTTTCAATTTCCATGGGCAATGTCAATGTGGCTAACTAGAGGTTTAGTCAAGGTGGCGTAAGGAGTTTGAGTTGAAGTGTGAAGAAGTACGACCCTTCCAATACTAAGGCACCAAAGGAGAGTGAGTAATCCAAATACATCGGTGAAGCTGAAGAGTGCATCATTCAAGCTTGCAATAGTTACTTTAGTTGAAGGTAGGCCCTGGTTGAAAAGTTATAGACACTTTCCAAAATTTGTATCACTCACACCACAAGTATCTGTAGTATAATCCTCACTAGTTAGTAGTACTCTAGGAAGCATCTCAGGTTGTGTGTGTCCACATATTGGCTTCAATTTTGGCAGAAGTAAGATGCCAAACAAGTCTTATTGCACGGCATTCTCCAATAGTAAAAGTATATTATGATTAAATTGCACTAACAATCGAAGTAGTCCTGAAAGTGAATGGTATAGGGCAAAGCCGATAATTTCATGATTTTAGGTCTAAAAATACCCGTTTAGGCCACTCTCTTTTTACATAGCCAATTAGTTGGAAATTTTTGATAAATATAGAAAGATAAATATGCAAAAATAAAATACTATATTTTTTGAATTTTTGATTTTTGAATTTCAATTACATAAACATGCATTTTTTTTTTTTTGCATTGGCCTTTTTCATTAACTGACATAAATATTAGTTAGTACACTAAATATTTTTCTTGACAAAAAGAAGACAATTTCATATGTTTTGATTCATTAATTTGACTCATAATCCACTTACTTTATAATCTTACTTGGCCCGTTTGCTACTTTGTTATCAATTGTACTGACCTTATGTGCAAAACAAGATATTTTTAGTTAGGAGCCTTTTTTTCCTTTTTCCCTAACTTCCTGAAAACAACGTTCGACTTTCACATGTTAAGCATATAGCTAGCGATCCTTCTGAACCAGGATTGTTACTAAAGGCGGTTATTAAATTTGTCATCTATTTTTGATCTGCTACTTATTTTATTTAAAAGTAAATCATTCTTAATTTAATTGTTAGCATGCGCTAAATGAGTTGGTATTTGAGATACTATAATTGCTTTAGCTGGTGCTGTAGTAAAGTAGAAAGTAAATAGATAATAAATAGATAAGAAGAATATTTTTTTTATCTCTATCTCAAATCATATGTCTTTCTCATAAGACAAGGGGAAGAGAGAAAGTAGAAAAGACAAGGGGAAGATTTGGATACTCATTTGATATCCGATTTTTTTTTAGAAAAAAAAATGCTCATCATAAATACCATCATAATTATAATATCCATCATAATATTAAAATTTTTAAAATGTGAAATAATATAAATATCCATAATAAAAAAAGATCTAATTTTTCAAAATTTTGGATTTTGTGGAATTTGTTTTTCCTATTCTTGATGGTATTAGGATTTCTTTTTTCAAAATAAGAAGTGGTGGGTCAATTTTTTAAAATTTTTTTATAAATGTGAAATATTGAGACAAATAAATAAATAAATAAATAAATAAATAAATATATATATATATATATTACATGGAGAAGCAAATTAGGTTGTTACGAACGAAATGAGTGGTTCACGGTTTGGAAGAAGTGATCTGTCACTAAGCTATATTATTAGGAATGACGAGAGTATTTCTAAATATGCAACCATTTACATTAGAAGCGAGTTTTCAAGAAATTACTTGAGTTTTAACAGAAGCTATTCTTTAGGATAGTATCAATAGGAATTGCACTACCATTGCCTTGAACCTCATAATGAGAATAATCCTAATGTTTGTGATCATCTAACTCGAGAAAGAACCAAACCTGCTCCCTTTTATGATTGATAATTGTATTTCAGCTTTCTTTTCTTTTATAAGTGTTGCTTGTAGGAGGAGTTTAGTTCTAACCCTCTACAGTAGCAACCGATGTAAGAAGAGTTATAAATGTCGAGACGAAAGTCATAAGTGGGACTTGGTGAATTTACCCATGAGGTGTACATGGGTGTAAATGGGAAAGATTTTAGTGCCTAATATGTACTTGAAGGATGTGCTTGCGTGAACATCAGTGACATTTAGAGTTTGAAAGGTGTACATGCGTCGGTTGTCAGGAGGGGCTGTGCATGGTGTGCCCACGACGAGTGCTCTACCTATGAAGCTGATATAAAATACAATATATTGATTGTAGGGCAAAATTTTAAGAGACATTTGACTCAAAGTGGCACAGACAAGAAGATAGAGAAATGAGAAAAGAGAAGGAAAAGATTATGGCACTTGGTTGAGGTTTGATTTTAGTTATACCGTTAACCTATTTCCCTCCATATTTAATCAATTAGTCTTGGTAGAAATATAAATAATCATGGAAATGGATAATTATGATATGTGATCTTTTTGAATAGGAAAAAAGAACTACTATTCTATATCATATCGACTAGTGAAAGGCATAACAATCGGGACACTATCTTAGATAGAACCTAGTGAAATAGATATGTTTGTGCATATACAGATTGCCTACATCTAGACAGAAAGATCCAACTTAGTATGCTTTTATGCATGGATTAGATATATCTTGTCAAATTCTAAGAAAATTGGGATTTTTTTGTGTAAATAGAAAAAGTTATATTAGGTTTATGTGAACCAATTAATATTAATTAAGGATTGAAACAGACATACCAGATAACAAAATGGCTATTTTTGTTAATACAAGAATGAAGGGCGACATTATGAATTTTGGGGTTTAAATTTTTCCCTCTAAACTAATATTTTCAGTAGGTTGCCTTGCAACCAAGATGCACTAAGTTACCAAACATTAGATAACCAATATTCTTTAATTTATCTGTGATGACCTAGTCGTAGAGACTAAAGTAAGAAAAGTAAAATAGTGTTCACTTAATCTCTCTCAAGGAATAAGGACATAATAAAAAGGCCAAAGGCAATCATCAATTTCCCATAAAAAAAAAAGTGAAAATATTAACTGATTCTATTAGCAAAAAGAGCTTCATAAAGTGCCTTTTTTGTGAAAAACAAGGATATTTAGAAAAAGATTATTTTAATTATAAAAAAATAGCTTAAGAAGAAATGTATATTCTTTTCTTTTGTATATTATAAATTAAATTTCATAACAGTCCCCATGGCACATGGCAAATTCTCTCTAGCATTACTGTTCATACAAGCAAAATCCCATAGGAAATACTCAACATAAGAATTTTGACAAAAGTGATCATTACATTTTAATGGGTGACAATATGTAATCAAGTGTAGAAGATATTTGAACTGTTGAATTGGTTTTAAAAATTGGCCATAAATTATATCTACTTGATACCTTTCATGTTCCTAGATTTTCAAGAAAACTTATTATCAGTATTTAGACTAATATCTTTTGGATATTATATCTATTATGGATATTCTTTTATATACCTGTATCAAAATAACATTATTATTGAAAATGGTACCTTAGTAGAAGATTTTTCAAACTAGACCTTTGATAATTCTTTTGAATTATTCATTTTAATCGAACATAATAACCAAAGCTATCGATTCGAGCTTGGCTTGTTAAATAAGAACTTTTCTAAATTGTGGCATATAAGAATAGAATACATCTTCATAAAACAAAATTATGAGATCAGCGAATGCTGGAATACTACTAATACTTTATTTTTTGGATTTTGATACAAGTTCAAGAAAGATGCCATAATATATTGTGTTATTGTAATACCCGAATCCTCGTTTAATATACTTTTAATATATTAGTATTTAAGATTATTGGATATATCAGATTAATGGTATTTTGTAAAAACTATGAAGAAATTTCGGTTCGATGTTTGGTGCTCGAGGCTCACCGGTCGTGCGCCCGAGGCTCATATTCCAGTATGTGTGCGCCCGAGTAGAGCTTGAGGCTCGCTCGAGCGCAGATTTTAGAATGGTCGCGCACAAGTAACGCTCGAATAGTGCTCGAGCGTGAGACTAGGTATAAAAGGTGTGTGGGTTAGGGTTTCGGTCATTTTCGCATAGAGCCGGGATAAGAGAGAGAGGACAAGAAGCAAGAGAGAGAAAGTAGTGATTTAGCGTCTCAGAGTTTCCGTTTGTCAAATCCGTGGACTATAAGATTGGGGTAAGTATCCGTAAACTAAATCCTTAGTCTATTTTTATATCTGCTAATATTTATGTATATTTTAGATATTTTGTTTATATGCATGTGATTTTCGTGTATGCTTTCTATTTATTGCTTACATGTATGTATACTTTATTGGTTGTTCGTTAATTTTTCACGAGTATTTGTAATTTTGGAGGATTTTGTGATTTGTGAATACCTGGATGATATATATGTGCATATTTGTGTATCTATATATTGTGAAACTATGAACTACGCCTTACATTAGTCCACATGCATGATACCGAGGGCAGGGTCACTATGGGACCATAGTGGTCTAAGACCCAGGGGGTTAATTGTGATCCGAGGCAAGAGATTTAATGGTACCACTCTCGACGGAAAGGTTTAGTCCCAATAAGGACATATGATATGTTATCTTACCTCCGCTAATAGGAAGGTTGAGACGTGTTGTAATTGACCTGCCCACTATATATTTTAAATGAGAAGTATCATAAGAAATTAACAAAAATTAATATATTTAGACGTCCTAATATATATAACTAAATTTGAGATTGCATTTAAAGTTGCAGATGGTAAATATAATAAGTTCTAAATCTCTGGGAGATAAGGTATATAGATTGTCTTGAGATGTCGGCCTAAAATACAGTTGGGCTTGAGCTGTCAGTTTAAATGCAGCCAATATAGCTAAGGTTATCGGACGGGTGTAACTATGACGAATCGAGTTTCCTACCGAAAATTCGGTAAAGTTTCGACAATAAAACAGTCGCCCAACAACTATAGAGCCTGTACAATAACCCTATACAATAAATATACAACCACAACACATTAAAAATCCATCAAATCCAAACTCCAACTTTCGGACCAACATAACTAACCGACACAGGATCCTAAATCTGTCATAATCATTTCATGGCTCCAACGTTATATCCCTAGATACAATATCAGACACAGAGATGCCACTAGGTGCCTAAAGTAAACCATAATAACCTGCAAAAGTATATACATAGACATCTATATATAATAGATTATACTATCTGATTGTCCATCATTTTTACAATACCCACCAACAAGTCCAATATAAATACATATATATTCAGCCTTTCATAAAGTGTACAAATCTATAAGAATGCTAAGTCTTCGATATGATTTTCCAAGTCCCGCAGTTAGCTATCTTCTAACTTCTACTTCGTCTCATTGGGCATAAGCCTGCGCTAATCTGAAAGAAGGAAAAAGTAATAAGGAGTGAGCTTGAAGCTTAACAAGGCACAATATAGTAAAGACATAAACAGATTTCTCAATATAAACCAAAATGAAGGGGGCAGGAACATAATGCATAATGCGTAACGTGAAACATGATCAAATACGTTTTCAAGTTACAAATAACTTTTCATATTTTATCTTTCTTCTCTTGAGGTTCCATATTATGTATAAATTTATTTATCTTTATGAATTAGGACCAGTAGACCGTACTAGCAAACAGTACGGGAGAACTAGAAAAGGAACGTGTATGCTTTCACATATTCTAAGGCGCGACCCACACTATTCAACACCCCATGGTGAGCGGTATACCTTTTACCCGATATACAGGGCCATAGTCCAAAGGTGCAACCAAAAGTTTCCCTGTAGCCCAGGGGCAGTTCTCATTCTTCCACAATAGTATCTTAAGGCATGCCAATAATATTATCCATTTTAATACACGATTAGAATAATTTTTAAGTTTTCACTGTAATATTAATGGCATGTCAGGGAATACTGCTCTCAAAATATAGATTCATGGTTCAAGTTTTATGATTTTTTATTTTTTGAGAAAAAGTCCACCAAACTTCTTTCACATAGTTCTCACACCGATAAAACAGATCGTACACATAATAAATTGTGACATTTCCTCCGTGTTCTTACATATCATGCTTAATTTTTATATACAGAAAAAAGATTATCACTCCTTGTGGGTTCACGTCTTCATGTGACTTCAATTTTATGCATAATTTAACTTGATGTGTGGAAGAATCAGAAATCCCTTACACATTGGGCCAAATATGACTTTAGTACTTTCCAGACAATAAATTTCCTTCATAAATACACGTAACGTAATTTTCAAAATATGTAATTGATCATATATAATTTCATATGATTAAATACCAATTAAACAAGATGGGATCATGTAAAGCCCCAATTAAATTTGGGTGAACAGTGCCAGCGCGCAGATTAGGGCTCCCTGACGCACCAAACGAGTCAAAACTTAAAAATTGAACACCCAACCGATAAATATTGATATTCAAGACATGAGTAAATTATAATTAACCAAGTCATGTATAAAACTCAAATTAACCCGTTAAACGTGGTTCGGACGCGGGTTCAGGTTTCGGCGAACGAAATTTCACATAAAATTATCATATTGGATACCCAATCGATAAATTAACATGCACAAGTTATGGGTAATGATATTCTGGATCCAATTTAGACAAAAGTCCCAAACTTTTGTGGGTAAAAACGTCCGGGTGTGGTGTTAGGGTTTCGGTGCGAAACACCGTCCAAAATTAGGAATTTGGATACGAAATTTACATATATGTATTCTCAAATCATGGGTTACATATAATATGACTTTAATCGGGTATCGAAACGAGGATACCCAAAAAAAATAAAACAAAAGTATAAGAAAATGAAAGAAGAGGGTATAGGTGCACTTGCCTCAACCCTACCTATCACTTTCCCAACTTGTTTCAAGCCAGAATTGAACCCGAGAGCTTCGTTCTCCTCCTATCTCGCTCTTCTCCCTCTCTCCTTCCTCGTGAAAAGTCCAAAAAAAAAGCCCGAAATAAAACCTTCGCAGGATGGCGCTCGAGCGCTAACCTGATGCGCTTCAGGCACACCGTTGCTGGATCTGGTGCTCGAGCGCTCGTTGAGCGTACTTTGGACTCCCCTCTACTAGAATCCGTGCTTGATAGGGGACTCGAGCCTACGTCGGACACGGGTCAAGCCTAGTGGAGGCCTGCAACGAGCTAACTTCGTGCACACGTCATCCAAGACACATTTCGACCATTCTAACCCAATATATCACATTATTGGACCTTAATTTTGATTATATTAGCTTAATAAGTCGTTATTATCATAATTTAAAACTCGAATCTTATTTACGGATAAACTTTTCAAGGTTAACAATGCCGGCTCCAAATTTTGCCAATTCCGAGTTTTTGGGCTTTTCAATTCAATTTCTCCTATATCCTCTGACCTTGATTTATTTATATTAATTTAATTACTCTTAATTATCATTTTTTTTAATCGGTACCTTATAGTAACCCTTCCTCAAGTTAGTTTAATAATTTTTGGCTCTTCGATTTTGTGCATAGTTTATATTTATACATGTATTTGTATAGATTGTGATTTAAGATACATACACGGATTGGGCGATAGAAATATCTCACATTATGGATGTGTTAAACCCTAAAACGTATTTTTATATTTATATGATTGGGTTCCGGTTTCCTTTGATTTCAGCATGTGAGATTATGAGATTTGAATTCGGATTATGGTTTGTGTCCCATATAGATGTGGTAACGGTCGGGATTATGTGATATGACCTCAAATCATATGATATGATATCGCCTATAAAATTTTATAGGATCGCTATTTTTATGGTTATACCTTGAAGTGACTGTTTGTACGGATAATGATTTAGTACAAGACATCTCCCTAATTTTTAGTGATTTTGACGGATTATGTGGTTTGTTTTATCTGTTTATATGTGGCATCTTATTTCGTTTGATTTATAGGTATTATTTTACATATATGATAATATTTATTGAATTTTAGATTCACGTTTTTATATTTTATCAATTCAGACTAATGATTTGGATACGATTGTAAGAGTTCAAACTTGATTTGCGTGGTATTGCCTTCCTCGTGAGTTCAAATATTTTTGCCTATTTGGCTTTTGAGTCTAGGGGTGTATTTGGTTATTATGTCTGGCTGGTAGTGGCCCGTGGACCCTGTATTTAAAATTATGGGATATTAATATTATGTAGATGAGTTATTATTTTGGTTGGATATTCCTTTTTTGACTTATAGATAGCAGGTCATATTTTAAATTGTCTAGATTGATATTTGATGAATTCCCATATGGATTGTATTGTGTTGAATCTTATGTATGTATGAAATATCACGCCCAAGTTGGATTTTATTGTCTGATATATTAATTAGATTTTTATATCGTGAATTTTATTCATTGACCTACGTATTTTTTACCGGGACATGACAACTATAGCACAATATACTATGTCGGTAATCTTGATGTAAACATGGTTGCTGAAAGGTGAAATCAAATGTTGATGAAAATTGTAAGGAGTATGATGAGTTACTTACTCCATCCCCAAGGGAAGCTAAATCCCCATTACCTTCTTGAAAGAAAAATGTCTTGAACTCTTCTCATTTCAATATGGGGGTGATGCTTTAAAGACTATATTATGTATATTTTAAATTGAGTTCTATTAAGATTTTATTTCAAATACCTTTTGATATATAGACAGGTAGAAAACCAAAATTAGAACATTTACATATACAAGGTTTTAATGCTGAACTACGGTGTATAATCCACAAGAAAAAAGTTAGACCCAAGAATGATATGTGGCTATTTTATTAGTTATTTAGAACAGTCTAAAAAATTTATATTTTATTATCCTAATCACCATTTAAAATTTGTTAAAACAAGAAATACTAATTTTCATAAAAATAGCCAAATTAGTGGGAGTATGAAACTTTAAGAAATTATTTGTAAGAAAAAACGATCTCCTAAAACTATGCAAGGTTCAGCTCAACGGTTAATAATTCCATCAATTCTTATAATGATTTTAGTGGGGATCATAAGATCTTTATAAATGCATCATTGATAATTGAGTCATAAGTTATAGTTGTCATTCAAAATATCGTTAAACCATTGCCAATAGTGGATCAAAATGAAATCTTAGTAAGGTTAATAAAAAATAAGAAATCACTAATTATTTCTAATTATTATATGTACTTTTAAGAGTTTAATTTTGATTTTGAACAATGTAATGATCCAATTACTTTCTCACAAGTCATGAATGACTTGAATTTCTCAAAATTGTATAATACTATGAATGATAATATTTACTCGATTGAGAAAAATAATATTTAAAATTTGGTCAACCTATCTCACAGGGTTATGGCTTTTAGCTGTAAATGAATCTATATGACTACGATAGACTCCATAGATAATATAAAATGATATAAGTCAGACTTATTGTTAAAGGGTTTATTTAAAAGAAAAACACTGATTACCAAGAGACATTATCTCTTGTATCAAAGGAAGTTCTCTAGGAATAATGATAGTATTTGTGACTCATTTTGATTTAAAGTTTTACCAAATAAATATGAGAATAAATTTTCTTGATAAGGATTTAGAAGATAAGGTGTATATGAAACAATTAGAGGATTTTATTTTTAATAAAAAAAGTCATCTAGTTTGTAAATTAAATAAATCAATATATGAGTTTGAACAACCTTTTTATCAGTAATATCTCAAATTCAATGATATAAATTATATATATAATTTTGTTGAAAATATTTTTAATCATTGTATATATGTTGAGGTCAGTGGGAGTAGATTTATTTTTATTTTTGTCCAATAGTAGATGATATTTTATTTACTAGCAGTTGTTTCAATTTGCTTAGTGAGACTAAATATTTTCTTTTCAGTTATTTTGATATGAAACAAATAAACGAATCCTCATATACTTTTATTATAGAAATTCATAGTAATAGATCTCAAGAAATATATCTATTTTAAAAGGTCTAAATTAACAAAATGCTAGAGAGACATGCTATAAAAAAATCAAAACCTAACCCTGCGTCTATAACTAAGAGTGATAGGTTAAGTAAGTTGTGTAAACGAACAAATGAGATCTACCTTTATTATTTTCTTGTCGGGCCACTAATGAATGCTCAAGCTTACACTAGACCAAATATAGCACATATAATAAGAGTTTTTAAGTGATTTCAAAGTAGTCCTTGTCTACAAAATTGAAAAGTTGTGAACGAAATACTTTGATATCTTTAGAAAATATAATATTCTATACTTATATACGGTAATTTTGATTCGTTAGAAATAGTTAAATATATAAAATTTAACTTTTTTGGATACCCAGATTGTAAAAAGTTAATATTAAGATATATATATATATATTTTATTTTTTACTTGTCGATGATACAATCTTATGGAAGAGTGTGAAATAGTAGTTAATTGTAACTTCTATTATGGAGGCCAAGCTAGTAACATTTTATGAGACAGTCAAAAATATAATTTGATTGAGAAATTTTATTAAAGGATTAAAGATCGTTGATTCTATTTCTAGATATATAAGAATATTTTGTGATAATTTAGTAGTAATTTTTTTTATAAATAATAATAAGGTATCTAATAAAAATAATCACATGAAAATAAAATACCTTATCATATAAGGTATCACTTGAATACATTAATGCTATATATTGATGATTGCGTACCATTTGACTAAAATTTTATCGTCGTAATTATATAAAGATTATGTGGATCATATGAATTTGTTAAGGTTTGAATGATGATGTACAAGTTGTGTACATTTTATAAATATATTTAGATAATTATCATGTTATATCTATTTATTATTAATATCTCTAAGATTTTGGATATGGTGAATTTTTGATAAACGAATAAATTTCATGAGAAATACACTTATAAAGTTTGATTTAATTATAAAAGTATGATAGCATTGTAATTATGGAAGAATTTATGCTATATTTAAGTAATATTACTGTTATGATTTTTATTATCATTTTTAAATAGTTTATTTAAAGTTAAATCATTTATTAAAATATTTTCATAAACTACTTGCATACAATTCAAATTTCAAATACTTTATTAATGTTATTTTTAGTTTAAATTTTTCATTGTCAATATAGTTTAAGTGAAAAGTATGTTAGACCAAATATTTAATTGGACCCGATATGTGAACTATAGTGTTAATAATATTTAATGCAAATAACTTAAAATACCGAGGAGTATTTTATTTTATTTTTAATAGAAAAAAATAAAAATATATGATTATTTGTAAAAGAATATATCTTTTCATGTTGAAAGAAATATAACTTTAATTTCTAGAAAAAAAATATAAATATAGTACGAAAAATCTCATCTATCAATTCATGCTTAAAATAGTATTCTTTCAAGGGTTATCCTATATTATTTATTTATTTATTGAGTAAACTTTTTATATTATTTTTTTATCAGTTTAATCCAAACACAAAATATATATATATATATATTTGATAAATGAAAGTAGACTTTTTATCCTAAATTTTACAATCGAGTTTTGACCCCGGTAATAATAGCGAAAGTAGTAAAAATTAAATATTTAATACACGTAAAGAATATTTATTTCTAGATGTTAACGATAATGACAATCATACAAAATATAAGAGATTATAAACAATAATAAAAAGACACGATTTTTGGTAGCGAAAGAAAAACTCGATACCCACGATAATCGAGAAAAACTTTCCGAATTTCAACGGCGAGGGAAGCAATGTACTATGAAAATCAACTTATAGACCAGGGGGAACGACGTGCTAACCTAACCGATTTACTCCCGTCTTGTGATCCCTACAAAGGAACTCTTTGGATTGCCTGCGATAATGGAACCGAACACCTTCCGGTATTCACGTCAATCTTCCCTCTTGAGCCACTTAAATTGTCGAATATGATCGGATCTCTTTCTTCAACGTACCGACGTCTCCAACGAAGGTAGAAGAACAGAAGTATTTAGATGGTAAAGAGAAAGTGTAGAGAAACCTTGTTAGAACATCAATCACAAAGATGTAGCTTTTAATTTTCTAAGATCAATGGGTATACAAGTAGAAGATCAATGGAATATTTCACCTAGGTACAATTATAAGAGCACAAAATACATTCAAAAATTGCCCGTTGTCGCGATACTTGAGCGCAGCTCAAACGCGGAGGCGATAAGTAGCAAGCGGGCCCTTTCGGGATTTGCGCTCGAGCTCATGGCGAGCTCACAGCGAGCACAATGCTTCGAATTTTTGGAGTCGAACGAGTAGAGAGCGCACGGAGAGCGCAAGATATTTTGGGCTCATGGAAGAGTGGAGCGCGGGCTTCGGGATTTTGGGGGACGAGTGAATGTATGTTGATGTGGAACAAGAGTAAAGGATGTATGATGTAACACTGACAACTCGACATCAATACAATATTACATATGGTCAGAAAATATGTCAATCATAAAAATAATCTTAACAATAAATAATAAGATTTGTATTACTTAATTTAATACCAAATTAAAAGAATATTATATGTGTAAATGTTTCCTTCTATATCCTTTGTTTTGTGGGGAGGGCAAAATATAACATTATAACTTGAGCGATGGGCTAAGGCACCCCAATAATAATAATAATAATAATTATTATTATTATTGTTGTTGTTGCTGCCTAATATGTGCAAGCTTAGAAAACTTAGCTGTATTTGGTTAATGACACTAAGCAGAAATCTAACAGCCATGTTCAACCCTTTTGACATAACATAAATTTTCATTTTTTTATAATAAAAAACATGGGAAAAATAATTTTGGAAAAATAAAAATAAATAAAATATTAAAATATTAATAATTAAATATAAATTTATTATAGACTCTATTAAATTCTTTTTTATTGATATTGCTATGTATACAAAATAGAGACCAAAATTATCTCTTTTCTCATAGTTTGAGGTGCTTAATATATCAAAAACTTTTATGATATTTTATATTATATTATAATCTTGATTAATTATTGAAAATAATTGAATATATATATATTTTAATAATAAATTAATTCATCATATTTTTCAAAAATAATTATAAATTTTATATTGATAATCTTGTAAAAAAAAAAAATGATATAATTTATGTGGTTTCATGCGCAGGATTTCAAACTCTGTTAAATCATTACAACGGCACGCGTATCTAGGATTTGAAATACAATAACCAGCTAGCCGTTTGTGTAGAGACGAAAGGACAGAGGGGCAGGCAGAGCAAAGTGGAATAAAACCAGCTTTTTTACTTGGATTGTTTGCTTTTTGGGTGGGCTCGGCTTAAAGGTGTAGGTTTTTGAACTCCGTGACTTCATCTTTTCCTCGCTTCAAGAGCTCCATTTTCACTTTCCTTCCCTTCACTGGTAGCTGCTGTGCTTAGCCGCGAGCTTGAATTTGTCTAATGTTACTTTCAGTTGCTGCGCAGCAAAAAGAAAAACGCTCTCTCTTGCTGCGAGTTTGTTTACTTTGGTTTTGTCGTGTTGTTTGATAGCTGTTGTTTTTGGTGCCAGTAAAGTAGCTGGAAAACAGGCTGATTGTGAGTTACTGTTCTTGAAAGTGATTTTTTCTTTTCCTTTTGTTTTCGGGGGTGTAGTTTTGAAAGTGGGATTGACTACTTTATTTTTGATTCTCTGTGGATTTGACTCCTCAAGAGGGAAGATTTGTAGGCATTCCGGGAAGAAAATTCGAAGCTGAAAACAATAAGATCAAGTTGAGTTTTTGAGTCATTTCACATTGTTCGAAATGAGAAATTTGGATTCGGATGCATTTCAGCGGTTGGTGCTAGGATTTTTGTTGATCTTTCCTGTGTCTTTCTCCGGCGGATATACTGACCCTCGTGATGGTAAGCATTAACATTTCTTATTTTTCTTTATTTCCCCTTTTGTCTTTGAGATGTGTAGTTGATAGTAACTTGTTAATTGGCATTTTAGGATATGTTTGGTTGGGCAGTAGCATTTTCCGGGAAAATGCTGTTCTAATTTGCTTGATTTGGTTGGACATAGAAAACTGAAAATAATTGTACGAAGAAAATAAATTATCGAATTATGGAAATTGTTTTTCTTCTAACTACATGAAGTTGATTTCCCATCACCATTGCTATAGCTACCACCATCAACCCCTCACGCGGAAACCTCAAAACATAAAACAACTATATATCCATCAGAATTTCAACATCTTTAATTATAAAATCATCAGCTCATTTATACATCGAGCAATTGTCTATAAAAATAAAACTACTAAAAATTTACAGGTCGTAGCCCAAAAGAAAACTGCCAAGCCTCTATCAAAAATATGTCATGTCTGTCTCACTAAAATGATAGCAACTAGTCTCCAGAATCTTCTCTACCTAAAAGCCTCGTAACAAAAATAGGACCCCCCACTAATGCTATGTAATCAACTCAAATTTGAAGCTAATAAAATATAAAGGTGAGCCAAATGCTCAATAAGTAATAATAATTAAGAATGCATAATAAATAATAAATATCTCAGATATCAAAAATATAAAAGACATAGTAGTAATATAAAAATTCAATAATGAATCTATATGAGAATTTGCAATTTATCGTAACTACGACACAAAAATAATATTAAGGATAGGTCACACCGGACTCTCATATCACAAATATATAAAAGATTCACCAATAACAAGAAGAGAAATCTCCAAAGTCCAACATCATGAGAAAAGTAAGAATTTTCTAGTCCAAATATTAGTATAAATGACCTAAAAATCAAATAACAATAAGCATGATGGATTCCACGAAATCTAGATCTCACTGAATCAACACATGTATTCTACTGAGTGCATTTTGTAGATTCCACTGAATCCTGAACTCATGATATATTAATAATAACGAGATAATACGACAAATCTCCCGGATCTTATTCTATCTCCATGAATCAGAGGCCACATATGTACTACTGACGATTGGATACTTACCATGAGATAATTGATACTCGGAAGTTTAACATGTGACCATATCCATGATCTACCGAGGCTCTACCAAACTGAGTACAAACATCACCAATGCATACACCAACCGCCCACAAAGCACGGGAGTCACCTCAACATGTCAAACTTAGCATCACATACCATAATATCTCTCGATATCATACTATACAATAGTCGCATGATTATAAAAATTCCTCCACACTAAGCAATATATCTCATCACCATCATGGTATAGAAATTAGTATCGTATAATCATTGATTATACTAAGGCGCCACAGGTTTCATATTTCTTAATACCGTAGTATTTTCATATAGCCACTTTTATATTGACCATAAGAAGCCAATAACACATATATATACACAATCGAGTATGACGTAGAGGAAACTTTGCAACTACAACAATACAAGTTTTTTCCTCAATCAATTCTCCTCAATTGTCAATTGCCCCTTAAACAAACTTTTGTCTCATCTTGCAATCGAATCTTTAATTTCGTTGCACTAAATGAATTGCCTCTTCTGCCACCGTATACCAGCCAGTTAGTTTCCTTCCTAACAAATTTTCCCTCCCAAAATTTTTCCTCCCAATGAGTCTATTTAAGTGCCCTTGCGGTAGGAAGCTGAGAAGCAGGAAAGCGAGAGGAAAGAAGAAACAGAGAGAGAGAGAGAGGAGAGAAATCAGAGTGGCAGAAAGGGAGGTAAAGCTCTGCTGCTGGGGATTTCAGAGGCCAAGGAGTTTTGATGGCCGTTGTCAGAGCTGCTGTCAAAGGTATTGTGGGTTATTGTATGGAGACTTCAATTAGGCCAGTGATACTCCTTATTTTACTAGTTTTATCTGTGTGCAAGTAATACTCCTTGAATGCTAGACATTTTATCTACTTTCAATTATTCTTCATCTTCAATTTCTCATGCAATTCGTTCAACTTAATTTTGTAGAGATGCAAGTGGAAATTCCTAATTTCTTCTGAGTGCTATTACCTTGCAAGTTATCATTCCAATATCGAAACTAATTACTCGCTATTGAAAAATTTTCGCCTCTATTATATGTGTGATGACGCTTCTCCCTCTATTGGATACACTACTAGCCTTTTGGCACTCTATGGGTTGGCTTTGGTATTTTGCATATTGTGATTTAGGAGAGTCACCAAGCTATATATATGTATATATATACATACGATGATATACTGTAAATGTTAATGAATGAAAGAAAACTTTTATGGGGCAATCCCAGGAGCTCATGAATCCCGTTTAAATTAGTATCAGCTCGTTGATATGCATTGCATAAGTTGATTGTTTCTGAATTGAAGCTACAGTTCCGGTTGTTGAAGCGGGAGGTGTGATTGATGGCTGCTGTTTGCTGGTGTAAACTGGTTCGAATAGTAGCCATGCTTGACTTTTTATGTTCTGTGATTGTTTTTATAATTAATTATAGCTTAGATTGTTTTATTTATAATTGGTTATATTCATACTAATGAATGGATTATAATTAGTTTTGGTTTGTATAAGCAGGGAGTGGCAGCTTGTTCTGCAAATTTCGACATCCAAGTGGCGTTAGGCCGGTACCCGAACAGTGGGATGAGAATTGAAGAAAGGATAATTTCCAGTTTCTGTTAGAAAGTGATGAACAAATATGTATATTATTTTTTTGTGGGCTTAGAAGTGAAGTTAGTTAAATAGTAAATTTTAAAATAACTAGGCAGAGCTTCAAAACACCGATGTGTGTGGCGACGTCTGGATGGACACTTGAACATTTGAAGAACTGATTTAGTTAGTCTAGTGTCAGATTTTGTGGTTGGCAACATTGTTTCAAGAGTCGCGGGATTTAGTAGGTCATTTTGAGCCGTGGGGCTAATCGAATTTGGATACTTAGAGTGTCCAAGGATCCTCCTCATTTTCCTCAATGATGTTTATCTTGATGTCAGCCTTGATGGCGTGAGTGTGGTCCTCATGAGCACCAAATGACACTTCTATAATTGTAGTTACAAAGTGTTCTCTGCGTTATACTCGGTTACGTGAGTATATGTATTACTAGCTTATTGGTTAAAGTAAAGGGGATTATATGAAAACTTTACGATATCAAGGAATATGGAACTTGCAACACTTTATAATTAATAGTCATCCGATATTGATTTCTATATCATGGTGGTGATAAGGTATATTGTTTAGTGTGGAGGGATGTTTATAATTATATGACCATCATATAGTATTGTATTAAGAATATCACGGCGAGAGATGTTGGGTTTGACATATCGAGGTGACTTACATGATTTGTAGGTTGTTGTTATGTGACTGGTGATGTATATACTTAGTTTGGTGGAGTATTGGTGGACCATAGATTTTATTGTATGTCAAATTTTCAAGTATCACTTATCTCATAGTAATTACTCAACTGTGGGGATACATACATGACCTTTGGTTTATGGAGGTATAATAAGATCCAGATGATTTGTCATGTTATCTCGTTATTATTGATACTTCATGAGCTCGGGATTCAATGAAATTTATCAAATATATTTAATAGAATCCATGTGTTGGATTCAGTGGAATCCATGTGTTGATAGCTTATGAGTTTGGGATTCAGTAGAATTTACAAAATTTATTTAGTAGAATCCATGTGTTGGATTCAGTGATATTCGAATTCGATGGAATCTATGATAGTTATTGTTATTTGATTTTTAGATTGTTTGTACTGATATTCGGACTAGAAAATCCTTGCTTTTCTCATGATGTCAGACTCGGGGGATTTTCACTTGTTATTCGTGAATCTTTTTTATCTTTGTAATATGAGGGTCTGGTATAATATGTCCTTGCTATTACTTTTGTATTGTAGTTATAAGGAGTTGTAAATTCTCAGATAGAGTAATTATTTCATTTTTATATTACTATTGTGGCTTTTATATTTTAATATTCGAGATATTTATTGTTTATTATGTGTTCTTGATTATTATTATTTGTTTGGTATATTTAGCTCATCATTGTATTTTATTGACTCCAGATTTGGATTGATTACATAACGCCGGCGAGGGATTCTACTTTTGCTACAGAGCTTTTAAGGGGAGAGGATTCTGAAAACTAGTTACTATTATTTCAATGGGAGACAAATAGGATATATTTTTAATAAAGGCTTGGTGATTTTCTTCTAGGCTGTGACCTGTAAATTTTTAGTAGTTTTATTTTCATAGATAATTGTTCGATGTGTAAATGAGATGATGTTTTTATAATTGAAGATGTTGAAATTATGATGGATATATAATTGTTTTATGTTTTGAGGTTTTTGCATGAGCGATCCGAACCGGGTTTGATGATTGGGCTCGGGTTGCCACAATTACCATCGTCGCCACCACTGCCACTCGAATTGCCAACTTAGCACTATTTCTATTGCCCCCCTAACCACCAATAAGGCTATCACTGCATCAACCATCACAGCCATGACCACTGACATTATCACCACCACCACCTTTGCTATTGTATCATGATTAAATTCCATTGTCGTAAAGTATGGAAAGTATTTTCAAAGGGAAAATGATTTCCTCAACCAAATGAAGTGAGAGAAATGGAAATCTTTAAAGAATTGACTGTGTGAAAGTATTCTAGGAAATTGCCTCTTTTTCTCAAGTGGGCATCTTGCATTCTACATAGAGGAATTTGCTTGGAAGAAAGGATCACAGTGATACATTTGTGCAAAACTTTTACCCTGAGCATATGTAGTGGAGTATGGGATTTTGGGAGGATCAGATGTATACATTTTTATTCTTCTCTTTATCCTTTCTTTGTAGAGCAGATGTTTTCTTAGTTTGAATCCATGAATTCCTCGTCTAATCAAGCAACTTTAACATTGAGTCATGGCTCTCTCGGTCATGGACGAAGGAATACTATTTTATATGGAAAATCTTTTTTCTATTATAGATGCATTATAGAAAATATGTTTTTGTTATTTGAACCCATGACCTCCATATCACAATGGAGCAACTTTAACATTAAGTTAAAGGCTCACTCTCATTCATGGAAAACGAAGCAATATAAAGGGAAGATTATTTTAAATGGAAACTATTCTTCTATTGTAAATGCATTCGACCAACCAAATGGAACCTTAAAAGTACTTAAGATGTTGTAAACCCGATTTTCGAATTATGTATTATGATGTTAGAATTAAATTGTATTGGGTGAAATTTAGAGAATAATTATGTGTTTGGTGAAAAGACTAAATATTTGGGGGAAATGAATTGGTGCCTGACTTATGTATATGTGATTTTTAGGCGTAGCTTAGCAGAATGGGTGACGCTTGTGCATGGTGGAGGTGCTTTCATGCACGTCTTAACAGAAGAGACAACCCTTGTGCATTGGTATATGGTCCTCATGCATGCATGTGATCTGTCTTTGCGTCTAATGAGCACACGGCCGGTGCTCATGCGTAAGTTAGCCTATATAAGTGATTTTTTCATGATTTAGGTCACTTTGTGTAGAGATATCGTGGGATGAGAGAGAGAAGAGGAGGGAGAAGGTGAAAGAATGTGTTTTTGAAGCGATTATGTGTTAGATCCAAGTAGTATTCAAGTTAAGGCAAGTGGTTTTATTCCCATTCTTCATTTATTGTTCAAATCTTTCAATTATCTCGTCGATATTTACATGCATATTATCCTTTGATGTTATTTCCGCTTATTTTTGGCATGCATATCGATCTTTGCTGCCGTTTATGATATTTGAAGGCTGTGCTTGCAATTAAGAAATTTGTCATAAAATCATGGTATCCTTGGACATTTGACATTGCATGTCATTTTGTGAAAGTATTTAACGAAATACTCTACTTTGAGTTTGAGAAGATTATTTGTTTTCAAAAGTTTAGGAAAAATCGTATATATGTCATTTTGCTGTAGAGTTTTCATATTGACTAAATAAGAATCATTGTAGATAATTGATAGATCATATTCAAATATATCTTAATATATTATTTGCAAATTGAAAATCAAACCTAATATATACAGTTTAGAAAACTGGTGTTTGATCTTATCTATGGGGAATAATATGAGTCAGTCTACCCATGGGTTTTGAATTGTGACATATGGTCCAATGCTATAGGGAAATATTTATAACCTGATCTTTAATATTCGATATTTGTGGATGAGGTTTTCATTGATTCTTGGTTTTTATATTTTTCAGATATTTGTAACGATATGTTGGTACCTTCGGCATTTTTGCATTTGATTATTATCATCAATCCTCATATTTAATTCATATATATCAACATATATAAATTATATATGCATTGTTGAGCGTTAGGCTCATTCTTGTCGACTTTCGTAACCTTTTAGATTAGCGAGCATTGATTTCTTACTGGGTTTGGGCCAAAGGAGGCTTGAAGGATTCTATCATTGTTGTTGTTTCGGTTAGTTAATTGTTGAATGTAATGTGTTAGTATTGGGTACTTTTGAGCTTAAGGGTTTCGAGACTATATATTTGTCACTTGGGACGTTTAGTCCCTTTATGGATTTATGTTATTATTTGAGTATTGATGCTACAAATGCCTATTGGTAGCCGTTCTGCTAATGTATATGATGCATACTGAGCAACTACTTAATGATCGGTCCAAATTAGGAGAGTTTGGCCAAATTTATGTGGCTTAGCGATTATTTTCAGTTTTGTTTAATGGTATTTGTTGCAGGTTGCATTCCGGTATTTGGTTAAGCTTTTGATGTCATTATATTTATGCTTTTATACTAGGGTTGTGACAGGTATTGTATGAAGTTCTTTCTAATTATTGTCTTTTGTGTTTAACCTTCTGCAGTTTTTGCAATAAATAGCCTATACGCTGCTCTGGGATCCCCACCTCTTCCAAGGTGGGCTCCTATTGGAGGTGACCCGTGTATGGAAGCTTGGCAAGGGGTACTCTGTGTGAATGCAAACATCACGGGAATGTAAACTGTTTTTTTCAAATATCTGTTTCTGAGTATTCCTCCTCTGTCTTCTACTTCCTTTTTATGCTTTCACATTATAAATTGATCGAATTAGAGGCTGTTTTGTTTCCCAGATCACTTAATGGTGCTAATTTGGGAGGAGAGTTGGGTACTAATTTGGACTCGTTCGCATCAATCATATCAATGTAAGTGTATGATCTACGCATTTACTGATTCATCCGCATGCCATTGGCGAATACATCACTCGCATGCTATCTGCTAACTCCTTTAGGAATGCGAAGATTTCACTGCCTATTTTTAACTGCACCGCAACCGGGAAGGAGACACTTTTGTGTGTTTAGTTTAAACTCAATTGGGTATCTAATGCAATAGCCCATTTCTCTTGCAGCCGTTTCTTCCTTATCTTGATGTATCAAATTGGGCAGGTCATGTCCAAAGGGCCCTTATGTGATTTTTAACATCATGGCATGTTCAATTATCTCACAATATTAGAATGTTAAAATTAAGGTCCTAAAATGCCTTGGTTAATCAGACACAATGATTCCAGTATGCTATCAGCTTTTTCAACTTGCTTAACAGGTGTTCTCTCACAATCACTTAAGGTAATACAAGAAGTCACTCTTCCCTCTAGCCCATAATGACCAAAAGAATCATTGAAGCTTACACATTTACTCAACATCTATCCAACCCTCCTACATAGCTACTCCTACTCCACATAAGTCCTTGTGATGCCTGTTTGTCACAAAACAAGAGGCAAAATGAGGAGGAAAGAATTTTATGACTAGTGGAGATTAGAGAAACATGAATTATTTGAGTTTCTGCATATCTGAGAAGCCTGTAGCCATGTTATGTTCAAGGTTAATAATATTTCACTGTTTATCATGTGAGCAGAGATCTGACTGACAACCACATTGGCGGGACCATTCCATCTAATCTACCTTTGACCATCAGGACCTTGTATGTGCAAGCTAGATGCTTTTGTTCATATGATTGAGCTGATTAATGTCAGAAATGATTCTTGCCATGCCCATTGTTGGCTGGAATTTTTGTATAACTTCTCCATTGCAGTTTCCTTTCAGCTAACCAGTTTATTGGAAGCATTCCGGATAGTTTATCCACATTAACTCAGCTGACAGATCTGTGAGTCAAGTTCAATTTTTTCCTTCTCTAATTCATGACCACAAAGTGCATCCTTGGTGCACTAGTAGAGTTCTCCCATAGACCTGATAGTCATGAGTTTGAGTTGTGGGAGCAGCCATTTGCAAAGTGGTTGACCCTTTTCTAGACCCTATTCATAGAAAAAACTGTGTACCGAGCTGTCCTTTTTACTACGGACCATGAGGTGCTTTACTTGATATATGACTTCAATTAAGATCTTGCTGACTATTGCCCTCAGGTCACTGAACAACAACAATTTAACTGGAGAAATTCCGGATGCCTTTCAACAACTTTCGGGTTTAATCAACTTGTAAGCACTAGTGACATCTGAGTTAAATTTCCTCGCTGTTTATGTTTGGGGTTTTATTATGGTAACTATCTTATATTGTGATCCCAGGGATCTCTCCAGCAACAATTTTAGCGGTCCACTGCCCTCGTCAATGGGAAATTTGTCTTCTCTTACGACACTGTGAGTATTTATTTTCTTAGGTCTTTCTTGACTTATATTATATTAAACTACGCATCTTATATTTTATTTTCTTAAAGTTTTCTTTGGTTATATTCTATTAAATTATCCATATTTACTTACCCAATCCTCATTGCAGTCACTTGCAGGATAATAAACTTATTGGGACTCTAAATGTATTGCAAGACCTTCCCTTGATCAATTTGTATGCCTCTTGACTAACTTTTCCATTACTTGACAAAATAAATAATCTGTAGATAACTAATAACTTCTCTTTTTTCTAAAAAAAAATTACACAGAGATATAGAGAACAACCAGTTCTCTGGCCCTATACCAGCCAAATTGCTCAGTATACCAAGTTTCAGGTTAAGCTCCATTAGCTCGATCATCTTCTTGGTGAATGGATGAAAATATCGGTATTGGTTATAGTTGTATTAGTATCAAACGTATCAAATAATATATATTAATATCAAATATGTCAAAAAAAAAAAAACTTATAAAAATTGTAAGCTAACAAAACTATATTAATCAATATAAACAGCATATCGTAATATTGTCACAGTATCAGGGGAGCTTGATACTCATACAAATTAACAGATATTTACAATATCAGCCAATATTAACATAAAGATAAATTAGTGGTTTTTTCGCTGATTTTGCTGGCTGAAATATTTAGAATAAAATAATAGATGCATTTGTCTTGGACCCACTTATTGATGTCATATGTCGCTCAAGACAAAAAACTGTCACAACCCCTGTCCCAAACACATAATTAATTAAATATTAAAAGCTTAACCTTAAGCTGTGATGTGAACCTGTAATAAATATCATTAGACAATCCGATAATACATAACATAGACTAGGATCAAAAGCCACGTTTGATGGTGGCTCCAAGATAACCATTGCCTGATCAACAAATATCCGAAAGTAAGGAAAAGCATTCTTTGAACTAATATCTAATTTGTGCAAATATAAAATCCAAAGTAATAATCCTGCCCGCCACCAAAATACAAAGCTTGACCAAAAAAAAAAAAAAAAACTGTTCTTAAACCATATCTAACATCAAAATGTCCAAAATTCAACATCATTATTAAATTACTCCTTGAGAAATGCTCTCTATAAGTCTGAACCCTTACAATTAATATTTGAACCTACTAATCTGAAAGGTTGGCAAAAGAAAAAAATGGCAAGCCTAATGCTTAACTAATAATGTAAAATTTATATATGTAAATATTCATGAATAAAACTTGCAAAGGGACAATAATGACAAGTAAATGCTGAAATGCCGAAAATACTGATAAAAACATACAAAAATCGTATGGAAATATAAGAACTGAGGATTGGCGATGACTTCACCAACAAATATCGAATATCGGAATATGATTGCTTCTACATAACCAAAAGCCGTACACTATCATTCGCAATCCATGGGTGGGTTGACCATATATTATTCCATATAATTGGGATCAGATGCCACTTTTCTGACATATAGATGTTAGGCTTAATTTTTAATTTGCAAACGATATGCAAAGATATATTTTAATATATTTCGTCAATTTTCTATAATGGTTCTCATTTAATCAAAATGAAAAATTCTATATTAAAAAAACAAATATACAAATTTTTTCTCATATTTGGAAAACAAATTATCTTTACAAAATCAAGGCATGTAAGGACAATTTTTCAAAGATTTTAGGGTTTTAGGGTAGCATGTTTAAATCAAGGCATAAGCTTTCAAAATTAAATGAAATGGAAGCAAATCTGTCATGCATGTGATATAATCTCTAAAAAAGTAGAAAATACCATATGCATGAATATTTGAACTAGAATTGATAATAGTTTTCTGACAAATTCAGCAATAAAGAAAGAAATGAATTTAAATGAACTTGTATTAACTTAAATTTACCAAAAAAACTTGCTTAAAATAATATTAAATTTATTTCCTCCGTCTTCCCCTCTCTTCTTCTCAGTCTTTTCCTTCCCTCTCGGCTCTCAAAATTTCTTGAGAATTGAGTTGAAAATGGCAGCAAGTCCTTGAGTAACAAACCGGTGCAGATACGCCATTCACGCGCAAGTCAAGCACAAAGGCTAATTTTAGTCTGTGCATGGGAGCCCATTAGGCGCATGATACTAGAACAAACATGCACAAGCATCCTTCATGCACACATCTGACATTGTGATTCTGCCTCAAACACACACATGCATAGCTCTTGCACATGACGTCATTCCAAGTCCCTCCATACTTGGTTTCTCAACAAATTAAAGCTTTTCCTTAAAAGTTTTTCAATAAATCAAATTAATAATTGACATTTTAAATCATATTCGGTATTCGAGTATTACAAAAACAAAGGACTAATATATCAAGACGAGCATTACTCTCCATTTTAATATATTTTAGGACTCTTATGCATGGAGTGACTTTAAAACTATTGTAGCAGAGGAAATAGCAAAGTCACCAATGAAATCAGATAACGATTCATCCTTATTGGAAGTAAAATAACTTATGGCTTAGGCTAAACATGGAATGAAATATCAGTTGAGATATATAACATGTTAGGTGATATATAATAGGTATCTGCTCCAAGTATCGTTATTTTTCTACTGTAAAAAAATCACGATATACTGTTATATCTATAATAAATTACGATAAATATTTTTCCTAATTCATTTTGTTTTGCTTCGTAAATGAATTTTGCATTTAATATTAATATTTGTTGCCTGATATGATTGATACTAATACGGTTCTGATCAATACTGATACCAATATTTTTATTCATGTGTGGACAAAAGAATATGAGGGGGATCTGCTTTATTAATGGTCATCTTGGATCAAAATTGGAATTGAAATTTAAAAATTTAAGTCTAATTTCAATTATGTTGGAATTAGATAGAACACAAATTCTACTATTAAGTAAAAGAAATAAGTAGTCAAATGTAAATTTTAAAATTTTTAATCTATGAAATATTATATGATATAGTTTTAAAAAATGTCATTTTTGGATATAGATAGTATTTTACAAATACATATTATTTTAAAATATTTTTAGAATTATTAGAATACTGATTTTTAAGTTTTTAAATTAAACTTTTACATAGTTTTTTTAAAAAAATAAATTGAAAAGTAAAACCATGGTCAGCTTCCCTCTACATGACCCAAACAACAAAAGTTATTTTATCAAATGGGTTCTCGCTTCATTCAATTTTATCATATGTAATTGACATATAATACCTAGTTTTAATATTATAATTCTTTATTCTACTTCTAAAAACTATAAAGAATTATTCTACACTATGTTTTAATTTTAAGGGATTGGATCGTGGAGCTGGAATCTTAATTCCGTCTATTGTCAAACAACAAAATTGGAATTGGGCTTGGAATCCTAATTTCAATTCCGAATTCAAGATCCAACCAAATGGGATGTTGGTATAATATGATGACTGAATGAGGGCACAGGCCGTTGCACTCTAATTTGTGGTCGGAATTGCAGTTCTCACATAAATTTTCATTGTTCTTAATTCTGCAGAAGCACAGGAAACCCTTTCAACACTAGTGTTCTACCATCTCCGCCAGCCCCAGCTATAGCCTTACCACCTAATTCCTCCCTGCCGTGGGAGCCATCTCCTCCTCATGGAGCACCTACACATCAAGAAAAAGTCCCATCGTCCTCTCAAAACTCAAATTCTGTAAACTCGGGGAATTTTTTGCCTATCAAACGGACAATATGGAGTGCCATTGCTGTAGGGTTAATACTTGTAATTATTGCATTGGGATCATGTCTTTGTATATCAAGATTCTGCAGGAAGAGACATGAAAGGGGTGCATCAGGAGAAAATGGAGGGAAGTCTGAGGATAGCAAATCCTTGCCACCAGTATATAAACAAACTTGGAAATGTAAGAATCCTCACCCATCTCGACAATCTTATTCCTAATGTTATTTCTTGTTGAGCAATACTACTCATACTATATGATTATTGCAATTTTATAGAAAAGGATAATGTAGCAATTATGTTTTTTTTAGAAATATAAACTCATTCATAGCGGAAATCAAGTAGATTTCAGCCTACCTCATTTTAGCTAAAAATATAATCTTTGTTTTATGCGGCGTTGAAATGTTTTGCATTCTCAGTAGTAAAATATTCTTTAAGAGAAATATCCACGATATCCATAGAATAAATGTACAAAAGAGAGAGAGAGAAATCCTTCCCTAAAGAATTTCATGTGATATTCCTTTGCAAATGGGAAAGGAGGTTTTAATATATAGTCTTTCAACTTGTGACTTTTGGTTAAACAAAGAAGCTTGGCCATCACAAGCTAATGATGTAGGCAATAAACTCACTTTATAGCTAAATGCCCATTATTGATACCCTTTCACCTCCAAAAATTAAAACATTATGTGGGCCCACTCAATAAAGAAAAACAGATTCAACAATTGCCACATCACTTGTTTTAAGAATTATAGTAAATTTATTGTAACAATAGTATTTTTCTTTCATGTTTGTTTTCTTGCCCGTGCATCTCTTTTAAATGCCTTGAATAGACGGATTTTTGTTTTTTTGTTTTTTTTGTTTTCCTTAGCAGCTTCCAAACAGGCAGCTGTAAAGACACTTCATGGAAGTAATGCAGATCAAATAAAAGAAATTGACGTAGTCGGAGTTCATGATGTTAATCGAAGTAAGGATCATCATGCAATAAACATGACAGGGACAAATGTTAGCTCAGACATATTTGTTGAGGAGGTAAATATAAAGCCAAAAATGCCCACAGAAATCAGTGTAGTAGAAAATTCTTCCCTCAGATTGAATTCTCCAAGTTCAGCAAAGTCTTTCACTGTTGCATTGCTTCAACAATATACTGATAGCTTTTCACAAGAAAATTTTATTGGAGAAGGCATTCTTGGTAGTGTTTACCGGGCTGGATTTCCTGATGGGGAGGTAAGATTTCGGGTTGACCACTCAGATTTCAAGCAGAAATGTAGCAACTAGTATTGTGTAGAATTCTCTTGTGCTGATCTTCTCTTGTTTGTTGCTCTTTTATTTATTTATTTGTTTATTTTTTTGAATTATGGATTTCATCAAACATGTAGAAAAGTAAGTGTTGCTGATATGAGAATGTTATAATAGATAAGTGGAGTCATATTAGGAGATTAAATAAGGAAGAATGATATCCGTAAAATATAAAAGTTGTACCTATAAAAGATAAGATGATAGAATAAAGTCTAAAGTGGTTTCGACATTTAAAACATAGGTCAAATAAAATACTTGTGAATGTGCTTTAGTTATGGTTGGAGAAAGAAAGAAAGAGATAGACCTAAAAAAACTTAGAGTGAAGTAATATAAAATGATTTAAAACTATTTGTACCCTCGGAGAATATTGCACTTAATCAAGAGGAATGCCAAAAGTGGATTCATATTAAGAGATTAAATAAGGAAGAATGATATCCATAAAATGTAAAAGTTGTACCTATAAAAGATAAGATGATAGAAGAAAGTCTAAAGTGGTTTTGATATTTAAAACATAGGTCAAATAAAGTACTTGTGAATGTGATTTAGTTATGGTTGGAGAAAGAAAGAAAGAGATAGACCTAAAAAGACTTAGAGTGAAGTAATATAAAATGATTTAAAACTATTTTTACTCTCGGAGAATATTGCACTTAATCAAGAGGAATGCCAAAAGTGGATTCATATAATCAATCCCATTCAGTGGGATTTAAGATTTTGTTGTTATCATTAGTTTCCTGCTAGTGCTGCATACACATTTCTTTTTCAGGCATCCTCTGTTTATTCTCTTTTACCACTTCCTGTGCACCAACACTTAATATCAGTGGCCACATTCTCTTATTTCTCTTGCTCATAACTGTTATTAATTTTCAGTTTTGACTTCAAATTAAAGTTTAAGCAGTTTTGTGTGGCACATTGTGGGTTTGACTTAGAATTTCTAAGTCAATGCAGTCTGTCAAGAAGTTGCCTTGATCGATAAGAGTCCATATAACTTCCTTAGGCAATATATTGACCAAAATCGAAATGTTATAACCACTAATATAATTAAAATAAAACCCTCTTATAGTCCCCTCTTCATTAGGTCAGGCTGAAAAGGCCGCCATCTTCCTTCCTGCCTAGAAAAAGTTAGTATAGTGTCCTATTTTGTTGTTTATTGTTCATACTCTTAATGGGAGGACTAAGAATAAGAGTAGGAGATGAGAGATTTAGCTTTAGTTGCTAGCTTTGACATCCTACTAGGATGAACTGGCAATGAATAAAAATATCGGTATCAATATTAGTATCGATTATAATCACATTAAACAATACGTATTATTATCGTATAAATAGATTTTAAGAATCGTAAGCTGATAAAGTAGTATCAGTCAATATTTCGACCAATTATTGGATACGTTGGCTGTTATTTTAGATGCCATCTAATATATTGTAATGTATTGCCAATATGACAATATATCACGATATTATCACGGTATTAGGGATTCAATAGCGATACATATCGGCAAGTATTTTGATCTATTGCCACGAAATCACAACCTAAGCAATATTGTTATCTTGAACTAGAACTATAGATCAGCTAACTTGGATTCAAGTGACTCTTCTGAGTTGTTAGTTAAAAGATCTTCATCTCTATGAATGTGCTATTCTACTCAAATCCCGTGAACGGTCATTAATCATCATTAGTAAATATCACGCTATCTATGTTTAGTCATTCGAAAGTTTCTCTTTTAAAATGAAAGGTCATCATCTATCTCCCACTTTTAAGTTTCCAGATGTCATGCATGATAGATGAATCTCAGATTATTTTCATGTTTGTCTTATTATACGAACATTCTCCCTTTAGCTTGCGGCAGTGAAGAAGCTCAATACTGCAGCTGCAAGGAAGCTGAGTGATAACAAATTTGTTCATTAGTAAATATCACGCTATCTATGTTTAGTCATTCGAAAGTTTCTCTTTTAAAATGAAAGGTCATCATCTATCTCCCACTTTTAAGTTTCCAGATGTCATGCATGATAGATGAAATGTCATGCATGATAGATGAATCTCAGATTATTTTCATGTTTGTCTTATTATACGAACATTCTCCCTTTAGCTTGTGGCAGTGAAGAAGCTCAATACTGCAGCTGCAAGGAAGCTGAGTGATAACGAATTTGTTCAGCTTGTGTCTTCTATCTCGAAATTACATCACGAAAACATTGTCAAGCTCATCGGTTACTGTGCTGAATATGGCCAACGGCTGTTTGTTTATGAGTACTGCAGCATGGGGACACTTTATGATGCTTTACATTTTGATGATGAGATTCACAAGAAGCTTTCATGGAATGCCCGCATTAAGATTGCTCTAGAAGCTGCAAGAGCCCTCGAGTAAGTGTCTTGCTTGATGTCAATGTGATTCTTTCGTATGAAGTTTTATTGTATAGGGTGAAATAGTGAGTTAATTATCTTCCCAATGAGGAGTAATAATAAGAACAGGAGTTTATTAGATATGTTTTTATAATTTTGTTATGTTCCAGAGATTAATGTAATTATATAATTTTAGTAGTTTTTAATATGTGAAAGGGAATCTTGTTGTATAAATGAAGATGTTACTGTGTGATCTAGTGGCTAGAGGTTTAAATTGCAAAAATAGTTTTTTACATATAATATAAGGTAAGATCGCATATAATAGATTTAAAATGACCTGATTATTTTTGGGGATCACGCATAGCGAGAGCTTTGTGCACCGGGCTATCCCATAATAGTTTCAAGGATATCTAGAAAAATCTACAATTTTGGTATCATGTAGGAAATTATATTTATTTTCTTGTTATTTTCATATTTTAGGCAATTGTTATTCATGAGGTTACATTTTTTTCATAATCAATTTAGGTGTTGGGAGCCTATATAAATACTTTAATTTTTATATTTTTGTAGTATTGGTGTATGATATTATGAGTATGGTTGTTGTCTGTCTTCTTCTCTTCCCCTTTCTCTTTGCTGCTAATATATTTTCTAATTAACGTAGGAGTTGGGTGCTTATATAAGGCCATAATTTTTATATGTTACCAGTTTTTCTGATTGATATGTAGAATATTATGAGAAGAATTCTTTTTGCGAATTGTTAAATTATTATGTCATTATTTTATGATTTCATAATACGGAAGTAAATATCATAGATATACTTGAATCTATGCACAAAGTTCTTTTCTTGAATAATTTGGAACCAGGTTCTCTCCCTTCACCCTAACATCTTCATTCATGAGAATTCATAGAATTTGTGTGGAAATATTTTTTTTTTTTATTTTTTGGATGAGAATCCCTTAAATAAAAAGCCAAGAAAGTCATCAAAATAAAACTTTCACTTATAAATCTAAAAGTAACCAAATTAATATGTATCCAAAAAAATGTTCTTAACCACATTTATGTGATAGATAGTTGTATCATTTATAGTGTAAGAAAAGGATCAATCCCTTAACTACATAAATATTATTTTTTCCGTCAAATATCAGATTATTTAAGAAAATAAATTTTCTAATAAAATATAACAAAACCATATGAGATTTTAATCTTTAGTTTTCTCAATAAATTACTAAATATATACTTTGTTATGTGGAACAATTCTTACATGATATTATAAGTATGATTGTTGTCTAATTCTCTTTCTTTACCCCTTGCTATGGCCATTGTCTAATTGCATTTGTCTTTCCCCTGCTGCTTCTTCCCTAGGAACGGGCTGGGTCAAATGGGTCTAATAGAAGCATTCTCACAAGTAGCCAAAGAAGAGCGAGGATCAAATTCTTTCACAAAAGATCAACTTTATATTTTCTCAAGAAAAAATGGAAAACATTGTGACAAACAAAGACAACAGATACCTGCTTCCATGTTGTTCTTGCTTAGCTAGCCATTTTGACCTTATTCGTCGTCCTCTTATTTATCAACTAACCTAGCATTTAGTTTCAATCTCCTCCCTCCCCCACCCTCCCCCTTCCTTCTTCATCCATCTTCTCCCTCTTCTATAGTTTAGTGTGACCCAGATTCATTTTGTGTGAGCGGGCCGTTTTAAGACCAAACCCAAAAAGTGTGTGGTGAGGCTTGATGGGAATTTTGATTGGAAGTTAATGGTGGTAGCAGAAGGAACTGGCCAAATTGTCTATTACTAGGGTTTGGAGAAGGACCCGCCGTATGGATTTGATACCTTTAAATCTATCAGTTGTATTATATACGAAGCATTTTCACTAGGGTTTAGGGAAGGATTTCAAAAACTCAAATTTAGCTGTCTCCTATTATAAGCTGTAACCATAATTTTGAAAAATAGTGAAACATCTCCTTTGCCCATAGTATTTATCCTTTGTGGTTTTTTCAGTGTGGTATTTTATTGTATAATTGTTTATTATTTTACTATTGTTAATCTCTCGAATCCCTAAGACCTTCCTGCTGTACGAAAGGCAGTTTGTATTTCCCGTATCTTCTCTTATGTGGATGACCAAAGAGATTCATCCAATGAAATTTAAATTCCTCTATTTGTTACTTATGATCACTTCACAATTACATCTTCTTGAATCTGCACCGTCTGATTATGATTAATCATTCAAAAATCCTGATCTGCTCTTTTACTTTTTCATGTGGTGAAGGTATTTGCATGAGGTCTGTAAACCTCCTGTTGTTCACAAAAACTTCAAATCTGCAAACATCCTTCTTGATGACAAGCTTTCTCCACGAATGTCAGACTGCGGTTTTGCTCTCCTGTTTTCAGATGGCTTCTCGAGTCAGGTAAATTCGGTTTCTTAGATAATCTCTTAATCCTTTTCTGGATGGCATAAAATTCCTTTACGGCTTGTTTGGTTGGATCAAATCGGGGGATAATATTGATTCCCAAAAATATTCATTCGCATAGAATTCTTATTTCCTCGTGCGGTTGGGAATTGTGGATGAGAATGGTTATTCACTGTAGTCTTGGGGTATTTATTACTATAGAAGCGAAAATAACTAACTCCTATCGAATTAATGTTATTGGTATTCCTAACTAGACCACCTTGGACTGTCACTGGACGCTGGCCACCGTGGCCCCTCCATTCCCCTCTCTACTACCACCATAGCGGTAGTAGTGATATTAATTCTCTTAAAATACATAATCTATATTCGTTTCCCACACAAAACCGAATAATAATATTTATTTTTACCTAATTTCATTCCTATTTTGTTCTCTTCTACCGATCAATAGGAGTTGTTGTTCTTATATATTTAATTAGATGTTTTGTTCAATTAACATTCTCATATATGAATGAAAATATCGATATTGGTATTGATTGCGGTCATATCAGTATCAAACAATATGTCCCGATATCAAAAAAATATATGCGAATCATAAGCTAATAGATAAATATTTGGTATATCGGCTAATATATCAGACACGGTATCATATTGCGATTTTTCTGTAGTATCAAAAAATATCGGCATCAGGACGCCGTTATTGATCATTCTTTATAGTTCCCTACTGAGGCTATTAACCTTTGCTTATATTTGGGTGGTCACTTTCAGTTGGCAGGCCAACTCTCATCTAGTGGTTACAATGCTCCGGAGCTCGAGTTGGGAAGTTATACTCAGCAAAGCGATATTTTCAGCTACGGAGTTGTAATGCTCGAACTTCTAACTGGCCAAAAGCCATATGACAGGTTAGCTAATCCGATGAGATTTTCCTGGGAAAATTTGATTATGTGTGATTTTGACCATTCTCAAGATGCAAAAATTTGAATATCATCCTGTATAAATCATAGGTCACGCCCTCGAGGACAGCAATCCCTAGTCCAGTGGGCCATTCCTCGGCTTCATGATATAGATGCTTTGTCGAAGATGGTTGATCCTTCACTCTACGGATCATATCCGTCAAAGTCATTATCCCGTTTTGCCGATACTATTTCCTTGTGTGTTCAGGCAAGTTTTTATTTTCTTTTCTATATTCAATTGTCGTGTTTATGCTTTTCTATATAATTGACAGATATTGTACTGAATTAAGTGAAATAATAAAGCTGATTCATATAGTCGATCCTACTTAGTAAGATATAAAATTTTATTATTATTACTGAGAGATCATTTGTTGTGAACCTATGTTGCCCGGGTTGAAATCTACTTGAACGATGCCTTGTGCTAGATTTGGGATCCGAATCTCTTTGGCCCCTTGTATAGTACTTGGTTCGACCCTGAGCTAAAACTACAGTATCGGTATCGATTACAGCATATTGGGTTATACATATTGTTACAAACATTGTAATCAAATTCTTTTCCCGTGATCACATTAAAATTGTGTTGTAGACTAAAATTTATCATTATGTTATCATATATTTACATGTTTGAAGATAATTAAGCCTAATATTGTCCTAAATTGGCAAAAAAGGCTGATTATACATTGCGACATGTTATTAATAAGGTGATATATTGTCATAATTTCCTAGTAACAAAAAAATATTATTTTTGAGACATTTCAATACCAATACATATCAGTCGATATTTGATTTTATGGGTTGTCCAATTGGGCTAAAAAACTGCATACAATTACTGCATTTCTGCATATATTCCATGTATTTGCCATTCAGCCCAAAAAAAAAAAAAAAAAATTAGTTCTCATCTTATTTTCCATCCTACATTTTTTCAGTGTGAGCCAAAATTTCGGCCTCCGATGTCCGAGATCGTGAACCTCTTGCGCATGGTCCAGAGAGAATCCTAACCCTAAAGAATCGAGACGAAATTCAACGACAGCAGCAAAGTGGTTTGGACCCAAGCATGTCGGGCATGGTAAAGTCACAATGTGCGTTCTTGAATGTCCGAGACGGATGATTGTGACTAAATTTTGGCTTGTTCTCCCTCCTTTGTTCACCTTGTTCGTTAAGTTTTTAGCATTGAGTCTAAATTTTGGCTTTTCACAGTCGATATAAAATACTTTTCAAAATCGATGTAAAATTCTTTTGTGGTAAAAATTAGGGTTTCCAACCTGTCTAAATTAGGGTTTTAACTTGTTGAATCCCTTGAAAAGTTTGTAACTTGAGCAATTTTCCACTTGGGAAAAAAAAAAAAATCATATCTATTATTAGAATTGATTAAAATCGAGTTTATGTCATTATTGATCTGAATTTAAATCAGAAATTATGATCAAGAACTCGGATTGGGTTGGTTAAGGTTTAATTATCGTGCCAAAAAATATAATCAAGCCTTTTTTAATTAAAATAAACCAGTTTGGACGGATAGTATTTTTGTTTAATAATGTATATATATATGAAATTAATAGATGAAAATATTAGTTAAAATGTTTAAATAATAACCTTCAAGTAAATACTGTTATTATACCGAATATAGCGTATTAAGGTATTTTTAAAAACACATGGTACTTATCTAAATAAATAAAATTAATTAAAAAATAATAGTTTGAATTGGTCTATCTAAGTTATTTTTACAACTGGTCCAAAAAATAACATGGATTAATTTTTTGACAGTATTTATCTATAATATTTATATAAATTAAGTTGATCCGTCCCTGAATTCGAATTGTTCTATGGAATAGGGGGTCACTCGATCTTCTTTAACGGATCAAATTAAAACAAGTCCAGTATCTGTTGTTGTAAACCTGAATCCTACATAACACAACTAACAAATAAGATGTCAATGGATTAGTAGTATTTGCTCCCAATTTATCATTCAACGTTAAAGTCAAAAATTTTTTCCAATCGATAAAAGATGTGAGGATGTGAGAGATGTAAGAGATATGCGTGTATGCATGTTATATAGATTGAGTGTTAATGAAGGATTAGGTCCCAATGAGTGCGCTAGATCGAGGGATGGCTTTGGGAGATGAAGGACTAAGATCCGTTGAGTGCGTCCGATTGAGGGAGCAGTTTAGAGGTGCGTCCGATTAAGGGAGCGGTTTAGAGGTGCGTTTGATTGAGGGGCGGTTTAGAGGTACATTTAATTGAGAGGCGACTTAGAGATAAAAAATTAAGCTCGATGTATGCACCAGGTTGAAGGGTCAATTTTGCGGTGCGCCCAATTGAGGGGATGCTTACAGGTAAAGGACTGAATTTCGATGTGTGTACCCGATTAAGGGGGCTGTTTTGAGGTGCGCTCGATTAAGGTGCGGCTTAAAGGTGCACTTGATTGGGATGCAATATAGAGAGATGGAGGGTTAAACTCCGATGGGTGTGCCCGATTGAGGCGCGACTTTGAGAAACGGAAGACTAGGCTTCGATTTGTGCATCTGATCGAGGGGTGTCTCTGAAGGACAGAGAGCTAGACTCCAATAGATGCGTTTGACTAAGGGGCATTTTTGAGAAATAAAGGATTAGGTTCCGATGAGTGCGCTCAACCGATGGGCGATTTTGATAGACGAAGGATTAGACTCCAATGGGTGCGCCCAACCGAGGGTGACTTTGAGAGATAGAGGATTAAGTCTTGATGAATGTGCCCGATTAAGTAGTGGCTTTGAGGTATGCAGCATGCTCATGTGCTTAGAATATGAAGTTATGCTTCCGGGATGTGGAATGAATCGCCAGGGCTTTGCTGGAGGTTCCTTTGGGCCACGAGGGCGCAGAGGAATCAAGCCAATCAGAGAGAGGGAGAGTGGCAAAGGGAGAGTGGCAGAGGAAGATGGATACTGATCCCCTCCATTCTTCTGAGCTGAGTTCCTTTTAGCAAGGGTCTCTCCCGGATTGTCCACAAAGGGGTTCTTTGCTCCTTGCTTCACGAAACATCATCACCGGCCAAGTAGCAAGAGTGTTTGAAGTTGGTATGGAACCTGCACAACCATGAGCCGAGATCGGTTGTAGCGGAAGAAGGGTTTCTCTAGCGCTAGGTGGCTCTAAGATTGAGAGCTACATGCCCTTGTTCTCCATTTTTGCGAACTTGGAAAGAATTCTCCTTGTGCTCATCTCTTTTCCTTTTTTTCTTTTCTCCCTCTCCTCCCCCATTTTCTCTGCAGGAAAAATGAGGTATTTGTACAGGAAACGGTGGGGGTTCGGGCTAGCTGATCTTTCCTTCTCAAGGAACGATGTGATTAGCGCCTTCCTTTCTAGAATGCCCAACATTTCTGGTGGTTAGGACGCATGACAGACTGACAGTAACTGCTTGTAGGTTCTACGCCTGTGATTATGGGATGGCTAGGCGTGGGCTTGGATCACGTGGGCATGTCTGCTGAGTTGGAGTCAATGAGTTGGCGATTCCAGGATGCGCATTTATGGGCTACATCCGGCGGATGGCTCCACTGGCCCATGTCTCAATGGGCAGTCTGGGGTCGCGTGATCTTGGACCTTAGGTCGTAGGGGTTTTCTCATGGATTGCGACTTCTGGACCATTCTCGCTCTGTAGGCTTGGATCATAGGTCAGCCTATAGATAATAGACCCATTACTAGCCCCCTATATTGGGTGGTTCAAAATTTTTTAACTTTCAACATGCTTTTGATAGGACACCGCCTGCAAGTCCATGTGCTTTCCTTTTTGAAAATTTTTGTAGATTGCTGCTCTGATTGGCAGGATTTGGCGTTGATTTGCTGGCGATTCTCTGACAAGGATGATCTTCAATCATTAATGGCTCATCAATCTCCTTCCCCGGCTATTAATGGAGGGGCTTCCAACGCCTTGCCCAACGAATTGATCCCTAACCAACAGAGTGGTGTGACATTTCAGAGCGGGTACGATGACTATACAGCCATCGGCTGGGATTAGATGAAGCTCTGAGAGATTTGAATATGCATTTGGAGTCTACCTTGACATTCATACTCTGACCATGCTCATGTTAATGGATAAGGTCCGGCTATTGGGTGACCTTTATCCTCTTTCCTCAACTGTTGCCGTATAATCTTTACTGGAGCGGCTCAAGGGAATGGTGGCTCAGCCCCTGAAGGGGAGAAGGTTGCCCACATCGGACTATAGGTGGCTGTTGTAGGAGGAGCTGTCGAGTTGTTGAGTCCCCCTCAGATCTGAGTCGTCGTCATCACGCCGAGCTTGGTGCAGACTTGGTGGCTACGTGGCTATGGCCCGTCTTGATGGGAGATCTTTGGTGGCTGCCTCCCAATGAGAGCGAGCAGCTAATGCCACATTCTTGCAGGGGAGGGCTTTTTGTATGCACATCTTGCTTTAGCAGTACAAGGGCGGCAATGCGTAAAAGCCTCATCTTACTAACCTTGCTGTTTTCCTTGGCCGAGAGTCTTTTCTAGAGACAAGTGCCTGCTGGCCCTTTGGGTGTTCATCTCGGTGAAGCGGAGTTTCAGGAGTTTGATCGTCGTTCCATATATTTTTCTTCTTTTTATTTTTGTACGTCCGCTAATATAAGTTTTGTACTTAGTAAATGAAATTAATGAATGGAACTACCAAGCACTTTCTAACTTTATTACATGGCTCCAATATTCTTGTATGGTGTAAATGGTTAAGGTATTTGCTCTTTTCGATTACTGATCGCCTGTCGCTTCGGACTACTAGCAAATCAGTCTTTTGGCGATCCGACCTACGGCTAGCCATCCTGAATGTTGGGTTAGGATGCAAGCAGGGCGAATCAGCCTCAAGCCCGCTAGGGCTGCACGCGACGAGGCCACTGTCTTTTGCCAATTGGGCTTTGTTATTCTGATAGTTCAGTTCGCTGACAGCTTAGTCTTCTCATACTTTGACTCTCGACAGCTCGTCCCAATGCTTGGTTAGGATGCAAGCCGGTCGAACACACCTCGAGCCTGTTGGGATTAGGTACTGTCGGTTTGAAATCCATGGGGGATGACATTCTTGGGCATGGTTATCTGAAATATGCTGCTGTCGCGTCAATCGTTGTATCAGAACCCATCAATTATCAGCAGGCTACACGAGGAGTCGTCGCATTACTCGTCATAATGGCACTAGCGAAAGGACATGCCGCAGCAAAGCAGGGTGGGGGCAAGTGTCATGGCCATTATGGAGATGCCCCGCTTTGGGGTCTCTAAATGATGCCGTTGCTAGGTTTGGGCATTGGCAATTTAAGCGTCTATCACTCAACTGTTTCCTCATTCCTTCACTTTGCAAATATCTCAGCCTCGATTTGGTCATCCTTCCCTTTGATTAGCTTTTGCTTTCCCAATGGCCCATTGAGACGTCGTTGAGATTCCAATCTCGTCCGCTTCGTCACCGGAAGCATCGTCTTCCTCAGTCTCTGTGCCTTTGGCTGAGCATTAAGGTGACGACGAACGATCGACGAAGGTCATCGGAGGAGATGACCCAAGAGGTACCACCGTTGCCGAGGAGGGGCGCCGCCTAGGTGCTTCGATCTCTGGATCTCACGGGGCCCTAAGGGCGCCTTCTGGCCTCAAGTTTGTTGGTTCTTTCCATCAAGTTCGCTCACCCTACTGGGAGGTATGGCGCTTCGAATTTCTGTAGGCAGCATAGCCGCCGTTAGACCATTCTTTTCTGTCTGGCAGCCATAGGGGGTGCTCCGTACAGCAGAGGAGGCTTTGCGCGTGCACAAGGCCAAGATTGCTCGCTTGTTGCTGGTGCGCTATTGGATCGCCAAGGAGGTGGAGCACCTAGTCAATGTGGCCATTGGGGAGGCGCTGCAGAGTCAAGAGTGAGACAACTACCTCGATCGGGCTTTATTCGAGTCGGAGGCGAGATCGCACGAGCTCTCAGAGGCCAATGCTTGAGCTCTTGATTGAATTGCGTCGCTTGAGGACAAGCTTTGGGAAAGTTGGCAACAGTTCAGTGACCTACTCAGAGAGTGCACTCAGTCGGATGGAGAGTTGAGGACCAGGCTCTGCCTTAACGAGGTAGCCCCGGTGCTCAAAAATCGGTTTCAGGAGGGCATCCGCTTCTGCAGATGGACAGTCTCTATAACAGCCCCGGACTTCCCTATTGGGTTCTTGGACTTGAGGAACGTTGGAGCGCGACGCTAGGGTGAGTTGATAGCTTTCCTAGAGCTAGGTAGAGGGCTTGCACCACGAACACCGAGGGCCCCTCGACCATAGGATAGGCATCTGTTCAGGCCTAGGCATAGAGAGCGTTTTGTACCTTTTGAGTCCGATAGTTGCCTTCATGATGTATATCTCAATTTTTTAATGAATCAGTTAAACTGTTTTGATTATCGTGGCTAATACTTTTGAATAAGTGTTCACACTAAATTTCTTGGATTGATACTTCTTTGCCCACCGGCTAAGCGCCGTTGCTTTCATCACTGGGCTGGACTTGAATGCTCATGTAAATCCGTGCTCATGCCTGACGAGAGGAGGTCATAACATAGGGAAGCTATTTGCCAGCTAGGTGCTATTGCCATTATTATCGGGCTTGGCTGGACGTGTTTGTTCACTTGTACTCTTTCTTATAGAGCACAAGCATTGATGAACCTCGCAAGGGTTGGCTTGGTTTCATGGCAGCGGCCACCGAGCTCTGGAAAAGTCTAGGTCATTGCCTACACGTAACCATATTTGGCACTCGGTCCTATCGAATGTTGTCGTAGCTCACGTGCATCTGGTCCTAGTCTACCTACTATCATGAACTGATGGTACTCTTTCCTTCGGGGAAGGTCGCTATACCATGCTGTAAAAGCCCCTAAGGTTTTGCATTCGACCGCATTTGGGTTGCTCAATAGCAAGATCGAGGTTCAAAATCCAATCGTGCTTGGGCTGCTTCATAGTGGGATCGAGGTTCAAAATCCGACCACGCATGGGTAACTCAACAGTGAGGCCGAGGTTCTTTGACTATTCGAAGGTTAAGTTACTAGCGAATGAAAGTTTATCCGATTTAGGGGCAATCTAGGTTGTTGAATGCAATAAGATGTTATGCGGGCACTTGCATGAGCTAATTAAGCAAAAAAATGACTAATTTATTAATTAAAGCATGATTCAAGCAATTCGGCATGATACTTGCAAGACTCACCCAAATTCGTCATAGAATCGTCGATGATACTTGTGGCGGATGGCGTACTATATCCGTGGAACCAGTTCACCGTTCTGGGTGCACGGCTCGTGTGCACCGCTCCGGAGAGTCGCCGAGGCGCCTTTGTCAATGCTCTAGTCTAGAGCCTCTATGCTCCGCTGGATTAGGTCTTCCAACTCAGGCTAGTGGACAAGCACCTTGCTGAGTGGTTCACTTGCTAGTGGTTCGGGTTCCATCGTCAGTTGGTATGACCTCAAGTAACCAGGATTGGCATGGTACTCGATCAGACGATACCTGTTGTGATGCGATGGTTAGCGGGCCAAGTATGTCGAGCCCACCATCGTGAGAATCGTGATATCTTTTTGCTGAATTTGCTGCTCCGCATAGGGTCGATGAGAGGCGTTGCCACGGGACCAAGCTTGCCAAGCCCTCGGGTCAAGCCTCTCACTCCAGTGAGGCCACTCGCGAGTAGAGGGCCGAATACTCTGAAAGTTCTATCCAGTTCGGGCCACTCGCTCTAGCTAGGCTGCTCTTGGGCAGAGAGCCGAACACTGTGGATGTTCTGCCAGCAATGCAGGAGTCTTCTTCATGGGTAAAAGTTTGTCGGTCGTCTCGGGAATAGCAAATGCGTCACCACTCTAGGCTTTTGTCCTCCGCCCTGGGACTAGGTCAAACTTTCTTCCGAGAGTGGGCGCAGTCACTCGGATCCTCTCGAATGCCGAGGTCATCGGGCAGATGAGATTCTTCTTCACGGGCAGCCTCCTTTTGGGGTGTTGACATCTGCACATGACAGGTGGTAGCCCCCAGCCGCCACTCATCCAGGCGAGCACATAGGACCTGGAGTGGTTTAAGCATGATGCCTTGTTGGGCATTGAGTGCATGCTCGTTAAAGGTTAGATGCACGTCACCATGGCTATCAGGAAGGTCGTTGCCATGGGAGGCGATATCTCTGGTTAACGTGCTGGTTGGAGTATGAATATTGTCTATGCCTGCTTTGTTGATGTGTGACTAGTAAATATTGAAAGAGGATCTTTCTTAGCGTCTTTTGGCATAAGATGCCACATACGTAAGGCTGAGGACTCTGCCACCCCCAAGGGCATTCTAGCCTGCTGTCTATGCCACATTGGAGTCCCCTAAGGCTCTGGGACCTAGAGGGCAGAGCCCCCAACGCTACACCTTCGGACGGGTGCAAACAGTCTAAAGATGGATTGGGACAGGTTGCCTAGCAGGGCAGCAAGCATCCACACATCTAGGGCCAATTGTCCATCTACGCAGCTTCTTTAGATAGGAAAAGTATTATATTTTCTCAATTTATGGTGCTGCTTGGTGTGCTACCTTGTGCCTGTGATGCTGACCATGTTTGCTCTCGTGTGTATGTGGTGGTTAGATTTTTCAGTTGTTCCCACAAACATTGTCAATGATGTATCCCTAGATTTGGGTTACTGTACGAATTAAGAAGCCATTTGATCTTCCACGGCGGGTCAAATTGAAGTGGGTCCAATCTCCAACACTGCGAACATGGGTCTAGTGCAATACAATTAACAAATAAGATGTCAGAAAATTGATGGGACTCGCTCCCCAATATATCTTTCGACACTCAAATCAGAAATCTTTTCCAATGAGTAGAAAGACGTAAAGATGTGAAAGATATGCATGGATACATGTTATAGAGATTGAGTGTTAGTGGAAGACTGGGGCCGAATGAGTGTGCCCGATCAAGGGGCGGTTTTAAGAAATAGATAACTAAGCTCGCTGAGTGTACCCGATTGAGAGGGTAGTTTAGAGGTGAGTTTGACTGATGAACGGTTTAGAGGTGTATTCGACTAATGGGCGGTTTAGAAGTTGAAGATTGAGCTCTAATGTGTGCGCCCAGTTGAGGGGGCGACTTTAAGGTATGCCTAATTGAGGGACAATTTAGAAGTACATCCGACTAAGGATCTACTTAGACGTGGAGGACTAAGCTCCGATATGTGCGCTTGGCTACGTGGGTGGTTTAGGGATACACCCGGCTAGCTCAAAGTTGCCCTCTCAATCGAGCACACTTAGCGGAGTTTAGTCCTCCGTCTCTCAAAGTAGCTCCTCAGCCAGGCGCGCTTATCGGGGTTGAACCCTCCACTAACACTCAATCTCTATAATATGCACAACGTATATCTCTCACATTCGCATATCTTTTTATTCATTGGGAAAGATTTTTAACTTGAATATCGAATGATATACCAAAAAATAAGTCCCATCAATTCTCTAATATTTTCTTTGTTAGTTATCTTGCGTAAGATTCAGGTTCGCAGTGATGAAGATTGAACTCACTTCAATTTAACTACTTATGGAAGATTAAGTGGCTTTATGATTCCTAACTTGAATTTAGGAACGTATTAAATATATTTTTCAAATAAGAGAAAGGCTTACCAAAATCATTTAATATAATATTTTATTTATTTATATTATTAAATTTAAATAATAAAAATAAATAAATAAATAAAATATAATTTAAAGGTCGTTCGTGTCCAAAAAGACAACCATTTAAAAATTTACATTATTACATAAATTATACATTAATAAGTTATAAAAACGAATTAAAAATCTATAAAAAAATAAAAATTAATTAATAAAATTTATAAATCAATGAAAATAAAATTTTATGAAATAATTATAACAGATTTTTAAATTTTTTTTATTTGGAAAATCTAAAGCATACAATAGACTCCTCCCCAGCATAAGCTTTCGACTATCTGCATGATTTATACGCTCTCTGGAATTTCTTCATCTTCAATCCTTCTCATTCTCTCTCTCTCGCCAAGAAATTTCGATCTGTTCTTAGTAACTGTGTTGGAATTTGAGTGTAAGGGAATCAATCAAAATGGCCGGCCGTTACGATCCGAACCCTTTCGATGAAGAAGAGGTTAATCCGTTCTCTGTAAGTCTCCCTCGCGGGAAGTCTCTTTCTTCTCTCTAGAGTTGGATTCACCTGTTTTCACTTTTCCAAGGTAATTTAGTTGATGCTTCAGCTGTTTGGTTTGATTGATTGAAGTGTCTGCTTATTAGTTTATTCTGTTGTCATGTTATAATTGTCAGATCTGGTGTTTTCGTTTGTGTGATTGGTACTGTTCAATCAAAATCTTCGTCTTTTAATTTTAAATGGTAGGTATTGTAGCCTATAATTACTTGAAATTTTAAGTGCAATAAGTGAACTGAATTTCTAGATTTGTGAATAGTTGGATACGAATCTCTCGAACGTGTTTTTGCTTTCTTGTGTTGTTTAAAGAGTGGCTCTTAGTGCATTTTGCTAGAGGCTTCTACCTTTTCTGCTCATGATGGATCCATTGAAGGGGCGGAAATTTGCTGTTTAAACTTATTGTCTTGATTTGTGTTGTTGTTTTGTTCGGAGTTTTGATGACTGATCTCATGCTTACTAGATTGTTGGAGGCCTCCTGAAGCCTGTTTCTGTCATAAATGTGACCACCTTGAGCGGTGTGACCAAGCTAGTATTCTCTATTAATAATAAATGAGCCAAGCTTGAGAACTTTGACCACCGTAGGATTCTTTACTTTGTGTAGATGTGAGATATCTGCCCTATCCTTTCTTCTCATTCGACTGTTTTGGGGGTTTTATTTGGCCCATATGTGATGCGAGTGGATCACACTTCCGGCTGCTTTCTTCGTGTCTGTCTGCTTGTCTATACGGATATGCTAGTTGGACATGTTATGTCAGTTGGATGCCAATATTGTTTAATGCCACATTTTATTTTTCCCTTCTTCAAAATGACTGTTCCAAGAGATGAATGATGCTTTTGTTTCCACTCTACCAGGTGGTTGGTTGGTAAGGGAAAACATTCTCACCATTAGTCTTTTTATGCTAATACATAAAGTCATTCCCCTCAGCGTGGCCCATGCTTGAGACTGGTGTTAATATTGGAGTGAGGCATTTGGTATATATACTGGATCTGCATCTGATATGAGCATACCTCATATAGGAAGCTCATATACCATTGCTGATTCTCCTTTTGTTTCTTTGTGATGAGCAGATGCGTTATCATAATACTAGATATGGTACCTGAGGATATGATGAGAAGAATATTCTATTATATAAAAGTTATATCTTTAAATACTACTTTCCAATATGTCAGAGTTTAGAAGCATTGAATATTCATTTATTTATGATTTATGAAATAATATGAGATGTTCCTATAACATTCAAAAAATAGCAAACAAACGCTTAAGTATTAGAAATCATCATCAACTAATTGACCAAAGTACTTTACCTGTTCCTACTCAAGTAATCATGCACAGTCAATACACGTTATCCCTTTTGAATTCTCCTTTATGTTTGTAAAATTAGTCCTCTATATATTGGAAATGTATCCCATATGTGCAAAATTTTGTTTACATCCCGAAAGCAGATGATTCATTGTTGGAAGTATCTTAATATTAGATTCTATAGCATACAAGAGGGATAATTTGGTGATTTATAAATCCAGTTATTTCTTAGCTCCTCCATCCTCATGCTATATGCTTCAAAAGACCAGCTAGTCCAATGTTATGTCCAAACAGCTAGTTTGGATTATGTTTCAGAAGAATGTATTAGGATTCCAATTAGAGTTAAATGTGCTCTTTCAATGTGGTTACCACCAGTGATGTAACCGGGCTATTTTGGATTAGGTTATATCATTTTGGTGTATGTCAACCTTCATCAATCTTAGTAACATTCATGATAAGTTGCAACTTGTTTTGAGAATGGTTCAAATAGTGTTTTCAAGATATATTTATGTTGTGTCACTTTGTATTGTTATATCTTTCAGTAATTTGCTTGTCATGTTGCTTACACATATTTCACTCAAAGAATGAAAATCAGATTTCAGTTGTATTACTTGGTGTATTAGGAATTTCCAACCCTTGTTGGGAATGGTGGGTAGAGGTGGATAGTTGAAGATCATAATGCTCGAGAGAAAAATTTTCTGGATTTTCTGTATACTGAGTATTTCATGTTAGGAAAGGTGATGGAGTGATGAATTAGGAAAGGTGAGGGAATGATGAATTAGTGTCTGTCATGGTGCATGAATATTTTTGGTATTTGGCTTTATTTTTTGTCATGAATGTATTGCTATTAAGAATATTTAACTATGGTACTTTTCCAGGAAGATTTGTAACCATAACTTCCTAAGTAATCAAGTATACATGGCTATAAGAATGTCAAGTATCCAATAGAAGATGCTTAATGATTTTCATTTAACAAATTGAAGTAACTTTTTCTTTGAAAGGTACAATAACTTCTTCCCTTATCAGGATTCAACAACAAGAGGCAAAACATCAGGTCAGTCAAACTTTGGTGGTGGTGCATTTTATACAACTGTAAGTATTCTTTTTCTTTCTTTTTCATATTTGTCATCAAAAAGTAGGATTAAAAAACTATTGTTGAGTCGGTCCCATGGCTATGGTGTAGCTGAGTCTAAACTGCCAAACAGCTCATCTGCTATCTGCAAAGCAATTATTAGAAAAAGAAACGAAGCCCATTACCCAAGTGTTCCCCTTCACATTTGAAATAGCAATAAATTCAGGGGCTCATACCTAAATGCTGAGTACTTTCATTCTTCTCAAATGACAGTATAATATCCATCCAAAGGAATTGGCACCCTCAAAAACTTATTGTTCTTTTTTTCTGAAAAAACAAAAATACCAAGTCCATAATTCATCATTGACTGATCCAGCCTGCACAAGTTGACTCTATGCCTTTCTGGCCTCTTCACAATAAAGAAATAGGTGGTTAACAGATCTCAGGTCCTTTTGCATATCAGACAACAATTCATTAGGACAAAGCCCCTCTCTTGCAAATTATCAAATTTTAAGATTTCTGATCCCTTTGCAGTCCAAGCAACAACTATTCTTCTGCTAATAATCTAATGTTCAATTTGCTCCCAAGCTGTATTGCATGCTGAGAAAAAAAATCTTGCAACAAGGATTACACTTCCAATTGATTCACCAAGGAAAAGCACAGCTGTGTAAATTTCCGATGGCTGAATAAGAATGTTGTCCTGCTTAATCCTTTATATATCCAATAGGGGGGGTGAAGTGGTGGCCTCTCTATTGGCGTTTGTTAATGAAAATAACATATTACAGCAATAAATATATATGCAGTAAAAATTGAGGATCAAAGAAAAGAGAGATTGGACACAATTATTTATTCGGGTTTGTTGCCTACATCTAGTACCCTAAAGATCACTCTATCCAGGCCCTTCTGTCTGGATTTTTGAAACTTCCTTCTATTCCAGAGCACATTAACTAGTGGTTTGTCAAGTGTCTCGAGTTTCCAACTCACAAATCATTTTTGCCTCTAAAGCAATCACCTAGGCACGCATCTAGCTTCTCCTAAGTGTTTTTTTTCCTCAAGAACACTCACAAATCTCTGCACTACTGTTGGTTTTTACAATGAACAAAATGATCTCTCACGTAGATGGATCTGCCATTGCAGGCTATAATACTGTTTCGCTGGCATAATGAAACTTAAAGTAGTCTTGCCAATTAATAGCTCAATTGTATAATATTTATGAGTGTATTTTGAAATGTTCATCTAGGCAAGTATTTATGTAGTTAATGGAGCTCTGATGACCATTTCCTGCATTGTTTTATTAAAAAAAAAAGTTTGAAAATGAAATCAATCCAGCAAAGGCAAGTTTTGCTAGCAGACAGTGGCACTGGGTTGACCCTAAATAGCGAACGTTGGCCTTCGAGCTTTCCCAGTCTTGGCCTGGTCATATTTTGTCAACCTTGCGCTTTAAGGATTGGCCCTTCCAGTTATAGAGGCCAACTTTGCTTTATGTAGTTTAGAGGGTTGGTTGTCTTAGCTGAATCAATGTTTCCAACTCCAATTAGTCTATAGAAAATACTCAGGATCATTTGTATGTTTATCTGGAGCTTCCCTTAGTATTCATAGTTTGCAACAACTCTATGGACTTGGTCAAAACCTGGTCAATCAACTTTGATTCCCAAGTCCTTGTTGAATCCATCCTTGAATGTTTCCAAGAGCATGATTTTTTTCTAACCTAAAACCAATTATTCAAAGTACTTGCATATAATATAGTTAGATCATCATGCCTTTATTGTCATCAAAACATTAGGATGTCCCTTTAGGGTCAACAAATAAGATGCAATGGAGGACAATTTTCTTATGTGAATTTCATCTCGCCATATTGAGTCAAAAGAATGGGGCTTTATTCAGTCTAATGACTCAATAAAGGAACTTAAAGGATGGTGTTGCATTCTCCAAGAGCTAAAGTTCTTGCAGTTCCACAGTGACCATTTCATTATGCTGTGGCCCCATCTGCACAAAATTCTCTCTTTCACATCGTCATCCTCACCATTATGATTGTCATGAATGATGTGATATAATTTTGTTGTCAGGATAAACTTTGATTCTCACAGTATAGAGCAGGATGAGCTGCCTGTAGTGGCAGACCGGGAATTTTTCTTAGTGGGATTAGTAAGAAATATATCACTATAAAAAGAACCAAAAAGATATACAGAGGAAGTAGTAGTACAAAAGTTTCATTGCATTAATATCATTATCCCAATCTCTCTCTGTTTACTCTTAAAAAAGAAAAGAAAATAAAAACTCTGTTATTATTACAGAAAAGAGATTTCAATTGGATAAAAAGTTTGGAAGTCAGAAGGAAATTGGAAATCTTATTTAAATGAGACATCTTTTGAAACCAAAATGAACTAAAGAGAAGTTGGGTACATCCAAAGGGTGGGAGAAGATGAGTTATTGATGTTATTTTGTCCTTAACCTTCTTTTCCTGAGATTTTATTTGAGCATAGTTATCGGGGAAAAACTGTTGGGTCAATTATGTAATTAGCCTCACATCCCCTATATAACAGTACTTTTTGTAGCTGTGTTCTCAAATAATCACTTCATTCCAGATATATCCATCCCTTGCTGCTTGGTGGTTTTACTTTTTGAACAAAAAAGTCATACATCCTCGCAGCCCCTCCCAAAAATACGGAAATTATTGAGAAGCCAAAGGTGTATGTGAACAATAAATCATTGTCTTGTCCACTGAAAATATAAATGCAAGCCAATGCTTCTAAATCTCTGATTACACCATCAGTTGGACTTGCATGTGCTCTGTCATGAAGGACTTAATTGCTTATGCTGGAGTAATTGAGTACTCAGATGCATTCTGTCTGCATGTTCTTAGCATTTTCCTATAAATGAGTTTCCTGATATTGTTATTTACTGTGGTTCCAGAATCCAGGCAGTGTTCCTGCTGCCACAAACTCAAGGCTTTCTCCCCTTCCCCCTGAACCTGCGGATTTTTATAATCCCACTGCTACTGTTGATATTCCTCTTGATTCAACCAAGGTAATTGTAGATATTCCTATTGAATGATACAGTAGTCTATAGTAATGACACATTCTCTGATTTGGGTTTTAAATTACTTTTTTTTGTTCTTTTAAATTTAGGATTTAAAAAAGAAAGAGAAAGAACTCCAAGCTAAAGAGGCTGAATTGAGAAAGAGGGAGCAGGTATTTTCTTCCAGAGATATCAGATATATTATGCATTTACATTTTTTTTCCCCAACCAATAGCATGTCAACATGTAGTGGAACTTCTACCTTCTAACAATCCCCTGGTTTAGCATTCAGTAAGGAGGTGTCTGCTTTTTCTGGTATCACAAGTTCTTTGTCAGCTGTTGATAGAACATACTAGCTTTAAGGGTGAAGAAAGTGTAAGAGGATTGCTATCCATTTTGCATTGTTGGATTTCTGTAATGGAACAACCAGAGAAGTTACCTTTTCCTTTGTGCTAATCTTGCATCTGTTTGCACATAATTGTTATCTAGCAAGGTGTGTCACAACATGATTGTGATGTGGAGTGATGTCTTGACTGAGACGTGATTAGGTTTGCAGAGTGAAAATCTGTTTTATTGTCATAAAGATAGAAGTGTTCCCTTTGGGCCAGGTTCTCTTGCTCTGGATTCTAATGCTCATGCATTTGTGGCTGCATTATGATTGAGCATGACTTTGATGCCATGAACAAGTTCATCTTGTCGTTCTTACAATATCTACTATAGGGTGCTTTGTTTTTTATTAGTGTTATTGATGCATGCTGATGCCATGCAGGAAGTTAAAAGGAAAGAAGAAGCTGCAGCACGAGGTAAATTATTTTGTCTGTTAATGCTTGAACTTATTTGTTTCAACTATGGCCATTTGGACCTCCCATTTGGATCACAACTTACTTTTAATCTGTGGAATAAGGATTTTAAATATTTCATTCTCATTACTTTTCAGACAAGTAGGGTATGGTAGGTCCTTTTTCTCACTGGAACTCCTTTTCTATTACCTTTTCCTTTATTTGGGGCTCGTTTAAGGGATCCCTTGTTACGTCTTGTGTGTACTAATGTTTGCTGGTGCTTGTAGAATTCAATCCTTTCAGAAGTAATATGTGTGTGTGTGTGTGTTATGTATTGTGTGTACTTATGTATGTATGCATGTATATGCTGTGAATTTAAATTAATTGTTTCTTCCACATTGCAGCTGGAATAGTTCTTGATGAGAAGAACTGGCCACCATGTTTCCCGTTAATTCATCATGATATTGCAAATGAAATACCAATTCATCTTCAGAGGTTGCAGTATGTTGCCTTCACAACTTTGCTAGGTAAGTATCCTTCTGTAGATAGTTTTAAATTTTATATTTCATTTATACATAATTATTACAAGCTGTTTGCATCCAAAAATATATATATATCTGAGAATAACCACAGGTTGTAGTGGCTTCTATTATGTTTCATAATTTTGTTTGGCTGAAGTTCTTGACTGAAATTTTCAATGGAAATTGAATTGCTTTACACGTTCATCTGCCTGATCTTTTTGGTCTCATGGAATGATTTTTTAATGATATTTTTACCACAAATGATTTGACTGGCTATGGTTTGAAAGTATGAAATATAGTATAGTGTAGGAGAAATTAATTGTGTTTTCACCCTTGAGATTGGACATTCCCATGCTCCCAGCAAAGTTAGTGTTGTCACAGTATCAGAGAAATAATTAACCCTGAGAAAAACAGTTTCACCCTCTGCATTTCTTGATCTCTTTCGTAATTTTGTTGGTGAGAGCATGCTTCTAGTTCTAGGGCAATAAAAATGTTGAGATCCTATCTTGCAAGTTCATCCTCACCATTTTCATGCCGACGGTGCACATTATTCACTACTTCAAATTTCCTCGACTTTTGTTCAAGGACTATCATGCAACTTTGCTTTGATTAGTCACATCAATCATGGATGAAAATTTCAATATCCATTACAGTCGTATCAGTATCGGCCACAAAATATTTTACGAAATAGAACAAGATAACTTTGTGGGAAAATGTTAGTTTATATATGGCGATATATTGCTGGTACGGCGGCAAATCGATTTTGGGGAGCCAATGTCAATTTATATCGGAAAATATATCATTCCATGCCATCAGCTAAATCATTTTACCACTGCTTCCGCATTAAATATTTGTATAAAGCTCTCCAAATTTATGGTTGCTGGTTGCTTGCAGGATTGACATTGTGCCTTACTTGGAATATGGTAGCAGTTACGACAGCTTGGATTAGAGGAGGCGGTAAGTTCTGTTAATGCTGCTTGTCATTGTTATGATATGTATTTGGTTTTGGATGTGATTTTGGAAGCTTACCTTAATCGGAACTATAATTCCTTGTAGATGCAACCATCTGGTTCCTTGCTATTATCTACTTCATATCTGGGGTACCTGGCGCTTACGTGTTATGGTATCGGCCACTTTATCGGGCTTTCAGGTAGGGCCTTTTAGTTATAACAATAATCAGGAATCTAGGCACAACAGCAAAGCTATTTTTGTGTGACTTGGTGATCATACGTTTTAAGTCATAAAAAATACCTCTTGCATAATATAGGGTAGACCGCATATAGTCTGACCCTTTCCAAACTCTGTACAACGGTAGAGTTGTTACCATGGTACCCATGAATGAAAATATTGGTATCGGTCACAACTATATCAGTATCGGACATTTTGAGTAATATGTATCAATATTAAATATATTGAAAGGAAAAAAAATTTGATAATTGTATTCTGGTATGGCTATATCAGCCTATATTTAGCTAAATATCAGCTAATATATTGAAATATTGTTGTAATATCGAAAAAAATCAATATCAGGGGGCCCCGATATCGATGCATATCGGCGGATATATGCTCAAAGGTGGGACCTAGTAGTCATGAGTTCTAGTGGTGGAAACAACCTTTTGCATAGTGCAGGGGTAACACTGTGTAAATTAGATTGAAGTGGTCCGATCATTTCCTGCACCTGTGCATAGTGAGTGCTACGTGCACCATGCTTTTAAAATGTGCGTATAAATTTTATACTGGTTGGAGCTGAGATTTATCAAACCTTATTGTAGGACTGAAAGTGCTCTGAACTTCGGATGGTTCTTTTTGTTTTATTTGGTAAACTCTTTTAAGTATTTATATTGTTGATTCTCCTTTTTATTTTTTGGTGGTATACTGGATGATACTTAATCATGTTTTTTTTTTTTCTGCCTGTCCTCAGCTTCATATTGGCTTCTGTATCTTTGCAGCAGTTGCTCCTCCTGTAGTCTTTAAAGGGAAATCTCTTGCGTAAGCTCTTTACTTTATTTAAGCTCTATCATAAGCATTAATTAATTAAATATTTAGCTCTGTCATAAGCATTAATTAATTAAATATTTAAGCTCCATCAGAAGAATTAATTAATTAATTTTTTACTAAATTAAACTAATCTAGGCCTTTTCCTATTAACTAGGTTTGGCAAACCCTCGGTTTTAAAAGCCCCAAGCAGAAGCATTTAAAGTAGTGTGCTTTTCTTTTATGCCGCTTCTAGTCGTCGCATTTTCCGAAGAAAAAAAGGAAGGTTAAAATTTGAAAAAAGAAATTGGAATGAAAAGCTTCCATGATGTTGTAAAAATCAAGATTTGCCTATTTCCCCTCTTCAGATTCTACTGATTCACCATGTTTGTCTTCACTGAATACATGAGAATTTCTTCTTCATTATGTTTTCTGCTTGTTGAAGAGAACTTAAATGGGTAGTACTTCAAATATCTATTCACTTATGATCCATTTTGTTGACAAAGGAACCTTTTGTGTGACAATACTGATAAGTATAATACAAATTTGTTTTATATGACCGGCCCATTTGAATACCCAACCCGAAAAGTTTGTGGGACAGCTTGATATGAATTTTGAATAGATGTTATTAGTTTTATTTTAGGGCCATCAGTTATTAATGCACACACACAGGTACATTTGCGTAAGAGTTTTGATAGATTTCAAAGACACAACTCATAGTTGTCAAGTTTTTCTTATGACTCTTTGTCAAAAACAATAAAACATCTCCTCCTTTGCTCGTGGCTTTTTTCCCACGTAAATCTAGTGTTTTGATATATGATTGTTTATTGTTTTACTGTTGCTAATTTTAGAATTCCTAACAAATTCTCTTTTCATGAATCCTAACAGGGGAATCCTTCCAGCCATAGATCTCGTGGGTCAGCATGTTTTGGTTGGGGTAAGTTTGAAAACGAAATTTATTATTCAATTCTTTGATTCATTGCAAACTTGAGAGATCTCAACCTCTAAGAGGCCACTTCGAGAATCCCCTTTTCCTCACGAACACTCTGAGAATTCACATTAGCGAAGTCTTGGTGTTGTTCCAAAAGATATAAGGGCTGACCCAACTCACGTTGAGGCCTGGAAGAGGGATCCGAGGATTTCAGTGGGCTGCCATTTTTGTGTAGCGTAACAGCCCTACCCTGCAGACGAACTAAATTGAGATACTGACCCCTATAAATTAGATGTATTTTTTTGGTGGGAATGCACTAACTGATGCCTTCTGCTCAGATATTCTACTTCATTGGATTTGGACTCTTCTGCCTTGAATCACTTCTCAGCATTTGGGTCATCCAGGTCTACTCTTCATCGCCTTTTTATCTTCATGATAAATGCTGATCAAATTGCTTTCTAAGTTCTATGTAGAGTTGTTCACATCTTCGAAACTTAAGGAACGGCCTTTTGCAAAATACAATGCCCGACAGCGTGTAATATATTTAAAGTTGTCCGATCCTTCCTTGGGTCCGGTGCATAGCGGCAGTTTTGAGCAACCAGCTTGCCTTTTTTATGTTGTAAATGCTATTCTTTTTTTTTTCTTAGCCATATAGTTGTATCTGTGTGGCCTAGTGAATATGAGTTGGAATCATAGAAACTTCCTATTGCATAATATGAGGTAAGGTCACTAATAATAGACCTAGAGTAGCTTAACCATTCCCCAAATCCCGCGCACAGCGTGAGCTTTGTGCAATGAGTTGCCATTTTTTTACACCATAGATATTAATATTTTTTCTATCATTGAGTTGTCATGGGACCCGGGGTTCAAATCGTCGGATCAAACTATTACATAATACAAGATTCAACTGCATGAAATAGACTAAAAATTAGTCCGACCTTTCTTTAGACCCCGCAAATAGTGAGAATTTTGTGCAACAGGCTACGTTTTTTAACTTCATAGATCTTATTCATTTTTTGACTTCACGGCTTATTGTTCAGCTTTTATGTGTTCACTCCTCTGAACTATCTGCAGCAAGCATACATGTACTTCCGGGGCAGTGGAAAGGCGGCCGAAATGAAGCGCGAGGCGGCAAGAGGGGCCATGAGAGCTGCTCTCTGACATGTCATCTTGGTGAGTCCAGGGAAGTTGTGTCTCGAATTACTCCGTTGAAGGAATCCGATGCTGTAACCGACCTAATTGCTGCCGTTTGGACTGTTTTTATACACCTTTGCTTTGATTCTCACGTATTAATTTTTATTTTTTGGGGTTGAAGATTGTGAGGGCTTCTATTTGATGTGAAAATTATGACCATATTTAACTTATCTCTATTTTTTTGGTTCCTAGTTACTATAATATGTCGACAATAATTAATTTTAAATGTGTTAGAATTTAATTGATTATTAATATATATGATAGTTTGACATCTTTGAGCAACTGGTTCATATTATTAAATGAAGTCGATGTTGATTTTTGTATGTTATTTTGCCTATCTTGAGAATTATGTTCAAGATTTAACCTTTATTTTTTGGTTACTTTTACAAATTAAAATGCTTTTACTAGTCGGTATATTGAGTTGTATAATTTATTTTTAAGGTCAAGAATTAAAAAAAAGATATATATATTATGCTAACATAATATATTAGATATATATATATATATATATATTTAATATTTAATTTTTTAGTATTTTTCATATATATATATTAGAAATTTACTCAACTTATTTTGTAGGTTTAAATTAAACTCGGAATATAAAATCATAGTATTAAAAATAAAGTTTTCAGAGCCTGTTTTGATGACGGAATTGAAATTAGAATGAAAATATAAGTTTGATTTTAATTTTATTGGAATTATAATTGAGTAAAATTTAAATTTTATTATTAATGTTATATAAAAAAATTATAATTATGAGAGAAAAATAAAGTTAATATATAGATAATTTTTTAATATATATATATATACATATAAGTAGTCAAATATAAATTTTTATATATTAAATATAGTATATATAATTTTTTTTAAATCTCATTTTAGATATAGTGTAACATTCAATGTTTTAATTTATATTTATGATGATATAATTACATGTATTGAGTTAATATAAAAAATAATTAGATAATAAAAATTTTAAAAATCAAGTTTAATGACTCATAGGCGCTTGTGCCATATTTTAGATAGAATGGTCTCGCTTGAAGAGCACATATGGGAGCACTCATGCATGGTTTAGGTAAAATGAGTCGCATCTGAGATATACCTGATATAGTGCTTGTGTATGCATATATTTAAACATGAAATTTGATATATGTTTAACCAGTGTTCATATATAAATTTCAATATAAAAGGTTTTTTTCACATAATTTCAGTTATTCACACTGAAAAATAGGAAAAGAAGAGAAAAAAGGAAGAAGAGAACAAAAAAAAAAAAGAGAGAAGAGGAGAAGGAAAGAGATTTTGAAGTTATTTCGCATCAGATTTAGTGAATCTTTGAATTAAGGTAAATATATTTAAATTAATTTTTATCTATTATTTAAATCTTTTAATTTTATTTTTGATACTTATTTAAATATATATGTATATTATCTTTTTTATCCATTTTTAAATATTATTACATGTATGAATATTTTACCAAATAATTTAAAATTTTGTTCAATTTACTAAATATTTAAAAATTTTATTTATTTTCACTAAATATTTGGATATTTTAAAAGACTATGTTCTTATGTCAAAATATTACGAAAAAAATTATAAAATATTTGAGTATTTGATCTTATATATTATTTTTATGTAAATATTTGATGAAGACTCTATTTTGTAATATAGATAGAGTTTGTATTTTTCTCAAATGTAGAAACATTTTATATATTTATTATAAAGCCATTTGTTTAGTAAATAAAAATCATTATAAGTGAATTGACAGTTTACATTCAAACATGTTCTAGTATATTAAGTGTATTGTTTTAAGTATATCTTAATATATTAAGTGTACTTGAAAAATATACCTATCATTCACATGTAAAGAAAAAAAAATAACGTTTGATCTTATCTATAGGGTAATATAAACAATCTACCTGTATGCCTTAAATAGTAGTATTTGGTTTAAAGTTATTGAAAATATGAGTAATTCATTCTTTAAAGTTATCTTTTTTATTAGTCAGTGTACAAATTGTTGGTCCATTCTTATATTTTGACGTTTGGTTTAAAGTTATTGAAAATGCTCTTCAAATTTCATATTTGATAGGCGCCTTACAAATTTAAATATTCTAATACTCTTCATAAGATTCACATGATCTGAATATTCACATATACTATATTATTTGTATAAAATCATGATTTTAAACATTTTTATTTAAAAGAAATTAGACATTTCAAATGTTTACATATAATTTATAAACTCTAATTTGAAAATATTAGAAAATATAACAAAATTATAAGCTTAAAGTTAATTAAGTACATATATTTATATACACACATTGTACAGATAATTTTAAATTACAAGCACAAGTGAAATCTAGTTTGTCCAATGTATTCAATATTCCAAATACATTGTCTAAATCATGATTTCATATATAAAGTTCGTAATATATATACGAATATCAAATAATTCAAATTAAATAAAATTATTTAAATATTCAAATCATATCATTCCAAATTCTCGAGGGTTCAAAGTGAAACAATTTAATTATTGTGTCAAAACTTATAAATCTTACAAGATCAATTATTTTAAAATATAAAATACAATGCAGATAAATTCTTGAAAACCAAAATATGCCAAATTTGAAAAACAAGGACCAAAAAGTCAATTAAAAAAAAAGTTATACATACCCCCTATAATTTTAGGTCAAAACACCAATATTTAAAATTATAGATGGGCTGTTTATAAAATATTATCTATAGATAGAGTTAAACGTCAATTTTTTTGGTCATTTGTGAATGATAAATATAATCTTTAAGTGTGCTTAATATATTAGGATGTCAAAAACTATATATTTTAATTAATTTTTTTACAGTGATTCGCAATAAAACAACTAAAAGACTCTATACCAAATATTCAAGCCTTTTTCATTTTGTTAGAAAAATATAAATACAAAATTTTTTATCCTGAAAACAGTATAAACTTATATTAAATTAAAATAGAGTCATGACAGACCACTTGCATATCATATGCATGGCCAAATGCACAAAGTTTTATAATTTTTCTGCATAAATATTTCCATATAAAAATATAATACTTTAAAATATTCACTTACTTTATAAAAAAAAAGAACAAAATCTAAAAAATTTTCAGTAAAATCAAATAAAATATCAGGTAAAAGGTATACATATGTAACAATATTTAAATATGAAAGTAAAAGTACAACATGCATGTACTATAAAAGAAAAATGTAAACAAAATAAGAGGATATCAAAATAGATAAAAAAAAACGAGTTTATAAATATTTATTTCTGACATCCAAATTAAGAAATTTGATTTTAAAAAGTCTTGAAATCTCATGTATTCTCTTTTCTCTCTTCTTCTTTCTTTTCTCCTCCCCCCCTCAACACAAAATAATCAGAACAAGTGTAGGTGATTTTAAAATGTCTAAATCAACTTATAAATGCCAGTTAGATGCATATCAAGCATCACCTAGACATACAAGTGCCCACGAGCACCACATCAAGCACTATTTTTTTGCATCAGTCACACATGAGTGCTAATACAAACACACCTCAGACACCACTACATTGCGCGATCCGTGTGTAAGCACTACAATAAATGCATGTGCCACGTACTCTATCATAAATGTGTATGAACACCCCATATGCGCCCATCAAGCACATCCTTACTATTTCAAACACGCACAAGTGTAGGACATGCATTATTTTTTAATTTAATATTTTTAAATTTTTTATTATATAATTATTTTTAATTTATATATATATATAATAATAATGTCATAAATTATAAATAAAATATTGAGCATTATAGTATTTTGGGTATTTTAGTTTGATGCCATTTTTGCAATGATTTATAAATTAAATAGGTATAATATTATTTTGGGGTTAGGTAGAGATAACTTGGCCAATCCTATGATTGATACAATTTAATTTTAATTATATCGCTTACAATATTAATATATAATTTCTAACTTAAATTAAATTATTAGATTGCAACTACTATGAATAAGTTTTATATTTAATATTATTATTATTTATTTGTGCCGAAGTCATGACATATAAATAGCATTTTATAGATATATATTGTTTTAAATATTTTCAAACCACATTGTTTATTATAATATTTAATTTTAAGTTTTTTAAATTAATACTTTTATACAAATAAAAAAATAAAATCATAATCTTCCAACAACTATTAGATCCAAATAATCAAAAATATTTTATCTAATAATTTTATTTGATTTTATCACATGTAATTAATATAAAATTTTAAACATCAAACTTATAATTCTTTGCTATGCCTTTAAAAATTATAAAAAAAAAACTATGATATACTTTTTTTTTTTTAATTTTAAGGGATTAAAATATAAAATTAAAATTTTAATTTCACCTGATACATATAATAAAATTAAAATTAAATCTAAATTTCTAATTTTAATTTTGAATTTCAATGTCCAACTCTTATGTCCAAACCAAACATGAGAATTTTTTGATGGACAAAATTCTTGCCGTGTTATTAAATCTTTTTTAACTAATTAGTTTTTAGAGTTTAAATTTTTATAAAAAATAATATTTTTTATCAAAATTGACGTGGAGAAAGGGAGATAAAGAAGAAAAAAATTAAAATAAAATAGGATATATACCTATTTTTAATAATTTTAATATAATTAGGCATATAAATAATTTTAATTAAATTTTAAATTTTATTTTTAAGATGTCATATTTTAGCATAAAATCATTTTAAGGTGATTTTTTTTTTTGTAATATTTGTTTTAAAATATATCAAATGTTTCAATCAAAATTTTCTACCATAGAAGATTTGTATAAAAGAATTTAGAGGCAGTATATGTTTAATTTTTATTATTAAATAATTTTTATTTAATGATAAAGATTAAAAGATATAAAAATAAAGATATCAATTTTTTTATAGATTTATTTTTAAAATATTAATATTTATTAAATATCTAATTAAATAGTAAAAATAATAAAAAAAATAATTATTTAGATTTACTGAATATATTTATGGAGGTGCACCCACCCAAAATCCGAAAATAAATTGTGTTTCCTGTGGCTTTTTTTTTTTTTTTTTTATCAATTATTAATTTTGTAAAAAAATATATAATTAGATTTGTTATATCTTATGAATTAGAATATTAGATAATTAAATAACATGTATCAAAATTACTAAACTTGATGAGTGAAGTTATTTTAAAAGCTAAAATAATAAATAATAATATTTATAAATATTCATAATTTATATCTAAGGAAGATAATATAAGAAAAAAAAGGAGAGAAAACTATAGGCCTATAAAATATATGAAATTAATACGATAAAACATAATTTAAAATTATTTATACTATTAAAAAATAGTATACTAAATTATGTATAGTGGCCAAAATATAAATTTATATAGTTAATTTTATTTAATAAGATATAAAATTTCATCATCGTGGTGGTGGTTATTATTATAGAAAAAAAGATAGAAAAGCAAAGCATGATGAATTAGTAAAGGGAATGAAAACCACAAAAGAGAAATGATAGGAATATTCATATCTCATGTCATAGTAGTAGGATTACCATATTAATATATGATAGTATTTTACCCTAGAGAGAGGGTGGCGCCCACCCAAAACACCACAAGTCCGTCATGCCGTCAACGTTCTAGCAGTAAGCAGTGCATTTCTTCTTGCAGTCCACGGTGCAGCCGCCGCCGCCGCCTCCGCCGCCGTAGCCCTTCCCGGAGCTGCTGAAAGAAGTGAAGCACTTGGCAGGGCAAGTCAGTTTCTTCAGATAGCAAGGACCCTTCTCTTTGCACACGACACTAGACCTAACAATCCCACCTTTCGAGTGGCCGCCGGTGGGGCCACCGTACCCGGCTCCATAACCGCCGCCGTATATCCCACTTCCCGGCCAGCTTCCCCCAAACCCAGGTATGTTAAACCCACCACCACCACCTGGCCCGAAGAACCCACCTCCGCTGCTGGCTCCGCTACTGGCTCCGCTACTGTGGTGGTGGGGTTTGTTGGACTTGGAGTCTGTCTTCGGGTTGGAGTCGGAAGGCCCAGAATCGGGTTCGGGTCGTGTCTCCCCGGAAAGAGAGGCGAGGGTTATGATGAAGAGGAGCGTGATTAGCGGAAGAGTGGTTTTCATGGTTGTTGGCTGGTGGAGGAAAGCGTGTCTGGAGGAGGAGGAATATTTAAGGTGGGTGGTGGTAGGCGGTGGCGACAGGGAAGCAATTAAATATGCATTCAATCGAGGGAGGAGAGATGAAATGGGGTGGACGGACACGGTTGGGAACAGAGGCCCGAACGCCCCAGTTATAAATTTAAAGGTCGAGATTTAAATTTTTTTTTTAAAAAAAAATTAGAAATATGATAATAGTATATTTTTATTTATTAAAAATATAAATATTTTGATATTTTAATATATTATAAAAATAAAAATAAAAAAAAATAAATGTTTAAAATTTTAAATCTCAACCATTAAACCCATATAATCTAATAGCTGAAAAATCTCGTGTTGGAGCAAATCAAGAATGGCTCTATTTTTTAAAAAAAATAAAGACTATTTTTATCTTAATTTAAACTATTTATTTTTAAATAAAAAATTATAATTAATTAAAATTATTTATTAAATTATAATTATTTATTTAAATATAAAAAATTTAAATTAAAAAAAAAAAAAAGGCTACTTCTCCTTAAAAAATGAATCCCTCCTAATTCGGATTCGGGGGGCGTCCTTCTCCCTTATGGAGAAGGACCGTTTTTCTCCTCATTTTAACTGTCAGATGTAAAATTTGACGATCCACACGTTTTAAATAGATAATATAATGTGGACCGTTTGATTTTAAATTTAATCATCCAAAACACGTAACTGTCGAATTTTATATCCGACAGTCCAAATTAAGAGAAGAACGGTCCTTTTCTCCATTAAGGAGAAGGATGTCCCCTCAATCCGACTAATTCAACGTTGGAGCCCATTCCGTATGAGAAGAGGAAGAGAAATTATGAACCAAAATTATTTTACAATATCATTAATTAATTAAAAAGTATTATTAAATTTAGTTAATTATTAAATATATAACATGGCTATATTAATTCAAATATTTAGTATTATTATGCAACACATTTACGTGTTGCCAGAGAATTCATTTAATCACATTAATAATTATTGGATTTATATAATACAAAAGTTATGATAAAAAAGTAATTTGAAAATTATAAATAAATAAATAAATTTTCTATTTTTCATAAAATATTACAATATTTATTTTTTAAAAAATATATATATTTTTATTTTCTAAATATTGTTTTATTTATCCCAACCATTTTATAGTCAACCTCGGGGTTCCATGGTTGGTTGGGCGGCAATTATGTCGTGAAGCCAGTCGTATTTACCCTCTACAGGTGTAACCGGTCATTCTTGCAGCAAATTATAAAGTCATATTTACCCCTTTACAGGTGTAACCGGTCATTCCAAAGGACAATCAATAAATATTATTTGAAATTTTGACATAAATTGTCAGATAAATTAAATATCGATATATATTTAATTTTAGATAATTTATAACATTTTTTTAAAAAATTTATAACAAAATAATAAAATACATTAATTTTTCAATATAATAAAAATTTCTTGTATAAATTAAGATATAATATTTTTATTCTATATTTATGATCTCTTTTTTAATTATAAAAATATTATATTATATTTTATTTTAATTAAACTCTTATATTATAAGCAATTGATATAAATTTAAATTCTAAATATCATTATCAGAATGACCAGCTTATAGAGCCCAACTAAATAATTACATTATAAATATAATAATTATTAATTTATCTATTTTTATATAAATTTGATAATATAAATAAATATAAAAATTTACTCTGATACCATAAATAAGATATTAAATATATAGCCATCATGCAGTTGAATGACAGATCCCCATATAAGGACTCTTCACAGAAACGCGTAAAAATCCCTCCAATGCAGACGGGGGATGGTTGGATCCCTAGGTTTTACGGCTTCAATCGTTTAGATTTATTTTTTTGATAAAATTACTTTTTAATAATTTAAATATTATAATATTTATAATAAAAAATTTATTATAATACTTTAGAAATTTATCAAATCTCATCCTTTTAGTATTGATTGAGCTCCTATGCATATCCGCGTGAGGCCCCACTATCCGGTGGACCCCACCCACTTGGTTCAAAAGTTGATGAATATATCACCGAGGGTAGTGACGATGGCCATGACACGGACACATGACTAAGTGGCATGCTCAGGGTGCATGTGGAAAATTGGGGTGTGGGCCATGTCCTAATTGCGGGGTGGACCCCAGCCAGTTGATATGAGTTTTGATGGGCATGATGGTGGATCACATTATCTGCACTTAATAAAACCAAACTTTGACTTCCTCTACAGTGTAAGAGATCTTGTCTTAAAAATTTGTTATCATGTTTTTATTAAATAACAGCAAAATTATGATGAAAATTTAAATATAATACAATAAATTTAGATAGCTTATTTTTATAATAAAAATTATATTTATAAGTTGAATAAAATAGTAGTCTTCAGTGTTATCGAAAGAGTCGAATGATAGAAGAGATCTCATTCGACTTTTTAAAGTAAGGATACTCGATTGTTTCAGTGAATACCTGCAAAACCCATACGAAACTGAAGGTATACTGCTAGAAGAAACAAATGACAAAAAAAATTTCGATCGGACTCTTCTAATTAAGGAAACTCGATTATTTTAGTGAATGCATAAAAATTCAACTGTAACAGAAGGTATACTGTTAGAGGCTTGTGCACTCGATTAGATGTGTTCAATAAACGAGCTACTAGCATACATCACTGCAAGTAGATGTAAACTTATCTGTTTAGTTGATACAAATGTATGATTTTTATTGGTCATGCAAAGTTGATACGCGTTCTTGTCATCAGAGAGTCATCTTCGATACTCGTTAATTTTTCATGGGTACTGCATTGCATTGATATCGTTCAAGAAATATAAATGCCACTGACTCACTCATGGTAAGCATCAACAACGTACATAGACAGTGGAGTGCCTGAATGAACCTGTATCGACAGGAGTAATGGTTTCATAATTGCCACAACATTAGAATTATTGTTGTGTGATCCAATGGTTAGGTATTCGTGTATAGTATGAATTTTAAAATATTTTTTTAATGAGAATTAATTAAATTAAACTGACAAATTATCGAGGTCAATTAAGATTTTTGATTAAATTATATTTCGAATTTGAATAAGCTAGGTCGAGTAGTACTTGACTAGTGCCTTTCCCACACTTATACGTATTTTAGATAATAACGATGCATCTGAAAGACACCTTGAGGTGTTTGTGCATATTTTATGCATATTAATCACACACAATGTGAGTTCGACAAATGTACGTGCATATTTGGGTTAAAATGTTAGCGTCTGATGAACGTTCGTACATGGTATGGATTATACATTAACGTCTGATTTGTATTTGACTAGTATACATATGTTAATTTTTTATAAATAGGCCTATTGGCAAATTTTGGGTTATTTTTATTATATTTTGAGAGAAAAGAGAAAATAAGAGAAAATGCAGGAGAAAGAGAATTTAACAAAAAATTAAAAATCTCTTGTTAAATTTAAGTTAAAATAAATGCATCCAAATCCCCTTTTCTATTATTACTGTTTATTTTTTTTTTTTTAAATTTTATTTTTTAAAATACTTATACATGTGTTATTTTTATACATAATCTGATTTTATTTTGTATATATATACTTTACTTTTATTTTAAAAATTTTTATAAAATACATATCTTGAACTCATATATATTATGTTTAAATACTAAATTTTTACAACAATATTCACGCATGTCTTAAATTTTTGTTTTATAGCCCTTGTATATCTTCAAACTCTATATATATACTTTCATGTGTCCTAATTTTTTATATAACTATTCATAAATTTTTCTATTTGAAATAAATTAAAGAAATTACATTAACCATACTGATTTTCTATAATTTCTACTATGAACAATTTCTGTATATTTATAAATTATACAATATAATTCCAATATATTTTTAAAATATATGCTAAAACCCCTCGTGATTCATATTTTACTGTATATCCTATATTTGATAAAATATAAATGAAAATTCTATATAAGTTTTAATAATATGCGTATTTTTGGTATAAAAAAAATATAAGAAGATATTCATATCTGAATAAAATTTTTAATTTAATTAAATTTGAACGATTATAGAAAATTAATGAAATATATTCATATATATCTTAATATATTATAAGTGAATCGAAGGCAGGATCTATCATCCGTGAATCAGAAAAGCGGTGTTCAAACCAATCTATGTGGTTACATATAGGCGACTTATTTACAGACTCTGAATAGTAGCATACGGACTCTGATAATACAGAAACAATCATAATATAAAATTTAAAATTTATTATTTATTTATAAGATTATTACTAATCCTTGATCTTTTTTTTTGTGATATATCTGTACAGTTTAATAAATTTTAATATCAGTTTTAAATTATACATGACATATCTGCAAGATGATACTATCAAATTTTTGGTTTAAATTATATCATCAATAAATTTTAAATTATAGAGTGATAAATACAATATCATCAATAAATATGATTTAAAATGATAAGCTGAGTTTCTAGTCAAAGAGTTCGACACTAATGCAATTATATATTTAGACTCACATAATATATAAAAATGAATAAACTAATAAATTTAGAATTTTTCGTAAACCCTCGTATTAAATAATAATAATAATAATAAATATAGTTATCCAAGCAATTTAAAAATTTATTAAAATGTCACCATGAAATGAAATATAAAAAGAGAATTTCTTTTAATATTTTATGACCATATGTAAATAATATAATATTAATATTAATTTATTTTTTTATATAAATTAAATATTATAAATAAATATATAAAAATATATATTTTTTCGACATTATTAATAATTATAAAAAATTTGGGTCCATCATTTAAAACTGGTACGAATTTATTATAAACAGATGGATGTTGAAATTTATGAAGGCAATGTTTGGCTGGTCTGGTCAACTGAAATCCCATTAAATGAATAAATGGTGACTTAGTCACGTCAATTATTTCAATGCCTCGATCATTGTTGTAAACAAGTACGATTTAAACAGTGGAATTAAAATTGTCATTAATTATGAACAATTTTTTTGATATTTTTTATTTAATTTTGTTTGTATATCTATTTCTAAATATGATATGTGTTGGGGGCAAGGGGGCCATTATGATAAAAATGGACACATACACGATAAAGAAGAAAGAGAAAAAATATATAAATTTTATATAAAATTTTTTTATAAATTGAAAAAAAAATTATGAGATACTTAGTCTATTATGTAAAGATTGATTACAAAAATATATCCGTTACACGCATGAGATAAATTAAGAAAAACAACATCAGAGGAAGGAAAACCCTCACTATGTTTTTATCTCTCTGTTTTTCTTCTCTTATTCTCATCGGTGATGCACTTCACTATTTTTCTTCTTCACACACAGTGTCACACACTAATGCCTCACATTTGTGCTCTACACATGTGTTCACCTACTTTTTTCTCCACTGCATGCCCAATATGTATATATATATATATATATATATATATGTTACTTTTTTTGGAGACCATCTGCCCAATATGCGTGCTGCATGTGAACAAACACCAGCTACCTACAACTTTGGAACCTACAACTAACTTTGCGACCTGCTAGCTGCACATACGGCGCATGCACTGTAAATCATCGTGCTTTGCAAGACGGTACCCACTCATCAGAGATTTGCGATGCTCAGTTAATTTTCTCAACTGGCATCCATGTGTCCAGGTCTTCAAGCATCTACCCATGTCCTTGGATGTTATCTGCATATTGGCTGTTTTAGACAAACCGGCCATTTTGCTCGAATCTGGCAAAATGACACAACTGTGCAAAATGGCGCAACTAACCATTTTGCCCCAAACCTGGCACTATAGCATATCGGTCAACTCTATTCTGAAATTTTATACCGGTCATTTGCTATACTGATAAATCCATCCAAACTGGTCATCTGCCCATACCGGCAAATTATTTCATATCGGTCAATTTGTCCATACCAGCAAATTCTTCCATACCAGTCAATTTGCCGATACCGAAAATTTGTCTATACCGATAAATCTTGGCATACTGGTCATTTTGCCATCAGCCAGTCAATCTTCGTTGATTGACTACTTTGCCTTATTAGCCAGTCAACCCATTGACCGGTCATTTTGTCAACCAACCAATTTGCTCTCTCTTTAACAAATTGGCCACACTGATATTCTACTCCTGAGTTTCTCCTTAAATCCTCGAACCTTTACTGCATAAAGTCCTCGAGCCTTATCTCTACAAAGTCCTCAACTCTTTCTTGGCATAAAAGTCCTCGACCTTATCTCCGTAAAGTTCTCGGCCCTTTTGCTGCAGCCAATTTATAGTACTTCACACAAACTCTATGCAATCTCTAATAACGTTTTCGTTTATTGAGTACTTACAAGGGAATGACCAAACCCAATAATACGTCTCCAAATTTTAAATTATTGTATAAATTAGGGTGTTAACCATTTCTCTTGAAAATTCAAAAGAAAACAGGTCCAATCTTTATAGTTATGAATCTAAATCTTGCACACCATAATGAAATAAATTAAAGGTAGGGTATATGGTACTCATTTTTTGATATATCTTTCGATACTTAAATTAGTGATCTTTCTAAATATATGGAAAGATATTGAGAAAAAAATTGTAAGAATTAAAAGAGTATAAGAATGAGTGTTTGTTTGGAGAGTTATACTCCTTTTGTATACTCAGCTGATTGAGTAGTCTTTTTTTTATTTTTATCTCTTCTCTCTTGTTATTTGATGAGAGGCTTTATTTATAATCAAAGATGCTGTTTAGCTAGTTGGAATCTGAGATCTATGAGTGTATGAGACCTCACTTCAAATTAGTAATGAGAGGTGCTGTTAGCAGTGTGTAACGATTTTATCTATTTAATGGTGGGACCACCTAGTTTCTAGGATTAGTGTCATTTCGATTGCTCATTATAGTCCTTTAATATCTGAATATCTAATTTTATTTTTTTGATTCAGGTGGTCATGTGTTGTCGCCTAGTGGGCTCTATAGTATTTTCTATTGAGTCATCAATATTTAGGCTTCTTATCAAACTAAGTATTAGGCCGTATATCTAATTAAATATTGGGCTGGCCCCTTTTTTGTCGTACCCCATCAAAATGAACTCACTAAATTATGTATACAAATAATGAAAAATTTACAATATTAAATATAAGAAAAATTAACTAAAGAATTTTTTTAACATTAATATATGATAAAAATAGGCATTAGAACAAAACTAGAAGGAATTTTCCTAGTGTAGGTGTGCTCGCTAGCTATATGGTTCGAGAGAGAACGATCCAGAGAAGATACTAATAAGTATGTTTCAGTAATAAGTACGGTGATATGAGTTGATGGACTGGATGATTCAATAACTAAAGACTTTAAAAGTCATAACATGATTATTAAAATTATAAATATGTAAAGGTTGGTCCATAAGGGTGAGTCAATGAAGGCTGAGTTGCTTGAATAAGTAATCGACTGATACGTGCACAAGTTTAGGAGGAGAATTTACCTCAAAAGAACGTCCTATGAAAAAAATAGTCCTCTAAACTTATAAGTTGGAGGTCTTTACCTCAAACTTCTCAATATGGGATACGTATTATTTCTCCCCCTTTGACAGCCGCAAATCTCGGTAACTGCATTCTGCGGCCTTTTATTCGGCGACTTTCACTTTACAATGCTTCGCTCTAACCCGGCACACCAATAGCAGGTTAGCCCATTTGCAGGTAACCTTATTCAGTCAGAACTCTCTGTGGGTAGTCCTCTTCAGGTTAGGTCGGTCTCAATGAAAGCACCATTGATACGTGCATAAGTCTAGGAGGAGAATTCACCCTAAAAGGACGTCATATGGAAGAAAGAGCCCCCAATCTTATAAATCGTAGGTTTTTGTCTTAAATTTTTCAATATAAAACACGTATTATCGACCCCCATACTAATCCAAAATTTTATATCATTAACCAATTACTGATTAGAGATATAAGAATCCATGATATCTGCGATCCAAATATCTAGAGCATTTTTTTATAACTCATGATCATAAAAGTGCATACTGGCGGCCAACTACAATGGCCAGCAATCTTCACGTTTGGATTGGGGCTTATAATTTTACTCGGAAAAAATTGCTTGTTATTCATCTATTGGAGAACTGCCATTAACTTTCATGAAATATATGAGAAACTGTCTAGATATTAGCATTGAACCTCTATAAATATTAAGCCCCTTAGCACAATAATGATATCCGATGACCTGAGATTAACTCTTGAAGCATCCAACGACCTGTCGATATTTAAGATTTATGTCATGTCCAAAACCAAACCTTTATATATATATATATATATATATATTTAAAAAATTAAAAATCTAATTAATATCTCTAAAATTGGGTCAGATTTGAACAAACGAAACCCCAAATCAGCAAGAATTCAACTGATAATAGACCAAATATTATGATTAAAAATACTTATATTAACTTTCTAATCTGATAATCTAACTCCCAAGGACTTAAAAACCCTCTCCTCTCGCATCTTCTTCCTCTCTCTCTTCTGCCCTTTTTCTCTGGCAAAATGACCAAAAATAGTGCGTAGATCCCCTATAAACACGATCGGTGCACAAGTACTTAATAGGCGTGTATCAAGTGTTGCACTAAAACTTCATTTGTACACAGGCACTGCATTAAATGCGACTTAGATACCAATAATCTGTCTAAATTGCACATAAGTACTGCATAAATGCATATTAGGCGCTAACCAATTTGTTTAAAACACACATGAGCTGCTTAAACACCTATTAAGCGCCAAGCATGGATCCTCAAATTTGATTTTTTTATAAATTTTAATCATCTACTTATTTTTAAATTGTCCAAAAATTATATTAATAATATCATAATTTATATATAAAATATAGGGCATTAAAATTTAATATCTGTTTTGCATCATTTAGTATGCATAAAAGGGTTCATAATTTATCATCTAGAATACCTTATTCTCACAAAGTACACTCAGAGCCTAATACTCTAATTATCATCTCTGTTTCTCTGACTCATTTATTCGAAATATGTTACTAACTTTAATGTGAGAGAATAACTTAGAAACCAAATCTAATTTTATAAGTCTTTATTTTGGTTTATAATATATAAGATCCAAATGCAGAAATTCAAAAGCCAAATCCATAATCTCTTTGGTCCAAATTCCAATATATGCTTCACATTTGAAAATATTTTCTTTTGTACTTTATAAAATTACTAAATACTTATATTAGAAAATTATATATAAAATCTTTTAATCTATTATATATATATATATATATTATTAAAGTATTAATAGTTAACATCTGAACAAAAGTTATATCATTTTAATAAAATATATATACCCTGATCTAAATATCTTATTTTTTATAAAATAAAAACATTATATAAATATTTATGGAAACTATATATATGAAATTAGGACCAAAGAATTTTGAAACCTCCCTAAATTCACCAGCCTTAACAATTATTTATAATTTCTTTCGATCTATATGACTTTCATGGGTACGATTATAAATCTGAATTTTATTTTAAATGTTTTTATTGATACAATCATATTCAAAATAATAACTAATTATAAATTTTTAAAAATAATAAAACTATAAATATCTATTTAAAAATAAATAATCAATATAATAAAAAAAACAAACATAAAAGATAAAACTTTCCCAAATTATGATGCAATGAATGCTATAATAAATGTCCTAGCACAGTACAATTTTAAATATAAATATATAAATAAATAAATAAATAAAACACAGTATCATTATGAATGTCCTAACACCACATTAGTGCTATTATTACTAGGCAAATTGAGCTGTTACAAGCGCCAAGAGGCTAGTCGTTGGCAAACCAAGCTCAAATAATCTCCAAAAGGCTTCTAAATTATCTTCTATCTGCATATGTAACCCCTGCCTCGACGGTAAATTACATAAATTTGTTATCTCGTATCCTTAATTCTTATCAAAATTTTGCCTTTACGGTATCTCACGGGTCATGAAAATAAAAACTATACGAGATAATTAGTAATAATTGGGATAAAAGACATAAAGAATGATAGACTTATTAAAGATCGGTGCTTGAAAATGCAGCAAAGAGAAGACTAATTTCCTATACGCGAATTATCTCTGCCGAAGATGAGTGTGGTTGCCCAGTTCACGGCGACATAAACTCGGTTCCTCCAGCTGATGACTCGGGTCAAGTAGGCGGACCGCCAAATAAACCAGCTGATGAATCCGGCAATGGAAATGCCCTTTGCATCCTGTTGAAAGAACAGACCATGCACCAACACAACCCATTAATGGAGTTTATTAGACAGTAAGAATTATCTTATATAATGTAACTTATATTTATTTACTGGAATTTGGTCCGTGTCTATAATTTTGTATGGTTTGGCTGTGAAAATAAGCTAATCTTGTTACTGACAATAAGACATTTAAAATGATTCAGACACTTAGCCAAATAAAACAATTGTGAAAAATTGGGTTAGTTGTCACTAGGGAAGAGAAATGAAAAGGCCAGCCTATAAAAAATTGAAACAATATGACAAAAAATGATATAAAATTACTTATATTTTTAAAAAAATGGTACTAAATTGAGAAAAAGTAGATAGAAATGGATTTATATAGCCGATTCTTATTTAGTTAGACATAAGACTTTATTATTGTCTATTAGTCACAATATGAGAAGTTATTTTTCAATGAGCTCAATCTTAGATAGAAAAAAAGTATAGTCCTTTCTACTAAAGATCAGTTGGGAGGGTGTCATTATTTCCCACTTCTTCTGAAGGCATTTTAGCAAAAGGATGTGGTTAGAACACGCATATTAGACCTCCTGTAAAATATTTGAATTAAACTATCTATACTACTATTTCAGATTTACATATCCGATGTATATCATTAGACACATTAGATTATTTATACTGACCGTCTATACTAGGTAAACAATATTTTTTGAAAGATTTTAAAAATAATTGAATACATTTTTTTAACCTATTCAATATATATCATCCAATACTTTTTTAAAAAATATATTTTTCAAAAAAATATAGTTTTGGCATGAAGAAAATTTAAATGTTAGTGCTTTCATCTTCTTGCATTTTCTATTTAATTTTGGAAGAGGCCCTCAACATTGTTAAGAGAAAGGGGGGACTGTGAGACAGACCAGGTTTCAAGTCCTTAAGTCCTTTGCAACAATAACATATTTTCTTCACTTTAATTTCTATTTTTATAGGTCATAAGCATTAAAAAGTATGAATTTAAATATGTCAGTTTTATTTTTTTTCAAGTTGTAGTTTAGTAAAACAACAAAGTCTTATGTACCACTAAGTGGAGTCGGATATAAGAATCTATTTTCATCATTTTACTCTATTTATTACAATATTCTTTGATAGTACAAGTAATTTTAATTTTTTACTATTACACCAGTTTAAATTTTTCTTAGTCTGCCTTTTTTCTTTATTTCCTCTAACCACAATTAACTCATATATTCTTTCAAATGATTCAACTAGCCTTATATTATAAGTGCCGGAACAACCTTAAATGTCATTTTCTCATTTTATTTTTGACTGGTAAAATTTCTAAACATTCACCGATATCCTCATTCCTTATCTTTTAATGTGACTCTGATGATCATTCTTTGCATTCAAACCGGCAATTAAGTTAGTAAGAAACTAGTAACCAGTTCATCATCAAGGTTCTTTAGATGGATCTCCTTGACATACTTACGGACAAAGATTAAACAAATGATTTTTTTGAGAAAATTATTTAAGGAACAAATAATTTCTTCTCATGCTACTAGTTGTTCCCGACTACCATTGCCTTATTCCATCAATTAATCTAATTATTGAATATTATTCATTGTGTCATTAAACATTACGAAATCTTTCTATGGATTCTCCTAGGAAAAGTTATGATAATTTACTGATTCTGATATAGTATAGTCTTATAAAGTTCTTACAATGACTTCGCGACAGACTTTCATTTCTCAATTGGAATAAAGATTAGAAGGAATGGACATGGTTTTAATTACCTTCGACTCACGCAGATCGACCAGTGCCTTGTAGCTGCCGACGGAAGCCATGCTGCCAAGATGCTTGTAAACAAAAGGCTCACCAAGAGGAATACCTTTTGCTGAATAAGCCTTGCCACCATTCTGCTTCCCTATTCTATTAAACAGCTCAACCAGATATTTCCCTTCCCTTTCAGCAACCTGTTTGGCCAACCATATAAAATGAATAAATAAATATTATGAGACACTGTTGAAATTGGAGGATTGGAAGACAGAAACAGTTGCAATGAACTTCAGTTTATGTGAGACGATATTACATAGAGAATGCATTTTAGCAGGCTAACAGCTAAATCATGTGGTTTCATGGAGCACCGTCTTTAACTATGGATGAAAATATTAGTATTGGTGATGCCCATCAGTATCAAAAGTCATATTGAAAAACAGAATTTTCTTGTGACTCCAACAAAAGTTAATTATATATTAAAATTAGACTACATTTAATCATTTAGTCACCTATTTGAAGAACTTTAGTAAATTTTATCAAAATTAATTTTGATATCCTTTAAGTTATTAAAAAATATCCTAAAATCTTTAATCCGTATATATTTTACATCTCTATAGAATTATGAAAAGATTTCGAAATTAAGGTATTTAAAATGTATTGATATAAGCTTCCAATAAAACCAAGAAAAAAAATATACATATCAGCCAACATCTCACAAAGTCAACAATACATGACATCGGCATACCACCCAGGCATCACATCCTCTTGATACCGCTATATATTGACTAATATTTTCATCCATGGCATAACCCTTCATTGTTCAGAGAGTGTTTACATGGTTTTAAGTTGTCACCTCCATATCAGAGTAAAACAACCTTTGTGTTCAGTAAGACTTACCCTTTCAAAAGAATTAAAGCTAACAATAATAATAATGGATAACGCCCCCTTCCCTTGAGAATACGTGTGGAAAAGTGGGCTGATTAATTACATTTCACACATCATATATTCAAGACTCTAGATATTGATTATCTTCTGAAACGGTCTCGGTTAAGGCAAATTTCACACAGTTGAATTCTGTGTCTTCACAGCTCCAATTTCCAAGCTATGGATGTAAATATTTGTACCAATCATAATCATATCGATCTTAGACATATATGATAATACATATTAGTATCACGTATATATAGGACAAATATTTTTTAAAAATTATAAGTTAACAGACAAATATTAGTTGATATCGTACAATACACTGCCAATGTGACAACATATAAAGATTTTGTGGCAATATCTGAAAATATCATATTGGAGATGATTCCAATATATATATATATATATATATATATATATATATATATATATATATATTGCTGATATTTTAATCAGTGTATACATCTGATTTGAGCTTAAGAATACCCAACTCAATTTTCTGATTACTTGTTTCTCTCTGATTCAACAATGGAAGTTCCATATCAGATCATGCACATATTATCACTATCAGTGGATGATCTACGCACAAAAAGCATTTAAATAAAACAGCAATAAGAAAGTCATGTACAGCTAATCAATAAAATCTTCTAACCTGAGCAAGAGCAGGAAGAACCTTTTTTCCAGTTTGTTCAAGAAAACCAGCACAATCTCCTATAGCAAACACATCTTCCACAGAAGGAACCCGCAACCATTCATCAACTCCAATCCTATTTATGCCAAAAATCATCAACCGTTGCACTTCTTTACAATCCATGGAACGAAATATCATCTTACATATATCAGCATCGAACCCTCAATACAACGACAAACTCATTATATATTCTCATATTAGTAATATATCAATCGATATTCAAAATATTTGACGATGTATCAGTTGATATTTCCTGTCAGATTTCAATTTTAAAGTTGGAGCTGATATGTCTAATATCAATACCGATATTTTTATCGATGTCACATCTTAAAAAGTTGAATTAATCACATGAGTATCATACCTTCCACCAGGAGACTTGGGAAGATTGAGTGATTTCACAAACTCAGAGGGGCCAACTCCGGTAGACCACACCAAGATGCCATAGGGAACTTCAGTTCCATCACTGAGAATAATCCTTTCCTTATCGACCTCTTTCACGACTTGTCGTATGAGCTGGACACCACACTGATGGAGATTTTTTTCATGTTATAAAGGATTTGATAATTATGAAATTACATCCACAGATGACAACAAGGCAGATCGGAAAGGGACATTTTTTTAATTACCATCCACGACCATAGGAGCAAGGAACTATATCAGTCTAAAAAGTACTTCTGCTTATTTTAAGACGAAAATATTAGCTGATTAATATCAGCATTGGGCCTCTCAATACTAATATTTTTCAATATAACAATAATATCACGATATATCAGCCGATATTTAAAATATTGTTCGATTACCCAATATTTGGCCAATATATCAGCCTATTTTTCTATCAGTTTACAATCTCAAATTTTGTTTTCCAATATATTTGATACCAATACCTATTGTTCAATGCATCCAATATCGATATGACTGCGACCAGTACTAATACATTTATTTTTGTCTATCTACTTATCAATTTTAAAATTGTTAAAAAATCATTTTTCTGTTATTATATATCCATATGCATTTATATATTAGATATTATCAGTAAATATTAAAAAAACAAAAGCATAATGTTGATTATAAATAATATATATCTAAATATAAGTAAGTTTCACATGTTTATATAAAAAAATTATTATATAAAATTTATTTCTAAAATTTTTATGGATAAAATTGGGACGGGATGAAACAACCTAATACCATTCCCACCCCATGATTTTCAAGGGGTAAGGATTCCTCACCTAATTCAAGACAGGACAAAATTGTCATCTCCAATATATTATGAATATGTTTGGATTAAAGAAAATATGAAAGGAAAGAAAATAGTGAGAAAAAAGTGAAAATAAAAATAGTAAGGAAAAAATGAAAAGAAAAAAAAAAAGGAACAAATATTTTCTTTTTTTTGGCTGTTATGGAAATTCAAATTAAAAAGAACATATTTTTTTAAAAGAAAAGCTTTTTTATTGTTTGCTTATCAAAGAAAAACTAAAAAGAAAAAAGAAAATATATGTGAAAATTGTCTTAATGGAAAATTGATTTTTTTTCCTTCTAGATCTTCTGAATTTCAACTTGATTTAAAATAACAAATAATTTTCAATAAAATACTAATATTTCACGCAAAATTTTCATGCTTTTCTTTATAAATTTTTTCATCCTATCCAAACGCCCAAAAAAAATATTTCCTTTAATTTTTTTTTTTCTTTTTCTTCACTTTTCTTTTTTTTTTCTAAACACATCCTACAGATAGATTGGAAAGAGAGGTGACTGACCTTTTTCAAGTGTTGTGTCGCATATTCCCGCAGCCCAGCATCAAAAGATGACAAAATTTCATTGGCCTGTGTCAGCCAGAAGTAAAAAACAGAAAAAACAGAAGAAAACAATGTCATACAACAATATTAAAGAAGCACAAACGAAGCAAAAGAAAAATATACTTATAAGACTCATATATAACCCTTTTACAACCACATTTCCACATATAGATAGATGGGATGAGCCACTTTTAATTTTATTATTTTTATAAAAAAGCCTTTAGTTTCATCTATAGAAAAGAATAGTATAAAAATTATATAAGAATTATACAAGAAGAGGGACTTGAAGTAAAAATACACTTCCAATACCTCAATAAGGGTAACCTGTATATCATCCTTAACGTGAGAATACCGCTGATGAACATCTCTTTTAATAAAATCAGTCAATTCACCACCAAATTCAACCCCAGTTGGTCCACCTCCAATGATAACACAATGCAATAGGCGTTTCCTTTCCTCTTCTGATACGCCTGTAATCACAAATAAAACCCAACATCCAGATCTGTGATGCAATTATAGTAAGATGGAAGATGAAATAGCGTTGTCCCACATAATAGAATCTTAGAAATTTTTATTAACTGTTATGATTACGTAGATATAAATATCGGCTGATAGTAATCAACATCAACAGAACTGATACCGATGTTTTTTGATATTGCGATAATACCGCAATATATTACCATAATGGCGATATATCACGAAATATCGACCAATACTACCATATGAGCTTATAATTTTCAAAAAAAATTTTCCGATATATCTGATACTAATATTATTACTCAATATATCTGATATCTGCAACCAATTCTAATACTGACATTTTCATCGGTGATTATGAAGGGTCAAATGAAGCATTTTTTAGAAAGGATAATTGATGCAAACATCTAAGAGACATGCATAGAGATTTGATACTATTTGATTTTATTTATTTCATGTTTTGATATATCTTTCGGATTCTTAAAATTTTATAATTTCATAGTTCTTTAAGATACTTAAGGAATATTATATTTCGTTTTTATTATTTCTCATTTTAGATTATTATTAATTAAAAAATTATATTTATTTCTTAATTAATCTCAGAACAGGATACTTCTATATAATAATTTTAATTTTATTAACATTAAGAGATTCTATCTCCTTCCTTCCCATGGCAATCTCTACTTCTCACCCTTTCCTCCTTCTCTTCTTCGGTTCCTTATTTCCCCTTCCCTACATCAATAACTTGGCTAAAAATGGAGACAATAAAGAAAGATGTATGCCTATAAAAACTTAGAGTAAAATGATATAAAATAACGTAAAATTACTTTTATTCTCAAATAATGTCGTATTAAATCAAGTGGAATGATAAAAATAAATTCATATATCCATCCCAAATTAGTGAGACTTAAGGATTAATTGTTGAGATGGACTATAGTGCAAAAAGACTTGTCTAGGAAGGCAAAGCACAGCCACATCACAAGAAATATCAGAGAAGCTCCCTCTAAAACCATCAGCTGATCTTGATGTTATGAGGACAAAGACCAACAAATTTTCAGCAACTATAATGATAGAAAAAGGAAGTACAAGTGAGTTCGATGTAAGAACTTTAGAAAGATTAAGCCATTTTTGGGATCATTGAATTACATTGATAATTCCGGAAGTATAATGCAGAACAATACATTGTATCATACCTTAATCAATTATGTGACAGGCAAATGAAAAAGCAAAATACAAAGAATATGTTCTTCTCAAAGAATGCGGAACTGTCATTTTCCCTTCTCCCTTCCACTCTGAGGTTATGAGATAGCAGAAATTTCTAGACTAATGGCCATTTTCCTCTCTCAAAATCAAAACAGAAAAAACAGAAAGTTAATAACGCCTTGCAGCTACTACTTAAATATGAGCCAGGAAAAACTCACTTTCTCAATTGCAACTCAAACAATGGTTTGTTTTATTTCTTTTATAGGGCAGGGCCCTCATTTCCATCACATAGTAAGCTTGTTAAGGAAATAACTTCTCCAACAATAGTTAGTATAATAGTCATAACTAACTATCCATGATTGTAACCTTTGACCACTCCAAATAAATAGGGACAATATTCTTACATTTTAAGCACAGTTATTCATCATGCACAGTCTCAACAAGTAATTCTTCTACAACATGTTTGATTATGATAGCTATCTAGTAAAAGTAAAAGTTTCTAATCATGCTCTTCTGATCAGTAAAAGTTCACACTTCAACAAGAATCCATATACAATAATAGAAAATCTTACGAGAACTTGAGCATCACCTGGACTCACAGACAGCATAAGATTCAAAAGAAGCTTCTTCCTTATTTCCTGTGCATGATTTACTTCACGAAGGAAAAATGCATGTTCCTTCACTCCCTTGATGTTGAAGGTTAATGGCTCAGCGCCAGCACCTATGACAAGCTTATCATATGCAACTTTGAATTGATGTGGCTCATGGGATTGTCCTGCATGATCAACAGTCTGACAGTATATCTGACAACAAGAAAATAATTCTATTAACAAAGCATGTCATATGAACAAAATATATATCAAATAATTGTTTTAGCTGATGATATACAGAAACTGCAGCTTCATATTTGGGTAACTGAGATCACGCATAATTCAAATATGAAACAACTATTACTTTGTCATCTCATATTTTTATCTGAAGTTGGCTACCAAGCAGCATATCAGATTATACGGCAGATATATTAATTATGATCTGTCTCACATATTTTTCTCTGAAGTTGGCTACCAATGAGTATATTGGATTATACAGAAGATATAGTAATTATGATCTGTCTCGCATATTTTTCTCTGAAGTTGGCTACCAAACAGCATATCAAATTATACTGCAGATATTGAAATTATGATCTGTCTCGCTGCAGCCTTAAATCCCAGTGACTTATAAGATCGGCTATATAAATTTGCTTTTGTCATTATTGAAATATGTTGGTGAATTCAAAACCAAGCTTAACAGGGCTTGTTGGTTTTTCTTCACGGGGGGTAATGGGTCTTTTTTTTTTTTCACTTCTTGAAATTTTCGTTATCAGATTCTGGAATATTTTTCAGCACGGATTCCCTGTAATCCACAATTTTTAACCAATTCCATTGTAATTTTCAAAGAGACAAAATGTCTTAATTCAAATCGTATTTCTCATGATTTTAATTCTACAGGATCCAAAATTTTCAACCAATTCTCCAAGAAAGAAGCCCTTGAACTTCATTTCTGAAATCAGAAGACATTGTGCTTCTTATTCAAAAAATAAGCAACCAAAATAATTTTCTGTTTTTTTTTTTGTCACAACTTTTTCAGCCAAATATGTCACGAACTCAGATTTGTAAATTTCCATCAAATTCCCACATTTCTGAAGTCATGGTACTTCAAGTTTCCAACAATCTTTGTTGATTATATTCCACAACTTATATTTTGGAATCTCAAATGTCACACAGATTCATTTACTTTCCATCTTCTTTTTCAAACAATCCATTGAGATTGTTTATCTATCTTCAATACACATTGATACATGACCTCTTTGCATATGTGATAGTAGTGGCACAATAGATCTTAATAGTCATTCCACTCAGTTTATGATATAAACTTTGAGAATAAAAATAATTTTAATCATATTTCCTACGTCTACCTCTTCGAATCCTTCCTTCAACTAAATTAACCTTATTGTCATTTCTCATCTTATCTTCTACAAATATAACTTTTAAAACTATGACTACAAATAATGTTAAAATGCGTATACATCTCTGACTGAAATTGTAGGAGTAAAAGAGAAACTTATATCAAACTGTGAAGATGCACCGGCAATATAAAAGCATTGTTAAAATTTACTCACTTCATGTTTATCAGCATCAATGCCGGTGCAGGATGCCAGGAAAAAGTAGCAATTGGGATCCTTTGCCAGTGCAGACTGTATCTGATTAACTGGCTCAGCAACTGAACGAAATTCTAGTGTCCCGACACAAGTTGAGGCAAGCAGAGGAGTGAACACCATATGATTACGCGGTGATATGCAAACAATATCATACATTTTCGTGTCAAGCCCTTTCATAAATCGGCATGCAGCCCAGCCAGTACCAAGAACCACAACCCTTGGTTTCTCTCCTTGCTTGGTAGCTTCCAGCCCCGGAAACGTCCTACACTCAGTATCTGAATCAGACACCTCAGCAATACTCGCTGAGGAAGGATATTGGTAATTTGGAGTCATGTGAATTCCGCTGCTCCCGAGACTCGGAAGATCCAGCTTCCTAATGACCGAAAAGTAGGCCATATTCTGCCAGGTTTTAATATTTGCATGTGTAGTTGGAGTCTTGAAGATCAAAATGCCGTTAGATAGTAGATCTCTCCTACCATCTGTGTAATTGTGAATGCCACCGCCTGATCTTCTGAAGCTGCTCCTTGCTATTCTTGCGAATGACATTCTAGAAACTTGAAACTCAGATTTGAGTCAAACTGCAGGTGCAAGCTAGTAAAATAGATGCTGCAAGAGGAGCAAGACAAAATCTAAGTTAAGCACCAAGAATATACTTTTGCAAATTTCTAAGTGGCAACCATATAGAGGGAATTGAGTATATCTCCAGGATATGTGGAAAAGAGAGAGCGAGCAACATGGTGGATCCCAAGTTAAGGGCTGTTTGCATAGCACTTCAAAAAAGCAAGGAAATGTTGGCAACATTGATACAAATGTCAGCCGATATGATACATATTGGCCAATATATATCGGTATCGAGATCCCCTGATGCTGATATTTTTCGACATCGTAACAATATCACGATATATTTTCATATTAGTTGAGACGGTCGATATGACCTTATTAGTTTATGATTTTTAGAAATTTTTTTCAGTCCCATATATCCGATATCGTTTTATATTATCCAATATATCAAATTCCGATATGAATGCGATTGAAACTAATATTGATATTTTCATCCATTGTTGGCAAGAAACTAGGTCCGAGAACATGGCCCTGCTCATCAGTTCATTGCAAGCCACAAATAACAAGAAACTAGAAGCTAAGATATATATCTCACATGCCCTCAAATGTCTGCCATCATTTAAATAGTAAAAATGCCCTTCATCAACTCGCTCCTAAGACATGAGCAATTGCTACTCATACCTCATGCAATGCCAATCGTCCAAAAATAAACCAAACAAGTTGTCATCATAAAACTACCAAACTAAATTGAAATTTTGGCAGAACATATGACAAGAAGCACTAACTGATATCCCTGAATTTGTCATGCTATGACAAAACTAGTTTTATTTGAAAGAGAAAATTGACTCCGTGAGATATGCAGAGAAGAATACAAGGAGATGCACAAATTGGGATAGTGCTGAAACTGCACAGAGAATTCTAGAAGTCAACAGAGAAAAAATAGCTTTTATTGTAATATGAAGTGGTTAACAAGGTCAAAGAAATCCAGAGAACAAGAGACGGATCCCTAACAAGTTGTTTTTCCAATGGAATATAATATCAGCTGATCTATATAGATATCGGGCCACCCAATAGCGATATTTTTCAATATTGTCACGACATTGTTGTTGGACTTCTTGGACAGATTGGGTCCGCCCAAAATGGAATAACTAGACCCAACCCATGACCAAATCAAATGTGAAGTTATTTTGGTCAACAACCCCATATCTCCATTCCCCTCCCCTCTATCCCTCATCCATTCCCACTCTCTCCGCATAACTTCCCCATATTGTTGATTTGGCATGGAAACTGCTCATTGGCAGTTGAAGGTGGGAGAGGAGACTCTATTTTTGTAGTGGGTTTCATGGAAAACTTCCACAATATATGTTGTGGCGTGAGAATGAAGAGAAGAAGTATTATATATGTGGACTGACGTACTTTTCTCTTAATTACTCAAAATTCAATGCATTTGGGTTTTGAATAATGATATTTTCCAATTGTGATTATATCCTAGACCAACAACGAGTCATTACTAGTGATTTAGTCGATCCTGATATTTTTGCAAATATGTTATTCTAAATTCATATTTTTGTAATATTTGCGACCCATGTTTATCTTCAGTAGTGATATGTCATCATATCAACAATACAATGTGATATATAAAATAATATTCAAAACATCAGCCAACAATTCCTCCTGGGTTCTGTTTCGAAAGAAATTATTGTCCAATACATCTAATACTTAAAACTATCACCCACTATAGTCTTTGATTTAGCATTGACCATGATAAGCATGACACTATTTGCACAAGGTATGATGTAACTCATTGATGAAATAAATCAAACAATTGCCAATCCTAAATTCCCAAATTAAACTTACAATAATCTTCTCAACATAGATAGCAGACCACTCCTACATTTAGATCATTGATAATACAAGAAGCCAAAGCATAGTAGCACCCGCTCTTATTACTATGCCTGACTGGAACTAACCGAACCAGAGCTCAATTAACTGATCTTCTATCATGGTATAATCAACAGAACTCATACATTTTCTTTTCTTACTTGTACTTGGTCAGGGAACTGAACCTCGGACGTTTTGGCTACGGGACGTCAACCTAAACCAACTCATCTATGACCCTCCGACATGTTTACCAAGCTCTAGTATGATCTCGAATAAGATTACTATTCACATTTCAGATCATGCTGATTTAAGCTTTTCGTTTTATTCTTTTCCTCTCCCCACTTCCCGGAACCGTATTTGCTTCAAAACAAAGTGCAAATCGATACTTACCAAGAAAATACAAAAATCGAGAAAAAAGAGAAGGAAACGCAACGCCATAAGGCATAAAGAAGTATTTGGGAAACAGATCGATTTACGAAACACAGTTACATGAGCGGATTGAACATGCAATCAATCTGTCTTCCGTTATTGGCTATGATGAAAACTGGTAGCAAACATAAACTAGAAAACCAAAATTGAAATCTAACACAGCTTGCATAAAACTAAAAGGACGAGGAAATTGTAAACAAAAACATCATTCCAGATTTCAGCGCAACTTACAGTCTCCGCTCTTGGGTTTTTCTCTTGGCTCAGCAAAGCTGGCCGTGGCGCCCATGGCTACGTTCAGTATATATACTCCCGGATTCCTGGAACGTCCTAGGTCTTTTTTTCTTCTCTCTCTCTTTTTTTTTTTTTTATTTTTAATGCTCAATTTTTATTTCGTTTTAAACATATGATAATAATATATACTTAATATTTAAAAATTTTAAAAATAAAAACAAATTGAAATAAATGATTATGAAATATCAAGTCTTTTGTATTTGTATTATATAGAATCTAAATAAAATAATTTCCATAATATATTTTCATATATTTTAAAGTCGGTATTAAAAATACAAATTTATAATAAAAATAAGAAAAAATTAAATAAAAAATAATATAATGACTATTAGATCACCCCCAAATCCAAAACAGTATTTTTCTAAAATTTTTTATTAATAAGATGTTTTATTTTTTATTTTATTTTTGTCTAAAATAACAAAAAATATATATATTTATATTTCTAAAAATAAGGCACTACCCTGTTTTAAAGATGATAAAAGATTATTCAAAAATATTGCTCCATTAGAAAATGGGTATATATTTATATATTATATATTAAGAAACATTAATGCTTATAATATTATCAAATATTTTTTTAAATTAATATTCATATATTCAAAGTTCATATTTTATTATAAAAACTAGTCACAATCAATGTGACATATATATTTTTTTAAAATATAATATTTATATATTAAATGATATATTTATTTATATCAAAATTATAAAAAATATATATAACTCTCGTGTTATTTTAATTTTTATAATTATTATTTTTTTATATTAATGATGCGTATCTGAATCCGACTTCGAACAAATTCGGGTTCGTTTGATTGTTTGGATCCGACTCCATTCACTAAGTTTGAATCCTACACACCACTACAGTAAACAAAAGGTCAGGTGTCGGTAGGATATCCTACCGAAAACACTCCGACGCTCAAGTCAGCAATCAACTTTCGAACTTTAAGAAGGTGAACTGATAAGTAAAAATAAAGAAAGAGAGAAAATAAGATTGGTGAAAGTGTTGGCCTGAAAATTAAGAGACGTTCCCGTGACTCGTTGAGAGTATAGTTTTCCGACTCGATGTTCGCAATGAACGAGTGGGAAGTTACGTCATGAAAGCGTGGAAGTTTAGAATGACGAATATTAGAGAGCGAGCGAAATCTCTGGAATCTAGAGGCCGGGAGTGGAATTGGTAAAGTAAATGATTGAGAGTAAGTATACTCAAGGATTTTTGTAACAGCACTGCGTTGTATTTTTGTGTCTGTGTTCGCGTCTCAGATAGTGTCTTCCAGAGCGTAGACTCTGGGGTTATATAGACGATAGAGAGTGCGAACTTTCTTGGCTAAGAAGGCGTGATCCCTGCCTGGCGTTGGGCGGTCCTTCTTGAGCAGAAAGGCTTGACTGGCATAATCTGATGAGATCGTTTCTTTCCTGAGTGGGTAACGGATTTCTAAATTATCTGCCTTCCTTTTGTGCTTTTGTTACCGTTAAACTCCATTGTTGGCAGGAAGAGAGAATCTAGTGCATTCCTCATGGGAATGACGCTAAATCAGTTGATGCCTTCTTTAGAAGAGATCGGTTTCAAGGAAGGCGTGAAATCAGGGAAAAGATCGTTGCTTGTTGTGTACGAAAACGCCTGCCAAATTGGGCTTGGCCCGTGTTACGTTTCATGTCTTTTTGTGACCTGTTGTTACAATACTTTTGGTCAACATACCTGTTGACCGTCTTGAGAGAGTGCGTTGGCCACCTGGTCGGTGCTCCGCGCGGTCAACGCTGGCGTTGACCGTCTAACACACGCATGAATTTTTTTGGACTTTGGGCCGTTTTTCTTATTGGGCCTGCCAACTATGGGCCTGCCAACTATGGGCCTACCCATCAATTAAAAATAATAATTTTAATATAATTAAGTGTATAATAAATATATAAGTAGTATTATTTTATTTTCTATTGCTATAAATATATAAATAGTATTATTCGGGACATATTAACATTTTTTTTAAATTAATACTTCATTTTTCACATGTTAAATATTTTTATTAAATATTTTTGTCAAATAAACTCGACCTAGAATTATATTTTTGTCATATTTTTATTATTTTAATATTCTGAAAATGTGCGTTTGAAATTATGAAAACGTGGGCCATGAATTATGAATCAGTCGCATACTCGTCTTAATTTACAAAATATGAAAAATGTCAAAATAAATTCAGAAGTTATGCATGAAGCTTCGCATAAGAGTATTAATTAATTATTTAAAAACTTAATTATTTTAAAACAATTAAAATTAAAAAATAAAAATAATTTGGGTTGAATGTGGCTCTATCTCTTTAAAAAATAGATGTTATTTTTTTTACTTATTAATTATATAATTTTAAATAAATAATTATAATTTAATAATTAATTATAATTTATTTTTTATATTTAAAAAATAATTTAATTATAATTATTTATTTAAATATTAATATTTTAAATTTTAAAAAATAGGTTTTATTTTTAAAAGACGTAGTCTCCTGAGAGAATTTCCGCGCGCACGTGAGAGAGAGAGAGAGAAGGCGAAAGGAAACGTGCGAGGAAGGGAACCTCATTTCGCAAGTGGTGCGCGTCGTTTTCCGAATGACATTGCTTGAACGACACGTTTGTTTCACTGATAAAATGCAGAAATATTTAATAATTAAAATAATTATAATTATTTTAGATAATTATTTGACTCCAATCCAAAAATATAAAAATATATTTTTATTTTTTACTTAAGGACGTAAATTTATATTAAATTCACTAAAGCCAAGATTGTAAAATATTGTACTTATATTTTATACTTGTTAAATATTATTTTTTAATTTATTAAAAAATGATAAATATATTAAAAATAATTAAATTAATTTGCATTAAATAAAATAATTTATTTAGTTATATTTTATTAATGTAATTTTGTAAACACGTGCAGTGCGAGTCTGCCGACTCGAGGCCAGTATCATGCCAAATGCATGGTACTCCGTACAGTTTAGTAATATCTGAAAGCGATTTTTGTAATATTATAAATACTTTTATTAATTTTTCAAAAATGTTTTAATATTTTAATATTTATATTGAAATAATAATATTATTATTTTTATAAATTTTAATTTTTTAAAAAATTAATTTTTATTGATTAAATCTCAATTCAATAACTTTATAAAATTTATATATTTATAAATTATCAAAATTATTACATTATTTTATAATTGTATAATAAAAAAATATTAATAATATATCCCAATTTATGTCTAATATTTTCTTAAAGAATTTGAAATTAATTTATCACTATTTAATATTATCTCTCTTCATTCATAATAATTTACAAAATTATGTGTGTGAAGTTATTATATATATATATATATATTGAATTAGCTTTTTAATTTAAAAATGACAGACAGTCATATAATTTCTTTTTCCAATTTAATTCTAAAAGTCCCTGCATCATAATCTGAAAAAACCATCATTCATTATTTTTAATAAATTATGGGTAAATCGTAAAAGGAAAATTAATTTTTAAATTACAAATTACAATTCTTTTCACCAAAAATAATTTTTCTAATAAAATATTTAAAAACCTTATAAATTATAAAATTTAATTAATTTAATAACTTACTATATATATATATATATCAAGCTATTTAAAAATTCTTTTTAATAAGATCATAAATAAATTATAAATGGATAAAGTAACATTGTTTATATAAATATAAATTATCTCCCTCAATCCTTTCTATATTTAAACTTTTCAGTGAGTTTCATGCACTTAAAGATACAAATGCAAAGGAATATATTTGTTGGGTTCCATGTCCAAGCCCATGAAAAGTCTCGAGGCCCATGAAAAGGATGACAAAGCCCGCGCAGGACGATGAGCCCAATCCAATTGCGTAGGAAGCATACGCGGCACCACGCTGGCAGAAGGCGACGAAAATTCTGCAGCGCATTAATGCGCTGCCGAAAAACTGACAGAAAGGCGAAAAGGCCGGCCAATGGAGAAGCAGCTGGCGTAGCGCCAACGGCTCACGCAGCCACCTGCAGGCGGTTAGCCAATCCTCGCTCAGGGGAACACCAGGCGTGGCCGGCAGAACCCAAAAGCCTGCCAATCACGACAAAAGGACAACCGACATGACCGGCGGTCAACGACAGTAACCAGCGGCAAGGAAGCCCTTGCAACAGGTATTCTGGTGCCCAGGGTCCAATGGGAGGAGCCTATAAGAGCTCCCACTCCCCACAGAGAAAGGGATCCGATTTCGAACTCTGAACTTCCCTCCTCTCAACTCGATCACAAGAAAGAAAAGAGTTGGAACTGAGAACGCTCTCACTTCCTTCTGGCACGAGCTAGCTCACGATCGCTATCCCCACGTCTACTCAGACCACGAGAAAGTCAGCCACCCGTTGCGGTGCATCAAGGAAGCCAGGCCTTCCATAACCTGTTCACTGCATTCTCCATACCATTACACACGCATCTCTCACGCTTCTATAGCATTCATTCGTGTACCGCTCACAGCGTGCGCCATTCTCGTTTATTGCGGGAATTTGCTGACTTGAGCGTCGAGCGGCCACGGTGAGAGAAATCCTGCCGGACCCCTTACCTCTTGTTTGTTATTTGTGTTGTACAGGTCCAGGTTCAAGGCTACGGAGACCGGACCCTTTGCCCGACTCCACCGCGTGCTTGGGAATCCGAAGGTTCTCTAATCCGTATGGCAACCGCGGATCCGGGATGCAACATTGGCACCGTCTGTGGGAAACTGACAAGAAGCCAAGCGTCTCTTTCCCACTTCCTTCCTGAAGACAAGAAAATGGTGAACAATCGAGCACAAGCTAGTGCTCCGGCAATGGAGCTCGTTGCCCAAAATGAAGATCCCCTCGTCGGGAACCAAGAGAATGACCGTCCAGCACCTGACGTCCACCGCCTGGCTGCAGACATTGGCGATATCAAGTTGGTCCTCCGTGCCTTGTGCGAGAAGACGAGAACTCCCTGGCCGGGAGCTGCTCCTCCAGCGTGTCGGCCTCCACCTCCAAGAGAACAAAGCGTCGTGCATCGCCCGCATGAGGAGAACCAACCGGCTCAACAATGCCGCAGCCCAGGCGGCCCCAAGCGAAAACGATCCTAACGAGGCGGAAAGTCATCCCGCCCGCGGAGATCGGGAGGACAGCCCTGAGCGGCGTAACCTCTGCGACTCGCGCGGCAACGAGAGGCCCACCGCGGCAGGCTCCAACAGCGAATGAACCACTCAGGCGGAGAGTCGCCATCCCCGACGAGGTCAACCTGACCTCCAGGACCCCACGGAGCTCCGCGATGTCATCAACGTGTGGAGAGGCACTACGGACCCGTCGATGGAGGAGAAAGTCAAAATGCTGTGGGACATCCTGCATAAGGAGAAGCCCACGCCCTCCTTCGCCGACCTCCGGAGATCGCCTTTCACCATGGACTTGCGGACCTAGCCATTGCCAAACAAGTTCAAGATGCCGGTCCTTTGAACGACAGTTGTACCAATATCCTGATGCAGATCCAGGATGAGAAGTTCTTCAAGTGGCTGAAAATGCCGAAGGGTCCTGGCGGCGGACTGACAATCTTGCCCGGTACCACCACTTGCACAGGACACTCGACCGAGAACTCGCCATTCTGCGAACGGGGAGATAGAGGATCTGATTCGGCGCGGACAACTGAAGCGGTTCGTGAAGAGTTTGGGGCAAGGACCCACAACCTCTGATGGTGAAGCCAGCGAGCCTCCGAGGGCCTACACAGCCGCCGGCGTGGTCAACATGATCTCAACCACGGCCGTCGCGGATGCCAGGCGTGGGAAGCGGGAGCCAACTTCCAACAACAAGCGAGCGAGGATAAAGGTTAGGGATGATATCATTAGCTTTAGTAGCGACGATATGGCTCATGTAACCTCTTCCCATACTGATCCCCTTGTTGTATCTGCCCTGGTTTCAGGCGGTGGGGATGACTACCAACTGAAACGAGTTTTCATCGATAATGAAAATTCGTAAAATTTGTTGTATCTCAGTGCCTTCTTTAAATTTGGACTGAAACGAAGCCAAATGAAAGCTGCCAGTGGACCCTTGTGCAGCCTGGACAACGAACCAGTCCCGGTACAAGGGATAGTCCGACTAGAGGTCACCATGGGAACTCACCCGCACTCTATGACGCGAGAGCTGGCGTTCCTCGTCGTTGACCTTCCATCCGTCTACAACACCAAATTGAGCAGACACTTTCTAACCACCTTTGGAGCTGTTACGTCAATCCCGCACCTGAAGGTGAAGTTTCCCACCCCGTGGGGCGTGGGAGAAGTCCTCGGAGACCAGGAGATGGGACGGACGTGCTACCTGTCCCAGATCAACCTTGCAGTACCATGCTACCCGGACGAAGATCTTGATCTCGGCGACGAGACCTTGCTATAGCAGGCCCAGTCTGGAGAGGAAACCGAGGCGATCCCTTTAAACCCCTCCGAGCCGAAAAGGTGCATCAATGTGGGCAAATCTCTCCAGCCCGTAGAACGCGACCGGCTGATTACCTTCCTTAGGGCCAACTCCGATGTGTTTGCCTGGGTTCCCACTGACATGCCCGGGATACCGACCGAAGTTGTCGTCCACAAGCTGGGCCTTGACTCGAGCCGAAAGCCCGTTCGGCAGAAGCGAATGAACCACTCTGACGAGAAATTGGTCGCCATTAGGAAAGAAGTGAAGAGACTTTTGGACGCCAGATTCATCAGAGAAGTCCAATACCCGGAGTGGCTATCCAACGTTGTGTTAGTGAAGAAAAGCAGCGGCAAGTGGCGGATGTGTGTCGACTTCACTGACTTGAATAAGGCTTGCCCCAAGGATAGCTTTCTGCTCCCAAGGATTGACCAGCTCATGAACTCCACGTCCGGACATGAGCTTCTGAGTTTCATGGACGCTACTCTGGATACAACCAGATCCGGATGAGCCCAGAGGATGAGGAGCATACCTCATTCATGACTGACGATGGGACGTACTGTTACAAAATGATACCCTTCGGACTCAAGAATGCGGGCGCAACCTATTAGCGCCTGGTGAACAAGATGTTCGAGGCTCAGATTGGACGAAATGTGGAGGTGTACGTTGACGACATGCTCGTGAAGAGCAGAGTTGCCAGTAATCACATCAACGACTTGGACGAGACGTTTCAGGTCCTCTGGCTGCACGGGATAAAGCTCAATCCCACCAAGTGTGCGTTCGGAGTAACCTCAGGAAAATTTCTAGGCTTCATCGTGTCCCAGCGCAGCATCGAGGCCAACCCAGAGAAGATCAAGGCCATCCTCGACCTGAACCCCCCACGGATGATAAAAGAAGTGCAGAAGCTCACCGGGCGAATAGCAGCCCTTTTGCGGTTCGTCGCTAAGTCAGTAGAAAAATACTTGCCCTTTTTCAAGACGCTAAGGGGCACCAAATCACAGGGATTCAAGTGGAATGAGGAATGCAACGAAGCTTTCAGAGAGCTGAAGACCTACCTCATCAGCGCGCCACTCCTAAGCTCGCTGTGCGAGAGAGAAGACCTTTACCTCTACTTGGCTACGTCAACAGCGGCTCTCAACTCCGTGTTAGTTGGGGAGCAGAAAGGCAGACAACAGCAAGTGTACTATGTAAGTCGGGTGTTGACGGACGTGGAGGCCTGCTATCCGCACGCTAAAAAGATAGCGCTCGCGCTCGTCTATACGGCGCGGAAGCTGCGGCCCTACTTCCAGTCGCACCGGATATCATACTGACAGATCAGCCGCTGAAGTCGATCTTGCAGAAGCCAGAGACGTCTGGACAGTTGGTTAAGTGGGCTGTCGAGATAGGAGAGTTTAACCTGTAGTTCTGGCCCCAGCTAGCCATGAAAGGACAGGCTCTGGCCGATTTTCTCGTAGAAGCGGCGACCCCAACTCAGGAAGAAGTCGACAACCCAGGAAGCAAGGAGGGCGATGAGCCTCCCGCATGGACCCTGAATGTGGACGGATCATCCACTCAAGCGGGCAGCAGAGCCGGTGTCATGCTGAAGACACCGGAAGGCATGGAGATTACACACTCCGTCACACTAGCTTTCCCGGCCACAAACAACGTAGCAGAATATGAGGCCCTCCTCGCGGGCTGCCGACTGGCCAAGGAGTGTTCCGCATGGTCGTTGGTCGTGCGCAGTGACTCCAAGTTTGTGGTCAACCAGGTGAAGGGGAACTTCGACGCCTTGAACCCACAACTTGTGAGGTACCTGGCGAAAGCGAATGCCCTAATTCCTGAGTTCGATTGGTTCGTGATCGAGCACATCCCAAGGTTGGATAACGATCGTGCTGATCGACTGGCCCGGGACGCAGCAGTCAGATCCGTGGAGCAATACGCGAGAGAGCCCAGGGAAGTCTAAACCGCACCTAGCATCGACACCGAAGATAGAGAAGTGTTGTGGGTCGACGCAGGAAACAATTGGATGACGCCGTACATGAAGTATCTCACCGAAGGGACCCTACCCGAAGACGCCAACGAGGCCAAGCGAATCAAGAAGACGGCAGGGTAGTACACGGTCCTCAGCGGAAGACTATACAGGCGAGGATACTCTACCCCCCTCCTGAAATGCCTCACGCCAGAGGAAGCTGACTACGCGCTGAGCGAAGTGCACCTGGGACTATGCGGCTCGCACATTGGGGGTAAAAACCTTGCGTTCAAAGTCATGCAATAAGGGTTCTACTGGCCAACCATGAAGTGAGACGCAATGGAGTTCGACGGGAAGTGTGAAAGTTGCCAGGTCCATGGTAACATGACGCATCAACTGCACACGGAGCTGCACTGTCTCCAATCCTCGTGCCCGTTGGCACAATGGGGGCTCGACATACTTGGGCCCCTACCTTTGGCTTCTTGACAAAGAAAATTCCTGATCGTTGGCATTGACTACTTTACCAAGTGGGTGGAAGCTGTCCCTCTCGCCAAGATCACCGAGCAGAATGCGATGGAGTTCCTCCGTCAAAGTATTGTTTGCCGCTTCGGGATTCCTGAGGTCGTAGTGACCGATAATGGAACCCAGTTCACCGGCAAGGGCTTCACGAAGTACTGCCGCGACCTCCGCTCCAAGCTGATCCATACGTCCGTGGTGCATCCTCAGGCCAACGGACAGGTTGAGGTCACTAACCGCACATTGCTGCACGAATTGAAGACCAGACTGGAAGACGCAGGGGCTCCTGGATTGAAGAGCTACCGTTCGTGCTCTGGTCGTATCGAACAACCCCACGAGAGCCGACAAGGGAAACGCCCTTCAACCCCTGCTTTGGGGCTGAGGTTGTGGTACCCGTGGAAGTGGGGATGCCAAGCTTGCGGATCGAGTGCTTCGACGCAGCCACCAACGAATAGAGGCTCCGGGAAAGTTTAGACCTGCTCTCGGAGGTTCGAGAAGCCGCACGACTACGGACCGCGGCCTATCAGTAACGCGTCGCATAGTACTACAATAAACGGGTAAAGGCACGCCTTCTAGAAGTTGAGATTTGGTCCTTCCGGAGTGTAGAGGTGGCGGGAAAGACCGCGAATAGGAACAAACTCTCCCCTGGATGGGAGGGACCATTCCTCGTCTCCGCAATCCTCCGAAGCGGAGCGTACAAGCTGTGCGCCCAGAACGGCAAACTAGTCCCGCGGACTTGGAATGCCGCCAACTTACGGAAGTATTACCAGTAACGCTACATCATCTCAGGTAAGACACGAGCACGTGCATCATGATTAATGCTTGGACATGTGTGATGTCTTTTGTTAATAAAATCACTCTTCCTGTTATCCTGCATCTCCATCTGTGTGAATTGTTGACATGCATGACATTCTTAAATCATATGACCTAGACTGCCCCTAAGTCGGGAGGACAGACGTCCGTCCGTAAAATCAGTCCTTGGCCTAGCGCCAGGTGGTCTGAAAGAGACCGTCCCAGGACTTCGTCTTCACGCCAGACGGCCCGGGGACGGCCCCATACATCTTGGCCCCGTGCCAATAGGCCCAAGCGGTCCCCTGCGCCTTCGCTCTGTGCCAAACGGCCCGAAAGCAGCCACCCGCAGGCTTAGACACCTTGTCGAAAGGACCCAGGCAGTTCGCCAAACAGGCTTCGCGCCAACGACCCCATGCGGTCAGAACATTAGGCATGGGGGCTTTTGAAGTCCCCAATCTACGGCCAACAAAACCCTAGGGGGAAAAAATCGCAGGCGTGCAGCGACCTTCTTGAACGGAAGAGAGCACCCTCAGTCTACAATGGTCGTGGCTAGGACCTTAAACTTGGTGATTAAAACACCTTGAGCAGTGGCCACACACCTCCTGCAATCATACGCGACCAAGGCCTAGACCCTGGAGTCCGGTTGCCGTGGCCTGACAACCCGGCTGACCCTTGCTGAGGCTCCACGGGACTTGCGACGACATCCGTCCTACCGGATCGAGCTTCCCATTAAACGCGTGAGTTGCGACGACATCCTCTGACGAAGAACGAGCACAGTGCAAGAAGGTACGTGGATAGGGCCTTAGCGACAATAGCTCTGAGAGCTTAGCATTCAAGTACGGGGAGTGATCCCACAGATCACATTAAACGAAGATTGCAAGCGGCATACCACACTAGAAGAATACAAGCGCGAAAGAAGAAATAGCCACTTTTCATTCAGTTACAAGGAACAAGCAAAATATAGAAGCAAGGGATGACGACAAAAGGCAGTCTAACAGCCCGTACAGACGAAGACTATTCGGGTAGACAGGACGGAGCGGCCTCCTCGTGAAAGTTCCTCAGGTGAGACGCCTCCCGGATCCTGGCATTCCCCGGATGAAAGGCTCCCTCCGGAACGTGGGGAGCTACCAGAGAAGCAATCTTGCAGCACAGGCGAATACCGTCCCAATACCGAGTCTCCAACACAAGCCGCGACTCTGACGGAGAAAGCCGACCAACCATGTCTTTGACCATTCGTGCATTATCGTCCTCAGTGGCGACGAGCAGGGCTTCCAGCTGCGCTACCCTTTACTGCAAGCGTCCGATCTCCTCTTGAAGGGAGGTGACCCGGGCCCTTGCGTGAGGGATGACTTGCTGCAAGCCCCCGTGGAAGAAGGCGGTCAACTTGTCGAAGGGATCGGCATCTCCGAAAGCCTGCATGAGAAACCACGTTAGAAGAATTCCCAAAACATATGACAGCAGGCAAAAGCTAGATCGAAGTGTTGTACCTGAGTGGGAGAAGCGCTCGGAGAGTGCGCAAGATCACCTGGTAGTGCCTCTTCCTGAGGCACCTCTCCTTTGCCCGCTGGAGGCGAGCTGGCTGGAAGGGAGGCAACCGTAGGAGCGCTCGGAGGCTCCAACCCCGAGGACGTCCCGGCTGCCCCCTCGCTAGCTTCGACCGGATAGGCGGCAGACGCGACTCCCTCCTCTGACGGAAAAGCCACGCCTTCGAGGATCCTGTACTCCAAAATGGGCTCCACAAAGATCACCCCACAGGCCCCGCCTCTTCGGTGTCAACACAGTCTTTGCCAAACATGGGCCTTCGAGATCCACAACATCATCCCTCACTTCTGGAGCAGCGTCCCCGAAACTTCTCTGCAACGGAACGAGTGGGGGGAACCCCAACGGGTTGAGACTCCACCTCGTAGACTTCGAGAACGGCTAGCCCCGCGGCCAAAGTTGACGATGGCTCGGCGGTCTCCCCTGGTAACCCACGCTAGTAGCCATCTTCTGAGCCGGACCTCGAATCCACAAAGATCACAGTCGAATCCACAGGCCCCCTGGCCTCCGGTGTCAACGCAGGTGCTGCCAAACATGGGCCTTCTGGGTCATCAAGATCCACAACATCATCCCTCACTTCACGCAAAGTCCCGAACTTCTCTCACCCAGGCGAGTGGGGGAACCCAGCCCGGGTTGAGACTCCACCTCGTAGACTTCGAGAACGGCTAGCCCCGCGGCCAAAGTTGACGATGGCTCGGCGGTCTCCCCCGGTAACCCACGCTAGTAGCCATCTTCTGAGCCGGACCTCGAATCCACAAAGATCACAGTCGAATCCACAGGCCCCCTGGCCTCCGGTGTCAACGCAGGTGCTGCCAAACATGGGCCTTCTGGGTCATCAAGATCCACAACATCATCCCTCACTTCTGGAGCAGCGTCCCCGAACTTCTCTTGGCAGGTGGGGGAACCCAGCTTCGAGACTCCACCTCGTAGACTTCGAGAACGGCTAGCCCCGCGGCCAAAGTTGACGATGGCTCGGCGGTCTCCCCTGGTAACCCACGCTAGTAGCCATCTTCTGAGCCGGACCTCGAATCCACAAAGATCACAGTCGAATCCACAGCCCCCGCCTCTAAGTCAAGGCAGTCTTTTTCCAAACATGGGCCTTCTGGGTCATCAAGATCCACAACATCATCCCTCACTTCTGGAGCAGCGTCCCCGAACTTCTCTGCAACGGAACGAGTAGGGGGAACCCCAACGGGTTGAGACTCCACCTCGTAGACTTCGAGAACGGCTAGCCCCGCGGCCAAAGTTGACGATGGCTCGGCGGTCTCCCCTGGTAACCCACGCTAGTAGCCATCTTCTGAGCCGGACCTCGAATCATAACTGAAGAATTGGCGACCTGTCTTTGGGACCTCCGTGTCGAAGTCCCTCCGGCCTCCCTCAACCTCTTCAGGGGAGCCTCTTCGTCATTTGATGACGACTCCAATAACGAACAACTCTCCTCCGCGTTGCCCCTAGACGATCGAGAAGCGGCCGTATCTCCGGGTTCTCCTTTACCAAGGCCAGCGATTTTCCACCCCGACGGAGGCCCCCACTTGGAGGCCTCGAACGTGATGGACGTCAAGAAGTAACCTTGGATGGAGAACTTTGCCTCCTCAGATTTAATGGCCGAAATCAGCTCCGCTGCCACCACAGCATCCTCAGCCAGCGGCCTTTCCTAAAAGAATCCCGAAATGGGCCCTACACGCGTGAAAGCTCAGAATCGGAGGGCTCAGAATCTGCACCACAGGCACCCGAAATGTGGTGCACAGAGACACCAAATAACGCGAGGCGTTGGGATGAAACCTCGTCATCGGAACTCTCAGAGCATCCACCAACGCGTACAGCGTGCAGGGCATAGGATAACGAAGCCCCCCCTCAGGTGGTGCTCGTACACTGTGATGTAGCCCGCTGGGGGGGCGCTGGCTCTGTCCAACGCGCCCGGAACGCGATAACTCCAATCGCTGGGAAGGCCGTAGTCAACCACAAGGGCAGCAATGGTGCCCGCAGTCAGAACGGACTTGGTGTTATGAACACCGTGGCGACTCGTCCTGGGAGCCTGAGAAGAAGAAGAGTTTTCTCTCTTTTTCGCCATGTCTCTCTCTATCGACACAAGTGTGCTACAGGAAAAATCTCAGCAAGAGGAGTAAGCCGTCCTGACTGATTTAAATAGGCAGCGGAAGGACAACAGGTGGGAAACCCAAGCAACGCCCACCAAGGGTGACCGGGACACGTGCCAGCTTCGCAGGATCCAAAATCACCCGCAATCATGGCCAAACGCCAGACTGACAAGCTCATCGCCTCAGCCATCTGACAGGAATCCACGCTGGCGCCTCCGCATTAAATGAGGGCTCACGATAGTGAAGCCCACAAAGGGGCGCACGGTAACGCAAAACGAAAGAAGCCAATCCAGAAGCGAGAAGTTCAGAAGATGAAACGGTGCGATGAAATAACAAGATTTTATTGCAGCAACAGGCCCCATTACAACAGCTACACATGTAAAAAAAAAAGAGAAGAGGTACGGCAACAACGAGAGTAGCTATTAGCTAACGATCCCAATGGCCTGTGGAGGAGCTTGGGACGTGATAATCCACCAACTGCTCGCGCGTTTGGGCGTGGGAGTTGCGAGGGTCCAAAACACCGACTCGAAAGTTCGAATCCTCCAGCGAGGCCAGCCTCCGGCAAAGCCTGATGGCATCAAGGTAACTCCTCTCCAAAGCAGGATTTACACCCTCCAGCCGGAGCTTTGTCCTCAGCTTTGTCTGCAGCCCGGCAACCTCAGCCCCGTGTTGTTGCCTTAGCTGCTCGATCTCCCCTTCAAGGCCAAGATGCGGGCCTGAGCCCCCACATTGGCACCAACGAGGCGCGTGGCCCTGGCCTCCGACTTAGCCCAAGCGCCCTCCAGGTGTGCCACGCAGGCCCTCAGCCACTCCACCTCAACTGCTGCCACCCCTACATGCGGCTCAACCCTCTCGAAACCTGGAGGAGCGCTCCGATTCCGGGATGGACCGGCGACCGTGGCTTCAGGCGAGCATCTCCTAAAGTGTCGGCTCCCGAGGCCAAGGGAGCGTGAGAGCTAAACTCAAATTCGTCAGAAGAGCACTCCGAGTCGTAAGAGGAATCCTCCATCAACATCGCAGCACGAAGGCACGCACGAAGAGAGCAAGTTACTGATAAGCACCCAGGTGCAAGGAAATGCAAGGTCCGAGGAAAAAATGGCGCGTTTAAATAGACAAGTTTTCTCGTGAAAAGACGACAACCCCGAAAGGGCGGAAGGTGCCAAAGCTCAACCAACGGGAACCTTCCACGTGGAAGGTCCATAAAGCCTCGCGCATTTCCCAGGCGAAACTTCACGACGCGACGTCTCCTGACCACGCAGACATTGAATGCACTGGTCACACTAGGAGATGCGATTGCCAACAGTGACTCCTCTGCTCCCACAGAGTTGCACACAGATCTCCAGGACAAAGCACCTGGCAATGAAGAGAAGTATGCACAAAGGAAAGAAGAAAATGAAGGTAAAAAGGACTACTTCTTTTATTAATCAATGCTTTCTTACAAAGTACAAAATCTGTAGCTACAATGCTACGAGAAAAATGAAGGAAGACGACGGTGCGAGGTCCCGAAGGTCCCTTGCCATGCCCCCAGATGAGCTTGGCGAACGTGATCCACATGAGATCCCCACAGCTGGGAGCCGTCGGTGGTTCGCCGAGCGGACTGGGGCGGTCACGAGGAGCACTCCCCCCGATGGAAGCCGCCGAAGCACTATCCACCGGGGTGGGATCAGCACCGAGGCCGGAAAGCCCTCAAGGGAAGTAGGGGCGGCACCCCCCAACTCCCTCGCTGGGTTTCTGGCCTCGACCTCTCTGTGGTCTACGCTCGAGCCCGGCGGGTTGGAAGAGCATGTGTAGCAGCCTCCGCTGGCAGGAGGCATACCCGCAGAGGTTCCGCCAAGACTCTATCCCGCGTCAGGTGAGCCACAGCCCTGGAGAGGGTACGCGACGACAGCAGAATGGTCGAGCCACTCTCGTTAGCATGAAAAGCAAACTGCGACACGAGAGTTAAAATGGTCTTCATCGAGAACTTCGAGTATTCGGCCGATCTATCCAACTCCTTCTCGGACGCCCGCCAAGGGCGGGGAGAGCCAGAATCCCCTCGTTGCTTCTCCAAAGGCAGCCAAGGTCTGTGCTCCACTTGCTCGAGTACCCCTCCTATTTATGGGCAAAATGGGAGCCATTCTCTTGCCCAACGCAACACGGCAGCCAGCAGACATCTTTCACAAAACAGGAAAGACCCCTAATCAGACACAACCCAAGGCGTGCGAATCTTACCCAGCAGAGTGACGAGTCACTGCAGCGTCAGAAAAGCCTGCCCAGTCTCCTGGGGAAGGCGCGAGTCCAGAAATTGACAAACAATGGTGCGGCACGAGAAGGGCTGTGAGGCCGCGGAATGGGCCCAAGGAACATACTAGACTCGACCACTGGCTGGCCCAGGCATGGGGGGCTAGTGTTGGGTCCCATGTCCAGGCCCATGAAAAGGATGACAAAGCCCGCGCAGGATGATGAGCCCAGTCCAATTGCGCAGGAAGCATACGTGGCGCCACGCTGCGTAAGCGCGCATTTAAGATGCAGGCGCATTAATGCGGCTGTCGGAAAATCGACAAGAAAAGGCGGAAAGGCTGACAATGGAGAAGCGATTGGCGCGGCGCCAACGGCCACGCAACCATCTGCAGCGGCGCCCAATCCTCGCTCGGGGGACACCAGGCGTGGTCGGGCAACACCAAGAAGCCCTCGCCCCGGCCTACGCAGAAAAGGACAGCCATGGCATGACCGACGATCAACGATACGGCCGGCAAGGAAGCCCTTGCAATGGGCATTCTGGCACCAGGGTCCAACGGGAGGAGCTTATAAGAGCTCCCACTCCCCACAGAGAAAGGGATCCGATTTTGAACTCTGAACTTCCCTCCTCTCAACTCTATCACAAGAAAGAAAAGAGATGGAACTGAGAACGCTCTCACTTCCTTCTGGCACGAGCTAGCTCACGAATGCTATCCCCACGTCTACTTAGACCACGGAAAAGGTCACCACCCGTTGCGGTGCATCAAGGAAGCCAGGCCTTCCATAACCTGTTCACTGCATTATCCATACCATTACACACGCATCTCTCACGCTTCTATAGCATTCATTCGCGCACCGCTCACAGCGTGCGCCATTCTCGTTTATTGCGGGAATTTGCTGACTTGAGCGTCGGAGCGGCCTCGGTGGGAGAAATCCTGCTAGACCCCTGACCTCTTGTTTGTTATTTGTGTTGTGCAGGTCCAGGTTCAAAGCTACGGAGACCGGACCCTTTGCCTGACTCCACTACGTGTTTGGGAATCCAAAGGCTCTCTAATCCGTCTGTGGCAATGGGCCTAGGGCCTTGATAATATTATATCTATTTTATTATTTTTATTTTAAAATACATTTAAAAAAAAAAACTTCAATCAAAATGCTTATATATCGATAAATTTATACAAATTTTATACTTACCACTATTACGCTCTGACTTATTATTACAAGTCTAACCAGTAAAAATAACCTTTAAATAAAACAGTATAAAATCGTTTATAATAAACCCAACAGTATTCAATAATTCTATAAATTTCATGAGCATAAATAAACAAATGAAACGTTATATTATTAAAAATATTTCAAAAATAGTCAGCTAATAAACAATTTATTTCATGAAATTGATACTCTGACTTAGAAAAGAGCAAGCATTGCGATGAAAAATATTGATGTGAGAACCAAATTGATTTGGCGGCAGTAATCTCATATAAGGGAAATAACATCTCTTTAACGTAAAAATAAGACTGTATATATCTTACTCTCTTCGAGTTTTACAATGCAGAGACCTCATTTAGTGGGCCCAGCCCTGGTGCTATGAAGTTACTGCACCTTGAAGCATTACACATGACGCTTCCCTCGTTTAATGACAACACTATTTGGCCAATTTTATGCTTCTCCTCAGAATTCCTCGCTGGTTTCTCCATGACAGCTCTAGCAGCTGGATCTGGGGCCCAGTTGTTGCTCATTCTCTTCAGCATTCGTACACCTCCCGCAGGATTCTGTTGGACACAAATGAAAGGTTCAAGAGTGAGGAAAAAATAATAGAAACATTTAGTCAAATCTACTGAATGAAATATCAGTATCGGACCTGATGATACCGATATTTTTTTATACAGTGACGAAGTCATGATGTGTCAACGTCATTACAGCCAGAGAAAAAGAAAGCAAAAGTGATGCCGCACAAGCGGCGAGCAAAATGGGAGTAGTTTTTTAAATGAAATATCGGTATCGGATCTGACGATATCAATATTTTTTGATATAGTGACGAAGTCATGATGTGTCAACGTCTTAACAGCTAGAGGAAAAGAGAGCAAAAGTGATGCTGTACAAGCGGTGAGCGAAATGGGAGTAGTTTAAACTTTCAAATTAAGGTTATACTAGAGCGATACGAGCATAGAGCTACTAGGCAAAGAGGTGAAGTACTGCACCCCAGATAGTCGTTTCAACGTTATATCACAATATTTCTACCGATATTTGGCCTATATCGGTTGATTTTTAGATGTCAGGTTATGATTCATAAAAAAATTGTATCCATTGTGCCTAATACTAACATATATTATATGGTATATCAATATTATTATAGCAGTAACCAATATTAATATCGATATTTTCATTCATGTCAAGCACTTAAAAGTTATAGTTTTACATAATGATTATTTAGTGGGTTGAGTTTTGGCATAGCAATAAAGTCACTATATTTGTGATTTGAGGCCACAGGTTTCAAACCAAGAAATAAATTCTCTATAATATAGACAATTGAACTAAATTTTTTTACTGGCCCAACTGAAATTTTTTTACTAACCCTACCAAATCTATTTACATACCACTAAAACTCACTATTCTATGTCAGATGAGTTAATTTTTCATCTTTTTGTAGTAAACAATAACATAATTGTTCTAAATTTATTCTCCCAAATAATGATTGAAGAAGATAAAAGATTAACAACAAGAACAGGCCGACCTTCATGAAGCACTTTTGATCCTTCATAAGAAAAAAGGCAAATCGTATTTGAGTAGCTAATCCTTGCTAGTTCTTCTTTACTAATCTCAAGCAGAGAAGCAACGTAGTTGAGCACAATATGAATATTAGCCGGATGATTGAGCATTTCCTTTGCTAATTCTGAAGTTGCTTGACTTTGAAACTCGAGAGGAATCGAACCGTCACCTTGAACTGGAAATAAAGACCCGAGATCTGATTTCGGCAGTGCATCGGGCGCATCTGTCTCCAACAAAATCCTATCAGCAGGCACAGCTTTCAGCATCTTCTTTGCCTTCTGCGGTTTCATGGACATGAGAAACCCCGAGAACGAAAAGTATGCACCAAGCTTAACAAACTCAGGAACCATCTCAGCCGAACCGAGATAAGAATGAAGAATCACTCCAGCAGGAAAAGGCCCCAAAGACTTCATTATTTCAAGAAGTTCACCAAAAGCACGAACGCAATGAACTGAAGCCGGTCTTTTCAATTCTTTGGCAAGTTCGAGTTGTTGCCGAAAACTTGATTTGAGTGGTTAAATCGATCTCCTTTCCCTTTGATCCTTTGTCTAAACCAATCTCCCCGACAGCAGCCGAAGGAGTAGAATTGAAGTATTGTTTCAGTGTGTTAAGCCAGCCAGCATTTTGCTCAGTAATAAACCACGGATGGACGCCGAAGCAGGGAACTATACACGGATAATGGTCACTCATTTTCTTGACCAGATGCCAATCTTTCTCAGAAACTCCATTTACGGCAAAATGGGTGATGCCCAAACCAAGGGATGTTTGGATTAGTTGTGGGGCCATGTTAAAAATTCTTGGGTCCTGGAGGTGACAATGAGCATCAAAGAGTTTCATGGCTCCTACTTACAATCCTCCTTCAAGCTTCTAACCACTGACTAAGTTCAAATAACAGCTAGGAATCTGGCAGCATGGAAAAGCAGAGTTTGAAGGTCTGAATCACTTACATTATCAGCAGGTAGGCATCAGTGCAGCCTAATAAACAGAAGGATAAGAAAAAAATTGGTGCATAATGTTATCTTTTACCAATAATTACCATATTCACAAGCAAATGAGTTGAAACAGAGGGGGGAAAATATGCGCTCCATTCTGAATAGAAAAAAATGGCATTGCTATTATTCTGGAATCGATCAAATTATACTGATAATATCACCTTAGATCATATCAACAGCAGAAGCAGTACTGAAGAGGCTTACACACAAAAGTTAAGACATCTGATAGAGTGATTTAAAGAAAAACATATGGATCTTCATATTATATTTATTTGATTTAGAAAATGCACACCTTCAGTCCCTAGATATGTAGATTTCAGACAATTTTGGAGTGGAATTGAATTTTCAAACCAAACATTCAGATTATAAAAGAAATCATAGTTTATACACAATGACCATGTCCACAAAAGCCCAAAGGACATTGCATTACATAAGACAACATTCTTATCCTCTTGATCAGAAAACACAACGCAGGTTTCCTCAGTGCTTCCATGTTTTCACATACATGTATATAAGAGAAGAAGACAAAAAAATATCTCTGCCCGCAGCTAACTTTACATAAAACAGAATACACTTGTTTCCCTTGAATCAAAGCTGCAAGCCCAATAGACGTGGAAGGAAAAGAAGAATTGGTGAATTACTCCTTGTTCTAGGTGAATCACTTGTGCTTCAAGATCCAACATCAAAACCTCATCAAGGAGACCATCTCTCTGAATCCCAACACCATTGAACTGTTGGGCAGTAGGCCAAGTTCCACCAATGTAAAACTAAGAAAAACTTTCTAACTAGAATCCAATTTATTGGCCCATTGTTTGAAATCCTAAGGTGGCAATAATAGTACACGACCACATACACAAATACAATAATAAGTAATTTTTACACAGAAATCTTCTCAACTAAAAGAAAACCATGGGACCCTTCATTTAAACAAATCTCTACTATATTTAGAAATCAAGTTTCAAATAATTCCAACAGCAACTTGGTTATAAAATCCTTCGCAGCAATACGTGTGAGAACCAGTTAATATTAAACCCCTCCAATTTGACTTCTTCCTTTTCACACTACAAATGTGGTATCCAGTTACAATTAACTCTGGTTACCACACATCTTGGTTGTACGACACCTCATAGTGAATGAGCCGAGAGATAAAAAAATCTAAGGGCAAGAGAAACGACAACAACCCAGTAATACATCATAAAACCATAGTTAGAATAACATACTTGAGATTGGCGAAGAGTGGACCATAATTCGAACCTTAAAATAGTTAGAAAATCCTCCATCTTCTTCCTTCTCTCTCTTCTCTCGATCTTCTCTCACCTTTGCAAATCCTAGGACTTAAAATTATCTCCCTTGAATGACCTAAAAATCATAACATCATATTTATATCTCGCGCGGCCGATTGAGTAACCATCACTCGGTTCATTTGTAATTTGCTACTGGAATTTTTCCAGGGCCCTCAGCATAAGTTGCTAGCTTGCGACCATCTAGTGGAATCTCCATCCAACAATTACACTCGAGCAAACACTGAGTGAAACACCTCTGCAACACCATAATTGACAAACCGTATGCCTAATGGTGTGGAACTTATAAACGAGTAACCCAAAACCCAATATCAACCATATGCAACAACACTGCGTCCTCCAGAATCAAAAACAAGGATGGATCACTTAAAAAACGGATTTGACATAAACATGAAGCGACAAATCCAACACGCGCAATCAAATCCATTGTCATCTTAACAGCTAACGCATGCAAAGCACTCATATATAACATGTTTTGCAGTACATGCACACAGGACACCAAAACAACAAATTCACTAACTTGGCTCACTTATTTTGGCATCTTCATCAATAGTGTATACGTTCCAGTATGATGTTACATGAAACTAAACTTCATTCGGCCATTTGATCAAGCACCCGATGAGTGGAACAAAGAGTGGAACATTTACATCACATGTTGGTAAGGTTATTTGATATTAAAATTGTTAGATTTTGAGTCATTCCCTTGTAGGCCTCACATCTAATTAAACATGTCATATGATGGTTCGCTCAAGTTCAGTGCAGCAAAGATTTGACCAATCAAAGGACTTCGGTGGCGCAGGAAATCGGTGCATGAGGCACACTTAAAGGGCGCACATGTGTAGTTAATAGTGCTTTTTGCACCTAACACACCCATGCGTAGTGCTCGAATGCCAGGGGAAAATTTACTTTTGGCGTTCAAACACCAAGGTTGCAGTTTGAATGCAAGCTGCAGTTCAAAGAGTCCTATTTCAATTTTTAGGGCTAATACTAGAGAAAGATAAAAACAGAAGGGTCGCTACATGAGGAGAAGAGAGAAAAAAGAAGAATGGAAAAATTTTGTCATTCGCTTTGAGTTCCATCCTTCGCCAAGTTCGGATATGTTGTTATAGCTTTCGTTGTAGGACGTGGTATTAATTGATTGCTCATTTCTCTCATTGTATTTGCTCTTGTCTACTGTTAGGTGTGTTGATATTAATTTTAACTAATTATTCACATGTGTAATTATAAATGACTCTCCAATGAGGTTATCTATAACCAAATATTTATAGTAGATATTATTCAGATATTTGTCCAATGATTTTTTTTAAATAAGAAAGGTTTTACACATTAAAATTATTATATAACTTGTGTGCTTGGCTAGTTATTGTTTGTTGTTGCTCAGGTTCAATTGGAAGAAAAGCGTGGCTCACGTATGGCAGGGAATTTGGTTTTCCCACTGAACCGTGCTCGTAACCCAACAAAAATGTCAGCTTGTAAGCCAACTCGGATGATTTACCGCGCTAGGCCGGTGTTCTACGACCAGCCTATTTCTTACACATTCTTGCAACAGGTTTTTCAAATAATATGCTGCCGTTGGAGCAATTGACGCATAGGATCAACACAAACATCATTGATTTCAAAGATTGCCTGGTTGTCAGGTTTAACAATGGGTATTGCGGATAATTGTCTAAGATTTGCAGCAAAAATACCATCATTACTAAACCCTCTGCATGATAAAGCATAAAATCCTAAAAATTGCCGAATGATTTATTAACCGCCACTCAAATCTTGAAACATAGTCATATTGATAGAAGATTGGATGAAAAAGGACCATTTTAATCAGATTAATAGATCATATTTTTCAAATTAAACAGAATAGGAAGAAGAAATGGGATTAAAGAATTTGCGACTTCACTTCAAAATTTTGCAATTGTAGATGCTAAAGAGGTAAACCTCACATAAACGATAATCAAGAAAACTTCACCTTCAAAGGCGAACTGAGTGATGAGAGAAATTCTGATTCGCTATCACCACCAGCAGCAAACTGGAATTTGGAGTAGAGATCAACGAACTCAGTTGCAGGCTTCGGAGGAACAGCTCGAGAATTGGGATATCTTAAACAACGACGCCGTTTTATGTTCTAAAACTTCTCCCCTCTGTTTTTTTTTCCCCGCCTCCTACGTATTGTGAGTATTTTTTTAAAGATATATTTTACACTTAAAATAAAATTTATTATTATTTAATTTGTATTGTGAATTAAAATTCAATTGATAGATTTTAAATTATATTTTTATATTTTTTGATTTAAATATTATAAGAATTGCTCTCTAATATTTAGTAGTTGTTTCGATCTTTAAATTAATAAATATGGTTTAAAATATTTTTTAATTATTTAAATTAATTTGTTATCTGATTATTATTTATTTATTTATATTTAAATAAAAATTATATTATTCCAAAATATTACGGGTTTCCAATTTTGTCCTCTGATTAAACTCACAGATATATTACTTAAAAAGCAAAAAGCCTTCGCCGTTGCCGGGGATCGAACCCGGGTCACCCGCGTGACAGGCGGGAATACTAACCACTATACTACAACGACTTTGCTGAACTCTCAACCTCTGCTATTATATATTTAAACAAAACAAACCAATAAAATTTTCTTTTTGTAACAAATAATTATTTTTAAACATTTTTATTAGTAAATTAATATGACAATGACCATGCATATTTTCTGTACAAACAATGTATTTATAAAGCATGAGTGATATCTCTTTAAAATAAATATTGAATTACAAAGTGTTTGGTTTTATTTTGAAAAGCAATTTTGAGAAAATTTATGATGTGGGATTTCTATTAAAAATTATTAATTTTAATCTTTTTAATAAGAATTTCTAATACTTTAATCAAGTAAATATTTTGTCAAAAATGTAATCTATCTTTTTTTTTTTCCCCCCAAAAGTAATTCTGATAGATAAAAATGATAATATTATAACTCAACCTGTACAAATATGTTCTCAAATTGAAGAACAGCCCCTTATTATAATGGAGGTAGACCCCAACAATTTTGATAATAAAAAATAAAAAATAGAAGTAAAAATAGAAATTCTCGTTAATTAATATCCATTGGATGTCCGATATAGATCGGACCGATGACATACGCTTGATGATAAAGGCTACGGCTCGGAGTCAAAAGCACAGCCCCTTGTACCTATTGAATAAGGCCACAGGACAATGTCCCTGTGACTGAGTGCATGGAGTCCTACTTGGCAAAGTACTGTGCTCATAAGAAGTATATGGCCTTTATATCATCTTTACATAAGAGAGGGATAAATGTGAATGACCTTCATATCATCTTTACATCATTGAACTTTGTTTTTATTTTTTTTTATTTTTCATTTTCTTGTGGGGGAGATGAAAATGGGCATAGAACAATGAACAAAATTTGAGTGTTCATAGCACTTCTCTTGACCTAACTCAGCAACCAGCACTATTAGCAAACACAAGCCATAATAATAGCTCTTTTCTAATTATACTTGACACTGAGGGCTATTCCTGAAGGCTAAATCAACTGCTAGTAGTTGGAAAAATGAGATGAACTTGCCTCGGGTTGCAGGTTCATGCCCGTTTGAGGCGTTTTATCCGTTCGAGAGCCCCGAGAGGAGCATCGGTTCCTTTACTCTCGGGTTCTTCTCTCTTCGTGGCCAAACCTCCGAACACGGCAGCAGGAACATCCTTCTGTGAAATTTCTACCTTGTCTTCACCCTCTGAATCACTCTCCTCTGGCAACTCAATTTCCTCCTGATTCGCCACCACTTGCTGACCGATATCCTGGGATTCAACACCGGCACTGACAAATCCCACCATCCTGCCGCCACTTTCTTTTTCCAGCGTGTCCCTTGCTTCCGGAACTAATTTTCTTTCAAGAGCCGCCATTTCATCTTCGGTCACCCCGGCTTGTTTTAAAGCATCCACTGCTTTCCCAAGGTTTGTGCTCTCATCCTTTTGCATTAAATACTCGGGTAGTATAAAATGCGTCTGCAATAAGTTGGGTCAGTAATGCTTCAAATCAGGAAATTAAAAAGTCACGAGATTAAAAAGAACATCCCAGTACATAAATCTTTCATTGTTTAGGGCCCGAGGAATAGTCAGACTACTTTTGGATATACTTTTGAATTTATTGTATGCAATCTTACTTATCATTACATAAGAGTCTGTTTCCATAACTTGAACTCGTTTTCATTAGGTCACATGGCAACAACTCTACTGATTAAAAAGTAACACGATAATTTCTTTTTCCTTTTTAACAAGGCTAACAATCAACAAATGAAATCAAAATGAGACTTGAATCTGTATCAAGCTCGGAGTCACATGGATCAAGCACCAATCACACAACTCTTATGCCTAAGCATCTACAGTTCTTTGAATAATAAGAATCTCTCAAGTAAAATATTGTAACATACATTATATAACCATCGTGACTTACCGTAGAGAATATCTACTTATGAATAATTATTATTATTACTCCAGCATGATAAGGTATTAGAATCAAGACTTATTTTACATGTTCTAATCCCTTAATAAGATAAACTAAGCAGTGTTGGCTATATGAATTTGTTTACGTCATTCCATATGATTTAATGGTATATACCTTGAAAGTAAAGGTAATTTTAAATCAATTTTACTACAGCATACCAAATCTTCCTAGCTCTACTTCTTTCTCGACGACAATCAGTCTGATAGAATGCTGACAAGCTAAAGAAAGCATACCTGACTGAAGCTTGCAGACACACTTCGTTTAATCCGAAGCATTTCTCGAAAGGTATCTTCATTACCATGCTGAACTTCAAAATCGTGCCAACGACTCCAGAAATCAGAATCGGTACGTGGATCTGCAAATTGGGAGGCATATGTGTAAACACCCCGAGCACGATCTATCTCCCCCAAGCTCTTCTCGAGCTCCGCATATTTTAAGCACATGGTCTTCACATCCTTCGAATCCGGAAGGCCATATTGAATGGCTTGCTCGTAAATTTCCCGTGTTTTTGGAACTCCGAAGATTTCAGCAGCGCGAGCAATGTATATTTCATACATGCTCAACTTCTCGTTAGCCGGAACAGATTGTGTAGCTTCATCGTAGACCTTCATTGCTTGCTTTGCTAACCCATAATCCTCTTCTAGCTTTGCATATTGCAGGTAAAGAGGCTTTTTACTTTCAGCAGGAGCCTAAAAGAAAGTTAAAATTCCACATTTGCAGGGTCAGAATCATCACAAATTCACAGGGGATAAATTAAAACACCGCGTATACAATATAAAAAGCTATTTTTTTAAGAAAAGATATGCAAATCGGAGGTAAGAACGATAAAAATGAAATGATTTATCAGGTTCCTTCATAGATGCAGGCAGAAGGAGAATCAAAGATAGGCATTCCAACAGGGACAACCACGGAATGAAATATTAGTTGATATGTAAAATCGGTCAAAATATATCAATGTCGAGATCCCCGACACCAATAATTTCCAATATCGTGATAATTATATGTCAATACTTCAAACATTGGACGATACAACAAATATATTTCCTAAATATTAGCTAATATTCACCCTTTAGGTTCCAATTTGAAAAACAAATTGCATTTAATACACTCGATACCGATATATATCACCCAATACAATCGACACTCCCATCAGTTGCCACTGACACTAATATTTTCATCCATGAGCACAAACAAAATTCTCCATTTCTAATTTGCAGTGTCTGACTAGAACAAGAAGAATAATCAGACCAAGTTGAGTTCTGCATGCAAAATTACTGCAGTGTGTACTATTACATTTGAGGATAGGGCTGAACAAAAAAAATTCAAACTGTCCAAATCAAATCAAACTAAATTGTCAATAACGATTTGGCATACATGCGGTTTGATCGTGATTTAAGAACTTAAACTGCACACATACATATGTACACGTGTACACATGCACATACATACATTGTTATATCAAAAAAATGTCTTAATTATACTTATTTTTATTATACCTCTAAATCGACTTTCACCACAAATAATTAAATTATTAATCCTTTAAAAGTTGTCACCTAAATTATTAAATTTTTCATTTGTTCTCAATATCATCCATGTTTCAAGCAAATTCTCATAATGTTAAACTTTACATGATATTGGAAAGTCTTAAAAAATTATATTATACAATAATTTTCTTCTAAATATTATTTTTATATTATTTTTCTAATATAGTATCTTGCAAAAAAATTTTTCCTCATTGGAGCACTGCGGACCAACTTTAAATTTGACATTGTCAAATTCCTTAATTGATGAATAATTTTTCACTTAGAATATATTTTAAATTTCTTTGTTATACCTTTTTATTATATTTATTACATTATTATGAAATATATTTGAGATATTATTATTACTATATTGGTATTATTAATAGTTTACTTTATTTTTTATATCACATATTAAGTTGAGCAAAAAAATATTTAGACAAATGAGCTTAATATTACGAGCAATACAAACCATCCAAATCAAATCAACTTGCACATTGACAATTTGGACGGTTTATCTCAAATGATGTTATGGTTTGGCTTGGTAAAAATCCAAACCATAATATGCAATTTGATTGCAAATTAACCTCCGATCTACACCAAATCGAACCATGTTCATCCCATTTGAAAGTGAATCTTAATGTAATGGTATGGTTACCCCATGGTGACTTGGAAGTTATGGGTTCAAAGCATGAAAGTAATCTCATTGCATTGTGTTAGAATTTAAACTGAATCATATAAATTTTTTTGACATAATTTTTCTAGCACATTTGAATTTTTCTAAGAAATTAAGTGAATTCAATTTTAATTTTAGCATTATAAAAAAATTAGATACCCCATGGTAAAAATTAAGGACTTTTAATGTATACTAATCCCAAATGTTAAAAGGCCTAAAACCCTCTATTTGAGGGAATGAATTCTCAAAGCCTTCCTCCATATCCAATTGTTGACCGTCACTATTAATTACTTGTGTTTCTATACTTACATTTAGCGACCTAGTTGCATTCAATATACTCAATATTTGCGCGGTTTTCGTGTCTGCATCTCAAGATCGACCCCAAAATTGAAGTATGCATAAGGGTAAACTTAGCTAGTGTCAAGCTCCCAACGGGAATGAATGCGCCGCATGATTTTGTGGTTATAAAATTTGGATTGTGACAACTAGTATTAGAGCTTGACTTACAAGAGGAGAAGTAAGAAAGGCCTTAGTTTTGGAAAATTCTCATACAATGGGTGTGTGATAGCCTAAGCAATACCACAATCGGCAACTCATATGACTCTTGCAGTTCCGCCGTCTACTTAAACAACTTTTGTAGTTCATTCAATCGTAGTGATTCATCTTGAAACTCTTGAGAGAATGGTGATTGAGTTCGAAACCCAAGATAAATCTTTCGACAAGATAGAAAAATGGGAGGATAGCCTCACCATTTAGTTGAGGTCTACTGAAGAAGTAGACAATGACCTAACTGATGATATTTGCGACTTGATAAGAGTGCTATAATAAGAGAATGTCAAGCTCAGTGGTAAGGTAAGCCTTCCAATGCACACTGACTAATAGCAGTGCATTCGGCAGTGGCAGAGTCAAGCGTCCGAAACCTCCCCCATATGTTGGCATGCAAGATTAGAAGTGTAACACCCAATTTGCCGATTCATATTTATGACATCATAATTTTTATGTATCAAGTAAATATAATGAATGATTGTAAATAAAGTTTTAAGGGATGAGGTCCAGCACCTAATGGATGCAAGAGCTGCACATATGCACATTTGAGGCAGACTTTCCATATCTGAGGTGCACTCGTGTGTGATTTAGATAGAATAAGTCATACTCATGTGCAGACTAGGCAGGCTCATGCGTGCATGCAATTAGGCATAGTACCTGATGCACTTATAATCGGCCTCGTGCGCCAATCTAGGTATTTAAAGCTCTTCTCCTAATTTTTTGTGAATTTTCGCAAAGAATAGATGAGAAGAGAGAGAAAGAAGATAGGGGAGAGCGATAGTAAAGGAAGAAGATTTCAAGATTATTTTACATCAAATCGGATAAATATTTAGTTTAGAGCAAGTGCATCTAAGCCCATTCTTTGGTCTAATATTAAAATCTTTTCATTTTCCTTTAAATTATTGTTTAAATGTACATGCATATCGCCATTTTTGGGCCTTTTTGAATATTTATTGTATGCACGTCTATTTTTACTAAGATTAAGACATTTTTGAAGGTTTATGTTACATTTGAAGATATTGTTAAGAAAATTATGAAGCCCTTGAAAATTTGACTTTGCATGTTATTTTTATACAAATATTGGAATGAAAATTCTACTTTATGAAATGGAATAGAAATTTTATTTTTCCCCTAATTTGAAAAAGTTTCAAATATTTAATATATAATGTAGAGTTCTCCGGTTTCACAAAATAAGAACCACTATAAATATGGATAAATCATATTCAGACATGTTTTAGTATACTATATGTAACTTGAAGATCGCACCTATTATCCACACATGTAAAAAGAAAATGGCATTCGACCCTATCTATAAAATAATATAGACAGTCCGCCTACAAATATTGAATAGTAATGTCTCGGCCTCAAGCTATCAAGAACATGTATAGCCCGTTTTTCAAAATTTCTCTTTCAATTAGTCGGTGTGTGCATCACCGATCTTTAGTTCATAAGTATTCACATGTTTTCGACATAATTCATAAGCTTTTAATGTTTCTAATACATGTTCATATATGTTTCATGGACCATATGTTTCATATATTCTTTATATTGAACATTTCATATGAAATCATATTTTAGAACAAACTTATGAAGAATTGGACAATTAGGATTTCCGTGGGATCATGATTTATTATTCTTTACGCTTGTTTTACTCATGTACATTTATATGTTACATAGATATATTTTACTGAGCGTAAAACTCACATTTGTAATGTTTTAAAACCCTTACAGATTATGGGCATTAGATTCATACAGGATTGAACGGATAACTGTTGAAGGACAATAATTAGAAATTTTATTTACAATTTTGGGCTTATTTTTTGAATTCCTTACAACAAATATGATTTATTTTGAGTTTTCACAGTTTAGACATGAGGTAGTGTGCTATTATTAAGTTACATATGAATTTCCACTATTCGTGCATTTAACTTTTGGTTAAATGCTTTTCCTTCAGCAATATTACGAATTGAGCAGGTATAGTGTTGGTTTAGCCCGAACAGCAATAGTTTGGTCATTTCTAGAACAACAATATTTAAATCTAAATATCTTATGATGTTGGTATATATTGCCCACCCTAGTTTTGGTTATGTGACCTTAATTTCGATTAAGTTTTATATTTAGCGTCATTATTACTATCTACTCATGATGGGATTGGGACATAGAGCTTGACAACTTCATCTTCAATACGGAAGAATATGTTAGAACTACAAAACTTGATTTGGATGAGGTCAAGGTTTCCATGGCGACAATATACCTGACCAATGATACCAAACTATGGGGGCACACCAAATATAAGGAAATTGCCCAAGAAAGATTGAATATCAACTCATGGAAAGGCTTTAAGAAAGAATTGATGGCATAGCTCTACCATAAAAATACTAAATTTACAGCACGAAGGAAGCTAAAATAAACTAAGCACACATGGACAATCATGTACTGTGTTAATTTTTTCTCGGCATACATGTTTGATAAGGATCATGTCCTTTTATTTTATAGATAACCTACAACCATGGACTAAGAGTTATTTAGACAATGGATGTAAGATTTGACTTTTGCCCAAAATGTAGTTGAAAAACTTGTTGACTATGTCATTGACAGGGACAATTATAATTAAGGGAACGGAGGTAATCCATTAAAGAATCTTGTGTAGAGTACATCTATTATCAATAAGTCAGAAATAAAAGACAAGAGTGGAGGAAATAGTTTTCAAAAAAATTTGTCACCAGTGAACTTCAAAGCTCCAAGGAAGCATTAATACGTCAGTGAGTAAGAAGGCATATTCTAGTGGGTGTTTCCTGTGTGACGGGATGCATAAGATGACATAATGTTGACATAAAAGGAGCTCTAAGTATACTATAAGGGAGAAGTGCTCAACCAGAGTTAGGAGACGACGAGAATAATAGAAAACAAGCTTGCATGGACACAGTCCACCTCCTGTGTACCATGGAGAATCATAATCGAGCATCCATCACCAAGTCCACAAACCTAATGTATGCGAAAATTCAAGAAAATAGAAAGAATGCTCCTGCCATGGTTGACAAGGGAGCCACTTACAACTTTATAGTTGGGACTAAAGTGGATCGACTGGGAATATGGTTGGAACAACATGGCTGCAGCACAAGGCCTTAAACTCAGCGACAAAGCCCACCTTTGGTGTTGCCAGGTGTTTGCCGCTGTGACTTTGTGAGTAGAACGGGAAACTAAACTTCACGGCTGCATTTATGGATGACTTTGACTTGATTTTGGAGATGGACTTCATTAAGGTGACTAAGAGAGTGCACATCCCCCACTTAAACTTGATGCTCCTCGCGAGCGAGAGTCCATGTCTAGTGAGTGCCTCCAAAAGGCCAAAAGAATTTGGGAGGAAGGGGAAGAACAATATATTGTTTGGACTCTCAGTTTAAAAGGTTCAGAAGAAAGGCCAGCATACCTTTCTCGCTATGTTGCCAATGGATGAAGATGTTGAAGTTGGGTCTCCACCACTTGAAGTCAGCCTACTCCTAGGGGAATTTAATGAGTTGATGGCAACAGAGTTGCCCAAGATTCTCCCACCCAAGAACGGTGGATCACGAGATTGAATTGACACCAGGGGCGAGCCCACCTGCTCAAGGAGCATACAAGATTGCACCTTCAAAGCTGGCAGAGCTTCATAAACAACTAGATGGGTTAATTAGTTTAGTTCATCCGTCCTTTGAAAGCACCTTATGGTGCCTCTGTTCTTTTTTTTTTTTTAAAAGATGGTAGTCTACATCTTTGCATAACTACGATACCCTAAATAAGGTGACCGTAAAAAACCGCTATCCGATTCCTTTAATTACTAACATGTTTAATCATTTGAAAAAATGCGAAATACGTCATGAAACTCAACTTGAGTTCGAGCTATCATCAAGTTAAAATTGTAAAGGAAGATGAGCTAAAAACTACATATGTTACAAGATATGAAGCTTTTGAATAGTTCATAATAACCTTCAGATTAATCAACGCCCTAACAATCTTTTGCACATTGATTAACTGGGTATTTCATAAATACTTGGACAAGCTTGTGGTGGTCAATTTGGATAACATTGTAATATATAGTTCAAGTTTAAAAGATCACCTGAAATATTTAAGATTAGTATTCCAAAAGTTGAAGGAAAATCATCTTTATGTGAAATATGAGAAGTCCATATTTGCTCAATAGGAGATCAGCTTTCTTGGGCACTTCGTAGGACAAAGTCAGATCAAGATAAATCCAAAGAAGGAGCAGGCTATATCAGATTGGCAAGTACCGACAAGTGTGACCTAGCTACACTCATTCATTGTCCTTACTAACTAATATTGACGATTCATAGAAGGATATTCAAATAAAGTAGTATCTTTGACAGATTCAAGGATAGTAAGAGGTATTAGTTAGAGGCATGCCAACAAGTTTTCGAGAAGCTCAAGTGTGTGGCAACGAATGAGCCATTGTTAGCCCTTGCAGATGTTACAAAGCACTTTGAGGTACAAACTAATGCATCAGATTTTACCCTCAAAAGGGTCTTATTGCAAGAAGGTTATCTATTAGCCTACAAGAATAGGAAGCTAAATGAGGTTGAATGACATTATGCAGCCAAGAAGAAAGAGTTGCTAACGATCGTGCACTATCTGATGACTAGGAGGCATTACTTACTCGACTCCAAATTTATGATGAAGACTAACAACATTGTGGCCAACTATATCCTCACACAACTGAAATTAACGTCAAAGCAAGCTCAATGGCAAAAATTCTCAATAGAATTCGACGACATAAAGCTAGATGCTACAACCAGGCCATGGATACACTTAGTAGAAGATTGGACCTCGCCACATTGTCTCAAGTAGCCCACCTATTAGCAAGTAGTGTTGCAACGACCGTCAGATAACAGGTAAAACTAAACCTCGAGAAGGACCCAATAGTAGCTACTCTACTTCGACTAATTCGAGAAGGCAAGACTCGAAGATTGTGGGTTGACGATAGATTGATTTTCATGAAGGGACACCAGGTTTTTATACCTAAGCATGGAGGATTGAGGAAGTTGCTCCTTAGAAAGTGTCATGACACTCTATGGGCTAATCACCCAAGGTGACAGCTTACCCTGAGCTTGCTATAGAAAGGCTATTATGGCCCCATGATGAAGGATGATATGATGAGTTACACAAAGATGTGTCTCGCAAATCAATAAAATAAGATTGACGTCAAAAGCCAAAGGAGTTGTTGGAACCCCTCACTGGGTAGTAGATCCTAAGAAAGTATTTCCATCAACTTCATCACAGTATTGCCCAAAATTGATGAGTACTCGTGCATCTTGTTGGTCGTAAACTACTTTTCTAATATGCCAATTTTGCTCAGACTTAAATAGATTGGTTATCGGAGGAAACAATAGCCCTTTTTTCAAACATATTGTTAAATATTGGGAGTGTCCCAAAGCATTATGAGTGACAAAGATAGTTGCTTCATCGGATCCTTCTAGTTAAAACTCTTCAAACTACTTGATTTAGAATTGAATATCTCATTGAGCTATTATCCTCAAACTGGCGGCCAAATGGAGAGATTCAATGGCGTACTCAAGAAATATTTATGATATTTTGTGAGTGCCAATCTAAAGGATTGGGTGATGTTCCTTGATGTTGCATAATTTTGTTTTAATACTCCAAATTGTTCTTTAAATAAGGGTCATTTTAATATTATAACAAATCAGCAGCCACTTCTTTCATACAATGTGGCTGAGCCATACAAAGTAAGTATCTTCATGCTCACAACTTTGTCCGAGAATGGAAGTAGAACAAGGAGATTGCAAAGCCTATCTAGAGAAAACATCTCATCGAATAAGGAAGTGAGCAGATTATAAGAGGTAGTTTGTGCAATTTAATATGAGAGATGTTATATTGGTGAAACTTTTCAAAGAGCAAAAAAGGTTCATTAGAGGAAGAGACAAGTGCCTCATACGAAAATATGAATGCCCTATCCAAATCATTAGTTGTCTGGAGAAGGCCTCATATAAAATAGATCCTATAGAATGAATTAAAGTTGACCCAATCTTCTATATAAGCTGTTTGAAGCCGTAATATCTTGACATGAAAGACCCTTCATGCAACCTATTACAGCGCACCAACATTAGACTAAAACAACCACCAACTCCAGAAGTTGAAATTATTATTGAATGAGAAGTGACCACATCAACCAAAGGAAGAAAAAAAGTACTTATAGAGTAGAATGGCAAACCAACAGAAGAAATAAGTTGAAAACGTGCTAAAGACGTTAGATTGAAAAAGTAAAAAGTCAAAATTATCTTGAAAATCAAGTCAACAAAAACGTTAACAACTTAGTAGAGGAAAATATTAAAATCTAAACCAAATTATATAAATTTTTACATAATTTTTTTCACATCTTTAGATTTTTTAAAAATTTTAGTGAATTTAGTTTAAATTTTAATATTGTAAAAAAAAAATTAGACATCCCATCATAAAAATTAAAGACTTTCAATGTATACTAGTGTCAAAGGCCAAAAAGCCTAAAACTCCCTATATAGAGGAATAAATTCTTTAAATCTTCTTCCATATTCAATTATTATCTATTACTATTAATTACTTTCTTATATTTTCACATTTTCAATTAGCGAATTATTTGCGTTTAACATGCTCAACACTAGTGTAATTTTTACATTTGCATCTCAGGATCAACCCTGACACTGATGTGCTTGGGGGTTATCTTGACTGGTGTAATTTAATGCATATTCAACACTAACATTTGACATACTCAATACTGGCATAATTTTTGCATTTACATCTCGGATCAACCCTGATACTTAAGTGTACTTAGGAATTAACTTGGCTAGCATCTGACCCCCAACGGGAACAAACACGCCGCACAATTTTATGGCTATAAAATTCAAACTATGACACATTACAGTTCTAACGTAAATCTAACCTTCTCAACAGTTGCAATGCTGGAAGCATAGCGCATTAGGTCACACTGTATCTAATACTAAACCTACATGTCCATATATCATCTCAGCTTATTCCTCAAAGCCCAAGTAGGATGGAACTACTGCATCTAGAAGCTTTCTCCATGGAGGAATAAATAGTAGAAAATCTAGAGAACAAAACTAATATATAGGCTAATATAGTTTCATCAACTTACGATTTTTAGAAATTTTTTTTCCTCTAATAATATCCGATATTAATACGTACTATCCAATTTGTCTGATACCAATATGATTGTAACCAATACCGATACTAATATTTTCGTCCATAATAGCACAAAAAATTAGCTAGAAACTGTAATTCTAGCCATTCATCTACATGAAAGGCATCAAAAACCTAGTGGCATCTTGTTAATGCACTAAATAACATGAAATATCTTGAAATGGATTAGACTTAATGATTTCAATAACAGGGGCATTTTCTTCTGGCATAGTTCATATGCACAAATTACTGCACATACCGACTCAACAGCATTCTGAAATAGCTCCCTTGCTCGTTCCAACTTCATCTTTCCATATCTTTTAACGAACTTTGAAAGATAAGTCACCCATATATCCTTGACATGCGGGTACTTGAAGATCTTGACCCCTCTTTCATATACCTTGAAAGCAGCTTCAAAGTATTTATGCTCCTGAAAATATCAAAAATAAGCATTAGTTTTAAAGACCTCACACAGCAGGAAATTAGGGTAAATGAAACATAAGAGGAAAAATACGATGGGTGTTTATACTTCTAGAAGCATAGCATAATTTATTATAATTTGTGGTGTTGCTATTCTCAGATCCAAAATCCTCTCATAAACGGCACGGGTGGACTCCAAAGTGCCCAGGCTTTCCTCCAAGTCCACATAAAAGGTCCACAGTCTCAATGATTTATGCAGCTTTATCTGCACTGGTTCATTACCATCAGCAGCAACTGAAAGTAAAAACGTCACAAGTTAGTCGCATATCACAAAAATAATTAAAAAAAGAAGCATGACCGAATGTAACAAAACTGTCATATTCCTCCTTTTGTTATTTATGTTTCCATCACAAAACACTTGTAATGTGGTATAGAGATGCATTCATCTTGTAAGGTCCGAGATTTTCTGATCGTCCAAACAGTAATTAATTAAGTATGATCAAGATGGAATCGGGATCAAGGGATATGAGTAGAATTAAGATCAAGAGATTCGAGGACCGACCTTCCAAAGCCACTAATCAAGGAAATTAAACGTATGGACTCAGAGAATTATATTAGTCCATGGAATATAAATCGAATTGCCACATACTTGAGGACAATACTAAAGTTATCAACATTCCGTAGGCCAGGAGTTCACTCCGAGTTGCCATAATTGAGATCAATAGGCCTATTAGCAAGCAATCATGAAATGTCGGAATTTGATTAGAGTCATAATTGATCAAGATCAAACCGGGACGGCCGCACTTGGAGATAAGTCTAAATTGGAAGGAATTTGGAAAATTGATTTTTCCTCTACTTCATTTACACGGCAGCAGCTCCATATAATTGAGGACTTTTTTTTACAAAGTATCACATGGTAGCAAGGAACCAACACATAGTGAAGCAGCTTAAAGATGCTTATCTTAGCTGCACTTCAGCAAACAGCCGAAGCCAGCAGCTCACTCACATCAGCACGCGGCATTAGCAGCTTCCCTAAGCCAGCTGCGGCAGCCAATTAATAGGGCATGGACGGCTGTTAAATGACTCAAGAATAGCACCAAAACTTAGCCAAAATAATTAAGGGAAGCAGCTCACAAGCTGCAAGTTGTGAGCTGCTGAAACTGCAGCCAAGCTGAAATTCAGCAGCAGCTGAAATTCGAGGGAACAGCAGCCATATTTGGCTTCCACTTAGCTGGAAATTGTGGGAGAAAATAAGGGTGATATAGGCAGCACACATCAGCTAAAAATTAGCCAATAGATAAGCAACAAAAGGAAGTGTAAATAGAGGCGAAATCAAGTGGTGATTCAGCAAACTTGGGGCTACACGGCTGCAAATCAGCAAGGGAAAAAATGAGGTGTAAAAAAATGAGATGACTCAGCCAACTTAATTTTCTTCAATATAAGGGCGAGCAGGTGAGTGAGGAGAGGGAAAAAGGAAGAAAAAACGTGGGAAAATAGGGAGGGAAACAGAAGGAAAAACAAAAGAAAATAGAGAGAACCGAGAGGTAGTGAGGGAGCAAAAACCAAAAGCAGAAGAAGCAGCAAGGAGTTTAGCTAAAATTCTGGCAAGTGTACTTACTTCCTTTCTTCTTTTGGTGCTGTTTATTGAATATTCTTGAAGTATTATTGTTCTAATACTTGTTTTGATTCACATATTTGATCAAATCATCATTTGGACATGATATATTCGGCTGCATCATGATGCTGAAATTCAGCAGCAGAATGACTTCTGAATTTCGGCTGAACTGGTGACCAAATGGCCACCAAACCGGCTCAAAATTGGTATACAATAAGCTTAATGTCTTACCTATTTCGTGACCAAACGGCTCCTGAAAATGCGCTGAAACGATCCCTCGACAGGCCCTTGCATCAGTAGCAGACCCAAATTTGACAGTTTGATAACATCTGAATTTGCAGCCTAGGAACCGGGCTCAAAATTGGCCAAGCCAGTCATCATATAAACTTCAGTACCTTAGGATGATGTTCAAGAGCCACCCTGAAAAATTGGACCCCAAATTGGTCATGAAATGGTCACCAAAACAGCAACCGAAATCTGCTGCAATAGAATTTGCTGAAGCAGATTTTGGCATGAACCGTTTGAATCAGCAGCCGTCCTGGCCGAGTTATGTAGTACTAAGACTAAACTATCATCATGTAAAAGGGTGTCCAAAAATACCTTGATTTTCCTACTGAACCGGACCCTTGAACTAGCACAGGAATCTGCCAAGGCATCCTGCTGATGCAGTACATAGCAGCTAATAAAATTAAGACTGAACCGGCCCTTAAACCGGCCCAACCGGCACCCAATTTAACTTAAAAATGTTAACATAATATTAAAGTATTAGCATGTAAAATTTGACCGAAATTGGACATCAAACCGACCCTAAATCAGCCACCCAACCAAACCGGACCCTAAATTGACCACCAAATTAGGTAAATTATCCTTGTTAATACAAGATTCTAACCTACAATAAAAAAAAAAAAAAACCTCAAATCGACCCCTTGAACCAGGTAAAACATTAACCTGAACCAGCCCTCGAACCGGGCCTTAAATCAGCCAAGACGGACCAGCCAACATATGCTGAATTTTAGCTTATAAATATACCTTGTACCCGAAACCAGTTCATAAATGATGAAAAATTAATGGTAATAATCAGAACGGACTGGCCCTTGAACCGACCATTAAATCGGTCACGAACAGATAATCAAGTCTGTAAGTAATTATTCTAAAAATTAATTAAGGAAATTAACCCAAATAGACCCCGAACTAAGTACCGAACTGGCATCCGAACCAACCAAATATATCATGATAAATCTGAATTTTTGCATATGAAAAGTTTGATGATAAATCTGAATTTTTCCATATAAAGTTTTGAGCATTGATTAAGAAAATTAGACTAAGGATTTATTTTCAGCAGGCGATATTCCATAACATGCCTTAGAATATTACAGTGGAAACTCAAGTACTGCCCCTCGGCCATGGAGGTACTTTTGGTAGCATTTTTGTTATTTGTCCCCGTATACTGGATTAAAAGTATACCGCTTACCATGGGGTGTTGAATTGCATGGGTCATGCCTTAAATTGTGTGGAAGCATACACAATCATTTCCTCAATTGACCGCTCCGTTAGTTGGTAAAGCCTACTAACCCTAGCCCCTAAAGATAAAGGATAAAAGAATAAATGATAATTAAGGATTAGATAAGAAAAGTTAAATGTTCATGCATGTTTTACATAATTCCTATTCCTCTTATTTGTATATTTATTTTAAGTATACATTCGCATGTCTTTATTTATTTATACCTTACTGAGTAGTTGGCTCACTCACTTGCTGTTTTCCTGCCCCTCAAATAGAAGGCTCAAGTTGGTGCCGGATAAGCAGGAGAAAAGACAAGAGAGATTTAGGCTTATAGGTTTGATGTATTTGGAAGAAATGTAATGGTTGATCTTGTAATAATAAGAATATATTACTTTTTGGTTATACTTCCGCTACCTCTAATTATAGCTATTGTTAGTGCTTCTGCAGAATTGTATGGTAATGTTTTTGGTTCCTAATAGTAATTCTAAAGAATCCGATACCGTATTAAAGTCATACGGGGTTGGAACCACTTGCAATGGCATCATATGGATCTTGTGTATAATTATGATATATTTATGGATTTATATGTAGTATGATGTCTCATTAAGAGTAAGTAAGAACGTAGGATGTCACACATCTTGCGAAACAAGACTTAAAATCAACAATTTCATAATTGTCTGAGTATTTGCTTCAGCTCCATATACAGCATGGCTAACCTAATAGTCACCTCATAGTGTTTGCTATCGATTATGAGTAATATTTCTCATCAAACAGGGCTATTGAAACACACGTTCAATTCTTCCAATCCACTTTGATTCCCCATCTTTCTGCAAATTGTTTCCATAAGGTAGTAGTTTTTGGAAATTTTTTTTTTTTATCGAAGCCTTCTTATTCTTCAGATTTTTCAAGACCCCAAATAAGGACTAAGCTTCCACTATTGTCATCCTCCCTTTGGGTTTGGGAGTCATATATTAAAAAAATGCAGCACGCATGTCCTCAGAAGTTAATATGACAAACAGATAAATCAATAATTACATCACACAATGATCATCAGATCTTTCATCAAGAAAATTACTCTCATATAACAAAATAAACGTTCTAACGGGACCACTGTCCAAGTTCAGAATTTTTGCAAATTTTCAAGATAAAGGTACAAAGTTTAGAATACCAAAACATAATCTATGAGTACTTATGTGCAGATGTAGTGTAGAAGGATCAGCACACAGCTAAAGAAAACATAATCTGCGTACTTCGGTGAAGATTTAGTGTAGAAGAATCGGCACTCTTTGATTTGCCAACCGGCTAAGAATCCAGAAGTAATTTGGATAAGCAGGAAAACAATCTAAAACATTGAAACAGAATGAAAAGATACAATTTATGTCCAGGTTACAGGGCATAACACAAAAACCCCTTCATACGAATCAAGCTTGATGCTCATGGAAATTCAAGTCCTCTCACACTTTAATATAAGAGTTAATTTCATATTGAACTGATTTCTCATTATCAACTGGATTAAACTTGAGAGTGATATAAAAAGGCATGTTAATAAATGGATATCTGCAAAATATACTGGAAGAGAATTTTCCCTTCTTGATTTTATCTTTTAGTTCACCCATTCACAATCATACGTGAAAAGGACTTCTATTGGTATCCCCATTGAAATTCAAATGGGGCAAATTCTTGCAAAACTAACTAAACCAATACCTGTCCGTTTAACCAGAACAGAAGGTTCAGCAGTTGCCCGCCGCATCAGCTCCAATGCTCCTTGAAAATTCTTATGCCGGAGCTCCATCTCGGCCCACTCACACCAAACACTTGCCAGATGATCCACTGTCTTATAGTTAACCTGTACAGCCTTCTCAAAAATAACTCGGGCATTAGCAAGGTCTTTGTGGTTCTCATAAAGCTTAGCAAATGCAACCCACAATGTGTGAGGCTTTCCCACGGCTTTCATGGGGTCTACTGTCCTAACAGCCTCAGTGTAAGTCAATATCTGCCTAGTCGGATTACCCTCAAAGAGCTTCACCCTTCTATGCCATTGCTCCACATTATGAGGGTTTTGCCGGAGCAGCACACTATTTGCCAATTCGGGCCTTCTGTCCATCAAATGTTCCAATCTAGCTAATCTTAAGTTTATATCATTGTCATCATGTAACCAAAACCCATGTAAGATCTTCTTCTCAAAGTCTGAGACAGATAAATCAGCATCCTTGCGAATATCATCCTCGTCCTCTGTCATATCTTCACCATTTTCTTCCTCCTCATCACTCATGTCGAGATTTTCCATCTTATATGCCAACATACTCTCCTCAAACTGCGAATAAGCATCAAAAATGACGCTGAAATCCCTAACCGTCACCACAGTGGCCATGCCCTCCTCGAATATGTCTCTCGCCTTCTCGGGCAGCTTCCTCCTAATGTAATAATCTGCCAATGAAGTCCACAGACGGCCAACCTCATCTGTAAACTTCCTGATCCCACCTCTAATAATAGCGTCCACATTCAGCCCCGAAACCTCGGTCGCATGCTTTGTCAATAAATCGCACAATTCAAGCCAAAGCCTATGCTTTGTCTTTCCCTTGATCGAGAAAAACTGGTCGTCATTCAAGACGCCAGCTAATCTCTCCGCAGCCTCCTGCCAAAGGCTCGAACTAATCAAGAATTCAATTAAATCTTCAACGTGCGAAGGATCATACTTCAAGTACCTTCTATAAACCCTAAGGGAGGTCTCTACTGGGACGCCCTTTTGACTCACGAAAGCCAAATAGGCCTCCCAGATTCTGTCATGCTGAGTAACCGGCAACGCGCAGAGCGCGCGGTCGAATGTTCGGCGAGTCCGTGTCAACAACATCTGATCGGTTAAAGTGTGAAGGTACATTATCCAAATGCGAGGCATCTTGTGCATGGTCACGAGCGCGCGCTCGAAGGTGTTATTTAGGGTTTCGTATTGAGAGTGTGTGATGGGGAGATTTCGGACGAGTTCTAATCTCTCTCTTAGATAAGCATACCATAATTTGTAGCTTCCAGGAAGGGATTTAACGGCTCGCTCGTAGATGATGGCTCTCTTCTTGAACGGAGCTTCGCTTCTCGCGACTAGGTATCGCCACCATAGTCGGAGACTGAAGGGGTTCCGAAGGAGTTCCTCTTCGTATGGAAGGTCATCTTCGCTTGGATAGAGCTCTCTAGAAATAGCAGTCATAGCTGAAATTTTGAAGGAGCAAAACAGGAGAGAAAGAAGGGGATGGAGAAGGATGGATCAGTTGCTCGAAATGACGAGGTACAAGGTGCAGACAGCAAACGCCATAGATGCTTTTGGGCCGCTCCGTAGCTGGCTGAATTCTGAGAACATGACACAAGAGAGCGGATTTGGGAAGCCAATTCTACCCATTTCAATAACAATTATTTAATATTAATTAAATAATTATATTATTTATTATTATAAATATGTACTGATGGGCATAGCAATTGATCTGAATATGCATCATATATGTTACCATGCAAGCCTTCCTCCAGAAAAAAATGGTTGTTTTAGTTTTTTTTAATCATAATTATTTGATATTAATTAAATAATTATATTATTTATTATTAAAAAGAATATTTAATTTTTATTTACTATTAAAAAATATTAATCTTATATATATAATATAAATCAAACGATTGTGATTAAAATGTGATGCGTCCCTGGATTTGGTTATTGTACGGATTAGGAAGCCGCCGATTGGATCTTCACGTCAGGTTGATCTAATGCGGGTTTAATCTCCATCGTTTCAAACCTAAATCTTGCGCAGTACATTGAACAAATAAGATATTAAAGGATTGGCGAGACTCGCTCCCCGGTATATTCTCTGACCTTTAAATTAGAAGTCTTTCTGTAAGAAAAGAAAGATGGATGATGAGGATGATGTGAGAGGACACACGAAAGGGGGGGATCAAGTGTTGAGTTAGAGATTAGGGCTTCGGACAGTGTGTTTTACGGAGAATGGCTTAGAGAGAGATGCACTCGATAAGGAGCATCTTTGGTGATTCTCTGTGTGGACGTCGAAGGATCGTTGGAATGCTCAACGGAGGTGGCAAGATTGCTATTAGGGTTTGGTTACAGTGAAACTTTTGGTTGTGCGTTTTTGCGTATCCCCTTCTACTGTGATGAAGGGGAATTTATAGCGTAAGCGATCGAAGCATCTTTCCTTGGTTGGTAATAATTGGCCACTAAGTTGTCCAGAAATTGCCGGAATCGAACAAGGCAATAGCGGCTAACTGGTAGATTCTTTCCTCCTTCAACGTGATCATACGAACTACTTGCTATGACAATTATCTTTAGAAAGAGATTCACACCGACTATCATTGCCATTTTAGGGATGATCATGTGAACATGGACGAATATATTCCAAAATATTTCCTAGGTTGTATCGTCCGGTTATCGCAAATAACTCAAATGCACGTGAAAAAAATCGAGGGCAGTCTCAATTGGGCCGATGATGTCATCTTGGTTGACTGGGCCATTGCTTGAATCTTGGATCTACGAAGATGTATTGCAAACCGACTATCTCCTAGGTCTCTTCCTTTCGCTAGTGGGCCTTTTTCATAGGCCGGCCCTAGTTGAACCCGTCAAAATGTATAATTTTAATTGCTCGATTAAGTACCAAATAATTAAACATGAATATGTACATTACCATGCAAATTTTTTCCCATAAGTGAAATTTCACATATTTTATTTGATTTTTTTGAAATTATTATATCCTAATTTATACACGATCAATAGTAAAATAATAATAATATTATTATTTATAAAATATTAAAAATAAAAGCAAATTTTCACCCAAAATTTTTAAATTTCGCTCTACTTATAAACATATTAATTTTATAATTTTAGTAAGATACCTCCTATGGGATTATTGTATAGATTTTTTTTATTATTTATTTAAATATTAACTTTTTACTTATAATATGCATTACAAGTCCCATGAATATTGTCAAAGTAAGTACCTATTAAAGTACTTATAATTAATAACATAGAACAATGAATTTTTAACCTGTTTTATTTAACTGATATTATTATCGATTTATTATATATATTAGTAAGATTTCGTCTTTCAATTTTTTCAATTTGATTTTATCATAAGCCGGTATTGGATAGTAGATACCATCGCAGGCGCAATGTGGGGTCGACACTGATTTGGAGACATATATCTTTACAAAGAGATATATTTAGTACATCCTTTATCTTTATAATAGAACTTTTATTCAATAATAAAGATTTTAAAATATAAAAAAATTATATATAACATTTTATAGATTAACCCAATAACAAAAAAAATTAAAAAATTAATCATATAGATGATTTTTTTTTATTTTAAATCTTATCTGTTAGGTTTTTATTAATTACCATAATTACTTACCATATTGTAACAAAATTGATATTCATTAATTGAGACGATGTCAAAGGACATATGAGATCGAAGCTGCTTAATACCCAATACAGTTATATGGTTGGGGTCGGACTGTTGTCAAATTTGTTGAAACGGTGTAGTTTTGTTATTAAAATTGAATCGCCCTAACTAAATTGTCGAGACCAAATTAAAAACTTAAGTTTGAAAATTTTCATTTTGTAACATTTTTTTTGGTTTTTATCTTATTAAAAGCCTTTATTTTGTATTAATTCTACCATGGGTAAAGAAATAAGTCCACATTATGTAAAGAAAATTATAAAAAATTATCATATTTTGCAATCAAGTAATATAAAAAAAATATCTAATACACATATTTATTGTTATTTTTTATACTCATAAAGTTTGTTTAATATTGCATTACTATATAATACAACATAGTTAATTTGACATGACGTTTAATGGTATAAAAGTGAAGCCAATTGACCAACTCTATAAAATTATGTAAATAAAAATAAAATAATATATATATTTGTTGCGTTCTTGAATTCGAACTGTTGTATGGATTAGAATCCAAATGCTATCCGAAGTGAGTCCGATCTCCGTATACTTAAATTTGAATCATGTATAATACAAAAATATGGTCAAATGATTGATGGAACTAGCTCCCCGATATATTCTCTAACGCTCAAGTTAATATCTACCTTTTGTAAAGAAGAAAAAAAACGATGTAAATTGAAAATTAAATTAACTTTATGTGGAGGCTTGCGCTTTTCTGAAAACGTCTTCGGGAGAAAAAGAAATGTTCTTTTTTGAGAGAATCCTCCCTTTTTTTTGTTGAAAAGATAATATTTTTATAATTATTATGGGACAGTTGACTTTTTAAAAAAAAATCATCCAAAGAATCACTCAAGAAACCGCTGAATGGATAAAATTCTATTCATATTATGATTTCAACTGGCATCCAAGGTCGTTGAGATAAAAGAGAAAAAACCGCTCAGCAGTTGTCTTCAACTCATAACTTACCATCGGATATGTCCTTGTATTGGATCAAATCAGTCTCTTGGGCCTCTTTAATACAATGGCCAAACTTATGGAAGTGGATCTTCTAATTGAGCCACTGATTCCAACACCCATCAATATTAATAATTAAAATAATTTTTTTCACTGAAGTTTTCTACATTATCCCAACAATCTTATTTAATAAATATCCGCCTAACTTATGTCTCTATAAAATACACACATACAAACATATATATATATATATATAAACTATTTTATTTTACTATATTAAAAAGATAAGATTATAAAATTATTAACCCACTAAAAATCCTAAATCAGTATTTTTTCTATTTTTAATGGTAATTTGAACAATTAAAATTATAATGATAAATTTTATAATAATATTATGTCTTAATTATTTTATATGATATTTTATTCATTTATATATACTAGTTAGTCCACATAAATATAGATTGAGAGTAGAGACGCAGCAACGTAAGCTCTATACGGTACACGTATAACGGTATATTGGCAGTTGTCGGATCTCCATTTAATGCCCATTATTTTTTTATTATTAAAAAATAATAATAAATATTTTTTAAAAATAAAAGTATTAATGATAGGCGTTGAATAGAGATTAGATGGTTGCCGCACGGCATCGTGCATGCGCCATAAAGAGCCCGTGTTGCAGCGCCCTTCAAGTGAATATAGATTATTTGTTATTTGAGAGCATCACACGAGTAACCAGATAATATCTCCACAAAAGTTTATAATAATATATTTGTTGGCAATATAAACTATTTATAGCGGAAATAGATTTCGATCTATTTCAATTTAGTCAAAACAAAGATCTTGCTAATTTATTCCATCAGTTATTTAAGATTTTCTTTTCAATGATGGAATGCTCTTTTCAAGAAATACCAACAATATTTACATGATAAATATACCAAAATTAAAGATACAGGGAAATTCTCTATTGAAGAACATTGGTATGAGATGTATTTACAGATGGGAGTAAATGACTCATATATAAGTCTCAAACTTGTGATCTTTGGTTAGTTAATAGAGCTCGACCATCATAAGATCTAAAAGAGGATAAAATGGTCAATTATGAATATCTTATACTTTCCGAATTATAACATTTTCTACTTGCACACAGTGGAGAAGATACGGTCATAGATCACTCTTTATATTCTTAACTACATTCGTACTTACAAATAAGATGTATGACCACCAAACATATATGTAAAAAGGGAAGGGCTATACAAAATCTTTTCACAAAGATCAACATAGCAACACTATAAATGTCTTGTTTTACCCTAGACAAATTTGAAGAAATCAGAACAAGTAATTTCTCTCTATTTTGAGATTCAAAACCTGACTTGACAATCTATAATTTTATCATGAGTAATTTATGACTGAGTCACTAGATAACGCTACAACTTATCGATAATAAATCTAGTTAAAAATGTATACAAATAGTCTTTCCTTTCTCCTAATGTCACTCAAATACTTTCTCGGTGATGTCCTCTTAGACCGAATTACTCATGACTATAGGTAGCATAATAAAATAACAAACATTAAGACCTTTATTTTATGGCATAGTCAAAAGTCAAAAAAGAATATAAATAAAACCAATAAAAGACTTATAAGACTCACACAATAAAAAAAAATAGGGATCTATCCACTTCATTCAAATTTACCCAATAAGTACATGCAATATAAAATAGTGCCACAACTTATCCACAATGAATCTAATCAAAGATGTATACAAATCAAAGATGTATACAAATAGTATTTCCTTCTCCTAATGCCACTCAAATACTTTCTTAGCAATATCCCTTTAAATCGAATTACTTTTAATCATACGCAATATGATAGAGTAACAAACATTAAGACCTTGATTTTTATAGCCTATTCAAAAGTCAACAATGAATATAAATAAAACCAACAAAGGACTTATAAAACTTACACAATGAAAAAATAAGGATCCATTCGCCCACTTTTAAATTTGTCCAATAAGTACATGTAATATAAAATACATGTTATAGTAAGACAAACCCAATTTCTCATTTTGTTCGCCACTTTTATGCACCAAAAAGAAATCTTACATCTGGCTAATTATAAGCTACATGAATTGTGGGACATCTATGCATAGTTTATAGATATTATTTTAACTCTTACCAAGGTGATATTTTACTTTAATTGCTGATCACACTTGACCCACAAGTAGTAAAGATACAATATCTCTTCTTCACTCGCGAACTAAGCATCAAATGTAATTGCTCGTGTGAGTGAGCCAACTTAAACTTATTAATATATCTTTATACTATTATATAGTAAATATGTGAATATTTAATAAATAACTCTATTATCATTGAACAATATCTCAAAAATATAATTTTATGATCAATTAAAAATAAATTATAAAATTACAATCTACGTAACACTAAACTTGTCACACATGTTAAAAAAAGTGTCTTACTATAAGCTTAGTAGAAGAATTGCAACCATGAGAATCATATACGTGTATTTGAGACTGCCTCCAATCTGTAATTATATCTTTAATATAGTGATAATTAATACCTTTGGCATAGGCAAGTATTGTGGTGTTATTATAACAAATTGTTACAAGAATTGAAGCATCTATGACAATTCCTAGGTCAATAAGGAATTTCCTTAACTAAACCGCTTTGTGAACAACTACTGAATAGGTGATGCATTCAACCTCTATAGTCAATAATGCTATACAAGGTTGTTTTTCTAATCCAAGTGATGGCACCATAATTAAATAAGAAAGTACATCCGAAAGTAAATTTATGCCTATCTAAGCCACTATCCCAATTAATGTCCATGTAGCCTACTAGCTGTAACCATAAACCCTGATAGCAGATCACATAGCTTATAGTACTCTTAAAGCATCTTAATACTCTCTCAGTTGCTTTTTAATGAGAAAGCCCAGTGTTTGATTAAAATTTACTAATCAAATCAGCTGCACAGCATATGTCTGATTAAATTATATTATAACTTACAGTTTGCTTCATGCAGCACTAACATAGGAAATATAAGAAAGTTTTTCAATGTCTTTAAGAATCTTAGGAGATATATCTTGTGAAGGGTTCTCATTTTTTTGTACCGAAGTATCAATAGGTACAATTATATATTTGGAAGTATCAAATAACATTTTTAATATTGACTTATTGAGAAAAACTCAAAAAATTATTTGACCGATTTCAAAAAATCTTCACTCCCAAAATATAGTAATGCCTCATCCATATCCTTCTTTTTAAAATTCAAAGATAATAACCTTTTAGTGGTAGCTATCAACTCATTATCATTTCCAACTAATATTATGCCAACAACATATAACGATAATTATGAAATTATTTTTAAATTGTTTGATATAGACACAGTAGTCTTCCTCCATTATCATAAACCCATTCATGAGAATAACCTTATGAAATATAAAATACCACGGTCTATATGACTATATTAAGACATAAATGGACTATTTGAGCTTGCATACTTTGCTCTCTCATCCTTTCGCCACAAAACCAATTTGTTGATCTATATAGATCTCTTTATCTAGTTCATTATTTAAAAATTAATTTCAATATCCATTTGAATTAATCCCAATTGCAATTCAACTACAACCACAAAAACTAGACAAATAGAGGTAAACATCACTCTCAATATGAAAGCCTCCCCGTGCTTTATACCCTTCCCTTAGCTATAATCTTTCACCACAATTTAAGATTTGTATCTTTCAATTGTATTGTCTATTTTACATTTGATCTTAAAAACTTATTTGCTTCTAATGTATAAGGCCCGAATTTTTAAATTTATTATAATCATAATTAATTAAATTAATATAATCAAAATTGATATCAAATAATATAAAAAATTGGGTTAAAAGAGCCAAATTGGACCGATTGAATCTGAGCTAATATATGCCCGAATATGAATTTGAGTCTGAGCTGGCCTAACGCACATTTGAACCCAGAAAATAGAGACCCTATGCCTGAAGAGCGCTCAACTCCAAAAAATAAAAACCCTGCGCTTAAAAAGCGTCCGAACCAATGCTGAATTCAAAACCACGGCACCTGAGTACATTATGAATAGGATCCCCACGCTCATTTCTGTTAATTCGGCTGTAGTTTTTAAAGTTAGAGAGAGAAAGAGATGAGGAGAAGAGAGAGGAAGAAAGAGAAAGCCAAGAATATCAAATTTGAAGTAATTCAAGTTAGGATTTGGGTAAGTTCAAGACAAGGTATTTTGGTAAATTCAAGACAAGGTAAGTACACCCTAAACTACTTTTTTCTTGTTGATATTTTTTTTCATTTCTATTGAATATTTTTGTTCAAATGTTTGTCCAAGTCATGATTTTAAAGTTTATATGTGTATGATTTTAAAGCATGATGCCCATAATTCACGATTTGTAAAGACGTTTTATGAGATTTCATATTTAAGTCAAGTGTAGTAAATATATGTGCTAAATTTTGTACTATAATTTCATGCATATTCTGATTTTAAATTATGGTACTCTTCAATAGTTCAATAGTGTATATAAGCCCTAGCATGTGTATAAATTTTGATTTAACCCTCTACATATACCGAATTTCTATATAAAGATGTTATGTATGCTTAAGTAATTTGTTGAGTAAATTAATAAATTAAAATTTTACACTATTTACTAAACTATTATTAAATTTTAAACTGTTCATATCTCAAATTTGTGTAATAGTATACTTATACTTTAAAGTTTACAATATATATATTCTGGATAATCAGGAAAAGGCACTGCATATATGTCCCTAAACTGAAAATTCTACAGAAAAATCTGCATGCTGATTTCATTGTATTTTCTACTTTTTTTACTGTACTTCATAGTTTAAAATTTAAATTCTTGTTTATATAGACTCTAATTTCTCCAACATAAGTTTTATTGAAAGCTAGAAATGCATATATGTTAATAGTTAATGTTTAAAAATTAATGTATATGTTGAAAATGCCCATCTTACTGAATTTTTCACATTTTGTGCTAAATTTTAAATTTTTAAAATTTCTGCATACATTCAATTGCAATATGTTTAAATCGCTGTAAAAGTATAAGTATAAATTTATAAAATCATAACCGAAAACTCTACAAATTGTTATAAATTATAATTATTTTCTCAATGAGTAAGAAAATTAAGAAGAATCAAGAAAAAGTGTAGAGTTTTCGTATGAATTAATAAATTGGACTAATGATAATTCAATGAGTAGTATATTTTGGCATGCTTTAGTATATTACAATTAGATATCAATTTTTAACCCTATATAACGCTAAGTTAAAAAGTGGTGTTTGGCCCTATCTATAGGGTAATATTTAAATGATCCATCTCTAATTCTTGAATAGAAGCGTATGGCCTTTAATTGTGTGAGAACATACACAACTCGATTTTTGATAGTCCGTGCCTTTAGTTGGTAAAACATACTAGCCCTAATCCTTAAAGAAAAGTAAGATTTAAGATTGATTTCGTGACTAAAAATAAATTAAAAAATTTAAATATGCATCATGTAAGTTCTCAGCACAAATTTTATACCTTTACACAATCACAATTTCTATTCCTTCTATTATGTATTTAAATTTAAAGTATGTATGTCCTTTATATAAAATTATGTCTTATTGAGTATTTGTCTTACTTTATTATTATTTACTAATCCTTCAAAGGAAATGCACAAATATTTATTTGATGAGTAGGAATGAAGGCCGAGAAACTTTAGTTTATATTCCTATGAATAATTCCTGTTGGTTTATATTTTCGAACAATATTAATGTATTTAATAACTGTAATGTAATTAATTACAGTTCTAGGCCTTCATTTGTGATGTAATTTGGTTTTCAGAAAATGGTTAGAGGCCTAAGGTGTTGTATTGCATTATCCGATATCGGTTTGTATGTTATATTAACCTAGGACAGTTTTTATATGTGTTTGGATTGTAATATATAGCTGAGAAAAATCTAATTTCTAGGTTAGCAAATTGATGATATGACATCGGTTGATGATGTCAAAATTTCTAGATGCGTTCGGTTGACCATATGAAAAATATAGCTTTCGTAAATTTTTATCATGTGTTATTTTCAACTTTTGGCATACATATTTCCTTAATATGGTCCAACGTCATCGTGTAATTGGATCGATGACGATGCCACCGTCATCGTGGCAAGGCTTTTGGGTCCTATGAATATCGACTCATTGTGTATTTTCTTTAATCGGTCATAGTGTCGACATATTTCATGTCTAGTTAGACAAGTGAACATATTATCGGTCCATTTGATAATTAAAGAGATAATTGATTACGATTAAGATAAATGATAAAATTTAAAATGTGGTCCGTCACATAATGACCTTTCTCCTAGGTGGTAAGTTTACCATATCCTAAACCTAATTCAGCCTCTGACTTTATCCTAACATTTATCGTTTTAATCCATTTAGTTTTTGTAGAAGATAAGAAGTCTTCTACACTATTTCAGGCTCATCATCATGATGAAGCAACCATAAAAATTTCAGTCAATCTCAAAATGACAATAGGGAATACAATCACATTGACTTCTATACAATTGAAGTAGTTGAAAATCATTATCTAATTGAGTACTCCTACTTGAAGGTAAATTATTCACATTTTTCCTAAGACTAAGAGACATATTGTCCTTATTCTCAACTAGGCTTTTTGGAGTCTCTTCTTCTTGATCTATTATCTCAAAAAACTTTAAGTTTCTTCAATCTCATATCTGCATTGAAATTCATCATCAATAATATTTACATTTTGTGATTTAATTTCTATTACACTTCCAACTGAATGTTTACCTACAAACGCACTCTCTAAAATTTTCCAAGTAACATATAAAATTATATATTTTTTTCTCTAGGGCCTAGCTTCCTACACCTATTAGAAGTATTGTAAACAAAACTCACAGAGCACCATGGTTGCAAGATACTCAAATTGGTCTCTTGCCATTCCATAGTTTATATGGAGTAGAAGGTATTGACAGAGAGCATTTGGTTAAGAATACATGTCAGAGTTAATAATGAACTACATTAATAAAATATTGGATTGTTTGCTTGTATCATCATTGATTAAACTATTTTAAACATTGTATAATTTTGCTTTTCTACTACTCCATTTTGTTGTAATGTATATGATATTATCAACTGACTCTTAATATATTTCTTATCACAAATCTTTTTAAAATTTCTCAAATAAATATGCACCGTTGAGGTTAATCTTAAAAGCTTTTATACTTCTATATAATTGATTCTCAATCAAAATTATATAGCATCTAAGACAATTCAATGCTTTGTACTTATGGGAAATCAAATAGATATGATTGAACTTTTTAAAATTAAATATAAATGTGAAAGAAAAGATATAGGCCAACATGCATTGCTTTTACATTTATTAGACCACAGATCTCATAATAGACTAATTATAATGAAAAAATACTCTGATAGCATTTTCAAATGTTTTCTTTCAGACTTTTCTATTAGATAGAGTTCACATGTAGGCAAAAAGGCTTTTATAAAATTACATATGAAGTCTTCTCTAACTAATCTAGTCATTCTATCTTATCCTATATGACCAAGCTTGGCATGTCTTATGCATGTGCTAATATTATCAACATAAGTTAAGCAGATAGATAAAGCATTACTACTAAAATAATTTAAATGTAATTCTATAAAACCATCATAAATAAAGTCACATCCATAGTAAATTATTTCTAGATAAAGAGAAAAGCCATTATTCTTAAAAGAAAATTGAAACCAAGTCCTATTTAAGTAATTATAGAAAGTAAATTCTTATATATATTTTAAGCGTATAACACATCATAGAGTAATAGAGTACATCTACCATACAAATTTAGCTTGTAAGTTGTACTTCTAAGCACATTCACACTATCTCTATTCTCCACTTTTATGTCTCTACTCCCTACAAAAATCTAATAGTATTCTATGAATCCAACTCTACTTCTTGCTATATTGTCGGTTATTGCTGAGTCTACAGGCGCATGGGAGTAGAGGCAACAACAATGCATGACTAGTTACACAAATAGCACAAGAAGAGTTAGAAAATACCTTTTTCGAGTCAATAAATTCACAAGTGAAGTGGCATTCCTTTCTACAATTGAAGCAAACTAGCTTGGACTTGTTTGTTTTCTCGGTGCATTTTCCTCATTTACATTTGATAGTCATCTACTATTTTGATGCCAACTCAAAAGTTTCCACCTTACATGGGAGAGTAAATAGAGTTATTGTGTTTAGACAAAGATTTCCCGCATAAAGATGACTCAAGCCACTTACATGAAACTATTAAGTTTGATCACTTCTAGATGCTCAACTTTAAGATCCAAATTACCCACCACACCATTAACGGCTTTGCAATGAACGAATTGTTTCTTAGATCTGCTATTCATCAATGAAATTACTTTCAGCAGCCTTGAGCTTGCGAATCAAAGTCAACATCACTCTTAAATACTACTTCATCATGTGTATATCTATAGTGCATCTTCTAAAAGTCAAATTTTAAAATCAATCTACCAATTTTATTGGCAAATATCCCACCAAACTTAATCTTTAAAGCATTTCACAATGCCTAAACCTTTGAATATTTCTCAAACTTACTAATTAAATTGTCAATCATACTATTTAACATAGTAAAGCATACACAATGATCCTTCTTCAGCCATTTGTCATAGGTTTCAAGATCTTTAAAGTGTTGTTTGGGATCACATTACTCCATTGCAGTCAAAAAATTGATCAAATTTTCTAAGACAACTTGTTTATTCAAGACATAATGGATCTAACAATGCAAAATGTCGTAGTTTTTTCCATTTAAATTCTCCTCATTTTTCAAATTAGTAATAATATTTTTCTAAGCTGTATCATTACAAATAACTGTACAAATGAGATATTATTGTCATATAATATTTATTTTTTCAATGTGTCTATCTAATTTAAAGATAAAAATAATTAAGACACATCGTAGGATAAAAAAATGCCATAACTTTCTAATCAATTTTCGCGTTATAATATTCAAACATTAATGGATAATACAATTCTAATTTCCTCCACATCTTATTATTTCTCTAATGAGCAAATCAAATTCTATACCTATTATTTTAAAACAAATTTTAAAAATTGTTAAACATTAATAATTCATAAAAAAAACTATACAAATAATTCATGTCAATTATTAATTTTTAAAATAAATATCACAAAATTAATGACAAAAAATTCAGCTCATAATAAAAATATGAGTAGTTCATTTTGTTGCGTCCTGTGAATCTGGCCGTACGTTAAATCGAGTGCGAGCGGCTTTTTAAGCGCGTGGACGGGCAGATTGGAGAACACAAAGTAAGAAGTCGAATGAAGAGAGAAAAGTACGGGGGCAGTAGGAGAACACGTCTGTTTACGTGGAAAACCCCTTAATCTGGCGATGGGTGAAAAACCACGGCAACGGACGAGCAGTCTGAGAAATCTCACTATAGTGAAGAGAAAGTTCAACAATGGATGCCTGGGGAACTTTATCGTTCTCAGGATGTTACAGCGTAAGAAAGGTAACTTCTCTCTTTTCTATCTTCTGGAGGGTTCTTGCTCAAGTATGAGTATGAGGATCTAGAATCAAAAGGTCCTTTTTCAATTGCTGAAGTAGGGTATTTATAAGGAACGTGATGCCGTAAGGGAGACGACACGTGGCGCTGGCATGTCAGGGCTGCCTGCCACCATCGCCACTACTGTGGATGCGGCTGTGACAGGCAATCTGCAGATATGGCGCTCAGGGGCGCATGGCCTGCAGGTACGGCGTGTCAGGAACCGTTGGTCGCTCGTGGCAGCATGCGCCGCGTGGGCTATCTGAGCTGGCGTCTGGGTCATTTTGGCCTTTCTGGTGGTCCCCGTCCTAAATGGGTCTTAGTGTCCGTCCGGGTTGCCAGGCGCTCGGAAACGAGTTAGCCGTTTGAATTTGATCGGGCTTGTGGGCCTTTTGGGCCAGCCTTTTTACATGACTTTTTGGGCCTGCGTCTGCGGTTTTGGGCCTAGGGTTCCAGGACCCATCACGAGCCCCCCATGTTAAGCGGTTCGAGGACTCAGCCGTTTGACATGCCTTGCAAACATCTTCTCGCCGTCATAGACCGCGGTCTTCGTCTTCTGCTGGCGCGAAAGACGTCCGAGGTCTTTTTTATGAACACGAAATCTATCTTTCACCGCCGTTTCCCCTCATCGTTGAGCATTGAATGCGATAGGCGATTGATGTGACGTCGCCTCGGGAGACCCTAAGGCCTGCACTCGCCTACTGCGTATGGGGAGTTGACACGTGGAATGGCCATGATGAGGGCGCCTTTTCACTCGTTCGAAAATTTCTTTAAATCCTTCGTCGTGTCCTCATTCATTTTTCGCGTTTTCTTCTTTCTTCCCTTGGCTTTCTTCGAGAACCTTCACGACGCTTTGCTTTCCTTGCTTGCTGCCATGGCTCCCGGCGTTAAAGATATTACCTCTTCCCTTTCTTCTCAAGATCTCGAGCAGATCAGGGCAAAATACAGCATCCCGGCATCTGATTCGATGGTGGTTCCAGGAGCTGCAGAGAGGACGGGCAGTCTGCCGAACGGTTACATTGCGGTATACGAGGTTCACCTCAAAGGTGGACTTCGTTTCCCTGTTCCCGCCGAGCTCCGCCGCCTGATGAAGGAGTTGGCTGTCCCGCTCGCGAGGCTTCAGCCCAACGCCATCAGGTACTTGGTTTCTTTGTGTGTTTTTGCGTGCTGCCATAGCAAGACTCTCGAGGCGGTCATGGTGAAGATCATGTTTCGCTTCAATCATAACCTTGACTGGATCGCCATGACCCCCCCCCGAGTTCGGCCGAGATGGGCGGTGGGAACCCGTTCCACCAAAAGGTGGAAGGACAAAGTTTTTCTTCCTTAAGGTGGCTGAGGACTGGGAGCTCTCCTCCGTGTGGGGAAACGTCGCTAGCAAGTATGGCTCCGATATCACTAACGAGGAGAGGGAGGCCGCCAGGGAGGTCACGGACTTAGTGCTGGAGAACCTGGGCGGCTTCAACACGGGGAAGAAGAACATTTGGCTGTCCCCCGAAAAGCTGGCGGAAGCCAAGTGGGCGATGTCATCTGGTGATTCTGCCATTGCTGCTTCGAAAAAGAAGAAGAAGAAGAAGCTGAGGAAAAGAGAGGGTCCTCTTGTGATTCAGGAGCCCTCCGAGCGGCCTCCGAAGAGCCTGCGGATTGAGGTCTCTGAGGATCCGCCGAGCGTTGCTGGTGAGTCTTCCTCAGAGGATGACCTCGTCATAGCCCCCATGGTCAAGAAGGCCGCGGGGCTGACTTCTGGTCCTTCTGCGGAGCCCAAGGTCGCCGCAGCACCTTCCTCTAGTATTGGGGCCCGTCCTAAGGCCTCTGCCGTCTCTGCGGATCATCCTTCGATGATCCTTGTAGCTTTTGGTGCCTTGGAGGAGGCAGCCTTGGATGAGGTCGTAGAGCCTCATGAGATGGAGGCCGTCGCCGATGTTACTGCTGGGGAGATCTTTGACCTTCTTAGGGGCGAGGAGGCCGTGGTCGCGGTCTTGGAGATCCCGGCCATCGCTGACGTCCTGGAGGTAGCGGAGCCCCCATCCTTGAAGGTCCCTCCTCTGCGGCCGCTCTTGATGTTCCTGTGGCGCCCGCAGAGTGCCCACTCGTGCCCGAGGTCCCAGGGGAGATTGCCCCCACTCAGGATCCTGTCATTTCTCAGGTACTTTGCTACTTTCCCCTTTGTTTCACTTTCTGTTGACTGCTTCTAAGTGGGGCTTTGGTTCTTTTTGCAGCTCCAGGATCTGATTAGTGGCCTCAGCCGACTGGTGGGCGAAATTGCTCGGTCTCGATGGGAGGCGGAGTCTTTGAGGGCCACCCAAGAAGAGATCCAGCGGCTTCGTGCGGCACTTGCTTCATCTGAGGAAGCCCTGAGGCTCTCAGAGGTTCGATATGGATTCCTGATGGAACGAAACCTTCAGCTGGAGGAGACGCAAATGACCTCGGTGAAGATTGTTGACATGGCTCCCGTGCTGGAGGCCATGTTCTAGGACGGCATCCATCTATGCCGCCGGTTGATGCGGGTCTTGTATCCACAGTTTCCCACTGTTGTGCTGGATCCGCGTAACGCGAGCACCGTGCGCCCTCAGGATGTGTACGGTCTTCGGGGCAGGCCATTTCCTGAGTCCTCGGGTCCAAGCTCCTCAGCGGGTCCCCGCTCATCAGACCAACCGGGAACTTCGAGCCGCGGGGAGGATCCTTCGTCTCTAGGAGAGCCATCTGGAGCCGCTCCGCCTCAGGGCCCCTGCAAGGGCTAGACTTCGTTTCTCCTTTTGTGTCGTTGTATTGTATTTTCATGAAATAAAAGGAGATCCCTGAGTTTATTACGAGTGCTCTTTCACTCTCTTCTTTTTTTTTGTTACAGTCAAGCTTTGCTATGACCTCAAGGGCCCGACCTCTGGGGTCGCTCGGTCGCAGCCGAGTTTTTGTCGCCTGACCACTAGGGTCCGACCGCTGGGGCCGCTCGGGTTGGTGCCCAAGTTTTGTTGCCTGACCGCTGGGGTCCGACCGCTGGGGCCGCACGGGTTGGCGCCCAAGTTTTGTTGCCTAACCGCTGGGGTTCGACCGTTGGGGCCTCTCGGGTTGGCGCCCAAGTTTTGTTGCCTGACCACTGGGGTCCGACCGCTGGGGCCGCTCGGGTTGGCGCCCAAGTTTTGTTGCACGACCACCGGGGTTCGACCAAAGCCGCTCGGGTTGGCGCCAAGTTTTATGCACGACCACTGGGCCCGACCCGCCGGGCCGCTCAGTTAGCGCCTGAGTTCGTTGCACGACCACTGGGGTCCGACTGCTGGGGCCGCTTGGGTTGGCGCCCAAGTTTTGTTGCCTGACCGCTGGGGTCCGACCGCTGGGGCCGCTCGGGTTGGCGCCCAGGTTTGGTTTGTTGGAGACGGCCCGCTTTTCACTGGTAGTATTTCCTTAGGTGAGCGGCGTTTCAGGTCCGGGGTATCAGCATGCCATGTTGGGTGCGTAGCTTATAAGCTCCTCCTCAAAGGATAACCGAGACCAAAAACGGCCATTCCCAATTTGGTGAGAGCTTGTTCCTTCCAGCTATTTTTCCCGTGGCTTCCACGCTTCTTAGTACGAGATCCCTGACCTCGAATGGTCGCGCCTTCACCTTCTTGTTGTAATAGCGGGCCACCCGTTGTTGGTAGGTCGCTACCCTAAGTCTCGCCTGGTCGCGAACTTCCTCGAGGGCATCGAGGCTTTCTCGGAGCCTTTGGCTGTTATCCGTTGCGCTGAAGCACCCAACCCGGGGGCTAGTAAGGCATACTTCTATTGGGATGACAGCTTCGACCTCGTAGCAAAGGTTGAAAGGGGTCTCTCTTGTGGGCTCTCGTGGCGTTGTCCTGTATGACCAGAGGACTGAGGGCAATTCATGTACCCATGAGCCCTCAGATGATTCCAGCCTGATTTTTAGCCCATGTAGGATCGTGCGGTTTGTCACTTCCACCTGCCCGTTAGCCTGTGGGCACGCCACTGACGTGTGCACCAGGTTGATCCTCAGGCTTGCGCAGTACCTAGTGAACCGCTTTCGTTGAATCTGCGTCCGTTGTCGATCCACGATGCACCGGGTACTCAAACCTGCACACGATGTTACGCCGGAGGAACTCCGTCGCGTTTTGCTGCATTATTCGGCGGTGGTACTGCTTCCACCCATTTGGTGAAGTAGTCAATTCCCACAATCAGGAATTTCCTTTGTCTGGGAGCGAGAGGAAATGGCCCGAGGATGTCGAGCCCCCATTGGGCGAACGGCCATGGGGATTGCAGCGCGCGGAGATCTTTGTGGGGGCGATGGCTCATGTTACTGTGAAGTTGGCAACTCTCGCATTTACGCACGAAATCCATAGCGTCATATTTCATAGTCGGCCAGTAATACTATTGCCTTATGAGCTTAAAAGCTAGATTCTTTCCCCCAACATGGGATCCGCATATTCCGAGATGCACCTCTTGCAGGGCGTATTCGGCTTCTTCTAGAGCGAGACATCTTAAGTAAGGGGCCGAGAAGCCCCGTCGATACAGCCGACCGTCTACGATTGTGTACCAACCTGCTGTCTTCTTTATCTTCTTGGCCTCGCTCGGGTTCTTGAGCAGCGAGCCATCAGACTGAAACTTCAGGTAGGGAGTCATCCAGGTGCTTCCGTCCGCGACCTTCATCACCTCCCGCTCGGGGTCTTCAATGCTGGACCTGCCCAGGATTTCTCGCATCCCCCTGGCGTACTGTTCAGGATCTCCGGAAGCCGCGGCTCGAGCAAGCGTCTTGGCTTTGGCGTTTTCCTCCCGCGGGATGTGGATGAACTCGGTCGTCTTGAATCCCACGATCATGTCCTTGATCTTTGAAAGGTACTTGGACAGCTGCTCATTGTTGACGTCGAAGCTTCCGCGGACCTGATTAATAACCAACTCGGAATCACTATGGATGGCCAGCTCTCTGGCCGAGCATTCCTTGGCGAGTCGGAGTCCGGCTAGCAAGGCCTCGTACTCCACGACGTTGTTTGTGGCTGAGAATCCCAACGTCAATGAGTACTTTATCTCCATCCCCTCAGGTGTGCGCAACACAATCCCTGCTCCGCGGCCGTCCTTCATAGAGGACCCATCCACGTGCAAGGTCCAAGCGGAGGTTCTGCTGAACTCATCCGTGGTAGTCCGGTCCTCGCCACAAGCGGACGGTGTCGTCGTTTCGACGAGAAAGTCCGCGAGCGCCTGCCCCTTTAAGTCTGGTCTCGGACGAAACTCGATGTCGAATTCCCCCAACTCAATGGCCCACTTGATCAACCGGCCGGAGATCTCAGGTTTCTGCAAAATGGCTCTTAAGGGCTGGTCGGTTAGGACTATTACCTTGTGCGCCTGGAAGTATGGCTTGAGTTTCCTCGCGGAACAGACCAACGCCAAGGCCACCTTCTCCGTCAGGGGATACCTGGTCTCGGCGCCCGCGAGAGTATTGCTGACGTAATACACGGGCTGCTGCTTGTCATGCTGCTCTCGTACTAATACCGAGCTCAGCGCTGCATCGGACACGGAGAGGTACAAGTATAGCTCCTCGCCCTGCTGAGGAGAAGCTAAGAGGGGCGGACTCGAGAAGTAGCTCTTGAGTCCTTGGAATGCTTCCTCGTAGTCATCACTCCACCGGAAATCCCGGGATTTTGTTCCTCTTAGGGCTTTGAAGAATGGCAGGTGCTTCTCAGCCGATTTTGCTAGGAAACGGGAGAGGGCGGCCACCCGCCCAGTAAGCTGCTGAACCTCCTTCACCGTTTGAGGAGACCGCATGTTCAGAATCGCTTTGGTCTTTTCTGGGTTTGCCTCAATTCCTCGGTGTGACACGATGTAGCCCAAGAATTTTTCGGAGGCAACACCGAAAGTGCACTTACTGGGGTTGAGCTTCATTCCATGAGTTCTGAGCACATGGAAGGTCTCAGCCAAGTCCCTTACGTGATCATTGCTTATCCGGCTCTTGATGAGCATGTCGTCAACGTATACCTCCACGTTTCTGCCCATCTGGTCTTTGAACATCTTATTCACGAGCCGTTGATAAGTTGCTCCTGCGTTCTTGAGACCAAAGGGCATTACCCTATAACAAGATGCGTCCCTTGGTCCGTCATGAGCACGACGATGCTCCTCGTCCTCGGGGCTCATTTTAATTTGGTCAGATCCGAGATGCATCCATGAAGTTTAAGAGTTCATGGCCGGACGTCGAGTCCACATGGTGGTCGATCCCGGCAATGGGAAGTCACTTTGGGGCACGCCTTGTTGAGGTTGGTGAAGTCCACGCACATCCTCCACTTCCCATTGCTTTTTTTCACCATGACAACGTTGGCCAACCAGTCCGGGTACTAGACCTCTCAGACAAATCCAGCGTCCAGGAGTTTCTTGACCTCCTCGCGGATGGCCACCAACTTCTCTGTGGAATAGTTTCTTCACTTTTGTCTGACCGACTTATGCCGAGGGTCGACGCCTAACTTGTGGACGATGACCTCGGGTGAGATCCCGGGAATGTCACTGGGGGACCATGCGAACACGCCCGAGTTCTCCCGTAGAAAACTGACGAGTTAGTCCCTTACTGTCTCTGAGAGTGAGCTCCCTATTTGGACATATTTTTCTTGATCCGCGGGATTCAACGGGACTCGGACTACAGGTTCTCCCGGCTGAGCGTGTTGCAGTGTTGCCTCGTCCCTGAGGTCGAGGTCTTCCATGGGCTGTGGAAGCGTTACTTGTTCGGTCTGGGCTAAGTAACACATCTGTCCGGTTGACTGGTCTCCGAGAACCTCTCCTACCCCACACGGGGTGGGGAACTTCATCTTGAGATGCGGGATGGAGGCTACTGCGTTGAACGCGGCCAAGCAAGGCCGTTTGAGTATCGCGTTATAGACCGAGGACAGGTCCACGACGAGGAAGGTGAGGACTTTCGATCTTTGTCCTGACACGCGTTCCGAGGTTAGCTCCAACTGGATGATACCCTGGACGGGCACTGGCTCGTTGTCCAACCAGTAGAGTGGCCCTTCTGGCGCTTTCATTTGATTCTTCTTAAGCCCTAATTTGAAGAAAGTATCAAGATACAACAAATTGCGAGAGCTTCCATTATCAACAAATACTCGTTTCATCTGGTAGTCATTTGCTCCATCTGAAACGAGTGCGGTTACAACCAGGGGGTCGGAGTGAGGAGAAGTTACATGGTCTAAGTCCCTACTGCTAAAGCAGATGACATCATCTTCACTCCCAAGCCCCGTCCTTGGCCTCTTCGCTGCTGCAAGCTCATGCCCGTCTCCCCCAGCCGGTCGGTTGGAGATAATGTTTACGACCCCCGCATTCACTCGGTTCCTGGGGGGCTCCGCGTCTCCACCGTCCTCGGGCCCTGAGGCTTGTCTTGGCCTCTGAAGGAAGCGGCTGAGGTGTCCTCTCCGGATGAGCTCCTCAATCTCCCTCTGCAGGGTCCTGCAGTCCTCCGTGCTGTGACCCCCGGAGCGGTGGAAGTCACAATATTTCGATTGGTCCCCACCGTCCGGGTTCTTCAGCTGCTTGGCCCACTTCAGGAATTTTTTTCCCCGGATCTGCATGAGGACGTTGGTACGGGAGTCGTTCAGCGGCGTGAGATGGATAGGTCGCGGCTCTCTCCGAGAGCTCTGCTCGGCTTTATAGTGCTTCTTTGACGTCTGGGGACTTTAATAGTCCCCAGATTTCCTTTTTCCCTCCGCGGCCTTCTGCTGAGGGTGCTCGTCCCTCTCAGGCCTTTTGGCGTCGTTGGCCTCTTCGGCCGCGATGTAAGCTCTGGCCACAGCCTCCGCCTCTATGAAGGTCTGCGGGCCTTTATGGATGAGATGCTTAAAGAAAGCACCCCCTTTGAGGGCCGAGAGGAAGGCGTTTAGCTTCACCTCGTCGGTCAGCCTCGGGATCTGCCTGGCCTCCGCTGCAAACCGTGCCAGGAATCCTCTCAAGCTCTCCCTGGCCCCTTGTTTGACTTGAGTGATGTGCCAGGGCTGCTTCTCCACTCTTCTGCTAGAGGCAAATTGGGACAGAAAAGCCGTTACCAGGTCTCCAAAATCGCGGATAGAGTTTGCGGGCATTCCGTAGAATCATATCCGTGCATCCCCCTTCAGAGTCAGAGGGAAGCACTGGCACATGTTTGTCTTGTCCAAACCTTGGAAGCTCAGGTGCTCTTTGAAATGATTAAGGTGATCCATGGGATCACCGTTGCCGTCGTACAACTCTAGGTTGGGCATTTTGAACTTTGGGGGGAGCGTCCTCGTCCTAATCTCCGTGGAAAACGGAGATTGGAGTGCGTTAGCTCCTCCTCCGCTACTCTCACGCAGCATCAGATTCCATCCTTTTTCCGGTCTGGCCTCCACTCGAGGTGGGGCAGCCGTCCTTCTCTCGTTCAGGTAGTGCCTTAACTCATAAGGCTCCTGAACTGCACGGCCCTCTGGGACCGTGCGGGCTCCTCTGGGGAGAACATCTCGGGGAACCGCCTCTTGATCGTCGTGGTCGCGGCGGTTCCGTTGGGCCTCCAAGTGGTGCCTCTCGGGGCTTTCTCCTTGGACCCGAGGACCTGGTTGGTCGTCGACCCTTCGTGGCGCTCTGCTGCTGGAAGCCACCTGGGTCCTCGGGTGTTCTCGTCGACTGGGAGGTTTTTCGCGGCGACTGCCTCCTTCGTTCCCGGCTTGTGGCGCCTCAGCCTGGGAGGCCCTGTCGGGAGCCGCCTGCTTAAGCTGGTCGATTTTGGAGTAGAGGGTAACGAAGGCCTGTGACATGCCGGCTACCTGGGCGGCCAAGCCCCTCACCATCGGATCGGAATGATCCTCAACCCCAGCATAGGGGTTAGCGCCACCGCCTTGTGAGGCCACTTCTTTGGGGGCTGCGCTCGCCTGCGCCCTTGTGTTCACCATTTTGAGATTTGAAACTTGCGTTGTTGGGTGCTTGTGGAAACTGTGAAAAGCAGACTTTTAGTTGCTTTCCACAGACAGCGCCAATGTTGCGTCCCGTGAATCTGGCCGTACGTTAAATCGAGTGCGAGCGACTTTTTAAGCGCGCGGACGGGCAGATTGGAGCAACACAAAGTAAGAAGAAGTCGAATGAAGAGAGAAAAGTACGATGGCAGTGGGAGAACACGTCTGTTTACGTGAAAAACCCCTTAATCTAGCGATGGGTGAAAAACCACGGCAGCGGACGAGCAGTCCGAGAAATCTCACTATAGTGAAGAGAAAGTACAACAATGGATGCCTGGGAAACTTTAACGTTCTCAGGATGTTACAGCGTAAGAAAGGTAACTTCTCTCTTTTCTCTCTTTTGGAGGGTTCTTGCTCAAGTATGAGTATGAGGATCCAGAATCAAAAGGTCCTTCTTCAATTGCTGAAGTTGGGTATTTATCGGGAACGTGATGCCGTAAGGGAGACGACACGTGGCGGCGGCATGTCGAGGATGCTCGCCACCATCGCCACTCTTTGTGGATGCGGGCAGTGGTGGACAGTAATGCGAGATATGGCGCTCGGGCGCATGGCTGCAGTACGGCGTGTCGGGAACCGTTGGTCGCTCGTGGCGGCATGCGCCGCGGTGGCTATCTGAGCTGGCGTCACTGGTCATTTTTTGGCATTTACGGTGGTCCCTCGCCCAAATGGGTCTTAGTGTCCGTCCGTGTTGCCAGGCACTCGGAAATGAGTTAGCCGTTTAAATTTGATCGGGCTTGTGGGCCTTTTGGGCCAGCCTTTTTAGGTGACTTTTTGGGCCTGCGTCTGCGGTTTTGGGTTTAGGGTTCCAGGACCCATCACATTTCATAATTATCAAATATAATTGTACTTTATACATACAAAAATTAAAAAGTACAAGCATATATTTCAAATCATTGACAAATAAATTATCAAATATCATTTATTAAAATGTAAGACATTTATAACAAACTTTAATAGACATAACTTATATTATGTCAAGTTTTAAGTTATGAATTAATTTCTCTATTAAATTAATTAAAATATTTAAAATAATAAAAAAATTTTTCTAAAAGTTAAGTAAATCCACATCTCATCAGTAAGACAATTAAGTTATGAAAAAAGTATTGGGTACAACATTTTCAATGTTAAATGGGTTAAATCAGGCTGACACGGTCAATTTATTCGTGATGTTTACTTGTAATCAGGTTGTATTGGTATAACACATTTATGAGTGAACAGTGTTTAAATTTTAAAGTCTCAACCTAACACAATACAACACATAGCTAGTAATACGCGGGGCCTAGCATGCCTATAAACCTGCTGTATCACCAGCTAATACGACATAACCCAAATATTAAAAATAATAATATATATATATATTAAAAATAAAATTATTTCTGAATCACTCCATATTTTCTCCCATCCTTCTACGAATCCCACACCAAATGTGTCATATCTGACATGACCTATAGACTGTCTATTATATTATACAAGACCTAACACCGTTTATTATAGGTTGTATTTGACATGGCCCATGATAAATAAAATTTGAATATATAATGGACGATTTAACCTATTTAATATTTATATTTTTACTCATATTTTTTATTTTAAAAAAAATACAAAATTAACTTTTTTGGTAATTAATACAAAATTACCAAAATTAATTAATTAATTTTTAATACAAAATTAATTTTATTAGATTCAATTAAAAGTACAAGTTTTCTTAGAAAGTGTCATATGGCATGACGGTTACCTCCCACATGCACGTGGTCTGTGATTTGAAACCTCACCATATATATATATTTGTTTTGTTTTTTTAAACAGAATATTTCTCCCTAGAAATTTTATTTCATGCACATATAAATTATATAAATAATACTAACTCAATAATTTTTATTAAAAAATATAAAAATAAATTATCTTATCTCAGATATCAATATTAAAAATATAAATTTATACATAATAAAAATAGATTTTAACCACATTAATTTAACTAAAATTAAAATTTTATCAATTTAATTTATATATTATTAAAAATTTTCTTTTTGATGGTAAATTATTCTATATAAGATACACTTATAATCTATAGTGTAAATATAAAAAAAATATTTTTCTTTAATAATATTATTATGATGTGTATTTATAAATGAAAGCAACCCATGGGAAAAGGGGGCTAATTTTTTTATATAAATATAAGAGTAGAGCTTTTATATCACTTAATCAAAATTACTAATTTAAAAATAATTATTTATAATTTAATTATTTAAAAATTAATAAAAATTAATCATTTTAAAATAATTAACTCATAATTAATTATTTAAAAATAAATGATTAAATTTAAGACATCATATAGCTTTCCATTCTGGGCTAATGGGTAAGTTCAGGGGGTTGGGATTCTTTTGTCTTACTTTGTGACTATTAGATATAAATTTAACTGATATAAATTTTTAGATTTTTAAATATTATTTAAAATTAATATTTTTAATACTATAATAAACCATTTGATATATAAATTTAGCAATCTTTTTTTTTTTTGTAATTAATAAAGATTTGTATTAAAAATTATTAAAATATTTATAGAAATATGGCCTAAATCCAAAAAAGGCATTACTACCCCATGGACTAAAAATCCAACAAAAAATAACATCAAAAAAATATGTAAAAATATCTGAAATATAGTCCAATTAAACAAAAAAAAATCAAATATAAAAAATAAAAAGGCAAATGAATACTCAAAATCACCAAGACTTTAGATAAATCATCTCCACATAAGAGTCAAATGAAGGTCCCATCTTCTCAATATAGACATTAACCGGTAATTAATTAAAAATTTCAAAAGGAGTTTTTTCACAAATGCTGTTTAAAGTCTCATTCATCAGTTCCTGAAAATATCGAATCAGTTTACCTTTAAACACAATATTATTCCTTTCATTATTAATAAAATAAATGAATATCACCGAAAATAACCTAAAAATTATGAATAATTAATTTCTTTTACCTTTTTTATTTTAAAACAAGCCCATCGAACCCCTTGCTCTCATTTAAAAAACAGTCATTGATAGCCAGATCTCTTATGGACAATCCTCCAAATGAACCAAGAAAAGTTATTGTTGAAGAAAATATGGTGATGAGATTCTAATATAAAAAATTTTAGTGAGATAAAATTTTAATTCACAGGATCTTCATTATCATAATTCTTTACTAGTGAATCAAGTATAAAAAATAAATTTGTATACTTAAACCTATTAACGTTAAACTTTTCTGCACGACCAGTAATAGTTTTTATTTTGAAAGAATCGAGAGATGATTTCTCTCTCTTCTCCTTATGATTTGTAAAAATATTATACAAATCTTTTGTATATTTTAAAATGATAGACAATAATGTCTTTTTATAGAGATAAAGAAAATTATTATTAAATTATCAAAATATCCTCCTTTTGTCCAATAGATGTGTCATGAATAGATATAATTATTAAGAAATAATATACATTCGCTCAACATGTATGTCATAAAGAGATATATCTATTCATTAAATAACATATCTATTTAAAAATAATATATCATTTTCATTAAAGGATATATTTAAAAAAGATATATTTTTAACGAGATTTTTAAAAATTTTCTATTTACTACATATAAATAATAAGATCGTATTTATTTAATCAATTTAATAAATTAATAATTCATATATCTCGTTAATGTATTTTTAACATCTAAGCCCACATCACAAAAAGGACTTCAATTAACAAAATTATGGATCCGATCTCTAGTATTCAATCACTTATGAATAGCCAACTAAAGAATAAATGAATGATTGAAAATCTTAGGTAGAGACCACACTGATTCAAAATTATTAAACACATTGCTTCTCCAATACCCTCTAAGCTAACCAAAACTAAGTTTCAAAGCAAACACAATACTTCATATTAAATCATAAATATTGAAAAGTTCATATTATAAGTAGAGATAAAATATAAACCCTTAAATTTTTATGATTTAATTTTGGCCATTTTTACTTCAAAGTTTAATTTTATATTCAATTTGAAACATAATTTTATATTCAATTTAATGGGACTCTTCCAAACCTCCTTATCAAAAAAGAATTTAAAATGATATGAAGACGTACAAAGTCCAACAATAATCATACTAATGAGCCCCACTCGTTGGGGGCACGGGGGTGGCGTAGGCAACACCAACATCCAATGCGCAGCTCCACACGCAACCTCTTTGACCTCAGCGCACATCGCCTTCCCCACTTCTCTCTCTAACCTCTTTCTTCTTCACCTGCAACACTTCTTCCCAAACCCAACACCGTGAAAACTCTCTCCCGTAAGTCTCTCTCTCTCTGTGAGTCTCCCCCTCGCTAAAAATCTCTGTCCATCAATCCTCTTCCCTGTAGAAGAATACTTTAAATTCAAGTTCTTTGTTCTTCTATGATCTGTCGTAGATAAAATAGCATAACTATGAAGGGTCATCCAATTTTGGGCAATATTTTCTTGGTTTTCATACAAATGAAAAGGGTTCTGGTTACCCCAATCTGTTCTGTTTAGTTTTCTTGGTTTTTCTTTCTCATTAGCCTCCACAATCATATCAATGTAATATGAACTGTCGTAGATGAACCATTATAATTATGAAGGGCCTTATTTTTGTTTTTTTTTCATCTAAATTTAGGCAACATTTTCTGGGTTTTCATCCAAAAGAAAAGGGTTACAGTTACCCCAATCTGTTTCTTTTTAAATTCTGATTGGCCTCCATAATCATATCACCGTAGTCGGGGAAAGAGAAAACAAACCCTAATTCTGCTATTACGATGTATTCTTTTTTTGTATGATTATTTTCATGATCTATGCTATGTTGCGCAATGTATGCCCTGTTTCCTTTTGGCTTTGATACTGATGTTATATTTTGAGATTATGTGCTCAGTCTTTGGATTTGATGATGATCTATGCATAGAGTCTCACTTTGTTATCTACGTTGGATTTGATGATGATCTATGCATAGCCTCACTTTGTTATCTGTTTTCTGTGTAATTGTTGTTTCTCCAGCATTGAATTTGAAGGATCCATTGCGCGTGACCCATTCCCTTCTCCAATTTCGCCTCATTTTCTGAAACCCACTTGAGAAAATGGAACTGAAACCCTGGATTGACAAGCGTGAAAGAAAAATGCATGAGAAATTTGCTAATCTCTATGCCATTACTAAAGCATCCGAGAAGCTTGAGAAGGTGTACATTCGCGGTATGATCTCAACATCTGAGCGTGAATCGGATTGCCAGAAGTTGACTGCCCAATTCAAAACCTTATCTACCACTTCAAATTACAAACTCCCGGGCATTGAGCAGTTGGTTGTTACGTATATGATTGACTGTCCAGCAGAGATGGATAGGCTGCCGGTATCCGGCGTGCCTTCCACGGTGAAGCACAGGGCTGCAGCTCCCACGGCTGCCACCACTTCGGCAGCCATTGTAGCAGAGGCTGTTCAGAACTTTATCACTGATATCGACTCTCTAAAGCTGATCATGGTTGCTGTTGATAAGGTCTATCCATTGTTATCAGATCTCTCCACTTCACTGAACCGGATGAGCATATTGCCCACAGAATTCAAGCGGAAGACTGAAATGAAAGAATGACCCGAACAGCTATAAAAAATGGGAGCATCGGATGTGCTGTCTGAGCAACAGGATCATCAGCTTCACTTTGATATCCGGCCTTCATACACCTTCATTGCCGCTAGCTGAATGCTGGGAGTTGATTAGTTTGGGTAAGCTTGCAAACAAGCACAGATGCCAGTTTTTTGGTTAGATGGTTTCATACAGAAAATGGATTTTTGGTGAATTTGATGGAATTAGTCTTCTTAGCTGAAGATTGATTTTGTGTCGTTTGATACTGATTCAGTAAATGTGTAGTTCACTTAATTTTTTGGCCACATTTGAAGAATTTTTTGCTAATTTGATCTTTTCATGATTCTTGTAGTTTTTGATGTTCCAACCATTCATACATTGTATTAAATTTGTGAAATATTTGGGAGATACTCTTCAAATACATTATATAATGTGGTGTTTCATTCATCCATATTAAGGAATATATATAAAAATAGATAAACTAATAAAATTATCAGCATAATTATTTAATGGATATTGGGACAATGGTCACGTAGGAGCACTCATTGGATTGTCTTCAAATGCCAAAATTAGAATATTTATATTATTATTTTAAATTTAAACATCATTCATGGTTCATGTGACACGTTAGGCTGTCTATATTGATTATTTATACCAATAAAATAATTTTTTAAGAAAATTTTTAAGAATAGTTGAATATATTTTTTAACCTGCCATGCAACGATTGAATTTTATTTGTTATATTATTAAATGATATTATTTTTAAAACATCTATTTTTGAAAAAATATATAGTTTTTTGGCTTGAGGAGGATATAAATCGAAATTAAGATAAGCTTTAGCGGCGACAATTGCAAGGAGATGATGGGCATCAAAGAGAAAGAGAGAAAAATGAGAACCCGAAGAAAAGTCTAAATTAAGCTCTTTTATTGATAAAGTCTAAATTTTATAAAGTGTGGTAAAAATTTAGATAATCTAATGGGAGAGTTTTTTAATTAGAATGTTTATATTTAAATATAGATATTTATTTAAATGGATAAATGTGAGTGTTCTAATATTATATGTAAATGGATGAGATGCGAGCCATGTAGTTTGATGCTTGATGTCATTTCTTCGTAGATTTTTCGGATTAGAGAAGATGGGGGAGGAAAGCAGAGTGATGCAAGAGATATCAAGGAAAATTAATTTAACCTTTTTTTTTTCATTTGTGCAAAAAATAACAACAATAATAAATATTAAGTTTTGTTAAATAGAATCGGTTATGATGGGTATAATTAGAAATGAGCCGACTCGATATTCAATTAGATAAGAAGTTCACATGCCAATGGCCCTACAGTAAGCGCCACAAAATCTATCAGGTAATAATGCTCGAACGCTTTAACTAAAAAGTAAAGTCTGAATATTCAGACATTAAAAAATTATAATAAATTTTTAAAATGGCGTTATATTTGAAAATCAGATGATTTTATCATTAAATAAAGACAGTCGTTATACACTACTAATAACGCCTTTTTACAACTAATCTAAAGTAATGTCATACACAAATATCAATTTCAGGTATCAATTAGCCAAATAGTGCCTCTAGTTATAAATAAAACATCTCTTCCAAAGAAAGGAGGAAAAAGGAAGAAATGTTACTCAATTAATTAAATATATGGAAGGAGTATGGCTTTCCAAATATACAGTTATCCCCATCCTCTTCCATTCTCTCTATTTTCTTCATCAATATCTTTACAAATCTATTAAAAAAATTACTAACATGAATGTCGGAGAATATTAGAAAATGAGTTTTATACATTTCTTACATTCAATTTATTTTATCGTGGTATGCAACATTCTGATTCATAACTATAAAAATTGAATCTATTTATATTTTGATATCCAAGCGAAGAAATCGACTCGCTTATTTATATGACAATCTGACTTCTCAAGACGTATCAGATTATATATTTTTTATTATTTTATTTAATTTAGTATAATATTCTCTAAAAAATAAGTAATTTTAAATAATTTTTTATTATTTGCTCTACATTTTTTACGTTCAATATCTCTTTCTTTTCTCTAACAATAATCAAGAAAATTAACTTTATTTCCATTTTTTGATTTATTTCTGTTATATTAACTCATATTTTCTCAAAAATAATTTATTTGGTATATACTTTGAGTATCAGAACAACTTTAAATATCATTCTCTTATTTTTTACAAATATAACTTATAAATATTTTTAAATATTAGTATTTTTTTTTCTTATATTTTAATATGACTTTATTCAATTGTTATAATATTCTTATATTTATAATGTTTAATTTTTATTATTTTTTTAATTGCCCAATATTTTTATTCGCAAAGGATAGCGAAACCAATACACATCTTATAAATTTCTCATTTTAGTTATAAGGTTGTATTTTCATCACAAAGCACATTAATCATATACGTCACCTCAATATTTATATCTCAAGTTTGTTAAATTGTGGATTTGAGATGGTACATCTACTAATTTTAGAAATATTTTAATTATTAATTTTAGTTTAATTATTATTATGTCTTATATTATTTAAGTTATATTTTTAATTTGATAGTTGATTTTTGAGTTGTGATGTGCATTAGAGAGTCACCCGATCTTTCATTGCGGGTTAAATTAGAGTGAGTCTGGTTTCATCGCTATTAATTTAGAAGCTGTGCGCCATAAATTATAAACAATATGTCAGAGGAATGAGGGTTTTAAATAATGTAAAATTATATATGAATGGGGGATATAAGAGGAAGACTAGCTCCTGTATGTGCGCTCGACGTGGGGGCGACTTGGAGAGAAAGAAGGACCGAACTTCTTTATAGTTGCACACAGTCAATGGTTCACTTGGGTTACACTCGGTAGAGAATGACTTACTATGGGGGAGAATGAACTACTCTGGGAAAGAAAGCCTGGTCCTCTCTTTGCTCTCTGAGTCTTGCTTGTGTGTGGACTTTTCACTGAGAGTTGTCCTCTCTTATCTTATAGACAGTGAGGAAATTTATAATGCTTCGCGAGATAGGTTTTGGCACTAAAATTGATGACAGGTGATCCTCTGAGATTCGCCGACCGCTAGGCGTTGCCAGGAGCTATCCTGTCAGATATTATATTGTGACGTTGATGCGACCGTGGCTGATGGTAGCTGACAAGGGTGGGGGTTTTCATTGTGTGGGTTGGCTGAGTTACTATTAGTCGATGGGTATGGCGGTTCCCTATGGTTGACCACCAATTCTATTGGTTGAGACCTGCCGCGTCAACGTCTTCTGCGCTACCAGGCTGCTATTACTGTAGTAGAGAGTTTACTTTATTACGATTGGTAGAGTTATAGAAGCTATCTCCCAAGGTTGGGTCGTTGGTCCCTCACGGACCTGTACATAGCAGACGTGCTAGTTGGATAGCTTTTGGGTTTCGCTTCTACGTTAAGCTTTGCTGGCTAATAGGTTGACCGTCGAATCGTCCCTTGTTGTGGTTGGATCAGCTCGTGTCGTGGGTGGACCATCAGTTTCCACAAATATGAATGCAAAGAAAATTATTGAGTTTAGCGGATATACTCAATATATTTAATTTTTATTATTGAATAAATAATTTAACAAATAAAATTTAAAACTTAAAAACAAAAAAACATCTACATGATTGTTACGGTCACATTTAATTCTAAATATGATGAAAATCAAAATATCTAATAGATTTGGTTTCTATGGATCAAAAAATTTATAAGATTTAATTATAATATGTCATAGATAGATATAATTAAAAAATAATGTCCAATTAACTTTTTAGCTGAATATAGTCAGTGGTAAAAGTAATTGATTATATCCAGTCCCACGCTTTCAAATATATATATATTTTTTTGTTTCAAATAAATAGAAGGTTAAAATAATGAATTTAATAAATTATATTTTTAAATAATTAATAACTTTTTTATATAAAAATTTTTTATTTAAATATACATATTTTTATTGTATTTTAATCTAAATATTATAATTTTAAAATATTTTATAAATTTTGTTATTTTTAAGATAAATATGAATTTTTAAATTTAAAATATTTAAAATAAAAAATATCCATACGCCGATCTAAACCATCTCTATTTAAATTTTTGACTGACAAGGTTATGGTTTTTTAATTGGTTGACTATTCATATTAAGTGATGCCTGATTTATTGGTTACAAATTTATATCAAAACCCAACTTATATATGATCCAAATTTCATTTTGATTGATTCTATTTATTATATGTTATAAACAAAATAAAATATAAATATTAAGGTTCTATAAAAATTATATTGGTATTTATATTTTTGTTAGTTTGAATTCAAAAATGTAGCAAACCCACACTTAAAATCTTAGCTTTATCCAAACTAAAATGTGATCAAAAGGACTAAAATTTAGTCATTTCATATCGAATCAAGCTACTTCAAATTGAATCTAATGGGTACGGTACTACACAGGCAAGTCTGAATCCAGTGCACGGAAAGATGAAAGGTCCAATTAATGATGGACTAACAAAAAAACCGTCAAATCCCATGAAAGAAAGGGTGCGGTGGTTTATCTGAGAGATACGACCTACACCGCCTAGTATTAATGGATATTTAATGAACAGTTTCAGGCGGTTACCGCATCTATTCAATGATCAAAAGTTGAATGATCTAGACATTAAATGTTACAGTTATATATATAAGTAACGCCCTTCATTATCAAAGAAACGTAATACTCATACATCGATTTAGGAGTCTGTCAACCAAACGGTGTCCTATACTATAAATATAGCCTTTTTTTCACAGAAAAAGAGGACGAAACTAAACAAATTTAAAGGCCAAACACACTCCTATACAAGTACATCACTTTCAAAGTCGCTCTCTTAGCTAAGCGTATTATAAGAAGTACTACCCTCAGAACAAAGACACTTAATTCCCATCTACTTGCCTTCTCGCATTCATATCCTTACATCTTACTCATTCGAGTAGAAAGATTTATAATTTAAGTATCGAAAGACATTTGAATGAACCAGTCCCATATCCATCTTACCTCTTATTTATTTTATTGTGATATATATGATCCAGATTTTGAATAATAAAAATTGAGCCCGTTTCTAAACGGAATCCCATATAAGGCAACTCTTAATTCGTTTAACAATTTAAATCTACAAGATACACCAACATCATAACTTATATACCTCCAAAGAAAAAAATCGATTAACATTTAATATGATTAAATAAAAAATTTATTCTTATATTTTTTCTAATAACATTACTACTTCAATGTTTAGTTACTCTAATAATAAAAAAAAAATTATAAAAAATTTATTATTCATTCAAAATAAAAAATAAAAAACAACAATCTCTCCCCTAATACTATTTTTTCCTAATTATCAAAAAATAGTCATTCTAGTAATTTTTTTCTATTTACCCTTTCATCCTGATTAAAATAAAATTCAAATCAAACATAAACTAAATTTAGAAAAAAAAAAATAATTTAAATTTTATTTTTATCTTATTTTATTTCTTAAAAATAATTATTATATTCATATCTTATTATATTTAATAATTAAATATAACATAATTAAATTTAATTATATTCTTCAATTTCATTAATATTAAAATATTATTATTTGATGCGTCCTAAATCCAAGCCTGAACAGATTTGGGTCAAGTGGGCCATCTAATTTCAATCTCCGTTTGCTTAGCTTTGGGCCCTACATACTACAATTTCAAACAAGAGGTCAGGTGACTGCAAAATTTAGTCCTATCGAAAATACTCTGACGTTCAAATCAATAATTGGTCTTGTGAAATGAGAAGGTGGATGCAGATGATGCAGTATGAATGCTGATGAGTATTCGTGTAGGTGGGAACGCACTCGTGGAGTGAGTGACTTATGTGGTTGTTCGTGAGGAGTAGAGCTTCTCAGTCCAAAGTTCGCTGGGAACTGATAGCTGACAGAGAGAACGCTTGAAGGCTCGAATGGGTTAGAGAACTTCTGAGAGATAGAGATTACTTGAAGGCTTTTTGCAGGCGTTTGAGTGTGTATTCGAGAGCGTAGATTTGAAGGGAGTTTTCATGACCTTTTATAGCCATAAGCCTATGCTATTTTCCTTACGTAGAAGGGTTGGATGTTCGTACTCTGTTAAGGATTGTTGCCTTCCTTGGCGCAGGCGTGAGCACTTTTCTAACTTTAACGATCCAATAAATTAATCTCCTTTCTTCTATATTTTGTAACTGCTAGGGTTTCAAGCAGACAATACACAAATTCTGACGCCTCCGTCCCGGGATGCCCCATTGATTTCAGAGATGACCGTTACAGTAGAACTTGCCTTCTTGGAGATGAAAAAAATTAAAGTAGATGATCATTGTGGCTCTAAGATGGACACGTGGACCAATTACTGTTTGACCCCGCGCATCCTGGGCTTCTACCGGTCTACTGGCCACATCTCCAATCAACGGAAGCGTTGACCGTTCTAGGTTTTAATGGGTCTCCTGCGCGTGGGCCTCCGCCGATCTACTTGCTCTTCAATCGGTCAACGGCAGCGCTAACCATCCAAACAGAATTGGGCCATTGTAGATTTAGGTCGTTTTCTCCTTCGTGGGCCAGTCCATTACTGGTGTCTCCATCACCAACGTCCCATATAGGTAGTTTGGGATTTCGGCCTCCAGTATGTTTATGATGGGACGTCTCTGGTTGGGCAACTTGCTCGAGACAGCTTGAAACTGGCAATGGCATTTGCTCTATTGATTGTGTCACTTGCAGCTGTTGAGCGTAACACCAAGATTCGGAGAACTGAACTGGAAGAAACATTGATTGGATTCATTGACTGTTCTTGTTACGAATTCAAATCAAGCAGGTCAATTTAAAATAATTAATCATAATTTTTAAAATTTTAAATTTTGAATAATTTTAAACAAATAATTCTAAGTCCTAAAAATTCGGGTGTGACAATCCAAATAAACAGAACACAACAAAGTAATACCCACGTAGGAGCTCATCGGACAACGTCCAAACAAAAATAAATACGATCTGCTCTACAAATATCGTAAGGAAGGTAACTATCCAATCAAAAATCATAACCAGATACAACATAACATTTGAACTATTTTCAAAATACACTAGGGTATATATCCGAACAATTTCATAATACAATTGTATAAAATGCCAAATTTAAATCATAACAAACTAAACTCACCAAATCATACGAATAACTGAATGTCACATCCTAACTCCTATAATGCATCCGAGCCTTATATTCTTAAGGGATAAAACAGAAAACGTAAGCCAAAATGTCCAACAAGTATCATATTTTAGACAAAATGAGTCCAACAAATCAGAGAAAATGTCAAATGGATGAAAATCTAGTGAAATTACGGAATAAATTTAAATCTCTGATAAGACAAATCCAAATCAATTCCAAGATCCAAATTTCAAAATCCAGTAATAGTCTCGTACTCAAATCAAATATTCAAATCCAAATAAATGTCTAAATTTTAAAAATAGTCATCATTAAGACGTATATATATAAATATAAATATAAATATATATATATATATATATATATAACCAAAACAGATGTGATCCGGACCAATTCTAAAGCCGATGTCAATCCGTGTCCAATTCCAAGTTTAAGTCCAAATCCAAATCTAAAGCCCGATTAGCTTGTGATTTTTGGTAGAATTCGATAGCCGGATGATCTAATAGCGTGCACAGAAGCCGAAACAGCGTCACAATAAATATTCCAAAAGTCTAGATCAAAACATATAATCAAAATCGTTGTACGAGACATACCGCCCAACTGAGAGCAAAATCGGTAAATTTTAAATCCAAATCCAGAATCCAAATCTAAATAAAAGTCCAATACAAATAAATGTACAGATACAAATCATACATTAAATTTAAGTTTTGATTATTTAAAGACTAATTTAAGGAATGATTACACATAACTCCGATAACCTTAAGCAAAATAAAATACAATTTAGGCCAGCATGTATGGCCATCCATGTACTTTGTACCCATAGATAAGATTACTCACTATTTTTACCACCCGCGACTTTGGGTGTAATTATCAAACTTATCAGATATATTAAAACGTTTGAATATATTCTAAGGTCAAATCAAATTATCTAAATGAAAAGGGTCACTACTCTAAACCTTTTCTATTGGCAAAAATGAATTTTCAAATAACAAAAATATCTCTCTATCCAGAGCTAGCCAGAATATCAAATAATCCAAATCCAATGTAGTGACCACGACCAAACACGTGTATGTGACTACATGAGCTATACAAAGTTTCATACTCATTTTCATACAAATATACTGATATAAAAATATAAAATATACAATAAATTTATCAGGCTTTCAAAAAAATGTTAAACCCTCCAAAATCATAAAATCAATACCAAAAACCTCCAAAATATCTAATAAACTATACATACATGTTCAGAATAAATAATTCAGGTGTACAAATATTTATGCATGTTAGTAAAAATTTCAGGCAGTATCCAAAATATTCCAAATGCTAAATCAGATCAAAGAGAGGGTTTACAGATACTTGCCTTGACATCATACGTTGCCGATCTAAAGAAAATATATCTCAAAGTGCCCGAAGCGGCACTTTCTCTCTTTCTTTCTCTACTACGCTAGACCACTCTCTCTCCTTCCTTTCTCTCTTTTGCGTTTGACTCTGTCGCTCTCTCTTCACACCGGCAACGACTTTGATAGAGGCAACCATGGCGGCGACCACGATGGTGACCACAATGGCAGCAACCCAGCAACGGCACTGCGGCGGACGGTGACGCATGCAGTTGTCAATGGCTATCTCTCTCCACTACGCCCCTTCACCCAAAATCCATTAAAATTTCAAACAATTTCCAAACAATACATACATGTAACCTAAAAATCAATATCCACCAAGAAAATGAAAGGATTTATTTGTCTTAATTTCACCAATTTCTTACAAAAACGACGGCGAACGAACGACGACTGGTTATGCTTCGACTCCTGATTTCATCCTCTAACCACACTGATGGACAAAATGGAGGGTAATATCACGGAGAGGGCTTCGCTGGCTTCCATTCCCGACGTCGGGAGCTCCGGCGATGGCGGTGGTAGCAGCCTAGGCCAGTTTACCTCTCTTTCCTCTCTTCTCCCCTCTCTCTCCCCGAAACCCTCCGCTGCACTGTTCTTATTCTCTTTTCTTTTTTCCTTTTCTTTTTCTGTTTCTTTTCTTTTTTTATATATTATTATTATTATTATTATTATTATTATTATATATTATTTTAAATCTCTTTTATTCCAAAATCCAAATCAATATTCGGACGATAGCATGGGTGCACCTCAGGCACCAACTCGATTGAACTAACTATCATTCTAAATTTCATAATATTTAATTAATTTTGCTATGTCCAATTTATCCAAAATCATAATTAATATTAATTTAATCCAAACAAAAATCTGGGATATTACAGTTCTGGTAAGATTCCGGAGAACTTGGCAGGAACAGAAGCCTTGACCAGATTCGTTAATCGTTCTCACCAAAATCTGGAAAACTAAGCATGAAAAACAGCATTGACCGAATCGTTGACCTTTCTGGCCAAAATTCAGAGAGCTTAAAAGGAAAGCAGTGTTAACCGGATTTATTAACCATTTTGGCCAAAATTTGAAGAACTTGTGGGAAATGAAATGACGCATCATCATGATGCCGGACTGTCAGAAAAAAAGTTTGCCACGTGTCAACACAGTGAATTACGATCCTGATAATTAATTCTGCAAGAGATTTGATTCGACTACGCGCTTTTTGGTTATGACACGTGTCTACCATAATGGGAGTGCTTTTTCGAGGCGTTGCCTTGCCAATGGTTGCGTGCCTTTACAAAAATCAGTCCGTCCGTTCAACTTTTTCACGCTAAAAATTTTCTAAATCTCTGTTACTCTTCTTACATTTGTTTCCATGGTTCCTTCTAGTATTGAGATTGCTTCTATGATTACCCTAGGTGGTGAGAGAGCTGTACGTGGAGTTCAACATTCTATGTGAGATCGTCCCCGTAATTCCCGATGAGCACGACAGGGCCTGCTTCCCTCATAGAGGCTACATCACCGTGTATGAGATTCATCTGAGGAGTGGGCTTCCCATCCCCATCCCAGATGAGCCGCTGGACCTCTTTTCCACTCTCAGAGTTCCTATTACACTGCTCCATGCCAATGCCGTATGTTTCCTCTGCGCGCAATGCATCTTCCTACGCCAACATTCACAGATGCTAACGAAGGAGGTGGTTAAGGTGATATTTCAATTCACCCAGAGTGGGAACTGGATCTCTCTGTCCTCTAGAGAGCTTCTCGTCAGCGAGGCCATCTATGATTCATTGAAGAATTGGAAGGACTGCTACTTCTTCGTGTGTGTCAGTGACTCATGGCCTTTGTCCCGGGATTGGGGCAAGGTCCCCAGGACTTTCACCAGGACGCTTGAGAATGTTGAGGTGGAGGTTGTGGAGCCACTGCTAGAGCTGGTGAGAAAATACCCTGACGAGTGTAGGAGGGATCATTTGGTTTAAAGAAGGGAGGCCAAGAAAGCTCATTGAGGACCTTCCTCTCCGGTCCAGAAAATCAAACCGCCGCCGGATGCCTCACAGCGTCAGAGGAAGGCTAGCGCCATTTCCATTGATGCGGCCGGCACACCTTCCACTAGCGATGCTCCCCGCTATCCAAGGCAGAAAAGGGCTGCGACGATAGTGCCTTCTTCCTCATCATCCATAGAGCCGAATTATGTAACAGCCAGACGACTTGTTGGAGCTGGAGAGCACTCCGGAGTAGAGGCGGCTGTGGAGGGGTACGTGGCCATGCTATGCGCCACCGCAAGTGGTGTTGTCATTGCGCTACCGTAGCCGATGGGCTTGGCAGCTCAAGTTTGGCCGACAGAACAGCCGCCAAGACAGAGCCAGCTGATGAGCCGCGAGTTGAGTTGGAGGAGCCAGTTTTAGAGCCGTTTCCTGCGCTTGATGAGCCAGCCACTGGAGAGCTTTTTGAAACGGCTGACCTCAGTACTGAGTTGGCAGAGGATATTGTTGCTGAGGTTTCAGCGGAACTTGCTGAGAAGGTTGCTGCTCCCAGTCCTCTGCCATCAACCCCAAGGTCGTGGAGCAGGCCAGTAAGGAGGCAGCGAAAAATCTAGCTGGTAACTTTTCAGAGCTTCCCTTCTCTTCTTCTTTTGCGGTTGTGGTTTAACTCTTTTAATTTTTGGCAGGAGGCAAAAGTTATGGGCACAGTGGGCAAGGGCCTGCGCCAATGGGACCTGGCAATCCAGGATCGTGAGGAAGAGATTGCCTAGTTCGATGAGGAAGTGGACTTACTGAGGGCCCAGGCCCAGGCCCAGGAGGAGAAGGCCGCTCTCTAGTCAGAATTGTCTGAGCTGAGAGCAAAAACTGCGAGACTGGAAGAAAAGGCTGCCAAGACTGTGGGGCATATCGATGAGCATCTGAGAAAGATAGCCTCGTTAGAGAACGAGCTATCCAGTTGCATACACCCTTAGGAGGTCTCTCAGACGTTGTGGGCACGGTTATGGAAATGCATCAATATCAGTCGCCGCATTGTCCATCTAGTGCATCCCAATTTTCCTATTGGTGTCATTGACCTAGTGAACCGTACTGCCCGGCAACGCGAGAGCCTCGTGGATTAGTCTCAGAGTGTGCAGGGGCCTCTCCCCTTCCTCCAAGGAGCTCTACTCTTTAGATTTTGTGCTCCTTATCTTTTGCCTTTTGATACAATTTATAAGTATAATTTTGTCACTAATAAAACAATTGTTTTACCAACATACTGCGTTCAATGACTTCACTTTCAATAGTTGTTCATTTAGCTATTTGCCATTTGTATTAGCCGGCCTACTTGGTGCACTTTGTGCAAGTTGGTTGTTCGTCTCGCAATATTGGAGACATTTGCTGTGCTCTCAGATGGACTTAAGTTCTCAAAGAGATTCAGGGTGAATCTAAAGTCGTATCAAGCTGATCGTGAATTGAGGCATGAGTGGTGTTGCCCATGTTTGATCTTGGGCATCCGGCTTTAGACGGAGCACTTGCTCCTGGGATGTTGACCGTCGTGGACTAACAGTGCTAACTTAGATGACCAAGGTTTAATTCGACCCCTCATGGACTGTCTGGATGATCAGGTTTAATTTAATCACTTACGGGCCGCCTGGATGACTAGGGTTTAACTTGACCACTCATGAACCTCCTGAATGACTAGGTTTAATTCGACCTCTCACAGGAAGCTTGGATAATAAGGGTTTAATTACAAATGGGTGAAAACCCGCTTGACTTAGGGACAGCCTAGGTAGTTTATTTCGTGCAACCTGCAAGCAAGCATTTATATAGAAAAGAAAAAAAGAGAAAAGATATATAGCACAATGCAACTGGAAAAGAACTTTGCTTTTATTAATGACAATATAATATTACAAGCACACTTATGCCATAAAGATGACCCACCTAGGCTTTCAGTGGAAGTAACGCTTTAGGTGGATCGCGTTCCACGTCTATGGGACCAACTTACCGTTCTGAGTTTGTATAATTTATTTCGCAGAACGGTTGAGACTAGAAACGGGTCTTCCTAATTAGGAAAAAGCTTGTTTCAGTTAGTGGTCTTACCCGTAACCTTTATGCTTCGTAAGACTAAGTCCCAAATTTTGAATTGTCGTGCTTTCACTTTCTTGTTGTAATAGCGGGCGACTCATTACTAGCAGGATGCAATCCACATCTTGACAGTGTCATGAGCTTCCTTCAACAAGTCTAAGTGTTCCCTGAACTTCTGGAAGTCGCCAAGTGGATCGAAGGCTTCGACCCTAAGATTTGGGAGCCTAATCTCAATTTGAATTACCGTATTAGTCCCGTAGCAAAGATTGAATGGTGTCTCGCAAGTTGGCTCCTTTGAAGTTGTCCAGTATAACCATAGACCTAGGAGCCCCCTACGTCTTCTAGCTTGGTTTTCAGATCGTGGAGTAGTGTACGGCTGGTGATCTCCACCTGTCTTCAGATCAAAGTATGGACTAATTTGATACCGAGATTGACGCAATACTTATTAATATATTTTTTTTGAGAATTGGGTTTCATTGTCGGTTACGATGACCTCGAAAATGCCAAATCTGCACACTATGCTTTGGCAAATGAATTCTAAGGCATTGTGCTCAGTGATCTAGGCCAGTGAGGTGGCCTCAACTCATTTCGTGAAATAGTCAATACCTGCAATGATGAACATCCTTTGCACGGTCGCGATGGAAAAATGGCAGAGAATATCGATCCCCTATTGCGCAAAAAGTCAAGGAGTTTGGAGGGATCTCAACTCTGCAGATGGCTTGCGGTGAAGATTGCCATGGAGCTGGCAATTCTCACACTTCTTCACAAATTTCAAGGCGTCCTTCATCGTTGGCCAGTAATATCTCTGGTGCATGACCTTAAACGTTAGGTTCTTGCCACCGATGTGTGATCCACATATCCCAATATAAACTTTGCTCAAAACATAGTCAGCCTCCTCAAGAATAAGATACCACAGGTACGAAGTTGAGTAGCCATGGCATAGAGCTATCCATCGACTATGGTGCATCAGCCAGCCATCTTTTTGATCCACTTGGCTTTGTCCGTGTTCTTTGGCAGTGTTTCGTTTGTCGGATATCTTCGGTAAGGTGTCATCCAGTTTTCGACGATGGAGACTTGTATTGCTTCCTATTCCTCTATGCTGGGAGTGCTTAAAACCTCCCTCATGTCCCTCGAGTACTACCCTGGATCATTGACCGCCGCTACTCTGCAAGTTGGTCGGCCTTCTATTTCTCAGTTCTGAGGACGTGGACCATGTTCAACTTGTCAAATCTCTGTATGGCATCCTTCGCATTAGTTTGGTATTTGGCCAAGAAAAGGTTGCATGCCTCGAAACTCCTATTGATTTGTTTAACAACTAGCTCCGAGTTGCTGTACATGGTTAGCTGCCTAGCTGAATAATCTTTGGCTAGAAACAGGGTTTCGTAATTCGTAACGTTGTTAGTGGTTGAAAAGTCAAGTTTAAGAAAGTATTTCACCTCAAACCTGTTTGGGGCCATTAGGACCACTCCAGCACCGCTACCTGAATTCATTAACGAGCCATCCACGTTGGGAACCCATCCCGTTGTTTTGGGTGCTGACCCATGTCCTCAGTGGGGCGCTCATCAACAATTGAGGTCGTGGTCTCGACGATGAAATCCACCACGGCTTGCCTCTTGATGGCTGGCTTGGGCCAGAATTTGATGTCTAACTCTCTCAACTCGATAGTCTACTTAACTAACCGTCTGAAAACGTCAGGTTTTTGGAGAATACCCTTGAGTGGTTGGTCCGTTAGGATAACCACGCAATAAGCCTGGGAGCACTGTCTCAGTTTGCAGGTTGAAAAGACAAATGCCAAAGCCAACTTCTCAGCGCGTGGATAGCGTGTCTCTGCGTTGGTCAACGTCTTGCTCGCATAATAAACCAACCGCTGAGAATCGAAATCCTGGCAAACAAGAACAGAGCTGAAAGCCACTTCTGACACCGTCAAGTAGAGGTATAGCTCTTTTCTGTCCCTCGATGACGTCAGCAACGGCGGACTGGCCAAACACTATTTCAACTCATCGAAAGCTGCCTGGTACTTTGCAGTCCACTGGAAGTTGTTTGCTTTAATCCCCCTCAGAGCCATAAAGAAAGATAGATATTTGTCCCCCGACTTTGCCAAGAAGTGGGACAATACTACCAATCGTCCGGTTAACCTCTAGACTTCCATGATGCTCCGCAGCGGAGACATATCCGTGAAAGCTTTGATCTTCTCTGGGTTTGCTTCGATTCCTCGCTGAGAGACGATGAAACCAAGAAACTTTCCTGAGGATACTCCGAGGACGCACTTTGAAGGATTTAACTTCATCTGGTGCGCTCAGAGTACCTCGAAGGACTCAGCCAGATCGTGAATATGATCATTGGTGGTCTTGCTCTTAACGTGTATGTCGATGATGTACACCTCTATATTGCGACTGATCTACTTCTCAAACATTTTGTTTACGAGTTTTTGATAGGTGGCACCTGAGTTCTTCAGACTGAAAGACGTGACCCTATAACAATAGGTGCCTTAGTCGGTCATGAACAAGATGTGATCCTCGTCCTCGGGGATCATCCAAAACTGGTTGTAATCTGAGTACACGTCCATGAAGCTTAATAGCTTGTGTCTAGAAGTCGAGTCCACCAATAGGTTGATCCTGGGTAAACGGAAGCAGTCCTTTGGGCAGGCTTTGTTGATATCTGTGAAATCGACGCACATCCATCATTTTTCATTGCTCTTTTTTACCAGGACGACGTTAGAAAGCTAATCCGGGTATTGATCTTCTACGATAAAGCCGGTATTTAGAAGCTTCTTCACGTCTTCCCGAATGGCGACAGGTTTCCCCATTAAATGGCTCTTCCGCTTTTGCCTGATGGGCTTACGGTTGAAATTGTGGCCCAACTTGTGGACTATTACTCCAACCAAAATTTCAAACATGTCAACGGGTGTCCACACGAAGACAACAGTGTTCTGTCTCAAGAACGCTATCAGCTCGTTATGCAGTGATCCGGCGAGTGAGCCCCCAATCTGCACACACCTCTTCGAGTCCTCTGGATTTAGTGGAACTAGGTCAGTTGCCTCATCGGGTTGCGCCTGCTGTAAGATTGTCTCATCTCGGTGGTCCAACTCTCCTATATGCCGTCCGTTGTTACTTGGTGCAATCTGGGACATGTAACATATCCACCCAGTCACTTGGTCACCTAATACTTCACCGATACCCCATCCTGTTGGAAACTTCATTTTTAAATGCGGTATCAAAGTGATGGCTCCGAACGCTACTAGGCATGGCCTGCCAAGGATAGCATTGTATATAGGGGCAAGTCGACGACCAAGAAGGTGAGTGTATGACTTGCCGTTTTAGGATACGTGCATAGGGTGACTTCCAATTGTATTGTTCCTTGGATGGCCATAGGCTCATTGTCTAAGCCATATAGTGGCCCTTCGCCAGGTTTTAGCTAGTTTTTTTTTAATCCAAATTTGAAGAATGCATCGAGATAGAGCAAATCTTTGGAGTTTCCATCATCAATGAAAACTCATTTTAATTAGTAATCCATAATACCATCTGAAATGAGTGCAGAAACAACGGGATCAGCGTGCTGAAAAGTTATATGATTCATGTCATTATCACTAAAGCTAATGACATTTTCTTCTGTCTTCTACTTCTTCCATCCGGCTTGCAGTTCCTTGTGATCTATTTGGGTCTTGGCTAGCCAGGTCGTGATCATATTAACTATGCCAACCGCGACCTAGTTTCGTGGCTGGTCCTTCCCCACCTAAGGTGACAGAACTCTGCCTTGGGTTCTTGACGAACCTGGTGAGATAACCCCTCCGGATGAGCTTTTCAATCTCCCGCTAGAGGGTCTTGCAATCCCCCGTGGTGTATCCCGGAGATCGATGGAAATCACGGTACTTAGCTGGATTTTCTCCTTCCGTGTTCTTCAATGGTTTTGACCATCTGAGAAACTTTTCACCACGGATCTGTATGAGGACGTTAGCCTGTGTATCGTTGAAAGGAGTCGAGTTGATCGACATGTACTCCTTGCGGTCCACTACTCCGGTCCTGTGCTACTTTCGGCAGGGATTGTCGCCACCACTGTTCTTCCTCTTTCCATCGGCTGGGAAAGAGTGAGGCTGGACGATCCTCTTGGGTCACTTCATCTCGTTAGCCTCCTCGACGGCTGCGTAGGCCCTAGTGATAGATTTCGCTTCCTGGGATGTTTGCATGTTCTTATGGGACAAGTACTTGAAGAAGTCTCCATGCGTCAAGTAAAAGATGAAACTACCAAGTTTTATGTCCTCTGTGAGCCTAAGAATCCTTCTGACCTCTGCTTAAAGCGTTCCAGAAACTTCCTTGGATTCTCTCCCTGTCTCTACTTGAATTAGGAGAGACGCCAAGGCTACTTTTCTTCCCAGCGGCTAGAAGCGTACTGATTTAGGAAGAGGTCAGTGAGCTCTCGAAAGTTCCAGATTGAACTTGATGGGAGCCGGTGGAACCAAATCCGAGCATCTCCCTTCAAGGTGAGCGGGAAGCATCAGCACATTGCCAAATCCTCCAGGCCCTGAAGACTCAGATGTGTGTAGAAGTGATCCAGGTGATCTATGGGATTAGTGTTCCCATTGTAAGAATCCAGTGTCGGCATGTTGAACTTAGTCAGCAATGGATGGTTCAAGATCTTAGCAGCGAACGGAGATCTCTCCAGATTTGCGACGTGTTCGTTGTCATCCTTGAACACGCGGTTCCAATTCTCAACTTTTGCCTCCACTCGGGAGGCGCTCCCAAATCTCTTAAAATTGAGATAAGTTCTCAATTTGGTTTTTTCAACAATATGGTTTGTAGCCGGCCGACTACTACCGCTGACGGATCGTTTGTTCCGAGAGGCTCTCTCCTGGGCCTAAGGCCTTGGCTCATCTCAAGTATATTGGAGGTTTCTTCTTTTTGGACTCCCATCCGAAGTCCTATGGCCTAAGTGCCCTTCAAGCCTAGGATGATTTTGAGAGTTGGAGGCCTCCAGAACATGAGAGTTGGTCGGGAGAAGCAACATTTCTAACGGGAACACTAGCTTGGGCTTTGGTGTTCATCATTTTGTCTAATAGTACTGACTTTGTAGAAGAAAGTGTTTGCGGAGAAAAAAGTGGTTAGCTTTTTATTAGCTTCCAACAGACGACGCCAATAATGTGTCATGAATCAAAGTTTGAACAGATTCGGGTCGAGTGAACCATCGGATTCCAGTCTTCGTTCGCTTAACTTTGGATCCTGTACACCACAATTTCAAACAAAAGGTCAGGTGACAACGGGATTTAATCCTATAAAAAATATTTCAACGTTCAAGTCAGTAATTGGCATTCTGAAATGAGAATGTGGATGCAGATGATGCAGTATAAATGCTGATGAGTGTTTGTGTAGATGGGAACACACTCGTGGGGTGAGTGACTTATGTGGTTGCTCGTGAGGAGCAAAACTTCTCAGTACAAAGTTCGATGGGAACTGATAGCTAAAAAAGAGAGCGCTTAAAGGATTGAATAGGTTAGAGAACTTCTGAAAACTTGAGATTACTTAAAGCCTTTTTATGGACGTCTGAGTGTGTATTCGAGAGCGTGCCTTTGAAGGGAGCTTCCATGGCATTTTATAGCCATAGCCCTTAACGCCTTCTTTTCGCCAGAATGGTTAGATGTCCGTACTCTGCTAAGAATTGTTATATTCCTTGGCGCAGGCGTGAGCGCTTTTCTAGCTGTAACGATCCAAGAAATTAATCTCCTTTTCCTTTTGTGTTTTGTAACTGCTAAAATTTCCAGCAAACAGCGCATAGATTTTGACGCCTTTCTCCCAGAATGTGTACTGATTCTGAAGATGATCGTTACGATAAAGCTTACCTTCTTAGAGATGTAGAAAATTAGAATAAATGACCGTTGTGACTCTGAGAAGAACACGTGAACCAATTATTTCTTGGGTCGCGCGCGTCCTATGCCCCAGCCGATCTACTGGCCGCCTCTTCTGTCAACGGAAGCGTTGACCATTCTAGATTTTAATGGGCTGTCCTGCTCTTAGGCCTCCACCGATCTACTTGCTCTTTATTCGATCAACAGTAACACTAACCGTCCAGGCAGAATTGGGCCATTGTAAATTTAAACCGTTTCTTCCTTCGTAGGCCAGCTCGTTACTACCATTCCCATCATTATTAATTAATACTATTTTCAAATATATAATATTTATTTATGTCTTCTGAAAATTTTATTTGGCATCAAAATTTTAAAAGAATGATTAAAAAAAATAAATACATTATAAAGTATGATCACTTAATAACAACATACTAACCAAACATTTTTATCACATTTAACACCAATAGCACAACAACAAACAATCAACAACAATAATAATAAATTTATAACAAATTAACCAAATATAACACACAATTTACCTTAAAAATAGATTAAGAAAATCACATATTCAGAACTTAGTTAAGAAGTAACATGAAATCAGATACTCACAAAAGAAATGGCGTGTATATTTCCTCAATTCTTATCTCTATTAATCATATACAAACCCTAGAAAATGACCGACCGATATCAATACATATACAACAGACCCTACATTACCAGATCAGAAAATGTGAATTTACCGTGGAAGATGTCGATGCTCCTGGGTTCATCAGCATGCCGGAGGAATCCACGGTCATGTGACTTTGTGTTTCCACCGGAGTTCAGCAGTCTCTGGTGGCCTTGTTATCGCCTCTAGAATCCGGCTGCAAATAAACCCCTTTAAACAGACACAAAATCTACCTAAACTGACAAGAAGCACTCCGGCCTAAACTGGAAAAGAAAGTTACAAATTTTAGGCCCAAAATTGGGGCATGATCGAGTTTACTCAATCACCACGTCGAAGCTTGCCTCGAGACCTCTCTGTCGATAGGTTTTAGCTCCCATAGTTCATCCTGTATCAAAAGTTACGGGTTTTTTAAGTTAAGCGGATAATTTTTATCCTTTTTGGTATTGCAGTGCAATCTGATCTATATCAATCCGAGCTTGGTGAAAGATCTTCTCTATCAGGTCGGATGTTCAAGTCAATTTGTCCTTTAAAAGGCAAGACAGTCGATCTCCGGCTGGGATCATCATCTGAACCCCCTTCAGAGAGGTCAACTCCCGGTTCGGGATTGTTGGATAATTGTAAGTGTCCATGTGATCTTTTTTCCACAGTTTCTGTTTCTCTCTTTGTTTGCTTCCTCTCCCGCCGCGACGATTGGGTCTGGAAACGGCGTCTCACGGTCAGGCAAACGCCACAAGCGCATGCCGGCTTGTGTTTCGGGCCCTTCCCACTCGGCGGTTGAATGCACACAATGCAAGAGCAGCCCGGCCGATGGCGGGGGTGCTTTGTTGTAGGCTGCGAGGATGAAGGCGAAGAATCAGCATCTTCAAGGATAGCAAGATTGGCCAGCGTGTCGAGCCCTTCCGAGACCTCAGAGGTATAACGGTCCTGCTTCGCAGCCTTCTGTTTCTTAGAAGCCGCTGCCCAAAAACACCGGTAGCAGATTATGGGAAATTTATTAAGTATAGTGAAAAAGAAGACAGAAACAACGAATTGCCTCAGCAGAGTGAGCAGAGCCCTCCAATGCGGGTTTCGATAGTTGGATCAGGCATGATCCAGCGGTCATTACTTTAGTTATTTTTTTTCTAGTATGAGTATTTTAATATTTAATGTTTTAAACAAATTTTTAAAAAAACCTACTTGATATTATCATTGGTAACCATTACAAAAAATTTTATTTTTAAAAGAATATAGACGGTAGGATCTCACACGGGAGGGGCTCTCCCTCGCTTTTGCGGCCCCCCCACTCCGGAAACAAAGGGACCGGAGGGTGAAATTGGAATATGCCTAAGTTAGATTTGTCCCACATAGCATCTGTTGCCGTAATTCTAATCGTTTAAATTGTCATTATAAAATTTTTATAGTAGAAAATATAATGGACGATAAAAACATGGAAATGCCCAAACAGAGCTCTTATTAGCAAGATTTATAAAAATCGAAAAATTAAAATAAGAAAGAGACTATATCCAACAATTCAAACCTTGATTTCTTAGGGGCAGAAGATCTTCAAGCTGCTCTGCTTTCAAATCTTCGGCTGCCTCGCATCTGCTAAAAAAACCAAAAAAAAAGAAAAAAAAATTAGCCAATTAGAGTACGGCAAGCTAGAAATTCATCAGTCCAAATGGCTGTTTTTTTTTTCTTTTTATTTTTGTCAAGCTAAAAAAAATAAATGAAAAAAGAAATATTTAGGAACACCATGGTCATTCATTTATTCATCTAATCTATGAAACAAATTTCGATCATTATTCAAGATATTAGCCGATATATATCGGTATTTGATCCTCTAATACTAATGTTTTTTAATACCTTGAAGAAATCATAATTTGTCATAGTCTTAGTGATAATATCAGCCTACACACACCATACAGGCAACATTTTTCCCTAGTCATTATCTTCTGCTTCAACAAAAAAAAAAATCACCTCATACCCATATAGACGCAACCGATATACAAAAATATTGGCCATTATATATTGATATTTTGGCCCCGTTGCAATAAGTCTCAGTATCAGTCGTAATATCAATTAATGCACCCGATACTACAGATATTTTCCATACTTTGCTTTGTTATGTCTCGCATAAGAATTGCCTCTGTATGCCAGATACATTTGACATTGATACAACCACAACCACTATTGAGACAGATATTTTCGTTACGTATAAGACTAATCAAGCATATCAAAGGCATGGAAGGGTATAATCCAGATAAAGGTTTACAATTACGCAAAAGTGTAGCTACCATTTTCAAAAGAAATACATGGATAAAATATCGGTATCAGTCACGTCTGTATTGGTATTAAACATGTCGAATAATATGTATCGATATCGAATATTATAAGATGAAAAAACTTTTAAACATCGTATGTTGATAATGTCATATCGGACGATATATCGCGATGTTGCCACAATATCAAGAAATATTTACTAATATTTACATCTATTAGTACAAAGAAAAGTAAATACTGTTGCACAATGATAAGTACCTATTAGAATCGGTGGTGATATTACCACAGTATCAAGAAATATTCGCTGATATTTATATCTATTAGTACAAAGACAAGTGCATACAATTGCACAATGATAAGTACCTATCAGAATCAGCGGCAACAGTTGCTGGCCTTCCAATGACAGGGGCATCCTAACAAATAAAAGAGAATCCGAGGTTAGAATTCGAGGGTATTATGAGCTACTTGTCATGCTGTCGGATGAGATTAATCACTAACATATTTAACTTAACTATATTTGATAAAAACATTTACAATGTCACTGATCCTTCTTAAGAAGATTAAGGAATGCCTGGGGCATATTCATATATGCAAAATAGTTACTTTAGCCTGAATTCACAACCCTGTGACCTTTTTCCTTAGTTCATGGGGCTAATAACCAGTAAAGAAGAATACGGTGAGACTTGAACCCGCGTCAAGCACGAATCCACAGGGATTGAGCGTCAACTGCACCAACATTATGCCTTAATAATGTGACTTTGCAGAAGATAACATATAATGTTCACCGTTTCATCCTCCATATACGAGTCATACATGTAAATATCAGTTAACATATATTGGTATCAAGCCCTCTTATATCGATATTCCAATATATCTAATACTTATATATCTACAACAATACCAACACCGAGACACAGATGTATGTGACACATACTACTCACAATTGGCATCATTTCTCAGGTAAAATGTAATTTCCAACTACTTTGAGATTAACCAACTGAGCCTCAATGGTTGCACAAGATTTGCCTTTTCCGCGGGGGGCTGAGTCTGCATCATTATATCAATTTTGTCTTGAATTCTTCTTTTTGCACCCTCAAAAAAGTTCCAGACGATCTCTTTTGGTGAAGGCCAAAGTGTCCCATTTGCGGAGGCATGATATGGTAATATAGGGAACCGATAATTCTGGTTAAATAGGTTATATATATATATATAAATGGCGCTTTACAAACTTGTCCATAAGACCATAGTTTGGATGAAAACATCAATATCAGTTGCAACTATATTGATATTAGACGAATTGGACAATACGAATCAGCATTGAATATATCAAAATAAAAAAAAATCCTAAAAATCAGAGCTGTCAAGGTTATATTAGTCAATATATCACAATACATTATCGATATAATAACATATCATAACATTGAATCTGTATTGGGCAGGTTTTGACACAAACCTCTCCTTCATTGCCCTTGTTTGTCCCCTTTCAATTTCTATATTTAATGGTTTTAAAATAACAAATGATAACAAGATGGATCAAACATAGGAAAACTTAAGGCCCTACCACAAATCCCTTTCATTTAGAGGTGACCCTTTGCACCATGGAAAGATTGCTCCACTGTGACCTACAGGTCATAGGTTCAAACTATATGACGAAAGTTTTAGTAATGCTAAGGTAAGGCTATGTAAATCTGACCTCTCTAGACCCATGATGACAGATGGATGAAAATATTGCTATCGGCTGTAACCATATCAGCATTAGACATATCAAATAATATGTATCAGTATCGGATATATTAAAATATAAAAAATCTTCAAAAATAATAATCTGACAAAGTTGTTCAGTTGGTATATTGGCCAAATATCAGGTATATTAGCCATATTTTGAATAACCAATATATTGAGATAAATCACTAATAATGCAACATATAGCGAAATTGTTATGGTATCGAAAAATAACAGTATTAGATAACCCCATTACTGATACATATCAGGATCAAAACCTCCTATATTTTTTTCGTTTTTCTTCATGCAAGAATGAACCATTTTATCTGCACAGAAGACGATGACAATGGAAGAGAAAAAAGACAGACTGGCATAAGAAAACCTATATATTTCCTAATTAACGACATAAAATAAGAAAATAAATAAAAGAAAATATAATCTTTCATAGATATCCTAAAAACAATCAAAATTATAGAATGCTATAAATCTCCCGGATACAACAATATGAAACAATTTGAATAAAATAAACTAATAAATCAAATCTCTAGAATATTCTCCATAGAATATATGATCAGAAACCACAAACAATGAATTGTATGTAATAAATAGTACCTCATATTCCTCGATCTCAAATTCTTCGACCTTTACAACATTGGACGCGTGATCAGTGCACGGTCGAAGCAGTCCTTGCACTTCTTCAAGCGTTACTTTGAGCTCTATAATATCAATATTGTTGAGCCTCAGCAGCTTACTCTTTGAACTCAACAAGGCATTCTTCCTCTTACTAGAAAGAGATGCCCCAAGGGCTTCTTTTGCTATGTATCCTGATTTATGGGCTACATTAACCTGAGCCAAAAAAACCTTCAGATTAAGTTATTATTCAAATAATGATTAGTTAAATTATCACCGGGTTTAAGTTTTTTCGGTACTAACATCTCCATGGATAGCCATTCCGTTACTGATTTTGACAGGTTGCATGCCCTGTTAATGAAGAAACATAATATATATATATATATCTTAAGAGAAGAGAAGAGAGATCATTATTACTGATTAACTAGACATGTGAAATGCAATAAACTTAGAATAAAAGCAGTTTGATTGGCTAAGTTGTGAGGTTTTTATTAGTCACGAATGATGAAATTAACAGTTGAAAATGACACATCGGTTAATATGTATCAATATCACAGAGCCCGATACCATGACAAAATCACAATATGTCACCGTATTATTTAATATTCAAAATATTGATTGAGATACATGTTTGGCCAATATATCGGGCGAAATTTTCCTACCATATTCCAATTCGCAAACAACTTTGGAAGCCAACGTGTCCAATACCGATACGTACCCCTGATATGGCCATGATCAATACCGATAATGATACCAACACAGATTCTATTGGTAGACGAAAGCTTGCTAGGCTAACAAGCCAGAAATATCTGGCAACAACTTTGTGTCAATACAACCAAACATGTAATCAAATATCAGTATCAAGTCCCGAGTATCGATATTTTCCAATACTACAACAAAATTGCAACATCTAGCCGTATAGGAAATTTATTACGAGATGCCAGTTATTCAAAACAATGGTGGCCAATATAATCAATCGACCGATATTTGCCCCCAGGTCCCAAATTGTAAAAAAAAATAAATTAAAATTGTGTCTAATACATCCGATACTAATATATATTACCTGATATAGCCAACACGATGCCGATATTTTCATCTATGAGACCGAACTTACAGCCTTATACACTGAGTTGACACTTACAATCCTTGCACATGAAGATTAAATGTAATTACCAGCCAATAGTTTCTAATTTCCGGTGCAGCCGATATGCTATTTACTTTGCCAATACAACTCTACTAACATCATTTGGCACCGAAAAATTCTGTCTCAAACATATTTGATTTTGAGTTTTTTATTATCATACAATATGAATTCAATATCATTGACCTATCTAAACTTCTTTCTGTTTCCATTTCCAGTGTTACACAACTACATAGCGAGCCCAAAGCACAAAAAACTATAATTTTCTCTTCTTTCTTTCTTTAATACACTCATTTAAAATTATGACAAAGCAGAACAGCTTTCCAAGGAAGCTGGTAAGAGAGAAATGAAGAGAATTGGGTTGCTATTGACCCATTAATGCAAACATCGGCCAATATATAACGGTATTAGGTCCTTTGATATCGATATTTTTCAATACTATGATAATATCACGATATATTTCCATATCAACGATATATCGCCGATACAACCCTAAAAGCTTACAAATTTTGAAATTTTTTTTCCTTCAAATATATCCAATACCGATACATATTGTCCGATATCAATATTTTCATCCATCATTAAACCAAACGAAGAACACAAATGCTATTTCCTTCAACCATTCAAGAAAGCTGATTCACTAATGTCTAAAATAAGTTAGCAAACAAGAAATTGCGAGTATCAATTTACTTTTCCAAGGAATCACCAATCATATATTTATCCACGATAAAAATCACATAAAATTTAATACAAAAGGAATTCCCCCGATCATAGATGAAAATATTGGTATTGATATCGGACATATCTGACAACATGTATCTGGTGTAGAATATATCGAGAGAAAAAAATTCAGTATCGGAGATCCCTAAGACTAATACATATCGGCCAATATTCACATGAGTGTCCACAACCATAACATAAACATGGGAGCAAATATGATTTTACATGAAACGCAGGAAATTTTATTTGCTAGGAACAACCAAGTATGCCGTAAAACACACACTAGATCAACCTACTAAATTTACAATGAGGTGTGACCTGATCAGAGAGTGGAACAGTTGAAGCCTTTCTAAATCCCATGATCAACTTTCCTTCAGGCTCTAGTCGGCTAAATGTTACTGAAGAACAAAAGGAAATAGTCACAAATATTGAGAGAGCTTTATAAGAAAAGGAAAATGAGAAGAAACACAAAGCATTTGCTCCAAAGGAGAATATGGCATCGAAGGAAGGAAATGGAAGAAGAATTAAGAAAATAACATTCTAAAATAGGAACGTGACAAGAGAAGAAATAGAAATCGATCACTGTGAAATAGAAAAAATGCAGGGAAGCAAAACAGAAGTAGGGGGAAATTAATCGATAAATATATCAGCCGGTATGCATTGGTATCAAGCCTCCTCAATACTAACATTCCTCAGTATCGCGACAATATCACGATATGTTACCGTAAGGACGATATATCCCTATATATCGACTGATACTTAGAATATCAACCAATACACTTGATATTTGATTGATATATCAGTCAATATGACCCTATCAACTTACGATTTAAAAAAATTTATTTACTTCCCATATATAAAATGCCAATATATGTTCGATACCAATATAGCTACAACTGATACTGATATCAATATTTTCATCCATGGGAAATGCATTAAAAAATGCATAGTAACATAGGGCAAGAGGGTGATCAATCTTTAAAATAGATTGTCTATTCCCCTTAAACTAACTTTATTTTTGGATTAGTTCACAAAATAGAAGCAATGATTGAAAACAAGTCAAGAGATTTTTAAAAGAAATGAAATTTTTGGGGGAAGGGCCACCTGACTAAAATATTGACCAAGCAAATAGCCCATGTTGTTCGGATGGCAGTGATCCGACATTGATTTTCGATTTGACAGGCCAATAGCGGATCTCCACTAAAGGAATTGGTTGACCTATCTCATCAAACAAATCAACGGTGCCGAGCATGACATACAAAGGCAAGAGGACAGTCGAAGTCTTTGAACCATGCAAGCAAGCAATGTTAAAATTACCTCAAATATGACACATATTTAGTAATTTATTAAAATAATCAAAGGTTATGATCCTGTAAGATTTTGCTATGTTTCATTAGAGAAATTTTTCCTTAACATGTCCAGTATTTGATGGAAAGAATGATATTTTCATGATTAAAGAATCAATCCTCTTTCTACTCTATAAATAATATAATTGCCAATTATTTGTTGAGGATAATAAGTGATAGTTTTATAAGATTACAATGGGTGGTTTTTAGATTTTAATGGACCAAATTTTCTTAACTTCCCATTATTTTTGAATTTAAGAATCCTTTAGAAACTGTACACCATCCAACTCCATACACAAAAATTCAGTAACTCTTACAAAAGAAGAGAGTTAAAGGTAAAGAAAAAGAAATTAATTCCAGATTTTTCAAGAAACGATTTTTAAATACAGATTCTGATATGTTATAAATGTATAATTCTCATTATGAAATTGTGAAATTATGCTGTATTTCTAAATATCCGTAATGGTTTAAATATATTCTTACAGGCGATACATAATCTAGCAGGGAATGGTTGACTAATATCAAAGAGGTTATTCAGACTTCAAATTTGATATTTCCAAGAATAAAGAGTAATTTACCTACGTCTCCTGCTTGCAGTTGCATAGACTGAATGCAAGGAGTTATCCCTTCCAAAACGTACATTCTGCTGTTATTATTTGGCCAGAAGCGGAATTGGAAAATCCAATCTTTGCCCTTTACATCTTGGACTTTAAGAGGTAACCCTTCAGGCTGTGAGATTGGCGGGAAGTAAGTCTGTCACATCGTGAATGAAAACAGACGTGAATTATTAGCTGCTTCTGTTAAAAAGTCATCTACTCGTGATGTTAAGAAAAAAATGTGCAAGAGGAGACAATGCAAATCAGCATTATTTAGCTTAAGAGAATTCTAAGAAGCACAGTTGCATGGTTTGCACCTGATACATGTTAATTCACCCATGAATTCTAGGAAATAATAAGATGACTCAGTTAAGTAATAAGTACCAATGTAAATATCAGTTGATATTGTTAATATAGACCAATATGTATCGGTATTGGATCCTGCAATACTAACAATTTCCGATACCATGACAATATCACAGTATGTTACCGTATTAGTAATATTTCACGATATATCAATCGATACGGCCCTTGCAACTTACAATTTTTAAAATGAATTTTCTATATATCCAACACCGATACGCATTGTCTAATATGCCAACACCGATACAGCCATAACCGATAATGATTCCAATATTGACATTTTCATCAACGGTAACAGTACAAGCCATTAAAGATACAGGCTACAACATTTGTAAGACAGTGTTGGTTAAGCAACTTCTGCGCTATGTTATTTATTACTGAAATAGTTTAGGAACCCACCAAGAAACCAAAAAATAGCAACCAGTCTTTCAGCAGAAAACTGTGTTATGTTGAAGGAATTTTCAACTGTCACCAGTCCTGTTACGCCATTGGCTGCATGACAGGGTTAGGCCTCAGCATCTTGCGAAACCCCGCAATCATGATCATGATGAATTCTGGCAAAGCCCCAAAAAATTCTTGCCGAGGTGGGACCAAATATATATTTTTTCATAATTTTAGCGCAGTCTTTTCTTTCTTCAGATATTTGCTCTGAAATTTCCATAATTAATTCACAAATTCGTAGCAAGACATACAAAAAAATAATCAATTTTATGCCATGCAATAAGATGGGACCCTCTTATACAAAGTAAATGAACACCCGCAAATGTGAAGGCATAAAGGACAAAATCCAAGCATCTGACCACCAGAACTATAATTTCTATGCATCACGCCAATTATACAGCATGATTTTCCCAACAGGTTAAACTGAAACAAGATCTTAGAGGTGTGATTCAGAGGATTTATTTTAACAACAATTAACATAAAAGCTATTTGGAAGGACTGCATTGATCAGGGAGCATTGTCATCAGTTAACAAAAATGTTATCTTCAAGAAATTAGGGACTGCATGGCACTAGAAAGGATCTGGGTTATATAACTAGCTTTGACTTGTTCAATCAAGCAGCCATTTATAATGTATCAAATCCGATATTTTATGAGCGCACAAAGTATATTGAAATAAATAGTCACTTTGTTCTTAAAAAGCTCAAACAGGGCTTCATATGAGGACTGAATTGTCATGTAAGGACTGAAAATCAGCTTGCAAACATTTTTATTAAGTCTTTAACTGGAGTTCGAATTACATACATTTACAACAAATTGAAAATGATTAATATCTATATTCCAACACAAGGGAGAGCAATAGAATATACTATTAGGATATATTTTAGGTTATGTTGTTGTATGTTTCTTTGTAATTGCAATCTAGTATTTTTTTTATATGTGTAAATATAGAACCAACAATCATATTTTATGAATTCTACTAAATGTTTTGAGAATTCTACTAGATGTATAACCGATCTCTGGAAATTCTTTGCACTATGTCCATATAGAAAACTTCCAAATGAAACATGAAAGCGTAAAATCAATCTGGAAAGGTTAAAAAAATACCTCTGCACACTTCTTTGGCAGCACCAGTCGCCCAATTCGGCCAGCATCACTGGCACTCAGCATCTTTTCAAACAAAGGAGTAATTACAGAATTCGAACTTGCAGTGTCAAGGTTCAACTCGAGCTAAAATAGGAGCAAAAACATGAAAATATCGATAAAAATACAGAGGCAAGCTCCTCAACAAGTAACTAATTCAGAAAAAAAAGCCTTAATTTGAAGGATACTCGCCGGAGATTTGTTGTAATTCTTGGTCTGATATCCTAGGCCAGTACCTTGGGAGTAATTGATTTCGGCCCCGTGGATCTGCTCGTAACTTTGTATTATGTAAGTGAGCGTCACTAGATGAATCTACACCGTTATTCAAACAACCGGTTATTGGCTTCCCGAGGACAAGGGGGGGCATCATCTGTGGAGATTGCAGACCATGAGCAATTGTTTGGCTGTCAGTTTCACTGGCAAAATTTGGAGTAGATGGCTTATCCTCGAAAAGGGATGGGTGCAGAGGATTAGTCAGACATGAACTAGGTTTCTCTTCGTAGTTGAAAACTGAAAAAAATAAGATATTGCAACAATTCAATGAGTCGTCGATTATAAGGGGAAACAGGATAAATTCAATAGACAAATGAATTTTGTTCTGTGAATTATATCACAAGGCATCAATAATGCCTTCTTCCTTCTTACTTACTTACCAAATAAAAAGAAAAAGCCTTCTTCTTTCCCTTATTATTTTTGTTATGTTCTCCCATGTATGAAAATATAGGTATCACTATTGGTATTGATCACAAACATATCAGTACTGAATGTATTAACAATACATATTAGAATCGGATTATATCAGAAGAAAGAATTTCCTGAAAATTAAAAATTAACAAGATCTTATCGAACAATGCATTAGTTGTATCGGACAATATATCGTAATATTGTCATGATATCGAGAGCCCTAGTACCGATACATATCGGCCGATATTTGCATCAATAGTTCTCCCCCTTCCGCAACCAATCCTCTTGAGGTGCATATCTTGCCAGTGAAGTATCATTGATGCGAATATCATACACTATTATAAATATCGACTAATATGTATTAGTACGAAACCCCAAATATCGATTTTTTTCATAAACAACAATATCACGATATATTACTGTATTGGCAATATATCGTGATATATCAGCTGATACATTTTTGTTAGCTTATGATTTTTAGAATTTTTTTCTTTCTGATATATTTAATACTGATATATATTATCTAATATGTCTAATACCGATATGACCGCAAATCTACAACCGATACCAATATTTTCATCCATACTTGCCTCCCCAAGCCTGGGGGCAAGGTCACCTCTTCATGCAGTAGAGGGAAGAAGTACCAACTTCTTACCTGCTTTCTTGTATTCAGGCATTTCAGACACTTTGTGCCCCATACTTCCATTAGATAATATTTCAGCCGTAGTATGAATTTTACTTCTTTCAAACAAAAATGAAGCTAAACGATCACTCCCTGCTATTCTATCAACTCCGTTTGTAACATCAACAACAAAGGGCATCCTTGGTTGTAGATCTGAGTTAGTAGTTGAAGGATTAAATAAATTTGTTGCAGGTAGCCACGATCCAGAAGAACCCGTTCCAATGATTGTATTCCACTTTTTGACGGAAGGTTCTTTAAGACGATCTGGCAATGCTAGAGGAGGGAATAGAGAAGTCAGCCACCCGGGATTTGGAGTCTGAAAACCAGAGGACTGGTATTAGGTTTCTGTGGAAATGAATGTTAAAGCAGCAGATGGTAGTCATTAAACATATATACCAAAGAGCTAAGTTCGAAACATTAAAAATATTGTTTACGCAATCATTTACGAAGACTTTGATATGACTTGGTTACTTAACTGGTCAAATATCAATTTATTTTCTAAGTATATAGGAATTCATGTTTAGTAGGTAGGAGGGATGAGCTAAGGAGTGGCTGGTTAATTTGAGCTACCTCGTAGAGATCTTAGGAGTAACCTAGTGTGCGGTAATTGCATTTGAAAAAGAACACAAAATAAAAAAGAAATAAGAAAAATACATGAGTAATGGAATGTATAAGTGGCACAATTGTGTTATAGATATGGCATGCACCATTCAATTCAATCAGGGCATCACTAACTCCAGACAAACCTATGGGCAACCAATAATCATATGTAACAAATTGAATATCTTGCTGCTTGACATGTTCCCAGAAACCTAGTCTCCACTTGATATTATCCTTATTACAAGGATCAAATTTTATTGTACTTTATTTTTTATACTCGGTAACAAAGATGTAGTCCATTAAGAGAATAATACCAAGGTAGCATCTAAAATTTTTATACAGTACCAAGGATCCAATCTTTAATGTGACCAGTTCATAATGTGATAATCACTCAAACTACATGCTAGATTGTTTCTTCTTAAATTCCAGATTAAATAATTCAACATTTCATATGTTTCACAGAGACCCTGCATTTGTAATTTTTAATTACAGAAGTAGTACAATCGTACTAGAAAACATTGAGAATATAAGTGCACCAAAATTTTTCAGTCCCACTTACCAAAACAGAATTTTTCCTTGCACACATCACACATTGAATACCCCCAGCATCCAACAAGACAAAAGCATAAGCTGAGACAATACATCCACAATGAACCCGCTGCAAAGCAAGAGAAAAAAACAATAGCACTTCAAATCAAGTAAAATGGTGTTAATATGACAAGCCAACGATTGTACATCATCTGTATGCTTTTTCAACATTACGTGAAAATGCATGTCTATCAAATGCCCAATTGCAATGCATATCATAATGAACAAATTGACAAATATAGTATACATATTTTGAAGCTTCAACACACCCTTCCACAAGACTCGCAGCACCTCCAACCAGAATCATGTGGGTGGAAAGTCTCACAAAATCTACCTTCTTCGAAAGCAAAACTGAGATCACAAACAAGAACTGAATCATGAATCAGTCACCGCAAGTAAAAGGCCCTGAACATGGAAAATAAGGTTTCAATATTTTACTATTAAAAGCATGGATGAAAATATCGATATTGATTGCAACCTTATCAGACAATATCACAATATACACATTAGAATATGACACATTGGAAGGAAATTTTTTTCTAAAAATCATAACCTTTATTGGTTCCTAAATTGAGTTAGGCAAAGTAAGTTTATGCAATTACTTCCTCCTATTCTAACAGGGCCATATCGACTAATATATCACTGAAATAGCAATATATTACAATATCGTCGCAATATCAAAAAATATTGGCACTAAGGGCTTCAATACTAATACATATTGGCCAATATTTGCATTTATGATCAAGAGTATAAAAATCATTCTTGAGTCTTAACCTAATAGCTTAAATTTTAAAGATAAGCTAGTTACTTAATAATTACAAAATCTAGTGCCAAATCTGGTACGATTACAAAATCTAGTATGATGCTTAACAACAAAATTCCAATTCAAACACCTTTGTCCACAACATGTGTGTATTGCTACTTCAACCACAAAAGTTCTCTAGCTCTCAACATGAAATCTAAGTGGAGTGAAAATCGCAGGGATGACATCTGTTCATTCCCGCTTTCTGAAGTAATTGAGTAGTGAAATTCCATTTCAAAGCCAAAAGGGGAAAATTTCTAACCAAACCACAGCAAGAATAACACATCCTTACACACAAAAAAAGAAAAGAAAAGAAAAAAACTTTTCTTTTGGTAGACAGGCAGTGTTAATATATTTTGTGCTGGTATAAGGAGGTCACAGAAAGATCACACGACAGTTCTTAAATAAACAAAGTTGACAATATGTTCAACAAACTATTAACCACACTGAAAAACAATTATGTCCCGGAAAGCGAGCCAAATCCATCCGTCCTTAAAGAAATCAGAAAACCAGGTCATTGATGGTAGAAATACCAATTAATGTTGCATCATAGCATCTGAAAAGACATTAACAGAAGACCTTAGAGAAGCTAACCCTTCAACAAAAGATTCTTGGAATGATAGTAAGAAGAAAAGCAAAATGGATAAAAAAATCTGCTCCTCTAAGATTCCCTGATCTCATGCATAATAACTTTAGTACAATTTTCAATCCTATCTAGGACATTTGGCACTTGGACAAATTAATAGGAAATCCAAGAACTTTCTGAAAATTTGACAATATTGGCACTTGAACACATACTGGCGTCTTTTTGACTCTTAAAGGATGCATTCAGGTCCATGTAACATAACTCCGCACAAGATGTATCGACAGAAAAGAGAACAAAGATATAATTACACCAATTACCAAAAGTACAAGATATTATTAAGAAATAGGAATCCGTGTTATCATAGGATTTCCCTGTACAATGGGTATAAACAAACTCATCACCCTGAACCATCTTGTCTGCCAATACTCTTCCTCTCATAATATATAAGTCCTTAATAAAAATCAAGGGATCACTGTTAATTTCCACAAAATAAAATACTTGATCAAAACCAGTGGCAAGTTATAATACCCCAATACATATAATACAATACCATAGATTACAGTTATCTTAAATATGTCTTTCAGTCTGAGGGATGATCCATTTGGAACAGGGGAGTAATTACTGAAAGAGCATTATGATGGAATTGTAAAAGCTATTATCTCATTTAACACATTTTAGTCTTTCCCTCCCTGTATACTTCCGTATATATAACCTTACGTATGTTCATAACTAACGCCCAAAACCCAAAATTTTAACAGCTGACTCGCATTAATTACTCAGCACACGGTTTACCATTCAATCTTTTCCCGTTTATAGTAGTTATAGAGACTGAGCTTCCGCATTTCCATAGCGAGAAAGCAAAAAAAGGCGGCAGAAACCGAAGTAAAGACATTTCATTCCAAATAAACCTTAGCTATGACGTTTCTAACTCCAATCCATACTCATCCTTCTTGCTCCTTACAAGTGTCAAATCCAACACATCTTACACAAAGCAACACCATTTACTCAATCTAGCTGAAATTTTGCGAACAAACGCAACTCGGAGCTAACACATTGGTGCCCAAGATTCAGCAAATCAGCAGGAACACCTTGAAATGCCTAGCTATAGCTGAAAAAGACAGCATCTTTTTCGTGAAAACATATTTTCAGACAGTAAAATTGAAGCAAAGAACACGTAGCAATCCACTTGAATTAGTCAACGAGAAGTAAACAGGCAGTTAGGATGACGAAATGGTTACGAGCATCGATCGCAGATCTCGGCGTACTCGCCGTTTCGAAGACGCCAGCCTTTTCTGAACCTCTCCGGTTTTAAATCTTTACACCCGTTGTTGAAGCAAATCTTCGTTGACGAAGCCGACATCGAAGCCCGTAAAAGAAATTCCGATGCGCATAAGATCCTCGGTTTGTAAACGTCGTGCTTCGAATATAAAAAACGGTGAAATGGAGATCGATAGATAATCTTCTCGAACGAGGAAGTGCTTGACGACGAAGAGACGGACGGGGTTTTTCAGATGAAGGAGAACAGAGAGAGAGAGAGAGCGAGAGAGAGAAGAAAAGGACGACAGAGTAGCAGCAGAAAAAAGGCAACAATAGTGATGAAATGAAGGCTTTATGTTATGCGTTCATTTAAATTTTAATAAAAGAGCTGTTTCACATAGTCAAATAATAAAAATTTATAAAAATAAATAAATAAATTTATTTTATTTAACATTGATATAAAATTATAAAAAAAAAAAAACTAAAATCCCTTATAAATTTTATTAAAGATAAAAATTTTACTAACTTAATATAATCTTAATTTTTAAATTATTAGATATATTAATGATTTTTATAAAGCTAAAGAAAATAAATCAATATTCTACTCAATAATTTACCATTAAAATTATTTATTTTTATACTTTATTAAGTTTTATATGCCTCATATAAAAAAAAAAACTTACAAAAATAATTTTTTTAATACCCTCATATAATGTAATAATAATATATCTGTCTATAAATATTAACAGATTCATATAATAATAGATAAATAAGAGCTTTTATAATTATAGTGTTGGGACTTTCATATTTTTTTATTTTAATAATATATATTATTTTTTAGCATTTTTTAAACTTTAGTAATGTGCTATAAATAAATAAATAAATAATTAATTGATAATATCTCATAATTAAATCATTACTTAGTAGAAATATATTATAATTTAATAAAAATAATTATAGATGGAGACTTGAAGTGGTGGTCCTATGGGCTAACTAAATGCTTATTCGTGCATGATTGTACACGCAAATAGAAATCTCAAAATACTCGACACTATTATGATTTTTATAAATAGTATTTTTTATATATCTATTTATAAACCTAATTTTATTAAAATTATTAATTATAATACAAAAAATATATATAAATATATTAAAAATAAAAAAAAAAATATGACCCACGTCTATTTTTAACAATTTCTACATAACATAGGTCTTAAATCCTGTTTTTATTTAATTATAGTATTATCAATGAAGATAATTAATATAAAAATATTATTTATTCATCAATTTGTATATTTTTTTATAATAAAATTGCCAATTTTAATATGAAAAGAGAGATGCGGGGGAGTAAAAATTAAAAAAATATAAAATTTATGTATAATATTTTTAATAAAAATTTTTAAATATTTTTATTATTTATATAATAATAAATTTATATAAAATAGATAAATAAATATTGTGTTATTTATAAATATTTTTTAAAAAAATATATATTTTAAAAAAATATTCATAAATTATTTCATAGTGATCGGTATCAGGTTTGTTTGAACAGTCGTTGTTGTGCATGGCCCGCAAAGCCGTCATGCAATCACGTACGTAACGCCTGCTGCTTTAGCCGTCACGCGCGTCTTATAAATTTATGATGTCTGAAGTTGGCAGCTTGCGAGTTTCAAATACTAAGGGCCTATTTAGTATTAAAATAATTAAGGGTATTTTATTTTATTTTGTTTTATTTATTTATTTATTTTGGTTAAAATTATTGGCTCTAGCGATCGAGCTCGGTATCCTCAAAAGTATTATTTGTTTTGAAAATTATGAGTGATGCTTTCGGTTGCTAATTCTATTCAGTGTAATTTTATCATTAAAAAGACATTTAAAATAAAAAATAAAATTTTGTCAATAGACAGATAATATCTCAAATGACAGCAAATCCTATGTTAAAATTTAAAATCGACACTGCCTATAAAAAGACTTTTAAGTAATAGTTTCTTATTTATAACATGAGAAGACTTCGTTTTTTATTTGAAACGAATTCATAATAATAAAACCGTAGTAGATAAAGCTAACAGTTAGATATATTCTACGCTCTGCTCAAAGCAAACAATACCCCAATTAACAAGAGGCTCAATCTTGGAATACAGCATGTAACACTCGATTTTTCGTTAAATTAATTTTATATTATCAGTTTATTTTAAATTTATTTTAGATATATTAAAAATAATTATGTAATGTAAATTTGAAGAAAAATCAATGCAAGGAGGTAGATTCGGTACCTGTGGAACACCCAATACATGCCCGTGCACTCTTTTGGCAGATTAGACGTGCCCGAGGAGTAGCCCTGGGTTCCCTTGAGTGAAGTTTGGGCAGATTGGATGATATTTGATGTGAGGTTTCGGTTTTTAAATTTCCATAATTAGGAATAATTACGATAATATAATTAAAATTATGTATAATATATGCAGGGATTTAAGTTTCGGTAGCGAAATAGGTTGAGAGGGAAGGATGCTTGCTCGGTGTCAGAGGCGGCAACGGGGCACCCACTCAAGGGTAGTGGCGCCTGTCAGTCGCTTGAGCGCCAGCAGGAGGCACTAAATTCAATGTATGCGCGCCTGAAGCATGCTGGAAGCACGCACAAGCGCCTGTTTCAGTGCAACCGTGCTTGTTGCTCGCTCAATTGGCGTTCAAGTGCCAATCTCTTTATTTAAACGCATGAGGGTTTTTTTTTTGGTCATTTACGGCAAATTCGAGAGAGAGGAGAGTGAGAGAGCGTGGAGAAGAAGAGAGAGAAGGATGAGATCGATGCATCGAGTTCGTATCCAACTTAGAGTTAGTTGAAGAAGTTGCAGATCGGGTGGAGACAAGTGTACGCATATACTTTTCTTTCTCTTGTTGCACATTTTATTCCATTTTCTCTGGGTATTTTCATTAAATGCACATCTAAATTTATATTTTGTAAAATTTATGTCTTGAACATACTTGTTTGTCAATTTAGTGTCCAATTTGGTGATTTTATGCGATATTATGTTACATGGAAACCCTAACCCTACGCGCCGTTATTTTTATCCATTTATTTTAAGGTTTTTGCTTGATTTGGCTTTAGAAAATTGGAGCCCAAACCTATGAACGTAATTAATTGATATTTGTTCACATATATTTTATATATGTTATTTTGTATATTTCAGAAATTATATTCGATGCTTTTGTAAAAAGAATTTATTGTTCGAAAGCTACAAAGTTTTATTTACCTCAACGTGGTAAGGATTTTCTAATGTTTCCCAAACTTTATATTAATTTATGCATGCATTTAAAATTATATAAAGATTTAAGCTCCAAAGCAAAAAGACAATTCGTATATGTGTCCAAGAAATATGAAAATTATGCAAAGTATTTGAAAAAAACTCCACAATTTGTTATATTTGATAATTCATTCTCCAAGGAGTCAGAACTTTATATAAGAATATAATGAACCATTCCTTAAGAATAAATAATCATGAAATTTGACCAAAAATTTACATTTCAAATGGTAATATTCTCTAACATACCTTAAGATATTACAGCGGTAGACTAATGAATCCTCTTGGGCTACGGGAGATACTATGATGGCATATGTGTTATTTGGTATCGTATATCGGGTAGAAGGTATAACATCCGCTACGAGACGTTAAAATTAAAGTATCGTGGGTAGTGCATTAGAATATATGGAAGCATACACATTCCATTTCTCGTTCAACTACTCTGTTAGCTGGTAAAGCCTATTGGTCCTAATCCCTAAATAATGAATGAATTTTTACATATTTTAAAATCTAAAGGAATTTGGATATAAAATATGGATGGATAAATGTGTTCCAAAAAGTACATTTGATCATACTTCATGTTTATGCATCTATATTATTGCTCCTATTCCATTCTCTTGAATTATTTTGAGTTTATTATTTATTATCTTTAATTATATTGTACCCTATTGAGTATTCGGCTTACTCTTTGTTATTTTCTTACCTTCAGATAAGTACGAACTTATACCCGATGAAACAGAATAGAAATTAGCAGTTGCCTAGGCTGTGGACTAGAAAGATTATTCTGTAGTCTCAAATTTTTAAGGTTTTATACTTAAGTACGGAGTTCTTTGTACATTTTGATGGACTTGTATTTGTTATATTGATGATGTACATATTAGTTTAGTTTCACTATCTATTGATGATTGTATATACTTTCGCAAATTATTATGGTTTGATTTCAGGTACCCAATGACATCTCTATGTACCAATATTGTTTCCAGTGATACGACGTTTGAGCCACAAATATATTGTGGCTTTTGGATCATTTGTTTCTATTTGTTGATATATATATATATAAGTGAATGGTATAGGTTTATATTTAGTTCGACGGCCATGTTATAAGCAAAACCTTACCGGTTTTATGTTAGGATACAGGCCATGTCATCTGATGTGCACTTGAAGCAGCGTATGAACGTGGTTTTGTAGATTGCTCACGTTCAATGAGCACTTGAGGCAGCGCTCGTACGCAGCTCGGTTTAGGCACGTGTGCGTCCAAGGCAACACTCGTGCATTGGTTCGTTTATATAAAGGAGACGTGTACTATTTTGATCATTTTGTGTGGGAAAGAAAAAAAACGAGAGAAAAAAGAAAAGAGAAGGAAAAGGGAGGAAGAGAAGAAGATGGATTTTAAAGTATCATTTTGTAAAATTTGAGTTTGAATGTTATTATAATCATGATTAATTAAATTAAAAATATCAATTTGAAGTCAAATAAAGAAAAATAATTGATCAAAAAGTCAAAGTTGGGCTAAATCACATTAAATTGATGGATACCTGAGTAGCACCTAACACGCACCCATCATATTATGGACAGAGAGGTCACATATAATAGAAGCCTCATCGAAGTTCGAACGTACTTTTTCGATGTACTCGTACTCAACGCATGCCCGAGGGAATGCCTAATCGCATTTTTCAGTGTGATTAGTGCTTGACGCACACCGAATTGGCAATCGAGCACCAATCAATTTAGCCGTAACATCTGATGTGCCTGACATATGTTCTAACACCACTCTATTATAAATACCACGTCTAACTGAATTTTGATTATTTTCTATAAAGTTTTGAGAGAGGAGAAAGAAATAGAGTATGAGAAGTGAGAGAAAAAGGAAATTAGAGAAACTCAATTGAAGTGAATCAAAATAAAATTTTGGCAAAATTGAAGTTAAGGCAAGTGCATTCCAAATATAAATAAAATTTTAAAATTTTTGCTTTTAATTGTGTAAAAATAAATATAATTCGAGTATCAATTATTAGCTTATTTAGTCTGTAAAGTACTACTAGCCTTTGGTCCATAAGAATTATAAATTTGAATATAAATTATATGGCATGAATTTAAAGAACTTACTAAGGAAATTGATAAGTTGTGTGCGTATTTCATGATAATTTATAACATTTCATGGGAATTGATTACAGAAATTGATTTATTTCTTTCTTCGATATGTTTTAACGAAGATTATATATTTAATTATGATATTATATACCTTACTGAATTTTCAACTCACTCATATTTCTGTTTTTCACTAACCCCTTTAGATTAAATACTTGAGCACTTGTAGGACGATAGGGTTCTAATCGAGGAGCTGTAATTGAAGAAATTTCAAACTAAGATTAGAAAAAAAGTCAATTATTTTATTTCATTTTGGACAATTTGGTTCTCTATAAACAAAATTATGGTATCATAGCTTGTATGATGTTGTCGGATTGAAATTTTAATATGTTTGTTCAGATATTCTGATTTCGTTTGAATTAAACATGACTTCTTACGTAAGATCCGACGTTACAGTTTGATCGATGTCGGAACCACATGTTGATGTGGCATTCGAGTTTTATGTTCAAGTTATAATATTTTATTTTAGTTGATCAACGTATCGATGTAAAATTCATGTCCGCAGTTAATTAAGATATTAATTAGATTATTATTAATATCGATAAATGCTAATAACGGGATCAGATTTTAGGACGTGACACCTTTGGTCAGATCTATCAAATTCGAGGTTCAAGATAATTATTCCTAAACCCTATTTTTGGCCTATTTCAGTTTCCGTTTAGTTTTACTTATATTTGATAATTTTATTATACACACATATCATTTTACTTGCCTCACTTTGATTATTTGTGCATACATATTATTTTTACTAGATATTTTAGAATTTTGCTTTAATTTTGTTATTATTTGAGTATTTTTACTTATTTTATAAAAATGGATAACTGTTTTGAGATATTATATTTATGTATAAGGATATTTATAATGAAAAATCTTAAAAAATTATATATGGGCATTGGATGTGGTAATCCATACATATACTTTGGGTCGGACTCTATTTTAATATTCGATTCGATATGTGTATTTTTTTTCAAAATAGAAAGTTTCAGTTTGTACTTTTTGAGTGAAAATTTTATACTTCTTTGTTAGATAAGAAAAGTTTTAAACATTTATTACGGAGACCTTCCTCAATTTGATTTTTATGATAACCATCGTAACAAATTAAATAGAACTAATATATTCTGACATACTAATATATTCAGATAGATTTAAAGATTATAACTATCATTCACGGGTGATAAAAAAAAATAACGTTTGTCCCCATCTATAGAAAAGAATATATAAACGGCTCGCTCTAGGTCAAAATAGTAGTGATTTGGCCTAAAATTATTAGGAGTATATGTAACCCATTTTCGAAATCAATCTTTTGGTGTTTGATTTTATGATTTGAGCATGTGTTAGATTTTCAATGTTTTATCTGTATTTAATTTGGACACTTGGGATTTATTTTGAGATTTACAAGTTTCGACCAATGTTTGGATCTATATACTAGATTTGGTTAATTTCGTACATTTGGACTCTTTAACATTTATTTTGGGCTATACCCTTTGCATATGAGATGACATTGGGATATTAGATGTGTAATACCCCAATATTTTGACCCAAATTATATAGTGATAAACTTAATATAGTAATAAATAATATGATATATTGATATTAATAAATATTATAAATAATAATGTGTATTAAATAATTAATAATAGATTATAAATAATAATAATATATATTGATAAATATTAATAATAAATAATAATATTAAATAATATTATAATAAAATAATAATAAATAAGTAAATAGAAAATAATAATAATAACAATAATAATAATAATAACAAGCAGCCAAATAACAGGAAGGGAACGAATGAAGAAGAAGGAAAAGAAGGAAGGGAGAGAAAAGAAAAGGGAAAATGGGCGTGAGGGTTGGGGGGAAGGAAGGTGATGCGTTCTTGGATTCGAATTTCGAACAGATTCAAGTTGATCTGCTTGTCCTGATTCCGACTCCGTTCACTTAGTTTGGATCCTGTACACCACTAAAAAGAACAGGAGGTCAGTGTATTGGCTAGAAGTTGTCCCACCGAAAATATTCCGACGCAAAAGTCAGTAAACAGCCTTCGAAATATGATGTCACTGAAATTGATAATTGAGAAAGAGAGAGAGAAAGTAAGAGTGTGTGTATCTCCAGATGAAAGAGAGACAAAGTTGTCTTCTTGAATCTGGATGGTGGGGAGGCAGTAAACGGCCGTCAGAAGCGCGTTTGTATGCTTTGGATTTTTTGAGTGACAGCAGAAAGTAGAGAATTGTAAGTCTGTTGTCGTTGTGGGTGTTATGTGAGTAAAGCTTGCGTCAGTAAAAGCTTGTGTGAGTAACAGATAGCGTGCGTAATAGAAAGCGGGCCTTGAATGAGAATTCAATGGCTTATTTATGGTTGACAGGATGATCTCCTTCCTTTGGAAGGAGTGATCCCCTGCGTGATTCTTGGTTGACCTGTCTTTTAGGGCTGATGCCAGTTGCCAAATGGACCAAGATAGTTTACTTCTACAGCGGTCAGTGACTTTCCAAATTGCTTACCTTCTTTCTATATTTTTTACCGTTGGAGTGCCCCAATTGGCAGGAGATTAGAAAAATCTGGCGCCTTCCTTACGAGAAAGGCGCCGATTTTGTCAATATCCATTTTGGGAGCCAATTGGGATCGTGAGAGATGCTGGGAGAGTCGTTGCCGGCCGTCTGATGGATCGTGGGCTCAAGTAGGCCAGGTCCGTAAAAAGCCTTTTATTTTTTGCCTCTGTTACAGTGATTCCGGTCAACGCTCGAGTTGACTGTTTGCACACGAGTTAGCGGCCTGATGGAGTGTAGACGGTCAACGCCAGGCCTTTCAGGTTTTGGGCCTTTGCACCCTATTGGGCTGTTTTTAAGTTGACTATCTCGTATGCTGTTTTGGGCCTCTGTTGACCATCGGCTAGCCTATATTCCGGTGTACCCATCAGAAGGAATCAGCGCCAATAATAGAGATCGATAACCCTAGCACAAATTACTCTCCATTATTTAAGTGAGACAATGGATGAACTGAGAAGAGGGAAAACGCGAGCCAAAGAAGGAAGCCACGAACGATCCAAAGCAGGGCAGAAGCCATCGCATCTGCAGTTGAAGTCGTCAACGTTGGTTGGTGTCACCGCTGTCTCGATTAAGGCAAATTGATTTGAGATTCCTTAGCGAGCAATCCTCCATTTCTTTACAAGTTAATTCTTTATTTATTCTTGTTGATGTTAATTACTTGCTTACATGCCCTCATTTTGCGAAAATTGGTTGCATCTCGGTGGTGAAGTGAGAAATTGGATGGAAACAGAGCTTTCAGCTCTGGACAGTGGGGAAATAATTTTGAGGGGTTCACGATACATAGAGGCTTGAAAATTAATGGGTGTAAACCACAAGTTTCTCATTTTTGTTTGTTTGAAGCCGAAAACGTAGAATTTCCCTTGCCATCGTTGGGATCGACCCGGGTAATGGAAACAGAGCCTTCGGCTCGGGATGATGGGAAACAGATTTTTTTTTTTGTCGAGGGGCTCACGAAGAAATGGGGCCTTAAATATTTTGGGTTCATGCTACGAATACTTTGTTTTACCTATTAGAGTAGAAAAGGTTGGGTTTTCCTTGCATACTCATGGACCGATTTTGTTGGGAGAAGACAGGGGCACGAAGCTCTGTTTTGGGATACCGATGTGAATGAAAATTGTTTGGAGCGTAGCTATATAAATCTATGGTTCATGAGGAGATGTTTATTTAATTATTCAGTTTGAGGATTTTCTGTATGTTGTGCCCTGTTCGAAATCTCTACAGTCATTGTCAGAAGCTAATGGAAAATCATTTGCTTTGTTGTTCATCGTTGCGATAAACCATTTAAATTGTTGAATGTGTTGTTGTAGTCCCATTAAACTGTAAATCCTTGGCTTGTATTGCTGAAATGATTCAGTGATTAACTGATGGCTTCTATTGAGGAAGAACAGGACATCCGCGAACTGTGGCGATGCGTTCCAGTCTTTGCACATGTGATATATGCGCATGTGTAAGTATGCCATGGTATGTATGTATGTATATACAAATATACGAGAAGTATTGTGTGAGTATATATATATATATATATATATATGAAAATGAAGGATTGGTGAAGAAAATATTAGCATATTATGTTGATATGTTAGAATACAAATTGATTTATAAAACGTGGTTAAAGTTATTATATAGTTTTGTGAAAATTGCTAGACAGCTTTGGGACGATTGAATTAGAGTTGGTTATAATAGGCCTGTCCGCATATGATAATTAAGATATAGTTCTAGAGATAGAATTTGTATATCAGATCAGAATGGGAAGTTAGATAAATGTTTAAATTAGTCAAAATATATATTTTTCGGTTCCCTTTTGTTCTTTCATCATTCCGTGATAAATTCCTTTATATTAATCTTGATGGTGTAAGTATGATTTTTATCAGCACCGAACGACATTTCTATCGTTATACTTGTAAAGCCTCTTTTACGTTATATTCGATTGCGTGAATATTTGGATTATTGGCTTCCTACGGTCAAGGTTGATGATAGCGTATGAAAACACTAAGGTATCTTGTCGAATGAAAAGTTACGACACCTTAGCGTGGTCTATATTTATCTGATACTGATTTTTGTATCATAGTAATAATAAGATATATTATTTATTGTGAAAGGATGCTTATGGCCATATAACCATCGTAGGAGATGATATTAGGGATATCATTTGGTGAAGGGTATCACAGATGATATAAATATGCTACAGGTATAATATCTGAGATGACAGTAGGAGTAGTGGAGATATATGGATAACTTCGTTACACTTATCCAACCGTTGAGGGTGTAAATACGTGGCCTTTAGTTCACAGTGACAGAATAAAATTCAAGAAGATTCATTATAATATTTCGTCATTATTAATACCTCTCGAGTTTGGGATTCGATGGAATCCACAAGTTGTATTCGATAGAATCTATGTATCAGATTTTACGATATCCAAATTCAGTAAAATCCATATTATTTGTTATTATTTGATATTCAAGTCATTCACGCTGATATTCGGATCAAAAGATTTCTTTATTTCTTGTGAGATCAGATTCTGAGGGATCTTCGCCTCTTATTAATAAAATCTTATGATCCTTATTACAGCAATGTTTGGAATGACCTGTTTTTCTTATGCATTTGAATCGTAGATACAATGAAATACAAATTCTTGGATGTATTTATCTGTTGGATATTGTATTATTATTCATGACTCTTGGCATACATTATGTATTGTATATATGAAATATATACTATCATTTTCTATTTATTTTGGATTTGTTATCACTTATTAGATATTTGGTTCACAATTATATTTTATTGACTCTAGATTTAGTTGATTGCATAGTCGGATCGAGGGATCCTACTTTTGTTACAGAACCTCAAGATAGAAAAGATATTAGAAATAGAGGCTCGTGAGGAGAAGCTCTAGAGTCAATTTGATTGATCGATATTTTATTTGGATATATTATTTGTACCATATTCTCAGGATAATAATTTTGTATACATTCATTATCTCAAAAAAATTTATTATAAGAAATATAATTATTATATTGAATTTAATTATGCATTTATGAGGATGATTGAAATTTTAAGTTTTCTTGTGGTCGGCCTGAATTGGATCAAGTAACTCGAGTTTGGGTTGTTACAGGATGATTCGTCAACTTGGATGTTTGGATTTCAGCTTTTCTGAATTTTTTATGTATATTATCGATTTGCTCATTTACTCTATTTATAGACATGTATTTTGTTATATATATATATATATATATATATATATATATATATTAATACTTATTGAGTATTCAACTTATATTTTTATTATTTTTAATCATTCTAAATTAGAGAACTATGGATATTTTATATGGAGTTTGGACACTATTGCTGGCAAAGATTTTTTAATATTTTGTAAGTATTGATTATGTGATTGAGTTATGTGTGTATTGGTTCTATTTTGGTGTATAAGATATGATGAACTAGATTGGTGTTAGTGTATTATGTTGTGATTGAGATGTATTGTGTTGTGGGTTCCGGTTTATATTGGGTTGACGGTTGGTTCGTTACTTTTTCTTACGGACATTTTGAGCATGTCATGCATAATTTATTATCCGAATGGGTATTCTGAAAAAATACTGTAATAGTTAAAATAATTATCTATTATTATTATTATCAGTGGGGTTGTGTGTATATTTTGTCAGGTCACGTTCGAATTTGAGTATTATATTAGATGTTATCTTATTTTAAAATTTTATTTTGTAAATTATAATTATTATTACTTATTATATTACTTACTTTTGGTTTGAATTTGTGACACAATAAAAGCATACATATCAAAAAATATATTTAAATTATTATTTTTTAACTTTGAATTGAATGATTAAAAAAACTTTTGAAAATTATTTTTTGACCTAAACATGTTACATCCTCTATCCCGAGATTTGATTATATTAATTATTAATTCATGAAACATATGTTTATTTGTTCATCGATCAAAGCCCAAATAAAACAATATCAGGTTGTGAACCCGAAAAATGTCAATATCAACAAAAAATCCAAATAAAGTGATAAGTCAAATCATAGGCCTAAGATACCACATTCAAAAGTAATTTTGAATACTCACCATACATGATCCTGAAACATACATAAAAAAATATGTCCGCACGAAGAACAGAATAATCAAAATCATATCTTAGACATATTACTTGATAATACTGAAATTTGACTAAATCATTAATAAAATATAGCCACAAACTAATTATTACAAAGCCATTAAACTACAATAAAAGTAAATATCATAAATTTATTATTTAATAACAAAATGCATAATCTGAATACTCTAAATCCTAATGTTGATCCTTGAACAGCTTTTCCATTAACTCTCGTTATCTGTAAATACGCCTTGAATCCTCTAATATAAAAGGTTGATAAAAATCAAAGTGAGAATAAATCAATTATTTAATAAGATATATAATTTTTATAATTTAAATATACTTTTGTATCAAAATATATTAAAATGAAGTATGATCAAAATTAGATGTATCTTATATGAATTCCATAATATTTTGCACATAATTTTATGTTGATAATCAAAATTCTTTTCCTTAAATTGTACACCGTTAAAGTATACTCAAATCATATAAGATTTTGTGGACCAATGATAAGTAGAGGCCTTACTCATAAAGGAGCAACTAATTAAAAGGTGGATTATGTATGCTTTCACACAATTAAAGAATATACATTGTTATTCAAGATTTATAAGTGAACCATCATACATATAACCCTATATATAGAGCAAAACGCCACCTTCAACCCACAAATAATATGTTCAAATTTCTATTATCATTATAATATATTAAAATATATTATAATATATCATAATCAATTCTTTATAATAACTCGTGCATAATTAAATAAAAAATTCTATTTAAATACAAATAATTCTTTATATTTTCTTATACTGGAGGTAATACTATTATCTTTCAGTTTATGTGGAGTTTTCTTCCTTAATTCTCCAAATACATAACATGTCATAAATTATAATTTCTATAGAAACTTGATTATGTAATTTTAAAATATGTAAAAGCTATATTATAAGAATTTAAAATATACAAAAGTTGCACAATTTAGAAAATATAGAAATTTAGTATAATTAATAAAATTTTAAAACATCATTTCAACTATAAAACATGCATGAAGAATTTAGTATAAATTTAAGGTATGTAAAAGTATATACTTAAGGATTTAAGACGTGTAAGACTAAATTTATGAAAATAAAAACATATAAGAGTATTTAAATATAATTTTAGAACATGCATAAGTATTAATGTAAGGAATTAGCTTAAAAGTACAAAGTATATAAATTTTAAAATAAGCAGCAACTACAAGAGTTGTTGGAGAATGATTTTATCTTGCCAATTGTATTCCCATAGAGTGCCCTAATATTGTTTATAAAGAAGAAGGATGGGTATATATGGCTATGTATAAATTACCGAAAGTTGAACAAGATCAAGATAAAAAATAAGTATTTGTTGTCGAGAATTTATGATTTATTCAACCAATTGTAAGAGATTCAAGTATTTTTTAAGATTGTTTTTCATTCGTGGTATCACCAACTGAAGATTAAAAAAAAGATGTGGCAAAGACGACTTTTCAAACGAGATATAGACACTGAATTTTTAATTATACTTTTTGAGTTGACTAATATCCCTACAATTTTTATAAATTTAATAAATTAGGTATTTCAACCTTACTTTGACAAGTTTGCAATGGTATTTATTGATAATATTTTGATATATTTGAAGAGCTATGAGGAATAAGAGATGCATTTAAGGATTGTGCTCTTGACGTTTTGGGAGAGGAGTTTGTATGCGAAGTTAAAGAAATATGAGTTCTAACTCGAAGATGTTATATTTTTAGGTCGTGTCATTTCAAAAAGAGATATTTCGGTTGATCATAAGAAGGTTCAAACTGTAAGTAATTGGAGCCGAGCAACCACGATGATAGAAGTCAAAAGCTTTTTGGCAATGGTCGGTTATTATTGAAGATTTGTAGAAAAATTCTTCAGGATTGTTATATTACTAACTCAACTAACTCGAAAGAAAGTCAAATTTAATTGGACAATGGATTGCAAAAGGAGTTTTCAGGAGTTAAAGGACCGTCTGAGAGTAGCCTCGATTTTGACGATCCCTAAATGATCTGAAAGATTTGTGGTATATTATAATATATTTAAAATTAGATTAGGGTGTGTCTTGATACAATATGAAAAAGTGATTGCGTATAGATTGAGACAATTGAAGACGTTTGAAAGAAATTATCTGACGCATGATTTAGAATTGACAACAGTTATCTTTGCGTTGAAAATTTGAAGGCATTATCTTTACGGTGAAAAATTTCTGGTGTATTCAAACTATAAGAATTTTAAATATTTATTCTATTAAAATGAATTAAAAATGAGATAGTAAAAATAGATAGATTTCCTTAAGGATTATAATTGTAAGATTTAACATCAATCGAAAAAGGCCAATATAGTATTGGTTGCCTTGAATTATTGAACGATAAATTTTATGGCTCATTTGAGGATTAAAGAGATAGAGATACTGGACTGTATGAAGTAATGTGATACTAAAAAGCACTCGCAAGGCACGCGAATGATATTATAATATTTCCAAGTGCAACTTGAGATTTTAGATAAAATTAAAGGAGTTCAAATGAACGATCCATTCTTAGTGGACGCTGTCAGTAATTTGAATAATGAGTCAATGACAGATTTTATCATACGAGCCAATAGAATTTTAAGATCTCGAGAACAGATATGTGTACCGAACATTGGACACTTAAAAGAAGAAATCATAAATGAGATTCATCAATTAAAGTACACTATTTATATTAAAATTAAAATAAATATATCAAAATTTGAAGAAGGCATTTTGGTGGCGTAACACAAAAAGAGAAATCACGGACTATGTGGGAAGATATTTGATATGCTAACAATTGAAGTACAAGAAATTCCCAGGTCTTTTACAACTTATATCAACCCCCAACTAAAAGTGGGAAGACAGTAATGGATTTTGTAATAAGTTTGCCAAGAATACTAAGAAATTAAGACACTATTTAAGTAATTGTAGATTGGCTCATTGACTCAGCTCATTTCATTGCAATTTAGATAATGTTTTCTAGAGTTTGATTAGCGAGATTATACATTAATGAAATAATTAGATTGCATGGAGTGCTAGTTTTCATTGTATCCGATCGAGATCCATGGATTGTTTTAAAATTTTTGAAAAAATTCGTATTGAGAGTTAGGGATTACCATGAAATTTAGCACAGTTTATCATTCTCAAACAGATGAACAATTTGAGTAAGCGATTCAAATTCTAGAAGACATGTTGAGAATTTTGATTTTTGAGATAAAAAGCAATTGGGATGACTATCTATCATCGGCCGAATTTGTATACAATAATAACTATCAAATAAGTATTGGTATAGCCTCATTTAAAGTTATATATAGAAGAAAATATCATTCCTCAATTTATTGGGGGGAGACTGAAGGTAAGAGAATTTTGGAATCAGAAGTGCTTCAAGAGACGTTTGAGAAGATTCATTTGATCTATAATCGATTAAAGGTAAATATAAAATTTTAAAAAAATAATTTTAGTAAATATTAAATTTATTAAAACAGCATAATTACTAATTTTATATTCAATTATATTTTTGTATAAAATTTTTAAAATATTAAAGAAATTCTCTAACACTAACATGTCTCGTTACAATTATAAATCCTGCGTTAATTTAAGAAGGGTGTATATCATTATTAAAAGATTTCACACGCAACATAAGAATTGCTAATAGCAATGAAGAAATGAATGTAGGTATCCATCATAACCTACATACAATTTATAACTTATAGACACTATAATTAATGCCAAAATCATCTAATCTAATAGTAGAAGAGGCTCGAGACATCCTGGTAGACAAGGCTTGCTATCTTTGGTACAAATTTAATGTGAAACACAGTCAGTTAGTAAAGAATACATACTGATTGAACTTCTTTATTATTTGTAATTTGACTTTATTTTCAATTTCACAAATAACATGATCAAAGTTCAAATTCGAGATTGGCAGAAGCCTAACGAGGATACATTTCTTGTATTTGGATCAATGACACCGGATTATTTAACCCCACAAATAAATACAATGTCATCAGAGTCAATATTTAATGATAAAAGTTGAGTAGTTGATAAAAAAACAACAGAATGGAATCAAATACAATAAAAATATGCATCATTTTTAAGAATTTATTACACGAAAAATATTACATCAAAAATTTAATTATTTTGAGTTTTATTTTAAAAGAAATGATCCTAGAAATTACGATAGTAAAAATATAATTAAAGCTTAAAAATAAGTGAATTATTATAGGGTATATTTTTTATATTTTTATAAATTATAATATTAAAAATATTTAATAAAATAAAAAAAAATTATATATTTTTTTATAATATTATATATAATATATATATTTTATTTATTTTTTATTCTGATTGTCTGACCCAATACGGTTCAAAGACACATTTAGTCCAACATCGATGAACCACGCATCATGCTGAGCTGAGATAATTTTTTTACGTCTACGGGCAATTGCCAACCAATCAAAGCTTTGACATGTGTCGCCAATCTGACGTCTGGACAACTCCATCAAAATAATCCGTACATCAAAATTTATTATTTTTTACTTTATTCAATTATTTATTTAGTAACGGTACGTTTGGTTGCTGGAATAGAATTAGGTGGGAATAGAATAGTTATTCCAGGGAATAGAAATGGATGGGAATAGAGTTGGAATTGTTATTCTTATGTTTGGTTGTTGGAATAGAATAAGGTGGGAATTAGTATTCCATTGTTTGGTTTGTAGAATAGTATGAGGAATAAGGTGGGAATAGTAATAATAATAATAATAATAGTAATAATAATAAACATAATAATAATAAGTAATAATAATAATAATATCTTATAAATAATAATAATAATATGTAATAATAATAATAATAATAATAATAAATAAATAAATAATAATACCTAATAATTAATAATAATAATAATAAATATAATAATAATAAAAAAATATAATAATAATAATAATAAATATAATAATATGTAATAATAATAATAATACCTAATAATAATAATAATATAAAATAATAATAATAATAATAATAATAATACAAATAATAATAATAATAATTTATAATAATAATAATAATACAAATAATAATTATAAAAATAAATATAATAATAACAATAATAATAATAATAACAATAATAATAATAATATCTAATAATAATAATAATAATAATACAAATAATAATAATAATAATAATAATAATAATAATAATAATAATAATAATAATAATAATAATAATAATAATAATAATAAATAATAATAATAATACAAATAATAATAATAATAATAAATATAATAATAACAATAATAATAATAAATATAATAATAATAATATCTAATAATAATAATAATAATAATACAAAATAATAATAATAATAATAATAATAATAAAATTAAAAAAAAGTGTGGGAATTGGTATTCCCACAAGTGTGGGAATAATAATTCCCACCTAAATTGTGGGAATTGCAATTCCCACATTTGTGCCAACCAAACGGAGGAATTGCAATTTCCGCGGGAATTGCAATTCCTTTCTCCCTTTATTCCATGAACCAAACATGGGGTTAGGGCAGGTAGAAAGATGGAGAATTGCCGTCGTACTTTTATTAACTGACTTCTTTTATTATTGGTTTGAAATTAAAAATAAAAAATTTAGTTTATTTTTAAATATTATTTTTAAAATTTTAATATCTTAAAAATTTTTTATATTTATATTTATTTTTATTTGACTTGCCTTTTCAAATTTAATTTTGGATTGCGGCATTGTTGGAGTTGCACATGAAAACAAATTGACAATTTGATAGAATGTTTGTTTATTCATATAATTTTTAAAGTGGCCCAAACCGTCATGGTGAGTTTCAATTGAAAAATGTCAGTCTCCAGTATAAACTTAGAATAAGATGAGAAATAATATCTGTTAGATCTATTTTAGCATTTTATTTTATAATAAAATTTCGTCGTAGTTGAGCTATATTTGAATTATTTTATTCAGTACTGTGACCAATCGTGATTCAATTCAGACTCTTCAATAATGATAAGGATCAGTTGCAGAAAAGACATACATTTGTATTTAATAAGTTACTTCATAGATGGTGGACACATAAAGAACGTTTATATGTATTTTTCATCATACCGACGCATAAGGTGTTAGACATTAATGTGACTAAAATAACCATTAAAGCGAAATATAGAATCGGTTTTTATATCTCCGGCCATTTGATACTCTATTTTCGAACTTTAGATTCGGATGGGTTCCGTGCTTCTAGACACTCCTTCACTCCTTTAGATGGTGTAATGTTTGAGTTGGGTGTCAGGGACAATGCCAGAATGCTCAATTTATAGGTGAAATCATCACTCGCCTCAACCGAGCATTTTGTACTCAAACCGGCCAAAATTGATTAATTGACTTAATGGGAGAGTTATCATCACTTAATAAACCACTAATACTTCAACAATTAACTGAGTTAAACGCATGAATGTTACAAATCGATCGAGGAAGACGAAACGAAGTGGAAACCTTAGCGGCTGAAAATCGGCTCAGAAACGGCTCATTGAAGCCGGTTCTCGGCACGGCTCGACTCGCTTGGCAACTTGGATTGGCTTATGGGCTGGCTCAGTTATTTTATTTGGGTTGAAGCCCATATAAGGCACGTATAAGAGATCCATATGTACAGATAATAACAACTCCAAGAATGATCTACGCATGGGGTATTCGTGTGCGCTAGCATTTAAGGTAACTTTTGAACGCCAATATATGAATTTCACTGTTTCATTTTTTTTGTCATAGTTTTCAGTATCGGTTATAAAATACTTTTTTTTTTTTAACTTAGCTACCACTCATGTGAAAAATAGAATAAAAGGAGATTTAGAAACGTGACAAGCAAAAAAAAAACCTACTTTCATTATTTGTGATCCAAAGGATTAGGTTGACTTATCCTGAAATCATTCTTCAACGCCTTCAAAATTCTATTGATGGCTAATTTTGGATTTTCCAAAATGTTGGTTATTAACAAAATAGTGAAGCAAAGTTGAAGAAAATATCTTAAGATATCTAATTTCATTATTAGAGAGCAAATTCGATGTGTCTTCAATAGAATTCACATGTTTAGAGTAAGTAGTTCGCATATTTATACTATCCAATTATAAGTTACCTTTTCGTAAAGAATTTACTTTGATTGGTTTGAGAAGTCTAAAAATTCTATTTATTAACTATTTAGTTCTTAATTTTTTTTAAATCATCATATCATATTATTAATATATTTCAGTACTTTTATTTATCATGTATGTTTGTAATATTGGATGAATGGAATAATTAATATAATTCCTAGTTCTCATTTGATATAATTTGATATTAATTGTAATTTTGAATATATTGAATGTATTAAAAATAATTATATATTGTAAAATTTTGAAGAAAATTTAAAGTAGCAGGTTGACACCTGATGCACACCCACCGTGCGCTTGAGCGCCAAATGCTACGGGCCAACACCTGAGAGCCGTCAAGGCAACGCTCAAGTGCCAAATGTTGTGGGGTTAGCTTGTACGCACCGCTCCGAAGAATTATTGAGACGATGAATGTCCCCTCCCAATTAGAAGAGAGTTTGTTTTTGTTAACGTTCTTTTTTGTTGCTTATATGTTTCATAGAACTAGGTCCTCCACTTTAAATTGGCATGTTTCATATTCTTATTGTAATATTGAGTAATCCGTTATTGATAAGCCGCAGTGCACAATCTGACTATGCCTCGAGCTTCTTCAAGTAAGTCAATATGCTCACTGAGTTGTCGAAAATTATTGCGTGGGTTGAAATTGTCGAATCTCTACCAAGATGACTGTTTCAATCCCATAACATAAAACTGAAGGGCATCTTATAGGTAGGTTCTCTCGATGTCGTCTTGTAGGACTATAGGGCAGAAGGTAATTCATCCACTCAGGAGCCCCTAACGTTTTTGAGTTTTGTCTTCAACCTGTGTAGTAAAGTTCGATTTGTGACTCGCACTTACCCGTTTACCTAAGGATAGGAAACAGAAGTGTAAATCAGTCAGATTCCCAAATTTGTACAGTACTTGGTGAAGCGTTTGTCGGTAAATTGAGTTCTGTTATCGGTGATTATGATATCGGAAATTCCAAATTTGTGTATGATATTCTACAAAGCAAATTTGGTTGCGTTTTATTCGGTTATTAGTACTATTGGGGAGGCTTCTACCTATTTTATGAAGTAGTCAATATATACTATAATAAAATTCCTCTACTGAAAGTAATGGGTAATAGATGGAGTATGTTAAGCTCCCACTGTACAAATAGCCATGGTGATTGTAGGGCTTGCAATTCTATATGTGGTTGATAATAAACGTTGCTGTGGATTTAATAGTTTTTACATTTCTTTACGAATTTCACAGTGTCTTGTTTCATCATCGGCTATTAATAGCCCTACGATATGACTTTAAATGACAGGTTCTTACTGCAAATATGTGATTTGCAGATTCTGAGGTGCACCTCGCTTAGTACATAGTCAGCTTCTTTTGGTGTGAGACACTGCATGTAGGGGGTTGAGTACCCAAGTTAGTACAATTTCATATCCATGACGGTATACCATCTTACTATCTTCTTTATGCACTTGACTTCCTCTAGGTTTTGGAATAAAAGGCTATCAATGTTGTACCTTCCATATCATTACAATTTCATAAAGGTCATCTAGTTTTTATTGTTAGAGATCTGTAACATCTCTCGTTCTGACTCTAGGACTTTTATGCTCAAGGTCATAAGAACTTCTCATTCTGGGTTTGTAACGTCTCCGGGTGGACTGTGATGTCTCACATCGGATGTGGAGGGGAACGAAGCGTGTCTTATAAGGATGTGGATACCTCTCCCTTGTGAATGTGTTTTGGGGGCGGTGGAGGCCGTCTGCCAGGAATAAAACCGTGCGCCTGTGTGGCAAATCAGACAATATTCACAAGTGGGTACCCAGGGATGTTACGGGGTTTGTATGAGAATGTTCAATCAGGTGTCATTCAAATGAGTCTTTATTATTTAGAACTTGAATCCTATATACCATAACTAATAAACAAGATATCAGATGATAGAAAGACTCATTCCCCGATTCATCTTCCAACTTTTAAATTAGTAATCTTTTTTGGTCTAATAGAAAGATATGAAAATAAGAAAGTAATGTATAGGTATAAGTATGAGGGGACTGAATATTTGGTAGAGGGCTAGGCTCCATTTAGTATGCTCAAAAGGGGTGAGTGGCTTAGAGAAATTTATACCCGCAGAGGAATGGTTTTGAGAATGAGAGTTACACCTGTAGAAGAGTGGCTTTTTATCTAGGAGTTGCACTCACATAAGAGTGACTTTCTGTCTGAGAGTTGCACTCATAGGAGACTGACTTTTATGGAAGGTTATATTCGTCAGAGAGTAGCCTTTTTAGAGGGGTGCACTCATCGGAGAGTAGTTTGGAGAGATAAACACTAGTTGAGGAGTGGCTTTGAGAAAGAAGGAGATAGTTGTTCTCGGGACGTCTGAATGTCCAAGTATCTCTGGATCGATTGTTGGCTATCTCTAGTTCAATTCCCCTTCAAGATCTTCCTTCCCATAGAGGAAGGGGATGTATATATAGAGTAAGAGTTGGTTAGCTAGCCTAGGGCCCGTGGCTTTACGATCATGAGTGGCCGACATCATGTGCTTGCTGTTGTGGGCTATAGGGGTTATGGCTTTGTACTTCTGAGGGAGTTGCCATCGTATTTTCACCCCTGGCACTCTGCACCACTGTAATTCTTAGGGCGACAGGTTAGTGGCCGGCACCTATGATTTCTACTGTTGCAGCCATGAGGGACCACATGGTGACAGCTGTCTCTTGGATTTATCTGTTGAGATGGGTGGGCTGAGTTATATTTGTGGGCTTGTCTCATGGTCTGCTCCAATGGTCAATATATTATTAGGCAGATTTGGATTATGCTACTTGGACCTACCGTTGTGTGTTCTGGATCCTGTGTCGAGAGAAGCTTTTCATCAGGCTGCCGCTTTTCAGTCCATCTTTGTTTTGCAGATGGAATTTTCGGGTAGCTTAAGAAATATCGGACCTATCAAAATACATGAAAATACTTCATTGTTAACTTTATTAACAATATATATATTTCTCTTTAATCACCATGAAATAATAAATTGATTTGATTAAAATAAATATTAAATATAATCATTTATTAGAATATAAATTTAGATATACATTCATTAAAAAAACATATTTTTTAAGTTTAATTTTAGAAAAATAAATTTATCATAAAATTTATCTTCTAAAAGTTAGGTAAAAAAAGATATATTTTTAATTTATTTTTATAAATATTATTTCAAATTTATTAAAATTGATGAAAGACACCAATAATGGGGCCGATCCAAAGAAAGATCAACAAGCCCGGAAAAGGCTAGTCAACATTTACGATGACCCGGTAGGGAAGATGGGCCCAAAAGCAGAAAGCTCAAGGCGGTCAACGTTTTCGTTGGTATCTGGCGGCCAACCTACTCCACAAACGGTCCTTTCAGCGTTGACGAGGTTGTTGGGCCTTTAGAGCTTTGCTTGATGATGGGCCTATTCTATTCCTCGCCCACCCATCGATTGATCGCCGCGCTCTCCCTTCGTTCTCCATGAAGGCGGCCAACGGCCCGGCGCCAACTGAGACGTTGGCCGTCCCCTCCCCCCATATGGGGACCAAACAAGGCTCTTCTGCCCGAATGGGCGACTCGCTCGAGCCCATGGCCCATCTAGAGCCAACGACGGACGCCTTTCACAAGGGCGGCCCGAACACGCCACGACAGTCGGCCCGGGCGTTGGCCGTCGCTGCAGACATGGGCCCCGAAGCCTTTCAACATAATTGGGCGACCGTTTAGGCCCACCGGATTAAAAGGCCAACCACGATCCTCCAAAGATATTCCACGATCTCAAAGGAAATATCAGCAAGATTGGCGCCCTTCAAATAAGGAAGGCGCCAGATCCTCCCAACTCCTTGCCAGCCAATGAACCCCAACGGTAGCATGTTGGGAAGGAAAGAAGCCAACTGGGAAAGTGGTTGACCGCCTCAGAAGGAAACAATCCTTCACAATTGGGCAACGAGCATCAGCTTCCAAAAGGAATGCCAGCAACGGATCACAGGAACTATCGCTCCTTCCAAAGAAGGAGGATCGCCATCTTTGCCATAAAAGAGGCCCTGGATTCACCATCCAGGGCACGCTTTCAAAGACGTTCTCAAACACGCTTTCTTTCAAGCTTGGACTGAGACAGAAAACCCTAAGTGTTCTGAGAATCGAGCTTTCTCTCACGTTCATCTTCAACCCTAAGTGCTCTGAGAAACAAGCTTTGGTTCCCAGCAGCCAAACTCTCAAACACGATCAAACTCTAAGGCAACGAACGGGTCTTTACACACATTCTCTACCTTCCCACCATCCAGATACGAGAAGAACTTGCCTCTTCTCTAACATTTGGAAAAGAAAACACTCTCTTCCCTCTCCCATTGCTCTCTATCTTTCGATTCTTCCTTTTTTCAAAAATTTATCGACTTGCGTCGGAGTGTTTTCGGTGGGATTTCCTTCCGCCTGGTCTGCCGACCTCTTGTTCGTTTTAGTTGTGTGCGGATTTATGTCTTCGGTGAAGCGGAAATGGTTCATTCATCACCTGAAGAATCCGAATCTGTTCAAAGTCGGATTCAGGTACGCATCAAAAATAAATAAATGTTAGTTTATTTAGAAAAATAAAATTAATTATTTGCTGGATAATTTAATTAGAAAGAACGGCTTGTTCGATTTAAAACCCGTTTTAGCACAAACCAGAGTGCTGTTTGTCGCCGCAATGGAAGCAGATGTGGAAGCTGCACAGGCTTCGGGCATTAGGGCAAGGCATATCAAGAAGAGGGCTCTCAGAAACAAAGCTCTCTCGGTCACCTTTAGTGGAAAAGACCTCATGTAATATGTTGCAAATTCTTCTGTTAATTAGTCAATTTCAGCTTAATGTAAATAAACCCTAAATTAGTTGCTGTTTTTGGTATGATCTTGCTGGGTTTTAGTATTGAAATTTCTCTTTATTTGTGTAGATTTTAGAACGTTGTAGCGCTAATTGGGGCTCTTAATTTTGATTAGGGACTTTGTGAGTGGGTTTCATAAAAGGAAGAAGAAGAGGAGAAAGGAAGCTCGACAGAAACAAGAAGAAGCTGACAGGCGTAAGCGTATAGAAGAGCGTAAAAAGGTTTGATTTGCATTCTGTATATGATGTATTAAATTAACACCATGGAAAGGGTCTCTTGGATCTCCGTTTTATGGCTTTTGGATTGGTAAGGTCTCATATGTTATTGCTGATTCATCAAATATAAGTGTAACATATCAGCATTTCAATGGCTGAATGCATGAATAAACCAACTTTAAATTGATTATTCTATCCTCTTTTCTTCTTCCTCGACCATGCTAGAGTCGAAGCTTGATTGCAAGGAGAGTATGGGACCCCGATGATTCTGCTTTTGTTCACCTTTTTTGACATGATTGTTGTATTTGTTTTAATATTTCAATGAGAAAAATTGCGGAAATCTATGAACAGGGAAAACAATGTAAAACTATGGATAGAAAATATAGAAATCTAATATATATATATTTTGTTTGGTTTCATGATGTAAAATTGTAAAAATCTAATTTCCTTGTATTCGGAACATACAATGTTATTGGAAGTTTCAACAGCTTTTTATAGGTTTTTGGATGGAAATTTATGGAATCATGGGAGTTAACCTCAAAGTAGGAGAGCGCTCAACGGACTTGAGGATCCGTTTGATTCAACCTCGAGTCTCTTGTCCTTGGGAAATAGAATGCAATTGGATACGACCATTAAAAACCGAGTTGTTTTGGTAGAGATTCACAGAGCATATAGGCAGGAATAAGGACAATGCTTTATATTTCGACGTCGGGTCTATACCCTATATGTATACTATAGGTGTCCTTAGGAGTGGTTAAGTTCCTATTCTATTCCTGTTAAGGAGTAGTAGATTTACAATGATAAGAACTATTGACTACAGATCTAACTACGGAAAGGATCATTTGCATACCTCACCGGAGGTCTGCTCATTGGAGAAAGAAAAACATTGAATTATTTGGTCACTACCTTGTGTGAAGTCTCCCTTTCACTTTGTGGGCTAACAGGAGACTTCCATGCATACGTCTCTTCTCTCTTACCAGGAGAGTTGATTTAATGATTTTAGATTAGTAAATCTTATAGTTGTTACCCTCCATGAGTAATATTTACTGTCCATCATTCTTATTCTAGTTCTAATTATCAAGCCTATTCCCACAGTTAGCTTACTGATTCCTTCCCATAGCTAAGAAAGAGGAAAGGTTCAGTTAGCTTTCTGAAATGCTCCATACAGTCAGTTTTTCATAGTTTTCTATAGTTTTAATTTATGTGGTTTGCATCTCTCCTAACCAAATATAACATATTTTTAAAATTACTTAGTTTTACATGGTAATTGGCGGGTGTCAACCGCACTCTTAGATTGATAATGGTCTTATTTGGTTATTGCTACTTCATCACTGTATATATAAGGTAATAGCGTTGCACTTGCTGGATGTGATGCGGATAATTGAACATTTCAAATTAGAAGAAATTTGATTTTCTTTAATTAGGAAAAAATTTATTTTATTTGATTTTGATTTTATTTGGTAAAATTTTATTTTCTTTTTATCTTAGAAAAGTGTGTTATATTATTTTCTAATTTTGAAATATCGTTAGTTAGAAAATTATATATATTTCTTAATTAACTTAGGATAGAGGTTCTCTATATAAGGATCCTAACTCTAATGTTGAATGCATGACTGATTAGTTGAATAAACTATTGAGTATTGTGATTTCTTTTTTTCTCTTTTGATCTTTACTTCTGTTCTCTCTAATCCATCTGTTTCTTCCCCCTTTCCTCTTGTCTGTCTCTTCTCCCTTCCCTATTGCCTTTCTTTCTTCGTCTTCTTCTTCTTCTTATCCTTCTCCTCCTTCCCCAACTTTTATATTAGAAAATTAATGTGGACATCATGGACATTTCAAATTAGAAAAGATTTGATTTTTTTTATTAGAAAAGATTTAATTTTTTTTATTAGAAAAGATTTTATTTTATTTAATTTTGATTTTATTTGAGAGATTTTATTGAGAAATTTTATTTGGTGAGATTTTATTTTCTTTTTATCATATTATTTCTTAATTTTGAGATATCATTAGTTAAAAATTATATTTATTTCCTAATTAATCTAAGATGGAGGTTCTCTATATAAGAATCTTAACTTTAATATTAAATATATGATTGATGAGTTGAATAAACTATTAAGTATTGTGATTTCTTTCTCCTTCTCCTGATCTCTACTTCTTTTCTCTTTGATCCTTCTTCTGTTTCTTCCCCTTCCCTCTCGTATATCTCATCTCCCTCCCCTATTGTCTTTCCTTTTTCTTCTTATCCTTCTCCCCCTCCCCCTACTTTTCCCCTTCTCTGCATCAGGATGAATGACTGAACCAACTTTAGAATTGATTTTCTATCCTCTTCCCTTCATCCTCAACTTTGCTAGAGTCCAAACTAGATTGTGAGGAGATTATGAGACCTGGTGATTCTGTTTTAATTCGCATGTTTGGCATAAAAGCCGGAGGGATGTAAACTGATGATAACCTATATACTTCCCTTTGAAAATGGTGGGAATTCTCATGTTTCTTGCAAAGACCTACCTGCTGATCTTGCAAACTAACCTATGAATCTAACCTTTTTGAATAAACATGATAATCCCGTCCGGCTATTTTTCAAATCCTTGTGGTTTTTTCTCTGCTCCAGGGGTAAAAAACCCATAGGTGAGGCATCAAACCTAAACCTATTTACCTAGAAAGAAAATTGGAGACTGATATTGGCTATTCTTGGAAAAAAGTTAAGTCATGGAAGAGTTAGGAAAAAGGGCTGAAGAATAAATTTCATTATATAGGTATACTTAGCAATAGTACCCTTGCCCAAGGTCTCATGCCTGACTATATGGCCTGAGGCTGCCTTTGAATGGGCTTATAAACATTGACATTTGGTTATAGGTCCATCTAGTTATAGAAGTTCGCAACTTGTAGTTCTTGCATGTGGTGCTAATATTATTTACAGTAAAAGCCAAGTTCAGCTTTGCCTCAGTTCTATATCACCAAATATTCAAATGTTGATGTAGATGCTACTGTTAATTTATATTAAAGGCTGGGGGATCTTTCTTTTTAATCAAGGGCGTCTTCTAGATTTTTCATTAAAGGAAATGATTTTTTGAAGTAAAGGCACTCTTGCTAGATATAATTATTGACTAGGTCTGCATTGAAGTATTGTATAGAGATAATTTTAGGATATAGAAAGTTCTTGAGGTGAATGATTGATTGCTTATGATTCGGATGATAGATTGCTTATGATACCTCTCTATTCTAGTTTTTTGTTTTATCTATTTACTTTTCTATTGTCACCATAACCAACCACTAGAATGTCTTGCAGAGAAAGATTGTTAAGAATCAGAAAAATAAAATAAATTTGTACTCAATATTAGAATTTCTATCCAATATTCTTTTTTAGAAACAAAACAGTCATGAATAAAGTAAATTTCTTTGATTGAAATGTTTTATTTGATAAGTATTTATTAAGAAATGAAAGCAAAAGCCTTGGACTCTTGGCTTTACAGCATGGAGATCTGTGAGTAGTCTTCCTGAACGGCTTCTTATTTGCATGGGTTTGCATGCCTGGAGACACTTTTCAGATTTTGTATTCCTGATGCAATGAGTTTGATATTACTTCCAATGTCCTTGTTCAACAAAAGTTCTGCCCATTTCGTCAAGATCAACAAAGCGTATTCAGAAAGTTAAATCAAACATTCAAATTGTCAAATCAATTCAATTCTAATTCTGGAATTCTTAGAATATAAGGAGGCCCTTACGAGCAATGCCTTGGAATTCATAAGGAATTTACTTGTCTATATATCGTTCCATTCGATCTCTGCATTTGATTACTTTAATTCTGTTTGAAATCTGATAAATGAGAAACGAATCATTACCATGACCATTTTAAGAAATTTATTGTGAACTTAGGAGGGATTTTTTTTAACATTTCAAGATTGTGATGTCTTTTCCCAGAGGAGACTCGAAAGAGATTATGCACTATATGGTGGTGCACCACCTGCTACTGGTGCAGAATCTGACTGCCAAGATCATGAACTGGATGAAGAATGTGAGCCAATCCCATCAGTTTCTGGTATTGTCTTATTAATTGATATACTAGTATGAACAGCATAGATTTGATTATTGCCACGTAGTTATGTTCACATGTTTGTCACGGGATAACACTTTTCTTATGTCACTTGCACAACGCTTGCCTATTTCAACGCATGTGATATAGACAAGTTAGCCTTTTTTCTATCTTTTCACACGAATTGTTTATTTTGATTGAGGAAAGTTAATAGGATAGAAAAAGCAAATTGAAGGAAAATATTTTTTCATGTTTGGTTTTCATATGAAATTACAAGAAAAAAATGTGATAGAAAATATGTATTAGAATATTCATGTTTGAGGAAAGTAACTTTCTTTCATTTTCATTGATTTTTCATTAATTCTTTCCTTCAAAATTTTCTAAATCTAAACAAATCCCAAGTGTGTAAAGACACAACATTTTTAGAGGAAATACACTTAATATAGAAGTTGAGAACAAATAGTATGAAGCTCCATCAGTCACTCCTATAGGAGTGTTTATATCAGATTGTCTAAAAGAATATTTAAATATAAATATCTCCAAATAAAAAAAGTGTTAAATTGGCCTGTCTATGTGCAAATCTTGATGTCTAAATCAAAAATGTGTTATGTGAGGAGTTAGGTTTAGACGGAGTAAAAGGAGCGTCTATGTTTGTCAGAGGCGATTGTGATACCACTTGAGGGTTTCAAGGGTGGTGTTTATGGCCCCAACTCATTTATTGGTAAAGAGTAAAAATGTTTTTTTCTTTACATTCAAAAAATATTATTCAACCAGTATAGACAGTAAGTTGAGACAGTTCAACGGGTCATAGTAATGTAGTTAATTTCGAAGTTCAGAACTATAAACAGTGTAATAAAACTTTTTAAAAAGACAGTTTAATGGAAGTGTTCTAAGCTTACTTCTAGAGCTCTTAATACTGGTTTTCCCGTCTGGGCTTGTCCCCAAATGAAGGGAGCTCTTAAGAGTTGTAGCCATGATTGTGATGTTTTCCTAAATGACATGAATAAAGTTGTAGAATTCTAAGACGGGAAGTCCAACGTGTCACATGGTATTATTGTGGATGTAAAAATCTAAATAGTAGTATAAACAGTCTAATTATGACCTTTCGTAAAGACAATTCAATGTGAGTGTTCTAAGCTCACTTCTAGAGCTTTTAATAAAGTTGTAGAATTCTAAGATAACATTAGTAGGATTATCCTCTAGGAGTCAATAGCAAAAGGGCTTAGTTAGCATGACTTTTCCTTCTCGGGTGGGAGGTCAAGGATTTGAGCTTCCAAATTAGTTCCTCCCCTTTAATCCTTTCAATTAATAAGAAGTATCCTTCTCTATGAAAAACATGATTTTAAGATAAATGGATGCAAATTTTAGCCTCCATGCTTTGGTAATTTTCGGGTGCATTCGCATTACAACTCCCTCTAGCATAAAGCTGATGCCCTAGTAACTATTGGGGTCATGGAATGAAATATTAGCCGATATATATTATTATTGCCTTCCCGATATAAATATTTTTCAATATCAGGATGAAACTGCAATATATTGTTGTATTATTGATATGTCAGCTGATATTCAAAATATCAGCTGATACTTTCAGTGTCAAAAATATCAGCCGATACGTTTGATATTCAACATATTGTCGGATGTACAATGTTCAATATACTTGATATTCTAAATTCCGTCCGATGCACTCGATATTTAGAATATTATCCGATGCACCTAATAATCGAAATATCGGCAGAAATACTTGATATTTGAAATATTGTCCGACACACGATATTTGAGATATTGTCTAACGCACCCAATATTTAAAATATTGTTCAACGCACTGGATAATCACGATATCGTTCAACGAACCTGATAATCGGAATATCATCTGACACACTCGATATGTGAAATATCAACAGATATACTTAATATTTTTGGATAAGTGGCTGGTTCCCCAGATTTTGGTTCGCAAAAAAAAATTTGCAGCCCCTATCAATATAGCCACGGCTGGTGTCAATAACGATATCGATATCTTTATCCGTGACCGGGGCATATCATATTACCAATCCCGATTCTTCATTCTTGTCTGGTATTATCCTATTTCTTCATACACCTTTTAGACATTGATTCCCATCTGCCCGAAGGAACAATGATGTACGACAATGGGAGTATCAAAGTCACTGTTACTACGAGTGAGATAATAACAAGAGAGGAAGAAAAGCATCGGGATGACAAGTCAGCCATAGCAGCGACTGGTACAAGTCGACAAGCTGCAGAAAAGCGCATTGTCTCGGTGAGAAAGGAGAAATCGTTCAAGAAAGTCAGTAAACAAAGACGGAGGCCGAAGCTACGGAGCAAGAGAGACAGGAAGAGAGGAAAGAACAACAAGAACAGGAGCTAACTTGGATCTGGTTATTTGTTAAAACTTTGTGTGATATCATAGGAGATGAATAAATGTGATGTTATGATTCTTATGATTACTGTTGTTCCTGCCATGTGGCTGATTTCTTCTTCTCACTGGCAGCAATCAATTCTAATTTCAGATATCATAAGATGATTGGTCCTCATTCAGGTGTTCGTTTGTCTTCATTTGGTTATTGCTTATTTAGCGTGGTAGTTCTGCCTAGCTATGTAGTTTTGACGATCAAAGTTACATATATTTAGACAGATTATAATGAGGAGCAAGGACCCATTGATGATGTATTAAAGGTTGAATTGCTTAAATATTGGCTCGAATTGGAGATACCTCATTATTTGGATCAGCTGGCTGAGGAAACAAAAATGGTGAATTAATAATATGAGGCCAAGGATTTCGTCAAGAACTATGGATAGATGGTTGCTGCTTATTTAGCTCTGCGGTTTTGTCGTTCTTTGTAGTTTTATTTCATTCGATCTTTGATTCGAAGAACTGAGCTGACCGTTGCAGTTACTGCTTCGATACAAAATGCGCTCGGTAGTTTTTCTGCGCTCTGTTGTCTCGTCTGAATCAGTTTCATTCAGCATTTGACTCAAAATGAGAGGACAGGACATCTCTAATCATGATTCGATAAAATTTTATAAGAAATTCGAAATTGGGCTAGCTATGTAGGTGTCCTAGACAAAATGCGCTTGAGCGAGGTTTGGGCATAGAATTTAGAAGGCGGCTTATCTGTGTATAATTGGTTTGTATCTAGCGTTTGTCTTTCTTGACGTTTGATAATCCTTTCCCAGTCACAAAATTTACTAATACATGATATTTCTAACCCATAAAACTAGGCCTTGCGTTGTAGTTTCGTTTAAATGATTTCTTCTTATTTGTAACAATCAATATTAACTTCCAATATTGTTTGATGATTGGATCTTGGTCTTAAGTATCGAGGTCGATTCTGCGATATAAATGCAAAAATTTTGCCAGTGCTAAGTATGTCAAATGTAAAGAAATTGTTAGTTAAAAGTACAAAAATACAAGTAAATAATTAATTGCAATAAGATTATAATGAGTTATGAGAGAAGATTTTAACAATTCATTTCTTTATAAAAAAAGGTTTATGTCTTTTGAATTTTGGCAGTAGTATATGTTGAAGGATTTTAATTTTTATGATAGGGTATCTAATTTTTTTTTAATATTAAAATTTAGACTAAATTTATCTAAATTTTTTTAAAAAATTTTAAAATATGAAAAAATTATAGAAAATGGTTCGGTTTGAATTTTAACACTTACTACCCCCCTCAACTCGTGAAATAACTTTGCTATAATTAATGAATGATAGAGGGGCAATAGTGCCCCAATCACTAAAGTATCTACTAGCCAAGATGGTGCCTAGAAGTGCTTACTACACCACTATAGTGGTACAAATTATTGGTTACTTATTTGATTTTTTAACTGCATGAACTAGTAAACATGGGAGCTGTTAGAGGTTTTTTGTACATTTAACAGTGATGATTTTATTATGATAACTTATATAGTTAAGATTTTAAAATAGGTCAATGAAATTTTAACGTAGTGTCATAATTATAACTGTCTAAATTTTTTTAAAAAATATTTAACATTTTAAATATGATGAAGGATAAAACTAAAACGATTCCCACATAACTCAGTGAACGAGGAAAAGTGGGCCTGCAATGGGCCCTGACATTCCAGGCCCTGCGACTTTTTTTTACTCGTTGGATTGAAATCTGATGGATAAAAATTAATATTAAAAATATAAAAATAGTATAATTTTTTATTTTTTTATTATAGATATTTCAATATTAAAAAAATAAATAAAAATAATTATATAATATATTATTTTAATATATTAAATATTAACCGTTGGATTAAAGATGATATAACCCCATATGGGTTTATGGATTAGTATGTCATGAGATAGTAAACAACCGGCGTCATTCCATTGCCACTTGGCAATTCAATCAAAGGAGATTGCGTAGACGTTTGAAAATGTGCCGTTATTGTCAGCTATTTGGATATTGGAGTATTATTGTCTCACGTTTGAAAACATGTTTTTTAAGAAAATTCTTTATGGAAGGAGGGTATTTTAGTAAATCAATTGATCATCGCTCTACTTTATAAAAGTGAATGCAAGGCTATTTTTAATATATTTGAATTGTAGGGAAAAACTACCATTTTCAACAGAGTAAGCAAAAAAAGTCAATTCTAATTTATTAAAAAATAAATTAATCGATGTATTAATTATATGAAATGTTTTTGCAAACTAAAAGTTTTCATATTTATGGATCTGAATATGTTATTTTATATCCCTCTGTATATTAGTTTAGTAAACAGTATGATAAAATCAATCATAAAAACTATAATTTAATCTTCATAAAGAATTTTTGCAGTGATGACAATAAAATTCAGATCTAATATAATTTGATATATCTCGATAGTATTTGACGTTGTGTTTGTATGGTATTTGGTCTAGGTCTTATCAGTGGTTAGATAAGATTGAACAGAGCTCTGGTATAGTACTGTAAATTTGCTATGGCATTGGCGTCAAAAGATCAATTGAATCTTTTGGTAGGATAGAGTAAGAAGACTGTAGTTTTTCTCTTATTTTTCTTACCTGTATTTTAATTTGAATAATATGATTCAAATTTAAACGTCAAATAATAAATTGGAGAGTAAACTTTATATATTTGATTTTTAATTTTGATTTATAGTGTATGGCACTGGCACCAAAATGCTCATTGAGCCTTCTGGTAGGATAGAGTAAGAAGATTGTAGTTTTTCTCTTATTTTTCTTACTCATATTTTAATTTGATCAATACGATTTAGATTTAAACGTCAAATAATAAATCAGAGAGCAAGCTTTATATATTTGATTTTTAGTTTTAATTTACAATGTATGGCACTGGTGCCAAAAGGCCCATCGAGTCTTTTGGTAGGATAGAGTAAGAAGACTGTAGTTTTTTTTTCTTATTTTTCTTTCTCATATTTTAATTTAATCAATATAATTCAGAGTTAAACGTCAAATGATAAATTTAAGAGTAAGTCTTATATATTTGATTTTTAATTTTGATTTATAACATATGACACTGATACTAAAAAGCCCATATAGTCTTCTGGTAGGAAAGAATAAGAAGGCTGTAGTTTTTCTCTCATTTTTCTTACTTGCATTTTAATTTGACTAATATGATTTAGCGTTAAACGTCAAATGATATATCGAGGAGTAAATCTTATATATTGGATTTATAATTTTAATTTGTAGTGTATATAATTCGATTTAGAAGATATAAAAATTTGATTTACAAACTTTTGAATCGAATTTTAATTCATGATATATATTAATATTACTTTATTTGGAGTTTTTTCAAGAGGGTTGATGATATTAGAGGAAAAAATAAAATTACCAATATTAATTTATGATATATTTAATTATTTTAAAAATCTCCTCAAAATTTTTATTTAAATGGTGTAAATTACCAATATTGGTTATCAGAAATGAAATATAAAATATAATAAATATTTAAATTTAAAAAAGTAATATTGACATTTTTATTTAGATATTTTAATCAGAAGGCCTAAGGCAAGAGTTGTTATAGATAACGTGTTATGTGTCTTTCATCCATTCAGCCGTCGGTCTTCGGAAGGAAAATTCGTCGACGCTTCTTTGAAGATTCCGAGTTTCTTCAGACAAACCAGAAAAAAAGTTCACTGAGATTTTGCTTTCCCGCTTCCTTTGATCTCGTACACTATATGATCCGAACATACGGCGAAGTTTAACTCCACACACTGAGTTGAATTTGTGAGTCATTGGCGAAGTTTAAATCCACTATTGGGAGTTGAAATAGTGGATTTGTGCAAGCTTTGTCAGATCTGATCAATCTAAATTGTGTTAAAGGGGATAAAAAATGCAGACAAGGTATATGGAGCGATCAAGAAGCATGAAGCGAGCTCTAGATTCCAACTCGGCAGAGGTTGATGGTCAACCCGAGCGTAAACGACCAGCTTTAGCAAGGTATTCCTTTTTGATTGCTGTCTATGCTTGTTGATTTGTTTGTTTTCTCGTGCTGTGTAATTGCTCTTGTGAAGCAAGTCAGCGATCAAATGGTTGCTGCGTACTATTGATTTTTCAATGAAATTGTAGAGCAGATAGCAGAGTGTTCGCAAATCGTAGTCTACTTGTGTGAATTTGTAGGTTGAAAATTTGAAGAATGGAAAATTTGATGGATATAAGTTAGGATCTGTTTAATTGAACATTTATTGAGAAAGGTCGCTAAGCCAGGTGGCACAGGTCTAGCTCGAATAGATCAGAACTGATCTCAACTCAATTCGACTCGACTTATGCGCAACCCCTAAGCACACTCTTCCCCAGCACAGACGCGCAAAACATATCTCTTGGAGAAAAAATTACTTGCTTGACTTGCCTTGTTATTCTATTAGATAAAAAAAGAAGCTACCACCAAGAAGAATTGTGCGTTTTATGGATAATTTGGAGTCTCTAAGTGTCATACCTTAAGGGATATTCTGCGGATGTGGTGAGTAAGCACAAAGCTGCAGTAGGCTCTGGGCTCTGCTTGTGGAAATTGGTGGCATTTATACTCATTAACTTAAAAAAAAAAAAAAAAAAAACTTCTAGTGATCCATTAGAAAAAAAACCCCTTTCGTGCTAGATCAACCAGCTCCAGTTATACTATAAATCTTTTTTTCTTTTATTCTGTTGGGAAGTTGGTGGTCTTTGAACGCAGGTCACTGGCCCTTGCAAGTGACTTGCCAACCAGTAGGCTACCCCTGATTTCCCAGCTTCGGTTATATAATTATTGTAAAAATAAGTCATTTGTTCCGCCTTTTGATTCAATGTTACATTCTTGTAAGCAAAGATGGTCCTCCCTGTTTGGAGAAGTGTTCAATAGAGTTTTTAACCAAGAGAGTACATTTGTTAGGTTCATGGAGAATTGATGACTGGATGGCACAGAACATTGGTAAATTGTGTTATTTTGGTGGTTAACTGTAAACTAATGTCCTATTTGTAGAAGTTTCAAAATACTCGTTGATTATATTGTTGGGTTTTGATCACTCCCTTATGGGTATCACAATAAACGGAAGGTTATCAGAAAGTCGCGTGACGTTCGTGTTAGAATTGGAGTGTTTGCGCGCGCTTCGCTAGCATGATGAAGGCTTGAAGCGCGGATTCCAGATTGATGGTGCTCGATCCATGCTCGAGCGCCGATTCCATATTGATGGCCAAGACACCGCGCTTGAGGCTTTTTCAATTGGATCTCGAGCACCTATTCCAGTGGTGCCCGCGCTTGAGTTGTGCCTAACAGGTGCTCGAGCTTTTTGCAGTATAAAACTCGTCGAATGCGTTTTAAGGTTTAATTCTTAAATCATTCTCACACAATGAGCTCCACCAGAGAGAGAGGAGAGAAGAAGAGAGAAGAGGAAGATGTTTGACATTTGATTAAGATCCGATTTGAGTTTCGTTCTTTGCTAAGGTCGGGTATGTTGTTCTAAAGGTAATTTCTAGAACGTATTTTCATTTGGTTGTTCTTATTCTCGTTGTATTTCTTTTGTGAGTTGTTGGGTGTGTTGAGGGAGGTTGTAATCACCAATTTTTTTTATTTAGGATTGTAGTTAAGAGATTTCGGAAAAGGTTATAGTAACTGGCACTTTTATAATGGATTTGTTTAAAATTTATCCTGTAATTTTTTCTTATTTAAAAGGATTTTTACCTTTAAAAACGTTGTGCATTGTTTCATCATTTTGGTAGCTAACAGTTGACAAGGGATTTGTGTTTTATCCCGCTGCACCGGATTGTGTGTATTTAGGTCGGACCCCAACACCTATAACCTTAACCAAACCGAACAACTAAAATTAAACCAAAAATAGTACAACCGAACCGAGTGATTCAGTTTTGGGGTCGCATTATATTTTTGGTGTTTCGGTTTTGGTTTTGGGTTACTGATTTTTAAATTAACAGTTATTAAAATGATCAATATATTTAGATATATTCAAAAGGTAAAATAAAAAGTAAAAAGTTTTCAATTTAGTATGAATGTTTTATTTTACTATTTTATAGAAATATCTTGTTTGACAAATGAGTATAATCTTATTGATATTGATGATTAATTGAATGGAGAGGATTTACAAGGTATTTGAAATGGAGGAAGACAACTATTTACAATTGTATGAAATTTATGTTGTAAAAGTTGATTGCTAAATCATTATTTAAACTTGTAGTTTATACATTAATATATCATGTGGATGTTTTAAAATGATGGATTTTATTACTTTTATAATTTTAGTGGAAATGTTATAATATGAAAAAATCGGTTAATTTGTGTAATTAAACTGGTTAATAGATCAAATTGGTTTAATAATGGTTTCAGCTTTTGCCTAATCTGTTTGACCGTTCTGATCAATAAAGGGTTCATTTTTATTAGCTGAATTGTGAACACCCCTACCTATTTGAAGGTTCCAAGAACTCATGTTGAAATATTTTGCACATTTCACGATTGGGATGTCCTAGATACTTGTCAATTGTGAAAAGATGATGATAATACATCCCCACTATGTGACTCTAACCTATCTAAATAAAGAAAAGTATAATGCAATAAGTGAAAATCTGCTTAAACTTTGGTTTCCCTAAGATATAAATCGTGGAGGTACTATGAAAGTTCTGTAATATTTATATTGGGTAGTCTGGGATTTCCATCACTTAAAACTTGATAAGATTTCTCATGTGTTGGCAACATGCACATAACTTGTCTGTGTTGATGTATTAAATTTGATTTTATGTAGTGTTATAATTGAAGCTCTCAAGATGGACAGTCTGCAGAGGCTCTGCTCATCATTAGAACCGATTCTTCGAAGAGTTGTAAGATCCTTAACGCTTCAGTCTGATGCTTGAGTCCTTTGGACCTCCCAATGGAGCAAAAACTCAAAGAAAAAACAGCAGTTTTTAAACTATAGTTTTGCTATCTGATGTTGAAGTTTCCTCCACATCTTTTACTGTTTGAGTAAAACATCGGGTCAGCATTTTCCATTCTTAAGTTGTAACGATCCCTTCACCCTCAACAGACGACAGGAAAAATGGAAAATTGATTTGTGCAGATGATTATTATACAGATGATGAATCACATATTTGTTGACATTATGTATACATGGCAGTAATGCATGCCTTACTTTTAACGGTTCACCCTGTCTGCTAAACAGGTTAGTGAAGAAGTGGAACGTGCTCTAGCAAAGTTGGAACCTGCTAAAAAAATAGTCGGGAGGTATGATCTTCTAACAACCGCTGTTTGTCGGACACTTGTTCAGTTGATTGTTGCTGGATCATTATATGCTTCATTGTTTTTTAAATAAATAAATCACAAGTTCAACTGCTGGATACTGACCTTGAAAGAGTACACTGAAATAAGCCTTTTTGCCTGTTTCTCCTGCTTGGTTACATAATGTAATGCAGTCACATAACTTATGTTAATTTGACGTTCTATGACTAACATAAAGATCATGTAGGTATCCAGGTCTTCCTCTGACACACTTCACTAAACACCGATCTTATAAAACATCGGGTTGAAGGGTTTGTGTATGTAGCATTTGCTTCTCCAATCACAATAATTAGATCAAAATCCAATGGTTGTGATTTAAAACTTAAAAATTATTGAGATAGTTATTGTCATCTCCCAAATTCTAAAATCAAATTTTGTTAATATCTTAATTCATAATTAACTTAATTAAATTTTAAAGTCCGATTGTAGTAATTCTTAAACCTTAATTATCTGAAATTTCAATTACTTGTTCTATTGACCAAAACCCCAATTGGCATTGGGTTGCAAACCTAAAAATATCAATACTGACAAAGTATCCAAAATAAAAAAATATATCAAACCACAGGATCCGAACTAAAATATTAACTCAATCCAAACATCACACTCGTAAGTGGCTCCAAAATCGACTATAAGCTAACTTTAAGTCAAACGTAAGAAAAAGTATCTTACTAATATTAGAGTATTGAAACTAATCCTGAAATTTAGACATCAAACTTGAACAATGATATTATAACATTATCATCAATTAGATACATCAATATCCGTAATAACTAGAAACCGAAGATTAACATCTTGAAATATTAATTTACAATAAAATATTAATTCAAATTACAATCCATAATCTAATATCCGAACAGTAAATCTTTCAATCAAAAACTCATACAAGTAATCCGAACCAACTAATTTGAAGGGGTTAGCAAAAACCGATAGTAAGAATGTGTTAATTATTCAGTAATACATATAATTTTTCACAAGTAAACATATAAAGATCAAAGATGTGATGGAATATGTTATGATTAAATATCCAAAAAATAATAACATTAACTTATCATGTATAATTTAAACTTAAATCTGAAATTTGCAATGTCAGACATGTAAAACTGTGCAAATATAAGAAATGTACTCAAAATATGTAAAAATATAAGGGACTAATGATTAGTGATGGCCTCATTAATAAAGGGGTGAATAATCAAAGTTCAGGTTATGTATATTTTCATATAACAAATGGCCATATGTTACTATTTATGATTAGTATGTGGGCTATCATATATATAACTTTGTAGATTGGGCTAAACGTTGCTTTCAACCTATGGATGATAGATTTGAACCTCAATTTTCACTATAATATATTATGACATGTCATAATATATCTCGATCAATTTTTTATAATGGTTTGTGTACAATCGAAATGAAAACTCTATTCGAATACAAATATATCATTTATGTTTTCTTATGTTGGAGAAAATATCATTATGTTTGACTTATGTAGAGTTTTTCTTAATCTTTTTTTTTCCCAAAGTTATGACGTGCAAAAATACATAAATATCCCTTCACAACAACTTGTATGAAGGCTAGTTAAAAACAACCCCAACACTCGGAAATCCACTAGAAAAGTATACACCAAAAAATTGAGCAATCAAAATGATAATACGTTCTAGAAAATAAGATTAGAACAACATATCCAAATTTAGCGAATGATAAAACTCGAATTGGATATGAACCGGATGCCTGACCTCTTCCTTTTCACTGTTTTCTCTCTTCTATCTTTTCATACAGCACTCCTTGTGTCAAATGATCTCAAATTCTGACTTAAAAATTATGTAGGATATTTATGCCAAGGGCTGGCATTGAAACGCTAGATCAAATACCAGTTCAAGCGTGAGCTGTGCTTGAATGCCAGATTTGGAGTATGAACGCCAAAAGCAAAAACCGTATTTGCACACCTTTTGCTATTGATGCACGGGCATCCCATTAGGCATCCCTTAGGCGCTGTTTTCCCTATGCCATTCTAATCCTTTGCTCTTGCAAGCCTTCACACCAAATCGGAGTGAAGCTCCATATGACCTGTTTATTGGAGTGGGACTTACAAGGGAGTGATCTGAAAATCGAGCACTTAATTATGCATCATGACACTTTTATCTCAAAATGAAATATTTGCTAATCACTTAGATTTCATTTTTAATAGATCTTGAAATCCTATTAAATGGGGTCACTTATATAAATTTATTTATGTTATCATGCTCGGTTTAGTGCAACATTCCTAAGAGTGAGCAATTTTATATCACTTTTTATCAAATCATTCCAAATTTTTTTGGCATACCTTTCATTTTTTAAAACTCTAATATCAACCAAGTTAATTTTTTTTCCTTTGTTGGTGCTACATTTTGGCCTATGCTTCAAGTGTCCTGACTACCCTAATTCAGCATTCTTTTGTCTTTTCTTCTGAGGCTTCTAAAAGGCCAAGGATATGCTCATTTCTTACTAGAGGCGGATCCATATTAGTGATATTGGGGTCAATTGACCCCACTCAAAAAACAATTTATATAAATAAAAGGAAAAATTAAAAATAAACATATTAATAATTAGACAAAATTTTTTTTATTAATTTCCTAAATGTATTAAATTGTCCCTATAAAATTTATTTATTGGTCATTATGACATTTATGTATATGAAATTAGTTAAAATTAAGCCAATTTTTCATAAAATAATAATAATGTAATTATTTTTAATTTATTCCATTGAAAAAGTTAAAAATTATAAAATTATTAATTCTATTGGGAAAAAAAAATCCTCAATCTGTCACTATTTCTTGTCTTATTTTTCAAAATGATCCCATCTATCTAACTTAACAATATCATCTCACAATGCTTTTATAGATGTTTATTTAATCTTACTCTCTGAAACTTGAATTTTTTAGAGACTGCAGGTCGTCTCCCAAGAGAATTGAAGGACCTGATGGAAGAAATTTGCAGCTACGCTTCAGTACCAGGCTGTCACTACCCCTTTTTACAGGCGGCAAAGTAGAAGGAGAGCAAGGGGCTGCAATCCACATTGTCTTAGTTGATGCAAACAGCGGCCATGTTATTACATCGGGTCTAGAATCTTCTGTGAAACTTGATGTTGTCGTGCTTGAAGGCGACTTCAACAATGAAGATGATGATAATTGGACTAGTGAGGATTTTGAGAGCCATTTAGTAAAAGAGCGTGAAGGAAAGAGGCCGCTTTTGACTGGGGATTTGCAAGTGACTCTAAAAGAAGGCATTGGAACACTCGGAGATCTAGTGTTTACTGATAATTCAAGCTGGATAAGAAGCAGGAAGTTTAGACTAGGTCTAAAAGTTGCCGCTGGATACTGTGAAGGCATTCGAATTCGTGAGGCAAGGACAGAAGCCTTTATGGTCAAGGATCACAGAGGAGAATGTGAGTTGATGCTCCCATCTAATCCATACTTTTTCATAGAAGTGGAAATGTGGATGTAAATATTGGTATTGATTGCAGTTATATTGGCATGTGTTGTGATCATATCAGTATTGGACATATTATACAAAACGTATTGGTATTGATATAATATACGTACAAAACTTATTGCTCAAAATCATAAACTAATAGAGTCGTTTGGGCAAATATATCACCATATATCATCAATATTTCAATATGTTGCCGATAAATCAATATATCGTTATATTGATGCGGTATCAAGAAATGTCGGTATCGGTTCTCTTGATATTGTTACTATCGACTGATATTTGCATCTATCGGTGGGAATTTTCTGTGCCTGTTGCCTTGAGTCTGATAAATTGATTGCTGTCTGATTTACATACGGATGCGAAAATTGCACTATTTTTACAAAATGGTGGGATTTGAAGTGGAAGCGTAAATTCTTAATAATTTTACAAAATGCGGAAACTGCGCTATTTTTACAACATTGAAGCCCATGTTGATAGGTTTTTTAATTTTTAATATTTATTACATAATTTATATCCGCTATGTACTTTTTAAAACAAAATGCCATTGTTATTATTGTTTGCTATTATTTAATTGGTCTAATATTTTTTATGATACTGTAAAGTGAGCAAGAAAATTTGAATTAATAAGTTGACGAATTATGCTAATTCAGTCACGGCGGAATGAAGTTGATGGATTTACCATGTAATTTCAACTTATAGGTCTCTATAATATATTAGACCTCCATAAAATACACTCATCATACAAATTACTAGTGTTATTTAAATGCATTGATTTGTACATATAGAAGTGGAATTGGAGTCGATTTTGAGGTTCCACCAAAAGTTGGAACTGGAACCCGAAATTTCAAATTTTGCTACCAATTCTTCCTCCATGAAAACTTGAGTACTCACCATCTTACTTATGTTGTTTTGGTGGTTGCATTTTTATGAATTCATGGACCGTTACAGTATACAAGAAACTCTATCCCCCTTCATTGACTGATGAGGTGTGGAGATTGGAGAAGATTGGCAAAGATGGGTCATTTCATAAGAGATTGAATAAAGCTGGAATTCACACAGTCGAAGATTTCCTGCTGCTTGTTGTTCGAGACCAACCAAAACTACGAGTTGTAAGGACTTGATATTCATGGGTAAATATTAGATGGTTTATTTCAATCTAGAAAAGTTTGAAGGAGAAGAATAGAAAATTAAAGAAAAATACTTTTCCATTTTTAGAATGCATGAATATCACAAGGAAAAAGTATGATAAAAAATGTGTATTAGAATATTTACATTTAAAGGAAAGTGATTTTCTTTCCATTTTTTTATTTTTTATTTTTTTATAGTTATTTTTCTTTCCTTTAATCTGTCTTACAATTAAGCACACACCTGGAGTTTGTTTCGATCTAAAAACGTTTGAAAGAAATGAGAAAAATTGAAGAACAATACTTTTCCATGTTTAGATTATATGTAAAATCACAAGAAAAAAGTATGATGAAAAGTGTGTTAGAATATTTATATTTTATAAAAGTGATTTTGCTTTTATTTTCTTTCTTAATTTAATTTCCTTCAAACTTTTCTATGTTCAAACAAACCTTTCACTCAATCCTTTGAAATTAATACTTCTCTATTATATTTATGCAGACACTTGGAAGTGGAATGTCAAACAAGATGTGGGATACTCTTATAGATCATGCAAAGACTTGTATGCTAAGTGGGAAGCTTTATATTTACTATTCTGAAGGCGTACATGGCGTTGGTGTTATTTTCAACAATATTTATGAGTTCTACGGATTAATTGCTGGTGGACAATACTACTAAGCTGATTCTCTTACTGGCAGCCAAAAGGTTGGTTATATTTGCCTGGTGTTTTTCTAACTGTGTTGTTAAATCAAAACTAATAATATAATTATTTTTAATTTGTTCTTATAAAACTACAGAAGTGTTGTTCTTGTCAAGAAAAAATTCCTTAATTTGCCCTTGATTTCAAGCCTTAGCTAGACTATCAAGAGCCAGTGTAAACTTATTATGATTTTAAACCAGGAAAAATTCCTTCTATGAAGGACCTAACATAAAAATTCCCAATTTTAGGTAGTGATTGGATTCATTTTAGGTATTATGATGGCCAATAATCTTGAAATGCTTGCAGGTGTTTTTGGACAATATCGATATTGTGATATATTACTGTATCGGTGATATATTATGATATAACAGTAGATATTAAAAATATATATGAGTTAATATGATTTTGTGAGTTTATGATTTTTAGAAGTTTTTTCCTTCCTTACGTTGGATTTCGATACATATTGTTTGATGGTGACATAGCTACGACCAATATCGATATCAATACTGATACTGTCATCCATAACTTTGGGTATCATGATAGCCAAAAATCTTGAAATGTTTGCAGGTGTTCGTGGACACTTTGGTGAAGGAAGCATGTGACAATTGGATGAAGGCTGTTGAGTATGATGGCAAGTCTCTTTTAAGCTTAAAGCATAATAACAACAACAGTGGAGGCGATGCTTCTCTGAATGAAGCCTCAATTGGCCAACAAAATCTCAATTCTTTCAGCCACCGACTCTCTCTATTAGCTCCTTTAGGGCAGCCTACCATGGATTCTGGCCTTAATATCAGAGGTACCAATTATATTAAAATAAGCCATCTTGATATTTAATTATAGGAAAAATATCATAAAAAAATGTTATCTATTTTTCTATATTTTTTAAAAAATTATATTTTCAACTTTTGTTTTAGGCTTAATAATGTACTATGAAATGTTTTCTGCATTTTCTGATATTTGACATGCATAAAAATATGTATATATATATTTATATTTTTTAATATTTAGCACATATATAAAATATGACGACGGAAAATATATTCTTGTTCAAGGGAAAACTTAGGCTTAAACTCAAAAAAATGACTTCATTATTTTTAAAATGGGGAGTCGTTTTATGGAACTCCACCATTCACAATTGGTCATTAATATCCATTAGTGAAAGCTTTTCCTCAAGGTAATATCATCGCTGGCTATGATGCTTCAACCCATCTATCTATGTTGCTAATTAGATCACAACATCAATGACCAATTGATGATGATCAAATTTTTCTAGATCGTAAAATATCACCACCGGGCCCCAGATATCACTAACACAAATATTACCATCACTAATAACAGAAAATTTCTACTGTCCCTGATTGATTTGTGTGATGTTCCAAATGTACTTGCACGCACCAAATATCGAAAAATATCAACCCGATAAGTTATTTTCTTGGAAGAAAATGTGAAAATTTTCCGAAAAAAATATCTTTGATTTGGTAAATATTTTTCCTAAACAAACTTAGCTTTAATGTCAATCTTATTTTCAATGCAATAAAATCGAGAATAAAATTTCGAAATAGAATAGAAGAAAATTTCAGAGTAGTTTTCGTATTTTTCCCTTTAATTATATATGTGTTCATCATGCCTTCAGATGTATTGCAATAGCTCACTAAATACTTAAAATGTTCTCCTCAAATTATTTCGTTCTCCCTATCCCTGTCTCTCATATTTTGTGGCTTGCTCACTTTTTCTTTCTACTTCTGTTTTAGAGAGCAACGACGCCATGGCCGCAAGATACTCTCAACAGTCACAGAATTCAAACCTCAACGGCTCTCTTCATTTCAACGGCACATCACTTGCTCAAAATCAGCTGCTGCTTGCATCAGATCACCCCAAACTTCCTACAACCAACGATGTACTGTCCCTCATCCCTTCGCATTCGCACACGCCAGGGTTGTCAGACGTCGCGACACCGCTTTTCCCCTCTTTTCGGGGCGCCGACGACTTTGCCACGGAGGAAGAGATCCGCATGAGAAGTCACGAGATGCTCGAGCACGAAGACATGCAGCATCTGCTTCGGGTACTGAGCATGGGCGGCCCCACTCATCTCGCTCCCAACACCGCGGCCGAAAATGGGTACACATTTTCGACGTCTTACTTGCCGCCGTCTTCCGTGAACTATGCTTTCGAGGGGGATAGAGTGCGGTCGTCGGGGAAAGCTGTTGTTGGGTGGCTCAAGCTCAAGGCAGCCCTTAGATGGGGCATTTTTATTCGAAAGAAAGCTGCCGAAAGACGAGCACAACTCGTTGAGCTGGATGAAGCATAGACACAGCTCGTTTTTAATGGTGAGAATTTTATCACGATGACTCAGACGATTAGCATTATAATACTAGTCCATTGCATTTAACCATGTTATCATGTTCATAGCCATTAAAATTGTTAAGATTTCATCCTCATTGTTGGTAGTATAAAGTAGGATAAAAAAGGGTGGATCCAAATGGGGCCCCTGATTTAAATGTAAAGTGTTTCCTTGTTGCATCTCAGCCCTTGGATGAATCGTGTGGCTATGATCAATGATCATGCTTGATGGGTATGAGATGCTCTGAGGGATACCCTTGCTGCTTAGGGCACACTGAAAGTCAGGAAGAGCCTTTGCCAAAATCAGGTCATTAGCCATGGATCTCAGCCTTCCCTTCCCCACTTTTTTCTTTCTTTTTTTTTCTTTTCTTTTTGTTTTTTGGGGTGATCGAGGCTTGGAAGAAATGCAAGCTCGACGGACCATTTTCGGCATCTTTTATTGTGTTTATAAGGTCGATATGGAGGATGTAACAAGCTAGATGTGTCATATTTTGTATTGCTACAAACCAATTAATGTAATAAAAATACATTAAGTTCAATTGTTTGGTTTGAAAAAATATTTATTTTTATTTTTTTTGATATTTGGTGACGCATGTAAAAATATGTTTTTTTCTAAAAAAAATATTTTTTAGTGTTAAGAAGAAAGGAAGTCAACGGGAAATAACTTTGTTTTCGTGGATATAAAGTTATTTTTCGAAACTTATTACTGCTCGCTGTTGATTATTGTTAGAGATTAATGTACAAATATAGTTCATGGGAAGGTTTGTGTATTTCCAACTATCCATGACTGTTCAAAGAGAGTATAAATACTCATCCTATTTGCCTTATACGAGGAATTTACTATATAAGTAGGAAACTAATAGGTATAAGAAAAGAAATAATACATCCTTGGAAACTGAATATTATATTGTAATATATTAGCATAAATTAATACGTTATCATTTTTATAGATGCTAACATCTTCTTAAAACTCAAGATGATAGTGTAGATATTGATGGGGAGGTAGAAATGGGCTGGCCTAGTGTAAAGATCCATAGATTTGGCGGCTGGCCTAGGAGGCATCCGGCTCACAGGCCCAGAGGCCGATCAACGCTTCCGTTGACTGCAAGCAACATTTCATCCGGCCGATTATGGCCTAATTTGGACATTCCACAATATCATTTCCACGCATTGAAAATCACTTACCTTAACCTACTAGAATCTTAAATATTACCCCAAATTGCAATATCTTTAGGAATGACAACTTTCAACTCAGTATATCTCTTGTAATGGTAATTCTAATATTTACTGCGTGCAGCATCTCCCCAATGAAGAAATGAATCCACTTTGACTGATCATAATTGCCTAAATCGGTGTTTGTAATCCTCATGCCAGTCTATTGAGTTTGCGTAGGGTAGCTAGCAGCCAGCTTGCAGCCAGCTTTGCTGTTCAAGTAAGGCTGAGTTGGCTCAGAGATTATAAAAAGCTTTTATGATAGATTCTAAGGATATATTCACATCGACGCCTACATTGACATTGACATTAATATCAACTCTCAAACGTTACTTCCAAAGAGCTTCTAAGAGATTGTACTCTATTTACAGAGCTTTGGGAGAATTTTCACGCCATTCTCGCTTGTCACCATCAAAGCTACTTCCCACGAGTACACCACTATAAAAGTCACTTCACGCTGAACGCAACCTCCAAATTAGATTCAAAAAATGTCCTCATTGCATCATTATTCATATATTTTTGTTCTTGCATCTTTTATTTTCTAAGAAAGATTATTGACTTGAGTATTAAAAGATATGTTAGGGAGTGAGTCCCGAAATAAAATCTAAGGAAGACTATTGGCTTGAGCGTTGGAAGATATGTCGGGGGGTGTGTCCCGTCAATCTTCTGACCTTTTCCTTTTGAGTTGTGGTGTGTAGAATCCAAGCAGAAGAGTTCGGGGATTGGATTCGCTTCAATTTGAGACGCATCATTGGTGCAATTTGTAGGAAGGTGAACTAAAAGTCTAACCGCCATCTACACAGAAGCAGGCATGGTCAATACCAGAATCCATAGCAGCGCTCCGGCCAAAGAAGTCATCCCCCACGGTGATGATACCTCTGCAGGTAGTCATGCGAAGGAACGACCGGCATCCTTCACGCAGATGCTAGCCAACCGGGCTGATAACAAATCCTAGATGCTCCAGACCCTTTGCGCATGCCAGCATGGGCCGGTGGCTCCTTCCTTCACCACTTGTACTTCGGCGTCAAAATGTGGAAGCCAGAGAAAAAAACAACCAGCTCGAAAGACAGGATGCCCGGTTAACCTTGTAGCTCGAGCGGCTTCGAGCGACAGGGTCAGATCCTGTTTGGAGGGATGACTTGGTCATAAGATGCCGAACGAGAGCCTGGAGTGGCAAAATTTATGTTACGTGACTAGTAGAGGCCACCGGCCTAAGAAGGGGTCTCGTGCAACATACAGCCTATCGTCGGCAGCAACCAATTGGGCTCACACTGCTTGCCAAACCACTTAGAGTTGCAGACCCATCTCAACGCAAAAAGAGCTACAGTCTCCCCCTGAGTGGAGGAGCGAGTAAAAAAGATATGCTACTGTGTGTTCAAGGGAGATGTTGCCGGATGCTCCATAGGCCTGAGATGATTGCCATTCACAATGAAGATTCGGATACAACTACTCTCTTAGAAGTTTAAGATGTAGACCCTAGAGCCCTATGACGGAAATACTGATCCGATGGACCACCTAAATCACTTTTGTTCCCTACTGAGCTTCCAGGGTCTAGGTGAGGCAGTTATGTGCCTGTGCTTTCCATTGACCTTGAAAGGGGACACCTAGATTTGGTTCTATTGTCTACTGCCAAATTCGATCTGGACGTTCTAGAAGTTTGCAAATAACTTTCTGACCCAATTCACCTCCAATTGAAAGGAAGAGAAACAGTTATGGCACCTCGCTCGTATCAAGTAAGGGCCAAATGAAGTCTGCGGAGGCTTTTGGCTCGATTCACCATGGAGGGCCGCTGGATACGCCGGATGACTGATGAGGTGAAGTTGAACACCTTCATATCCACTCTGGAGTCGAGAAAATTTTTTAAACATTTGGCTCACAAGGATTCCCAAACCCTCCGCAAAATCGAGGCCATCATCTGAACTTATATGGTGGCCAAAGAGGCCAATGAGGCTAATCTTCCAACATGCGGGAACCCCCTCCACCAAGGGACACTAGGAGGGAGAAAAAGAAACAAAGACTGCTTCAACTTTCGGGATCCGAGAAAGTAGCCCAAAGTGGAGCCAGAAGCCCGAAGGGAGTTCGGATCCTTAAACCTGACCCCTTTGAATAACTCCCAAACCAACATTCTTATGCATATTTGAGATGAAAAATTTTTGAAGTGGCTGAAGCTGGTCAAGAATTTGGAGGGAGGAGATTAAACAAAATATTATCACTATTATTGATCTTCAGGTCATAGAACAAAGGCTCGTCGAACCCTCCAAAAAGAAATTGAAGAACTTATTTGGAGGGGATACTTGACCAAGTTCCTGTGGAACCTAGAGTAAGGGCCAGGTGGGGCAAGCAATGAGAAGACTGAGCAGCAGTAGCCGAGAAACCGAGTTACCGCTGGAGTAGTCAATATGGTGGCAACCCGGCCAAACCACCCGTTAGACCGGCTCGAGATTGCTTTGAAGAAACTAAGGGTAGAAGTTAGGACGATATCATTAGTTCTAGTAAATAGGATATGTCACATGTAATGACTCCCAACTCCGATCCTTTGATTGTATCCATCATCGTTTCAGATGGTATTGTCGACTACCAGTTAAAATGAGTCTTTATTGGTAATGAGTTTTTATTGTATCTGTTATCGTTTCAGATTGTATCCGCCATCCTCTAATTTTGTTTGGGGTTGTGCCACAGTTTAGCAGCTCAATATCAAATTCCAGCTCACCATTTCATTACTAAAATTCAGATTATCATTGAGTAACATGGCATGAGTCTTCATGACAAGACGGTCATTTATTTTTGGACTACCTCCTCTTCCTCACACTTTCACACACTATTTTCAAATTTGGGATCTCTAAATTTTAATATGCTATCAAAGTCAATTTCTAATAAGACCAACATAGCACACAATTGAGCATGTTTGATTGCTAAATCTCATGTTATGCTATAAACATAGGTTTTGGATAAAGAAGAATATGAAAGAACTCAAAATCATATATATTTTTTTGTAAGCAATCATCAATATATGAACAAAAGATATTTACATTTGATGCGTTCATATATCCGAATTATATAATAAATTAGGGTGCCGCCTAACTCGGGTGTTCGACTGGAAGCGAGTTCGATCTCTATTATTTCGAATCTGGATCTTACATGCCACAATTAAAAAATAAGAGATCAGATGATAGCGAAACTCCTTTGATATATTATCCGACACTGAGGTCAGTGATCTTTCTTAGTTGAATTGAAAGATAGGATGGTGAGAAAGTATGTGAAAATATAAGTGTTACGGGATTGAGTGCATGGTGAAGGATTAGACTCTGTTTGATGCGCTCAAAGGAGTGAGCGATTTGGAGATGGTGCACTCGTAGGGAAAGTGACTTTTAGAGAGATGCACTTGTCAATGAGTAGCTTAGAGGGGTTTATACCGGTTGGAGAGTGGCTTTCAGAGAGCTTTTTTGGATTCCTAAATATCTAGGTGTTTGATTAACTGGGTGATTGATCAATTGAGGATCCTTCTTCCTGTGGAGGACGAGACGTATTTATAGAGCGAGAGCTAGTTAACCAACCTTGGGTTTCGTGGCCTTGTGATCGTAAGTGGCCGACACTGTAGCTTTGCATTTGTGGGCCGTAGATCCTATGACTTTGCATTTTTGTAGGGATTGTTATCGTGCTTCCACCTCTACCACTTTGTATTGCTGTAATTCTCAGGGCAATCGGCTGGCAGACGTCGCTTGCGATTGTTGCTTCTATAGTGGCGAGGGACCACATGGTGACAACGGCCACTTGGATTTATATGCTAAGTTGGAATAGGTTGAGTTGGACTGCCGATTACCTGTAATTGCCGATATGTTGTTGGGCTGATTTGGGTCGAGCGACTTAGGGATTTTGCTATGTCTTTTTGATCTTGGGCTTGATGGAGCCTCTACTAGACCGTTGCTTCCTAGGCTCTTCTTCCTTCCGTAGGATGGGTTCTGGGCCAACTCATAAACTATTGGACCCATTAATATTGAATCCCCTAACGTCACAAACATATTTGGGAACCAATAACCCCCAAACATTTATCAAACCTAAAATGAAGATGAAAAGAATCCATACCTTGAACACCGAAGACAAATTGGGTAATGGCTACCCAAAAAGACAGATAAAACTGTCCCTTCCAAAGCGCATTGCTAGTTTGTATTGTTTCACAGCTAGAAATATCATATCAATTGAAAAGTCATCTCTTCACTATCTGCCTTATTCTTTTTAAAATGTTATTTGTTACGATCTTAAATAAATATATGGTAGCAGCAAGTACAATCCGAACATCTAATTATTACAGTACTTCCCTTTTTATTTAACCTTGGCCAATAGAGGATTACCAGAGTCTAGTACTCCCAGTGGATCTAATTGTTGCCGATCTTGCTACTCAATGAAGTGGAGTAAGCTCGGGAATTCTCTCGGGTCTTGGAGAATATAAGAATAAATTGAATTCTTTCTAAATACTCAACATATATATATATATATATATGTGTGTGTGTGTGTGTGTGTTATATTAATGTTTTTTGAAGAATTCCCATGAAAAGGTCGAAAACTCTGGAAGCGGTTTTTGTTATTGGAAACAAGAATTTAAGAAAAAAGCATATCAAATAACATAATATTTAAATATTCTACATCTTTTTTTTATTAAGTATCTAAATACAAAGATATAAGAAGAAATTACGCCACATAATATGAGATTTATGTATTACCACACAATCAAGAATGTTTGGATTAATACATTGGTGCCTTCGTCTTAGAGGATTTTCGGGGAGGAATCACGTGACCGTTGCCACAATTCACATCATCTTATTAGATAGCAACCCCACAGCCAAACATTTCTAGTTTGTATTTTTTCCCCACCAATGGGCCCGCTGGCAGTTAACTCTGTCTTCCACAAACGTCTATTTCATCCATCACAAATTGTTTCTTATTTCCCAATGAGAAGAAAGCAAAGTTCACCCCTCCTTTGCCACGGCAAAGACGCTACATAAAGATCAGAGATCTAACCTACTACCGGAGAGACACACAAGAAGATGAGCGGAGAAGGGAAGAAGGTGGTGTGTGTAACAGGCGCGTCCGGCTACATCGCTTCATGGCTCGTCAAGCTCTTGCTTCTCCGCGGCTACACCGTCAGAGCCACTGTACGCGACCTCAGCGATCCCAGGAAAACAAAGCACCTGCTCGCACTAGATGGAGCTGACGAAAGACTTCACCTCTTCAGAGCCGACCTTTTGGAGGATGGTTCCTTCGACTCTGCTATTGATGGTTGTGAAGGTGTTTTTCATACCGCATGCCCGGTGACTTTGCACGTCAAGGATCCACAGGCAGAGTTACTCGATCCTGCAGTAAAGGGCACGCTTAACGTCCTTAGTTCCTGTGCAAAATATGCATCCGTCAAAAGAGTGGTTTTGACATCCTCGACGGCCGCCGTTGAGTTCAACGGAAGGCCACGGACTCCTGAGGTGGTTGTCGATGAGAGCTGGTTTTCCGACCCTGAGGTATGTAAAGAAACAAAGATATGGTATTTGGTCGCAAAGACCCTGGCTGAGGAAGCTGCTTGGAAACTTGCCAAAGAAAAAGGTATCGACATGGTCACAATAAACCCGGCTATGGTCATCGGTCCTCTGCTGCAGCCAACGCTCAACGTGAGTGTTGCTCTGATTTCAGAATTGATTAGCGGAGCGAAGACCTATCCAAATCTAACGTTTGGATGGGTGAATGTTAGAGATGTTGCTAGTGCACATATTCAAGCGTTCGAGATTCCTTCGGCCAATGGAAGGTACTGCCTAGTTGAAAGCGTCGTCCACTGTTCGGAGGTCGTGAGGATCCTACGTGAGCTTTATCCTGATCTCCGGCTTCCTACCGAGTGCTCGGATGACAACCCTTTCATGCCAACATTCGAGGTTTCTAGAGAGAGAGCCAAAAGCTTGGGCATCGTCTACATTCCCCTCAGAGTAGGCCTCCGAGAGACCGTTGAAAGCTTAAAGGCCAAGAATGATTTGTTTGATCCTGCGTGTGGAAAGACTGTCTGGGGAGACTACAATTTATAACTTCTCCCGCAAGCTCTTTTTAAGTGTATCTGTTGAGTTGAAAGAAGATCTTCTTTTGAAATAGATTCCCATCTAACTGGGAGAGAATTTTAGAAAAAGGGACTCTGAAAAATCATGGCAAATTGCTAGGAAGATTTGTGGTTTTATGTTCTGTATGGGAATGGAAAGTACTAAATAAGGACTTGTTTGAATCAATTGCCGAAAATAGGGTTACATCATTTATAAACCATGGCTTCTTGTTTGTTCCATCATGATGTTTTAGAAATGGGGAAGTTCTTTCAAATTATTATACCTAACAGATACTAGTAAATAGCAGCTGAATAGTTGTGTCGACCCGAATGCAAATCATTTGACCCAACTTGAATTAACCTTGCAAATAACTCAATACGTATTGATATATACATAATATATAACAAATGATACTTTCATTAATAGAACGAATAAAATTAAAATGTGTTACCCTGGTCCATGGTTGAATTTGACGGATTAGGAGCCTTGGTCCCTAACACGCGGTGGCGTGTGAGAAGGGTCCGATCTCCGTCTCTTTGAACTCCATTTAGCCGCACAACACAAACAACAAAACAAGAGGTCGATCTTTCGACGGGTTGTCCCCACTTCGACACTCCGACGCTCCGTCGATATCTTCCGCAATAAACGGAGGAATGCATGCATAAGATGCGAGAATGAGAGGAGTGTGAGAGGGATGTGATTGGAGGCTTGAGCTCCGTGAATGCGCTCGGCAGAGGGGCGGCTTACCTATATGCCCGCGGAGGGCCACTTGGAGTGCGCTCGACAAAGGGGTGGCTTATAGGTGCGCCCGCAGAGGGCGGCTTGGAGGTGTGCCCGCAGAGGGGCAGCTTAGAGGTGCGCTCGCGGAGGGCGGCTTATAGGTACGCCCGCAGAGGGGCAGTTTAGAGGTGTGTGACGGATCGGGTTATTTTTCTAAAATAATCCTCCGTCAATAAAATAATATAATTTAATATCATAAATTTCTGGAGAAAATCGGGCAGAGTTCCGTTTGTAAATTGGACGTTTGCCACAATACAAACACCTGTACCAAACCCTGCACAATATCCACAAATACATTTATCACCATACACAGGATCTCATAGCCACCAAACTCCTGTAGTGGCACCGACGTCATAACTCATGTATGGCGCCGGCTGAGGAACAGATGCCAACTAAAAGAATCCCATTAAGACCACAAATACAACCTGCGGAAGCGTGACAACGATAATATACCATACAAGAAAACCAAAATGATCCATCCATCCATATATATATATATATATATATATACCGACATGGCATGATGATATACAAAATTTCAGTGATGCACTAAATCTTCGAGCTTCTTACAAAATCAGGTCTCCTAACTCGTCCCTTTGGCCTACTCGGTTTCATCGGGCATTAAAACATTGTCATCTGAAAGAGAGAGAGAGCAAGGGTGACCATATCGCCCAGCAAGTGTAAACACACCCTACTACTGAAAATGGATAAACAATAAGGACAATTAAAAGGGATGGGAAAAATCTCACTTATTTTAAATAAAAGGAAGCATAAGAGGAAGGGGACCTTTGTGATCACATGGGTTGCATATTAATAATAGATATGTTTTTATACACTTTTATTATTTTCATTAATCTTTGCGGACCAGGGCCAGTAGGTCGTACTAGCAAGATGCGAGAGAACGAGGAAATGATCATGATACTCCTCATGATCTAAGGCCGTGAGGGCTTATTCTTAGACCCAGCCGGGGGGTCGTCTGCATATCATGCCAATACATCATGTTAATAATCGCCCCATTCCCCCGGGGTACCAGGGCAGTTCCTCGTTCTTCCACAATAGTATCCTAAGGTGTGACACGGACATCGCCCGCTCACACAAGCGACCAGAATACACGGCCAAAGTATTCTTCGGGTTTCCACCGAGATGGACGTGTCAAACCAGAGAATACTACCCAATGAATATAAGTCATGGTCCTAGTTTCATGATTCCATTTCCATTTCCATTTGAGGGAAAGTCCACCGTATTCCATTTGCCATAACTCCCGCCATTTGGGAGGTTCCATCATTCGTATATCATATTGTGGACTTCCCTCCATTTTCCTCGTTTGGTTCTCATTTCACATTGGAATTTAAGCATTTTTTTTTAGCGATTCAACAATACATATAATTGCCATGGTTCATGAGAGATCGGAGTTGCTTACCATTGATAAGCCATTATCAAATCGGGGTCCTCCGGAGCCCGTTTCAATACAACCGATGCACAAATTTATAACTTCAAGCTTGCATTCAAATGGAATTAGTTAGATATGCTTCTTATACCAATTAAATAGGATAGAGACATGAAACTCTTCCATATTACCTCAGGTGAACAGTAACAGTGATCGTTTAACACTTCCGGGCGCCGCGAACGGGTCAATTCTTGTGAAAACGGACGACCGGTTGATATATATACATATTTGGGACATCGTGAGTCATATTTTGAGATCAATTTTAAGATAATACAAAGGTGGAAGCATACAAATTTATTTGTTCACCTCGGGTGAACAGTGTCAGGAGGCATTTAGAGGTCTCGGACGTTGTGTACGGGTCGATTCTTGTGAATTCGGACGCCCGGCCGATATGTATACATATTTGGGACGTGGTGATTCATATTTTGAGGTCAAATTAACATAATTTGAGGGAAAAAACAGTGAACCCGAATCTGGCGTGGGGCTAGGGTTTGGAGGTACCAAACCGATCGATTCGGAGCTTGTTTCGGTCAATAAATCATAGATTCCTTGATCTTAAAGCATGGGTTATAAACTTTTTACAATTTGGGTGGGTATTGAGACGATAATACCTGATGGAGAACGAATAAAAATCATAAGAGAACAAATAGTGAGTATGAGAACACTTGCCTTGACGCGTGCTATCACTTTGATAACTGGCTTTCGGTCGGATTCGGACTCCACACCTCAATTTCCTCCTTTCTCTCACTAGGCTCGGCGTTCTCTCTCTCTCTCCTTGCCAGAATGGTCTGGAAAAAGTGGGGAAAAAGTGGGAAAAGTGAAGATTCGTGAAGCTGGCTGCGTATTTATACTAGTCGGGCCGCTCGAGCGCCCGGCGAGCGAGCAGCGAGCGGCCGGTTCTGGTTCCTTCCGCTCAAGCGGCCAGCGAGCGCAGGAGCTTTCCGGAAGGTTCTGGAACATGCGCTCGGGCGGGCTCGAGCGCAGCAGCGGAAGCTCTTCTAACTTTTCGGCTCGAGCGGGCTCGAGCGCAAAAATATAAAAGCTACTCGGGTTTTTCGGCTCGAACGGGGCTCAAGCATGCAGCACGCCGGTGGCACTTCAACCACAATTCCAAAGATTTTTACTAAGTTTCCTCCAATGCTCATATTTAGGCGTCCAATAAGTCTATTATTATTTCTGATTATTTTGATTGCCTCATATTAATTATATTTTAAACTTGGAACCTCACAAGGTGCGCCCGCGGAGGGCGGCTTAGAGGTGCGCTTGCAGAGGGGCGGTTTAGATGTGCGCCCGCGGATGGCAGCTTATAGGTGCGCCCGCAGAGGGGCGGCTTAGAGGTGCGCCCGCAGAGGGCGGCTTGGAGTGCGCCCGCAAAGGGGCGGCTTATAGGTGCGCCCGACAGAGGGGCGGCTTATAAATGCGCCCACAGAGGGTGACTTTAAGAAGGACTAAATAGAACTAGTAAGTAAATATTCTTGTTACCTAAGCGGAGGACCAACTCTTGGACTACGAACTCCTGGCTATGGGATAGAGGGATCGTGACTCCAAGACGGAGGGTTAAGGCCTCCCGGTTGGGCAGAGGGCTGAGGGCCTCCAAATGGCGGAGGGTTGATGGCCTCCGGACAAAGGAGGGCCTGAGGGCCTCCTGGTGGCGAAGGGCCAAAGGCCTCTGTGCCTCCTGGATGGAGGGCTGAGTGCCTCCAGATTGTAGGAGGGTCGTGGGCCTCCGTGCCTCCTGGAAGGAGGAGAGTTCCGTGCCTCCTGGATGGAGGACTAAGGGCTTCTGAACAGTAGGAGGGCCGAGGGCTTCGTGGCGGCGGAGGGCTGAGGGCCTCCGGACTATAGGAGGGCCCATGGCCTCCTGGCAGCAGAGGGCTGAGGGCCTCGGACGGGCGGAGAGCCAAGGGGCCTCCTGGATGAGAGGAGAGTCGAGGATCTCCTAGCTGCCAGCTTACTCTCATTGGAGATCGGCTAGCAACGGCTATGCCATTCTCCGAGCCATATGGAGCCTTATGGAGCTTCTCCAACTTGTTCCTCAATACTTGAAAATGCTTACTTTTATAGTGGAACTTGCAATTGTATTGCTTCTCAAAAAGCAATGTGGGACTTTTAATTTGAAAGAAATATGTTGGATTGTGGGCTTGCTGCGGGCCTGGCCCATTAACCATAGTTATTGGACCCATCAAAATGAATACAAAAGCCAATAAAAACCAATATCCAAATGATTGCAATATAATATCAACGAAAGTCTTAATGTAGTTTTGTTCTCAAAAGCATAATTCGAATTGAAGATCAAAAGTTTCAAATGTATGAGACAAATTGAATTCCCAACGACAGGAAAAGCTTGTGACTCTTAATCAAAATCTCAAATACCAATCAATATAAGTAAAATATATCAAAAATCTAAAATATGCGCAAATTAAAGAATAAAAAATCGAAAGACTAATTTAAAGAAGTGTTACACATACTATAAAAAATTTTAGGTCATATCACTATTATTTAGACACATAGGTAGGGTCGTCTACATATTATCACCTATAAATAGGACTAAATGCCACTTTTTTTTACCACCAATGGATAATAGATGTAATTTTTAAATCTGTCTAATATATTAGAATGTCTGAATATATTAGTTCTATTCAATTTTTATGGTGATTTTCATAAGAATATATTCAGAAAGGGTCTCTATATTATATATCCAAAAGCTTTTCCTATCCGATGAAAAAGGTCAAAGTTTCAACTCGAAAAGTTCAAATTAGAAAATTTTTTCCTAAAAAAAAAAATCACATATCAAATCACATAACAAAGATAAAGTCGAATAGAAGCATAATGCATGGATATCACATACAAGTCCCGTATAAAGTTTTTATGAATTTTTTTTTTTACAAATATACTCATATATAAACATCACATTTTAAAATATTTACCAATTTTTTACCAAAATAAGTAAAATTCTCAAATAATAATAAAATTGAATCGAAAACTTGAAATAATTGATAAAGGCATTCATATACGGGGGAGTCAAATAGGGTAAGTAATATTAATATGCATGTACATTAATATGGACTTGTTTGAATCAATTTCCAAAAATAGGGTTACATCAATTATAAACCATAGCTTCTTGTTTGTTCCAACCCGATGTTTTAGAAATGGGGAAGCTCTTTCAAATTATTATACCTAGCAGATACTAGTAAGTAGCGGCTGAATAGTTGTGCCGACTCGGATGCAAATCATTTGACCCAACCTGAATCGACCCCGCAAATAACTCAAATCATAAATGCTCATTAAAAATCCATCATAAGTAAATTATCTATAATAAATCTTAATATGTACCTAGAATTTAGATAATAATTTGAATGAAATTCAGTCAAACTATCAAATCTTATGTTAAGATCTTGCATACCATAATGTCAGATAATAGTTCAAAGGATATAAGATTAAATCACCGATATATATTTCAATATTCAAATCAATATCTTTTTCTTAAAAATACAAAAGTAATGACGTTATGAAAATGTGAGAGAATTAAAGATAGAGAATTGGGCTCCATAATTTACAGACGATCAAGTGATGAAAGAGCCAAAACTCTACCTTGTTATTCATATTCTTTTCCGTTTTAGAAAAATTGGACGTGTTTATAATCATACTGCTAGTTAATGATGGTTTTATGATGATAAGTAATTGACCAAAATTGGAATGGTTATTCCAATTGAAATTTAAATAGTTCAACTGTTCATTATATTATGATTGGGTGGCTTTTTAGAGACAAATAGTCTAATTATTACTCTTAACTATATGGTATAAGAATTACTTGTTTGACTTAATTGTTTGGTCAAATTAACTTCTTGATTCATTCAATTATTAAGTATGATAAACCATTTAGTTTATTATCCAGATATCTAGTCATTTAAATCTTTCAATCCATCTTCTCTAATTCTATTCAACAACTTGAAAATTCAGTCACTTAGCCGCTTGATATTTTGGCTATTTGGAAGTTTAGCCATTCAATTGAATCCCTCTTTAATATTGGCTTGACTTTTATTATCTTGATTTGGACTTAACAACTCAACCAATCCATTTTTCTTCCCAAATTTATTATTTATGGTCTACTTATATTAATTAGTTGGGCCAATTTTATTTTAGAAGATATTCAATATTAATCTCCATATTCAAGGGTTGAATTTAGGCTTTGAAAACACTAGAGTAAAACTCCAAGTAATCCATATGGAATGTCGTCCGAATGCTTCTTTCCAATTAAATCATATTCAATATACATTCATTTTTATTTTGTCTTGTCAATTAGGACCTACTTTCTTATAGTTTGATAGAGAGTTTTTGATTGTTTGACAACTTTTATTCACTTCAAAATACTTTGTTTCATAATCTTTTCTTTTTTCTTTAAAACAAGCTCATATCATTCTATCTTTATTCAAATTCTAAATCTCAACATCTAATGGAATTATATATCTATTTTTTGTAAACTACTCAATGTTTTGTAGATTAAAGAGAAGAAAGTTTATTTTAATACCATTACATTTCTTCAGAAAGATCAATAAAATATATATTTGTTGCCCACTTTTATATAAGAAACCATCTTAATTTTTCTCTTTTACGCAACATCCTAAACTAGACCAATTTTCTGCATGGTAGTTGCACTTAATGTCTTATACCGCAAGATGTGTCATTACTCATGCATCTCCCTTTTAACATAATAGCATATGTATTAATATACATCCACTCTGGAGCATCTAGATTCCCACCATTGGATTGCTGAGGAATCATTAGGTTTGATATCTTTTGGATCATGTGCTACAGTGATTTTCTTTACTTAATACCTGTTGGCTTGATTCATTTGCCTGGATGTTGATTTGATTAGTAGGATTAGCCCATGAGTATATCCATGAATCTTTGATTATAAGATGTTTGAATTGATCACCAGTTAAATTCTTAGACTACTGTTACTGGTAATGGTCCTTGACCAATTGACCGATCATGTGTATCTCATAAAAAAGTTATCATCACTTACACACAAATAGCGTCTAGGAGGTCTAATAAATTAGATGACTATTAATAGTTAAGTCTTGATTAACTTCATTCGATTCGATTATTGACCTCTCAAATGAATATTGAACACTTGGTTCTCCAGCCTCTAAGTCTTATAAAATTTTGAGTATGTGACCATATTTGTGATTGTATGATTCCATTAAACTTGTACCATGACTATACATTTGAATTGGTATGTTTAATAAATAAGGTGTTAAAACTAATTGTTTAACTCATGGTCAGTTGTGGTGATATTATAACCCACATGCACGCAAATTTATAAGTGTCAAATTATTAATTATTTTTATTGATAATACTAAAACTTATTTATATCATACCAGCATTTCAAAGTGAAGGGTATGTCATACTTCTATGTTCCTAGGTTAGTCTCTTCATCGATAATATTTTTAAGGTCAATAGCATTCTATGTGCAAGGGACTGGGTTTTTATTTTGAAAATATAACTTGTGTGCCCCATTACAAAGTACTATCAACATTAGAAATAATCCTTACCAAATTGGGATAGTTTATTCCAACATGCTAGTTTACTAGTTGCATTAATATTTCTTAGCACTAGATCTCCAACTTTAAAAGTCCACACATTCATCTTTTTGTTAAAATACTGAATAACTATTTGTTGGTAAGTTATTACTTTAATTTGTGTTGCTTTTATAGTTTCTTTCAAGAGATCCAAATTCTATTTAAAGAGTTAAGAATTTTAATTTGGAACAAAATTTTCTACTTGGTAATTTTGCGGTCCTATCTCCACTAGAATTATCGCTTCTATTCTATAATATAAATTAAAATATGTTTTCGGAGTGGGTTCTCTTAATTAATTCAATCAGTTGAGATGAATAATCATTTGATCTAACTAACAATTTAGTTTATTATTCGAATATCCAACTATTCAAATCTTTAAATCCACCTTTTCTATTTCTATTCAACGACTTAAGCATTCAGTAATTCAACCACTTAGTAGTTCAATCATTTAGAAATTCAATTGTTTGGTCAAATTCTTTTTGGATCTATGCTTGTCTTTTATTATATGGATTTAAGCCTAATAACTTACTAATCCATGCCTCTTTAAAAGTTTATTATTTATGGGTTCTATATATCAATTTGTCATATTATCCTTATTTTAGGCAATATGTCAAATGACATAAATATCCATAAAATTAAAAAAATATGAAAGTACAATCATGATAAAATATTCAAAAACTAATAAAATAATAAAGAAATATTACAATGTCTCATCATGAAACATCTTAACTCTAAGATCATATCTATGTGAAATCTTGATAGTAAATACATGATATCTTCTAACTTGCTATTGAACTCCTCTATTCTAGAGCTAAAAAAATATAAAAGTGAGTCAAATATTTAATAAATAAATAAAATTAATGATATTAAAATGTAATAAGATTTCTCGAATAATAATATCAAATATATATAAATTAATAATTATATGTGATAAACGAATAACTATTTAAGAATCAACGTCATATTGTGACCACGACTTAAAAACCACAAGATAAATTGAACATCGAAATGAAACTAAAATTCTATCAAATTTGAATATCAAAAAGGATATATGTTTAATTAAGTCCATCTCAAAATATGTCCAAACTATATGAAATATATTTATAATTTTTTCAGATATTATATATCAATATCAACCGACAACTATGTGCCTATCTTTAGCGGTTGGGTAATAGCCATGAGGTATTGATATGCGCATGTTTGATAAAAGACTAATTATATTGTTTTGGATAATCAATATTTTCATTATCCACTTGGGATAAACCCAAGGTATGTTATGCATGTATTCTCATAGGCCAACTGGGACCCACACCCATATGGGATATGGAGCACTTAATTTCATCAATTAGTCATATATAACACCCTTCATTACGATATCTATTGATATCTCAATGAATACTATTTTTAGGAGTATAAGCATCCTTCCAAACATAGACCTCAATCTCCTCAATGTATGAAAATCAGTTGGATAATTATATATTATATCTTGGCATTGCAAGTTTCTTATTCCTTAACACCAATAAAATCACTGAACCATAACAAATCAAACACTACAAAATCCAATTAATTAAATAATTTGAAAATTGTTTCCCGACAATACAATATACAATCATCATTTTATTTGCCACCTCAAATAATACCAAAATACATTTGCTACAATTACAATTTGAATACAAAGCAAATCTCACCAAATATAAGCGAGACTTCAATCCAATCCACGTCCGAACTTCTTATAATGTGTCCAAAATTCACTAATCTAAAGGATAATAAGTAATAAAAAAAGATGAGTCAAAAGCACAATAAGTATTAATATATACATAATATATAACAAACGATACTTTCATTAATAGAACGAATAAAATTAAAATGAATAAAAAAGCCAATAAAAACCAATATCCAAATGTTCGCAACATTATATTAACGAAAGTCTGAATGTAGTTTTGTTCTCAAAAGCATAATTCGAATCGAAGATAAAAAGTTCCAAATGTATGAGACAAATTGAATTCCCAATGATGGGAAAAGCTTGTGAATCTCAATCAAAACCTCAAATATCAATCAATATAGGTAAAATATATCAAAAATATAAAATATGTACAAATTAAAGAATAAAAAATCGAAAGACTAATTTACATGTACTATAAAAAATCTTAGGTCATATCACTATTATTTAGACACAAAGGTAGGGTCGTCTATATATTATCACCTATAAATAGGACTAAATGTCACTTTTTTTACCACCCATGGATAATAGATACAACCCTTAAATCTATCAAATATATTAGAATGTCTGAATATATTAGTTCTATTAAATTTTTATGGTGATTTTCATAAAAATATAATCGGAGAGGATCTCTATATTATATATCCAAAAGCTTTTCCTATCTGGCGGAAAAGGTCAAAGTTTCAACTCGAAAAGTTCAAATTACAAAATGTTTTCTTCAAAAAAAATCACATATCAAATCACATAACAAAGATAGAGTCTAATAGAAGCATAATGCATGGATATTACATACAAGTCCCATATATAAGTTTTTATGATTATTTTGTTTACAAATATACTCATATATAAACATCACATTTCAAAATATTTATCAATTTTTTACCAAAATAAGTAAAATTTTCAAATAATAATAAAACTGAATCAAAATCTTGAAATAATTGATGAAAGCATTTATGTATGAGGGAGTCAAATAGGGTAAGTAATATTAATATGCATGTACATTAATCCACCATACGTAAGCAAAAATAACTAAAAATGAAAATAAACCAAGAATAGGACGTAAGTATACTTCTTTCGACCTCCAACTAAATAGATTTGACAAAAGAATACTTTAAAATCACCTTACTCCTTCTATCTCTTCCTTCCTCTGCCCTTTCTCTCTCCTATCTCTTCTTTCTCATGCGAAACGACTGAATAGACCACACCAAACTAAATCGGCCCATGAGCGCCGCTTAGACGTGCATCGGGTACCACGTAAAACCCTTCTCGTGCATGAGCGCTGCCTCGGGTGCTCCCATATTGAAATATGCACTTGAGTGCCGTCTCAGGTGCTCCTTTGGCGCACTCACATGAGAATTCGTGCTCAAGTGTACGTCGGGCATGCCTCAAGTACTAATCTACTTCCTTCATCCGAATATCCTTTAATAATCCAAAATAAATCTGATGGGAACCGGGTATTGCAGGTAAAACCATTTGTTTTCCAAGTTGGCAAGACATGAAATCAAAAGTTCCATCACTTACATGACCTAAATAACAAGTGGATGCTAAGATCTAAACTTTAGAAGAAAATGCATGACCAAGATGAAAATGCCATAGTAGACTTGGTTTAGAAGTTTTAGAGCGGAGGGTGACTATGTAGGAGATGATGGTGTGAATATGAAGATTGCTTAGCTCAAAAACATGTCCAACCTTATGACCTATCTCAAAAAATTGACTTTCCTATAGATATTGTATATTACATCCGTAAGAGGAAAAATGATATTTCAAACCAAGAATACATAATTTCTTCATAGATAATAGAGAATACGATGATGATGAAGATGGCACAAGATAAGCATTTGGGAGGAAAAGTGAAGGTGTGAATGTTTAGCCAATATAACTAATATACATGTGTAATCTTTCAGCCATGTGAATAGTTAATATGTGAGATATGCTAGCTTTTTTAAAAATTGAGATGGATAAGATGTTATATTATTATAGGTGTTTAGATTTTCCCACGGGATTGCAATACCAGCTACCTAGCCTTGCTTCTATTTCTTCCGCAACAAGTCTGCCATTCCTCTTGGTAAAAGTATAAACATCTCTGACCACTATAGAGCCTGGCATTAACATTACCCAAGGAATTTACCACAACATCTAAATTGTAATATCTCAAATTTTCTTTTGGACTATTTTAATATTTATTATGGTTTTGAGTAATTTAAACATGATAAAAATAAATTAAAATATTTTAAAATTTTGAGAAATGATTGAAAGTGTGGAGTGGCGCCTGAAGTGTGCCCGTGTTATCGCTCGAGTACCGATTTGATTATTTTGGAATATAATAAAAGGATATAATAAAAATAATAATAGTAATAATATATAATATATATGTTTATATAAAAGAAGGAAAAAGAATGGGAAAAACATGAAAAAGGGTTCGAGGAGAGAGAGAGTGTGAGAGGGGGGTTTAGGGTTTCGCAGGTGGAGGAAGATGAAGGAGAAGGAGAAGGAGGGGAGGAGATCGGCGTATGGGTCGTCGGTGGCGGCCATTTGTGGCAGCAGCGACGTTATCAGCGACCACAATGGTGGTGGCAGCAACAGTGCAAGAGTGAGCCGCGCATGAGAGATATGAGCTAAGCTGTGCGAGAGAAGGGGGCATGGCAAGGGAAGAGAAGGCTTGCTGGGGAAGGAAGTGGCAGCGATGTTTGTCACTAGGAAAGCCGACAATGGCCTTTCGAGGTGGCAGGCAGCGGCAGTAGCGTGGGAGGCGCCACGGAGAGGAGGGGGGCTGTGCGTGGGGGGCGCTCATCTGGTAGAGAGAGAACGATCTGATTAGGATGTTTTGAGATATCCTTTCTTTAGATTTTTAAAACATGAGGTTAAAATAAGTATCCGTAACCCCTCTTTGGTCTGATTTAGTATCTGAATTATTTTAGATACTATTTAAATTTTTTTACTGACATGTATATATTTTATATACATAATTTATTTATTCTGGACAGAGAAATTTTTTATACTGATTTTATAATTTTGGAGGGTTTAATATTTTTTTCAAAGTCTAAAAAATTTATTATATACTGTATATTTTTATATCAGTATATTTGTATGAAAATAAATATAAAATTTTATATAGGCCGTGTAGTTATATGTATGTGTCAAGTTATGGTCATTATATTTGGATTTTGATTATTTGATATTCTAGCCAATTCCTAATGGGTTGATATTTGTTATTTGAAAATTCTTTTTTGCCGATAAGAAAGGTTTGGAGTAGTGACACTTTTTATTTGGATAATTTGATTTGACCTTATAATATATTCGGATATTCTAATATATTTGACAAGCTTGAGAATTGCACCCAAAGTTAAGGATGGCAAACAATAGTGAGCACCCTTATCCATTGATACATAATACATAGGTGGTCATACATACTGGCCTAATTTGCATTTAATTTTACCTAAGATCATCGAAATTATATGTAACACATTCTCAAACTAATGTTTAAATAATCAAAACTCAAATTTGATGCATAATTAATATCTCTGCATTGATTTATATTGGAATTTGATTTTAATTTGGATTTTAGATTTGGATTTAAAATTCATCAATTTTGTCCTCAATTGGGTCTTGATATGTCTCGTATAAATAATTTTAAACTATATGCTTCGATCCGAACCTTTGTACCATCTACTACGACGCTACTTTGGCTTCTACATGCGCTATTGGATCATCCGATTATTAGATTTTGTCTCAAATTAGAAGTTGATCGAGCCTTGAATTTGAACTCGGATATAGACTTGGACTTGGATTAAATTTTAAAATTGGCTATTTACTTATTGGAATTGATTCGGATCACTTTTATTTTATTTATATATATATATATATATATATACGTCCCAATGAGAACTATTTTATGATTTGAATATTTATTTTGGATTTGGATATTTAATTTGTGTATGAGACTACAATTGGATTTTAAATTATTGATTTTAGATTTTTATTAGATTTATTATATCGGTGATTTGGATTTATCTTATCATTTGATTGAATTTTTATTCATTTGACTTTTTATCGGATTTATTGGACTCATTTTGTTTAAATATGTTACTTGTTGAGCGTTTGACTTATATTTTCTATTTTGTCCCTCCAGAGTGGAAGGTTCGAATGCACGGCAGGGGTTAGGACATGATTTGTTAGCTATTCGTCCGATTTAGTGAATTCTAGTCTCATTTTGGCTTAATTTGACAATTAATATGATTGTATTATAGAATTTATCGGATATAGGCTATTGATATATTTTAAAAATAGTTGAAATGTTATATTATGTTTGATATATGATTTTGGTTGAAATTATTACTTCCCTTACGATAATTGTAGAGCAGGTCGTATTTATTTTATTTGGACGGTTATCCGATGAGATCCTGTGTGGATTTTGATTTGTATCGAGGTTTTATTTATTTGGTTTGTCACATTTAAATTTTGGGACTTAGTATCATTTGATTAAAATTATTTGGGATTTTAAATTTTAAAAATTATAATTAATTATTTAAATTGACTTATTTGGTTGGAATTCATGACATAAATTCTCCTGAAATGTGTCATCATATACATTCTCTATCCCAAGGCTTGCACGATTTTGATGAGCTCCAATAGGAAGCCGGGGGTTTATCGACACGGCAACTACAGCAACATTTATTGATTTTGTTTGTCCAATGTTCCAATCACGAAAATGAAAATGCTTGCTACGATTACTTTTCTCAATGATGGCATCAACTGGAATTAACTTGCCTTTGTCACCACAAGACACCCCCATTAAGGCTAAATACTTTAGAAAGTCACATCCCTAAGCACTAGAACCTACAACGAACATTCTGCATTCACAATTATTTTATGCAGCTTGGATCCAAAAATAGAAGTTGGGGCATCATAATGTTTGTTGAATGTCCAAAAGTCATTAGGGTCCAAGTGTTGAGAGGAAAGAGACTCCGTAAAATTGAAGTAGGAAAAGTGGAAGAGTGGATGGAACTTACCAATGCATGCCTTAATGACATCTTATCCAACAATATTACCAAACATAGCAGTCATGGAATTCAAAACAATCCATGCACCAAAGGTAAAGAAAGGACATTGTGGCAAAACAATCCCTATCACACCTTGGAGTTGTGAAGTGATAATGATTTCAAACCCTTTCGATTGTTCCATACAAAGGTAAAGTGTCGGCATTCTTGACATTGTGGCCAATCTCTCCAAACCTTCATCACCATGACTCGAAACACGAATTGTTGTCACAGCAAGATTTACAATTGCTAATAGATCCTTAGGCACTTCTAGCAATGGGTTGAATGTCAACACCTTGGATTGTTTTGTCGGTCAATTCAATTCACAGGAGGAGGGACGTCGGTGAGGGAGTGCCTAATCTATTATGTGGTGGAAATGGAGGTGTCGAGTCGAGTATCAAGTGGTTGTATGGATATAACGGAGGAAGTAATTTCAGGTTGGGGTAAAGTAAGATGAAGAGTGGTTGTACCCTCTCGATTGTTCCATACTCTATAGTGTCCTCATTAAGAGTAAAAGAGCAGGGGTTGGCATTCTTGAGCATCCGTGGGTTCCCATCATGCAATTTAGTCATTCCTATAACTCTTCTGTGTTTGTTGGGACTACAATTTGTCCGCGGATCACCATCTTAAAACGCAAGCCTCTCATCACCCATGACTGAAACACGAGCAGGATTGTTGTCACGAACTCGGACATCCGGGATATTACAATTGTCATTGCTAATAGATGCAATAATGCCCGTGTGTGGTTCCTCACCTTCGACGTCAACAACAATATCATTTAAATTCACCAATCCTATTTCACGTGGTGTCACTAACTCCATAGTATGAGTAGAAATTTTGGCAGGGGTTGAAGATATGATCTGTGAGGGAGTTGGGAGAAAAGGGAGACTTGTGGATTGTAGGGTTTGTCGGTCAATTCAATTCACGGGAGGAGGGACGCCCATACACTGAGGGAGTGCCTAAAATATCAACCATTATGTGGTGGAAATGGAGGTGTGAAAAAACCTTCTCAAGTAAAAAAATAGTGGTTTTATGGATATAATAATAGTATTAATTAAAAAAATGAGGAAGTAATTTCAGGTTGGGGAATAAAGTAAGATGAAGAGTGGTTGTAGCGAACAAAATTTAAATAGTGGAGATGAAATCTCTTTTTCTTATGGTTTGCTTTTTGGTTGGGACTTTTGGATATCTTAAAATGGATGGTGGTGCCAATGAATTGTAGGCAAAATGTGCTAAACAAATGGTGGTGGATGGAAGCATCGATGCACATTTGATTGACAAGCAGTGTACATACGTTCATTAAGTGCCTATCATACGCCACTATATTGACTTTTAATTAACCATTAGTTGTAAATATCTCGACTTGAGATAAGGGATGGAAAATTTTAGTGAAGGATTTTAGAATTTGCTCAATGGTAGAAGTTTTAGAGAGTATACCCTAATAATATATTATCATATGTTGTGTTAACAACTATTAATACCTAATGAAGATAACCTTTCAACTCCTTTAACTCCTTGACATTGCTAGTAAGATAGGGTTTCATATAAGTTTAGACTAAGTTCATATTGAGACTGAATGTGTTGGATTTAAAAAGTCATCGAAAAGGCATTTTTGTAATTTTTCTATTGACAAGTAGTAATGTAATGTCTTGTATTTATGATTTCATTATTATAATTTTGAATCAATTTAAAAATTAACTAAATAATAATTGTTTGATTGGTGCTTATCTCAAGCTCATGTATACTTCAGGAAGTAAGTGTATAATTTTGATTTGTGCTGTATTTCATGATTGAGATGATTTTGGCCGACGCTAGTGCTTCCTTCATCTCATTTTTAGTCACTTTGCAAAGGAATAAGAGGAGAGAGAAAGAGAATGAATGATATTTTAAAACCTTTAGGAGTCAAATCTACTAAATTAGAAGGTTAAGACAAATATTTTAAATTTATTCTTTGGTTTATTTTGAAATCACTTAATTGTGTTTATATTTCTTATTTTTGATATATATACATGTGGCCCTTTAAATTTTTTACTTTAAATATCATTATATGCTTAAAATTTTCACCAAAAGTTTTAAAGTTTTCATTTATTTTTGCTGAATATTTTAAAATTGTATTTGATTTATTCAAAATAAGTAAATATTTAAAATATTACATTCATATATATGAATATTTATAAAATAAAAGTTACAAGACTTTTACGGAGACGAGGAGAGTAAAGGGAGAGGAGAAATCAGAAAGAGAAGAAGAGAAGAAGAGTAAGGGAGGGAAATTCTGCAGAGGGAAGAGGGAAACAAAGGGGAAAATCAAGAGAGAAAGAGAGAGAGCAGGGAAGGGAAAGAGGACGCGAGAAGGAGGCAAATTATCTCTTGTCATTCCAATGTAGCAATCTGGTTACATATAGTAATCTACCAACTAATTCAGTTGGACACCAACCAAACAAAATAAATAATTACATATAAACCCTAATTATGTAACTAATTAATTAATAACAGGCATTTAATAAAATATTAATTAATTGGATAATATGTAATTCCTATAATATATGTATTTAATAAAGCCCATAACATTGGATCCAAGGCCGGAGGACCAGTAGCGTTGAGCCTGGCATGGAAAGGGCGTGGCAACCACCTTCGATGGTGATACTACATGAGCAAAGTCTAGCAACAATGAAGTCCGGAGCTGATCGTGTTTTAGAACTAGATGTTCCGTCCACTTTCGGTGGTGATATGAAGTGAGCAAAATTTGGCAACGATGAAGTCGGAAGCTAATGGTGTTTTAGATAAAGATGACTGAGAATACTTTTAAGGATTTAGATGTTAAAATTTTGTACTGGTTATACAAAGTGAGCAAAATTTGATGGATACGATGAACCTAGGGAAGGCGATGATGTTTCCGAAATTATGACGTTGGTGGCACGTGTTTGTTGTGGTTATTTGGATTCTATGTTGAGAATTGATGGTGATGTTTTTATACATGATTAGTTTGATGGTCCATGGTCCATCACATTCCCTCTAGATGGATAGTTTTGTATTTGTTGAGATTTATATTTGCCAATGGCGATGTCTACACTTTTCAAGGGTAAAAGTTTGATTTATATTCGATGATATAAATATTATATAGTAATATAAATTATGTGAAAACATTGCAATACTATCTTTGGTGCGGTTGCAATGTGTAGAAATCAATTCTTAATTTGTACCACTTATCAAATATCAACCACCAAATTCAACCATCAAATTTGTAAACAAAAGAAACATAACAATGCATGCCGGTGTGAAAAAACCTTCTCAGTTAAAAAAATATATAAAATTAATTTTAAATAAATTTATTATAATAATAGTATTAATTAAAAAAATGATTTCCTTCGAAATCTCTTCAATACAACTCAAGTAACGAATGGTTGACTACTAACCCTTTAATATACCTCACAATCGACAAGAGAAAATATATCAAGAAACTTGAGCAGCCATGGAAATATGTCCAAGAAAATAGTTCTAAAACTATATAATATAGAAGATAAGCATCCTCGAACTATTATTCTGGACAAATAAAATATTCATAATATTCTCAATTTCATATTATATAACCTTTTTAATAGAGATAAGTCGAACTAATCTAAAAGGAGATTGACAAAAAAAATATTAACAAAAATAACAAAATTTAAATAGAACATCTACATGATACCAATCTCTTTTTTCTTTTTTGTCTTTGTGTAGCACTCATTGTGTAAGAAAATAATTTTGGATATCTTAAAATTGCATCAGCGTGAATTTAAATAACAAACAATGCCCAAGTGCCAATGAGACACACATTAGGCATGACCTTCATAAACAAATAGCACATAAGCGCCCTTCAAGCACATGTTAGGTGCAACATTTTGTGGAGTTTTCTTCATACATGTTTAAATACTTGCTATGACAAATTACATAGTTTGGCACATGTGTAGAGAAAGATTAATAAAATTTCAGAATAATCAAACATATATTTAAGGATTTAGAATATATTGAAATATTACATAAGAAAATCAAAGTATATAAAAGTATTTAAATAAGAATTCAGAAGGTGTTTGAGTCTTAGTGTAGGAAACTTGTTGAGAAACATAATGTATGTAAATTAAAAATATAAATTTCATAAAAATTTTAGAGAATGGAGATAAGAGTTTATTAGGCAAACAATTTACATACGTACATACTTATATGTTTTCATTATGAATGAAAAATGTAAAGAACTAACTTGACAAATCATTATATGTGAACTAATAACGTATATTGACTTTTAATTAACCAATTTAGTTATGAAAATATGATATGTATGAATATTTAAAATAATAAATATTTAATAAAGTAAAAGAATAAATAATAAAAGAAAGATGGTTTAAATAAACTTGTCTTAATCTAATTTTTTTCAAAGATTGCTTGATTTTACCTTGAATTTCCTTTTTCTTGCATTGAATGGCTCTCAATCTTACTCTCAAGGCCAAGCTTAAAATGACCCAAATAGACTAAAAAAATTATAGCAAACCTTGATTGACATTATTGTCCAAGCATTACACATGTAAATATTGGGCGTCTTCCCAATGATCATCCATTTGCTATGGTATCTATAAAGGAGTAACTCAAAACCTAATAATATATTATCATATATTTATATGTTAGCATTTTAATATATGTTAACAACTATTAATACCTAATGAAGATAAAACTTTTACTACTTTGGGTTAGGCAAAATTATATCATCTATTTAATTGGAATTATTGTATTAATGGACTTATTTAGTGATGCCTCTAGCTTTTTTTTTCCATTGACCAAGTTCTAATATAATCATTTGATGATCAAATAAAATTAGTTCACTCAGATCCTATATCCGTTTTCATTTGGGGTCATTTCGTTATTCTGGTCTTTAGATTTATTATATTCGATCCAACTTTCGATATTATGTTTGGGTTTGTTTATTTAAGAAAAAATAAAATTTTATTCAATTTATTTATTATTAATTATTACATATTCTTGTGTTAGGGACGTAACAAGTTGTCAAAAATATGTTTAAAATTTTATCTTAATCATGATTAAATAATTGAGATAATTAAAGTAAATTAAAGTTAATATGAAAGGAAAAAGAACATCGAGTTAAAATTTTATTTTGGATTGGGTTATTGTAAGTTGATGAATATCTAAGTTATGACATGTTGCATAGAGGATCGCAATGTGTTGATCGGAGTTATAGTTTTTAGATTTGATGCACTCCCGAGGGATGATCGAGGGCGCTTTCTAGTGTGCTCAGCCCTTAACACGAGTCAAAAGTTGAGATAATCATTTGAAGATTAGATAAAATTAGTTAACTCAAATCCTGCATCCACTTTCATTTGGGTCATTTCATTGTTTTGGTCCTTAGGTTTGTTATATCTGATCCAACTTGAGATTATTATGTTTGGGTTTGTTTATTTATGAAAAAAATTTTATTCTAGTTTATTTATTATTAATTATTAGCTATTATTGTGTTAGGGACGTAACAAGTTGTCAAGAATGAACATAAATTTTTACCTTAATCGTGATTAATTAAATTAAAATAATTAAAGTTAATTAAAACTAATATCAAAGGCAGAAGAACATCGAGTCAAAAGTTAATTTTGAAACGGGTTATTATAAGTTGATGTAGATTTGATTGGCGCCTGACGAGCACCTATGCGTGGATTGGGCAGAGAGGTCACGTATGATGGACTCTTGACCAGAATTCAAGCGCATTTTTTAAATTACTCACGCTCATTGCATGCTTAGGGGACACTCAAGCGTACCTTCTAGTGTGTTCAGCACTCGACACGATCCCAAGTGGCGCTTGTGTGCCACTCTGTTTAGCCGTGGCATCCAACTGCACCCGATGAGCACTCATGCACCCAAATAAGTTATATCCTATTGAGTTTTGGCTATTTTCTTCTAGATTTTAAAAGATGTGAGAGAAGGAGAAGAGAAAGAAAGAGAAAGAAAATTAGAGAAGGCAAATTAAAGTGATCTCAAACAAGATTTTCATAATTTGAAATCAAGGTAAGTGCATCCCAAGTTCTCTTTCCTTTATTGCTATTCTTTCTTCACTTTGTTAAGTATTTATTATTTCAAATATTTATTTATGTTATATTTTCATAACTAGATTGTGTATATTTCACATACATGTAATATCCTTCTTATTTTTCTACAACATCGCATGAAGTTTATATTTAAGCCTATGTGCATTATATTATTCAGATGATTTCTGTAATTTTCTTTCCTACATGTGTTAAAATTTTGACCATATGACTCTTACATATTTAAAATTATCTTACATGTTTTGAAAATTTATTAAAATTTTCATGCATGTTTGCTAACAGAAATGAATTGTAGAATTTTCTTAATATTACTGATTTTTTTTTACATTATCTTGTCAAGAACAGTTCTATTTATTTAAGAAACTTATAATTTAGTATTTCATATTTTAAAAATTTTACGTCCAAATTTTTGTAGAAAATATAAGTAATAAATGATAAAAAATCTAAGAAAATTGAAGAAAACTCTATAATTTGTTAAAAAACTTAAGAATATTTTCTCTAAAATAAAAAAATACAAGGACTATATGAAATTGGGCAGACTTTTTATTTTTTTATATATCAGACCATTATAAGAGAATCAGCGGGTGGTATATTATGGCATGTCTTAATATATTATAATGGTAAATTGATATTTGAACTAATTATCCGTGAGTGAAAGTAGTGTTCAATTCTATCTATAGGGTTATATATATGATGACCCACTTATGTGTCTTAAATAGTAACGTAAGACTATTAGTTGTGTAAAAATAAATATAACCTAAGTTTTGATTATCTGCTCCTTAGTCGGTAAGGTCCTACTTACCCTTAATCCATAAGAAAATCATATTTGAATAAAATTTGTATAGCACATTTGAATTAATGAATTAAAAAGAAAATTTTAAAAGTTGTGCACAATTGGCAAGAAAATTTATGGCATTACATCTGAATTCGATTTATTGTTCTTCCTGTATGATTTAACAAAAATAGTATATTTAATTATAAAATTTATGTATCTTACTGAGTTTTCAACTCATTTTTAGTTTTATTTTTTGCTAACCCCTTTGGATAAGTAGTCCGAATCGCTTGCTGGTCAGAATTATGAAGGAAGAGCAATTGGAAAGAGATTAGGATTTGAATTATAAAATTTTAATTTCAGAATAGCATTTTATTATGTTTACGTTATATTCGACAATAAATTTTTAAGATAATGAAATGGTGGTAGTTTACTTTGTATGCAGTTTGTAGTGTCCTAGGATGTTGGCACCTTTGACTACTAGACAACGGTGATTTTTTTTACTTTTCAGTTGAGTTGATTACTCTAATTTTTGTATAGATATGACTCATTATGTATAGTCCGGCATTATGGTATGGTCGGTATTCTAACCAACTAATGACATGACATTTTGGATTCTATAGTTAGATTTATTGATGCATATATATTTTGGTCAGTCGAGATGTCAACATGTAGCTCATCTCCACCATTAGTTGGGTTGCTAATTGTTAATATTGTTAATTTTTAGTGATGGATCAGATTTTGAACGTGACACAAATAATTATTTTTAATACCTTAGAATAATAATTGAGACTCACCATGTTATTAATATGCATTTATGCGTTTATATGTGTAATTAATTAAAAATAAAAACTAATTAAATTAGTTTATTGAGTATTAATATCAATTTATTAAATATAACCTATGAATTCATATTACATTCATGCCCCTTTTATCAAACACACACAACCGCCATCTTCCATATCTCTCAGCTGCTCATGCATGTATGTGAATTGGGGTTAAGCCTAATTGGAGGGGTTTCCGGCTGATGCATTAGGGGGAATCAAGGGACATGTTCATATTATAATTACATAGATATTGGCTTTAATTGCATCATGTTTGAGAGAGAGGTAGAGCCGAGGCCATTGTCATGCTCCAAATTTTTATAACAGCAAATCGCGCAGCGTGTCCGATTCCATTAGGAACACATGATAGCCAAGTTAACCTATAAGCACTCTCAAGCACTCAAGGTTGGTCCTGAGATGCAACGCGAGAACTTATGTCAATGTTGAGTTTGTAGTACGCAAGTCACTAGTGAAAGTGCGTAAATATAAGCAAGCAATTAATAGTAATAATATAATAATCAAATATTGAAGAAAATTTCAAGTACTCATTCCTCTATATAGAGGTATTTGGACCTTTTGGCATTTAGCACTAGTACACATTGAATGCCCCAACTTTCACGTTGGGGTTCTTAATTTTTTTTTTACAATACTAAAATTCAAATAAAATTTATCTAAACTCTTATAAAAATACAATGATGCAGAAAAAATTATGTAAAAATTACATGGCTCGGGTCGTATTCTAACATTCTTCCTCTACGAAACTGTCAACGTTCTCGTTGACTTGATCTTTAGGATGTCTTTGGCTTCTTCTTCAATCTCATATCTTCAACAGGTTCCCAACTTATCTCTTCTGTTGGTCTCCTCTTTCAGTTCACGAGCACTTTTTCCCTCTTCTTCCTTATCAATGTTGTCACCTCCTGTTCAGTAATAATCTCTTCAATTTTTGGTGCTGGTGGTGGCTTTATTCGAATGTTGGAGCACTGCGATTGGTTGTGTGAAGTGTCTTCCATATCATGATAATATGGCTTCAAACTGCTCACATGAAAAAAAGGGTAGATCTTCATCCTTTCTTAAAGATCTATCTTGTATGATGCCTTCTCTACACAAACAATGATCTGTACAGGCTCTTCATATTTTCATAGGAGGCGCTTGTCTCTTCCTTGAAAAAATCGCATTTTCTCTTAGAAAAGCTTCACTAGCACAAGATATTCTATTTTGAATTATACATGCCACCTATTATGATCTACCCACTTCTTTATTCGATAAGATGCTTTGTCCAAGTAGGTTTTGACAATCTCTGTGTTCTATTTCTATTCTCAGGCAAAGTTGCAAGCACGAGCACACTTTGTATGACTCAGCCACATGGTATGGAAGAAGTGGCTGTTGACATGTTACAATCTCAAAAGGGCTCTTATTTGATAAAGAGTACTCTTATGTGTTAAAGCAAAGTTCCGTAACATCGAGGAACTTCACCCGATCCTTTGACTAGCTTTCACAAAATGCCACAAGTATTCTTCGAGTAAGCCATTGAATCTCTCCATTTGACCATCAATTTAAGAATGATAGCTCAATAAAATATTCGATTATGATCCAAGCAGTCTAAAGAGTTATGTCCAGAAGGCTTTGATGAAGCGTCCATCTTGATCACTCACAATATTTTGGGACACTTTCCAATATTTGATGATTTGTTTAAAAAATAAAGATGCTGTCTCATCCCCTGAACAATTTCTTATTGTCGGAACAAAAGTAGTTTACTTTGAGAAGCGGTCTATTATCACCAAGATGCACGAGTACTCACTAACATTAACCACCCCCGTGATGAAGTCCAGAGAAACACTTTCCTAGGGTCTATTAGATACAGTGAGGGGTTCTAATAACCTCATTGTCTTCTGACGTTTGACCTTATCTTGTTGATAGGTGAGACATGTCTTTATATAATTCATTACGTCCTCCTTCATTTTAGGCCAACAATAGCCCTTCTATAATAAACTCAAGGTATGCTGCTACATCGGGTGGCCTGCCCATAGAGTATGATAACATTCTTTGAGGAGCGCCCTTCTCAATCCGCCTACTTTTGGTATAAAAATTTGGTATCCCTTCATGAAAATCAATCCATCATCTATCTAGAATTTTTAAGTTTTGCCCTCCTAGATATGTTGAAGTAGTGTCACGACCATAGGATCTTTCTTAAGATTTGACTTTTCCTGTTCCCTAATGATCGTGTCAATCTCACTTGTTGATAGGTGGGTTACTCAAGATAACATAGTGAGGTCCAATCTTCTACTAAAGGTATCTGCAACCTGATTATACCATCCAAATTTATACTCCAGTATCAAGTCAAATTCTACTAAGAACTCCTACCATCAAGCCTACTTGGATGTCGATTTCGATTGGGTAAGGATATGGCTGGCTGCAGTGTTGTCAATCTTCATCACAAACTTGGAGTCGAGAAAATAATGTCTACCTATCCTCAGACAATGAACAATCACTAACAACTCCTTTTGGGCTGCATAACGTCGTTTGGCCTCATTTAATTTTTCTACTTTCGTAGGCTACCAAATGGCCTTCTTGTAATAAGACCCCTCCAAGCGTAAAGTCTGATGCATCTGTTTGCACCTCAAAGTGTTTGGCCACATCTGGAAGGGTTAGCAGCAGCTCCTTCACTATTGCGCCCTTAAGCTCCTCAATAGCTTGTTGGCATGCCTTCGTCCACTCCCACTTTCTATCCATCTTGAATAAATCCATTAAAGGTGCTACTTTCCTCGAATACCCTTCTATTAGTCATCGGTAATAATTTGTAAAACTAATGAATGAGCATAGCTTAGTTACACTTGATGGGACTTGCCTATCTAAGATAATTTGCATATTTTTTTGGATCCATCCTAATCTAACCTCGTCCCACAATATGTCTCAAGAAGCTGATATTTTCTTGAGCGAATGAGCACTTCCCATGCTTCACAAAAAGATGATTTTCCTTTAACCTTTAGAACACTAACCTTAGATGCTTTATGTGATCCTATAGGCTTAAACTGTATATCACAATGTCATCCAAATAGATTACCACAAATTTATTCAAGTATTTATGAAACACCTAGTTTATTAATGTACAAAGATGGCTGAGGTATTGGTTAATTCGAAGGACATTATGAGCCATTCAAAAATTCTATATCTGGTTACGCATGTAGTTTTTGGCTTGTCTCCCTTTGAAATTCTGATTTGGTAATAACCCGACCTCAAGTCGAGGTTTTGTAAAATACTTTGCATTGCTTAACTAATCAAACAAGTCAGCAATCAAAAGAATCGGATAGTGGTTCTAACCGTTACCTTATTCAAGACCCTGTAATCAATGTAAAGATGTAAACTCCTATCTTACTTCTTCTGGAACAGAACAGGGACCCCATAATGTGCTTTCAAGGGGCGGATGAACCGTAAGCTAATTAGCCCATCCAATTGTTTTCGTAGCTTTTCAAGCTTTGGGAGTGCCATTCGGTATGCTCCTCACACAGGTGGCCTCGTCCCTAGCGTAAGTTCGATTTGGTGATCTACCACTCTTCGGGGTGGAAGCACTTTAGGGCAACTTCATTGGCATCACCTCTTTGAATTCCTCTAGAAGTAGGTTAACTTTCAGGGGTAGAGGCCCAACCATGACATCTTTGTTCACCGATAATGTAAGGACGGATTTCTAGAATTTAGTCTCTCAGCCTTAATGGAAAATCAACCTAGGTAGTTTGATGGCCGGTTAAGAATTGTTGATCAGACGGATTGAATTGTTGACTAGCCAGATAGTTGACCAAAATTATAGTAGTTGATCGGGATTAGAATAGTTGATCGAAATTATAGTAGTTGACCGGAATTAAAATAGTTGATCAAAATTATAGTAGTTGTCCGAAATTAGGGAGATAACTAAAATGATCATGAAATCACAGTCTATAAATGAATAGTAACAACCAAAGACTTAAAAAGAGATTGAGGTAGTTTGAAAAATTAAAAAAAAAGATCGAGGACTCATAAAGAGACCGAGGACTCAGAGAGTGAGAACGAGAGTTAGTGAGACGATCAATAGAATCAGTTCAGGCCCATATCCTTCTCCCACTTACTCCGTTGACCATCTAAAAAGGAAAATTGAGTAGGAAAAGAAATATCAAGAAGGTGACCTATTTTAGAAAGGAAAATTGAGTGAGAAAAGAAGTACTAAGAAAGTGACCTACTCCATTGACCTTTTAGAAAGGAGAATTGAGTGGGAAAAGAAGTGCCAAGAAGGTGACCCACCCCCACCTACTCTCACTTGCCTCATTGTCTATAAATATCAAATTTAGAGGTGAGGAAAGGGAGTTATAAAACCTAAGAAAAGCACGAAGGAGAAGGAGAAAAAAAATTTCAGGCCATATTTGAATAAGAGAATTTGTAGATCAGGATCAACCAAATGTACCTTATGTTTTATCCTTGGCTATTGCTAATTCTTGTTTAAAATCCTTTGGGTATTATTATTTTAACACCCTTCTTTGCTGTGTTTCTACGAAATACATATTATGATAATTACTTCTCATGTTTCATGAAGAAATTTCATATTCAACACATGTGTCGTGTTTTACATATGGGATTTTGTTTCACGGTTCATGCTTAAAATTTGTTAGAATTCCTTCTGTTCATTGAGTTCGATATTGCAGCAAGATTTGGTAAAGTTTAAGTTATGGTACAGGGAAAAATTATCGTGCATGTTTAATTGTTGTCAACAAATATCAATTTGCATAGTTAAATGTCTCACCCATTTGCATATTTGTTCGCCGTTTGTAAAAGTAAGTTTGCTCTTTAAGGATTTTGGTCATTTGAAATTATTTAAAGATCAAGAAAAATTTGTTTTGATATATGATGGTCGAGTAAATACGGACCTAAAATGTAACCGTTTCTGAGATGTAATGACCGAGTAGCTGATGCCTAAAATGTAGCCACTTCGAGATACGACGGCCCGAGTAGTTGCATGTCTAAAATGTAGCCGATTCTGATATATGATGGTCGAATAACTACATGCCTAAAATGTAGCCAATTTTAAAGGAAATTTGGTTTTTGATTTGAATTCCTTTTGGAAACCGATTCTCATATAAATGTCTTTGTCCTATGTTTTATACTTCTTTATGCAAAATGCTCTCATTTTATTTCTTTTAATTTCATTTCAAAGCTATGTTTATGTATGTCTTCGCTTATTTGTACTTTATTGAGCAATCTCCTCACTCCTTACTGTTTTCTTACCTTCAGACGAGTAAGAATTCATACCAGACGAGAAAAGAGTAGAGCCAGACGGACTAATTAGGTAGGAAGGCTGACCTGGATTTATGTAGCAGTAAATGATCGACCTTGATGTATTTTTGGTCATTTTGGAGACTTTTGTATAACGATTCCGTTGTATAAATTAACGGATAATTTTATACTTCTGTTGAACTTTATGGTTTAAATAATTTTGGTTCCTAGTGGTATCTCATACGTCTTTGATTTTACTCTATAGCCAACCGACCTAGATTTGAGGCTGGTCAAGATGAGGCTGACTTAAGAGCTCCAACCGGTTTGGATCATGTGTGAGTTATCATTATAAAATATTACATGATTATTTATAATCGTCTCATTACTCATTCGCATTTGTTATGGATAGATGAGTACTGTAGTCTAGCGAGAGCTCCAATCCGTTGCACTTAGTATGAACATTGACGGAGGTCATTAGATGATTATGGCCCGTTCTATCACAGACAAAGCCGTAAGGAAGGTAAGCTCACTTTTCTTCAAACCCTTATTGAGTTGAGGTGCCAACAGTACCTTATCCTTACCCTTCCTCTTGAGTTTCTTTGGCCTCTTGGGGGCATTCACAAGACACGGACTTTCGCTCATGAGGAGCACCGAGTTCAAGTGAGGTATTGGCGATTTCTTAGTTGTTTTGAGGAAGTCTATTCCCAAGATCAGGTCAAAGTCATCCATTGGTATTACTATAAAATTCAGCTTTCCACTCCACTCTCCAAGTTGTACTGGCACCAACTTAGTAACACCAAGGGTGGGCTTTGCCTTTGAGTTAATGGTCTTTATATTGTTCCATCGTTTTTCAACTGTAACCCCAGTAGGTCTGCTTCGACTCCAACCATGAAATTATGAGTAGCATGCGTGTCTACTATGAGGTTCCAAATTTTAAATATGATAATTAGGAGGTAATTTAGATAATATAATCAAAATTAGGTTTAAATATATGCGAAAAATTAGTATCAGAAACCAAATGAGGAATTGGGAGGCCGTCGCCTAAGTGGCACCCGAAGCATACCCAGGGCGTGCTGGGCAGAATCACCGTACCTGAGGCGCACTCAAGCACGCCTGGGGCACGAGTTGGCAAAATTGAACGCCTAAAAAGCACTAGAGCGCGACCCTTCGAAAGTGCTAGTGCTCGACCAGTGCTCGAGCGACCAGTCTAATTATAAAGGCGGGTCAAGATTTTTCACGCGTTATTTTCCAACTGTCTAGAGAAAGAGGAGAGAGAGAGAACACGAAGAGGAAGAGGGAGAAGGAGCAAACCAAGGTTTTCGAGTTCGAATCCGGCCTCGAGCTAGTTAGAAATGTTGTAGATCGGATTGAAGCAAGTGCACTCATATTCTTTTCTCTTATTTTTTTACACTTTTGTTTTGTTTTTTTTGAATAGTTTCATCTCGATACCCAATTAAGTTTATATTTAGTAATATCTATGAGTTAAGCATGTACATACTTCAATTTCATATCCAATTTATGAGGTTTGTGCAATTTATGCAGCCGAAAACCCTAACCCATGCCCCCCCAGATTTTGCTCATTTTATTTGAGATTCATGCACGATTTAATTTTAGAATCTTAAAACCCTAGCTTAAGGACGTGGATATTCCAAATTTTTTACATTTATATACATATATTTTGTTTATGTTAATTTTATGTACTCTGGAAATATTGTGAACGAAAATTATAATATTTAACTACATGTGCATTATACAAGTGACTTTGCAAATACTCCAGAAATTGTTATATACAATTATGAAGGCATTTGTTATTCAAAAATTCTAAAATTACGTTTGGCTTACCGTGGTAAGCATTTCTTACATGTTCTAAGTTTTATATTGATTTATATATATAATTAAAAGTATGAAAAGTCGTGAATTCACAAGAAAATCGGTTATATATATCTGTATTAAGAATTTTGAAAGTTATACAAAGTATCTGAAGGAAACTCCACAATCCGATAAGTTTGATTAACCGTTCTTCAGACAGTGAGAATTTCTGTATAAGTTTCTGGTGGAACCTTCCCTTAAGAATAAGTATTTATGAAATTGGACCAAGAATTTGTATTTTAGATGGTAGTATTCCCTAATATACCTTAAAATATTATTGTAGCAAATCGAAGAATTACTTCTAAACCACGGGAGATGTTCTGATAGTGTATCTGTTATCTATTATCTATTATCTGACCCAATATATCGGGTAAAAGATATATCGTCCGCCATGGGACCTTAAATTTAAGGTTCGTGGTTAGTACCTTAGAATGTGTGGGGACATACAAATTATTTTCCTCGATTTATTTACACTATTAACTGGTGAGGCCTACTGGCCCTGGTCCGTAAAGTAAAGAGTTATGCATATTGTGAAACCTGAAGAAAGATAAGTGAATCAGGGAAAATAAATGTATTTCAAAAAGTATATTTGATCAGGATTTATGTTTACACATTTTCGTTATGCTTTTGTATCCTTCATCCACTTTATACTGTGTATATCGTTTATTATTTTTGATTTTATTATACTTATTGAGTATTTGGCTCACCCTTACTGCTTTCTTTCCTCTAGATAAGCACATCCTTATACCCGATAAGATTGAGTAGAGTTTAGGAGCTGGCTAAACTGCAAAAATTGAGATGAAGAACTTTTTGGACATAGTTTTGTGATGTTATACTTGGTGAAGTATTTTGTATCATTTTGATGAATTTGTATATTGATGTATGCGTATGATGATGATGATATATACATAGTGTAGTTTTCGCTGTTCTTGATGGATGGATATACTTCCGCATGTATTTATAGTTTGTCTGGAGACCTAGTGCTATCTTATCTGAGCCAACGTCATATTTGAAGATATGACGTTAGTGCCACGTGTTTGTTGTGGCTATTTTTGGATCCTGTGTTATGATGTGTAGTTATATTTTGTGTTGTACAAGTATTTTTGTGCAAGTTGTATTATTATGACGGTCGTTTTACTGTCAGATTTTTGTCGGATTCTAGTCAGTGGTCTGTTACAGTTGGTATCAAAGATGAGTTGCCTTAAACTTGATCCGAATCTTATGCGAAAATTTAGGATAGCATAGGTTAGATGAAATGAGCAGATGTAGGCATAGGATGGTTTAGCTAATTTAGGTAGTCTTAGTTATCCTCGTTGCTCTACTTAGACCGCTAGCTATGTTAATTGCGTAAAATTATTATGTTCTAGATAATGCCCAATCTATAATCTAACCCATACCATTCTTATTTCAGAATAGTCATTGATAGCTGAGTATGCCATCAAGAAGGAGGTCAACGCGTGGAGGTGGCTAGCCTCGCGATCGAGAAGCGGAGTATCTAGATTTATTAGGCAGAATGGCCGATGTCATTGAGATTTTGGGGTAGAGGAATCTTGCTCTAGTGCCCGTTCCTACTCCGCCCCCAGCTCCTGCAAATCCTAGACCGTTAGCGTCTGACCAATTCGTCCAGGAGAGGGTTCCTAAGTTTCTGGAGTAGCCCAATCCGATTAAAGCGGACACATGGTTCTAGAGGCTGAAGAAAGTATTTGCTATCATCTATTGCCACGAGGAGGACCGGGTGTTGTTCGCTTCTTATCAATTGGAAAGCAAAGCCTATCATTAGTGGGAGATGCAAAAAAGGGCCATGGGGTGCCGGATAATGAGATCACTTGGCCCATATTCGAGGATTTGTTCATGGAGAAGTATTTCTCGTCCATTGTCCAAGTGTAGAAGGAGGAAAAGTTCATCCACTTGAGGCAAGGCAATAGGACGGTGGCCAAGTATTACACAAAATTTACGAAGTTGGCTTGATAGGCTCCGTACTTGGTCAAGGATGAGGAGAGGAAAGCTAGAAAGTTTCTGCAATGCTTGCGGGATGATATTCGCAAACAATTGGCGACCCTCAAGCTATCAACCTATGGAAAGGTATTGAATCGTGCCTTGATCCACGAGAAAGTGCTTGAGAAGGAGGAGTATTTTAAGAAGAAAACGTCTAGCAAATGTGATGCCGGTTCAAGCTCTAATCCGGGTTCGAGGAGACCATCAAAGAGGTTGAGACAAGCAGATCAAGGGAAGAAGGTTAGCTCTTCTTCATCGGCCAAGTAAGCTCCCGCTGATCCATGTCAACATTGCCGAAAGCCTCACAGTGATAGGCCTTGTTACAAGGCGTTGGGTATATGTTTCAATTGTGGACTGTTTGGACACAAGATCAACGATAACCCTTATAAGAAGAAAGCCCTTTCCCTGAAGCCAGCTATTCCAGGAAAGGTGTTTGCAGTTTCTGCCAGTGAAACAAAGGCATCTGATACTGTTGTGGAAGGTATTCTTCCTATTTGTGGTACTTCTGTTTGTGTGCTTTTTAATTCTGGATCCACCTACTCTTTCGTTTTGCCTCAATTTACCTGTCATCTTGCATCTTCTCCTGTTATTCTCGATTATTCGTTAATTGTTTCAACACTCACGGGATCTTTGGCTGTGACTGATGTTTCATACCTTGGGTAGCTATTGATTTGATTCTTTTGGAGATACATGAATTCGACATTATTCTGGGTATGGATTAGTTGTCAAAGAATCATGCAACTATTGATTGTTTCCACAAGAGAGTTGACTTTGCAATTCCGGAACGTGAGCCCTTTCACATTCATGGAATTCGACGGGTTGAGTTATCTAAGTTCATTTCGGCTCTGCAAGCCCGTCATTTGTTGCGAAGTGGATGTGAAGCCTATTTGGCTTATGCTAGTATGGCGGAGAGCCGTGAGTTATTAGCTAAGGAGATTCTGATTATGCGTGAGTTTGAGGATGTATTTCCTAATAAGTTGTCTATTTTAACACTGCACCAGGAGATCAAGTTCAGGATTGATCTCGTGCCAGGATCAACACCTATTTCGAGGATCCCTTATCATATGGCTCCTACTGAGTTGAAGGAGTTGAAACAGCAACTGTAGGACCTTCTGGACTTGGGTTTTATTAGACCCAATGTTTCGCCATAGGAAGCTCCGGTCTTGTTCGTAAAGAAGAAGGATGGGTTTCCGATCATATCTTGTTCGTAAGCTGAATAAGATCATAATCAAGAACAAGTATATGTTGCCGCGAATTAATGATCTCTTCGATCAGTTACAAGGGACTCGCGTGTTCTCTAAGATTGATCTGCAATCGGGATATCATTAACTTAGGATCAAATAGGAGGATGTAGCGAAGACGGCTTTCCGAACGAGATATGGCCATTACAAGTTTCTTGTTATGTCGTTCGGCCTGAAAAATGCACCGATCATGTTTATAGATTTGATAAATCGGGTCTTTCAATCCTATTTGGATAAATTTACCATAGTCTTCATTGACGACATCCTGATCTATTCAAAGAGTTGTGTGGAACATGAGGAGCACTTGAGGATCGTGCTTCGAACCCTTCGGGAATATCAGTTATTCGCGAAGCTGAAGAAGTGCGAGTTTTGACTCGATGAGGTAGTATTCTTGGGCCATGTCATTTCTGATGGAGGACTCTCAGTAGACCCGAGGAAAGTTGAATCTATGATTAGTTGGAGTTGACCGACGTCAGTGATGGAGGTTCATATCTTTTTGGGTATGGCTGGTTATTACTGCTATTTTGTGGAGAAATTTTCTTGGATTGCTTTGCCGCTCACCCGATTGACAAAGAAGAAGGTGAGTTTTGTATGGATGGAAGAATGTGACCGAAGTTTTCAAGAGTTAAAGGATTGTTTGACTTCAGTGCCAATTTTAACTATCCCCGATGGTTCTGGTGGCTTCAAGATGTATTGTAATGCTTCTAAGGTTGGCCTCGGATGTGTCTTGATGTAAAATGGGAAGGTGATAACTTATAGATCTCGACAATTGAAAATTCATGAGAAGAACTTTCTGTCCCATAACTTGGAGTTAGCTACCATTGTTTTTGTATTGAAGACATGGAGGCATTTCTTGTATAGCAAAAAGTTTTTTGTGTATTCTTATTACAAGAGCCTCAAGTACCTATCTTCGTAGAAGGAGTTGAACATGAGGCAGAGGATGCGGATCGAGTTTCTTAAGGATTATAATTATGAGATTTACTATCAGCCGGGGAAAGCAAATGTAATCACGGATGCCTTTAGTCATCAGACTAGCTTTGTCATGAGACTGCAAATTAAGAAGATCGAGCGCGCCGAGGGGGCGGGTCGGTAGAATCAAACTCCCGAAGAGCACTTAAGCACAGCCCTTCGGGTGTGCTGGCGCTCGAACAACGCTTGAGCGGCACTCGACCAATCCAATTATAAAAGCACGTCAGGATTTTTCACGCGTTATTTTCCAACGATCCAGAGAGATGAGAGAGAGAGTACAAAGAGGAAGAGGGAGAAGGAGCAAACCAAGGTTCTCCAGTTTGAATCCAGCCTCGAACTAGTTAGAAAGGTTGTGGATCAGGTCGAGGCAAGTGCACTCATATCATTTTCTCTCGTTTCTTTACACTTTTATTTCGTTTTCTTTGGACGTCTTTGTCTCAATACCCGATTAAATTTATATTTCATAATACCCATGACTTGAGCATGTACATACTTTGATTTTATATCTGATTTGTGAGATTTGTACAATTTACACACCTGGAAACCCTAACCCATGCCCTCCTTAGATTTTGCTCGTTTTATTTGAGATTCATGCACGATTGTGTTTTAGAACCTTGAAACCCTAACTTATGGACGTGGGTATTCCGAATATTTGACATTTATACACATATATTTTATATATGTTAATTTTATATACTTTGAAAATATTATGAACAGAAATTATAATATTTAACTACATGTACATTATACATGTGACCTTATATATGCTCTGAAAATTATATTATATACAATTATGAAAGTATTTATTGTTCGAAAGTTCTAAAATTATATTTAACTTACAGTGGTAATAATTTTTTACATGTTTCAAGTTTTATGTTGATTTATGTATATAATTGAAAGCATGCGAAGTTGTGAATTCACAAGAAAACCGGTTATCTATATCCGTATCAAGAATTATGAAAGTTATGCAAAATATTTGAATGAAACTCCATAATCCGATAAGTTTGATTAACCGTTCTCCAGAGAGTGAGAATTTCTTTATAAGTTTCTGGTGGAACATTTCCTTAAGAATAAATATTTATGAAATTGGACCAAAGATTTATATTTTAGAAGGTAGTATTTTCTAGCATGCCTTAGGATATTATTGTAACAAATTGAGAAATTGTTCCTGGACTACGGGAGATACTCTGGTGTTGTATCTGTTATCTGTTATATAACCCAATATATTGGGTGAAAGGTATACCATTCGCCATGGGATGTTAAGTTCAAGGTTTGTGGTTAGTACCTTAAAATATGTGTGGACATACACATTCCTTTCATCGATTTGTTTACACCATTAGCTATAAGGCCTGCTAGCCCTGGTCCACAAAATAAAGAAGTTATGCATGTTTTGGAATCTAAAGAAAGATAAGTAAATCAGGGAAAGTAAATGTGTTCTGAAAAGTGTATTTGATCAAAATTTATATTTACACATCTTCATTATACTTTTATATCCTTCCTCCACTTTATGCTGTGTATATCATTTATTATTTTTAATTTTATTGCACTTGCTAAGTATTTAACTCACCCGTACTACTTTCTTTCCTCCAAACAAGCACGTCCTTATACTCGATGAGATTGAGTAGAGTTTAGGAGTTGGCTAGGTTGCAGAAATTGGGATGAAAAACCTTTTGGACATAGTTTTGAGATGTTGTACTTGATGAGTATTTTGTATCATTTTGATGGATTTGCATATTAATGTATGCATATGATGATGATAATGTATACATAGTATAGTTTTTGCTATTCTTGATGGATGTATATACTTTTGCAGGTATTTATGACTTGTCTGCAGATCTAGTGGTATCTTATTTGAGCCAACATCATATCCGAAGATATGACATTGGTACCACGTGTTTGCTGTGGCTATTTTTAGATCCTGTATTGTAATGTGTGATTATATTTTGTGCTGTATAGGGATTTTTGTATAGGTTGTTTTAGTATGATGGTCATTTTACTACTGAAACTCTATCAGATTTCAATGAGAAAAGTCGGTCTATCACATCTACTGTGGCACGGGCACTCCTTTCATTCACTTATAGTTCCACATACATCGAGTCTGTGGATTTGGTGGACACTTGGGCGTGCTTCTCCATCGCATATAAGAGGCGGACCGCACCCATGCGAGCTTGGTCCCCATCATTCTGATCGTCTCTTGACTCCAGTGCATCACATTTCCTTTGTAGCGCACTCAGAGCTCATTTGTGTGAATATTGCACCACTTTATATGGCTTATTACACAAGAAGTATCTATTAGAATACGCATTCTTGCTAATTGACGTATTGATACTTCCCTAGGAACTCTGGGAGTTTACCGACGATGAATCCTTCTAAAAGTTACTTCCCCCACTCTTTGCTTTGGACTCCGACTTATCGACACTCAAGGCACTTTGCGCAAGCTTCTTTGAGGGATTATCATCGTTCTCTTGATTTTTTTTGCCCCTCTCAATTGCATAGTAAACAAGTCTTTCAGTTGCGTTTTTGGTGAAAATCACATCTTGCACTCATTGTCTGAAAAGTTCCGTCTAAACCCACAGTTGCAGGTTATCAATGAAATAGAATAGACGATCCTTATTAGACATGTCTTTAATATCCAACATGCACATTGAAAAAGCTTTAACATAATCTCTAATAGTCCCCGTGTGCTTAATCTGTTTAAGGTTCCTTCGTGTCTTAAATTTGGTATTATCCAGTTAGAACTATGCTATTAGTTCTCTTTTGAGGTCTTCCTACAAGTCAATATTTAATCTTCCCTAGGGCATTTCCTTATATTTGGTTCTCCACCATATCTTGGCATCACCGGTCAGGTACATGATAGCCATGGAGACCTTTGTCTCATTGGAGTCCATCTTCGTAGCTCTGAAGTACTACTCCAGGTCGAAGATGAAATTTTCAAGCTCCTTCGAATCTCACACACCACCATATGAGCGAGGCTTTAGGGGCTTGACTTTGCTATAGCTGAAGGCATTGCCATTAGTTGCAGTAGCACGCATTAGAGGGCTCACCTTATCATTGAGCTCGACATTTCCTCTTGCAACACTCTTATTGAGTCACGAACATCCTCCGTCAAGTTTTTAACTGCCTCTTTTAGGGCCCTCAACTGGTTAGTGAGGTTATCCGTCCACCTTTTCATCGTATTGAAAGACTCATCTTAGGCCTCAACCTCAGTCATCTGTTTCTCAATGGCTTCAAGCTGAGTCACCATGGTTGGATGAATCGTTAGAGTTGTTTGAACAGCCAGTTACGGTGTCCCTTGGGTCATCCGAATCCCACCATGTATGATTTTTAAAAAAGTGAGAACTTTCTTACAGGTCCTCCTATGAGTCCATCTCTAATACCAACTATCATGGTCTAAATTTTTTATAGCAGAAACCATGCAGCACATCTAGTTCCCTGGAGAATGGGTGCTAACTAAGTTAACCTACAAGCACTCTCAAGTACTTGGGGTTAGTGCCAGGACACAGCATGAAAATTTATGAGAAGTTCATAGTATGAAAGTAAGTCGTTAGTGAAAGTGTAGAAATATAAGCAAATTTCAATCGAATATGGAAGAAAATTTTAAAAATTCATTCCCCCATATAGAGGTAATTTAGGCCTTTTAGCTGTTGGCACTAATATATATTAGACTGTCCCAACTTTCACGATAAAATTTTTAATTTTTTTACAATGCTAAAATTTAAACAATATTCATGTAAATTCCTTGAAAAATATAATGATGTGAGAAAAATTCTGTAAAAATTATATAGTTTAGGTCGGATTCTAACACCCTGTACATCTATTACTATTGTTGTTGCTGCTCGGTGTAGTGTAATAAATCAAGAAAGGTAAAACCTTTACTATTCTTGGGCATTCTTGTCGCTTGAGTGTCATTCCATCTCCTTCTTGATGCTATCATATTGCTAAATATTTCTCCATTTCTATTGGTCTATTATTTCAATGTGTAGATGAAATTTTAGAACAACTCTCACTTTCCTCTATTTTTGGAAATTATGTACAAATCATAGGGCTATGGGTTGATTATACTTTACATAAATCTTATGGAATACAATTGCACACCTTATTAAATAAGAATAATGACTATTTCAAGAAGATTAAGCTCCCGTGATTCTCATGTGAATAGTAACAAGGCCACCCATAAAGAAGATGAACAATAATCGAGCAAGTTAAATTAGCTTCTGTGCCTTTTTTAGCTCAATTATTTATATCTTTAGTAGATTAGTTCATACTCTATGATATGTTAAGTTTAATGTTAAATTGCTGAAATGTTATTTTGATTACTTGAAATGGTAATATTCAAGTGATGAAGATACTATGATAATGACAGAAATATGGTTTTAACTCACTTTTGGTGAGGCTACATTTAACTTTGGGCCAGTCGTCTGACAATAGTGACTAGGACTTGGGGTACGTGCTACTTGGCCTAGACTACTTATATAAAAATCTTAATTATAAATAATCATTATAAAACCATAATAAACAAGACATCCTTAAAATCAATAAAAAGTAAACCATCCATCAAAGACTACTTCTTCAAACCATGAGGTAAAATAATGTCTGATACTTCCAAAATTAAAGGGACGTAGCCCTGACAAAAAATTAAGTGTCTCTATTACCGCAATGAAAATAAATCATCGCAAACTCTCAAAATAAAATAATAGCTTCGGGATCATCTACCTATAAACTTCTCAACAACAACTCAATCATTGTTAACTCTATGAAAATATATTACTTCTGAGTCAATAAAAAATAAGGCCGAGTCGAAGGTATAACAAGTGATACAAAATCAACATATGATAAATGGTATAAAACTCAGAACGTAATATAAACATGACAAGGTAACGATCAAAATCAACAGTCTATTATAACCTATTCGAAACTCTATGCCCTATATGATGCCCACCCTAAGTAAAAAAGTCTCGCTATACCTTATATGTGAGTTTTGCTCAATGCTACCCCGGGTATAGGATATACTCTGTCTTACTCCTCATAACTTGCCTTGGGCATAGGAGTCTCATTAAGCTCGATTTCCCCAATGCCCACATGGGTTATATAAATCATTACACTTATCCTTCCAACACCCACTTGGGGAATGTGAATTGCGATGCTCGATTCCTCTAACATCCACACGGAGTATAAGAATCGTTGATAACAAGTCAACCTATCACGTCCTTGGCACAATATCAAAATTAATTTATTTCATGATATATAATTATCTTAATTCGATTTTAAGTTAAGATTCAAAATCAATTATTTATTCAATTAACTTACACCCAAACTGAACACCGAGATGTGAATATACATCAAATACCTTAAATGGTTTGTATAATGCATAATAATCAAATTATAAGACCTAAAAATTATACCTAAAAGTGACTCTGATTATCGTCTGTTAGTTGACCTCAAACTATAAATAAGGAAAAGTCTGTTAACTAAAAATCAAAGTATCTACCATAATTTATCTAAAAGTACTAAGACTTATATATCACCTTCATCATCAGTTGGTAGTCGTATACTAACATAACCGAAATATCAAAATAAAAAAATGAAAGCTAAAGTTCCGAGCAATCTTTTTTCTTGATCTCAATCTTTTGCAAGACATTGAGCTCTCTAATCTAAAATATTGGCCAAATAGAGGAAAAAATGAATTTAACGTTCAATAAGGCATATATAATCTCATATGCGAATATATAACGAATAATATTTGTTAAGGATAATATCTTGATCAAAATTCTGAAATATCGATAATATCAATTTTCAATAAAGCATCCAAAAAAACTAAATTTATGATCAAATATACCAAAACTGTGTACTTATATAATTTATACTAAAATATACTAACATGTAAAAGATTAATCATTAATGATGACCTCATCAATAAAGGCAAATATTAAAATTTGAGTTATGATTATTTTCACATCGCCAAAGGCTATATGTCCCTATTCATGTTATGTGAATATACCAACTACATATTATTTTCTTTAGTTAGGATCAAATGTTACGATTATAACCCTTAAATGTTAAGTTTGACTTTTAATTTACTAATAATATATTAGGATATGTCTCAATATATTCTTTTAATTCTCTATAATGATCGTTACTTAAGTTAAATTGAAAACTCTATTGGAATATCAATAAACTATTATTTTTTTATGTCAAAGAAAATATTTCGTTCATTAAAACTAATGTAGATTTTCTTTCATTTTTATTTAAATTTATGACATGTAGACATAATAAAGTAAAAATTATAGACATAGTAGAAACTTTAATATATAAATTAACGGCACTCAAAAACTATTATATAAAATTATAGAAAATTAATATAATTTATATAATTTTAATCATTTTCTTATAAATAGAAATGTGCAGAGATATTTATGTATAAATTAAGAATATGTAGGGACATATATATGCAATTTAAATACATGTAAGAATATTTATATAGAAATTAAGTACTTATTTTATCATGTCAAAGAAAATATTTTCTTTTATCAAAGTGAATGTAGAGCTTTCGTTATTTTTCTTCAAATCTATGAATGTAGAAATAATAAAGCAAAAATTATGGACATGTGAAAAATTTAATGTATAAATTAAAGATATGCAGAAGCTATTGTGTAGAAATTATAGAAAATCAATATAGTTCATATAATTTTTATTATTTTCTTACGAATAGAAAATACATAGAGATATTTATATACAAATTAAGAACATGTAAGAACATATATATATATATATATAATTAAAAATATATAAGAATATTTATATAAAAATTGAGTACTTAAATATAATTTCTATAAATTTAAAATATGTAATTTATAAAATTTTATTAAATGAGAGTAGGATTACATGCATCAAGTTTAAAATAGTTTAAGTACTAAAATAACATATATATGAATATTTAGAATAAGAAATACTAAAACTTTATAAAAAAAATTAGTAATGAAAGAAAAAAAATATTTGGATACACTTGTCTTGCTTGATTTTATTGAAAGTTATTTAATTTCACCTCAAATCCTCCTTTTCCTTCTCTTTATCTCTCCCTCTCTTTCTCTTTTTCTCTTCTCTTTCTGTCTCTACTCTCCAAACTTAACTGTAAATTAGTTAAAATCAACTAAAAGACTTATTTATACAATATATGCCAAGTATAATATAATGTTAATGAAATGCAATTATAATTACTTGAAGATGTAAAAATTAATCGACAAACATGTGACAAGGAGTATCTAAATTTGGCTACTGTTGTTGTGTTGCTTTGGGATGAGATTTAGGAAGGAAATTCTAAGTATCTTATCATTCTACACTAAACCAATCCTTGTTTCCATTGAGGTTAATGTATCATCAATGATTTGTGGCATTTTTATTCTCTCAGTTTAATCCTTTATAATCACTTGGTTTCAGGAATTATAATAACCCACAAGTTTTGTTTAGTACTAATAAAATAAGATATATTTTTATAATCTTAAAAATAAGAATAATAAACTAATAAGTTTAATAATGATTGGATATAATCTTACAAGTCAACTTTAGAACAATAATAGTAGGTTATATGTTTTTGATAGCTATAGGATAGTTCATCTATTTGTAGACTTAGTAGTGAGATTCATAAAATTGTTGAGTTGGGGATTATTATTTTTTGGTTTGTGTTGTCTTTGATCACATTAGTGACATTTTTGCATCCATGGTTGAATAAATAAGACTGTACAAAAATAATACGGTCTTCAAAAATATAAAATATATAAAATTATAGTGTAATCTATTGTTGTCTAATATCTAATCCATGTCTCGACAGATTAAAATCTTTGTTCATGGATGTATGGTTCTACAAACAAGTTCTATTGAGATATCGTAGGATATCGTAGTGAGGAGTACGGATTTGCGATGTTGGTTTAGTATCTTGCCTTTGTTGTTGAAGATCTTGTTGGGATCTTAGGGATACGAATATCTTGCCTTTGTGACCTTGGGAATACAAAGATGGTGTATTTCAGATCCTTGTGGGCATAGATCTTGATTGGATCATGATAATGTGAAAGTGATATATTGAGAATATGGTCATGTGGACATGTAGATTGAGTAAGATATTTACACACATGAAGTGACATGGTCATGTGGATCATTGAGATGGTGGCATGTTAAGTTTGAGAGTATCTATTATCTCATGGAATTTATCAAACATTTGGTGGCGGATGAATAGACATTGGTTTACATTGATAGGATATAATCTAAGAAGATTGTTATGATATTTCATTGGTTGTGACCTCCGTTAAATTCGATAAAATCTATATTATTATTGATATTCAGATTTAATGAAATCTTTATTACATTCTTATTGTATGGTTTCGATAGTAACCTTTGGTAGTAGCTTTTTGTAGCTCTTAAATTGTACTTCCGATGTAGCATTGAATCTTAAATAGTTAATGATTAGTTGCATATTATTATTGATATTATATATTTTATATTATTATCCGAGTTATTCATTGATTATTATTGTCAACTATATCACTTATTAGGTTTTTAACTCACCATTATATTTTTTTTAGTTCTAGAATCGAACAAATTGATATTAAGCTAGTAAAGATCCTGTTGTTATTCTGGATATTTTAGGTAGAAATAATTTTAGAGTCTAGAAACTCTTTAATGAGAGATTGTAAGACTTTTTTTTTGTTTTATTAGATATTAGATATTTTGTTGAGCCTAAATTCTTTTGACTTTTATTTTTATTATGAACATATATGTCATTTTATATTTGAGGACTTCAAAATTGTGGTCGATGCTGTATCATAATGGTATTTATGATGAGTATTGATGGATCGAGCATTTTCATGTGGTTGGTTCGAATTGAGTTGTGTGTTTTAGGTCTGGGCTGCCACATCACCGATCAGCAATATATTAGATCTCTCATTGTTGATTGTTAGTCAAAGCATACAATAACACAGCTATCGACCTATAGTCGGTGATGTCTTTAATGCTCCTAACCCTATCACCGATTATTGTTCTTTGAATTTTGGATCACTTCATTGTAAATTTCACAACTAATGAATTTGTTATCTAGTTGTTCACTTGATTTCGGCTTGAGAATTTGCTTAAACGAAATATCAGAGGGGCACAAGAAAACAACACCTGATGGGTGCTCACTCGGATTTTGGATAGTATTAGTGCGTTGAAGGTGTACTCGTGCACCGTTTTTAATAGTTCTTCAAGATCCCATGCACTTGAAGGACCCATACGTGTGGCTTACCTTTAGGTGTTATGCCTAATGTATACCCAATGAGTGCACGTGCACCACTACCAATAAATAATTTTCCTTATACAATTTTAGGGTAAGGTTTTTGAGAAATTTTAATGCAACAAGCATCTCATGAAGATAGAAAAGAGATAAAAGATAAGAAGATGAAGTTTAAGGTATCATGTTAAAATGCGACTTAAATTTTATCATTCACCAAACTTAAATATATTATTCTAACATTGGCCGTATGACTTATTATTGATTTATAGCTCGTTTTCTTGTTATATTATACTTTTATAAGTATTATATGAGATTAGTATTAATCAATTATTCACACAAGATATCGTAAAAGACTCAAAATAGTTATTTGTAATCAAATATTCATAGTAAATATTATTCAAAGGTTATTATGTAATTTTTTATTAATTGAAAAATATTTTTTACATTATATATATATATATTAAAATTTAGTTTTAAAACTTATGCCATGTATTAGTATTTAAATAAATCCTTGAAAATAGAATAAAAATAACTTAAAAATAAAATAAAATTTGAGTTTTAAAATATATATATATAAAAAAAATATGTAAACGGCTCGTGGGCTCTGCGCTTGGCTTATTTTGATTGCAAGGCTCTTCAGGCTGTGCCTTTTGGCGATTAGCTCAGTGCAATTTCTCTTTTTCAGTATTTGTCTGGAAGGAACCAGTAAGCCCTGCGCTCTCTGCTGTGTTTTACCTAATTTTTTGTTGTTTGTTCGTTTTATTTATTTGCCATCTCTCAAAATGTTAATCTTATGTGCTTGTCGCTCAATTTCTTGTTAATTGTTTTGCCTTTTAGATGTAATTCGAAAAGAAATTGGATAACGCATGGTTTATAATGGATTGGTATTTGATATTGTTGAATTCCGCTGTTCAATCGCAGCTTGATACGAATCGTTGCGTCAAACCAAATAGTTGAGCAAACTTGTTGCTACTAGTAATCTACGAGTAAGAAGTATGAATTAATGAAACATTATCAATTATTTTTAGTTACTTTTCTTCTCCATGTTTTCGACTTGATTTACCGTTGCATTTCCTGTGCTAAAATTTCTTAATTTGTAGATGTGAAAATTTAGGGAACAAAAGGATATGAGATTTGGATGCTTCTATTAGCGGACATCGTAAGATAATGTAGAGTAGAATCAATATGCTATATATATTGAGGTGTGGTGAGGGAATCAAAATCTTTTTACCCATGCCGTTCTTGCTGTTGTAGAGCACTTTAACCTTGAATAAAACTTTCTTGCAGGACTAGTCAATTGATTGCATCCATAAAATTTAAATTTCTGTGAGTTTTGAATGTTTCTTTTATGCAAGCCACTTTTGAGCGGTGACCCTCCATCCTTCATCTACCCATGTTTCACATTGCTGTTAGCCTGTTATGAAGGAATAGAATGCAAATTTCACCTAGTCTCTAGTATTTCTATTATCCTAATGCAAATTCATATAATTTGTTCAAATATAGCAATGCTTTTGAAAATTCTCAGGTGTTAATCTGTTGAACTTGTTAGCCAAAAATTAATTTGTTGATTATATTGGGTAGTTTTTGGTTCATCTTTATTATTTTCTTGGATTTTAGAATGTTTGTGATGTCAGCAAGCGGCAGCTTTGTGGTTCATTGCAATAAAAGCTTGCATATGAGTGTAGTATACCCATCAATGTGTTATGCTATAGAAGGTCACACACTTTATGTGGTAGTATTGAGATTCTTCCTTCAATAAAGGATGTTTTAGTGTAGAAGGCTTCCCAAATTGTGGATTTTACAGAGGGTGTATAAAATATATGCTATCTTAACCCCTAGGTATTTAATCCCATAGAGATTATCAATTTTTCGTATGTAAATTTAGGGGGATGAATTACATCTCAATATATATAGAGAGATTGTTTTCATAATTTGAACATGAGATATCCAAATTACAATAAAATAACCTACCTTGCTAGTGTGCCAAGTACTACCCTCGTGGGATTTTCCCAATAATGATGCCTTTTGCTGGAGATCATTAACAACAGGTGACACACTAGACAGAGTGTGGTGAGCTGGGTCTAAGGCTGGTTTTTCCTGTGATAATTTCATATGAAGAAATTGTTAATGAAGAAAGCAAAATGTTGTTATCCGTCTTGTAGCATTTTGCTACCCTTAGTGTTGTATCATGCAATTTTTAATCCATCTGTCATCACTGGTTAGAAAAGAAGCATTTTCGTTTTTGATCTTATATAGATTGAGGGGTCATGTCGGACCATCAGTAGGCTTATATCTGGCATTATTATTCATTTTAGATATTCCAACTGCTTGAGACAACTTAAACAATGGAAACTACATAATGAGAGTGTTATACTCAGTTGTCTACTTTCTGTTATGTGAATAAACTTCGATACTTTTTTGATTTTCAGATACAAGTCCAAAGGGATGCATGTTCCTATCTAAGAGCTCCGCAAGATCGTATTCGTAAAAATGTCAATCACAAATCCTCTAAAAAAGTCAGTATCAGCTATCATCCTTGATTTGGATGGTACACTTCTTAATACTGGTGGGTGCCCATAAACTTGCACATATTGGCTTCACTTTGACTTGCATTTTCTCAATCCTTTAACAATGTTGTTATCGGTGACTCATAATTTCCGGAAGATTTTCTAATTTGAAACCAAGAGATCTATTACATTCAATGTAGTTTCCTTTGGATTTAATGACTGTATTTAGCCTCATATAGAACTTGGTGTTCTCAGCTGGAATGCTATTGCTATTAAGTAGTCATGTATCTTGAAGGGAAGTAAGCCTTGAATTTTTCTTTGAAGCAGAGTTTATTGTACTCAGTAGTTTTTTGACAAGGCGCGTATTTTAAGAAATATTCTAACATAGTTAGATGGTCTTTGTATCTGATATGCGTTGGGAGATATGGTTTGGAAATGGAAGTTGTAGTTTTATGTTGGTTTAACTTTTTTTAATATGGTTAGGAGCTTCAATGTGTTCATTGTGAGACCTTATGTGATAAAATCATTTTACGGATCGTTGGATCATCAGATTATTTTATATTTTAGTAGTAATATTCATAACCTATATGAATCTATGCTTTAAGTTCTTATCTCGAAGAACTTGTAATCAATTTTCCTTCATTTACTCTTATCTCTCGTCCTTCATAAGAGTTAATAGAATTTTATATGTTGAGTTGGATCATGTACAATGTTTTTTTGAGGGTTCTTAAATTCAAATATAATGGAAAGTTAAAAAACTTCCTTCAATTTATATTTGAAAATTATCCCACATCATCTAAAAAAACTGCCACTGATTATCCTCCACAAAAAATCAACAATTCTATTATTTATAGGTAGGAAGATGGTTGATCCCTTAAGTATAAATATGTCTTTTTTTTCTATCAAACACTGGAACTATTAAAAGGAATACTTTTCTAATAAAATATAATAAAATACAGAATCGTAACCTTTAATTATTTCAGCAAATTACAAAATATATGCCACGTGGGACAATTCGAACATTTAGCTTATTCGATTATATTTTCAAATTTATTGTTTATAAAAAATGAGAAAGCTATTCATATTCTGGGGTGCTCATGATTATTAAAATGGGTAATGGAGTTTGGAATATGGTTTATGCCTTTCGATTTGTTGCTTGTCTTGGTAAGGATTGTGTTTCATTTTGTGCAGATGGAGTGGTGGCTAATGTTTTGAGAGTTTTCTTGGTTAAGTATGGAAAGAAGTGGGATGGAAGAGAAGCGCATAGAATAGTAGGGAAAACACCTTTGGAAGCTGCCGCTGCTATTGTGGAAGATTACGAGTTACCTTGTGCAACAGATGACTTCTTATCTGAAATAAAGCCGATGTTCTCCGAGCAGTAAGAAATGATACTTACGCTCTTCTTGCTGTATTTCCTTGGATTGAAACATCAAGAAATTAGGGCTTTTACATTCTAGTGTTTTGACATATTCTATCTGATATATGCTGTGAATAATTTGAAGTCTATTTAGATTTTATTGGGGTGCAATGTCGAACTGTTGCTAGCTAATAGTTAGGTCTTAAGAAGGATTCCACCTCCAGCAAAGCTGTCCATGAATATTGGCAACATGGATGAAAATATCGATATCAATATTATTTGCGACTGTATTGCAATCAAACATATTGGATAATTAATATCAGTATTGGATATATTAGAAAAAAAAATTTCTAAGAATCGTACACTAATAGAACTATATTGGCTGTATTGACCAATATATCGGTCAAATGTTAGGTCTATCAATAGCAGCCGATATGTGGCAAATATGACAACATGTTACTATAATATCATATTATCGGAAAATATCGAAATCAAAGGAGCTTGATCATGATCATATTTGCCGATATTTGCATCTATTATTGGTGTGCTTTTTCGAAATAAGGTTCTAATCCTTTATAATTGGAATATATAGTACAATGGTTGCTTTGTTTGAATATAGCTTCATACCCCATATTGAAGGTGGAGAATGCTTTGTTTAAGATGGGAAAATATACTAATCTCATAAATACATGTTTTTTGTTCTTTATTATAGTTAAAATCTCATTCCTTCATTATCTCATTTCCTGAGGTTTTGTTGTCAGCAAAAATCTGTATCAGTCCACTGAATTATTGGAGTTGATTGAATTAACTGATGTTGTGTCTTTAAAGGCATAATTTTATTTGATTAGGCAATCCCTTTTGTTGCCTTTATTATTGTTACTGTGCTTTACAATGAGCATGTCTGTGTCTTTGTTTTATCTTGTTTGTTTGTTTTACTTTTTGCTTAAATCACCTGTTGCATTGCTGGTTTTATATATGCATGGGTCAATAATGGTTGCAGTTTTAGATGTGGTTGAATTTGCACATAGCAAAAGCCTTGATAAAAACTTTGTTTTTAAGGTCAAATATCTTCATTCTTGTCTCTTTGCTTTTCAGCTTCATAATTTGGAATCCACTTCCCGTGCCGCTTTACCTCTTTCTTTGTAGGATAGAATAGATTAGATTTTGGAATAGATTTTTAAGAGATTGATTTAAACTTATGGATGACAAGCCAGCCAAGCCACCTTGAAGCTTTTCAACGTTAGCAATGGGCTGACGACAAAACTATCATAAAAGAGTATCTGGCTTGAGCATAGTATTGGAGAATTTTTTTTCTAGATTGTCACTAAATAAAGTCCTCCGTTTTGTTAGGAGGATGCCCAAATATCGTTACAAATATCTTCTCATTTTTTTTCACATGCAATGCAAACTAAAGAAATCGTTATTCTATAAGTGAAACAAGGGGAATATTCAGAAAGAAGGTCTTACTATGAAAGAAGGTATTGGAAAAAACAGGGCTTTTCTTTCTGGAAGCGATGAGGATTAAAGTTGTGTAGTTTGGTGAGACATTATAGAGGTTGTTTTGAGAGTTTGGTCTTATTCAATTAGATCAGAAGGAATCTTCCTCCTAACCGACGCCACTTCACTTGCCGTTGTCCAGTAAAGAATTCAAGAAGCAAAGCAAGGGGGCCGCTTATTGTACTAGCTTGCTTTTCAGGTGGTTCATACCCCTGGTTGTGTAGCTAAGTCAGAGTATGTGAACCAAAGGACCGATGAGGCCGACCTGTTGAACAAATGGACTTCCTATTGATTTTTAATGAATAACAATTTATCTTTCTCGCTTTCACTCAAGTGAAAGTACTTCATTGTTATTGGCTTTCATCTTGATCTTTCTTTCTCTAACCCCAGGAAAATAATTGAGTTGCATCCCTTTTACTATTGAGTTTTCTTCATAAAGGTAAGTAAGTGAATATCCTTTTCCTGCTCACATCTGCATTCAACAATCATTCCTATCTTTCCTTGAAGTAATTCTGGAGCGGGAGCAACTTCTGCAACAAGTTAAGATAAAACTAAAAAATGGCATAGTCAAAGATGCATCTAAAAAATGTCTTTGTGAATCTCATACTTAAAAGAAAATGGCTTTACTCTAGTAGGCAATGGAATAAGGTTTTATGTCTCATTCTTCTTTAGTTCAGAAATCTCTTCATGTATTGAGTTCTCGCATTAGATATTCTAGTTATCCTGCTAAAGAGCATTCCTTAACTAGGGGATATGCGAGTCATTGATCAATCTGCTGTTTAATCATCTACATAGGTAACTGTTTGTTTTTGTTTTTTTTTCATCTTGATATTTTTGTTTGGCTGGTCTCTTTCATGCACTTTTTGACCTCCTCACTACACTTTAGTCTCGTTGTTATACTAGTCCCTTGGTGTTATTATTTGATGCCATCATATTTTTTGCTCTCTGGTGAGGAAAGAAATAATCTAAGGATTCCTGCATTATTATTGAATCATATTCAATTAAATTACGTGAGTCTGTGGCTCTCTCCTATTTTACTGGCATGTTATATGCTTTCTTTCCATCTTTAACTACTTTTGTGGTGATGTGATATGTCTATTACCATTTTGTAGCAGTTGGTGCAACATAAAATCTCTTCCAGGAGCTAACCGATTGATAAAGCATTTGCATGGCCATGGCGTACCGATGGCATTGGCCTCAAACTCTCCCAAAGCAAGTATAGAACAGAAAATTTCATATCATCAGGGTATGTCAATCTCATGATCGTATACTAATTCCCAGGGGCAAGGGTGGATTCAAGATTTTTTTATCATGAAAAATTATCACTTCCATAATTTCACTATTTTTTAACAGAATAAATTTAAAACAATTAGGCTATTGTTCTTTTTGCCATAAAGACATTAAAAAATCAACTAATCTTGGATAAACCATTAACATTCACCTCAAACCCTCCCAGAGCAAGCATAGAATGAATTCCCGAGGGTAATTCAATCTCATGATCCTTAATAATTCCCGAGGGTAAAGTTGGATTCAAAAATTTTTTTATAGTAGGGTCAATATCAAGTGTTTTCATAAAAATTATCATGAGAAATTAACACTTCCACAATTTCACTATTTTTTAACAGAGTAGATTTGAAACAATTAGGCTATTGTTTTGAGGAAAAGACAGTGAAAAAAATGAATTAATCTCACAGATAGACCAATGACATTGGCCTCAAACCCTCCCTGAGCAAGCATAGAACTCAAAATATCGGATCATCAGGGTATGTCAATCTCATGATCCTTTAGTGATCGTGGGGGGCAATGGCAGATTCAAGACTTTTTCAGTAGGGTCGTAAAAAATATTATGAAAAAATCAACACTTTTGCAATTTCACTATTTTTTAACGGAGTATATTTAAAACAATTAGCCTATATTTTTGGTAAAAATATAGAAAAAATCAATTAATCTCAGATAGACCAATGACATTGGCATCAAATTGTCACGACCCCTGTAACAAATACAAATATAATCATGTCATAAAAACAATTAACAAGGACCTGGTCAAGATTTTGCACAAAACATTAGCTAATCCAATAATATTTGTATGCCATCCAATGATACATTTAAAACTTCCAAATTTGGCCCCAAGTACCTACTCAAGCTTAACAAAATATGAATGAAAAATCGTCTACAAATTATAGCTCAACATTATCATCATACAAAGTGTAGCTGGAGTCCCCCGGCCACATTAGAAATGTTCCAAACATAATAATACATGCCAGCACTAATATAACCCAACTGTTTCATAAACATCTAACATTCTAAAAAAAAACAAATAAGGCCACTTCAAAGCTAATCTTTTGGAGAATTTCTCAATGTCTAAAACTCTACAAGAGATCGATATTTGCTAATCTAAAAGGTAACAAAATATGACAAGATTAAACTTAAAGCTCAACAAAGTTAATAAATATACACATATAGATGGCAAAAAATTTGGATAGGACAATGACAATAATCATATGCAGAATACTGAAAAGTTAGAACAAAAGTAAGAACCGAGGGTTAGCGATAAATCTTCCCGACTACGGTCAAATATTAAAGCTCAGACTATAGATTCTTACTAGATAGTTCAGGCTGTACATCACTATTCAAAACTTGTGGGTGAGTTGACTACATATTATGCCTTATAAACGAGGATAAATGCCACTTTTTAACCAATAGATGTTAGGTAATCTTTCGTTTATAAATTAATATACTAAAACATATTTAAATATATTCTGTTAATTATTTATAATGATTCTTATTTAGACAAAAAAAAACTTTATATATTTAAACAAATGTTCAACTTTGAAAAACAAATAACAAACTTTGTGATAGAGTTTTTTTCCCCCATCAAATTTTTACATAAGGACATGCAAGACAATATACTAAACAAATATTATAATTTTTCAATGATTTTATAAACTTAAGCACAAGTCTTCAAAATCTCATAATCTATTAGTGAAATTGACATACATACAAACCAAACTCAGGAGAAGTAAAGAAATGTTACATGCATATGAAGTAAGACAAGGATTATGAAGACTATTCTGAAAATTTTAGCTACAAATGAAGAAATTAGTTTAAATATTTTTATCTTAAGTTGAAATCACCAAGATCTAGCTTGAAATATCACCAAAATCACATTTCTCTATCTCACTTTTCTTCTCATTTCTCTCTCTCATCTCTTGAAAATTAAAAAAATGAATTAAAAATCGCTTGAGATTTAATATATATACAGGCTGGCACACAAACACTATTCGTGTGATCATTAGGTGTGAAACTATAAGTTGCTAGCTCAGTTCGTCCTTCATGCACGGCCTTAAATGCCCACCTATTTCCACCGGCACATAAAGGCCCATCATGTGTACATTAGGCATAACTTCTACTGTTGTGCACACACAAGCTTCCCTACCTGCATCCATCGGGTGTCCCAATTCTGTAATCTATGTCACAATCCCAGTATAAAAGTGTAATTATAATAACCTCAAAAACTTAATCACGTACCGAAATACAATCTTATAACAAATACTGTTAAACAATTATAAAAATATATCACTAATTTACAGAATTCTAGCCAAACTCTCATTGTTTGGCCTAATTGTCAAAGCATTTGTTAAGTGCCCATCATACATAAGGAAAACGCCTACCAATAACCATTCATAACATCAACGTCAAACAATAACATAAATTTACAATGGCTCACCAACCTAAATATAGATAAACCATCTCTTAATAACATGCACAAATTTTGATTCTAATATAGTATATTTCAACAATAAATGACAAAAATAAAATATTGAGAGTCTCCATCCAAACCCTTCAAGAGATCCATATCCACTAATATGGAAGGTTATGTAAAGAGATTAAAATGAGTTTAACACTCAACAAAGTATATATAATTTATATATGTGGATATATATGAATAAATATGGAAAAGGACAATGATAATCGAATGTAGAAATACTGAAATCAATGATATGTCGATAAAAACATGCCAAAAACATAAGAGTATAAGAATATAGGAGCCAATGATCACCAATAACCTCACCAATAGGGGTTGAATATCGAAAATTGAGTTATGTAAATTGCCCATAGCCTAGGCTTTATGCCCATATTAAAGACATATGGGTAGGTTGATTTCATATTATTCTTGTAGAAGAAGTCAAACGTCATTTTTTGAACCCCTGGATGTTAGGCAACAATCTTTGCTTATAAATAATAAACAATACACGTTCGAACTATTCTATTAATTCTCTATAATGAATCTTATTTAGTCAGAATGAAAACTATATAACAACTAACAAATATAAGAATTTTTTCAACTTTAGAAAACAAATAATATTTACAAATTCAAAGTGGCATTCTGTTAAATACTTATATAAAATGACATGTAATATCAAATATATAAAGATCTCATGATTTTATGACAAATTTCATAGATGTAGTCATAAGCCTTCAATCTCATAAATGAAAGTAAAATTGGCATATATGTCAAATATAAATATAAATAAACATCAAAGGACAATATGGATGTAGATATCGAAGAGATAATCAAAAGATTTGAACAATAAATAAGAAATAAACTTAGATGTACTTGCTTTATATTGAAGTATTACCCAAATCTAATTCGTAATTGCTTCGAAACTACTTTCCTTCATCTTATCTCTCCTCTTCTCTCTCTTCACTCTTTCTTTTTCTCTCATTTCTCGAGATCTCCCCACAAATAACCCAAACCACGCATGAAATTCTTCATATAATTGGACTGGCGAACAAGTATCAGTTAGGAGTCAAGTAAGTGCCTAGACAAAACATATGCATGCACGAGCAATGCCTATTTTGTTAGCCTATGCATGAACTTGCCTCTTTTATGCATGAATGTCACCTATTCTGCTAAGCCGTGCACAAGTGTGCATTCACCACGAGTGTGTGCTGTCCATACTGCTAAGCCATGGTTGAGAATTGCACCTGTGTGGGTCAGGTGCCAGCTCTATCCCCCTCAAATAGTTTTTCATACAAATATACAATTATTTTTAAAAATTCACTTTATATAATTAATTTTGATATCATAATGTAGATTTTTGTAATTGGGTTTTACAATCTACGCACAGACGCCTTTTATGCTTGGGTTAGGCCTTTATGCTCTTCCCTTAATTGTTTAATTTTTTTTACCTGAAGCCACGATTTTTCTTAATAATTCACTTATGTTAGTTAATTTCTGATGCCATAGAGAATATTTAAGCACTTGTGTGTTACACAAATTCTCTGAGAGCAAGCGCAGAACTCAAAATATCTTATAATCATCGAATACCAATCTCAAGATCCTTTACTAATTCCTGGTGGGCAATGGTGGATTCAAGATTTTTTTCCGTAGAGTCAATGTAAAATTGCTTTCATAAAAAGTACCGTGAAAAACTTAACACTTCTACAATTTACTATTTTTTAATAGAGTAAATTTAAAACAATTGGGCTATTGTTTTTGTTAATAAGATAGTGAAAAATCAATTAATCTCAAAAAGACTAATGGCATTGGCCTTAAACTCTCTTAGAGCAAGTGTAGAACGGAAAATAGTGTATCATTAGGGTAAGTCGATCTCAAGATCCTTAGCTAAATCCCCGAGGCCAAGGGCAAAAAGCAAGATTATTTAGTAGGTTCAATATATGACTCTTTTCATTTTAAAAAAAGGTATCACAAAGATGGTGAAACTTTCATAATTTCACTGTCTTATAACAGAGTAGGTTTAAAACAATTAGGCTATTATTTTTGGTAAAAGATAGTGAAGAATCAATTAATATCAGATAGACCAATGGCATTGGCCTCAAACTCTACCAGTGCAACCATAGAAAAGAAATATTATATCATCAGGGTATGTAAATCTCAAGATCCTTTACTAATTCCAAGGGGCGATGACAGATTCAAGAATATTTTTCAGTAGGGTCAATATACAAGTGTTTAATAAAAATTATCATGAAATATTAACACTTCCACAATTTTGCTATTTTCTAAGATAGTAAATCTACAACAATTAGGCTATTACTGTTATTATTATTTTTTATAGAAGATAACAAAAAAATCAACTGATCTCAGATAGACCAATGACATTGGCCTCAAACTCTCCCAGAGCATGTAGAATGAAAAATATTATATCGTCTGGTTATGTCAATCTCATGATCCTTAACTGATTCCCTGGGGGTAAGAGCTGATTCACGATTTTTTTTTTTTTTCCAGTAAAATCAATAGACTATTTTTTTATAAAAAGTATAATGAAAGATTAACTTTTCTAAAATTTTACTATTTTTTAGCATAATAAATTCAAAACAATTAGGCTATTGTTTTTGGTAAAAAAAAGATAGTAAAAAATTGCCTAATCTCAAATAGATAAGTGAGTCACGACAGTTAATGAATAAACCTCGTGGGGCCAATAATAAAATTTCAATAAGGTTAGTAATATATATATATATATCAGTGTCTAATTTCTTTTTATATATAGTTATTTTTAGTGAGATCAATTAAACTCGATCCTTATGCACTAGATGGGGGGGTTTTTGGGGTGGCACTCTCTCTCAGTCAAAATGTGTGTCTCAACGTGCACTGCAACCGTTATGACCATTTCTTTTATTCTAAATATTGATAGGTTGGAAAGAATCATTTTCTGTCATAATTGGTGGTGACGAAGTGCGCATCGGGAAGCCATCGCCTGAAATGTGAGTGCAAAATGTTTGATGTAGTACAAGAATGACAATATCAATATTAATATCAATTATGGTCATACCGATATTATTGTATAATACGTATCAGTATTGAATATATCAAAAAGAAATAAAATTCTAGAAACCATAAGCTAACTGGGCTGTTCGGTTGATCTGTCGTGATATATCGCCGATATAAAAATATATCACAATATTATCTTAGTATCGAAAAATATCAATATTGGGATCTCGAAATCAATATATATGACCGATATTTATAATATTAATAGATATTTACATCAATGACTTAGTCAATTCTTGTGGAGGAAGGCAATCCGATAATACTAGAGGTTCTTACTTTTTGCTTTTTTACTTCACAAGATTTCTGGAAGCAGCTAAGCGACTAAATGTTGAACCTTCAAGCTGCCTAGTCGTTGAAGACTCCATGTAAGTTGCTTCACTTTCTAGATTATTGAAATGTGTTGGCCTTCTAATCAAGCCATATGTTTAGTGTTTGAAAATGCAAACTTTTAGAAATATTGGTATTAACATCGATCGCAATAATTTCATATCAAACGATATGTATTAATATCAGATATGTCAAAATAAAAAATATTTCTAAAAATCGTAAGCTATAATATTGTATCGGTTGATATTTTAAATATCAGCTGATATATTATAATATATTATTGATACGAAAATATATCACTATATTATCATGGTATCGAGAAATATCTGCATATTGGCCAATATTTATATCTAACCAAATTCGATGACTACAACCTAAAAACCACAAACACTCTTCTGGAGTTAAATTGTTGGTGTTCGATGCCAACACTATCCAAACATGCCTTGACACACTTTTTTAGTTTTTAAAAAACTTTTGACCCTGTCCGGCATGTTCAAAAACATTTTGAACGCATTTTGGACAATTTGGGATATGCTCAAGCACGTTTTGGACTTCGCTTATAATTTATACTTATATTTTTTGGCAATTAGAAATAGTAAATTGGTAAAAATTAAAATATAGATGTTGATTAATTTAGAACAATTTGTTATATTAAATTTTATCGTAATTTCTTAAGTTATATCATTATTATTGTTCTAAAATAATTGCTTGTTGAAGATGTTATAGTGTGGTTCATTAATATTGATAGGTAAAGAAATAAAAAACATGCATGTTTATTGCTGTTTGAGTTGTTTATTGATTAAAAAAGTAATGAACTATAATTCTAATTAACATGCCCCAATTCGCTGTCATCATTTCTAAAAAATAATAGCATGCTGGTATTATGTCATGGCCGCATTCTACCGATGTTCATGCTTAGTTTTCCATACATAGCTCAATAACTGCTTACTGTGGCATCTTTCAGCTGATCTATGCTAAGGTATTCAATTATTTGATTTTTCTGACTGTTACCTATTGCTGTGGTCAAATTATGCATATACCTTGAGCTTCGAAAGTTATTGTTCCATATATTTGGGGGAAAAAAAAAAGTTTATTGATCCACGTGGGGTTAGAATTGACCCATAAGAGTGAAATATATTTAATAATTTATTGAAACGATTAAATGTTATGATTATGTATGATTTTGTTATAGTTTATTAGAGAAATTAATTTCATAATTAGTTTGATTTTTAATAAAAAGAATGATATTTGTGTAATAAAGGAATATATTATCTTTCTATTTTATAAACAACAATGATGGTTTTTTCTGAATTAAGTTGACAGTTTTCAGACTTGGTTATAAAAGGAAGCTTGGTAACTTCTCTATCAACTTACGATTTAAGAAGTCTTCTTGGAATAAAACCACACATTAGCAAAATTCTTTGGACTCTCGTTTAGAAAGACTGAAAAAGGTGACAGGAGAGAAGTTGATTTCAAGTTCTTTTGGAAATCAATGTTTACTATTGAGTTATATATTCTCTGAATGTTTAATTTGTATTTAAAATTATAAAATAATATGATGATTTTTTAATTCATGAAATAAATTTATCTTGTGAAGCTAAAAATAGTTGATAAAAAAATTGTGACAATTTTGATTTCTTGAAATTTGAAATGCTATGGTTGTTTAGACCTGGTGTTACAGCTGGGAAGACCGCCGGAATGGAAGTGGTTGCTGTTCCTTCACTTCAAAAACAGGCAAATCTGTATACGTCAGCCGATGAGGTCATTAACTCTCTACTTGATCTGCGACCAGAAAAGTGGGGTCTACCTCCGTTTGAAGATTGTAAGTCTCAGTAAATTATAACATTATATTTTCAATTTTATTCTTACGGGGGCATATATATATATATATATATATATCATTCAATATGTATTGGTATTAAATTTTTTTATACTGATATTTCTTGATACCGAAATAATATTACAATATTTCAGCTGATAAATTATTAGTTTATGATTTTCATAATTTTTTTCTTCTAATATGTTTGATACCGACATATATTATCCGATATATCCAATACTAATATGACTACTATCAATATTGATATTTTCATCTTTTTTATAGGCTTTTTCTTTGGCAACCAATGTGATTAGGATTTAAAATTTTATTTGTTAGTTTTATTAATGTTAGTCTTTAATTGTTTTTCAATGTTTTCTTATGTCATTATTAGGATTTTCTCATAGTTATAGTTTTCTTAGTTCATTATTATTAGAGTTTTCTTATATCATTATTATGGTTAGGGTATTAAAAAAAGCCATTAAAATTAAACTAAAAATTAGGATAACTGAACTATTCAATTTGATTTTGAGTCGGATTGCAATTATTTTTTTGGTTTTTGATTCAGTTTTGAGTTGTCAATTTTAAAATTAGTGGTTACTTAACCCGATTATATTATATGTATATCTCCAAAATAAGAGTTCTCAATTTATTATATCTTGTTTGTTTTTATAGAAATAATTTGCATTTGACAAGTGAGTATAATCTTATTGTTCTTGATGATTAAATAAGTAGAGGAAATTTAGGATGCATCTGAAATGAAAGAAGATGAATATTTGCAGTTGCATGAAACATATGTAATTGATAGTTGGTTGCTGAATAGTTATTCAAAAATGTAAATTATATATTGACATATTATATAGATCTTTTAATATTATAGATTTTATATGTTATATTTCTATAATTTAGTTAAATTGTTGTGGTGTTTAAATCTGGTTAATTGGTGTCATTGAACCAGTTAACCAATGAAATCGGTTCAATTATGGTTCTAAATTTTCACTGAACTGATTTGACTGATTTGAATTAAAAACCGGTTCACAATCCCGTTGCCTAAATCACAAACACTCCTAATTATGATTTTCTAATTGTCAAAGTTTTCTTATTTTATAATTAAGGTTTTTTTATTGTTCTGGTTTCCTTGCTTTATTATTAGGGTTTTCATATATTTTTTTGTTTAATGACCTGTAAAACCATTGTTGATATTGGTGGATGATATTGTGCTTATGACCGTTGCCTAGTGTTACCTCTCCTTCATCTCTATTGGTCTCTTCTTCTGAGTGTTGTTATGATGCTCCTAGTGGGAAGTCCATTAATTATACAATAGCTGAGATTAGAAGTTAGTGGATGAATAGTAGAGATTTAAATAGTTGTTCAATCTCTACCATTTATTCATCAAATTTCTAATATTAGCCGTTTAGTAGATATGAGAATTTCTTCACCTGGAGGACTATAATAGCTCTCCCCTTTTTCTCATCCTTCCCCCTTGTCTGTTCTTGCTCTTCTCCCCTTTCCTTTTTTGTTTTTCTCATAGATAAAAATCTCGGTATCTGTTGCAGTCATATTAATATTAGATAATACATATCAATATCAAATATATAGGAAGGAAAAAAATCTTATTAAAAATTATAAGTTGATAGAACCATATCGGTTGATATATTGCTGTTGTAGTATTATATCGCGACATTATCATAGTATTGAAAACTATTAATATCGGAGATCTCGATATCTATATCTGCACATATGGTTCTTCCTCTTCTCTGTATCACAATTTTATTGGGATTATCAGTTGCTAATTGCAGGGATTGACAGTACGCTACCTTTAGAGCCTTGGTGCATTGGCGGTCCAGTCATCAAGGGATATGGCCGTGGATCGAAGGTACTTGGCATCCCCACAGGTTAGTTCTGATAAACTCTTTTTTAGTTTCCCTACATTTTTAATACTGTAAGTTCAAAGTGATTATATTATTATCTTTGGTAAAAAATAGTAGAAAACAAACTAATTTTATTGAGATAAGTAAATCATAGTGATCAATAAATAGATAACGTATGGCAAGACACATGCTTTATTGGTGGTGGGATCAACACATCTCCACCCTTTTCTTGTGCTCGTCATATCTAACGAAGATACACCGCATCACCTGCTTTTTCAGCTTTGTATCTTCCAATTGTTGCAAGCATAAGCCCAAGGGAAGAGCCCATCCTAAAATGATGCCCTAGTAGGAGGGAGAGCTTTCCAAACTTATAAGCCTACTTTCTTCAAGTTGGCTCTCCGATGTGGGACTTGCAACATTCTTTCCCCCTTCAATAGCCGCTGACCTTGCGGCTGCACTCTACGATACTTTACTTGGGAGCTTTCACTCTTCAGTGCATTACTCGATTTTTTCTGATCAGCTCCTCTGCATGTAGTCCTTTCTGGTCAAAACTTTCTGCAGATTGCCCTCTCTAGGTAAGGGCAGGTCTCAATGAGAGTATCGTTGTTAAAAGTTCAAGTTCAATGGGAGAGTTCATCCCAAAAGGACGCCTTAATAGGAGGGAGAGCCCTTCAGACTTATAAGTCAACCTTATTTAGGTTGGCTCTCTGACCTGGGACTTGTAACATCAACCATAGTTTGTTGGCTGTTAGTTCTGTGAAACTGTCTCTATAGCTAAGGTATGCGACACTTCACTCGGCGGCTCTCGCTCTGCAGTACTTTATTCGATTTTTTCTGGTCAACCCCTCTGCATGTAGTCTCCCAGACTTATAAGTAAACCTTATTCGGGTTGACTCCCCAATATGAGACTTGCAATATCAATCATAGTTTGTTGGCTGTTAGTTCTATAAAACTCTCTATAGCTAAACTCTACGACACTTCATTCGGTGGCTCTTGCTCTATAGTGCTTTTCTCGATTTTTTCTGATTAATCCTTTTGTAGATAACCCTTTTCAGTCAAAACCCTTTGCATGTAGTCCTCTCCAGGAAGGAGCAGGTCTCAATGAGAGTACCATTGTTACAAGTACAATCTTAAAGGGAGAGCTTATCCCAAAAGGACACCCTAGTAGGAGAGAAAGCCTCCCAGACTTATAAGTCAACCTTCCTTAGGTTAGTTCCCGGATATAGGACTTACAATACCAGCCATAGTTTGTTGGCTGTTAGTTCTGTAAAATTGTCTCTATAGCTAAACTTATGCCTCTTATTGCTCAAGTAGCCGGTTCTGTTGATGATGCTCTTTTCTATATTACTGCAGGTGATGTTATATTCATTGTTCAAATAGCCATAAGCGAGGATGAATATAAGAAACCATATGTAAATATAAGTATCTATTTAGATATGCCCAAATGACCTCTTTTTATAATTCAAATGTATATAGCTCTATGTCAGTTTGGTCCGGTAGGGGATGAATTTATAATTTATAATCAAAAGATTAAGTGTTTAGTGGGATGAATAAAAATTTTAATTTAATGTATAACAATTTTACATAAGTTTTCCAGTGGGGCCAGTTGATCTGACCCACTGAGCAAGGGTGTATTTCCTACTGTCCCCACGAGCAGATCCTTCTCCCGTATGTTTGGCTGAGCTTCATGGGACCAGGACTTTGGTTTTAGTTTAATAGCATTAGTTTTTTTTGGTTTTTTTTTTTTTTTTTTTGAATGGAGTTACTTTTTGTACAGGGAAATGTTTGAGGGAAACCCTAAAATGATATTAATCTATTTTTGTATGAATCCATTAGTATAAATTGATGAATAAAACATCACATCATTAGGTGTCCTAATGGTAATTTTGTAATGCTACTCTTTTACAGAATATTAGCACAACGGTGAGATTATACTATGGATGAAAATATTGGTATTAGTATCAGTATCGATTGTTATCATATCAGTATCGAATATATTGATCGATACATATTAGATATATCTGTTGATATAAATATCAATTGATATGATACATATTGGCAATATGTATCAGTATTGAGGTCTCTAATACTGTTATTTCTAATATCTCAATAATATCACAATATGCTTTCATATTTGCCAATATATTGCCTGATGTGGCCCAGTCAACTTATAATTTTTAAAATTTTTTTCACCTAGTATATTGAATATCGATATATATTGTTTGATATTTGCGATATCGATTTAACTACAACTAATACCGATATCGATATTTTCATTCATAGATGTATTGGAAGAAAACAATTATAAAATTCATGAGCTAACAGAGTTGTATCGACAATATATTTTAAACAATACATAATATATCGCGATATTATTATTTGCATCTAAATACGCTTTTATGTTGCATTCTTGCTCCTATGCTTCTTTTGATGAACTTTGAAGCTCGATCTTGATCATCTTGAGTAAATTGTCTATAGCTAATTTATCGACCGAGGGCTATTCGGAGCTCCTATCAGAACACCCGTCGGGTGTATACTTTGGTTGGGCCAGGTTGTCGACACGAGGCATCTACAAAATGGTCATGAGCATCGGTTGGAATCCGTATTTCAATAATCCGGAGAAAACTATTGTAAGTGAACTATGAACTCGAAAATTTGCTCATCTTTGTTTCTTTCTTTGCATTTTCTCATCTTATTTTCACCCATCTTTTTTTTTTTTTTTTTTTTAAGGAACCATGGTTGCTCCATGACTTCGATGAGGATTTCTATGGCGAAGAATTACGCATTGTTGTTGTCGGTTATATACGCCCTGAGGTATCATATATAATTGCATCCCTTCTTCAAGCTATAGTATGCTTTTTATTTTTATAGAAGTTTTGGCATTGTCTGGGAATAAGCCTCATAAATTCGGACTATTTGATCCAAAATTTTATAAAGTTAGGAAATTTTTATAGACTTATATTTTTAAGTTTTTTTTTTCCTGTAAATATTTATTTTTAAATAAAATACTTAAAAATAAAAAATGTGAATAGACCAACCTAATTCAGATTTAGACAAGTACAGTTATGATTTTTGGCTCAAGTGAACAAGTCGTGTTTAACCCAACCTGGCTTAGTGGTAATAAATTTTTACCTGAACTTAGCCCTTGTTCAACACGGAACTCGTTTTGATCAAGTATATTGTTGAGTGAGAGGGGTAAACTCCCAAGTTACGAGCTTTTCCCGGGGCTACAAATAAACTAAACCGAGGCAAGTTGAGCCAAGCCTTGGCATGTTCCGGCGTTACTAAGCCCTTTTAATATTAGAATGAATTCAAACGAAGGCTTATTTTCTTAGCTCAAACTCTATTTGGTAAAAAATTATTGGCTCAAGCTTGACCCTGGCTTGGTTTGTTTATACATTAACGAGCTGGGTTGAACTCAAGCCCAGGCTTGTTTATACTCGGTTGATATATGAGTATATTATTACTGCTTAAATGATGTATTTAAGAGAGAGTTTGTTTACGAACATATTTATGAACCCAAGAACAAGCATGACTGAGTTGTTCACGACCCTAAATGGATCGAGCCTGTAGTGTCCCACATCGGATAGAGATGTGAACGAAGTACGCTCTATAAGCCGTGGAGACTTTTCCCTTGTAGACGCGTTTTGGAGGCGGTGAAGGCCGTCTGCCAGGAACAAAACCGTACGGGCTGGTTTGGCTTGGAACGCCGTGAAGTTCCCCGGCCCAAAGCGGACAATATCTATAGGCGGGTTGTCCAGGGACGTTACAAATGGTATCAGAGCCGGGGCCCGGTTCGGTGTGCCAGTGCGAACGCTGGGCTCCCTAAGAGGGTAGATTGTAGTGTCCCACATCGGATGGAGAGGTGAACGAAGCGTGCTTTATAAGCCGTGGAGACCTTTCCCTTGTAAACGCGTTTTGGGGGCGGTGGAGGCCGTCTACCAGGAACAAAACCGTGCGGGCTGGTTTGACATGGGACGCCGTGAAGTTTCCCTACCCAAAACGGACAATATCTACAGGCGGGTTGTCCGGGGACGTTACAAATGGTATCGGGCCGAAGTTCGGTTCGGTGTGCCGTATGCTGACCCATTTGGCTCCTAAGGGGGTGGATTGTAGTGTCTCACATCGGATGGAAAGGTGAACGAAGCACGCTTTATAAGCCGTGGAGACCTTTCCCTTGTAGCCACGTTTTGGGGTTCCCTTGTAAACGCGTTTTGGAGGCGGTGGAGGCCGTCTGCCAGGAACAAAACCGTGCGGGCTGGTTTGGCTTGGGACGCCGTGAAGTTCTCCCGCCCAAAGCGGATAATATTCTGAGCGAGTTGTCCCGGGAACATGACAAAGCCCATCCAAGCTCACACTTGGCTGGTTTTTCTAACGAACTTGAAAATTAAGTCCGGATGTGTCAATTAATAAATTTTGGCGGATGATTTAATATTTGTTTTCTTTTTATTTATGACAGGCCAATTTTCCAACACTTGAGAGCCTTGTGGAGAAGATTCACGAGGATGGGAGAATAGCAGAGGGAGCCCTTGAGCTGCCCTTGTATTCAAGGTATAGGACTGACCCTTATCTTACAGGTCCAGTTAAAGGGGATCACCACCACTCCTAATTAATTCATTTTTCTCTTATGAATATACCATTCAATTTGCTTGGCTTATTTAGATAGCCATAATTATAAATATTAATAATCTCTTGTATTGAGCGTTTTACTTGGGCATTCTTTATGATACATTAGCACTGAATTTAGCTGTTATTGAGTCCCTCCATTTTACATATTAGATTGCTGCAATGGTAGAGTTATTACTGTGTAATTTAATGGTTACTGTCCCAAGTTGTGGAAGCGACCTCTCGTATAATATAAGATACATATTAGATTGCTGCAATGGTAGAGTTATTACTGTGTAATTTAATGGTTATTGTTCCAAGTTGTAGAAGCAACCTCTCGTATAATATAAGATACATATTAGATTGCTACAATGGTAGAGTTATTACTGTGTAATTTAATGGTTACTGTTCTAGGCCGTGGAAACGACCTCTCGTATAATATAATGGTTACTGTTCCAAGTTGTGGAATCAACTTCTTGTATAATATAAGATACATATTAGATTGCAGCAATTGTAGAGTTATTACTGTGTAATTTAATGGTTGCTGTTCCAGGCCGTGGAAACGACCTCTCGTATAATATAATATAAGATCATATATAATAAATCTAACAATTGCTTGATATTTCCTCAAACCTCATGCATATTGGTAATTAGGGATCACTGGTAGAGTTCTTGCTGTGTGATTTAGCAGTTAATTGTTCGAATCATAGAAACAATATTTTATATATTATTATGTAAAACCATGTAAAATAACTGTATTAGTAGTTTGACTTTACCCTGAATCTCATATAGTGATAATTTCATGCATCGAGCTATTGTTTTTTCTATTTCACGGTAGATTTTGTAGCTTAGAATCAGATTATTTTTTGGATTTCACAATATATTATTTATATATTTCTTTATATCAAAATTATTAAAATTAAATATAAGTTTTATTGTATCTTAATATTTTTTCCTATCTTTTATACTAATTTTATAATTTTGATATAAATAGATATATAATTAAATTTATGAATTTTATTTGTTTGTGTATTGGTGGTATTACTTACCAAAATGAAGAGAAGATTAGTAGTTGCTTGAGAGAGAGGGTGTGAGGTTTGCCCAGAAACCAATTATTCTTAGTAGAGAAAATTTTTTATTACACTTAATTAATATTTTTGGATAACCTACTAACCTGTTAATTTATTTATTTTTATTTGAATTAATTAATAAATAAATAGATAAAATATTAAGTCAATTAATGGTATTTTAAGGGTTTTTTATGACATTAGGTTAAAATTGGGTTGTCTGATCGACCAAATTTTATATGGATTAGTCAAGATATAAAAATATTATAAATAAATATAGTTAAAAATTAGGCCCAATTGACATTTTGTGTCGAGCACGATCATCGGTAAAAGTGGTAGGTTTCATTTGATTTGGATTATTTTTTTTATTTTAGATAAATGTTATATTTTAAAAAATTATTTTAATAAATTATATTTTTATATAATTAATTATTTTTTTATACAAATGTTCTTTATGAAAAGATATGTTTATCTAATACTTTATTCTAAATGTTATAATTTTTAATATATTATATATTTTTAGATGTTTTTATATAAATATAAATTTTTAAATAATTATACTCAAAATAAAAAAAAAAATTATGAATCAGCTTATAGATAGATAAGGTTAATACTTTTGGCCCAGGTGGTTATCAGATTTATCAATTATAAATTTTTATTTAAATATAATATATGTTTTGTCTGAATTTAATTTTAATTATGCCTAATTTTAAGTGATTTTTTATTATTTATTTCACTTATTTGTAGTAATTTTATAAAAAAATTTCTATAGATAGGGCCTATTTATTATTATTATTATTATTTATTTTTTAATTATAATCGGTCCTACATGCAGAGCACAGGTTCTATGATGATTAAATAAGTTGGATAAATAGCATTACTCAATATGAGTTTTATTTTCGAACGACTAAAAGTATTAAAATTGGTTCAATTATGTCCATTTTAAATATTTTTTTTTATTTTTTTAGTGTTAGAAATCATTTTAAAAATAATGTTTTATAGATATTTTGATAAAATTTTAATTTATTATTTTAATCTTATCTAATATATTATTTTAATATATTATTTTCTATGGATATTATTTTAATATATATCTTAATATATTATTTATCTCACCTAGTTATAACTTTATGAGAATACTTTGTGCATATAAGGGCCATTAAATATTAAAAAAATAAAAAATTAATTAAAGATTTTAGAAAGAATTTTGCATCTAGAAAGTTAAGTTTCAATATGATTTCTTTTTTTTTTTTTTTTGAATATTGAACATTAAACTATTGTCCATTAATAATTCCTGTTTGCATAAAATGGAAGACACGGTGACCGGACAGACGGATCACTCGGACAGCAACAGAGCAGAGCTCCTGGACGGACGGCCAAAAGTATAGATAGAAAAACGAAAAAAATACACATGAGATTTTAATGTAGAAAGACCTTTCTTAATTAAGAAAAAAACCACCAAAGAATACGCTATAAAGAATTAATTGTTTACAAGAATGTTAGTTACATCAAGGCCCAAACAAAGGAAAACAATCACAAGTGTATATCACTCAATCTCTCTCTAAAAGGAAGCCTATATATATACACATGAGGCCTAGTGGTTTGTCAGACATCCTAACAGTAGGGTGGCAGGACCACGCCTCCTAGGCCTGCCAACCACGGCAGGTGCACGCCCGACTTGCCAGAATAGTAGGCCTAACACCTTTGAAAGTTGTAACCGCCTCAACCTTCAATCAGCGTTGGTCAACTGCCCACCTGTAAAACGCGACTATAGTAGGCCTATGGAGAGAGAGAGTCAACGCCTAAGTTTTCAGAGTCCTCGTTCATATCCTCAACTACCTTTCGGACATTCTCCTTCAACGAGTCCTCGTCTGTCTTAACAGGCTTTTCGGATCACCCCAAAAATTCACATCCATTTCCCCTTTTGAGTCGCAGACAAAAATATCACGAAGGGAGTGACCCCAACAATTCCCTCTCTTTAAAAAAAATAAAGTGGAAAATAAATTTTGAGAATAAATAACCCAAATCAACTACCCAAATAAAAAAGCAAATTTGACAATAATTTAATGCAATCTGAATCTCAAAGTGATCCAAATCTAAGAATAGATACTGAAAGTATAAATTTGAGTTCTTGAATTAATTTTATTTTACTAAAGATAGTGTATTTTGCTTTGAATTAGTAAATATTTGTTAATTCGGCAATAAGATGGGCAGATTAGGATCCAAATATTAGAAATTATATTGTCAAAACGGTTTAGACGGATAGGATATTAGAATTGGCATATCAAGAGTCTGACTACAACATTGTTAGAAAAAAGAAGGTTATCAGCTAAAGAGTCTCGATGTACCACCTTGTCAGACGCAATAAGTTGTGAGACAGCGAGCCACAAAAAGCTATTGGGGATTGGCCGGCTACAACTGGATTGAAAGAGAAAAATATCGTAATGATAATGACAAACAATAATCACAAAGAAATGAAGAAATAAGATATGCAAAATTTACGCAGAAGCTTTCTTCTGAATAAGAAGAAAAAATTACAATTTTTCATAAATTTCAGTATGTAAAATTTTTTGTTACAGAAACGCAAAGAATAGAATATAAAAGTAAAGCACAACTCCTTATATTATTCTGTTGTCACCGAGAGTAATGATGATATATATATATATGTATACATATGAATTTTTCCATTAACGTCGCCTACTTTATAAGTTGGTCACCTATTCTACAAGTTGATCACCTGCTCTAGACATTATAAATGATTTGTTACACCTAGTCACTCATTTTTCTGTTCATTGTACTCGCACACTTTTTTATTTTGGATTTCTGAGATCAGTAACTTTTAGCACAAGCAATTTGTTACCTTCAAACCAACATCTATTCGGCCACCCTCGGCCAATAATCCAGCAGACCTCGGCTAGCAGTCAGTCCGGCCTCCCTCGACCCATCTATCCAGCTCCGTCAACCAACAGTTAGTCTGCCTTCGGCCAGTATCTGTCTGGCTAGCCCCCATCAGTCCGACTAGCACTTTGTTTTTCACCAAATCGTTAGGCTACTACTGTGTACATGAAGCGTATGCGAATATAACAATATTTCCTCTCATACCCATGTGAGTTTTTGATCAAACCTCTGAACAGTCTGTCAACTGAATGTGAATTTACACATAAATGATTTATATCCCATAAAGACAACTTGGTCATAAAAGATGAGTTGTTAGAAATTAAGCCTTTAGGAGTTGGTTTTGCCAATGTGGCATGTTGTCTAAAAACCAGTCCAGACAAAAAAAAATTAAATTGGTTCAATTGTTGACAGAATCAGCAAGGGGCCAACTATCTGTTAGAAAGTCATTTAAATAATACTTAATACAAAATTAACCCATTACACCAATAAATTATCATCATGGCTCGTAAAGGGGCCCATGTACTCCATATGGCTTCAAAAATTAAATAAATAAATATTTAGTTGAAATGTTAAATTAATTTGTATAATTAAAGTTAAGTGGTTATTCAATAACCCCATGGAGCAAATTAATAAGTTTAGGAAGGTTATTCAGTCATCCTCCTTGAAGCCTGAGTGCCGATATAAATATAAATGTTTAACACATAAAAAGAGAAATTTTTTGCTTAACAATCATCTCTCAATCTTAAACAATTAAAAAATTGTTCATTTAAATATAAGTCTTATAGTACTTAAGCCTATACATATATATTAGAGCTGGTCCTCCAAATAATCTTCTCCTCTTAAAAAATACTCTAATTCAAGAGTTTGTCCTCCAAAGCCTTTTTTTATTTCTTTACCTTTTAGTTAGTTATAGCAATACTAATTTAAGTGTTGAAGGATAAATTATGGGGTAAGTCTCGTGCCTTTAAACTTTAATTTCATTTTATGATACCAAAATTTGGGTTAAAAATCTAAGAGTTTAATAAAAAATTTATCAGATTAAATCTTAATTTATGAAATACATTAATATTTATATTATAAATTTATCATAAAAATGATTGAATATATATATATATTTACAAAGAATGATAGATTAGTCTGAGACAATCCAATATCAAAACCAATGTGGCAGGATTCTAACTTGTGATCCAAGTAGAGTGTTAGAACCTAAGTTCTAACATTTTAGAGGTTTGTTCTTTATACTTTTAATAATGAGAATTTTTATTTGATCAATACAGATAGTTAAAAATATAAAATAAATAATATCTATATAAGTGATATTATTTATCACATATATTTACAATCATTAGATAATCTCTTCTCTCTATGTATAGTTCATTAAAACTTAAAAATAAATAAATAATTAATAGAAATATGAAAATGGGACATATATAATAAAAATAAATTATAAGACAGCTATAGATAAGTAAGACAAGTTGTATTAATCTGCTTCAATAATCTTGATTTGGGAAGCATACATCTCTCTAATGAAATATAATGTGTCCCTAAATTCGAACTACTGAATGAATTCGGGGGCCACTTCATCCTCATGCTAGGTTGAGGTAAAGTAGGCATGATTTTCATTACTTTTGAATCTGAATCTTACACACTACAATTAATAAACAAAAGGTCAAAGGATAGTAGGACTTATTCTCCGATATGTATTCCGATATTCAAATTAGAAATATTTCGCAAGTAGATAGAAAGATAGGAGAATGAATGAATAATATATAAATACATATTTCGAGAGATTGAGTATTATTAAAGAGTTAGGCTCCAACAAATGCACTCGATTGGGGAACAACTTTGAAATGAAGGATTGAATTCCGATAGTGTGCTCGGTTGGGGAGCTATTTTGAGATGGAATATTGAGCTCCAGCGGCGCGCTTGGCTAGAAAGCTGCTTTAAAATGGAGGATTGTGCTCTAATAAATATGCTCAATTTGGGAGTAATTTTGAGATGAAGGATTGAGATTCGACGATGCACTCAGCTAAGGAGCGGCTTTAAAATGAAGAATTGGGCTCCTAAAGTGCACTCGACTAATGAGCGGCTTTGAGATGGAGAATTGGGCTCCAACAGTGCGCTTAGCTAGAAAGGTGCTTTGCGGACTCTCAGTATATTTGAACACCAAGGTTCGGGATATATTATGCTTGCGATGACTAGTTGCCCTGTCATCCCTTCTGGAATCACCTTTTGACCATAGATGCATTGAGGAGCTCGAGAGAGATAGAGAGGTAGAGAGAGAGAGATGTTGCCTAAGCCTCTTCGTTTCAAAATTTTTTCTTCTCTCTTTGGTACTAAGAGTACGAACTTTGGGACTGAGATTCGAGAGGCTAGTACTAAGAGTCAAGGGAGGCCAAGACTGAGAGTCAAGAGGCCCTCTTTTTTTGCAGAGTAAGGAAGGTATTTGTAGAAAGAAAGTGTGCTCGCTAACTATTATTGGGGCTTTGCTGGCACTACGGGAAGTGGCCAACAACGTGTGCCTGTCACTGGTACTCTGAATTGTGGGGCAAATCTATTGAGTTGGAGTTACTGAGTTGCGCTCACGAACCTGCGTAATGGATGACTCTAACGGCTCTTATGTAGCCGGATAGATCTAGATCACGCTATATGGACCTTTTGCAACACTTTATGGGCCTTGGGTTTGAAGAAACCTTTTTTGGGCCGCTGTTTTTCCTGCAAGCCAGATTCTAGGACAACCGAATGAGCTGTCGGACCCATCACTAGCCCCCCATGTCCGAAGATTTAAATTTTTAACTCTCAGTATTTCATGATGGGATGTCGCGGTCTAGATCTTCATGCGTGTTCCTTTCCCAATGAGTTGCAGATTTTTGCTCTGTTTGGAAAGATTTGGTACTGATTTAATTTTTTGCCAATGACAATCTTCTGGCGTCAGTGCGATCTTCTCAGTTTAATGCCAGTCAATCTCCTACTCCAATTATAAATTGAGGGGCTCTTTACACCTCGCTTCATGAATCGTCTTCACCAGCTAAGTGGTGTGAGAGTTTAGATTTAGCATGGAGCCTACGCAACCACAAGCTAAGATCAACAGAGATTCTTGCCCACTGTTCGAAGTTGGAGTTTGAGGATATATCTGAAGTTTGTCCTGATTTTCCTCTTTTGGGCTCAGCCCAAACCAGCCTCGTATTACACTGAACGAGGTTTGGGTTTCAGTGGCCGATTTTCTCTCCTCCCAGGCGGTGACAAGTCATCCTTTCAAGGGCAGCCTTGAGAGAGTGGTCGCTCAACCCTTCTAACGGGAGTAGGAAATACCCCCTCCCCTCTGGCCGTGCAACTCTGTCTTCCGTGCCCATGGGAGGACCGCTTTGAAGACTACTGGGAGAGGAGCTTCCTCAATTCAACGTTGAACCTTAGGCTGTCGTTGTCGCATTGGGTCTGGCGTAGACGCAAAGACCCAAGGACTGAGCAGCTATGGCCTTCTTCAGTGGATGACTTTTAGTGGTCACCTCTCGGGTGAGAACCGGAGCTTTGCATCTTATTCATACAGTGGAGGGCTTTTGCATGCTTTTCCCATAGTGCTAACCTCTTGGGTTGGATGCCCCAGCAGTTAGCTTGGGTTTTTTCTCTTACAATTGTCCATCTCGAAGGTCGATTGGATAAATATAGTCGGGTCGTTGTTCCATGTACTTTTATTTCCTTCTAAATCATACGTCCACTATTAGAAAGTTATACTTTGTAAAATGAATTAATGAATGGAACTACCGAATATTGTTTATTTGCACATTGTATGACTCCAATATTCTTGTATGGTATGAATAGTTGAAATGCTTGTGTGATGTTTTCCATTGCTTGATTACTGACGATCTAACATTTCTAATCGCTAGAGACTTGTCCTTCTAGCAATCCGACACACGGTAGAATATCCCTAACGTTTGGTTGGGATACAAGCTAGTCCAATTAGCCTCGAGCATATCAAGGTTGCCTGTAGCCAATTTGCAGTCATAGAAAATGCCTTGTTATGTCATCATTACATGTGCTGCGTTGCCGACTCATTGATTTAAACATCAGGGCTACTACCTGTCAACGTGCTACAAGGGGAGGCGTTGTGTCAATTATCATAACAAGGCCAGCGAACAAATGTGTCGTAGTACTCTGTGGTGAGGGCACGTGTCGCAACCATCATGAAGACGCGATTCGTCAATGTCCTGAAATGACATAGTTATGGAGTTGAGGCATTGGCTATTTAAGCGCGCCAACTCAGCCATTTCTATACTTCTTTGCTTTTTGAACATCTTTGCCTTACTTGGCCATTCTCCTTCCTTTTTTTGCATTCTTTCGAACGGTTCTCCAGGGCAACACTGCTACCGCGTCAAGTCGTCGTCTCGAGAAGAGATATAGGGATCTTCTTTCTTAGGAATCTCCTAAGCGAGCCTCTAACGAGGTGGCTCATTCGTCGCCTACTCTCTCTGAGAAATGCCAGTGGATTGATATGGCCTATGCGAGGGAACCTACTCCAGGCACTAGCAAGTCGTCAAGGAGGCCAAGCTTGGATGAGTCTTTATTGAACGATCTGCATTTTAGCGAGTCATCTGGATGGTCGATGGGTGAGGAGCTCCTAGCATACGCTAATGCTGGAGCAGGGGACCCCTTGACTGGAGGGGTTTGTTAACGGATCAATGCCGCGGCCACGACCTAGTGGGAGGTCCAGATCTTGGTGGCTTCTTCTCCAAAAGCGTTATCGTATACCTCTCCATTGTTCCTACCGAGGAGGGTGCTGGAAGCGCTCAGGCGGAAGAAGAAGGGGTTGGAGATGGCTCGAAGGTTGAAGCTATTGCTAAGGGGGCATTCTGTCTTGGTGAGTCAATATCCAATCCCTTGAGGGCTTTGGGTGGGCTCCGTCCACCTCTAGGTTTTGAGGTGTCTCAAACTCGTAGCGTACAGCCTCTGCAATCCTTCCTGATCTCTACTGGAATTGGAGTTGAGGATTCTCCCGACCCATCAAATTGGGGAGGACCGTCTTACCATTAGATACTGCGTCATGGGTTTCTTCGTTCTATTACAGTGCTCTTTCCGTCCTTCCTGACTGACCGTAGCTTGTTGCCTGACAGGTTTATGAGACACTCCAAGTGGTGAAAAGGGCATTGCATTGGAGGAATGTCGAGATCTTATAGTTATCTCAAACTCGGGTAGATCCTGTTGAGTTGGCGGATGCAGAGTGTCAGATGAATGCTATTATCTCTGAGGCTTTATGGAAAAGCAAGTTGCCCATCTCAACCGCATGCGATCTAAGTTGGAGGCAAGATCCTAAGAGCTCTTAGAGGAAAATGCTCAGGCTCTGGATTGGATCGCCACGATCAAAAACGAGTTTCGGGAGATGCAACAACAACTTGCCGATTTCCAGAGGAAGTATGCCCAGCTTGAAGAACAGTTGAGGTCCCGGTCCCAGTTTTGCCCTAATGAAGTTAGCCACGCCATGGACGAAAGGTTCTGAGACAGCGTTCACTTTAGCAGGCGAATTGCATCCTTGATGGCTTTAGGCTTCCCTGCTGGTTTTCTCGATTTGAGGAATGTTGGAGCTCAATGGTGAGCCAACCTAGTGGACTTTCCGGAGGCAAGAAGGGGCCCTACACCACGTGCACCAAGGGCCCCCAATCCTAGGATAGTCGTTTGATCGGTAAGCATAGGCAACTCTTTGTATACATTTTTTTAGGCAGATTGATACTCTTGATATACACTTTGATTTATAATAAATCAGTTAGAATGCTCTAATTATTGTTGTTGATATCCTTGTGTGTGTATTAATTTGCCTTCGTCCAACATTGATTTTCTTTGCTGAGTAAACATTGTTGTCGTCGCCGGGTTTGGATGAATGCATTGGTCCAATTGTGCTCGCTCCTATGAGGAGGTCATGGCACTAAGGAAATGTGATTGTCGATTAAGCCTTGTAGCTATCATTGTCGGGTTTGGATGGACGCAATTGTCCTATTATGCTCACTCCTGTAAGGAAACCATGGCACTGAGAAAATGTGATCGCTGACTAAGCCTTGTAGCTATCATTACTGGGCTCGAATGGATGTATTTGTCTGGTGGTGCTCACTCCTGTGAGGAGGTCATGGCACGTTTATGGGCCAGCCTCACTAGGGCCAACTAGGTATAGTTGCTACAATTGCCTAGCTCTAGCGGAGTTGAAATAGTTGTCCACGTAGAATCGTTGATGCTCGATCCCGGTGGGAGATGTCGTCACTTTTGTGCTTGTGATCCTATTATATCAGCTATCATTGACTGATGGCGTTGGTTCCTGTTAAAGGAAATTGTTGCATGCATACTGAAAAGCTCCATAAAGTATTAGTAACCGCCTGGTGGGGAGATTCGATTCTTAGTCTGTGAGTTCTTTGGGCCATGATGTCCAACCTTATCTAGGTTGTTCAGTTGGTGGAACTGAGGTTCACAATTCAACTTCATTTGGGCCGCTCGGTTGCTGGAACTAAGATTTTTTTATCAAGTCGCAGCTTGTCGAGGAGCAGGTAAAGACGTTCACCCGATTTAAGGACAATTTAGATCTTTAAATTAATGCATACACATAGGCATTCATATGGTTGGCATGATGAATGGAACCAACAAATAAACGTGTTTGTAACACTCAAGCAACCCAAATGGATACAGTTGACTTATCTGTGCTTAGAAGAAAATCGTCGGTAGCACCTACTGTGGTGGAGGGAGTTCTATATCTGCGGGATCAGTTTTATGCTCCGAGTGTGTACCAGTACACCTTGTTTTGGAGGATCGTCGAGGTTGGGAACAGTCTCCATCAGCAAGGTGATAGTATGTTCTGATTGGCAATTATTTGTCTGTAACCTTTGCACTTCGAAGAATTGGGTTTGTCGTGTTGAACCAATGCCATCTTGCCTTCTCACTGCCGGACGATGGCCGCCCGACCACATAATTTTGGATGTCGGGCTCTTATTGTAGACACGTGACCCGTTGGCACCCAAGGGTGCCTTGTCTGTGGTGTAGGCAACATCGTCTGGTGTGAAACGCCATATGCATGGAGCTGAGGAATCTGTCGCCCCAAGGGACATTTCAGCCAACTGTCTTTTTTGTGTCTAGGTTCCCACAAGACCCTATGAACCCGGCAAAGAGCAAAAGTGATCCAAATGGGGCACTGGATCAGAACTTCAAACGCGGGCCTTCCAATTCGGCATTGTGATCCTGTAAGGGAGTGGTCGTGTTTGGACCTCCCTCATGAATGGTGACCTATTTAGGTCGGTGGAAAACCTGTTGGCGCTGCATGAAGTTTCTTCTCAGGCAGAGAGCCTCTTGTTGTCACGAGAGTAGCATGGATCACGCCGTTCTTGGCTCTTCATCCCTCATCTCGTGACTCGATCAGCCCTCTGGTTACGTCTAGGCCCTATTACTCATGGCTGCCCAGGCAACTAAGTCATCAAGCTACTAAATCTTCTTAGGAAGCTGTCTTTCTCCTTGGTTCCTCCTTTTGGACAATGAGATCTGGGAGTCAAAGGGTGGAGCCCCCAACGTAGTACCTTCAAGCGGGTACAAATGGTCAGGTACTACTTGGGACATGGTGTATCTCTGGGCAACGAGTGTCTGCAAGTCTGGGGCCGATCGTTCATCTATGCAAGTACCCATAGGGGATCATCGCCATGGAAAATAACGTCTCTAGGAGGCACGTTGGCTTGAGCACTGGTATTATCCATATCTACTCTTGTAGGTGTGGTGGATAGACTTTTTAATTGCTTCCACAGACGGGACTAATGATACATTCCTGGATTCGGATTATCAAATGAATTATAGAGCCGCATGATCTTTCCAATAGGTCGAGTTGAAGTAGGCCAAGTTTTTGTTACTCTAAACCTAAATCCCGCACACCACAACTAATAATAAAAGGTCAAAGGATAATGAAACTCTATCTCCAATATATCCTCCAACGTTTAAATTAGAAACCTTTCTCAGGTAGATAGAAAGATAGAATGATGAATGAATAATACGTAGATACATATTTCGAATGATTAAGTATTAGCGAAAGGCTTGGTTTTAACAAGTGCATTCGGTTGGGGAATGATTTTGAAATGAAGGATTGAGATCTGATGGAGCATTCGGTTGGAGAGCAACTTTGAGATGGAAGATTGAGGTCCAACAACGTGCTCAGCTAGTGAGCGACTTTGAGATAGACGATTGAGCTCCGACAGTATGCTCGATTCAAAAGTAGTTTTAAAGTGGAATATTGAGTTTCGATGTTGTGCTTGGCTGGGGAGAGACTTAAAGATTGGGCATGGGACTCCAAAAAGTGTGCCTAATTAGGGAGTCGCTTTGAAATGGAGAATTGGGTTCCAGTGGTGCCCTCGATTGAAAAGCGGCTTTGCAGGCTCTCATTATGTTTGAACTCCCAAGGTTTATGACATATTCTGCATGCGATGACTGGTTGCCCTCTCCTCCCTTCTGAAATTCCCTTTTAACCATAGAGGCACTGAGGAGAGAGAGAGAGAGGTAGAGAGAGAGAAATAGATGTTGCCTGGGCCTCTTAGTTTTAAAATTTTTCCTTCTCTCTTTGAGACTGAAAGTCTAGACTTTGGGATTGAGAATTGAGAGGCTAGGATTGAGAGTCAAGGGAGGCTAAGACTGAGAGTTTAAAGGCCCCCTTTTTCAGCGGAGTAATGGTGGTACTTGTAGAGAGAGAACGTGCTCACTACCTATTGCTGGCACTTTTTTAGCGCTGCAATAAGCGGCCAACAATATGTGCCTGTCATTGGTGCTTTGAACTATTTAGTTTATCTCCTAAGTTGGAGCTGTTGAGCTGCGCTCACAAGTCCTTCTAGTAGGCGACTCCAATGGCCCATATATAGTTGAGTAGATCTGGGTTGCATTGTATCACCCTTCCGTGGTGCTTTCTGCTTCTTGGGATTGGAGGAACCTCTATCGGGACGCCGCCTTTCCTACAAGCCAGATTCTGGGCCTGCCTAGTGAACTGTTAGACCGATCAAAATGTACTTGGTACATCTCCCTCTCATTCGTTAGATAAAAACTATAATGGATAAGATTTAAAATTAAATACAAAATACTTAAATGGTTATTTTATTTTTTAAAAAAAAACTTATTATGAATAAATATTTAATAAATATTAATATTATTAAAAGATTTTATATATTTTTTTTATTTTACTATTAAATTTTTATTGGATGATAAAAATAAAAAATTTATTAAATTTATCTCCCTAATCCAAAGCCGCTGAGATGTTGCCACGTAATTAATTTCAAAGTTTGGACCAAGCCCATTTCATTCTGATCCAGGCCAAGAATCCCAGGCAGCTGGGCCCTCCCAATGTTGCAGCCGTCATATTTGACTCATTGCTGACCACTTCGCATTAGCTGGCCGTCACACAATGGCGGCCGTGTTAATAAATTTCAGTACAATTATGATAAATAGCTATTTTTTTAGAGATATTAGATAGCTATTTTTAAAGTATATTTTATATAATATTATATTTTATTTATTTATTTATTTACATAAATTTAATATTAATAAAAAATAAAATATTATTTTATTTAATATAATTTCCTTTGAATAATATATGTTATTAAAAAAAATAAGCTAGAATTAATTGACTACAAATATTATATTTAAGCATAGTCAAAATCTATGGGCGTATAAACAGACATCTGACCGCTCATTCCCACGGATCCTTCAGATTCTTGATCGACTTGAGATCGTGCGGTCCAGGGAGCATATAAGCTGCTAAGACCGCGTCAACTTAAATAAAGCTTGTCAGGTATCAACGGTGTAGATTAAAACCGGTCCACACGTGGACGGATGAGATGATCCTGAGAGAGACGTGTTGAGAAAGGAGCTTGGGAAGGAAGCTGCCGACCTCGCCGAGTAAACCGCCACGTCATCGGAACCTTCCCACGTTCTTCCCTACACCAACCAAAATCCGCCACGTGTGTTCGTTCTTCCAACGGCTAGTTATTTTTGGCCCTTCGCTGGAACCGCCAAAGATATAGAAGGTCTGCAATCGACTATGGCTTCCAGCAAACTACTCTTAGATTGTAACTTCCACTGAACTCAGTTCGAAAACGCCTCATTTTCGAATCGTCCCTTCTCAGATCCGACGTTACGGAGATCTAGGGTCGAATTTCACTTGCTCTAAGTACGTCGAACTCTGTCTCGAATCTGTACATTCTGTGCGTCAGTTTGGATTTCATTTTGCTATTTGAACTAGGTTTTTGGGGCTATTCTATTTCAGAGGAGAGAGTTTGGTTGTTGAAAAATGATGCTGTTTAAAAGTATGAGCGGTGAGTGTGGTTTGGGATTAGGATCTGTTTGCTTATTGAGTAGGAAACGGATTCTGAGTCGCAGCAACAGCGTTGAGGTTACTTCGAATGATTTCAACTGCAAGACGCCCATGAAAAGGCGCTGCAGAGATGTCGTTGTGGAGGCTGATAGCACAGTAAAGTCGTCGCTTGAAGCATTGCCGCAAGAAATTCTGGTTTGTGCGGTTGAATTTACGCGTTTGTTTGGCTTTCGTGGTTTGATTTCTCGTTGTTTACTTGTTTTCCGAAGCAAATGGAACTGCTTACATGAAGTGTTTTTTTGTTTTTTCTTCCTTTCATCTCCGTTGCAGCTTAAGATTCTCTGTGGTGTTGATCACGATGACCTCAAGCAGTTATTTCACGTCTCCAGATTAATTCGCGATTCGGTAGGCTTCCATATTTCTGCAGCAAATTGAATTCTAATTTGACTTTGAAAATTCAAATTTAATCCAATCTCTCAAGCTGAGAGTTCAATCTATCCAAACGTACTCCAACCTATCTCTCATTTAGAAATTTCATTTAGCTTCGAGAGTCATTTATTAAATTATAGCAAACTGAATCTCAATTGCGCAGACTATATTTGTCAAGGCATCGCATTTCGCTTACACCACGCCATCGAAGACTAGTGCTTTTAGGGGTTCAATAGATCTAAAGAACCCTGACAAATTCCACGATGATGACTTTGAAGTTCCAAATGCTCCGAAACAAGTTAGAGTTCCTCGATCTAGAATTGGAAATAAGAAGCTGGCGGACATTTCGGTGGCGCTGTTCGCTTCGGAGGCGGCGGAGAGGTGGCCAAGGAAGAAGCTATTTAAAGAATCAGAAGATTAAACACCGCCTCCACTAATTTTTTATTTAGACTTTGGCGGTCGGGCGCTCGTCTTCCGCCTGCTCTTGTATACGTAAAGGTCTCCACACGCCATTGATCTTCTTCAACCTTGTCGCTGAAGACTTCGGTGGCTTGTATTGAATCTTATTGATGTGTATGTAACATTCTTTCAACGGGGAAATATCAAATATTGTATTATTATTTTTTATTTTAATATTAATTTGCATTTCCGTACAAAAAATATACTAATTTTTCATTTATCCGATAATAAATATTTTTAAAAATTATTATTTTCCACCGTAATTCTTTAACAAATAAAATAAAAATAATAATTATCGATATTATTTATTTACGTAGGAATTACCAACCAAACATGATAAAATAACATGCTTGTTGACTCGCCTTTGGGTCGATGATTAATCAATTAAACCGTACAAAATGAAATAAGAGAAGGTCATGAGTGTTAAAAAGTCTTTAATGTAAGGGCATTTTAGTCAATTAAACCATACGGTATAAATCATATTTGAATGAAATAAGATAAGGTCATGAGTGTTAAAAAATCTTTAATGAAATGTAGATTTAAATTTTTTAGATTTTATTATGATATTTTTTTTACTAATTAATTATAAATAAAAATAAATTTATACAGCTAAATTTACATGTATTAAATTTTGACTTATCAATAATAAATTGCAAAATTAAAACGACACCAAAATTATAAATCTCAAATAATCCAATTATTAATCCCAAATCCTAAACTCATATTTATTTTAGATTAATCCAACTATTAACTTAAGCCAGCTTTCTGATTTCTTTTTTTTAATACTAAAAATTTTATTATTTATTCCGCTGACTAAAATCGAAATTGTATCAGAATGCAAATCTTGAATACCAATTATCAACAAAAGACCCAAAATAAAAATATATCAAACTCGAAGTTATTGGGGTTCAAAACCCGAATTCGCACACAACCTGGCGCAGCAAAAAAATAGAACCCCCCGTCAGTCAATAATTACTAATTTAGTACGAGTAAGAAATAAATTATGCACAATATTTTTTAACGTGAAAAATTCTTCTCAAGTTAAAAGAAAAAACTACCAGACAAACTCCGAATAAGACTTTTATTAAATTGGTAATTGTTGATTGACAGGGGGTTTGATTTTTTCACAGTGTCAAGTTATGTGTGAATTCGGATTTCAAACCCCAACAAGTAGTATCAAAGACTGGTTGTTTGATGGTGTTGCCGTCAAAGAGCTTGCTATTTAGTATGGCGCGGGAAGAAACGGTAAAAATACTTCAACGCCCAACAAGGCGGAGCTAAGCATGGTTAAGGGTGAAGCTAAGTAGGGCCAAGAGTAAAGCTGAGCAGGGCGAAGGACAGAGTCAACATGGTCAAAGACGAAACTGAGCGGGGCCAAGGATGGAGCTGAGATGGCCAAGGCGGAGTATAAGGGAGAATGATTCGACCGCGGATAAGAACTTGAAGGGGAGTTGGATTACTTTAGGTTTAGTGAAGTGGAAGAAGGTATTATTCGGGCTTACGAAAGCCAACGCAGAGATCCCAATTGAGGAAAAGCTATCGTAAGGCAGGCGATAACGATTGCCGAGAAAATGCGACGGTTTCCTCATAAGGTTGTAAAAAAAAGTTTGTTAGGTTTTGTCACTCCCTTATGGGTATCTCAATAAACGGACATGCTATCAGATCACACAGAATTTATGTAATATTCAAAGTACTACAACCTGGTTGCGATAATAACTAGAGAGATCGTTTGTCGAAAAAGGTAAATCTCAGAGAAAACCGATTGTTGGAAAAGGCAAATCTTAGAAAAGACCATTTGCCAATGTAGGCAAATCTCAGAGAGACAATTTGTAGGAAAAGGTAAATCTCAGAGGTAACCATTTGTCAGAGTGGGCAAATCTCTGAGTAACCATTTGCCGGAGTGAAAATTCGGAGTAAATTTTCGGAGTGGCAAATGCCAAAATAAAATTTACCGGAAAGACCTGAATGAAAAGCCAAAATAAAAAAAATACCATTTTGTATTTTTCAAAATGGAATGGCTAGTTTTACCGGTATGAAATGCCGGTATGATTTTGGTCAGTATGGTTTTGCCGGTATGAAAGGGAAGGAATGGATTTTCAAAATGTGCATTCCGAAATTTCCCAGAATGGAATTTCCGAAATGGACTTTCAAAGGAAAAATCCCTGAATGAAATTTAGGAATTTCAGAATGGATGAAAAGCTGAACAGTCAAAAAACTGGGTTGACCAAAGAAACTAGTGAAGACCGAGGACACTAGGTAATAGTCGATGATAGCTTGTCTGGAATGTTGACAGCTGACTGTACAGAGTTGACTTTTTAAAGTTGATAAGTTTTACAAAATAGATAATTGTCATGCAAAGCATGCGCCGTCTGTGCAGAGAGCAGGTTGACTTGCAGGGTATACGTATTTGGAAAAGTATGGGAATTGGTGAAATTATAGAAAAAGATAAGGTTTGGTATGACATAATCTGTAAAATCAGATTAGGTGAGTAGATAAATTTGACACCAGAGTCTTTATAAAAAGCACACTAGGTGTTTCAGGTGAGTGACAAGCAAGCAGCAATGTGAGGGCTGCAAGGAAAGAGGCAAGCAGCCACAACAACGGCCGTAGGAGTGGTATACGGAAGTAGCAATGGTAACAGTTGCGGTGGAACGTGGAAAGAGAGTGAAACAGAGTAGGAGTGCAGAAGGAAGCTCTCATTGTTCGCCGTCTATCGCCACACTTGTAAAATCAAAGAGCGGAGCATACCACCAGTGAGAAGAAAAAGATAAGCAAAATAGAGAGATAAAAGTGAATAAGAGTTTCCTTACTCTACAATTGTTTTTCTTATTCTGTTTTGGGTGTGTAGCGGGTATTCTATTTTGAGAATTTTTTTTGTAACCGATTTTACATAGTAAAAGCTTTATTCGGAATTTGTCCCGTATTTTTTCCCTTCGACTTAAGAAGGTTTTTCACGTTAAGAAAATAGTATGTATCATTTGTTCATTATTCCTACTAAATTAGTGATTGTAGACTAACAGAGGAGTTCAGATTTTCGGCTGCACCGAATTGTGTGCGAATCTGAGTTTCGAACCTCAACAAAAGTACCATGCCCGAGAGTGATTCCAAATTTGATAATATACGATTTCAAAATATATGTAAAAAAAAGTATCCACATAAAATTGAAACATTTAAAAATCACAACTCAATCGAATTATTGAAAAGAAATCGAACTTCAACATCATACATCACCATTTTCTGAATTACAATAAAATTTAAATAACCAAAACTAATAATATAAACTATTATTCTTTTCGAATAATAATATATAAGTTGATTTAAAATCTTAATCTAACTCTCTAAGTAATAAATCTTTCGATCCAAAACTCCTTTAAATAATTCAAGTCCATTAATTTGAAGGGATTAGTAAAATAAAAGTAAGAATAACTCAATTAATCAGCATAATATATAACTTTAATAATTAAATATATATAAATTGAAAATATGTTAGAATATGACATGATCAAATAATCAAAAAAGTGATAACATTAATTCGTAAATATATCGTGAATAATCTAAACTAATGATCCATTTAATAACTATACAATATCTAAAATATATTCAAATTATACCAAAAATTTGAGGAGACTAAGGATCAATAATAGTCATACAAACGAATCGACAAATATCAAAGCTCATAAACATCTCATGAATAATCTGGAATTGATGATCATTTTAATAACTGTATAATATCTAAAATATGCTTAAATCACATTAAAAACTTGGGGGGATTAAGGATTAATGATAGTCATATCAATGAATTGGTGAACATCAAAATATATATTTTCACATAATTAAAAATATATGCTACTATTTAAAATTTATAGGTATGTCACCATATATATAATCCTATAAATGAAGTCAAATCTCATTTTCAACCTACAAATGATAATTTTAAATTTTGATTTTCACTATAGCTAGCCGGGAAGAGAGCTTTCAACCCTATATATTAAGATATTTATAATATATGTTGTCAATTTTTTATAAGGTCTGTACATAATTGAATTAAAACTCTACTCAAATAAAAATATATTATTTATATTTTTTCACACAAAAAAAAATATCTTTACAATCAAACTTATATATAATTTGTCATTATCTTTTTTTTTTAAATTGATGGCATGCAAAAATATATAAATATGTAGTAATATTTGTAAATATTTTTAAAATATGTAAGAATAGTAACACATGATTTATTAATATATTGGAGTATTTATTATTAAAATTACAAAAAATAAAATCAGTATAGTTAATATAGTTTTATCACCTCATATTAATTATAAAGTATACATGCACAGATTTATAAAATTTTAAGACATGCAATAATATATGCCTGAAAATAAAGGCATATAAAAATATGTATATATAATATAAAGACATATATAAATATTATTATAAAAAATCAACTTGTAAACACAATATGCATGAATGAAGGTATATATTTCATAAAAAAATATATAAAATTAGGAGTATGATCACATTTATACAAAGCATGAACTCTTCGACTACGAAATTATCACATGTATGAGTATTTAAAATAATAAATACTAATAGAGATCAGAAAAGAATAGCAACAACAGAGAAAATATTTAAATATACTTACATTTACTTAATTTTTAACCAAAAATCTTTAAATTTATCTTTAATTTTTTATTTTTCTTTTGTCTCTTTTTCTCTTTTTTATCTTCTTTTCTTTTTTTCTCTTCTCTTAAAAATCTATCTAAAATGACCCAAATTTTGCCAAGTGGCTATTTATAAAAAAAACCGATGTGCGTGCGTTTATTAGACACAAATTATGTATTAAGGCACAATTTAGACAAGTATCAGGTTCTAACATTTTATTTTAAATAAGTATGTGCGTTCCTCAAACGTACCTCATTGGTAGACATTCTACCTAAAATGTATTCTTGCATGGGTTAGGACCTCATCAAGCATTGGACTTTATTCATCAAATTTTAAATTTTCTCAATTTTTATTATTTGATTATTTTTTAAATTAACTCAAAATTATCTTAATGACATTATAAATTATAAATAAGATATGAAATATTATAGTGTGAGCATCATTAGTAACAACTAAATATGTTAAATAATCACATAGTGTTAAGAAAAATTTAGGTGCAAGTATCCAATTCTTTCTCAGTTCACAAAGTCTTAACTCAGATGTCAAACAACAAACTTGACTAATTTCTAAAAAATAGAAATAAATTACAGTCCTTTTTGGATCTGTAAATGAGTCGATATAAACTCAGATTTGATTTGCCTTTTTTAAAATTATGTCGAGTTCGAGTTAAGCCTTGAGTTTAGCCCGCTACTTGATTTGTTTTTAGCATAAATGAGATGAGATCTAGCTCAAGAGTAAGATTATTTTTTAATAAATAAACAAGTTAAGCTGAGTTAAATTCAACTGATAAAATTTAATCAAGTAAAATTTGTATGTTAGGCTAAACTTACAAACGAGTCAAACTGCATATTTTCTGGAGTAATTCTATCAACCGAACCTTATTAAATATTTTACCTGAGCTATTTTATGAATAACTTGACTCGTTTAAATTTCTATTTTATTTAGTAGTGGTAGGATGGATCATTTCAAGCCTCGTTATTATTCAACGGCTAAGATTGCATGAAATAAAATAAATGATCTAGCTTTAATTTTTATTCTAATAATGTAATACTAGCCGTTAGGATTACAATCTATCTTAACCTATGAGATGACTATAATATGTTTCCATTGCTTCACCCTAGAGTGAGAGAGATAGGGAGATGGGCCTGTTTAGCAGTGTACCTACGATGGGCCCAAGTAGCCCAGCCCAAGAAGAACAAGCCCACAAGCCTGAGCTCTATGCCACGTCAATTTTTTGCAATTTAACACCAAACGTGCGCCGCAAGCAATTTTTCGAAAGCCACCCAAACCGTTTGATGACCGGTCAATGAAATGCTGGTTGTCAAATCGGACGGCGTTGAGTGAGCTGCACCATAACGTGCGTTCTGCCTTAAAACACATGCTCCAATAATTGAGGCACATTTAATTATTAAAAATATTTAATTATTCTTAAATAAATGTTAAAATTAAGTAACCGTTATACTATATTTTTTTAATAACCAATAAAAATTATAAAATAATAAACTAACATTTTTTAATATAATATATATTTTTTAATAATATGAATTGTTATCAAGCGGGTGACCTTTTTAAATTAAATATAGGTTAGCGTAAATTTAGAAATATTTTCCGTGACATCAATAATTTTAATAATTTTAATATTTTATTATAATAAATTTAAATTACTACATTATTACTATTTTATTAAAAAAATTTACTAGAAAATTAACTATTTTTATATGTGATTCGTACATGAATCCGATTTCAAACAAATTCGGATTCGCCTGATTGATTTGATCCGACTCATTCATTCGAAATCAATCCTACATACCACTAGAAAATGAGAGGTCAGTCTTTGGTGGGAGGTCGTCCCACCGAAAACACTTCGACACTTAAGTCAGTAAAATGCCTTTGAACTGTGAAAGGTGAGCTGATAAGTAAGAGAGAGAGAATAAATTTGTCGGGAGTGTTGGCCTAAAGAAGCTGAGATGATCCCGTGGCCCGTTGAGAGAGTGAGTTCCAAGTCCCTGTTCATAGAGAACGAGTGGAAGCTGCGTCTCAAAAGCGTGGAAGCTTTTGAGGACGGTTCTCAGAGAGCAGGAGGAGACTTCTGCAATCTGGAGGCTTAGAGTGGGATTAGAAGGTAAATGCTTTTCAGGGAGAGAGAGAGTTTTGCTCAAGCACTGTAGGCGTTCGTAGTTTAGGCTAGATCAGGAAGTCCCTTTCCTCTTAGAAAGCATGTTTTCTTAAAGTGTGTTCTGAAAGCGTTTGTTCTCTTGAAAGCGAGTTAGAGAGTGTGTCCCTTTTCATAGTAGAGACTCAGGGTTTATATAGATTGTGAGGAGAGCCACCTTCCTTGGCCTAACACTGGGCGGCCTTTTCTGAGTTGGTGGGCCTAACTAGCGTGATTTGATGGATCCTTTTCCTTCTGAACAGTGCAACGGATATCTGATTATCTGCCTTCCTTTCATGTTCTCGTGACCGTTAGACTCTGTTGTTGACGCTGAGTCAGTTGCCCCCTTTTTTTAGAGGAGATCAGCTTTTAGGAAAGCGTGTAATCATGGAAAGGATCGTTGCTTTTCGTATACGAAATCGCCTATCAAATTGGGCCTAGCCCGTATTAGGTTTACTATCTTTTTCTACCGCTATTACTGATGCTTAGGTCAACAAAAGCGTTGGCCGTATTGAAGGAGCGTTGTTGGTATTTGTTTGTTTGTCTGCGTGGGATGGTCAACACTAACGCATTGACCGTCTAACGCGAGTTGGGCTTTTCTGGATTTTGGGCCGCTTTCTTATTGGGCCCGATAGTTATAGGCCTACCCATCACTAGCCCCTCATACTGGTGGTCAAGACTCCGGCCTCCAAAATGTTTATGATGGGACATGCTTATTTCTGCTAGCAGAGTTGTTGCCCATCTGAAGAGGTGCCTTAAGAGCTTTCAAATTGTTGACCGGATTCTTTGACCATTTTTGGTAGGCTTTCGGACAATTCAAGAAGGAAACGTTGGTCTTTTAGCCGGCCTGTCAGAAAAGCAGGCCACGTGTCTTCATGTGGTACGCCAAAGATCCTGGCATTTAATGAGCCAGCTCACTCGATTCGACAGCCCTCTTCTAGGGAAATGACACGCGGCAATAATGATGGCGCAGGTTTTCAAGACGGTGTGGGGCCCACATGGGTTTTTAAACCGCCAAATTGCTCCATTTTGAATTCTTTGTGCCATCTTTGCTTTTTCATCTTCCTTGCCCGATTCTTTGAAGAAGGAAACACAAACCCTAGACCTGACCATGTCTTCCGTTGCAGACATTGCCTCCGTTCTGAGAGAAACTGACGTGAAAGTCCTTTATGTGGAGTTTAACATTCCATAGGAGATCGCCTTCCGTATTCCAGAGAAGGACGATCAAGCCTTTCTGCCGCCCAAGGGTTTCGTGACCATTTATGAGGCCCATCTGAGGAGTGGGCTTCACCTCCCAATTCCCAACAAACTGATGTCGGTCTTCCAGGCGCTCTGGGATTCCCATGGTCCAACTTCACGCCAACGCCATCAGGTACTTGTGCACCATCTGTATTTTTCTTCGTCAACGTTCGAGGTTGTCGACGATGTCGATGGTAAGGGCGGTCTTTAAGATCAACCAGGGAGCGGAGTGGATCTCTCTGGCTCCCCGTAGTGGCATTAAGATTAGTGCCGCCATTTATGACTCCCTCAAGAACGGGAAGAACCGATTCTTTTTCATTAATGTGGGGGAGTCTTGGCCCTTTCCTACAGAGTGGGGTGAAGTGCCGGAGGTGTACATAGGGGCGCCTCCGGAGACGGCCTCCATGGATTGGTTGGTCGAGCTGATAGCGAAGAACCTGAATGACTTCCGGAGAGAGCATTTTGTCTCTCGTGCGGAGGTGAAGAAGGCTAATTGGGGGCCTCCGTCTCCGATCCAAAAACTAAGGATTTTGCCGCTTGAGGTTTTGGAGAGAAAGAAGATGAAGAAAGGCAACATTATTGTTCCCCGCTTGAGCCCTTCCAGCCCAAGGCGAAAGAGGGCAGCCTCAGTGGCGCCTTCTTCATCGTCCTTTGGGCCCAACTAAGTCTTTGCCGGACGTTTTGAGGGCGTTGGCGCCATATTTAGGGTTGAAGTAGAGGCGGCCATCGAGGCTTACAAGGCCAAGCTGAGCGGCGGCGCGATCCTAGCGCAGCCTGCGCCATCTGAGCCGACTCAAGGGCCACCCATTGAAGCGCCTGAACCGCAGAAGCCGTCAGTTGGTTCTCCCATTGTGGTGACTCTGGAGGAGCAGCCGAAACAAATTTTGGAGTCTCCTGCCGTTTTCGAAGAGCCAGCCAGGAAAGAGGGCACTCCTGAGGATCCCACGGGAGAGTTCATGGCTGAGGTTGCTGCTAGCCCTGTCAACGTGGGCCCCCATCCTGGTTCGTCGCCGTTCGCGTCAGAGTTGGGTGCGAGGCCAGAAAGACAGGCGTGAAAAATCTGAAAGGTATAAGCTCTGTTGCCCACCTTGCCTTTTGATTTGCCCTTTCTAATCCTTTTTTCCTTTTTATGCAGGCGGATAGAGTCGCGAGCACAATGGCTAAGGTGCTCAGGCAGAGAGACTTGGCGATCTCCGATAGGGATAAGGCTCGAAGCTAAGCTGGCGGTTTCAGGGGTTGAGCACCGTGGGGAAACAGCTGCCTTAGAGGCTGTTTTGGTGGGCGTGGAGGCGAAAAACACGAGTTTAAAGGCTGAGGTTGCCCGTTTGAAGGAAGAAAATGAACGAGCCAAAGGGCGTATGGATCAACTTGCTGGGCAGATGGCGACCTTGGAGAATGATTTGAGTCTTCGTATCCGCCCCCATGAGGTTGAGGGCATGATGCGTGCACGGTTGTGGGAAGGGGTCAACATCAGCCGGCATATTGTGCGACTGATTGATCCCAACTTCCCTGTTGATCTTATTAATTTATTGAACCGGTCGGCACAGCGTACAGACAGCCTTGTGGGGGAGCCCCGTGATAGCCAAAGGCCCCCGCCGCCCTCATAGCTCTTGTATTTGTATATATATATATATATTGAATTTGATGATATATATCTTGATTCGGCAATAATACAAGTAGCCCTGCATTTGCCACATGCTTCTGCCTTTGTACTCTACTTCTTTGGCATTCTTGGCGGTCAACTGAGCAAAGTGAGTTGCTAGTTAGCCGCCAGCTTTGTTTTTGGAGCGTTAAGGTTGTCTTCTAGGCTGTTGCATATGTTAAGCTAGCTTAGAACTTACCCATGAGTAAAGCTTGGCGGCACTGCCCAGGTGAAGACTTGGTAGCCTGCTTTGGAGGAGCATCTTGCTCCAGTCAACCGTCATTGACTGATCACGCTATCTCCTCGTAAAGGAGGTCATCGTGAGTGCAGTGTTAGCCCCCTAAGATTTTTCCCGACTGCTAACGAGCCACTTGGGTGACCAAGGTTTAGATACGACCTCTCACAGGCCGCCTGGATGACCAGGATTTAGATAAGACCGCTCACGGGTCGCCTGGATGACCAGGGCTTAACTACGACCACTCATGGGCCACCTGGATGATCAAGATTTAGTAACGAGAGGATGAAGACCCTCCCGACTTAGGAGCAGCCTAGGTCGATTTGAACCTGGAAAACCATACATATATATATGCACATACAGTATGCTTAGGAAACACTCATTTTACTTAGTCGAATCATGCACACAAATGCAAGTCACATACAATTTGCAAGACACGTACCTCGGTTTCTACTGGTAATAGCGTTTGAGGTGGATTGCATTTCACGTCTGCGGGACCAATTTTTCGTCCTAGTTTCGGAGCTTGTATGCCTCGCCACTTTGGTGAGTCGAGGTTTAGCCCTTCCGACCTCTCACGGGCCACCTTTCTGACCTCGATGGTTTAGGTAAGACTAGGTCTCCAACATTGAACTGCCTTGCTTTAACCTTCTTATTGTAGTTGAAAAGGCACGTTTTGTGCTAACGTGAACAATCAAGTTTTGACCTCGTTAAAAGTATAGCGGAAGCAGTATAAATAAATATCCGATACACGTAAAGGATATTTAGTACTAGATGCTTTAAGATAACAAGATGGATGAAGAACTCCAATAATAATGAGCAATAATGATAAAGACACGTTTTGGATTTGAAAACTTGCAACGGAAAAAAACATACAAATATATTATGAAAATCAACTTACGACCGGTGGTACAAAAGTTTGAATGGAAAAGGAAAAGTGATGAGAAAACTCTTTTTACATGAAGTTTAAAAGTTGTAACTTTTTGCTTAAGTTCTCAAATGCTAAATCACAAACAATTTCTTCTCAAGTTTAAGACTCCACAAGATATCAATGGAGGCTCTAGGTTTCAAAAACATAAGGTATGCATTTAGATGGAAAATCGTTCATTTTGCGTTGCACTGGCGCCGAGCTCATCTCGAGCCCATCCTTGTTTTCGTGAGAAACCCCGTCCCCTTCGAGAGGCCACAGCATCGGCGGGCAGTCCCTAGAAGGACCCTTTCCCGCATTTGGGCAGAGGTTTTCGGCTCGAGAGGTTCGCAAGCTCTAGGCCACCTTCCCATGACCTCAGTGCGAAACGGACATAACCGAAACAACCCGCAGCCTCCATTGATATCTAATACATATGGTCATGGAATATCCACCTTCTCTATTGTAGTAGTGGGGCGACTTGATAATCGGTAGGCTACGGTCCATTTTCTAGCGACATCGCGGGCTTCTTCTAGCAAGTCTAGATATTCCTGGATCTTTTGGGAGTTAACCTGTGGATCGAAGGATTTCACCCTAAGACTTGGAGGCCTGATTTTAACCGGGAGCACCGCTTCAGTCCCATAGTAGAGGCTGAAAGGCATCTCGCCTGTTGTTCCTTCGAAGTTGTTCGGTAAGACTAAAGGATTGAGGCGAGCTTGTCTACCCAAAAGCCCCCTGCGTCCTCCAACTTGGTCTTGAGCCCGTGGAGCAGCGTTCGGTTTATGACCTTCACCTGTCCATTCACCTGAGGGTATGCCACCGGGTGTGGAAGACCAAAGTTGGTGCAATACTTGGTGAGCGTTTTCCCAAGAATGGGTTCTTGTCATCTGACCTCAAGGAATGCCAAACTTTTTTGTGATCCTCCTCAAGTGCATTGTGTTTGGTGATTTTAGAGGATGGCCCGTGAAGTAGTCGATTCGGAACTTTCTTTGTAATGGAAAATGGGCCAGAATGCCAATCCTCTATTGTGCGAAGGGCCCACGAGCGCCTAAAGGGATTTGCCTTTTGATGGTGGTGGTGAAGGTTTGGACTAGCAACTTTCGCACCTCTTTAAACTCGAGTCCTTCTTCATCAAGGGCTAGTAGTAATCCCGTGCAATTTTGAATGCTAAACATGCGTTCAAAATTCCAATCGTGCAATATCTTGGTGCAGCGTTTCCCAGAATTGGGTTCGATTATCGATCCACAATGACTTCTGACCTGGAACACATTGTGTTTGGTGGTTTTGGCATTGACCCACTTTGTGAAGTAGATGATAATGAACTTTCTTTACCCGATTGCAATTGAAAATGGGCCAAGAATGTCATCCATTGTGTTTGGTGATTTTGGCCGGTGAAGGTTGCGTGAAGTCAACTTTCGCACCTCTTCTGAAGTAGTGCATCCTTCTTCATCGAGGGCCGGCCCCGTAATGATTTTAAATACTAAGTTCTTGCCGCCCACATGAAATCAGAAATTCCAAGGTGCACTTCACTCAAGACGAAGTCCCTTTGAAGAGTCTTAGCCGCCCGAAGATCGACCACCCATTGACTATAGTGCACCAACCAGCCGTTCTCTTTATCCGCTTGGCTTCTTCTGTGTCTTCCAGAAATGCTTCATCCGCAAGCTATCTTAGGTAAAGTGTCGTCCAGATTTTATTTTTCGACCTCCATTTACCTCCTCCCTCTCTATCTTAAGGTGCGTTCGATTTTTCCTCGTGTTCCTCGAGTCTGTTCGAATTCTCTGCCATTCTTTGCTCTCACCGACTAATCGGCCTTCGATTTCGATTCTAAAAACATGGGCTTTTAGGCCATCAAAGTTACGGCCTCCTTTGCTCTGGCCAAGTATTTGGCTATATGCGGGTTGTTCGCCTCGAAGTTCCCATTGACTTGGTTGACGATCAATTCGGAGTCACTAAACATAGCCAGTCTTTTGGTTAAGCACTCATTTGCTAATCTTAACCCAACTAGCAGGGCTTCATATTTAGCGACATTGTTGGTCGACAGGAAGCCGAGTTTAAGGAAATATTTCACCTCAAACCCGTCGGGAGTAGTGAGGACCACTCCAACTCCACTGCCCATGTCGGTGGATGACCCGTCTACGTGGAGCATCCATTCCAGAGCCTCTTGGCGTTGATACTGCTGCGTTCTCGTGGGCCTTAACCACCGGGGTCGTGATTTTAATGATGCCCTAGAGCTGATGGATGGCAAATTCAATATCAAACTCATCCAACTCGATAGCCCACTTTACCAACCATCCATAAATATTTTATGCGCTCTTTAGAGGTGTCGGTGAAAACTATGAGAGCTCCCCTCGGTTTTACGCGGCAGAATATCCTAAGGCTGTTTTAAATGCCCGGGTAGCCATTTCCTATCAATGTTTTACTCACATAGTAAATCGGCCGTTGGGCATCAGCATCCGGGCTTACGAGGACGGAGCTGAGGACCACCTCCAATACTCCAAGTAGGGTTCAACTCTTCGCCGACCTTGCTTAGTAATGGCGGGCTAGCTAGCTTCTTGATATACTCATCGATGTCACGGAAACTGTTTTTCCCTCCCTTAAAGAATTACAACTTGTGGGACTTCGGGCGGGACAAGGCTGAGACTAAGAAATTGTTGGATATCTTTGACACTTCATGGGGGAGCCATGTCCGCAATAGCCTTGATCTTCTCTAGGTTTGCTTCGATCCTTCGTTGGGAGACGATGAAACCCAGAAATTTTTCAGAGGCCACCCCGAAGACACACTTAGCTGGATTCAGCTTCATTTAGTGTTTGCGGAGCACCCCAAAGGACTCTACCAAATCGTTGATATGGTCGCCCATAACTCTGCTCTTGATGAGCATGTCATCGACATAGACTTCCATATTGCGACCGATCTACTTTTCGAATATTTTGTTCACCAACTGCTGGTAGATGGCTCCTGCGTTCTTTAGTCCAAAGAGCATCACTTTATAGCAATAGGTCCCTTGGTCTATCATGAACGAGATGTGCTCTTCGTCCTCTGAACTCATTCAGATCTGGTTGTAGCCTAAGTAGGCGTCTATGAAGCTCAAGAGTTCATGTTCAGATATTGAGTCCACCAGCAGGTCGATTCTAGGTAAAGGGAAGCTGTCTTTTGGGCAAGCTTTGTTAACGTTAGTGAAATCGACGCACATTCTCCACTTTTCGTTGCTCTTCTTTACCAAGATGACGTTGGAGAGCCAATCAGGGTATTGAACCTCCCTGATGAATTCGGCTCCCAATAGTTTTTTGACTTCTTCCCGGATGACGATTAGCTTTTCCACTGAGTGGTTTCTCCGCTTTTACCTTACAGGTTTTCTATCCAGGTCAGGGCCCAACTTGTGGACCATTATTGATCCTGGAATCCCGGGCATGTCTCCATGCGAAGGCGTCGATTCCGATGATTAGTTCTTCAACTGCGCCCTTCGTCCCTCTTTTGGATCGTCCAAATTCAATGGGACTAAGTTGGTTGCCTCACCGGATTGTGCTTGCTGCAAGGTTACTTCGTCTCGATGGTCAAGTTTTCCCATTGTTTTGGTGCTGTTATTAGAAGTGATTTGGGACATATAACATGTCCGCCTAGTGACTTGGTCACCCAATACTTCGCCCACACCGTATGGCGTCGAAAATTTTATTTTAAGGTGTGGTATTGAAATTTTACCCCCGACGCCGAGGCATGTCCTCCTAGTGTTGCATTGCTCTCGACTACCAAAAAGGTGAGTATACGACTTTCGGCGTGTGAGTGACATGGGTGTCCCTTGAATGGGTAGTTTGTTGTTCCTGAACCTTACGTTGATTTTAGTTAACTCTTTTTCAAACCAAGTTTAAAAACGTATCGAGTTAAAGCAAATCACGTGAACTCCCGTTATCAATAAATACGTTTCATCCTAGGTCAACGGGGCCACCGTGGGGAAACTACATGTGCCAAGTCATCGTCACTAAAATTAATGACGTTGTCAGTAGCGCGCTGCTTCTTCCTCCCTGCATGCTAGTCCCTGTTGTCCGCCGGAGTCTTGATTGGCTAGGTAGTGATCATGTTGACCACTCCTGCAGCGACCTGATTCTGTGGTGGAGAGGCCCCTGATCTTTCTCCGCCCACATCGCCAGAGCTTTGACCAGGGCCTTTGACGAACCTGGTGAGGTGGCCCATTCTGATTTGCTCCTCAATCTACCTTTGAAGAGTCTTGCAGTCCTCTGTGGAGTGCTCGGTAGATCGATGAAAATCGAGACCAGGCCGGATTTCCTCCCTCGCGCTTCTTAAGTGGTTTCGCCACTTGTTTAACTTCTCCCACGGATATGCATAAGGACGTTTGAGCAAGTTTCTTAAGGGCATCCCGGTTGTCTGCTGGTTCTTGCGCTCATCCCAACTCTATGGCGCTTTTGGTGGGAGTAATCGCCACCGTTGTGCTTCCTCTTTCCTTGGCGGAAAGAGCGAGGGTTCAAACAAATCATGACGTTTCGTTGGCCTCCTTAGGCTGATTTGTGATGGCCTCACTTCCCGAAAAGTCTCATTCTTATGCGCCAGTGTCCTAAAGAGCTCCCATTAGTGTCGAAATGCCCGATTCATTTCCTCCGCGAGGGATCAAGGCCTGCAACGGCGATCTAAAACCTCCGGGTTCTCTCCATGCTTCACTTGATATACGACAAGATGCCACGACATTTGTTTTCCTCCCCGCAACGGAGGCGTACTAAGATAAGAAAAGATCCACAGGCTCCTGAAGCTTGGATCAGTGGAGGGAGATGATGAAAATAAATTTTTTAGTGTGAGGGGAAAGTAACGACACATGGCCGCGTCGTCCAGCCCCTGTAGACCCAGGTGGGTGCGGAAGTGGTCAAGATGGTCGACAGGATCCGCACTCCCATCGTAAGAGTCAAGGGCTAGTATCATGAACCTCACCAGCATAGGATGGTTCAAGATCTCCATCGTCAAAGGAGATCTGTTGATGTTAGCGGTGCGTTCGTTGTCTTTGAAGACACGGTTCCATATCTTCTCCAGCCTTGGGTCTGCTGGAGCGGCATTAGCAGATCTCTTGAAATTGAGACATGCTCTCAACTCTTTTCTTTCCCAGGGTTAGCGGGATGGGATCTCGGGGCGAGAGGCTCCCTCCGAGCACCTGAATGAGTATCTAGACTCCGCTCAGGAGAGAGAGACTTTCATCCCGGAGTGGTTTGCTCCTCACGCCTTAAACGACTTTGGGCGTGTGAGGACATAGTTTAGGGGCGAATCTTCCTGTTCGAACTTTCTTCCTTTGGCCTCCTCGTTTGGGCCTTGAGAAAGCGTGTTTTCTTAAAGCATAGAGTATTTGGAGCGTCTGTCTGTAGTGCATGTGCTCTCTTTGGAAAAAGATGTCGAAATTCCAGCATGTCCTCGTTGACCCGTCGCCAATGGCGTGGTCTGGTTTATATAAGATTACGTCTCAAAGGGCTCGCTTGCTTGCGCCTATGTTCACCATTCGGGCGAGAGTTTCTTTAACTTTTTGTAAGCATTTCCACAGACGGCGCCCGATAATGCGTATTGGATCCGTTTGACCGATTGGATCGATTAGATCCATTTCAATGAATCTGATCCTACACACCACTACAAAAAATGAGAAGTTAGGTGCTGACGGGAGGTCGTCCCATCGAAAACATTCCGACGCTCAAATTAGTAAAAAGCCTTCAAACTGTTGAAGGTGAACTGATAAGTATAAGAGAGAGAGAGAATAAATTTGTCGGGAGTGTTCGCCTGAAGAAGCAAAGATGATTTTGTGGCCCGTTGAGAGAGTGAGTTTCAACTCGCTGTTCACAGAGAATGAGTGGAAGTTGCATCCCGAAAGCGTGGAAGCTTTGGAGGATGGTTCTCAGAGAGCCGGAGGAGACTTCTGCAATCTGGAGGCTTAGAGTGGGATTGGAAGGTGAATGCTTTTCAGAGAGAGAGAGAGTTTTGCTCAAGCACTGTAGGCGTTCGTAGTTTAGGCTAGATCAGGAAGTCCCTTTCATCTTAGAAAGCATGTTTTCTTAAAGTGTGTTCTGAAAGCATCTGTTCTCTTGAAAGCGAGTTAGAGAGCGTGTCTCTTTTCAGAGTGGAGACTCAGGGTTTATATAGATGGTGGGGAGAGCCACCTTCCTTGGCCTAGCACTGAGTGGCCTTTTCTAAGTTGGTGGGCATAACTGGCGTGATTTGATGGATCCTTTTCTTTCTCAACAGTGCAACAGATATCAGATTATCTGCCTTCCTTTCATGTTCTCGTGACCGTTTGACTCTGTCGTTGGCGCTAAGTTAGTTGCCCCCTTTTTTTAGCGGAGATCAACTTTTAGGAAAACGTGTAATTATGGAAAGGATCGTTCTTTTAACACGCACCAGCGTATTAGATTCTTTTCTTTTTACGATTTTTATCTTTCGCAAGCGTTCTTCTTGATCGTTGGCCGTTTGTTGTGCGTCGGGCGGTCATACACGTTGAAACGCACGTTGAGAATTTTTCTAAATTTTGGTACGACTTTAGCATTGGGCGCCCATCAATCTACCAATCAATATGGAAAGTAAATAATAAAGATCAATAAATAAATTTTATTGAAGTAATTGAAATTATGTATTGGGATCAATAAAAATTTTAATTTAATTACTAATATATTTATTACTAATTTTTATTTTATTTATATATTTTTTAAATATAATCAATTGACCCCACTAATATGCATCCGCCTGAAAATACAGGAGCAGGTTGGTAAAAGTTATATGACCATGTAAAATGACGTCAAAGCCTCTTTATACGTATCCAAGCGAAGACCTTATCTATTAAAATTATAAAGATATTTATTTTTTTTATTATTTATTTTTCAATAAATAATTATAGTTTAATTATTTTAAATTAATTTTTTAATTTTTATAAATTAATTAAATTATAATTATTTATTTAAAATTAAATAATTAATATATAAAAAAATAAGACTTTTAATAACTCATATAGAGATAAAGCTCCATCGAATACATCATTATTCTTGTAAACTAAAAGTAATTTTAGCATTTTATTATTTTTATAATTTATCTATAATTGATTAATAATTTTATTTATAAAAATTTCTACCGATTATAACTGTAAAATAAAAATAAAAATTTATAAAAATGAAACAAAAAATTATTTTTATCTTTAAATAGTATAGCTTAAAAAGAAATATATATATATATTCTTATTTTTTGTTTTGTAAATTTTATTACAGAAAATTATTGATATATGTAAATTTTTTTAAAAAATAATATTTATATATTTACGTATATACCTATTTTTATTAAAATTATTAAAGTTAATATATAGAAAAAACTAAGTATATACGTGAGTTTATGAATAATATTATTTAATAGAAATATTTTTAAATTTTTTTATTTTTATTTTTTATTTTTTTAATTTCAAATACAGCGTTAGCATGGAGAGAGGAAGAGAGGGCGACAGAGACGTAGCGAAGAGGGCATTTTCCATTAAGAAAACTACGGAGGATCTGACTGGTCGGGCGCTCCGTCAACAAAAGCAAAGCAATCCCGTTTTCTCTCCCACTAATCTCCCATCTTTCCGGACTAGCCTTAACACGAATTCCTGCATCTCATATATCTGTCGAAGTTTCTCGCAAAAGCGATTTGGTTGACGATGAGGAGTTTTTCTTTCTTTGAAAGAGCTTCTAGAGCATTCCGTGACAATCCTACCGCTTCTAAATTGCTTGTCGTTGTCGCCATCAGGTGCGCTAATATTTTGTTGTTCGTAGAACTTCCTTTCGTCTGGTGTTTTGTCGCGATCGATTGATTACATGTTTGAATTTGTTCTGGATCTGTCGTTCTTGCGTGTGGTTGGTTGAGTTTTTTTAAATGTTTGGTATATTTGTTTGATATCAGTCATTTTGTTGTAGATTTTGAAGTAACAGATCATGTTACGTAATTTTACTGAACTTGGATCCATTGTTATTGTCACGACGCAGGAATATATAAGCAGGTCAGTAACAATAATCCACAAAGAAAATAAAATTCTAATAAACAATATCAATAACGGCAAACACCGGCGTGACAGACCATACATATACAGGACCTAATGTATCAAAATTCACACAATGCCTTATCGGATATAAATTCGAATATCATAACATAAGATTTGCTATCTATATATCGCATGGGAGGTATCCAACACAACAATAACTCCAGAATAATCAATATACATGGTCCAAGGCCCTCATCTGGGCAATGCAACAACCACAATATACCCCTGAAATTTAGAGCATAGCCAACATAGGCATTTCTACTCACCGATATATAAGGCGCATCAGATCGGATCCGAACTACTCTAAGTGTATTCAAGTCACTAGTCTGAAGGGATAAAATATAAAAATGTGAGCATAAAATTTAACAAATATTATCATATATAAAACAATGTATATAAATCAAAAGAAATGGATATTATATCACAATCATGTAAAACAAAACACAAAGTCCGTGAATCCCTGTAAATCGAGGAATAGTCTTGTATTAAATCATCGTCCCTATCAAATTGTCCTTTCGGAACATAATCATAATAAATAACGATTCAATCAAATCTTATAGGCGATATTATATCATATAATCTGAGGTCAAATCACATAATCAAGACCTGACACATCCGCGTGTGATACAAATTATAGTCCGGATCCAAATCTCATAATCTCATATGCTAAAATCAAAGGAAACCGAAACCAAATCATATAATCAAAACGTGTTCCGGGATTAACACATGTCCATACGTACGAGACATTCTTATTGCCCATCCGTGGGCAAATTCACGTATCTCAAATCATAGTCCATGCAAATACATACAAAAATATAAAGTATACACAAAATCGGAGAACCAAAGATTATTAGACCAATTTGATAAATGATTATCCTTGTTTGGTAACCATGGTTATATTGGCTGTATTTTAAATAGGTAGCTTAAGGCCCGGCTATGTCTCTAGCCAGTAGCTCAAGGCCATCTATGTATATTGTCTCTCATAGACTCAAAACTTGCTCACTATGTTTTACCACTCGCGACTTTAGATACAATATCAAATTTAGTTATATATTAGGACGTCCGAATATATTAAATTTCTATTAATTTCTTACAATGGTTCTCATTTAAAATACTCAGTGGGATAGGTCAACTATAATACGTCTCAATCTTCCTACCGACGAAAGAAGACCACATGTCACATACGTCCCCGTCAGGACTAAACCTCCCCATTAGGAGTGGTACCATCAAATCTTATGCCTCGGATCACCAATGTCAACGTCTTCGATCTCGGACTGCCATGGTCCCATAGTGACTCTACCCCTGGCAGTATGCATGTAGACTAATGCAAGTCCTAGTTCATGGTTCCATAATATAGGGATACACAAATATGCATATATATATTGTCCGAGTATCCACAAATCATAAAACCCTCCAAAATCATAAATACCCGTGAAAAACCACCTATCAATCAGTAAAACATACATGTATGTAAGTAATAAATAGAGAGGTACACAAAAATCGCATGTATGTAAACAAAATATCCAAAATATATGCAAATATTAGTGGACATGAAAATAAACCAAGGGTTTGGCTTACGGATATTTGCGTCAACTTTATACTCTGTAGATCTAATGAACGGAAGCTCCGAGATGTCCGATCGCCACTCTCTTTCCTCTTCCTTCTCTTCCTCTCTCCTCTCTCAGCTTCGCGTGAAAATGATTGAAACCCTAACCCGCGCGCCTTTTATATACCCGACCCGTGCTCTAGCGCTGCTTGAGCTTGGCAATTCTGGAATCGGCTTTCGAGCAAGACTCGAGCTCTCTTTGGGCACCAACATATTGGAAAATGCACCTCACTTGTGCCCAAAGCGCTCCTCAAGTTCAAAATGGCAAATTCGAACCCTTCAAAATTTTCACAAAATACCATTAAACCGACGCATCCAATAAATTCTAAAATTAATAAATACATTCGAAATACATCAAATGAAAATTCAGGTATTATAGTTATTCTAGTGATCATCTGCGTTTGGTTACGCGTTTTTTCGGAGTTGTTCTATTTGGTGGCTTATTAGATGTACCGCTTTTCTTTTTACTTCCTGTATGTGACAAATAATTCAATTGAGATTTACGTTAATTATTTGCCAAGATAATGCAAGGAATGAAGGAAAAAGAATTCAAGCTTTAAGTAGCTTTTAAATGTTGAAATTAAGAATGTGTTGAAAGTTGGGTGGCTGAGTCAAAAACATTAGATGAGCATGAGTAATTGATCTGTGAAATGAAGGTTCATGACGGTGCTCAAGTTTGGACAGATCAGAACTATTATTTGCCCTTATATTTCTCTGCATCATCAATTGTAAAATCTTTGAATTTTATGCTTGATTTGTTACGGAAGCTCTGTTGACATTGATTAACCTTGTAAAAGGAGGATATCTCTAAATAAATTGAAGAGTCTTGTTTAGATGTTGAAATTGATATGGTGTTGATGATGGAGGGGATCATTCTAAAACTGATAGCTGAGAAACAGTCATAGATATGTGAAATGAAGATTTATAATGATGTACAATCTTTGCAAGCATCGGAACGTTCCAATTGGAACCGCACTTCTCTGCATCACAAATTTTCAAAATGATTACTCTGTAGCTCCAGCTATGTTGATGTTGATTCAGTAATGTAGCAGAAGTAGCATATGTTTGATGGTATCATCAGATACATAACTGCAGGGCTCTGGAGATTTAACGTTGATGAAATTTACTCGGATTTTATTTGAATACAAGGTTGGCAGACTATGCAGTTAACATCCAAGGATACCGATTTGTGTGATACTGTATGGTCTACTTTAAACTATAGGATTTTGAAACAAAATGCTGGACTTACAGTTCTAAGATTTTGGGTAAAAAATACAAGGTTGGGCTTGTGCTTGGCTGCTGCATTGGTTATTTTATATAAATAACTTATAACTTAGCCCATAAAAAGAATGTAAATGACTTGTTCATGAGAGAGCTGAAATTTGTTGATTGCTTTGAATAACTGATCAAACATTGTGAACAAAGGATCACAGTTTCAATGGTTGAGGCCATCCTTTCAAAGACACTTAAATATGTCATTCCTGTCTGTTGAATATGCAAATTTGAATGCATTCCTTTTCTACCTAGTTCATCAGTGTTCCATATTTGAATCTTTTTTTTTTTGTTTCAAATTGCCTTCAAACTCAGAAGGGCAAGAATAAAAGCGTGCTCATTATGTTTTTAGGTTTAACTTGTTCTTGTTCCATCTTGGCTCATTTTGCCGCTTTGTTGCAGTGGTGGTGGTGGGGGCCTTTTGGCCTATTCCGATTCAAAGCCACCTGAAGGTTTAAATGCCATTGCTGCAAGCGAATACAAAAATAAGAAGAGGGTGGTAGTACTTGGAACTGGCTGGGCTGGAACCAGTTTCTTAAAGAATTTGAAGAATCCTTCGTATGATGTTCAGGTGATATCACCTCGTAATTACTTCGCCTTCACCCCTTTGCTGCCCAGTGTCACTTGTGGTACTGTGGAAGCTCGAAGCATTGTTGAACCAATACGCAGAATTGTTAAGAAGGTAAATGAGGTGGATTGTTAAAGTAATACTAAAATTAGTTATGTAAAGAACAATCCCTTTTCCTTTTTCACTTCTTTTTTCACTCAGCAACATCTTTTAGAAATTTTTCTGCTTGCTTTCAGTTTAATGTATTCTATTTTGACTATGGTTTGGGAAATTGATGTAAACAATCTTTAAGTCACTAAGTTTTGTGATCACTACCTGTGGCTGTTTACTGCATTTCCAAACTGTTTTCTCGAGAAATGATCTCTCTTCCTTCCAACCCCCCACAGAAAAACGTTGGTATTCACTTCACAGAAGCAGAGTGTATCAGCATTGATCCAGTGAATAAGAAAGTATATTGCCAATTCAGCCAGGACACCAACTCGGATGGGAAAAAAGAATTTTCTGTAGACTATGACTACCTTGTTATAGGTGTTGGAGCCCGTGCTAACACATTCAACATTCCTGGTGTAGTAGAGAATGCCCATTTCTTGAAGGTAAGATCAGTAATTTCACCATATGGTTCTTGCTGCAGCCATATAACTGGCTCGTGGATAGTTTTTTTGTGAGGAATTTGGGGTTCAAATTGCACTTGACCATGCTTCCTGCAGGAAGTTGAAGATGCTCAAAGGATCCGTAGGAGTGTTATTGACTGCTTTGAAAGGGCCAATCTGCCGACGCTTAGTGATGAAGAGAGGAGGAGAATTCTTCATTTTGTTATTGTTGGTGGTGGCCCTACTGGTGTGGAGTTTGCTGCAGAGCTTCATGATTATGTGAATGAAGACTTGATGAACTTGTATCCTGATGTTAAAAAGCTGGTGAAAATTACACTTCTAGAGGCAACAGATCATATATTGAATATGTAGGCGCTTATTTTTATGCTTAATGCTTTTGTTTCCTTAGCCACCTCCGTCTTTTCCCTTGCCCGTCCCTGATTTCAATTGTATATAACATACCCCAAATGACAAGTGGACAAACAGAAAAATAAGAAAATTCTGGGTTCTCTTTATGTTCTGCTCCTAGATGAATCATACACCGAAACAACTTGAAATTAAACTCAAAATATGAAGGATGATTTTCCTTTTGCTAGTGAATGATATTTGCGGTTGCTTTAAGCCATCTGTATATCTATTGTATACTGTCTTATGGTTTTGTGATTTCTCTGTTTGCAGGTTCGACAAAAGAATTACTGCTTTTGCTGAAGAGAAGTTTAAAAGAGAGGGAATTGATGTTAAGACAGGATCAGCTGTGGTGAAAGTAAGTGATAAAGAAATTTCAACTAAAGCAATAAAAAGTGGGGAAACATCCTCTATGCCGTATGGAATGGTAGTCTGGTCAACCGGAATCGGAACTCGTCCTCTGATAATGGATTTTATGCAGAAAATCAGTCAGGTATGAATCCATGAGAACTGGCATTTAATCAGTGTCATTCATCAGAGTTAGTTGTCTCTTCAATTTGGTTTCCAATATCCTGATTCAAAATTGTGTTGAATCTATTGTTTCCAGTGCTTTTGGGCTTGGATTTGTAGTTTAAATTTCAAGGCATTCTGATTATTTATTTATCATTTTTGGAACACAGACCAACAGGCGTGTATTGGCAACTGATGAGTGGCTGAGGGTTGAGGGATGTGATAACATATATGCACTTGGTGATTGTGCTACAATTAATCAGCGGAAAGTCATGGTATGTATATTTTCACCTGTACATTTTTAGATAATAAAGCCTGTTGTCAATAGATAAAAATATCTGTATCAGTATTGGTCGTGGCTATATTAGTATCGGATACATTAAGCAATACATATTAGTATCAGATATATATTGGAAAAAAAAAGATTTTCTGAAAATCGTAAGCTAATAGAATTGTATCAGTTAATATATTATGATATATTACCAATATAGCAACTATCGTGATATTAACACGATATTAGAAAATATCGATATCGTTGAGTTCGATACAAATGCGTATTAGCAGATATTTAAATTTATATAGGACCATTGTGAGAAAACTATGATCCCATTCACGTTGGCATACAAGTAAACATGCTTAACCATTCTCTAAAAATGGTTGCTACTTTGTTTGGTTGGATTTTATGGATAACTATTGACGAGAAGTGAGAATAACTAATATCAGAGAAGCGATGATATTTGTTATTCCTCGACTTTAGGGAATAAACATTCCCACATCTACCCTTGATGGTTGCCATAGGAGCCACTAGCCCCTGTTGATTTCCTCGCGAGACTGTGACGCATTGCTGCTGGTTGTCTCCTTTGACCACCAGTGTGAAACACATGAAATAATTATTCCTACCTAATAAGGGTCTTATTCCGGTTGTTCCCTGTGCAAGCCAAATAATATAATGATTATTTTCATCTTATTTGTTCCACACCTTGTTCTATGTGAGACATATTAAGGTCCTTTCTTGTCATCTCAGGGTATTGATTGATTGGCAAAAAAAATAAATATTGAATATTTATTTTGTGTGTCAGTGATTTGTTCTAATCTTCAGTCTTTATTTTTTTGTCAATCAATCTGGACCTTCACAATCACAATAGAAGACCCTAGTGGGAGGATCAAAGTAGGTCCCATTGTATTAATATTAGCCAATTTTAGCAACCAAAGATACCATTAGCGTATTGTAATAACAAAAGTCATTATATTTTGTAGAGATTCTTCTAGGTCAACCATTCATCCATCATACAAAATTCGACTGGATTTTTAGCTGGTGGTTCTCATATCACCCTTGTCAAAGCAATATTTTTCCTACTTTAAAGTGAAATCCACAAAGAACTTGGATTTTTATTGTAAACTTCCAGGCCTTTATTACATTAGTCTCTAGAATACTAATCTCTTAGTCCCCAAACGCTAAACACAAACCCTAAACCCTAATGTATTGCTATATTGGCGATATATTTCCATATATTCAAATAACGATTGATATATTTAATATTTGGCCAATATATGCTTATTAGCTTACTATTGTAAAAATTTTTTTGTTTCCAATTTATCTAATACCAATACTAATATGGTACAACCGATATCAATATTGATATCTTCATCCATACATACTATATAACACTAAACAAAATGCCAGTCTCCTCTTACTCCATGGTTTTTCATCTTGGCACCCCCAAAACAAAAAGAAATGGTGTTAGTGCCTGGAGTTTCAGAGATCTTTTTCAACATTTTTTTTTTTTTTTTGAATAAGACTAATATTCAACAAAGAGAAAAGGGTGTCAAGCTCGAACTTGATGGTATTAAATATCCATTACACTATTAAATGTCCATCACACTAGCCGAATTCCTCTTTTTTCATCCTTTGAGCAATGATGGATGGGCCACCAATGTACAACCCTTTGCAATCAACTTTCCCTGTAAGGTAGAGTAGTGGGGCCCTTTTCAATTTGTTTTCTTTTGTTATTTTACATGAAAAGTTGGTTATAAAGAATTGTATATTGGTGGAACATCTAGCAAAGCTCTGGTAGACTTTTCTTTAGCCTTTTTGACTGACCCAAATGTGTGTTCAGGAAGATATTGCAGCAATATTCAAGAAGGCAGACAAGGATGAATCGGGAACATTAACAGTTAAAGAAATGCAAGATGCCATTGATGATGTTGTGGAAAGATACCCTCAAGTGGAACTTTATCTGAAGAACAACCAGATGGAGAGTATTGTAGATCTTCTCATGCATGCCAAAGGAGACAAAACAATGGAATCAATCGAGTTGAATATTGAAGAATTCAAGTCAGCTCTTTCAAAAGTTGATTCTCAAATGAAAAATCTTCCTGCAACTGCCCAGGTACTTTGATTGCTAAAATATCTCTACTATAATGAGATTCGATTACAAATAATCCCATTGAGCCAACAGTTTCACAGCAATACATGTGGAAAATCAGTTACACCTAACCCCAAATATACCTTAGTTTATGACACTGTAAGTGCAGAAATCCTAGTAACTAAACAATAGTAAATACAACACAGAAAAATATAATCAATCAGTATTACATCTTACACTATAAGGATGAAACACGAATCAAACATCAAACGGATATCTAAAACTTCCTCTTCTTCTTTCAACTCTCCAAGTTGGTGCCCCTATGTGTTTGAATGGCTCGTCCCTGTTCCCTGTGGGTCAATCGGAAGAAAAGGATGATTGACGATGTTGTCATCCAGACCTCAACAAAACTATAAATAGGAAAATTAAACAAATCTTTATGAATGCCTTGTCTGATTTGCAAGCTGAAAAAAAACACAGTACAAATCTAAATTTTCGTACGCGTGGTACCCACAAGGTTTATTAATGGTTTCAACTGTTCGTCTCTGCGTTTTAGATTAAAAACTGTAGAATCCTACGCAGAGAAAATATATAACTAGTGGCCTGTATTGTTTTCTCTCAATTTTCAAATTTTGATTTTCATAGTTTTTCTATCTACCTAACCGAATATAATATATTCTTAAAATCACTCAATTTTAAATAGATCCATCAAAGGAGTCTTTCCTGAAGCCATCGGACCTGAAAGATTGATCAACTATACTAAGGACGCAAACCATAGTCAAGTAAGAACCGAAAGAGCCAGCTGTTCTTTCCGTTCTTTCCTTACATGGTCAAGCCTACCTATATTAGATAGCAAAGAATCTCTTCATGCCCTTTTTCTTAATTTTACGCATTGAAGGATGATACTGTATGCGCTGTTAACATTTTGGTGGACAAAATTTTAGGTTGCTGCACAGCAGGGATCCTACCTTGCTGACTGTTTCAACCGGATGGAAGAGGCTGAGAGGAATCCAGAAGGCCCAATTAGGTTCCGGGGTGAAGGTCGCCACCGGTTTCGCCCCTTCAGGTACGATTCTGCCACCACTGTTTGCACCCCCTTTATAACGTGGAAACCTCGAGTTCGGGGGCTGCCACTTCGAGTTATATCGAACGGCACATAGACTGTTAATTTATATCCAAACGGTCTTGGACCCAAGTGAAAGGGCCTGCACCTTGCGGGCGAGCGCAACCCACCGTGTCCTAGATGGCTCCTAGAGCTAGAATTGTGTTATTTCACTCGTTTTAATAGAACAGGCTGGAAGAGTTTGTTCTTCAACAGTAACTTCGAATGACAGTGTGTTAGGTTTGAGTGGGAAAAAACCAAATCCAAACATCACTCAACACTTTAAACAGTGGTGTTTATGGTTTGAGTGATCGAACTTTCATCCCTTTTTTGATCTGAATGGTCAAACCGCGTTGAAAAAAAAATGAAACCGTAATTGAACCGATTTGATCAGTTAATATGTTTACTGGTTTTTAAACATTGTGAAATTTTAACTATATAACATGTAAAATCTATAATTTTGACACATCCAACCAATATATAAATGTATAGGTTATAATTTTGATAATAATTTAGCAATAAACTATTAACAATATAAGTTTCATTTAACCATAAACAAACATCTTTTTCCATTTCAAATGCCTTATAAGTTTTTGTCACTCAATTAATCATCAGTATTGATAAGATTATGCTCAGCAAATTATTTTTATAGATAATAAAATGATGTATTTATGCTAAATTAGAAACTATTAACTTTTTTTTCTTTTTGAATATGTATATAATATGGTCAGTTTGGATAACTGTTAGTTTGAAAATTAAAATCCTGAAACCCTAAAGAAATCCTATTTCGAGCCATTCCATTATTCTAGTTTTTGGTTAGTTTTAATGAAAACAACTTTTTGTTATCTGGTTAATGATTTTTTTAAACAATCCTAATTTTTAATCTACAACCTGTGCCCAAACCCATGATATTTCGAATTGGGTAATCCAATTTTTTGTGTTATACATAAACTCCAAATTTAACTCAAAAACTATTTTTTTTTAATTTAAAAAAAATTAAAAGTTTGATCCATTAGCATAGTTTTTGGTTAATTAAGTGAGCAAATACAATTTATCAATAAGTAATTTTATACTCCATCAAATGTAGTTTAGGTCATAAAATAATTTTAAAAATACCTTAAATTATCAAATGAGGATATAGATATTTAAACTGTCTTTTATGAATATTTATTCTTATTTATATGAATTTGATTGTTTTACCTTCAATTTAAAAAAAAAAAAAAAGATAAATGGGTGAAAAATATAATCCTGAATTAAATGAAGGGTCAGCCATAACCGGAGCATGCCTTGGTTACCTCTGTTGTTACATGCTCAAACTATGAAAATAGTCTCCTTTTAGTATAGTTATAAAATTGATTATATATGATTATTTTTAGAGCTGGTAATATAAGAATCCCTACATCTCCATTATAATATTGATTAAGTCACATAAATGATGTTAAGTTTTATACCTTAGCACATCAATAAAATATTGGCCGATACATAGCTGTATTAGCCCTCAAACTGATTTTTTCTAATATCACGGTAAAATCGCGATATACTACGTATCAACAATGCATGTTATATTTAGTTGATATCAGTCAATATTTGCCTGTCAGTATATGATTTTTAGTCAATATAAATTATCTGGTATATTTGATATCGATGCTTTCATCCATTGTTTCAGGTACAAGCATTTTGGGCAATTTGCTCCGTTGGGAGGAGAGCAAACAGCTGCACAGCTTCCCGGAGATTGGGTTTCAATAGGCCACAGCAGCCAGTGGCTCTGGTATTCTGTCTATGCAAGGTGAAAAATCATGCCTTTATGCAAAAATTCAGTCAATTTTATCAGTTAAAGATCTATTTTTCTTGTTAAATCAACAAATCTGTAGTCCCAATCGGCACCAAAATTCGGCATCAATTTTGTCCGATTCAAATTTCAAATTATTTCTTACCCAATTAGAAAAATTAAATTATTTCTTATCAAATTTAAATTTGTAAAATTAACTTAATAAAATCTTATTATATGAATTATTTTTCATCATTTCATTCTATTAAGTTTAATATTTTCTATAATTGTACGTTACTTTTAATCATGTTAATCTAAGTTTTGCCGATTTAATTTTATTTATTGTTAAGTTTTATAAGTGCAGAATAAATTTAATTTAAAAAAAAAAAACAAACAAACTAATTCAATTTTGTTCCCTTTCTTTTTATTTTTTTTTTATCAAAAATGCAGCAAGCAAGTCAGCTGGCGTACGAGGGCGTTGGTGGTATCTGACTGGATGAGGCGTTTTGTCTACGGAAGAGATTCAAGCGGCATATAAACAGACCCAGCAGCTTCGTTTATTCTAAAGCTTTTTCGTTTTTTTTTTTTCTTAAATAGCCATTTGAGCGTGGCAGATTTTGATTCTCTGTGTTGAATTTGATAGGTCATTCATTGATGCCTCAAATAATCAGCCCTCAGCGGATGGCTCGATCCGTTCAGATTTGAGCTGTCAGCTGTTGATGAAATAAAGGGCCTGAAGTTCTGAAATAACGGTAAGATTATATGTGATATTTTTCTTATTTTAATAATTTGATGTCGTGTATTTGATCGGATCAGGGGATATGATGCGCGATTAAATGATTAAATTTTAAAATTTTTAAAAAATAAAAAATAAAATAGTTTTTTTCTATTTTCTACTTTTTTTTCTATGATATAAATGTTTTAATATTTTAAGACTGATGATGAGTTCGACAGGTTTTAACTCTCCAATATGCCACAATGTTGAGGGGAACTGTGACGCCGTATGGACGTCGTGGCGCCTGTGGTATTGTTAGATTTTAAATTTAACAGTTTTTTTTATTTTTTCTATAATAAAAAATAAATATAAATAAATATTTTTATTTTATTTATTTAATAATAAAAAATATGAACTATTGGATTTAAAATAAAATTTGGATTTACTATTTCATATTGAATAATTTAATAAGTAAAATAATTTTATTTTTTAAAAAGAAAAAATGAGAAACATATTGATTTATAAAGGGACAACTAAAGTCCTGTCACATAAGGATAATAAATAAAAGAAGATGAATAATGATAAGTGTCAAGATATGAGATATTTGATTAATTATACAATTAAGTTATATTTCACAGATAATTTTCTCTATGAAATTATTGATTTATCAAATTCGGTGAAGATATGGATGAAACGTAAGGACCGGTATAAATCTAAGCCCTTGATGTTTAGGTTGCATGTCGAAATAATTTTATGGCTCTCAATTGTTGGAAGAGCAAAGTTTCGAAGAGGACTTGTGCGAGTTTAGTCGAGCTCAACGCAAATATTTGTACTTGATAAGAAAATCGATGATGAATAAAAGGTGTTAGTATTGTTGACTTCTCTGCTAGACTTGTACGATTATACTGTTTAGAAATGGCTCAACCTTGATGAGGTCATTATTTCCTTACTTACAAATAAGTTTAGGTGAATAAAAAGTGACAAAATTTTAAAAAAGTCAAGTACATTGGCATCCATCAGCGGTTGAGGGTAACAGTCAAAAAGGAGTAACAGTCGATCTAAGTTTAAGAATATCTAATGCTTTCATTATATCAAGAAGAGTTATATGAAATTGGATCATTTCAAATGAAAGTAGGAGAACGTAGGTGATAGTAAGCGATAAACGAAAAGGGACCAAAACAATAATAATTGGATTTCTATTACTACATGTGGAGATCTTTTAGTTGTTAATGTAAGGAAGACACGAGGCTTCACAAATCACAAGACAAATCAGGTAATTGATAGTAAACACTCATACTATATGATATCCAATAAATCCTCTCCACCTCCTATACGTCTAAAACCTATAGGATATTGAAGATGAGAAATGATGGCTCGTTAAGGCCAGTTGACATTAGGAACATTACATTACGGACAAGCAATAAGATGAAGCTTGTGTTAACGTGTGACATGTTCTTAACTTGGAGTTGAATTTGATTTCAATTGAAAAATTTGATGAAGATAGCTTGACGCGACGTTTGGCAAAGGCCAAATTGAAGCCCGTCAAGGACGCTTCAGTTGTAGTCAAGCTCGTACTGAATGGATGATTCGATTGCCAATAAAGACATGAAAGTGACCAACATGAGGTTCGGTTAATGTGACAGAAGGAGGCTAAGGAGGAACGCGAGGGGAGTGACACTAACGTGGTGAAAAAGTCGAAGGGAAGTTGTAATATTTTGGATATTTTCAGTTGATCTAAAAAGGGATATTATTTAATTTTGTGGAAGCCGATACTGAGATCCACATGAAAAAAACAGTTTTCAGCAGGGAAGAGGTGAAAATAGCTCATCAAAGAAGTAGAATCAGGATGTGAAATTCTACTTTTTTTTAAGTATAATAAATCTAATAACAGTGTCTAATAAACAAAATATTTGAAAATTTTATTAAACTATATTACAAGTCATTAGTAGATTAGTAAGTATTCATTTTGACCAAATCCATAAAACTTGTAATATGTATCATGTGCAGAAAAAATAATATTTACAATTGCTAATAATAACATCAACACTATAAAAATGGGGAAAAAGTAAATCAAAATTTGAGAAGTAAAAAATCGTGGGTATTCCTAAAAGAATATATAATTAATATATTTACAAGGCAGAGGAAGAAGAGTCCAGGGGCACTGTGACGTGGGCCTCATACAATGTGCGTCGCAGCCATCGAATAAAAATTTAACGCTCATTATTTTTTTTATATTTAAAAATATTTTTTTATTTTTTAAAAAATTAAAAAAATAAGGGTATTAAACTTTCATCCGACGGTAGTATTTTAATCCTATATTTTAATTTATAGGAATTAAAAAACAGTGTAAAATGGTTATTTTATAATTTTAAGAGTTAGAGTAAAAATTATAATTCTAATTATAAAAATTATCTATGAATTAAATATAATAAAATTAAATAATACAAAATTTATTGAATAAAATATTTTTTGGTTGTTTAGGTCCGGTGGAGATAAGTTAATGATAGTTTTAGTTTTTAATTTATTTTTTAAATAATAAAAAATAATACTTAAAAACGTAGGGTTTAATATTCTAATAATGAATATTATTTAAAAATATAGTGTCCATAAAATATTATCTATATTAAAAATAAAAACTTTATTATATTAAAAATTTTACATTAAAAAATTAATCATACACTAATTTTATTATTCTCCTAAATTTATAATTTTTTATATAATTTAAATAACAGAATTTAAATTCTATCTAATTTTAATTTTAATAAAATTAAAATTAAAGTTAAATTTTTAAATTTTATTTTTAGCTTACAATTCAAATGGATCTTAATTGATATGAAAAATCACACCCCTACTAGTGATAGGGATTAAAGGAGGCATCTCTAAAAGAGATAAAATGATTATCTTTTATATTTTAATTATTTATTCTTAAACAGATTATTATTATCTAATTATTTTAAAATAATTTATTTTTTAAAATTTTAATTAATTTAATTATAATTATTTATTTAAAAATAATTAATTAAAATATAAAGAATGGGACTGTTTTATTTATTTATTTTTCAATATAGCTTTCTCAAATCCATAAAAATATAAAAACTATAACTATTAAGTCTAAAGGCTAAGCATTTATAGTTATCACTCTATCTCACAGCTACGACTTGAATGGAAGGGTAATTGAATCCCTTTACCTTAAATACGACGTCGGCTCAATAAATGAGGCATACCAGGGTCAACCTAATTATTAATTAATCATTAAAAATACTTATAAATATATTTTTTAAAATAAATAATTAATAAAAATACCGTACAGGAGTAAAGTACATATCAATATCTATATAACTAGGCTTGATTTAATTAGTGTTTATATCATAAATGAACACGAATTGAACTGAGTCTAATTTACTTTGCCTATGAGTTTATAAATAAGTTTTATTCACGGGCATATTACAAGCTCATACAGAAGTATAATCGAGATATTATAAGCCTAAGTAGATTGGTTGAGTCAAACTTAGACTTGACAAATTTATCTGATAAGATTTAATATTATGTGAGAATGCTGTTTATTTATATGAAAGAGTCTCTGTTGAATCAGTTATTTAGACTGTTAACAGATGATTTTGCTCATGTGATGTCCTCATTTGTAGCAGACAAAAAATTAATACTCACAAAATATTATCAGAAGTATTAGGGGACACTACCGAGCCTCCTTACAAAACAGTCAATAAGACATTAACTCATCTATTCATCTATATTATCAAATCTAAATAAAAATAAATTACTAAATATACATCACATTTCATAATAACAATAATAATATATATGTGTGTGTGTGATGCATCTCGAGAATGTGAATTAATGTACGAATTAATGAGTCGCCTTGTCATGCTTGGTGTTTGAATAATAACAGATTCGATTTTTATAACTCTAAATTTGAATTCTAAGCGTCATAACAAAATAAATTTGGGGTAAGAGGTGTACGAGATTCACTTCCTAATTGTTACGTCTCGGGCCCACGGTTGTCGTACGGATTAGGGAGCCTTCGGATTCCTCAGCGTGCGGTGGCTTTGGAAGAAGGGTCCGGTCTCCGTCTCTATAAAGCTGAACCTGCGCAACACAAATAGCAAACAAGAGCTCAGGGGTTCGGTAGGATTTCTCCCACCGAGGCCGCTCCGACGCTCAAGTCGCCAAATTACCGCATAAACGGAAATGGCGTACGGCCGAGAGCGGTGCGCGGTGTATCTTTGTGGAAGCGTAAGAGATGCTAGTGTGGTGATATGGAGAAATGCGAGTGGCCCGGGTAGTGGAAGGCCTGGCTTCCTTGGTGCACCGCAATGGGTGGCTAACTTTTTCGTGATCTGAGAAGATGCTGGGAAGGAGAGCGAGCTAGCTATTGCTGACGGAAGTGAGGTGATCCCCAGTTCCGGCTCGTTTCTCTCGTATGATCGATCAGAGAAGAGGGGAGCAATAGTGTTTGACTCGTCGTTCGAATTCTAGATTCAAAAGGAAGCAGTAGATGAAGATGCTCCAGGAAAAGGATCCCTTTCTCTGTGGGGTGTGAGGGCTCTTATACGCCTCTCCCCGTTGGACTCTTGGACGACAAAACGCCCGTTGCTTGGGCCATCGCGTGAGCTGTCATTTGTGGACCGCGGTCACGCCGGTTGTCCTTTTGCCGTGGTACGCACTGCGAACGTTGTTGACCACGCCCGATTTTCCCCGAGCGAGGGGATTGGTTGCCACAGACGGCAATTTGTCGCCGTTAGTACTGCGCTAGCCACTCCTCTATCAAGCTAGCCTTCCGCCTTTTCATTGTTCGGCGACGCATTTAATGCATTGTGTTTCGTTATCTTCCGCCAGCATGGGTTCGCGCCTTTCGACCCTTGGGCTGGGCTGACTGTCTCATGTGGGCTTTTGGATCTCTCGCAAGCTGCGGCTTGCTTCGTGGGCTTAGACGTGCTTCATGGGTTAGGACATGGGACCCAACACTAGCCCCCCATGCCTGGGCCGGCCAGTGGTCGGGCCTGGCATGTCCCCTGGGCCCATTTCTGCAGCCTCACATCCTTCCTCGTGTCGCGCCATCTTTTATCGTTTTCTGAATTCGCGCCTTCTCCAGGAGCCAAGGCAGGCTTTTCAGGCACTGCCATGACCCGTCACTTCGTCCGGCGAGATTCGTGCGCCTTGGGTTGCGTCTGACCAGCGGTCTCCCCTGTTGCCCGAAAGACATTTGTTGGATGCCGTGTTGCGCTCGGTGAGAGGATGGCTTGCGCCTTGCCCATAAATAGGAGGGGTATTCAAGCGAGTTGAGTTCATCCCTTAGCAGTCAATCGAAAGGCAATGAGAAGATTCTGGCTCTCCCCGCCATTGGCGGGCGTCCGAGAAGGAGTTGGATGGACCAGTCGAATGCAGAGAGTTCCTGATGAAGACCGTCGTAGCCCTCATCTTGCAACTTGCCTTCTTTGCTAAGGAGGGTGGCTCGGCCATTCTGCTGTCGCCGTGCGGTCCCTTCCGGGTTGTGGCCTGGCTGGCCTGAGCAGATCCTTGGAGGATCCCCGCGGGTACCTTCACCTGTAAGGTGAAAGCTTTTGCAGAGGATCACCCTGCGGGTCACGCCATGGCGCTAACCACGGAAGGACCGCGAGGTTAGTAACCCTCCGTGGAAGCGGGGTTTCTTGCCCAACTTTCCCGGAGTGCCTTCCTGACCTCGGTGCTTCCCGGACACACTAGTTTTACATTAAAAAATTAATTATACACTAATTTTATTGTTCTCTTAAATTTATAATTTTTTATATAATCTAAAAAACAGAATTTTAATTCTATCTAATTTTAATTCTATTTATCTAATTTTAATTCTAATAAAATTAAAATTAAAGTTAAATTTTTAAATTTCATTTTTAGCTTACAAGTCAAATGGATCTTAATTGGTATCAAAAATCACACCCCTACTAGTGATAGGGATTAACGGGGGCATCTCTGAAAGAGATAAAATGATTATTCTTTATATTTTAATTATTTATTTTTAAATAGATTATTATTATCTAATTATTTTAAAATAATTTATTTTTTAAAATTTTAATTAATTTAATTATAATTATTTATTTAAAAATAATTAATTAAAATATAAAGAATGGGACTGTTTTATTTATTTATTTTTCAATATAGCTTTCTCAAATCCATAAAAATATAAAAACTTTAATTATTAAGTCTAAAGGCTAAGCATTTATAGTTATCACTCTATCTCACAGCTACGACTTGAATGGAAGGGTAATTGAATCCCTTTACCTTAAACACGACGTCGGCTCAATAAATGAGGCATACCAAGGTCAACCTAATTATTAATTAATCATTAAAAATACTTATAAATATATATTTTAAAATAAATAATTAACAAAAATATCCTACATCAATCAAGTACATATCAACATTTATATAACTACGCTTGATTTAATTAGTGTTTATATCATAAATGAACACAAATTGAACTGAGTCTAATTTACTTTGCCTATGAGTTTATAAATAAGTTTTATTCACGACCATATTATGGGCTCATAAACAAGCATAATTGAGATATTATAAGCCTAAGTAGATTGTTGAGTCAGACTTAGACTTGACGCATTTATCTGATAAGCTTCAATATTATGTGAGAATGCTAATTGTTTTTATGAAAGAGTCTCTGTTGAATCGAATATTTAGACTGTTAACAGATAATTTTGTTCATTGGATGTCCTCATTTGTAGCAGACAAAAAATTAATGCTTACAAAATATTATTAGAGGTATTAGGGGACACTACCGAGCCTCCTTACAAAACAGTCAATAAGACATTAACTCATCTATTCATCTATATTATCAAGTCTAAATAAAAATAAATTATTAAATATGCGTCACATTTTATAATAACAATAATAATAATATATATATGTGTGTGTGATGCATATCGAGAATGCGGATTAATGTACGAATTAATGAGTCTCCTTGTTACGCTTAGTGTTTGAATAATAACTGATTCGATTTTTGTAACTTTAAATTTGAATTCTAAGCGCCATAATACAATAAATTAGGGGTAAGAGGTGTACGAGATTCACCCCCTAATATATCTTTTAACACTTAAATTAGTGATCTTTCTATTCGAATATAAAATATATAAGAAAATGGATGCATAAATGTAGAGATGATAGGGATGAGTATATATATAAAGGGTAATAATCCTATTTATACACTTGTCTGATCGAGTGTCTTTTTCTATTCTTCTATAGTCTCCTATTATTTGGAGAAAATGATTTGTTTATAACAAAAGATACCGTTTGCTTGGTGAGCACCTATAATCAATGTGTGTGCATGATACTGTTTTAAATTTAGTGGTGAGGAACGCTACTTGCATGTATAACAGCCGTCTCAATTTAAGGATAAAATTGTTTAACTATCAACTATTAGATCGAATCATTCGTTCTTTATATCCAATCATTAAACAATCAATTATAATCTTTTAATATCTAATTATTCAGGCCGTGTCATTAGTTTATATGTTTATGCGCTATTTGTCTGATGGGCTCTGTAATATCTTCTATTGGGCCGTCAGTATTGAGGCCTCTAATGTACATTGAGCTGTATCGTTTCTAGCCGTACTCATCAATATGTATATATATATATATATATATGTATATTATTCAACCATATGTAAAAAAGTTGGATTGGAAAATTATATTTTATTATTAGATAACAAAATTTAACCAATAAGATTTAAAATATAAAAGGAAACATCTAAATGATTTTTGAATATATTTTATTATTATGTTAAATATTTAATAAAATTTAATATTATAAAAAATACGATATATATATATATATATATATTTAAATATCTTTTATTTTTTATAATTAAATAAAAGATTAATATTAAAGATTAACAATATATGAAGTGCAGCGGCCAACCACCCCCCACTCACAACCTCAAAAGCCCGTATATTCTTCATTTATATGACTTTTAATTCTTTTAAAGGTGACGAAATCTGATTTCTTGCACGGAAACTGACCAAAATAAATGGACTTCAACGGGGGATATTTAATTCTCTTCAAATAAAATATTTAATAAAATTAAATAAAAATATTTATTATCGTTGGAAATAAATTATTTTATATTAATTAAGTGAATATATAACTTTTTTATTTATAAATAAAAATATTTTTTCTATTTTTAAAATATTTTTTTATGATAAAATCTTATAAAATGAGACTAACTTCTTATATTTTTTAGAAAATATAATAATTAGATAGAGGCTTTTTTAATAAGCCTTTATAATAATTAAAATATAATAATTATTTTTTAGAAAATAATAAGCATATTGAGGATTTTTAAATTATTTTTCACAAGTTTAGAAAATCTATTAATTAGATAATTTTATTTAAAAAAATATGAATAAAATTTTTAAAAAGTATTAAATAAATATTGATTTATTTTTTTAATATTTTAAATAGAGGATAGAGATTATATCTAATTTTGTAAAATGTATTTTTCAAAATTAAAAACAAAAATACAATGCCCAATCCGAGCTGTCAATCGTACATCATAGGGGCAAAATAGTACTTTCATGTTAACTGAAATCCAATCCAAACGACAAAAGTAAATTAAAAAAAAAAAAAAAAGAGATGGAGATAATTCCTTTGCGCATAAGACTCTTCCTTCCTGCTATCTTCGTCAACAATCTCTCTCTCTCTCTCTCTGGCTCTCAAAATCTTCAATCAAATCCTTCAAAATCTTCAGAACAAAAATGGATAATACTTCAGAGACCCACTAGAAGACAGGGAGAGATGGGTGAAGAAGAAAGCGCGCCAGAAAAAGGAGCCACAGAGGCTGTCCAGAACTGCCTGGAAGCGTCCACCGCTGCTCTCGCCGGAGAGGCGAAAATCCGGCGTGCAATACAGGTAATGACGTCACTTATCTCTGATTCTGATACCATCAAAGTCTTCCCAGCAAAATGGCAGATGATTCGTGGGAAACTGCAAGAGTTGAACTCTGGGCTTAGCGCCGCAGAACACTGTCATTCTACAGAAAACCAGGCCCTGTCAGATTTAGTTACAGCCATTATGGAATCAGTAAGGGAATGCCAGGGTCTCGTTCACCGATGTATCAACCTTTCTTATAGTGGGAAATTGCAAATGAAGAGCGATCTTAATCTAATCTGTGTAAAATTTGATGCACACATCAGGAATTTATCTGGGATTTACAGTGCTGGAATTTTGTCAAACGGGTTTGAGATCGTGGTCTCGAGGCCGAGTTTCGGAGCTTCAAGAGAGGATATGAGGTTCTATGTGAAGGATTTGTTGACGAGATTGAAGATAGGGAGCTTCCAAATGAAGAAACAAGCATTGGTTTCTCTCAATGAGATAATCGTAGTTGAGGGGGAAAAGATTGTTAGAATTGCGGTGGAGATGAATGAAATGGTTCTTCTTTTGGCCGATTTTCTTGATTCTTCAGAATCAGAAGTCCAAGAAGAGTCAGCTAAATCGGTGTTAGCGATTGCAGGGTTTGATTCTTTAAAGAAGCTCTTAGTTAGGGTGGGAATTATTGCTCCATTAATTAGGGTTTTGGATTGTGGAAGCGCGAAAGGGAAAGAATACGCCATTAAAAGCTTGCAGAAATTGACCGAGAATGCTGATAATGCTTGGTCTCTCTCCGCTCATGGAGGCGTGACAGCCCTGCTGAGTATTTGCAGTAATGAGGAATCAATGGGAGATTTGATTAGCCCAGCTTGCGTGGTGCTGAGAAATCTCACGGGTGTGGAAGAAATCAAGAGATTCATGATCGAAGAAGGTGCTATCACCACATTCGTCAATCTTATTAGATCCAGAGATGAATTGACCCAAATCAATGCAATTGAGTTTCTTCAGACGATGGCTTTCGGGGATGAATCTACTCGACAAATGATCATCAGAGGAGGAGGAATTCGCGCATTGCTTCGAGCCTTGGATCCCAAATCACATCTTCCTTCGTACAAATTACGAGAAACCGCTTTCAAGGCAGTCGAAATCTTGTGCTTTAACTCGAATGATTCGTTGAATTTGTTGGTGGATTGTGGCTTCATGGATCAACTCCTTTACTTCCTTCGTAAAGGGGAAGCTTCCATTCAAGAATTGGCATTGAAATCAGCATTTCGGCTTAGCGGGACATCAGAGGCAGCCAAGAAGATAATGGGAGATTTAGGGTTCATGCTAGAATTCCTCAAATTCCTTGAGGCGAAATCACGCGAAGTTAGAGAAATGGCCGCTGAGGCATTATTTAACGTGGTTATGGTGCCGAAGAACAGGAAAAAATTTGTACAGGAAGACAGAAATGTTGGCGTAATTCTGCAGTTGATTGATCCAGAAGAGGGAAATTCAGTTAAGTTAAAGTTTTTGCTATCTACATTATTGTCATTGAGCAGCTCCACCTCTGCAAGGAGAAGGATCTGCAATTCTGGCTACATGAAGAACCTAGAAAAACTTGCAGAAATTGGAGTTTCTGATGCTAAGAAAATTACCAGGAAATTATCCGAGAACAGATTCCAGGCAATGTTGAGTGGAATTTTGCATTCTTGATGGATGAATTCAGTTATTCAATATCAATCCTTCGTACCCTTTTGTTGATATTTGGCGTGTGTAAAAGCTTAGATTATCGTAGAAATTAATCAATAATAGTAGATATTTTTTACTATAGATGGTAGAAACCGACCCACTACTAAAAATAGTGGCAATATTTTTGATTAGCCACCAATCGATGTAATGGTGTTGGAATCATCCATTGCTAAACATCGATAATGATGACCATGGCATCATCGAACCCGTGACACTAATGGTGATGATTTATACATCTACTATTATATAAGCTCATTTATGTTTTCAAATAAAAGAGATATTATATCATTGATAATATTCACAAAGTTGATAAATTACAAAATGATACAATAGTTTTAATGTATCATATAATTTATCTTTCGTCTTACTAATTATTAGTTGCCGCATATTTTTTACATAGACAGCTCAGTATATAAAATTCTTGATACGTATAGAATTTGAGAAATGTTTAAATATTATAAATCTATTATACATGCACTTACTTTATATTATAAAAGAATCATTTCTACTATGCAAGGCCGTAATTATTTTAATGTTAAGTCACCATAGGAAAAATACTCAGTTATGTTTGATTGTAATTTATATTAGTGAGAAAAATCTAATATTATTACATAATAATATTATTTATATACCTACTTGTATAGTTATTTATATCAAAATTGTCGTTTATGGTGTGAAGAGAGAAAGAAAATGGAAAGAGAAAATTTAAACAAGATGAAACTTACCTTTACTTATAATAGTTTTGATACAAATGAATATATAATTGAGTATATAAATAATATTTTTTATTATTACATATGAAATATATTAAAGAAGGAAAGGACGTGTTGGGTCCAATACTAAAACCCAGGAAGATCCGGAGCCCAGCCCACGGAACAGGCGCCTAATGGGCCGTCAAAGCCCAATACACGGGACGCCTATGTAGCAGCCTACAATCAACAGCCAACGAGCACATCCTGTAACTCATTAATGCGGCAGAAGAGTAGGGGAAATCAACCAATGGAAAAACAATTAATGCTACTAGCTGCGATTCAGGTGGCCGCCCACAGACGACCGGCCAATCCCAACTCAAGGGGGAGACCAAGCGTGGCCGGAAATACTCGGTAGTCTGCCTGCCACCACTAAACGACAACCGACATGGCTCCAATTGTCGACAGCGATCAGCGACCAATGAACCCTAGCAACAGGAGTTCTCGTGTCCAAAGCTTCTCATCAGGGGACTTATAAAATTCCTCTTCTTCAACGAAGACGGGATCAATCAATCGGATCCGAAACGATTAACTCAGCGCTGCGAGCCTTAAGTTTACAAGCTATCCTCTAGATTCAAACTCCTCAACCTACTCAGGCAACAGGAAATCAGCCACCCGCAGCGTTGCACCTAGGAAGCCAGGCCTCCCACCACCCACACATTACTCTCCCATACAAATATACACGCACCATCCATGCATTTATAGCACTCTTCCGTGCACCTCTTAGTATGTGCTCTATTTCCGTTCATTACAAAAATTTGCTGATTTGAGTGTTGGAGTGGCCCTGGTGGGAGAAATTTTGCCGGACCTCTGACATCTTATTCGTTGATTGTGTTGTGCAAGTCTCAAGTTAATAGAGACGAAGACCGGACCCTTCCGCGAACGTTTCAACATGGCTATGAATTCGAAAGCTCCCTAATCGGTACGACAATCGAAGACCCAAGACGCAACAGGATGATATTGATGAATTATAAGAAATGAGATTAAATAATAGTACCATGCATATTTATTCAGATAAACGTTAAGGAATTTTACCAATAGACTCAAGTAGCCTATTTTTTCACTTGATAAAGAGAGAATATTTAGTTACTTGTAAAATATCAATATAATATTTTATTTATTTTAATATATTAATAAATAAATACATAAATATTATATTTAGAAATAGATTATGTCTCTTAAACATTTATCTTATTCTAATACATTTATTCACAGAAATATTGAAACCATCTCAAATTTAGGAAAACACTTTGACTCTTCATGGCATTTAGGGGATTTATATCTCTGATATAAAAAGATGAGATTCGTTATCAATAGATTATTTTTAAATAAATAATTACAATTTAATTAATTTTAATTATTTAAAAATAATTAAATTATAAATATTTATTTAAAAATAAAGTCTCCCTCAACCCATTCTTGTTCTCTTCTTCTTCTTCTTCTTTCTTCTCCTCCTCTGAAATTTGATTTTTTTTCTACAGTTGGGACCCCAAAAACTCAAGAACATGATAGAGCGGAGAGACTCCTCGGCCTGCAGAATCCCGTCGTTGCCGCTCTTCGCCAACGGAAATCGGCTCACGGAGGAGAAGCGCCGGCCGGTTGCTCGCTTAGAAGAGTCATTTAGGGATTTGATTGCAGAGTCGTGGTCGGAAGCTTGGTCACTGCTCCCCTGCGTCGCCATCCTCATGCTTATCTGATACAATGCTCTTCTGCCCTAGTCGCAGAGACTGAAGAACAGAGAGAAGAGAGATCGATTTCGATGCGCTGAATACGAAGACTCTATCCAAATCGCAAGATGAAGACTCTATCCAAATAGCAAAAGTCAAAGAACAGAAAGCAGGGGTTCAAATTTCGGTGGGTTTGAATCATTCGGTAATGGAGATTTGAAGATCGAAGCAGAAGATTAATTGGTCTTTGTGGATTGGATTGAAGACGATGAACAGAGAGAAACGTGTGTAATTCTAATACTAATTAAGGCTCTTTTCTTATTTTATATATTAACATTAGGCGATAAAAATAAAATATAAAAATTTTATTTTATATTTAGTAAAATATTAAAATTATAATTTTTTTATTTTTTATTATTAAATTTTAATTCTTTTAAAACAATAAACAAAAACTTAATTAGTGAAACATTTATATATGAAGAGGGTCTCCCTCGTGATAGGGTTTATGAATTTGGTTTGTTATATTCGTATCTTTACTTATTTAGTATAATAGGGTTTATGAATAAATTAAATTATCTATTTGATCTAAAATTTTATAGAATTTAATTAATATATAAATATTTTATAAAATGATTAATTATAAAATTATGTTCAATTAATTTTTTTAGATTGTGCATAGTTACAGATAAAAGTATCTGATTTGACTTAATTTGGTTATGATTATAATTTTTTATAAATATATTTTTTATTATAGATTAATATCATGTTTAAAAAAATTATTTTAATATATTATATTTTTATATAATTTATAACTTTTTATGTAAATATCTTTATTAAAATATATATTTATGTAATAATTTATTTTAAATATTATAATTTTTAAAAATATTGTATATTTATTAATATTTTTGTCTACAAATATAAATTTTTTATAAAAATACTATTCATATAACTAATTATATGGTATTAAAATAGTAAAAAAATAAATATAAATACTATATTATTTTAATTTTTATTCTCTTTTCATTCTTTTTATTTCACACCAAAAGTGATAATTTTAATACAAATGGTATATACATGGTTGTATAAATCATATTATTCTTTTCAAATAAAATACTAATAATAAAAAAATATTCATAAATTGATCCAAATTGATCCGGTTAAGCTCATGGACGAGCTCATGATTAAGCCTTGTGCAACTTAATCTGATTTATCGATTATAAATTTTTATATAAATTCGTTCCTCTGTTTGATTTAAATATAATTTTGATCAAATCTATTTATAAATAATATATTTTAAATTATTTATATTATTAAAAGATATTATATTAAATTATATAAAATAATAAAAATATATTTATTTTGTTAATTATATATATATATATAAATTTATTATTGTTATTTATAAATTAGAGTATGTGCATGGAGTTTGGTCTAAACTTACTCAACAAAGAAGATAATTCTTCCTTATAAAACCAAGACAATACTTTTTATTTCATAAAATTCACACATTTATCTTATTAAAGTGTAGTTTTAATTTGTAATATACAAAATCCAAATTACAATATTCCAGAACTCATTTAAAAAATTTTTAGATCCGAATTCAAATTAAAAGTACGCTTCATTACTTACAATAATTTTATTAATTAAATTTGTTTGTTAAAATAAATTATCATACTAATTTGATATCAGCCGAGTTTGAATATCTTCATATGACATGATTTTTATTAACCGATTTTATTTTTTTGGATAATATAAAAATAATAATAATAATAACTTGGCCTTATGGTGATTGTGTCGTCATGATGTAGTTTTATTCGTGAAACAAACACATTATATAAAGAATGATGCTACTTATCTCCTCATCTATGATTTACTTTCTATATTTGAAGGCCACTCAAATTATAAAGGTTTAAAATATCTGATAAAATATTTAAAAACCTTCATAAATATTTATGACCAATTAATCAAAATCTTCTCTAATACCATCTGGGGCGATTAATTCCACCAAAAGCTTAAGATATAATAAATTTAAAAATAATTTACAATAACAAGCTCAAAGCTCATAACACTCAGTTTTTAACAGAAAAAAAAAAATCATGGATAAGATTTAAATTTGAAAAGAAAAAGACCCTTTAAATGGTTTTTTATTTTTTATTTATAATGGCCCAAATACTAATATTTAAAAAATAAAAAAAATTATCTTTATTTTTTTATTTTAAATTACCAAAATTGGATTTTAATGGATCTAAAAATGGTTTTAACAGAAGTGATATTTTTTATTCCATAAAATGGAAATAAAAATGGATATAAATGGCTAAAAATTGAGTCATGCTTACAAGCGTTTAGGTTCAAAAAAATGATCAAATCTAATTTTTTGACCGTAACAGCTCATAATACTCATATCCTACGCCATATCATATGAGCATTTAGATCAAATGGAACGAGCCGATCAGACAACTCAATTTTGATTATACCTGTTTTAGACAATCACTCTACTCTTTCAATAAGCAAATTTCAGAATTTCCCAAATCAAAATCATCTTGGGCAAGGGACCAAAGCTGTTTTCAAATGCTTTAAAATGAATATTCAATGATTCTTTTTCAAAAAAAAAAAAAAAGGAAGAAGAAAAAGAGGAGAGAAAGCTATACATATGATGCAAGAGATACAGAATCTCAGGCATTATATATGATTATTAAGGGAAAAGGCATTAGGAATTCAACCAAAAGGCAATGAAAAATTTAGAAATATTAACCTACTCACAGTGGGTATGGACTTTCAGTATCATGGGAAGAAGACCTGATTCTACTTCATGCAAGCTTTGCTGATTTCTTTAATGGCTTCGCTTAAGCTGTGGATGGCCATCTTCTCCACCTGCAGCGGAAGCAGCAGCTTGAAGGATATAGGAACAGATTGAAGACTTGCTTTTACAACACATTCGGATGATGTGCCGTTTTATTTATCTATACTAATGGGTCTATATAAGAATAGATAGATTGATGAATATTACATTATTTGATGGTGTTTAAAGAATGTTATTTAAGTATTTCTAAGAAGTTGTTATATAAGAGACCTACCTCCAGCTTCTCTTTCTTGGCTTTGTGGTCGTTAGGAAGAATGCGAAGCTTGTCAGACAGCTTGACACACTCGAGGGCGTTTTCAGGAGAAAGGAATCCCATGACAACGTGGACGCAACACTGCATCAATTAAGACATTTAAGGACTCAATGACAATAAAACTCACGTTTGAATTGAAATTGAGAGACTAATGAAGCTTTTTTCTTCCTGAATCAGATAGATTTATATGTGAAAGAGGCTGGCTTCTGCTTTTTGACAGGAATTTGGCAATGGGTGTACTATCAACAGGCCCACTACACCTGCTCTGGGTAAAAATTTTGTATAAATATATTCACTCTAATAAAATAGTCTATAGGGGACATCAAGATAAAAAAAATGTGTCTCGTAGAGGATAAATGAAAACCTCTGAGACATCTTTGCATGATTAGATGTCTCATCAATCCATCTATCTCTGTGAAAACCTAATGGTGTGGGTGGATGGATGGGATATCCTTGACAAATCCTCATGTGACGTGATGTTTTACCCTCATAGGCATGTTAGTGTGAATGGATTGATAAGATACCTTTGAGATACCATTGGATTATATAACGACTTATTCATCTATCTGTTCTTGTGTGGGCATAATAACATGGATGAATCAGTGAGATGCCCCTTGAAACATACTTAGGACACATAGTGACTCTTCAATCCATGTATACTTGTATGGGCTCGATATTATAGATAGATGGAAGAGACTCCCCTTGTAACTACTGTCTCAGATAACATGATGCTCATCCATCCATTTCATATGTGAGCCCGATAGTATGGACGGAAGGGTGAAACACACTTGAGACACTGTTAGGTAATGTAATATTTTATTTATCCATCTATTTCCTATGTGAGTCTCACAGTGAGGATGGATGGATAAAACGCCCTTAAAACACCATCAATGGTATGGATGGAAGCGTGAAACACCCTTGAGATACTATTAAGTAATATGACGTTTCATCCATCCATCCATTTCCTATGTGAGTCTCATAGTGGGGACGGATGGATGGAATGCCCTTAAAACACCATCGGGTGACCTGACATCTCAACCCTTTATCTACTCTTATATGTAGGCACAATAGTGTTCATTCATTATTGTGTGGGCCCAATAATATTCATTTATCTATCTATCTAACATGGCTCAAGGAAATATGTTTCTTTTTTTTTTTTTTTTTTGTTCTTTACCTTTAGGTTTCTCATCTGATATGGGCATCCTGCAGGGATGATGACTGCTTCTCCAAAATGCTGGTTGAATGTCCAGGGTTCAATCTCTGCAAAAAGTTAGAAAAAAGTTGGACTACTTTTAGGTCTATGCAAAAGACTTTCTACAACTTGCACCTTTAACTACCAGGTCATGCAGCGATAACTCTACCGTTGTGTTAACACTCCAATGATATATAATGCGGGAAGACAAAGAACGGAAGAAGAAAAGGGCATGCAAATGCTACTCACTGAACTCCTCCTTGAGCCTTCTTTTATGGTAATCATCAAGAAACAATCTTCTATCAAGAATTGGATGAACATCCTGCTGCAGAAGACACAAGTCATCAAAAAAATCTGATCCGCAAATTTTTTTTCTTTTTAAAGAAAAATCAACTGTCTTTATCTTCTTTCACTTCTTACTTTCTTGGAGCCGCGGAAGTCATTCGAGTGCCTTCTAATGTATTCTAGAAGCTTTGGAACATCTTCTCTACGAAAGACATCCCATTCGGAACCACAGCACGATCTTTTCATATGATCCGAACATATCTGATCCATGGACCTCTCACAGCTCTCGCTGGTTTGACAGCAAACCATCGAAGCATCAGAATCTGTATCAGAACCATGAACCTTAGTAGGCAATGTGTCACAATCCTTGAGATTAGACATGGAGCACAGCTGCGTCATTTCCATAATCCGATCATGCTGTTCTGCTTCTTCAGTGATTTCACTATGTTCTAAGATCAGCCCGTTTTCAAGATCATGGGCATTATATTCTCTCTCGTCTCTAGCATTTCTCCTCAGGAATGCTTTCATTTTATTAAGCTGCTCAGTGGTATATGCAGCATCAGTAGCATGGGCTAGTATATTAATCTGTGGAAAATAAGCAGACAAAAATTTCAAAATGATGGTATGTCTATATAGATTATAATATGGATTTTGATTCTTGTTACCGTCCTTTCCATTTCTTATCCTCCTTCATACTAACTCAAATGGTAAGGATTTATTTCACAATTTTGACGACTAAGCTTAGGACAATAAATTAAATATGTGAGACCCATTGATGAAATTATAGTATCGGTTACAATTGTATAGAGCAATACTTATCAGTATTAAACATCTAAGATACGGAATTCTTTGCTTGTAACCACATCAAACTTGCTATATACTAAAAGCAAACTATATCTAATCATTTATTTATCTATTTAAGAAATTTTAGTCAATTTTATCAAAAAAATAATCTTAATATCCGTCTAGATCATTAAAAAATATCCCAAAACTTTCAATCTGTTCATATTTTATATTTCTACCAAACATGCAAATTCAAACTTAATAGAAGATTTAAGAATATTAAAAATGAGTGGATTGAGCTTCCAAGAGTGGCCAAGGAAAAGAGAAGGCCAATACAGTAACATATGAGGCTACTTTCCAAAATCAAGAAAAATCAATATTGGATGCTGTAAATAATGATACATAATAGACAATATTTTCTTTCATGTTTAGGCCCATTTCATAATCCTAACTGTGCAAGTTGTCAAGATAAAATATTTACCATTAGAAATATAGAGGAAACTCTAAAATGGGAGCACTCTAACAGCTTCCAATAACATCAACCAAAATCACTGACGCAAATATCAGCCGATTGTATCAATATTGAGGTTATTGATACAAATATTTTTCGTTACTGTGATAATATACAATATATTTCCTTATCAGCGATATATCAGTCGATATTCAAAATATTAGCTGATACGGCTCAGTCAGCTTATAATTTTTAATTTTTTTTCTTTTAATATATCCAATACTGATATGTAATATTTGATATTAATATAACCATGACCGATACTGATACCAATAGGTGATTAAACCCAAGTCACCAATGGGCGAAATGCAAAATATAAGCAACAAAATGGCTAGGAAATAAAAAGAACAAAAATTCGGCCTACCACATCATATGAACTGTAGTACAGATTAGTAACTGAGTCACCACGCTCGAGTTCCTCATGGCTGCTGCATGTTATATGTATCCAAGGACCAAGTTTTGGCTCCGGAAAATCAACTGGTAAGTTTGCAGCAAGATTTAGAAGGGCAGACTTAGGATTTGTGTACTCCTGAAGTGGTAGAGCATTGATAATTTCAGCGTAATGATCTTTAAACACCTGCTGGGACAAGGCTGATGAAAGATTAGCCTTCAGCTTCAGTGTTTCACGTTGAAGATGCATTTGTGCCTTGCCAAGAGACCCAGTGAAGGACACCGTAGAACCAAATTCAACCTGCAATTTACATCAGATATAACAAGTTAATAGAAAACTTCCTACAATTAAATGGGGTAAAGTATTCCAAGTAGGAAACCATATAACAAGACAGAAAGATTAAATATCCTACCGAGATATGTCTAAACATCGATTTTATCTGTGGGTCTTTTTTTTTGGGGACTGGGTTTGTGACATGAATGAATGCAAAGTGGATTCCACAGTGCATTTTCTTCTCACGTATTATGTCAAGATAGAATAGACCAATCCAATAACGGCATTTTGATTGTATTTTCGCTATGTATACTAAAGCTCGTGGTTCAAGTGATTAATACATTTAAACTATGGCTTGGTCAAGTGAGCTTATGCTTCCTTACCAATGTAAACATCTTCGAATCAAGTCCTACAATAGCGCCGAGAATAATAGATAGCAGGGGAACACCCGAAAACCAAGCTACTGCAATCAAATTTATGGGTTCAGAGTCCACCTATGAAACCCTTGTAAAAAGAAGAGAAACATAAAAAAATATAGCTATTATACCAAAACTATATACAAAGAACCAACTAGATTGACCTAGTAAATAAACTGTGAACATGGAAACATGCGACCATCATGGATGAAAATATTGGTATCGGTATCTGTCGTTGTTATATTGGTAATGGATATATCAGAATAAAAAAAAATTTCTAAAAATTATAAGCTGATAAGATTATACCGACCAATATATCGACTGATACGAAACATATCATTATATTGTCATAATATCAAAATCATAAGTATCAAGGGCCTGATATTAATACATATTGGCCAATATTTGCATCAAATGGATTACATTGTATGGATACCAATTGAGTAGATCAAGTAGGTTCAAATTGGAGTAACATACAACTTGAAATTTGAAACCAGCTATGATATGATAACATGTAACCTATAAATTGACACCAACTATTATATGATAACGGCTTGGGTTTTGAATGATAAATATTCATGAGACATTTTGTGACATAATGTATAAAACTAACCTCATACCAGTCCAAACATCTAGCACCTTCACCAGCTTCCTTTTCATTTTCACCATTAGCAAACTTCCTCTCCAGATAGCTACAAAACACTGCCACTGGATCCCAACTCAATTTCGATGAACCGTTGAGTATACTACGCACTATTACAGGATACCCATTTCGCCAATGTTTCTGAAAGTGAATCAGCAGAATGTCATGATCTTCGTCAGCATTTGGACGGTATAAAAAGTTGTCGCCGGATTTCTTCCTTCTAGCAGCTTCTAGCAATTCTTTGTCTCGACAAGTCTCATAGGAAAGATCGAAGCACATATAGCAGTGCAAGGAATCACCCTGTGTTTTTACAGTCTCTTTGCTGGAAACTATTTCTCGAGCATTTCTCTCGAGTTCTTCAGTCAAATTTAGAGGAAAAAGGCATCTTAATTCAACGAGGCTATTGTCACAGCCACCAATCTCCATTTGAGGGCAGGATATGCAGCCATTACAAGATTCCATGTTTGATAATGATGAGGAAGAAGAAAGGTTCGTGCCGCTGATCTTTTGCAAAGATCTGCTTATTTGTTTTCTCTCCGAATTTCGGTTGCTGAGGCATGGTTTTATCATACGCGGATTTTTAACTAAAGGTGTTTCGACACTTCCACCAGAAGAGCCTCGACGGAACACTTGACAGCAACCTAAGCAGAGATTATAAGAACATCTGGTGCAGGTTCTATGGAAATTCAGTATAGGAGAGCTGCAATTATTGCTGATCCAGAAAGAAAGAGAAGGGGGTTTCAATCATGAATGATCATCAAATCAAACATATTCAATTTTTCAAATAAAGGAGTCCAAAAAGTAAAGACATACCAAATAATACATTGCTTCTCGCTGCCAATATCAGCTTGTTGAATCTCGACTTCAGAAAGATTTTTCCCTGTCATCCACAGAATCCTTCAAAAACGAGACACCATTGAGGCGGAAAAAGATGTCGGGCACTCAATTACGAAACAATTGAGTATTCAAAATCGTGATTGCAAATCAGAACCTTTGAATTTTGCTTCTATCTCCAGCTCAATGCTTTGCTCTTGGTTGATTTGTTTAAGTATAGGAAGAAGCAAGCTGATCAGGTAATGTAAAGATATTAATTTGGTAACTTTACATCGATCCTTGAGGATCTCCTGCAAAAACATTTTGCAAATTAGTTGAGTAGACATAAAACTGCAGCAATTAAACAATGGGAAAGAAAAGCTACTTCAATTGAATCATCAACCTTAGAATCCACATCCGTCAATCGAGTGGTCGAACAAGTCTTACAGTTGCAAGTTCCACGACAAAGTGGACAAACCAATTCAACTTCTTGTTCATCAATAAACCTGGCATCATTTAAATATGCAAAATTACTCTATCAAGCAACTTGCAAGTAGAAGGAATCATGTATATAGTTCTATGGCATATGTAATATTCTGATGATATGTATTGTTATAGTTCTATTCGTTGGTAGCATAGACTTATATGTGAGTAATGCTCCTGGTTATTTACGAATTCAAGCTTAAAGTAGAAATCTTGAATCTGGCATTTGACTATCATTCAATGTAACATTCAAACGTCAGACAGCCTTTGAGGAGATTTGTGAATCTGTGGGATTCCAAGGCATTACCGATGCATGACGTAATATTATATTGTTTAGGACTTAGGAGGCCTTAGTAGGGTGATTAACAACTTATATGAGTTTAATTTCGTACCCATGAAGTATGAGATTAACAACTTTTGAGGCAATGTTCAAACACCAGCCGTGTTTTCGAAGGTTTTGGGAATCATGGAGACTCTGATGCATTTGATGATGTGTATATATATAGACTATGAGAGAGAGTATTAGGATATCTTATAGAACAACTTCTAAGTTCCAAAGCCTAAAGATCTGCCAAACAAAAATTTTGACCATTACTCATCCAACGGCTGAGACAAGGATGCAAGCCCATTTCCCTTAAACTACAACTGTACTTTTCAAACATTTAGCCGTGCCATCACGCATCAATATGACAATCAAATAATGCAACTCCAATCCATCAATATCAGTCAAATACACAAGCAAATATTATTTGGTCTTTAAGTTTCCATTTTCCTTCGTTTTTTTTTTTTTTTTTTTTTTTGGGGGTTGTAATATCTATGGAGTGAATAGGTAACATCTCATTCAAAATCCCAAACTGCAAAATTCATGAATCTTCTGAACCAAATGGTGCATTTGCTGACATAAAAGCATAACGTTCATCAAAAAGTTTTTGACATAACATAGCAATCTGAAGGGCATTGCCTTTCCCAATATAGAATTCTTCAGATAAACTATTTTGGAACTCTTCATATGATCCTAGAAAGCCTAACAGTCATCAAGAAGTTTTTGACATAAAATAGCAATCTCAAGGGCAAAGGCATTCTCCTTCCCAAATGTTAAAAGTAATATGATGAAGCTCATAAAAATTATACAACTCCTACCTTTCTATAAGCCAAGCAGCATACACTAGGTATTTTACTGAATCGATGAACAAAAGATATGGGAGTCATATTTCTATGTCCAAGTTTTAACAACACTACATGAAATGAATGCATAACATCTCACTTCAACTTCGTTCTGCAAAAGTCTCTAACTTTTTTTTTTTACTTTCTGATTGCTGGGAAATAAGCACCATAAATTCATAAACTTCTTTTTCCTTCATCAATATATAAGATGGGGAAAGGGAAGTGGTGGAAATTTTAACCTGGTAATTGGCCAAGGCAAGTAGGTAGCATATACTAAAAGTCCCTAATGTTTCGATAAGCATGGTAATATCAACATATTTCATATCAATATGACAAAATCTATAATTGAATTTTCATCACAAATAAGTTATGCAAAGATTCTAAGTAAATATCATGAATTTGAGCTTTCTAACATCTGCACATAATTTAATGGAAGATGATTTGTGATCCTGAATTTGATTATGTTCTAATTACCTTGCTTTTCAGATTTTTGCTGATTACATTTTATAGGAGTTCAAAATGAATCCTAAGGGAAATTTTCCCCTTCCAAAGATTTTTACAAGAAAGCGAATTTCTCTGCGAGTCTTACTTAAAGAATATCTCCAGTAGGCAGGAAGCTGAAATGCAAGAAGGAGCTGAAGCATAAATTAACCAGAACAAATATAATAATCATGGGAGCACCGAAATCTTAAATTGTAGTAATCCATAAAATATGGGGAATCAAATGATTATAATTATTGGGAAAGTACCTCTTTTTAATGGAATCAGAACAGAATGGCTTCTTGCAACTCGAGCACTTAAACGAGCTATGACTATCGCTTTTCCGACACAAACGGCATTTCCTAGTTCCATTCCTCACCTTCCCAAAGTTTCCGACATATGGCACAACCTTCGAATTACAGAGAACGACAATACAATCATCCAATTTCTCACATCAACAGACCGAGTCAATGAATAATTTGCTTACATTTACCTTAACTGCGCCGATTGGAGGCGGGGCGATGTTTTTGGACCTATATCGCCGATTGCCGACCGAATTTGAACAATGCAATCCCAATTTGGCCCCTACAGAACCGGCATTGTCGGAAGACTGCGCCTTCGATGCCGGCGCCGGAGAGATCTCCATCAGTCCGTACGGCAAGTCTCGCGTCACCTCCCTCTCACAGTGTTGCAGCTCTTCAATAAAGTCGACAGCCTTCTTCCCTCTCTTTTTCTTACTCCTCCGAATCTCCCTCTTCACGAACATCCGAATCAACTCCGTCTTCATCTTCTTCATTCCTCTGTCCGAAAAAGAAGTCCTCTCCAGAATCTCCGTCCCTCGCTCTCTCTTCTTCTCCGCCAATTTCTCTCTCCTACTGTTCGCCCTAATCGCGACGCTCTCTTCGCCATCTGGGGGCTCTTCCTCAATCTTAACTGCTTTCCTGTTTTCTCCTCTTTTGAATTTGAGAGACTCCGGAACATTCTCCTTGGACTGGCGCAGGCGGCCCTGAACATAGTGAATCTCACACAGCTTCTTCCCTTCCATCACCCGCCGCTTGCACCGCCAGTCACGGCCGTCGTTCCGGTTGCACCGAAATTCGTCCGGCAACGCTTGATCTTCCCCCATTTTCCCTTAATTACCTTCCTGTCCTTCACGGACCACCACAACATCTGCCGGAAACAGAGGCGGGCGGCTGATACGCACACAGTGATGAATTACAGGGGTATTTATCGAGACAGGACGCAGACATTCAGAGAGAGAGAGAGAGAGAGAGAGAGGCGTGAAGAGAGGACAAACAGACAATTGACAATATAAAGTAAACCCAAAAATTAGATTGTAAAATTAAATTCTATTATTTATATTAAATTATAAAAAATCAAATATTCAAATCATAGCTTCGTAGTTTTACTTTGACACAAATTGAGTGAAGAATTATCATTTTAAAATATAAATAAACTCATTCTTTTTATTTTAACTATAAATTTTTTAATAAATAATATTAATTTAATTATTTTAAAATAATTATTTTTTAAATTTTATAAATATAATTAAATTATAATTATTTATTTTAAAATATATTATTAAAATTAGTTAAATAACTCTCTTCATATCTATAAAAGATAATAATCTCCCATATCCCATATCATACTTTTACTAAAAATTAAGATTTTCAACATTATAATTGCATTATTATATTATTAAATATACTTATAAGAATTTATTATAAAATATACTTTTAATTTGTATGGCTGATAATTAATATATAGGGAAAGATAATACCCAAATTTACATTAAATATGCATCTATAAGGATCAAGGGTCATAATATTGTCATTTTCCAAACATCATTTAGATATATGTTTTATAAAATATTTTATTAATTAATTTATTTATATTTATATAAATTTATTAGTATAGATAATTTTTTTTTTATATGTATTATATCTAGATTATTAAATAAACATCCAACGGTCCATATAATAAGACGCTACTATTATCTCTTATGATTAAAGTGCAGCCTTGTTTACTAAAAATAATATAAATATTATCTATTTATTTATAATAATAAAATTATATAAAATAAATAAAATATTATATTAATTAATATATTCATTGTATACCTTCCAAACATTATCATATATAAATATATGACAATGAACATGGACTGAATTAAATGTTAAAAGTTTGGATTCAACATGAAACTAGTTTATGTTTTAATTTATAATTAGTAAGTCAGATTGGATTAAATATGAATAAAATTATAATTATTAATAATTTAAATTAGGCTAATTTAAACTGATTTATAAATATTTTTTAAAATTTTATATTTATATAAAAAATATCTAAAATAAAAAATTTTATAAATTTTATATTACTTAAAATAAAATATTATACAAATATTATTTTAATTGAACACAAATGGATGTTAGATATAAATTTGTGACGAATAAGTTGGGTTAGGGTACATATAAACTAATCATTGGAGCAAAAATTTATAACGATACATGTCTATAATTCGAAACAAGCTATCTGATTTATTGATATTTTTTTTTATTTTTAAGTATATTCATTAAAAATTTTTATATTTTTATAAAAAAATATAAAATATTTTAAATAAAATATTATATAAGTAATATTTAAAAGAAAAAATATAAAAAAACTATAAAAATTTAATTTATTAAAATATTTTTTACTCTTGATGTTTATTTAAAATTTAAAAAAAAAAACAATATTTGAAATAAAATCATAAACTTGTGGGGCCAAATCGGCCACTTTTCAAATAACTGTACCCAAATAAAAAATTAATCAAATTTAATTTTTTAAATGTACTTATTCATAATATAAATATATATTAATTAAATTCTATAGAATTTTAAATTAATCAAATCACACAAAAGGTGAGGCCTGATTTTTATCATGTCTATAATATGTGAAAATTTATATCAAAGCTTAAAAACTCAACCACCAATTATTGATAAATGAATTAGACTTATAGGACTTTACTTATTGTGGCCCTACCCACAAAAAGAAGGATTTTATTTTTCTTATTTAGACTATTGGATTAAAATATTTAGTAATTAAAGTTTAAACATTAAATAGCACTGATAAATAGATTGTAATATTTTAAATATTTTTAATTTTATTATTTTATGATAATAAATTATCTGATTAATTATAATAATTATTTAATTATTTTTAATGATTATTTAGATACAAAATTTTATAATTGAACTTAAAATATGAGTTTAGAGTATTTGGACCATTAAATTGGGTTTAGATATTTGGGATATTAGTTTAAGTTTAGTATAATTAGTGGATTAAGTTATTGAGTGAACTTGTATGTATTTAAATTCAATAGATATTAAATATTTATGCCTAATAAATTAGATGGATTGGGTTTGGATGCTTAGACCATTAATTAAAATTTAGATTGAATAGCGAATTAAGTTAATTTTAAACCAAACTAATTAAATAAATATTTATCAAGTGGGTTTTAGTGTATTAGGATTTATCGATTATAAATATAATTAAATTTAAAAGAAGTTAAAATATTAAAAATTAAGATTAAAATTTTAATAAGGGTAATTAGTTAATTAATTAATATTTTAATTAGAGATAAATAAATATAAAAATATATATAATTTAATAATTAATAATAATAATAATAATAATAATAATAATAATAATAATAATAATAATCATTATCATCATCATCATCATCATAAACGGGGAAGGAAATGAAAGGAAATGAAGAAAAAGGAGGAAAAGGGAGAAAGAAAGCGGGAAGAAGAAGGAAATAAGAAGAGGAAAAGGCACGACAGCACATTAGGGTCAAGAGAGGAAAGAAATTGATGCTCCAAATAGAAACCCTAGAGAAATCCTTCATTACCTAAAGAGATAGTGAGGGGGAAGCCACACAGAGTCGAAGAGAGAAGCCGCCATTGACATCATCGCCATAACCGAAAGAAAAGTAAGAAATTGAGACACGTAAAATTTCTATCTCACAAATTAAAATCTTTCTTTCTTCTTGTTAATATTATTCCCCTTCTTGCATGCTATGATTTCGTGAAAATCGGCTGTGTTTTTTGTTAAGAAGTTGAAAATGGGAGGACAAAGCCTACGGCTCGATCGGTGAAAGTCTCAAACTTTAAAAACTCTACATTAAATTGTGGCTTGATAAATTATTCAATGGAGTTATAAAGTATTTGTTTTACATGTTATACCTTCTGATTTTGGATTCAGCGCAATCGAGAGAAACAGAACACCGTGCTTTGTTTCCATCTTCTAAACCTAGTTCAATGATCGAAAAGTGGCAAGAAAATGGTGAAGTGATTAGGAGGCGTATTCGAGCTATATGGGTGGCATGCGTTGTACGTATATGTTTAGCAACACAGGTGTATGTGTATACACAAATAGGATATGTGCTATACAGGCTTGGTATACAAATTTATATGGACGTAGATGGAGCAAAATGTATACATATATACAAGCGTATATGTATATTGCTGAACAAGTAAAATTTTTAATTTCTACAAGAAAATCCTTCCCTTTTATTTGTTGTTGTCAATTTTCGGTTGCATGTCTTGATTTTGAGAAATTAGAACTCAACTATGTGAAATCGTAAACTTGGGGAGAAATAGAGGCATGGGTCTCATTACTGTTAGCCGGCAATTCTAAGGGTTTCTCGTTAATTTGTGAGGCAAAATTTAAGGTATATAATTATATCAATATTGTCAGTCATGAGGAAAAATAAAAGTTCGAAATTTCTTATTTTACTTTGATAACTCGGAGGTTTGATATGGCACAATGCTTCGTGCTCTCTTTGGGTCACAGAAATAGGAATAGAAATAGGTATGGCAAAGAGCCTGCAGGTACTGCTAGTGTATAAATATTGTATGCGTATCCTTGCATAAATTTAGCATAGTAGATAGTATTAATACACCATAGACTGAAACTAGTATTTAATATTATACAATCCTGTGTAAGCTAGCAAAGTTGAGTAAATGTTTGGAAACGGATTAGTGTGTAAATGTATAATGTTTATATAATTATAATGTTGGCAATGTGTATCTATAAATATGTATGTGCATATTTTAGAAATATGATTTGTTTAGTGGACAAGATTGGAGGACTAGGGCTGGTCAATTGGTATACATATTTGGGTATATGACCGTATATATGTATAAATGATGGATATATATGTATGTATGTATGTATATGTATATGTATGTATGTATGTATAGAGTGTGGTTTATATATATACACATTTATATCTATATGAACAAATTATTCAACTTTGCTGTGAGTTGACAGGATTTGAAATATTAAATACTAGTTTCAGTCTATGGTGTATTAATTATTTATCTACTTTGCTAAATTTATGTATTTTTTACAAATTTATTCTTTAGCAGTACCCTTTGTTTGCCATACCTATTTTTATTCCTATTTTTAACCCAAATTAAGAAAATTGTGCCATATCAAATACTAAGATCTCAAGTAAAATGAGAGGTTTTGAACTTTAATTTTTACCTTATCTAATACCTAACTCATTTTATATAGGTTGAATTTTGATATTAAGAAATGATAAACCCTTATAACCTGCTGATTATCAGTAATGAAACCCGTGCCTCTATTTCTCCCCAAGTTTTTGATTTCATCATAGTTGAGTTCTAATTTCTCAAAATATCTTACATGCTATAGGAAAATGGACAACAACAAATAAAAGGAAAGGATTTTCACCTGTTGAAATTAAAAATTTTACTTTTTCAGTTCATTACGTTAGAATAAGATCTATAGAGATTTTGTTATCTATGTCCAAAAATTATTATTATATTGTACCGTTGTAACCTCATATTGAGTTGATGATCGGATGCGGTGGAATCCATGTTACGTTCCTGATATTCAGTTATTTATATGGCTTTTGGATCGTAAATACGATATATTATTGAATCTTAGATAGCGAATTGTATATCAGATATTATTATTGATTTTATATTTCTGATATTATAATCCGCCGAGATACTTATTTGTATTCCTGTGTTATTACTTGTATTTACTTGTTAGGTATTCAATTCATTTTCATATTTTTTTTACTCCAAAAGAAAGAGGTATCGTAGGTACTAACTGAAAATCATATGATTATTATTTAGCACCAAATAAAGGTAATTTTGGAGTTAGCGGCATATGAACGATAGTAAAATGTATTTCTTTTATTTTGAATAATTTATGATTATAGATGTTATATTAATTAATGTATTTATGATGATTATTTACGGTATAATAATGTTTAATATTGTGATGACAATGAGCTTATATATATTGATGATTTTAGAATTTATGTTGCATAATTGATAAATTTGGATTATTTGAGATGTTTCCATAGGGATGGTTTGAGTCGGGTTCAAGGACTCGGGCTCTGGTCGTTGCATAGATACTTTTATTAATTTTGTTAAATATTAATGTCAGGTTTGGATTTCGAATTATATTAGAAATAATAATTACTTTATTTAAATTAATAAAAATATCAATGTCAATCAAAATTTTTGGTTAAAAATCAATTTCAAACTAAATTACATCATGAGAGGTGCACCATATTGATAGGAATCGGTAAAGACCTTGTACACATTTGAATAATGCCTGACAAACGCCTAACACACACATATACATATTTTGAATATTAAAGTCACGCCAAAAGAATGCAATTGGTGTATCTGTGTATATTTAAGGTAGATTGGTCATACTCAATGTACATCTAAAAATCGCATGTGCATATTTGATTTATAATATAAGTGCTTGATAGATGTTCGTACGCTGTTAGGTTTATGTCTTGATGCTTGACGCATACCTAGCAAACTCATATATGCCAATTTTTTATATAAGACTCCCTTAGTCAATTTTTAATTATTTTTTGTACAATTTTGGAGAAAAGATGAACAAAGAGAAGAAAAGAGCGGAAGTGACATAGAAGATGGGAGAATAAGAAAATATGCTAAATTTAAGAGTTTTTTTTTTTTTGATAATTTTAAGTATAAATAAATATATTTAATTTTTTTATTTCTAATATTTTTTATCTATTTGAATATTTCTTATTTTAAATACTCATATATACTCTAATTTTACATATAAAGTATTATTCATTTGCATGCATGTAATCTTATTCCAATTTTATAAATACTTCATTAAATATAGATTTTGAATGCATGCACATCATTTTTAAATATTGATTTTCTATAATAATGTTATTATAAATTTCTAAATGTTGTTTGCTACTCTAATATGTCTTTAATATTCATATATATATATATCCTTGCATGCTATAAATCTCTACATAAATTGTCCTATTCATTGTTAATCTTTACTCATTCAGTTCTGCAAGCTTTTATTTTGTGACAAAGTGATAAAATTATATAAAATTTGACTAGTTTTTCTAAAATTTCTACAAAAAATTACTTTCATTTGTTTATAAATCATATCTTATACTTTTTACATGTTTAAAAAATACACACTAAAATTTTCACATGAGTTGTACTGGACTGCATGCTATATATTTGGAAGAAATAAGTGTATTCTTTTTGGAATAAGAAAATTTAAAAATATATTTATATTTAAGTAAAGTTTTTATTTTAATTATCCATGAATTATTGTAGAGAATTAATAAAATATATTATAAAATATTCTACTATATTATAAATAAAAATTAAAGGTCACACCTATTATCCACGAGTTAAAAAAATAACATTTAACCCCATCTATATAATTATATATAGTCAGTCCATCTCAAATATTAAATAGTAATTTATAGCATTTAGTTATATAAAAATAATTATAACCTAAATTTTTATTATTCGTTATTTATTGGTGACACTGTCACTAATCCTTAATCACATTTTCAATATAACACAGTTTATTAAATTGTTCATCAATTCAAATTATGCTTGATATATTTATAAATTATTATTACCATATTTTGGTTAATCTATCGTGTTATATTCTAACATATTTTGATATACATATATTTAATTATCAAAATTATATAATTTATTGAGTAATTGACTTATTATTATTATTTTTTTTACTAACCCTTTAAATTAGATAGCTCGAGACATATTTGTAGATGATTTGATTTGAAAAAAGACTATTCAAGGATTAGATTTAATATTTTAAAATTTATTTTTTTATTTATACTATTCAGAATAATAGTTTTATGGTAGATATTTTTGCTGCAATTATAAGTATTCTAATATTCAACTTTTAGTGATGTATAATGTCGGCAATCGAGTCTGACTTTGATTTTGTACAGTAGTATGATTAAGTCATGATTTTGTTGACTCTAATTTAGACTAAATGTTTTTTCTTACATATGATTGAGATCATATTTATTAGTATTTTTTTAAAGTTTTTTTTAAATGTAATATTTTAAATTTTATAATTTAATATATTTTTATTTTAGGTCTTTTATCGGTATTACTTTTTTAAGCTTATGTCCCATTATTGTTTGAGCTTTCATTGACTGAATAAATAAATAAAATTTTCAATAATTTAGGATAAATTTTAATTTAAATTAAATAAGAATTATTAAAGTGATTGTTGCGTTCTGGTTCCACGGGACTTGCTATGGCCGAGAGATGCAGAGGGTGGGGACCTCCCAGCCGGATCTCTCAGGAAGGCTCGTTGATCAGGGGTGTTGCACCCTCGGCGTCCAATCGGATGCGTGGTTTCCAGGCAACACAAGTGGATGATGTGTTGGACACGAGATGATGATTGAGACCGGATGTTTTACGTGAAAAACCTCCTCTTGAATGGGGAGGAAAAACCACGATGCTCAGGGCCTGTAAAGAGCTTCACTATGTGGGTTGGAGATTTTACAGAGTACAGTTGTGAGGGTTAATCCCTTCCCTATCTCATGTTTTGTGTTTATCTCCTAAGAAAGCTATGCTCACTGGGAGCCTTTTTACACTTCTTTGAGAAGTTGAGCGTGGAGAGGGAGAGCGCTTGATTGGAGCTTTAGGGCTCAGAGTTGTGAGTCTGGAAAGCTCTCTCCCTTTGAAAGGAGGTCTTGCTGTGTATTTATAGTGGGAGCTGGGCCGTTGGGGAGTGGACACGTGGCGTTCATCCGGCGGTTGAGGAGCCGGTCCACTGGCTTCCATTAATGCAGCTGACGTGTGGAGAGTGGCATGCGGACGATGCCGCTGCAACCTTTGAGTGTGTCAGGTGTACATGATCTGGATATCTGCCTTGATTTGACTAAGCGTGCCCTATTGATACGGCGACTAGCAGTAATTGCAGGCTTTCTTGGAAACCGACGAAGTAGGCTAGCTGGCGTTCTCGGCCGTGGACGGGCAGTTCTCGTCTGGTCATGAGACCCCTTGTAAGCTCGCGAGCTTGTGAGAAGATAACAGCTCTTGTGGGGTCCTCTGGAAAAGTCCGAGAGATTCTTCCTGGCCGCTCGGGTGGTTGCGAAACCTCTTGGGCTCCCGGCCCTTGAGCTTCTCGCTTGGGCCATCTGATTTACTCGTGAGAATATCTCTGGGCTTCTTTACTTGGGCCGTGCTTTTATGGGCCTTCATACTGGGGCCCAACAGTGATAAAAGGGCATCGGGATGTGACAATTAGATTTAATATGTAATAAAAAGTAATACCATACTTTTTTAAAAAATATAATTATTTTAATATTTTTTATTTTTAAATTTTAATCATTAAATTATTAAAAAATTAAGATTCTACTTCTCTTTATAACCAGTAAAATCTCCTGTTTCTATTTTCCATTATCTCTAGACGTGGTTGATTTTAAAATTATTATTAGTAGTTTTGCTGTAATTGCATTTTTCGATGACAATGCTATCTGATAGGTATATCAGAAATGGGCTGGCCCCAAAAGTCAACGGAAGCCCAAGAATGACGGTCAACACTTTAATGGCCCAGTTGGATAACAAGCTCAAGAGCTGAAAGGTCCAGAACGGTGAATGTTGGCGTTGACTGTCCGGGCGGCCAACGCGTACACAGATGGTCAACTCAAACGTTGGCTGTCTGCGCACTGCACGTTGGGCCTAAAACATGTTCTTTTACAGTAACGGGCTTGGTCCATTCAAGCCCACGATTCATCAAACCGCCAGCAACGGCTTTCCTGGCAATATTCACGATCTTTGTCGGTTCCCAAAATGAATATTGACAAAATTGGCGCCCTTCATGTAAAGAAAGCGCCAGATTTTTCAATCTTCTTGCCAACTGGAGATTCCAACGGTAAAAACACCAAAGGAAAGTGAGTTGTTGACCGCCACAAAAAGAAACTACCTTGCTCTGTTTGGCAACTGGCGTCTGATCCGAAAGGCAAGCCCGCCAAGGATCACACAGGGAATTATTCCTTCCAAAGGAGGAAGATCGCCCCTTTAATCATAAATAAGCCCATTGAATTATCATTCAGGGCATGCTCACAGTTAGCTACGCTCTCTACTATTGACGCTTTCTGTTACCAACACTTTCTGCTACGCAAACAATGACTCTCGCAAAATGCTGCTAATACAACAATGACACTTCTCCAGTTTCTGCGATCAAAAAACCTAAGGCATACAAGCGCGTCTCTCATGGCCGTTTATGGCTTCCCCACCTTCCAGATTCAAGAAGGCATTTTCGTCTCTCTTTCGTCTGAACAATTCACACACACACTCTCTCGCTCTCTTTCTCAATTTTCAGTTTCAATAACCTTCTTACCTTTCGAAGGCTATTTACTGACTTGAGCGTCGGAGTGTTTTCGGTGGAGAACTTTTTTACCGACACCACTTCCCGTTCTTTTTTAGTGGTGTGTAGATCCAACTCAAAAACGTCTTTAACCAGGACAAAGCGGATCATCCTGAACATTCAAATTCGGATTCATGACGCATCACTATCAAAATTTTTTTATTTTTTTATTCATCATGTATTATCATATCTTATCTATTTATTTATATTATTAACTATAAAAGAATAGATTAATAAATGAGATTTAAATCATTTACAAATATTCCAAAAATTATTTTTCTTTTTTTTCCTTTTTTTAGGGTTAAGTTTTTTGGTTTGGAAATTACTTGGTGGATGCATATTTTTGTTGGTGAATTATTTAGTAATTTTTTTAGTTATACATTCAATAAATTTAATAATATAATATATGTCAATATATTAATATTATAACAGACTTAAATAAAAATAAATTAGATATATAGATATTATATTATTAATAATATATTACAAATATGACAAATAAGTATCATTAAATCATCTCTTCATATTTATAGGGTAAACAAATCATTGAGAGTCTATCCCAATTTTAAAATTTTATTTCACTCAAAATGATAAAATCCTGGTTTTTTCATATAATTCATATTTTTTAATTCAACTACTAAAATTTAAATGTTAGTAATAATATATAAATAATTATTTTATTAATTTTTTAATGTTATATTTAATAAATATAATTATTTTTCATATTTTTTTATTTTTAAATATTAATTTTTAATTTTAATTTCATAATTTTCTTGTCACCAGAATTATCCGTGTGGATCATTGACTGAATCTTGACTGCATTTGGAAGTTGACTTTTCCGTGTCTTTAGCCAATCAAATCATTTGCTGGGAACCACACAGATAGTGAAGTAAGGGAGGCCCATCTATTGAACGTGGTTTTTATTATATTGATTATTTATTCATTAAAAAATAATTACAATTTATTTATTTTATAATAATTATTTTTTAATAAAATAATTAAATTATTATCTATTTTAAATTATGTAACTAAATAAACAAATATTTTTTTTTATAAAAAATTGATGCATCCCTAGATCCAAATTATTGTTGGGGCCAGAAATCCACCTGATTTTCCTTATCGGGTTGAACAGAAACGGATTTGGGACGGTAACTCCGAACCTGAATCCTGCACACCATAACTAAAAACGAGAGGTTAGAGGACGGTAGGAATTGCTCCCACCGTATATCCTTCGATATTTAAAATAAAAATATTTTCAAAAAACATAGAAAGATATTAGAAAGATGCGAGGAATGTGTAAATGCTTATAGTGGCGGATTGATTATTTGGATGCGTCAAACTGATGGGCGGCTTGAAATGCACCCGCTAAAGGGCATCTTAGAGGAGCGCCATCAAGTAGGTTGCTTAGAGGTGTGCGCTGCTGAGAAGCGATTTATAGATGCGCCCATTGAGGGGTAGTTTACAAATGTGCCCGTTGAGAGGCGGCTTACTAAGTGAACGATTGAGCTCCTAGGTGCGTTGGCTGATGGGCGTTGGGGGTGCGGTCGAGTTGTGGCGGCTTGTGAGGAGGGTGCGCCTGGATGGCGACTTGAATGAAGATGGGCATTTAACGTGGAACGTCTTTGGATGGGGAGAGATTATTTACCTTTTTGGCAGTATGCTACTGGTTCATCTTTGAAATTTCTTTTTGTGACTAGGCGGTTTGCATCGTGGGTGGCCTATCGTCACTAGAAGAAGGGTTGGCCTCTTGCTAGACGGAAGGCTGTTCAACCCTAAGCCGAACTAAAGAGAGTTGGCTATCCTGTAGAGGTGGCCAGCTTGGGAACCGGCTGGAGCATTAGCTGACCTGGGGGCCAGCTAGAGAGGTGGCCAGCCAATGGCCAACTTGGAGAGGTGGCAACCGAAGCCAATGAGATCCTGCGCGAGATTATTCGTCGTCTCAAATGGCAAGAAGGATCCAACGAATCACTCTTTGGAGGACACGATCACATTATGATTCCCATGATCCTCTTGGAAAAGGAAACGATCCCCCATGAGCAAGCAACATTTGTCATAAACAACACCCTCAATCATTGCGCCAATTCAACCTGCTCAGCTGTCACAAACCGTTGAAGATAGTAGAGATTCAACTGCCTTTTTCACTTATAAATACCCATTTGCTACAACAGAATAAGAATGAGGGAGAATTCAGAGAGTGGGAGAGCCCCAAGGAGGGAACAATTAGATGAGGCCTACGCCATCTAAAAAACCACTTCTAGTAGAGAAGAAGAAAAGGGAAAAAGGCAGGGAGGGAGAGAGTATTGAGAGTCCAGTGGCCAAACTTTTCCAAGTCCAATTGGAGCAATCTTCACCACAATGATGTAGGCCACGCGCAAGCTTCTGGAGAAGCATCCGAACCCACCTCTCTAGGCCGGCCAATAGCTAGCCACCTCCCCGTCGACTCCTAGGCCTGCCATCGCTCTAGCCGGCCACCTCTCCAGGTTGGTCATTGGCTGGCCACCTCTCTAGCTAGCCCCCAGGTTAGCTAACGCTCCAGCTAGTTCCCAAGCTGGCCACCTCTCTAGGATGGCCAGCTCTCTCTAGTTCGACCTCGGGTCGAACAGCCTTCCGTCTAACAAGAGGCCAACCCTTCTTCCAGAGCCGATAGGCCACCCACGACGCAAACCACCCAATCACAAAACAAAACCTCAAAGAGGAGCCGATAATATACTGCCAAAAAGCAGTTAATCTCTCCCCATCCAAAGACGTTCCACATTGAATGCCCATCCTCATTCAAGCCACCATCCAGTGCGCACTCCTCACAAGTTGCCGCAACTAGGGTGCACCCTTATGACGCCCATTGGCTAAGTGCACCTAGGAGCTCGGTTCTTCACTTAGTAAACTACCTCTCAACAGGCGCACCTCTAAATTGTCCTTCTACGGGCGCTCCTCCAAGACGCCTTTCAGCCGGCACACCTCAAGCCGCCATTCAGTTGGGCACATCCAAACGCTCAATTCATCGCTATATGCATACTACGCATTCCTCATCTCTTCATAGTATCTTTTTATTTTCTGAAAATGATTTCTGATTTGAATATCGAAGAATATAAGGTGAGAGGAATTTCTACCTTCCACTGACCTTTCGTTTTCAATTATGATGTGTAGGATCAATGTTCAGAACTACCGTCCTAGACTCGCTTTAATTCAACTCGACAAGAAAAATCAAGTGGATTTCTGGCCCTAACAGTTATCTAGATCTAGGGACGCATCAAAAATATAGTTTTTTCAAATATTACTGTTAGTACATTTGATAAACGTATTCTTATTAAAAATTGAATTAAATAAGGATTGACTATTAACACATTTTTTAAATAATAAATTTTTAAATATAATAGTTAAATTTATAATTATAAGTTTAATTCTTTCTACTAAATATTTAAATTTATTTTATGTATTATTTTTATAGATAAAATTGTATATAAAAATATACAATAAACCCTTTATTCACTATTTTTCATCTTAATTTTTTTAAGGGTGTGACATCATCTATATTTTCTTTGAAGAAATCAGATTGGATCAATTTATTTGGTCTAATATTTTATAGAATTTTATTAAAATATGTGAATATTATTATGAAAACTAATAATAAAATAGGCCTATCTAATTTTTTTCGGCTAAACACAGTTGCAGTCAAAAATTATTGGACCGACTTGAATTATGATATTTTTATAAATATAATTTTATTTTGGATAAATTAAACATTTAAGAAAAAAATTTACCTCCATAAACTACACCTTGTATAATTAACAATTTTTATGCAAAGATTATTTATTAAATTATTTACATGTCACATTTTTATCTGAATATTCTGTTTTTTATTATTGATATTTTAGATATTTTATATAATTATGAATTATTAAAAAATAATCAAAATAAAAAAGTCTATGAACTTTCCTGAACCACCTTAATTTTAATTAGAGAAATGATACTAATTAATTTATACATAATTATTTTATAATTATTTTTTTATATAGATAGTGAGGATAAGTCACTTTTAATTTTCTTTTATTTTTTAAAAAACAAATTTTATATATATATATGTAAAAATTGTATAAATAAATGGGCTTTAACTAGACGAGTACCGTTGTATTTGGCAAAAAAGCCCCTTTTTTATGTCATTTGTTGTGGTTGAAGAACATCAATTAACCTTGATGCATACCTGGATTTGGCTTCGAATAGATTCGGATTCGTTTGGATAGCTTGACTTGACTCCGTTCACTGAGTCTGAATCCTGTACACTACTAAAGTAAACAAAAGGTCAGTGTGTCGGCGGAAGGTTGTCCCACCGAAGACACTCCGATACTCAAGTCAATAAAAAGTCTTCAAAGTAAGGAAGGTAAACTGATAAGTAAAGGAGAGGGAGAGAGAGTAGGATGATCGGGAGTGTTGGCTCGTTGAGAATGTGAGTTCTCACTTCCTGCTCACAAAGAGCGTGTGCAAGCGGCGTCCTGAAAGCGTGAAAGTTATAGGAAATGATTCTCAGAAAGTCAGAAAGGTCTCCTGAAATCTAGAGGCCTTTGGTGGGATTAAAGGATGAACGCTTGTGCAGAGAGAAGGAGAAGATAAGTCTTTGTTCAAGCTCTGTAAGCGTTCGTGTGTTAAACTGTAGGAAGTCTTTCAAGAAGCTTGTTTAGAATGTTCTCAAGTTAGAGAGTGTGCATGAGAACTTATGTTTCTATGTGAGCGTGCGTGTTCATTCGTGAACAAGTGTGTCTTCCAGAACGAAGACCTCAAGCTTATATGGATGGTTGGAGAGCCACCTTCTCTGAGCAATGTGGCGTGTTCTTCTGGACTGACAATGGTGGCCTTCTTTAGGTTGGTGGGCTTGACAGGCGTGATTTGATTGATCATTTTCTTTCTAAACAGTGCAACGGATATCCAAATCACCTCATCTCTTTCATGCTTTTGTGACCGTTTTGTTGGCGTTGAGTTCATTGCTGCCTTTTTGGAGAAGATTATCTTTTAGAAAAGCGTGTGATTATGAAAGGATCGTTGCTTTTCGTGCACGAGTTCGTTTGCCAATTTGGGCCTGGGCCGTAGCAGGTTTAACGCCTATTTGGGCGTGCTGCTACAGTATTTCCGATCAACGCTTGAATTAACCGTTTGTACGCGAGTTGGCCGCTCGCTGGCGTCTCGACGGTCAATGCTGGTGTTGACCATTTTGGGCCTTTTAGGATTTAGGTCTTCGCCTCCTATTGTGCCGTTATTTGAGTTGACCGTCCAGCAGGCCATTTGGGTATTCTTTGACCGTGGGCAAGCCTATACTATAGTATACCCATCAAACCTATTAAGAGTAGATTACATAAGAAAGAAATAATCATATTGAATAAAAGAATGAAAATTACACAAAATTGTAAAATTATGAAATTCGTAAAAAAAATATATTCGCTTCTATCCATAATATATTGCCGGATTTTCAATTATGAATTACGATATCATTAATATAATATTAGATCAATTAAAAAATAATTATATGATAAAATTTTAAAAAATTAAATTATATGTGTTAGGCGTATTTTTAGTTGGCATATTCCGTAAACATGTCGGATTGTTTATTTAATCTCTTGTCGGCGCGTTTGATAATTGTAACAATATATCGGCTTGGTAGATTCTCATCAGTGTCATACCTGAAAGCCGTCATCGTCACATCTCAGTGTTCCCACCTCCCTATCATCTATTCCGTCCTTTTCCAGGAGCTGAGCCCGAAGCATTAACACAGTATTGCGCTCAATGAGGGCCCGAGGCACCACCGAGGTGTATTTTCTAGAACTGTGCACTCGATGGGCACCTGAGGTGCCAACCAGGCATATTTTCTAAAACCGGGGTGCTCGATGAGCGCCCTATTTGTGCTCGAGCCCGAGGCACGTTTTCTCCAAACCCTAACCCGCGCCCGATGGGCGTTCGAGCGGCAGCAGCATTTTTGTCTCCAACGACTCTATTTTTTAAGCCATGTTTTAAGACTTCTATATATTCTTATCTTATATTTTGAACCTGTAGGACTCTGGCAGACTTGTGAGGTGCCTTTTCTCTTGAAAAATCTATGGTTTTTGTCCTCCACTTTTGAGAAAACTTCATACCTATGATTGTACTCCATTGACAAAGTCTTTTTCTTCACATCGTGCTTTCTCATTTACACATTTTTTTGCTTGTGAACCTTCGTGATGACGTCAGTGACATGGACACTAGGTTCCAGTGATGTGCAGCAATTCAAGTGGTTCGAAAGGAAAGATTAACGTGAAGACCAGAAGGGATTCGGTTCCATTACTGTGGACAAATCCAATGAGTTTCGTGGTAGGGATCATAAGACCGAAGTAAGTCGGTTAGATTAGCGCGTCATTACCACCCTATCTATAAATTGATTTTCATAGTACATATCTTCCTTGATCGTTGAAGTCTGAAGAATTTTTCTCGATAGTTGCAGTTATCGAGTTTTTTTTCGTCACAAAAAATTGTCCCTTTTTTATTATTACTTATTGCTTTCATTTATATGCTCGTATTACTCATATTATCTAGAATTTAAATATTCTTTACGTGTATTAAATATTTAATTTTGTACTACTTTCGTTGATATATTATGGGGTCGAAACTTTATGTGATTTGAGCCGAAATGTTTTTTTCAATTTGGAATCACGTTCGGTACTTAAGGGGCGCTTGTCTTTACACTCGTGTTGTTTGAGGTAGAAGCCACACGCCTGATGCGCGTTTTTGGGACACTCTTGCGTTTTTATAGTAGAATGGCGGTACTCAAGATACATATAAAATAGCACTTGTATGCGGTTTAAACAGTATAGTGGTGCCTGTGTTGGGGCTTGTGCGTGGATGAGATATAATGTTGGTGTCTAAATTGTGCCTAATGTGGCACTCATGCATGCCTATGGAACGGTGCTCGTTACATACCCATTTGGTGCTTATACATTGATTGTATTATAAAAAGGCCTAGTGCGATTGTAGCGAGTCATTTTCACGTGGGAAATAAATAGAAGAGAGAAAAGGAGAAGAGAAAAATAAGAAAAAGAGAAAAGAGACAGAAAAAGAGAAAAGAGACAGAAAAAAGGAAGAATATTTTAAAATTATATCTCATCAAATCTGTTAGATTAGATGTAGAAGATTAATATTTCTAAATCTGATCTTTAGACTATTTCAAAGTTCTTCAATTTTTATTTACGTTTTTTTTTATTTTCATTATATATACATGTCACTATTTATTCTATTATTTTAGATATTTGTATATTCATATAATTTTTATTAATTATTTTAAAGTTTTGTTAGGTTTGCCCGAAAGTTTGAAAAATTTATTCTTTTTTTATAAAATAAGTGAAATTTTGAAATAATATATTTATATATTAAAAAATTCAAGAAGAAAAATCATAAAAATTATACATTTGACCTTATATGTGATAATCTATATAGGTGTACGGTCCTGAATCTTTTTCATTTTGATATGAGTTTGTACTTTTTTTAGGATAAAAAATTTTTTATTTATACTTTTTTAATAGAGAGGAACATATTTTGATTTTATTATAGAGTTAATCATTTGATATTTTGTTAGAAATTATTATAAGAAATTGACAAAACTATATATTTGGATTCTTTAATATATTAGATACACTTGATAAATTTACTTATGACCTACAAATGGTAAAAGAAAGTGGCATTTAACCTCGTCAATAAAGAGTAATTTATAGATAACCCATCTACGAAATTAAATAGCAATATTTTGACCTAAAATTATCGGAAATATGTGTAATCCTTTTTCAATATTTAGCATTCAGATATTTGATTCTCAGTTTTAGCATGATCTAAATTTTTTAGATTTTTATCTTAAAACGTACTTGGCATTTGAAATGTTTTGACCTTTTCTGATGCAATCTTTGAAATTATTTGACTTTAGACTGATGACCCTGTTTAAGTTGTGTGATATTTTGACATTTGTAGGATTTCGTACAGTTTAATATTATTCATATATGAATTATAAATTTTGTGTATGAAATTAAATTTTGACATTCAATTTTTAAACATTTGACATATTAAATAATTAATATATTAGATTTTTTTGACATGACATTCTCAGTTTTATAGTATTTTAATTTAATTTATACATGTGATTTGTATGTAAATATATATTTATTGAGTTTTAAACTTATAATTTATTATATTTTTTAACTTTTAGATTAAAAAATATTAAAATCACTTGCAAGATCTTACACAAGAAGATCAAAGGCCTTTATTATTATTTTGTTATTGAACATGTATTTAGATTTATTTTGTATATCTAGTTGATTTATTTATGATCTATAAGATTAGGAGATACTTTTATTATTATGGATATTTATATAAGCTTAATATTATCATTATTGAATACTATGTAGATATTTTTTTTTTAACGGATAGATTTGGTATGAGTAAAATGTTAAAATTGATTTATTTGAAAATCAGACATGGTAGTTCAGTCAAGTCCAATGTTCACAATCGAGTATCATGAATATTATATTGTTTTAAATTTGATTTTGTTTCGGTCTAACGTAATGATTTTTGTTAATTGGATTTTGTCTAATTTAAGAAAAAATTATTTGAATTTATCTAATTTTTTACTTGGGCCGAGGTCATGCCATATAGATTATACAATAGTTGACTCTATGGTTTTGGCCTACTGGGCACAACAAAATCTATCAGCCCAACGGTCCCATGATTGAAAGGTCCAAAATAGTAAAAATTAAGAAAGTATTATTAAGCAATTAGACCAAAGCCTAAAGAATATGACAATTGATTATGATTCATTTCTAGTTAGAATAAATTAAGATTCAATGAGCAGCTAGATGGTTATGAGTAGAATATAAACTGAAATGAGTGATTTGTCCGAATGGCTGTATATCTAGGTGTTTGGCCAAGCGGGTAGTCTAACTGAGTGGTTTGTCCGCCTATGCAGTTTGTCAAATCAAACGATTTATTGACTTTACTGTTAACTCGAATGAGAGTCTCTAAACTGATAAACGTTAACAACTCATTGTCAACTTAATTTTTATATGTAAACTGCTTTCAATCAATTTTATAATCAAAATGTGTATAGTAGTAGTTAAATTAATCAGTTTTTAATTGGTATAATTATTTAGATCATGGTCAATTATTTCTTTTTAAAAAAAATATCAACAACTAATAATCTTAAAAAGGGCACAAATTTTTTAAAAAATAAGGAATAGAGTATAATCTTCTAACTTACGTATACTTTATAAAAATATGGAACCAAATTCTCTATCTCTTTGTAATTTATCGACTCTACAATTAGCCTAAATGTAGGTCTCTAAATTAACAAATATCAACTACTCATCGTCCATTTAATTTTCATGCATTAACCACCTCCAATCAATATTAAAACGTCGACAATAGTGGTTAGACCAATTAGTTTCTAACTGGCATGACTACTTAGATTGTGACCGGATATTTTTCTTTATAAAACCATCAACAATTGACAGTATGACTATAAATACATTATCTATTTCTTTGAAAAATGACATGAATTATAAAAAATAAGGAATAGAGTGTAAGTCTCTAACTCACTTGTACTTCCAGAAATTACGGAGTCAAACCTTCTATTTCTCTCTTATCCTCTCAATTTCTCCCATATTCCATTTTATAGGAAGTTTACTTATTTGAATATCGGATGATATATAAGATAGTGAGTTTTAATTCTTTTGAAATTCTTATTTGCTATTATGGTGTATAAGATTTAAATAAAAAATTTAAAAACTCAATTTAAATTTATTTAAATTATAATTCAAATTATAGATATACATCAAGATAAATAACTAATATATATATAGGTCATTTTTCTCTTTCTTACTTGATTAGTAGCAAACCAAGGATCTCAATTTACCTATAAAGGGGATATTGCACACAGAAAATGTTTTACAAAGCAAAATTTTTTAATCCATGTTTGACCATCACATCACATGAATTTGTTGAAAAATCGTAACAAATATGTTAATGCATTTTTCATTTTTTAATAACATGTAAACAAGGTATTTTTGGCCCCTTATAATGTGAGAAACTGAACTCCCATGCAAATGAAGCCAAAAGACAATTAGGAAGCCAGACACATAAAAAAGATATGTCTACGTGATTTTAGATTATAGAAAGGCTCGAGCAAATCTAATCATATTTAATAACATACCATTCATATGTATTTACAAATAAATAATTATATCGTTATTATTTAAAAGTTACATATTTAAATTATAAAAATAGTTCACTCTAATATATGACAATGATTTGTAAATCTAATGTTTTTCAAATAATGTCATATACGTCTCATATATTAGGCTACTCTTTCACTATCTTTGATTAGTTTGTTCGGTCTGTGTCTGCCTTTGATGAGAAGACCAAAAGAACTATTCTGCCTAAGATGAATTTTAGCTTATATGGGGCCAAGATATCGTTCTTTGGGCTCATGTCCCATAAATAGTTGGCTCCCTTCGAGTTCTCTTATCATCATTTTAAATATTAAGTAATTTTATCCTTTTAATAGTTAAGATAAATTTAAAAGTAATAACGAATAGATATTAAGACAATATTTAAATATTTTGTCTTTGTATTAATCTTCTATATTGTACAAATTTATCTAAATTATTAAAAGAGTAAGAAAATCTAATGTTTGATTATGGTATAACAAATCCCTATGAACCAATCTTAAATTTCAGTAAGCAGATAAAAAATACAAGTTCAATAGATTTCGACCCAGTATAGTGTTTGTTTCGGTCATAACAAGGAAGATACTATACATCCAAGTACTCTACAACAATCTATAATATTAATTTATTTTTTTAAAATTAAATTGCATCAGTAAAGAAGTTAGTAAAAAATTTATTTTTCTAATTTAAAATAGGAAATTAAATTTAATATAACATTTAATTGTAAAATTAAGGTAGAAAATATATTTATTTAGTTTATTTATTCCAAATGCTGTTTCAAATATATCAAATTAACAGAGTAAAAGTTTAATTTTATAAAAATTTCTATAGTGACTATACAAAAAAAAAAAAAATTCGTATAAGGATACAGAAAGAGAATTTTTGATAAGTAATTTCCTATAAAGTTTTTTAAAGCAATTTCATCCTAAGCTCTAATTTTTGATGATATTATGAATAAATTCTTCAAGTAAGTGATACCCAAAATTAATTCTAACCAAAACTAGTAAAACAAACAAATAATAATAAAAAGTTTTATTACTGATGTGTACCTTAAATATGTGTTCAGTATTAGAAAATTCGATTAGAAATTTTGGATTATTCAATCTGAATCTTACATGCCACAAATAAGAATAAAAACTCTGAATGAGACAAACTCACTTATTGGAGTTCCTCTAACACTCAATTTAGTATTTTAAACCCAACAATGGAAGTTATGAATGGTGAATATAAGATAGAGTATGAGTGCAATTAAGTGCGAAAGAGAGTATAGGATTTGGCTCTGAAATATTCGTTCATCTTCTCTATGAAATTAACCTCTTTCCTCTCTTTTTTATATATTTACTTTTTTTCTCATCTCTTTCAAAAAGAGAAGGTCATTATTTATAGTGCTACTCAGAGGTGGTTTCTAAGAGCGATTCTTCAATCAGGAGGTTCTTTCATCTAAATCAAGTAGCAAGTTGGTTGCTGACTGTTTTAGTCAGTAATCAAATTGTCCATTCCTAATTTCAGTGATAAAATTGTAGCTAATTATCAGTTATGAGTAGTTAAATAGTAGTTGCCTGAAAGATAAATCACAAGTTAGATGATATATGATAGTCATTTTTCTTGGTCCGCTCTTTTTGGTATGAAACTTTTGTCATAATTAGACCTGCATGCAATCCATTTGCGCATAGGCTCTCTTTTTTCATCCTCTCAAGCATACTAATTAGGCCCACAAGTTAGATAAACTTATTGTCTCATAAGGAGTAGAGAAAAATAGTTGGCATTTAATATTTATAAGTTTATGCTTAGTGCGGGTTTGAGTCTCATCTATTTTATTTGCTGGTTGTTAATCTTATAAAAAGAAATATATCACCATATATTGTCTTTATAAAGTAGGTTACAATACATAATTAGAATACTCTAAAACACATATATCTAAAGAAAGAGGGTAAGTATTTTTTTTATAATAAAGTTATTCTATTACCACCTTTTTTTTTTGGTAAGTAAGTAATTGTATTAAAATTAAAAAATTAAAAAATTTACAAAGCTTTGCCCTACTCCAAGTATTTTGCCAACTTGAAGGTAGAGCAAAGACTATGAGGAGTACCCCTAAACACATAAATATCCCAAAACTCATGAGTAATTCTAGATCTAAGACCAAGAACATTCACATGATAAAATAAGAAATACAACCGAAAAGTAAATCAGATCTATTACTGCATGCCAAACCAGCTAACTGGGAAGCGGGCCAGATCAGCATGCCGAATCTGAAACGGCAACAAAACAGGAAACAATTGATTTCGTACAGTGCGAGGAAGCCACATCAGCATTGAACATTCCAGTGGCCCATCTTTTCATAGCATACTGCAGATTTGAATTATGCTGCAGTAATAACCGCAAACCTTCCAAGCTCAGCGATCGGCCACGTCGGCAGGCCACCCGGCCTCAGCTCCAATCGGCCACAGAACCACATCGGCATCAATTCCAAATCAGCTTCATGACCAGATCAGCCACAAAACCTAAGCTGCCTCATATCTAAGTCGGCATCAAATCCACGTCAGCCTCGAATCCAAACCGGCGCGTATCCAGATCAGCCCCACTCCAAGTCAGCCTCAAATCACAGACGGCCTTGAAGCCAAGTCAGCATTTATCATGCATGACCAAAACGGCATCCTCGGGGCCAAATTGGCATTCGATAAGCGATGCCAGCTACTCCAACCCGGCCTCAACGCCAGATCTGCCATATTCCACTCTCAAGTCCAACACAGCAAAATCATGCCAGGTCAGCAGAACCAAGACAGCCAGAAGGCTCTACCTGCAGATTCTTCTTCTGGTGCACCGACTGCAATGTCCAGTGCAAATCAGATAGGGGAAGCCCCATATCTCTCTTTGTTTTTTTTGATAAGTAATTTTTTTTTTTGGTAAGCAAATATTTTGGATTAATGGGTGAAAAAATAAGTTATAAAAACTATGTTTTATCTCTAAGTATTTTGACTTGAAAATAAAATATAACACGCTAGGACATACCCCGAGCATCTGGTACATCATATAATACAAAAAAACCTCCAGGAGGACAATATTTAACTGACAACAAAATATGGAATCTGTCAAATGTTACACATGAACAGACTCAAAATCAGTTACTCCCGAATCCACAAAAGTAACTCAGCAAATCGAAAAGCATCCGAGCCAATTCAGCTCCTCTGGACCGCAGCTCCATTATCAGTCTTCAAGAAGACCATCGAGCCAGAGCATCATGTAGCCCATCCCTAAGACCCCATCCCACACTTCAGCCAAGGAGCAATCTCATCAAAGCATCATCCATCAAACGGCACTACATAGTGTACAGCAGCAACCATCTTGAATTTCGTATTGTACAGCATCAGCAATCCACAAGTATAAGACCAACCGCAACCAGCATCACTTGCCAACAGGAACAATGCATCACCATCGTCAGCCCTAGCATCTCACAACCCCAACCACGACCAGAGGGATCAGCATCTTCAGGTATCAAACCCTCACAAGAGCCACAGACGAGCCATACCCTGCAGCCAAGCCACTCCGTCCAAGGAGACAAGAATGCACTCCGGATATAGAACAAATGCACTCCAGAATCACGACTAAATGCACTCCGTCTAACGTGAGAAAAATCACTCCGGCCACCACACGACCTTTTTTTAAAAAAAAATATATCATGGGAAAAGAAGGCACTCCGGACCTTGCAGCCAATCCACGCCGGCCAAGGCGACAAAAAGCACACCGATGAAGGACACATGCACTCCGGAAGCACTAACGAAGTCATTTCGTCCAAGGAGAGAAAAAGCAGTCCGTCCAGGAGTCAAGAAGGCACTTCAGATAGAGAACCAAAGCACTCCGGAAGCTTAAAAAGAGTCACTTCGTCCATAGTGGGAAAAAGCACTCCGGACCTTGCAGTCAAGCCACTCCGTCCAAGGAGATAAAAAGCACTCCGGATAAAAGACACATGCACTCCGGAAGCACTAACGAAGACACTCCATTCAAAGTGAAAATTCACTCCGTCCAAGGAGTCTAAAAGGTACTTCGGATAACATACAAAAGCACTCCGAAAGTTCAAACAATGTCAAAAATAATAATAATATTTTTTTTTGGAAGTAAACACGAGAAAAGAAGGCACTCCGGACCTTGTAGCCAAGCCACTCCGTCCAAGGAGACAAAAAGCACTCCGGATAAAGCACACATGCACTCCGGAAGCATTATCATAGTCACTCCGTCCAAAGTGAAAAAAAGCACTCCGTCCAAGGAGTTAAGAAGGCACTCCGGATAAATGGCAAATGCACTCTGGAAGCTCGACATTTTTTTTTTTCCAAACCAACAGGGGAGAAGAAGGCACTCCGGTCCTTACAGCCAAGCCACTTCGTCCAAGGAGACAAAAGCACTCCGGATAAAGGACACATGCACTCCGAAAGCACTAACAAAGTCACTTCGTCCAAATTGAGGAAAATCACTCCGTCCAATGAGTCAAGAAGGTACTCCGGATAAAGGACAAGTGCATTCTATTACCACCTATATATATGTAATGCAAAATTTGGTCATTTATATCGTAAGAATAAAACTAATTTATTAATTATTTAAATATTTTTATTTTGATTAAATAATATACCAATTAGTGAAATAATTATTTGATAAAATATAATAAGATCATACAATATTATAATATTTAATAATTTTAAACAATTACTAATATGTGATATGTTATGTATGAAAATTCTAGCATGTATGTTACACTTTCTCGAATGTAATAGTGTTTGGCAATAGTACTTTTTCAACTCTATCAAAGAGAAGCAAAATCGCAAAAGGATTATCTCACTTATCAGAGAAAATGACTCTCTCATATCTTCTAAATTTAAAACTCATGCGGCCAACACTGACTACTTGAAACTTTTTGGAAGGCCTCTTGCGAGTAGTCCTACTGATGTCGAAGCCATGTGGCCCTTCATCCTTAAGATTGTCCCCTTGGAAGGCTCTATAGCCTTACTTCTATTTTATTTTGGAGGACTCCAAAACTCTAAGTCTTGATAGATTTTTGTCTACGTTCTTTAAAAAATTTTTGAACATTGTGGGCCACCTTATCTCTCATGCAGTCATATACTTCTTTCAAAATGAGCACTTTTATAATACTTGATTTTTCATTTAATTAATTTAATATTATCAATTTATTTTAAATTTATTTTAAATATATTAAAAATAATTAAGTAATAAAAATTGAAAGAAATTTCAAATAAGAAAGTAGGATTGGCACTTAAGGTATGCCAGATGTATGCTCGAGTGTACTTTTAGAAGATTGGGTACGCTTAAGAGGCGCCTTTGGACCACTCGAGTGAGATTTAGATAGATTGGTAAGCGCCTAATATGTGCCTCTTGGACACTCAAGCATAATATTAACAAATTGTTCGTGACTAAGCCATGCTTGATGCGTTTGTGCCCAAAGAAGACTCAATTTGAATAAATTGGATTATATGTTATCATATTAAAGATAGATGTATCTAAATTGTCAAAATTTTTTAATCTATCTTTTAGAGTTTCCACAAAATTATGAATATTTAAAACTCACTTAGACCTTTTGTACACTATATTATAGACAATAGGACTAATATCTTTCTGTGGTTTAATTTTTGACACCCACTAGGTGCTCTTACTATTGTTTCTAATTATATCATCCTTGCTACAAGTATATATTACGGTGCGAAAGTTGACACTGTTATTTCGGGTAAGTATTGGAGATGGTCGCATCTCACGCTTCTTTATATAAGATCCTTTATCAAAGCATGACTTTTCTATGACCTCTGTGGACTTGATTTATTGGGATCCTAAATCCAGTGGCATCTTTTCTGTCCACTTGACATGGAAGATTTTTCAGTTGGCAAGTTTAGAGGTATACTGGGCCTCCTTAACTTGGGGTCTTGGCAATCATATTTCTCATACTTCTATTCTATTGTTAGTTATAAAAGACAAACTTGAGACCTTAGATAGACATCATTTCTTCCATCTCTCCTACAGTTGCGTGCTTTGTAGGTCCGTAGAAAAATACATACACTAGCTCTTTTTCTAATGTGAGATAACAAATAAGATTTAGAAAAATCTTTGATATAATATAAATTGCACCTGGCCATGCGTTAACTGGACTAGAGCCATCAAATGACAGCTATCAGATGGCCTACTCGCTCCCGCTACAATCTTTGTTTTATGTTGGTTCTGATAGTCACAATTTATTTTATTTAAAAAAATTATAATAGCTGTATTTTTTAGATACCCTTTCATTTTGATAAGAACAAGACAATATGATCCATTACAAACTTCATACCTAATAAAGACTATTCTCTACGATACTGCACATCTAAATTTATGATGTGGCCGCATTTTAGAATGATGATTTCAGTGCCTTTTTATAGTTTCGCACTTCTTTCTATGATATATTTTTTGACATTTCGCTTCTCACTTGTTTTAACATATTTTAAAATTAAACTATCGAACTTTGATACGTTATAGGTTAAATAGTCTTAACTTCTTAAATATTTTGGAGTCTTTCTTTTTTTTTTTTTTTGGTTAAATTATATAAAAATAATGACTTATGAAAAATAATAATAATAACGTTTGACAATAGAATGTGTTTTTCATACATGCGCCTATAAACAAGGGAACCGGGGACAGACTGATCACCAATGAAAAAGCAGTCCCCTATATTTTTCTCTCAGCCGTCCATATCAAGATCAACGATTGATATTCAATTATTCTAATTTTATTTTATTTTATTTTATTTTTAAATAGATCCCACCAGCTAAAAACTTAGATTCTGATCAGCTACCGCCTCCGCCGGAGAACGACTTTACCGTTTGCATCTTCATGCACGATGGCCAAAACCTCAGTAGGAGGAACCTCTCTCCAAAGCTCCGGCTCCGTTAACCGGTGTCCGATCTGCGCAAACTTATCGGCCACCCTGTTACCTTCCCGGTAAACGTGAGTCACCATGCAGTTCTCAAGCTCCGGGATGATCTCATTTATGTCATTTACATGTCTCCGCCCTTCTGCAGACCTAACCGCCAGAGGCCGCCGCTTCTCGATCATGTCCACGAGCGTCTTCGCGTCACCCTCAAGCCAAACGTTGCTCCACCCGTTCTCTATCGCCAGCTGAAGGCCTCGTCGGAGCGCCGCCAGTTCCGCGACGGTGCTGGAGGTCTTTCCGATGGATTCGGCGTAGCCTAGCAGGAACTTGGCTTTGTGATCCCGGAATACCCCTCCAATGCTGGCCATCCCCGTTTTGCCCCTCGATGAGCCATCGAAATTCAGTTTCGTCCACCCTTTTCGTGGTTTCTTCCATGCAACTGGGAACGGTTCTTTGTGAATGTTCCTAATTGAAACCCTAATTGGGGTTCTCGTTAGCCCCTCAACGCTTAAACATCTCGATATAGCTAATGGCATGGTTATATTGGCTGATTAAAACCTAATTATTGAATTTTCTCTTATTATTTAACGTAGGTACTCATTAATTAAGGTATAAAAACAAGAAAAAAATATGCATATATGTATATATAAATATATATATATATTCTTGAACAAAAATAGATCTTAAATGGGCAAATTCAATGGGAGAATATGAAGGCAACCCCGATTAGACCCTTCTGATCAAAAAAACATGAAAAATTCAACAAATTTAACACGTTTTGACCTGAATTATTTTGCTGGGTAATTTAAAACTTTAGCAATATAACTTGAACAAGACCTGAGTGTACGGCACCGTTGATGATGCAAATGCACATCGCAGGATGAAGAATCTGAAGAGAGAGAAGTGCCTTCTGTGGGATTTTGCGCGAAAGAAGAGGTTGCGTGTGTCGCAGGTAATTGTTGCGTATGCAGAAAGGAATAGTTTGCATGAGAAGCAAAATCTTATGAATTCTGATTAATAATTATAGGAATTACAATATCCAACAACACTAGAAATTTTATTTGTCTTGAGACACATGAAAACAGTGGATTAATGAATACAAATAGCTGCCATTGTTACTCTTCAAATGAATTATAGAATTATCACCAAATGATTGATCCAAGGCAAAAGAAAGCTAGTATGGTTGCTCTCCCTTTCACTCTCTCTCTCTAGCAGATGATTTTCTCCCCATCTCAAACACTTGGAGGATAATGAGGCAGCATCTATAAATAAAAAAATCATCACTTAAACAGAAGAGTAGGTGATTGTATGAAAGCAACCAAAGAAAGGTTGCTAGGGGATGAATCAAGCCTTTTCCAATTAATTTTCTATTTAATTTCTAATTAACTAATCAAGCTAATATGCTCTAATATACATGTGCGGCCAATATAAGGGAGAAAGGAAGACTATTCACACCAGATTGTGTGAATGCAATTAGGGCGGTGGCTAGAGTGGTTTTGATACAAGACTCCTATTTAATTCTATTTCTTCCCATGACAATTTTTAGTTTAAGGTTGATATAAAATTTTAAATTCCATGATTAATTGGATGGGATGCATGCATAGGGTGACCGAATATGATGAGAGAAGAAGAGGCATGAGTTCTAAAAGGTTTAGCTATAATTAATACATTTCACAATATAAATTATTGTTAGGATTGATTTAATATTAATTCTATAATTAATTAATTACCGCTTTTAGTTTCCACTATAAGTACATATTGAAGTCATAGCAAATTCTAATAAATATTTTAAAGCACATAAATCGGTTAATAGTTACTGATGTGAAATTTTTAAAAATTATGTTTGGATATTCCTGAAAATCCAACTCAACTGGCTTCTTCATGAAATAAGCATAAGCTTTTAGTAATTAATACATTATTAACTATCCTTATTAATGATTTCTTTGGATCAAAAGCCCAATAAATCCAAATCAAATCACTGAAGAGTTATAAATTCAAAAAGATTTTGGACACACTTGAGATACATTTTGGATATATTTTCATTTGACATTTTTTGCTTATGTGATATATTTTTTTAGCAATTATAAAGTATAAAGTAATGAAATTAAAATGTAGATAGTAATGTATAAAATTTGCTATATTAAAATTTTATTTTAATTTGATAAGTTATGTTATTTTTGTTTATATTATAATAGTTTGTTGATGACGTTGTAGCATTACTCATTTATGATGGTTTAACTGTATATTTTTTTATGAAATGTTTTAGGTAAAGAAACAAAAATTGTATATATTTATTTCTATTTTAATGTAAAATAATATTATTTATTAATTAAAAAATAATAAATTTTAATTTTAATTAACATATTTCTACCTGTCTTAGAATTATGATTTTAATTCTGATCAGCTACCGCCTCCGCCGGAGAACGACTTTACCGTTTGCATCTTCATGCACGAAGGCCAAAACCTCAGGAGGAGGAACCTCTCTCCAAACCTCCGGCGCCGTTAACCGGTGTCCGATCTGCGCAAACTTATCGGCCACCCTGTTACCTTCCCGGTAAACGTGAGTCACCATGCAGTTCTCAAGCTCCGGGATGATCTCATTTATGTCATTTACATGTCTCCGCCCTTCTGCAGACCTAACCACCAGACGCCGCCGCTTCCCGATCATGTCCACGAGCGTCTTCGCGTCACCCTCAAGCCAAACGTTGCTCCACCCGTTCTCTATCGCCAGCTGAAGGCCTCGTCGAAGCGCTGCCAGTTCCGCGACGGTGCTGGAGGACTTTCCGATGGATTCGGCGTAGCCTAGCAGGAACTCGGCGTTGTGATCCCGGAATACCCCTCCGATGCTGGCCTTCCCCGTTTTGCCCCTCGATGAGCCATCGAAATTCAGTTTCGTCCACCCTTTTCGTGGTTTCTTCCATGCAACTGGGATTGGTTCTTTGTGAATGTTCCTGATTGAAACCCTAATTGGGGTTCTCGTTAGCACCTCAACGCTTAAACATCTCGATATAGCTAATAGCATGGTTATATTGGCTGATTAAAACCTAATTATTGAATTTTCTCTTATTATTTAACGTAGGTACTCATTAATTAAGGTATAAAAACATGAAAAAAAATATGCATATATGTATAAATAAATAAATAAATAAATAAATATATATATATATATATATATATTCTTGAACAAAAATAGATCTTAAATGGGCAAATTCAATGGGAGAATATGAAGGCAACCCCGATTAGACCCTTCTGATCAAAACAACATGAAAAATTCAACAAATTTAACACGTTTTGACCTGAAATATTTGGCTGGGTAATTTAAAACTTTACCAATATAACTTGAAAAAATGATTAATTTTCCAGGAAAATCATGAGAGAGGCAAACTGATCACGGAAGGACGAAAAAGCAGACAAAGAACTGGTCAGTGATCTTGGCGATGAAATAATGAAAGAGATTGAGGAAACGATAATCTAATAAGTTGAAGAAATTGATTACTGGCATTATGAACAAGATTAAACAAGTTCATGGGGGTATTTATAAGCAATTCCTTACGTGAATGAGGAAGAAAACTGAGAGATCGGAGAACAAGCAAGAGAAAATCCATGAAATGTATACTTTCATATATATATACATTATGGAGTAGATCTGCGTGTACGGCACCGTTGATGATGCAAATGCACATCGCAGGATGAAGAATCTGAAGAGAGAGAAGTGCCTTGGAAAAACTTCTGTGGGATTTTGCGCGAAAGAAGAGGTTGCGTGTGTCTCAGGTAATTGTTGCGTATGCAGAAAGCAATAGTTTGCATGAGAAGCAAAATTAACCGCTGAATGGAATATCCAAGTCGGGCCATTTGATCCCATAATTCAGGGGTAATCATTCATTCAGTATATGTTTATATGAAAATTATTTCGAATATATATATATATATATATATATTATTTATTTATTATCATAATATTTATTTGATTAATTAATTTTATTCAAACTTTTTAATATAAATAAATAAATAATAAATAACATCAGTTGGTGTCGTCTAAGGGAATATAGGGGGCAAGGGGTGCCTGTGGCCCTTGGTTGAAAAATCCGTGGGCCATAAATTTAAATATTTATAAATAAAAAAATATGTAAATGATTATATTTTTTGTGTTTTCTTTTTTATAATATGACTTTACATAAGAAGCAAAATTAACCGCTAAAAGAAATATCCAAGTCGGGCAATTTAACTCCATAATTCAAGGATAATCATTCAATCAATATATTTTTATATAATCAATGTTTAGAAGATATTTTTAGCCATTATTATTATTGCGTCCCGAGTTCTCGATTGTTGTACGAATTAGAGAGTCTTCCAATCTTCCATTACGGGTTGATCTGGATCGGGTCCGATCTCCATCGCTGATAACCAAGAGCCTGCACAACACGAACCACAAATAAGAAGTTAGAGAACAATGGGAGGTTATCCCTGTTAACACTCCAACGCTCAAGTCATAAATCTTTCGCAATAAATAAAGGAATGCACGTTTAAAGGTAAACGTGGTGAAAATGTAAAAATGCAGCAATGAGGTGCATGTATTGGAGGCTTGAGCTCCGTGAATGTACCCGGTAGAAGGGCGGCTTACCTATACGCTCGCGGAGGGCGGCTTAGAGATGCGTCCGTGGAGGGCGGCTTATAGGTACGCCCAGTAGAGGAACGGCTTATAAGTGCACCCGATAGGAGGCGGCTTATAGGTGCGCCCACGGAGGGCGGCTTAAAGGTGCGTCCGACAAAGGGGCGACTTATACGTGCGCCCGTGGAGGGCGTCTTATAGGTGCGCCCGGTAGAGGGACGGCATATAGGTGCGCCCAACTGTAACGACCCGAGCTCATATCCTTGAACCCGACCCGGACCGTCACGGTGAAAGTATCGAATCATTCCCAATTTCAAACATTACACATCATTAATTAATTCAATATCATCAAAACATCATCAATAATCCTCATAAAAGTATCATAAATTAAATATCCATAATAGCAATAATAACAATTTCAATAAACGATGTCAATTTTTTAAAATATCAATTCTCATAAAGAAAATCTAACGAAAGTCGAACAACAACTAAATCAAAAATCTTAAATATCCGTCAGGAGAGTCTCAAACTCTGATATTACCTCTATCTGACAGCTACCCAAAAAGTCACGTAATCTCCTTGATCCTAATGTCAACCTATTTAATTTGGAGCCAATAAATCACAATGGTGAGTCGAATACCCAGCAAGTAAAAATGAACAATAAAAGAGGAGTACAATAAAGTATATTTGACGATAAAATAATGAATAAAATCAATCATAGCAGGTAATATATCCACCACTGTCTAAGACTCCATAACATATCGTGTCCACGATCCGAAGGCCACGTGAATGGCTAAGTATTAAGGAAGTAACATGGATTCCGTCGAATTCGATTATCAGTTCAATACAAAGTCACAACTGTATGAATGATAGCAGTCTTCACGGACCTTATTCTACCGTAGTGAATCCAATGTCGCGTATTTACGCCCCCGACTGCTGGGTGAGTATCACGAGGTTACCTGGTCCATAGTATCTCCACTATCCCTACAGTCCTCCCAGAGACTGTACCCGCAACATGCTCATACCATCTCTGATACCTCTCGCCAATGATATTCTAGATATCTTCATCTACGATGGTCACTAAGTTATAAGCATCCCTTTTGACTAACTGTACGAGATAACAAGGATCTAATTATCAACTCAATTTGAGGTCACCACTGTACATGATAGTAAGGATTCCCCTGGACCTTATTCTACCATAGTGAACCAAATGCCGTATATTTACGCCCCCAACGGCTGGATAATACAAAGAAGTCATCAATGGCATCCCTACTACTCCTACAGTCCTCTCAGAGGTTGTACTCATAACATACTTATACCATCTCTGATACCCCTCGCCAATGATATTTCAAATATCATTCTCTACGATGGTTACTAGGTTATAAGCATCCCTCATCAATAATAACGACCTCAATCCTCCGGAATGGAATCAGTATTGAAAAAACATAGACTACTTTACGGTGTGAGACTCCCATTCGTTCAGTTACTGTAAAGTTTTCGTACGCTCTCCTTTACTTATCTATAGAGTGCCAATAGAATGTACACATGCCAACGAAAATAACGTAGAGAACAATTTATCAAAATTCATCATGCGGTATAGGAATAATCAACTAATAGACTATCATTATTCTGAACTCACCAGACATTCATAAATATACCAACCCACATGTGTATAATTTCATATAAACATTTCTTACCATTCACATATATCAATATAATTATATATATATATATATATATATATATATATATATCTTCCATCATTATAAACAAATAAATAAATATATATATATACTTCCACATCATTATAAATATATCAACACAATATAAATAAAGAATAAATAAATATATATATATATATATACACGTACATACGCTTCACACGGCGATCTCCCCCTTCCCTGCCGGCCACCAGATCCACGACGGCAGTAGCGTCACCTCCGGCCCATCTCACGGCGACGGCGTCCGCACCACCTCCATCACCGAACTCTCACAGTGGCACACCAAGTCAGTGGTACTGTTCCCTCGGCCAGAAGCCGATTATCATGGGTGATGAAAGAAGCTTCAATTTTTCATCATTCACAAGAAAATCATTAGATTTTATAGCATAAGTTTATTAGCTATTACGTCCCAATTCATCCTAAGCCCCTGAAACGGTTCCGTATCCATCGTCCAGAGCCGATGATCTGTTTTTCCTCCAATTCTCGATTCATCACCGAATTGAAACAATTAGCACAAATCACCCCATGAAGGCATAAAATCAGCTTCTAGGAATAAAAAGTGAACGATTTACTTTCAACAAATGGGTCCAAGTTCCCTGACCACTACCGGCTACTAAATTCGGCTGGAAAAACGGGAAACAAAACATGTTCTGTTTCCTCAACAACACCCAAAATCCCCAAAGCAATCGGGGCACAACATGTAAAATCAATTCTTCATGATTTCATTAATTAATTTACAAAGCCTTAACTCATCACTGACTCAAAAGCCGGTCGAATCTTCACTAAGCCGAAGCTCTGTGTTCGGGTTTCCCAAATAAAAAACCCTTGATTTTTCACCGTTTACCACCAAATCGGTTATGGAATCAAAGATTTAGGCTTTAATAAGAATAAAGGAATGATTAATTTTTGTGATGAAGAATTTTACTTGCCTCATGGTGGTGGTCGACCACGGCGGCTCTACTTAGTTCTTCCCCTTTCATTCGTCCTTTGCGGCCCCCCTTCTCAACCCTAATGCTGCCCTAAATAAGGAGGAGGTTAGGGTTTTTCCAAAATTTCCATACAGCCGCCCCGATTCCCTTCCTCCCCCACCGCCTTCCTTCTTCTTCATTTCCCTCTTCTTCCTTCCCTTTCCTTTTCCTTCCCTTTCCTTTCTTCTCTTCTTTCCTTTTTCTTTCCTTCTTTTTTTCTTTTCTTTCTTTTTCTTTCCTTCCCACTTACCGCATATTATTATTATTATTATTATTATTATTATTATTATTATTATTATTATTATTATTATTATTATTGTTGTTGTTGTTGTTGTTGTTGTTATTATTATATATATATATATTTATTTATTTATTTATTTATTTTTGTTTATATATATATGTATATATATATATATATGTTTTTACTTAGCTAAATTAGATTTCGTGACCCAAATATTTATTCCTAAATTTGTTACTCTAAATATTTTAACTTATTGGGCTCACGTACCAATTTAATGATAAAGTTTTTTGACCCATCGTTGGTTAAAATTATTGAATAGTTCATCAAAATTAATTTTAAATATTCATGGCGCTATACCGACAGAGGGGTGGCTTATAGGTGCACCCACGGAGGGCGGCTTAGAGGTGCGTCCGATAGAGTGGCGGCTTATAGGTGCGCCCAGCAAATGGGCAATTTAGAGGAGAAGGACTAAGTTGTACTAGTGAGTAAACGTTCTGGTTACCTGAGCAGTGGATTAACTCTTGGATAGCAAGTTCCTGACTCCAGAATGGAGGGATCGTGACTCCAAGATGAAGGGCTAAAGGCCTCCTGGCTAGTGGAGGGCTGAGGGCCTCCGAACAGCGAAGGACTGATGGCCTCCAGATGGGAGAAAGGCTGAGGGCCTCCTAGTGGTGGAGGGCCGATGGCCACCGTGCCTCCTAAATAGAGGACTGAGAGCCTCCAGACAAGAGGAGGGCTGAGGGCCTCCTAGCGGCGGAGGGTCGAAGGCCTCCGGACTAGAGGAGGGTCGAGGGCCTCCTGGCAAGTAGAGGGCTGAGGGCCCCTGGGACTGGTGGAACGCTGAGGGCCTCCGGATGAAAGGAGGGCTGATAGCCCCTTGGCGGCAGAGGGCCAAAAGCCTCTTAACTGAAGGAGGGTTGAGGGCCTCCTGGCAGACGGAGGGCTGAGAGCCTCCTGGCGACAAAGGTCCGACGGCCTCCAAACGAGAGGACGAAAAGCCTCAAGAATTGGAGGTGGTTGAGGGGCCCCGGATGGACGGAGAGCCAAGGGGCCTCCTGGATGAGAGGAGAGTCGAGGGTCTCCTGGTTGCCAGTTTGCTCTCATTGGAGATCGGCTAGTAACGGCTATACTATTCTTCGAGCCATATGGAGACTTATAGAGCTTCTTCGAGTTTCTCCCACTTATCTTTCAATGTTTGAAGATGCTTGCTTTTATAGTGAAATTTATAGATGTATTGTTTCTCAAAAAAACAATGTAAGACTTTTAATTTAAAAGGAATATGTTGGATTGTGGGCTTGATGTGGGACTTGGTCCATTGGCCCATGGTTATTGGACCCATCACTAGCCCCTCGGGCCGGTGGACCGAATTTTCGACCTCCGGCTTGTTCATGATGGGACAAGACTGGCCATGTTGTCCTCTCAAGTCTAACCTGAATTCATTGACAGAAAAGTTTGACTCTGGAGAGTGGATGGAACCAGATTGATGATTGACGAACTTGGTTGACTGCATAACTTGATCCAGAGAGCGAAACAGAGCCGAAAATATGGTTGTCCGATTTTGTTAACCAATGAAGTGCTCGAATCTAGAGAGCAATTTAGAGATGAAAAGCTTCGTTGACCTGCGAAATGCTCGAATTCGGAGAGCAGTTTGGAGTCGAAAAGCATTGTTGATCAACGAAGTGCTCGAATTCGGATAGCAGTTTAAAGTCAAAAATCTTTGTTGACTGGATTCATTGACTTACAAAGTGCTCGAATCCGGAGAGTAGTTCAGAGTCAAAAAGAATTGTTGACCGGAAAAGCTTCACCGGCGAAGTGCTCGAATCCGGAGAGCAGTTCTGAACCAAAAACCTTTGTTGATTGAAAAAGTTGACTGGCGAAGTGCTCAAATCCGGAGAGCATTTCTGAGCTGGAAATCCGTGTTTACTAGAAAAGTTGTTAGGCGAAATGCTCAAATCCGCAGAGCAGTTCTAAGTCGAAAATCTCTATTGTCCAGATCTGTTGACTGGCAAAGTGCTCGAATGCGGAGAGCAATTCGAAGCCGAAAATCCTTGTTGATCGGAAATGTTGACCAGAAAAGTTGTCCGGCAAAGTGTTTGAATCCGAAGAGCAGTTCTGAGCCGAAAGTCTCTGTTGTCCGGATCTATTGACCGGCGAAGTGCTCAAATCCGGAGAGTAGTTCGAAACAGAAAAAGTTGTCCGAAAAAGTTGTCCGGCGAAGTACTCAAATTCAAAGAGCAGTTCTTAGTCGAAATTCTATATTGTCCGAATTTGTTGACCAACAAAGTGCTCAAATCCGAAGAGTAGTTCAAAGCGGGGAATCCTTGTTGACCGGAAAAGTTGACCGGCGAAGTGTTCAAATCCGGAGAGCAATTCTGAGCCAAAAATCTTTATTGACCAGATCCGTTGTGAGCCTTTTGAGTCTCAAGTAAGTCCTAGAAGCGCGCAGAGGGGAGATCTCAGGCTCGAGATCAGATCTCCTCACTGTAAGGACGTGCTTTGAGAGGTCGGGAGGTGACCTGCCTTAAGATAGCTGATCGTTCGAACTGTAGCAATAGGATACACCTTGCGCTCCTTGAGAGGGCTCTTACCGTTGGTGAATCAGCCAATAGGACCAGGAGTGAGGAGCCCCAGGAAGCTCAGTTGGTGAAATTGGAGATCCTTTGACTCTCGAGTCGAGCAAATGGGTCGATATTGTGACCATGGCCAAGCCTGGGATCTCGATCTCTGTGACTTCCTCTTCGAGGATGCCGCTTTGCTTTCTAGTTGAGTGTCAGGGCTGTTGGTGATAATTTACGCTGGATCCTGATCATTCCTATGAAGGGAAGTTAGGCCCTGAGGAGACGCGGTTGCCATCTAAGCCTTCTGGTTTTGGACAAACACGTCTGGTTGGATGCACTCGCCCCTGCCAATAGGAGGTCGTGGCACTAAGAAGATGAGGTTGTCGGCTAAGCTTGGAAGCTATCGTTACCGAGCTTTTGCTAGCCTAGGCCGTCACCCGCATGTACCGTCAATGCTCGGTCCTTCTTGAGGATGTCGTAGCTTTCATGCATCTGGTCCTAGTTCGCAAATCGTCGTTAACTGATGGTGCTCTCTTCTTCAGGAGGAGGTTGCCGCACGCATGCTGAAAAAGCCTCCTAAGGTTTTGAGTTCGACCACACATGAGCCCCTAGGTGACAAGATCGAGGTTTAATTTGACCGCTTACGGGCCGCCTAAATGACCAGAGTTTAATTTGACCATTTATAGGCCGCTTGGATGATCAAGGTTTAATTCAACCGCTTATGGGCTGCCTGAATTATTAGGGTTTAATTACGACCGCTCATGAACTGCCTGGATGACTAGAGTTTAGTTACGAACGGGTGAAAACCCACCCAACTTATGGGCAATATAGGTCGCATAATTTTATGCAGTATTATGTAATCACTCATATGAGCAGATAATATTTCTAGCCTATTAACGGAAATATGATTCAAGCAAGCAGTATGGAATATGCAAGACTTACCTGGATTCGGCGTGGAACCGTCGTCGGCGCGTGAGTGGTGCTTTTGTAATCGGCTCACCATATCGAGTGAACGGCTAGCATGCACCACTTCGGAGGGTTGTCGGGGCGCTTTGGCAAGCATCTTAGCCTATGGCCCTTACGCTCCGTAGGATTTGTTCCTTTGCCAAGAATTGATTGGGTAGCATACTGTTACCGCCTCGGTAGCCTGTTGGGCTAGTGGTTCGGTCCCACTGTCAACTAATACTGTCTCAGGTGACTCGGACCAGTGCAGTGCTTGGCTGGATGATATTTTCTGTGGTGCAATGGGCGGTAGGTCGAGCACGTCGAGCCCCCATTATAAGTTTTGCCATAACTTTTATAAGGTCTATTGCCATACAACAGGTTGCAGCGGGATTGGCCTACTGACAGAAGCAATGTTGCGTGGTGAAGGTCAAGCCAGAGAAGCTCCGACGGCGAAGATTTTCTGCAGGCATGAGAAGATTCGGCGGCGAGGGCTCCGACAGGCCCGAGAGGATCCGGCGAAGAGGAGCTCTGACAGACCGGAGAAGATTCGACGATGAGAGTGATCGCCTAGGGAGCGGAAACGCTCCTCAATCTAATTGGAAAGCTTTGCTGCCCAGTCTGGCCCCTTTGGCCTGACTCCTTGGAACCAGATCGATCACTTCTCCGAGAGTGGGACCTGTCACTCGGATACTCTCGAATACTAAGGTCATCGGGCTGATGAGATAGGTACTGGGGGCCGCCTGGGTCTTGAGGTCATCAGGCCGATTGATCCTCTAAGGATGTGACTTTCTCGGATCGCTTGAAAGCCGATCAAAGAAGCCCCCAGTGTTACATCGTCTAACAGATGCAGTTGGTCAAGTAGAGGGTGCTCTATTGAGCACCGGGCACTCGTACATTTGGCATCAATCACCTATCAGTATGGCTACCCAATGAGGGGTCGTCGCCATGGGAGGTGATATCTTCAACCGACCTGCTTGTTGGAGCACGGGTATTGATCGTGTTTGTTTTACGTAAAAGATTGAGTGTTGAGGGGAGAGCTAGACTTTTTGTCGCGTTTCTCACAAACGGCGCCAATGTTGCGTCCCGAGTCTCCAATTATTGTACGGATTAAGGAGCCTTCCAATCTTTCATTGAGGATTGATCTGGATTGGGCCCGGTCTCTGTCCATGATAACCAAGAACCTGCACAATACGAACTACAAATAAGAGGTCAAAGAACAATGGGGGGCTATCCACCGTTGACACTCCAACGTTCAAGTCAGAAATCTTCTACAATAAATGAAGAAATACACGTTTAAAGGTAAACGTGGTGAGAATTCAAAGATACAGCGATGAGGGGAATGTGAGAAGGATGTATTTGGTGGCTTAAGCTCCGTGTGCCCGACAATGGGCGGCGGTTTATAGAGGGCGGCGCGTGCGCCCGCAAAGGGACCGGTTTATAGAGGCAAAGGGACCGTTTAGTGCGCCCACGGATGGGGGCTTAGAGGTGCGCTCGACAGAAAGGCGGTTTATAGGTGCGTCTGTGGAGGGCGGCTTATAGGTGCGCCCATGGAGGACGACTTGGAACTACGCCCGGTAGAGGGACGGCATATTGGTGCGCCCGACAGAAGGGCAGCTTATAAGTGCGCCCACGGAGGGCGGCTTGGAGGCGCGCCCAGTAGAGGGGTGGCTTATATGTGCGCCCAGTAGAGGGACGGCTTATAGGTCCGTCCGTGGATGGTGACTTATAGGTGCACTTGTAGAGGGCGGCTTGGAGTGCGTTTGATAGAGAAGCGGCTTATTGGAGTGCATCCGATAGATGTGTGGCTTATAGGTGCGTCCGACAGAGGGGCGGCTTGTAGGTACGCCTGACAGATGGCGGCTTGGAGGTCCGCCTGACAGAGTAGCGGCTTATAGATGCGCCTGACAAAGAGGCGATTTAGAGGAGAATGACTAAGTTGTACTAATGAGTAAACATTCTGGTTACCTAAGTAGATGATTAACTCTTGGACAGCAAGTTCCTGACTCCAGGATGGAGGGATCGTGACTCCAAGACGAAGGCATAAAGGCCTCCTGTCTAGTGAAGGGTTGAGGGCCTCCGAACGGCGGAGGGTTGATGGCCTCCGAACGGGAGAAGGGCTGAGGGGCTCCTGGTGGTAGAGGGCAGATGGCCTCCGTGCCTTCTGGAAGGAGGAGAGCTCCGCGCCTCCTGGATAAAGAATTGAGGGTCTCCGGACAGAAGAAGGGCTGAGGGCCTCCTAGCGGCGGAGGGCCGAGGGCCTCCGGACTAGAGGAGGGTTGAGAGCCTTCTAGCAGACGGAGGGCTAAGGGCCTCTGGGACTGGTGGAGGGCCGAGAGCCTCCGGACAGGAGGGCTAAGAGCCCCCTGGTGGCAAAGGGTCGAGAGCCTCCTGACTGGAGGAAGGCTGAGGGCCTCCTGGCAGGCAGAGGGTTGAGGGCCTCATAACTGACAGAAGGCTGATGGCCTCTGAACTGGATGAGGGCTGAGGGCCTCTTGGCAGTAGAGGTCCGACGGCCTCCAAACGAGAAGACTAAAGTCTTAAGAATTGGAGGTGGCCGAGGAGCCCCGGATAAGCGGAGAGCCAAGGGGCCTTTTAGATGAGAGGAGAGTCGAGGGTCTCCTGACCGCCAATCTGCTCTCATTGAAGATTGGTTAGTAACGACTATACTATTCTCCAAGCCATATGGAGCTTTTTCAAGTTTCTCCTACTTGTCTTTCAGTGTTTGAGAATACTTGTATTTATAGTGGAATTTGTAGATGTATTGTTTCTCCAAAAAGAATGTGAGACTTTTAATTTGAAATGAATATGTTAGATTATAGGATTACTGTGGGGTCTGGTTGATTAGTCCATTATTATTGAACCCATCAGTTATAATATTTATTTATTTATATATTTTTATATAAATTTATTAATATAAATGAAATTATCCATGCTCTTTTAGGGAAAAGAGGGGGCTCAATTGTAGAATCAGGGGTAGCCACTCCCTTTCGGCAACCCAGCGGCTGAATCAAAATACCGACGGTTAGGTTCAGTGATTACTTAAAAATACAAAAAAATTTTCTTTACATTTTAAAAATATTAACCTATAAAAATAGCTATATATATATATATTTATTTATTTATTTTTTTTTTTTTTTTTTTGCCGTGTAAATGATCAATTAAAAAAATAATATTATGTATTTGAGAACTGTGAAAATATAAATTTCAAATCCTAGAGATTACCATAGTAAAATGGCATTGTAAGGATACGATGGTGACGCCATAATTATTATAAAAAAGATATTATTTATATATTTAATTACATAATTAGTTATATTAAAATTATCAAAAATAAATATAGGTCGTGTCCTATTTTAATTTTTACTCTTTATATTCTTTTTTTATATACCAAAAATTATAATTTTGATACAATTAAATATATAATTAAATATATGAGTAATATTGCTTAATTATTATTCTCATAATCCAATTAATTTATTATTTATTTTCATTTTATTTTATTTTTACCTTTATTTAGGAATACATGTTTTATTAATTTTCAAAAACAAAAATCATATATGATCTCTTAAAAAGTAAGTGTAGCGTTTATACTTAAAATTTTGTACTGCTATATATAATCCTAAAAGAATATTGAAGATATATAGCTCAGTATTATTTCTTTTAAAAAATGTCTAAATTAATAATTATTTATCCGTGATATTAGACATTTTTATTGAGTTCTTGAAATATCTAAAGTGGAAAAATATTCAAATAGAAAAAAGAGAAAATTTAAAACTTATTTTTTCAAATTTATAAGACTAATAATTAATAAATAAAAAAAATAAAATTCTAACTCATATTAAACAGTAATTACTACGTCATTATGTCTTAATTAGATCTCTATATTTATTTTATTCTATTTTAATGATCAAATGTAATTTAATGATCAAAGGTAAGATAATAATCTGGTTAAAAAGGCTCAAGCATTTGAGATTTAACTACCCTCCTTGCTCGCTTTGTTTGTACCAAATTAATTTATTTATTTATTTATTAACTTTTAATTATATAAATTTTAAGATAAATATTTTGACATAATAATAGTATTAATGGGTATAATTATTAATGGCCTAATATGAGAGCCCGTCAAAAGACTCGACCCATAAAAAAATAGAGGCCCAATTGGCCTATATAACCTAAACTTCGTAGACGAACCTGTCGGCATTATTCGAGCCGTTACTTCTTGAAGGAAGACGAAACCAACTCTAACTAATTGAATCAATTTCTTTCTTTTTCTCAACAGTCTCGATTACCAATTAGAAGTTGCCAGATGAACAGCATCTTCTTATTCACCTTACGGTTTTCTAGGCGGTTAGTAGAAAAAGGCAATCACCCATTATTTTTATATAAACCCCTCTTTCTCAATAGGAAAAGAGGACGGCGCTTAATCAAAGAGAATCTAACAAAAGGCAGTCTTAATATGGTTCAAGTGCACACACCCTCTCTCATTAAGACATTTTCTGAAAAGTGCACAATACAAATAAAAATTATTTTTATATGCATTTATACCTACATCATCTATTTTTTTATTTAAAAGAAAAATAATTGATTTGAGTATCGAAAAATATACCATGAGTGAGTCTCATCAATTCTTTGACTGTACTTGATTGTGTTGTACAGTATCTAAATTAAGTGTGTACGGAGACCAAACCCATATTAAACTAATCGGATAATTCTTAACTCTCTAATCCGTATAATAATTCAGATCCGAAAATATATCAAGTATAATAAACTTATCATTACTTAAAAATCATCGATTTTAATCTCAAGAAAACTAAGATTATCCATGATAATAGTAGTATAAAATTTTAAGAAATCTAAGATCAAATGACTGATCATATCATCTTTATTAAGATTATCTCTATCAAAAAGACGCTTGTTCCAATTTATTCTGATAATATAAACTATAGTCGCCAGAATAGCTCTACCTATCCGACAATCCTCACACTTTTCCTTCTATTTATTCGGTGTTCGATTAATCATCCCATTTCAGTCGTTATATAGCTAAGAGCATTCAATTTTACTCCAAGTAATATCTTAAATTCAATCCGTTTTATATTAATAATTTTTAACATTTTATACTCAAAATAGCACTAAATTTGATCATTTATATTTTTCCAAAATTTATTAATTTGCATGCTTTTAAAAATGTATTTAAAAGCTTTTCAGAAACTTTTTTGTTTCAAATTTTAGAGATTATTTTTTGAGCATTTCTAAATTCTTTTTTCTGCAATCTTTGTTTATATTTTAAATATAAAAAATTTATTTAATTCAAATATTTATATAAATGATTAAAATTATTATATTATTTCACATAATTTATGATGCAAAAACAAATATCATATATATCCTTGAATCCATATAAAAAAAATTTCTCAAAAAAAAAATTGACTTTTTTTTTCCATTAAACCTTCTTATTCTTTCTTCATAGGAATTATAAAATTTTTGTGAAAAAAATTTTATTAAAATTTCCTGTGGGGCTTACTTAACTTCAAAAACTAAAAAAATAAAAATAAAATAAATAAATTAAAACCCCATTGAACATTTAAATTTAAAAACCCACATTTTTATTATCCCAAAAAAAAAATCATCTTACTTATCCACATATTATAATAAAAAGAGTCTATTTTATAAACTAAAAAAATTGATAATTTTTTTAATTAAAAATTAACTAAAAAAATTATTTCTCTTCTAAAATATAATAAAATACTATTTAAAAAATGCTATTTAAAAAAATGGGTATTAAAAATATATTTTAAAACCCTTTAAATATTTTAATAATATAATATCTCATCTATTTATTTATATTATTGAGCTCATATAAAAATAAATTATTAAATAAACACTGATATTTTTACAATAATTGAAAAAATAGCCCTAAAATATTTTTGCTCAAAGAACATCTTTTAAAGGAAAAAAAAAAAAAAAAAAAAAAGAAGTTTTGGCTAATTGGATAGCAATTGCAAAGAGTATGCCAAATGTGGGAAGTGTTCTAATTGATCCAACTTGAAGAATCAAATTTGAGTATTTTACAAGCAAACAAAAAATATGAAGTCAAATGCTAACAATTAACATTGACTTTTCTATATTTAGCAATGTCATGGGTTTTTTTTTTTTATAGAAATATATTTTTTATTTTTTTAATCTTAATTATTGATAAAAAAAAAATTAACGGTTAAAATTTAAATATTTAAAAATAATTAAATTTAAATAATTTTTAATTTTTAAAAATTAGTTAATACATAACTATTTATTTTTATATGCATGATTGAAATTAAAGAGAGAGTTACTTCTTGCCTCAAACAATCAGCCCTTGAAATTTCAGAGAGAATTAGATACACACAACCTTATATTTAATATCAAAATTAAGCCATTTTAAAATATTTTTTTGTATTTTTTAGATTTTTTAAAGTTAGATTGATCACAAGAAAATAAGTCAATAAAAACACTTACAAATCGATAAAAATATAAGTTAAACTCCAAAAAATAATGTCTATTTTTAAAAGAGAAGTCATTTTTCGAGGCTCACACACTGCTTATCAATAGTCACTGATGGTACATTTGGTTGTAAAAATATAATAAAATAAAAATAGAATAGTTATTCTTAGGGAAAATAGAATAGAATGGTAATAGAGTTGAAATTGTTATTTTTATATTTGATTATTAAAATAAAATAAAATAAAAATTAATATTTAATTATTTAATTTATAAAATAATATAAAAAATAATAGTAATAATAATAATAATAATCATAATAATAATAATATGTATTATAAAACGTAATAATAATAATAATAATAATAATAATAATAATAATAGAAATAATATATATTAGTAATAATAATAATAATTATTATTATTATTATTATATGTATCAATAATAGTTATAATAATAATAAAACTTAATAATAATAATAATAATACATAATAAAAATAAAAATAATAACAATAATAATAATAAGAAATAACTATTCCTACGTATGTGAAAATATCTATTCTCACATTTTATACGAAAATAGTTATTTCTATATTTATAAAAATAAATATTTTTTAAAAATATTTATTTTTAATTAATTTACCAATCAAACAAAAAAATTATAATTTTTGAATAAATTAGTCAGAAATAAAATTATAATTTCCATGAACTAAACGCAAGGTGATAGTTAATACTCCCACCGACTTTCGGCCCCTCCTTCCTGGCCGTCAATTATGAGTCGATGGCTAACCGGAGATTTCTCCGGGTAGTTAGTTGTCAACTGAAAATAACATTGCCTGAAAAAGGGCATCAAAAATCACATCATACACAGAATTATCTATGGAACACAGACACCGAGAAAAAAAAATTACTCATAAAAACCGAGATGGCAACATATTTTCCTCTTAGACTACGAGAAGATACATGAAATATACATAAATATGGAAAAATAACATAGCCCAATGCACAAGACTTCTGCTGTGTAGGATCCGACAAATAGTCGGGTTACTTTAGATCCATTATATACGGCCTTATCTTATATTATAATGCTGGCAAAATGCTCTTCAAAGTGCGAGAATGCTGACAGACATCGACAAATTCAATCCACACTGTTGAAGCTGCAACAGAAACCAAGTTTTCCTAGTTTCACCGCTCTCTCATGGCCATCAAAATTGCAATTACAAGGTGGAGGAAGTCCTAGATTTGTGGTGGTTGTCTGCCTCCGAAGGCGGCGGCAATGGCGATGATAACACTGCAGCGTGATATGATGAGGCGGCCAGCTGAGCCAGTGCTGGAACAGCACCACCTGCAGGATTATAGTGCTCTTTTGAGTTGCACGGGAAATTCAGCTGACAATAGATTCACATTCGCTTGATACAAAGGAAGAAACACCAGCAAATGTAAATCAATCACAAGAAATAATAACTTTACATGGAAACAATGGATGAAAATAACAGTATTGGTACCAATATCGGAATCAGTTAATACTATATTAATATCAAACATATCGGACAATGCATTTCAATATCGGATATATCAAAGAGAAAAAATTTCTGAGTATCGTAAACTAATAGACGACATCAACCAATATATCACAATATATTATTGATATAGTAATATAATGCAATATTATCAAAATAACGGTAGCAGTATCAGTATCAATCATTGCCATACTAGTTTCAAATAATATATATTGATATTTGATATACCATGAAAAAAAATTTAAAAACTATAAGCTGACAAGGTTATACTAGCCAATATATCATGACATATCGCTGATACGGTAATATTATTAATATGATAATATATTACGATATTGTCAAAATATCAAAAAATATCAATATCTATAACTCGATACAAATGCATATCGGCTAATATTTGTATCTATGGTAGAAAATTTGCACAAACCTACTATAGTTCTCAACATGCGCACATAACCAGCCTTTCAACGAGTTTCACAACCACCACTACAATTGAAAACATAAATTTACACCAACTGTGAATGGAAATGAGAAGTTTAAATGAGTAGAAATAGCCTACCCACGATTTAGTATAAGGCCTGAGAGCTACAATTTTCTCTACGAGAATAATTTTTGCAACTGAAAATTCTAGATAAGGAAGCTTAAAAAGAACGTTTGAAGGTTAACGATTACTTTAGAAGTGATTTTTATAAACTCCATCGACAGCTTCTGTTTGAGACAAACCAAAAATCTCAACTGTGGATACATAAGAGCGAAAACAACTGAGAACATTCCATCTAAATGTAAATATCGGCCGATATATATCGGTATTACCACCCAATAATTATATTTTTCAATATCGTAACAATATCACAATATGTTGCCATGTCAACAATATATAAACTGATATTCAAAAGATATATATTGGCTGTTACAGCCAATATATTGGTTAATGTGGCCTAATCGATTTACGATTTTCATAATTTCTATCTTTTAATATATTTGATACTGATATATATTATTTAATATGACCGATACCAATACCAATATTTTCATCCATGATGGGCAAATACAAGGATAGTGGTAAGAAAGAAACCAACGTTAATGGTGATTTTGGCCAGTGAGATCACCAGCTGTGGTGGTCTTGGGTTGCATAACCACCGTCCAGTTGCAGGTGCAGAGAGAGAGAGATGGGCAAAGAGAGAGCACATTGTTAGAATTGTCCCACATGATATTGCACAAATTTAGTAATCAATTGGAATCATTAAAAGTTGTGAATCCGAATGGTTTTATTTTATTTTATTAGAGAAGTTATTTCTTTTAATAGGTCTAATATTTGATAGAAAAAAAGATATTATATAATTAAGAAATCGATCATCTTCATAACTTATAAATAATAAAATTACCTAATATTTACTATAAATAAAATAGGAGCCATTTTCTAAATAATGATGATGGCAATTTTTCAATTTTGAGTAGTAGAGGTTAACTTCCCATTAATGCAATTTAAAAACTACATTTTAGAAAATTTGTATACTGGATAACTTCATGCATAAATTCTGTAAATATTCATAAAGAAAGAGAGATATAAGTAAAGAGAGAGGCACTGATTTTAGATTCTTTGAGAAAAGAACTTTAAGCATAGATTAATATATGTTATGAACGTTAAATTATACATTATAAAATTATGAGATAACATGATAATTCTAACAATCTATGAATGACTTTACTCTTTAAAGTTCTTAAATAGGTGATTTGGGAGCTGAGGAGCAGAGACCGGTTACAGGTTGGCAGTGTTGGCAGTGGTAGAGGAGGGTTAAATGAAGCACGGAATATGATATGGGGGAATAAGAGGAGTTGGTGGGCGAAGCAATAGATGGTATGGGCAGCCACTGCAATGGTGGCGGCACCATAAGTCTACAATGGAAGTCAGCCACACCAGGTGGACAAACCCAGTTCCTCAAGGGAAAACAATGCGCAATGTGCTGACTAATTGAACAGCAGATTTTCAGTTGCTTCTATATGACTGCAGCAGAGCCAAATCCAAAATAATAGCACTTTAGATAGTCACTTTTGTTCGGTATTCAGCTTCATAATCTTGTTCGTGTTGAATTTTCCCTTTTGGAAGCCATTTGAGCAGTGGTACGTTCTTGTTATTTTCACCTCAAAACAGATACTTCATGGCTCAAGGCTGCAAAACCATAATTAATGGTGGTTGCGACCACTGGGTGGCAAAACTGAGCACTGGGTAGCAGTAGGATTTAGGAGGTGCTATGATCAGCTCGTATACCTAATATCAGTCAATGTCACTCCCCCCATCCGCATTCGATTTGCAGAAGGAATTGCATCCAATAATGCCAGTACAGATCACCCTATACAACAAATACTCATATGACCGCGGATGATACCAACAATGATATTTCCATCCATGATTGGCACTATGGTCCCAGGAAATTTCATTACCATCCTCGGAAACAAAAGGACAAGAGAGAGAGAGAGAGAGAGAGTGGCAGTGACATTTGAATGCCAAAGCCATGGACTTGAAGTTTGAAGTTTCCTTATAATGCGGTACAATAAGAAAGTCAATGATGCTAGGATTTTACAATGTCAGTCTGGAAGATAATTTAACTCGAGGTATAACCATCTCCATCAACATACAATAACAACAAAGCCTTTAATCTCACTAAATGTGTCAGCCAAATTAATCTACTTCGCCATTTCATTGATTTAGTACAATATTCTACAAAAATAGAAGCATTTACAGATCATTTTTATCACGTACTTGAAGTTTTTATAGGTCTACCCATAAATGAAAATATTGGACAAGATAATACCTATCAACCAATATGTTATAATATCGGATCCCCTCAATATTGATATTTTCTGCAATAATATTGTAATACATTTCCATATTGATTAATATAGTTTTATTAACTTACGATTTTTAGAATTTTTTTTCCAATATCATTCAATACCGACATATATTGTTCAATACAATATAACCGCGATCAATACTGATACCAATATTTTCATTAATGGGTCTACCTCTTCATTTGTTTTCATGAATCACCACTAACTCAGATTGCTTCAATTTGCATATTTTTTAAGTGTTCGAACCACCTTAAATGACATTATATCAATTTATATTCTATAAGTGTAATTTTTAAATATTTATAGATATCATTTTTTTGCAACCAGTAACACAGGCAGCTAATTCACAAAACTCTTCCCACATCATGGGGTCTCAGCAAGTCAGTTTTCAGTAAAGATTTTAAGCAGCCATAGAAAAAGGAAAGCCTATTTCCCATTATCAGGTTTTGTCCTCCACTTGGAACCGGCAAGGCTTTGGGCAAGGTTTTAGGTAGTTTTTTGACTGGATAGTCAGAAACTTGCATCATTAATAACAACACATATAGGCAATATCGGTTGATATGTATTAGCATTAGAAACCCAATATTGATATTTTCTGATATCGCAATAATATCGTGATATATTACCATATTGTGACATATCAACTAATATGATTCCATCAACTTTCAATTTCAAAAATTTTTTCTTCCAATAAGTTATATACCGATATTTATAGGCCAATATATCCAATAATGATACAATTACAACTAATACCGATACTAATATTTTTATTAATGTATATAGGGCAATATTTTCCATGACACTACGACCGCCATCACACATCAATCTGCAACAAAAACAAAACCGCCACAACAAAAATAGCTCTCTCTAATTCCTAATAGATTTTCTTCATTAATGTATGCCTACTTAAAATTCACACAACAAACATTTCAGATGGAGACACTAAAGAAAAAAAAAAATCAGACATGCAAAGTAATATAAATGGATAAGACTTATTTCATCAAGGTAAGGGAAGAGAGAGGAGAAGGGAGGTAAAAATTGACCAGCAAGTCCTGCACAAGCTGATGAAAAAACAATCACAGGTGGAGCCTGCATCACAACAATGAATAGCATAAGAGATTGTAACAGATGACTTTTAAAAAGATTATGCATTAATAAATTCATAGGAGCGGGTAACAATGACAATAAAGAAAAAAACTAGTGAGACATTAGCACATCAATGCAAAATAATTCTGGGCAATTGGCAAAATTACAATGTCAGAAAATGATTAAACTTCTACGGAGACATACACATTTACATTCTTTATTAATAACCACAAAAGAATATGTTTGGCATTAGAGGCAAACTCAAGAATGGTTGAAGGCCATAAATTGGTGTAATAGACCGTTGTCTATTTGTCAATTCAAGAAATTGGCAGAATATTAAGAACATATCTTTAACTTATAATTTATACAATCATAAAAATGGAAAAAAAAAAGTCTAAAACACAATCATCAGACTTAAATTCTTTTTCTATGGGTAAAAGGACGGTAAGCCTTATAGTAACAGTAAATTTGTTCTACTATGACCTAATGATTATAATAAAACAACCTACTTACAACATATGGGTAAAAACTGTATACATCTTAACTCTTCCTTACACCACAATTCGGAAGCCTCGTTCACTAGGCTGCCTATATTTTTTGATCAGCAAAAATGAATTTATTTCATCTAGACAATAAGGGGGGGCAGCCTGTGTATGTACTACTAATTCTTAATCCTAAAAAACTTGCATTCATCGCTTGCCCAAAAAGATAAAAAGGAAACTTGCATACACTGGAATAAAAGGATTTCAAGAACTGAGCCTAATGTCTTCAATGCTTCCTTCTTTTAATGTTTAAATAAATAAATAAATAAAACTTCAATAGAATATTTGGTGGGCCGGTATCAGTGGACAGGAAAACTAACCTACATAGCCCTAAAATGACTTAAAACTTATCAAAAAATGAAAATCAGTCCCCAGATTAATCTGAGAAATAATGATTGAATGATTTACTATTGAAAATTTTTGCTGAACAAAGTAAACGGAAAATTCAAGCACAATGATTTTTAATGGTCAGTGAGTTTGTGTAGGATTCATACTTCAGTGTGTAGGAATCAAACGTCAGTACATTTAACAAAGTTATTACCTATTATCTAGGCCATTCAAATGATTTAAACTAAGATGTTATACATCATAGAAGAGAATCACCGTTCAAGATTTGCAAACCTACAGAGACCTACTCCCTTATTCAGGCCGGCCATGATGAGCAATGAAAATCCTAATATAAAATGAGTAATGCTAAGGTATTTCTAGATATCCTTCAAACACTTATTCTAAGTGGTGTCCCATACATCCATCGTTACCGAGTGGGCTTACAGTATGAATAGATTAATGAGAAGATACTTTACTAGAGGGTATCTAAAGGGCATCACCTAAAAATTTCTCATATAATATAACTGACAATTTTGCATCCTATGAGTTGAATATGAAACATACTACCAAACCCTCCGGTGTCCAAAAGACTTGTCCTATTCAAGAATGCAACTAATGACTACATTCAAGTATTCAGACACCCTTATGACATGACATACCAATAATTCCTCTGATATTGTTTGGGCCTGTTGATGTGGATACCTGGTTGGGACAATATGTCACTTGAGGGTGTCTAAAAAAGTTCTCATATAAAATACCTTACAATCATGCTTTCCATGAGTAGTGACATGAAACACACTACAACTCCTTTGACACTAATACAAATATCGGCCGATACGTATCAGTATCGGGTCCCTTCCCATTACCATGACAAATATCATGATATATTATCAAATCGGTAATATATTGTGATATATCAACAAATATGGTCTCGTCATCTTATGATTTTTTTAAATTGTTATTTTCTAATATATCAATAATAATATTTATTATCTAATATGTTATATCTATCTAATATCAACACGACCACAATTGATACTAATACAAATATTTTCATCCGTGCCCTCTAGTATCCAAAAGATTTGCCCTACTCAAGAATGCAACTCAATGACAGCATTCAAGAACACAGAAGGAAACTCAAGTAAAGGAACATCAGCACTGCCAGGAGACCACCACTGCAACAAGGTAACAGAACAGACAAACTTACACCGATGAGAAAATGCAACCACATTGGTCCTTTAACACACTTCCGGACTGTAGGCATCACTGCATAAAACACACGTGCAAATACAATATTTCAGAATGCACAAGGCCTTGCAGGGAAATTTTCACATATAGTGATGAAAAGGCTACTACATTTTACACTGAAATGAAATTAAATGAAATTCAGCCACTCCCTCTTTTCTTATTTGACTACCCTGTTTGAGAATGAAATCTTTAAGAAACTATAATAAGAAAATAACATTTATTGGGTCAACAAAATTATATAATGCTTTTCTATTTGCTAACAATCACCAAATTTGATTAGCAGCCGAATCAATAGTACTTTTGGGCCAAACCGTTATTAATCACTGCTAATCAAATATACTCTGTTGTACACATTCAAATCTATTCTTTTTTCATTTTCTACTCAACCACTGGAGGATTTAACAAAATCTAGTTAACTCAAGGGAGGCAACAGGCTGGCACATTAGTAAAGGTCAGTTTCTCATCATTCATTCACCACAACAAATTATAGCAACAAAGTATAACAAAGCATTCTTTAGCTATTGCATGCATGACTGCTTGCAGCGAGCTATTCATTCCTTGAGAATAAATTCAGCTCAAGGGCAGTGCCCATTTCAAGCCTCAATAAAATTGCCTGCACATATATCAGATTTTACTATCTCTTTTGCTTGGTTATTGCCTAAAATTCTCCATCTTGTATTTCCAACCGATATTTTTGATGTAATAGAAGTTTCCCCCTTTTTAGGGTTCTTCCCACAAAATCTAAACCCCACTCCCCTCCCCTACAGAGAGAGGGAGAGAGAGATCATTAGATTAGTTAAAACATTAGATGGCTATGCAAATAGGCTTAAAGTTAACAAATTATTTTTCTATCCGGGCAGGCATATCATAATCACAATAGGATGAAATACAAACAAATAATCATCAGTGGAAGAAAAGAAAAAGAAGGAACTTCAAAAAATATAGGATGAATGAAGTAGATAACAAATTACCGTAATTGAACCCATAGAATGCACTTGTTGTGCCGCCAACAGCAGAACCAATCTAAGAGATCAAAATTTAGGGTCAAATTATACCACATTATCACAATCCCAAACCGAAAAAGTTCTAACATTGAAGAAAACGAGTATGCGTACCATGGAAAAGCTGTCTCTGATAGGAGGAGGAACGGTCCAACGACTAGTTTCCTATCAAAAATACGAAGATTAACAAACATCTGAGAACAAAAAGGCATTAGATTTCAAAGAAGCGTTTGTGAGGGTCTAGGAAGATGGTGATATAGTCTTTTACCATCTCTTTTGAAAGAGGACCCGCGCAGTGTGGACATTTCAATGAAGTTCCGAGCTTCGAATTTGCCATTGTTGTCTGTAATCTCTTTCTTCTTTCTGTTGGATGATCGCCAACCATAACCTCGATCGTCGCTGGAGGTCAAAAACACCTCCGTCTGTGGAACGCCACTTCCCAGAAAACCCCCTTTTAGGGTTTAAGTTCATATACCTTCTCCCTGTACGACCCCTGCCTTGATTTTTTTTCATTATAATTATAATTTTTTATTTACATTATAAGTGTCACATTCTATTCAATATAAATAATTAACTTAGATTTTTACATTTAGTAATTTCTAAAAAAATATTATTTTAAATATTAAAAATTATAATTTATGTTTTTTCCATATGATTATATTTAGTTGACACATAATTAGATCAAAATGTAATGGTGAAAGTTTGGAATTATAAATATTAAAGATAAATATATTATTAAATTTTATTATAATATTAATATTTTTTAAATATTAAATTAAAATAATTATTTAGATAATATTATGTAAAATTTAAATTTTACCAGTTAAATTTTTTTAATTAAATAATTTAAATAGAAAAATTAGTGTTGTGATTCTCCATGAGAGAAATAGGATCCCAAGATTTATTTTTGAATTATATATCATATGATGTGACAAATTTTACTGTGAAAATTTGTTATCATTTTTTAAACTTAATCTTTAAATAAGTTGATGTTTATATACATTCAATCATAAATATATAAGATTACTAATTTAAAAATTATAACCGACTAATGCATAAGAATTGCTGAATTTCTTCTCAATGAATACTATAGATGAGAATATTATGTGTACCGTATTAGACTCCTTATATCGATATTTTTTTAATATTGTGGTATTATTGTAATATATTATTGTATTAACAAAATATCATGATATATTAATTCATATTTAAAATATCAGTTGTGATGTATTTTGAGAATTTAGATTATCGTACGAATTAGGGAGCTGATTATTTCGTTTAGATGTTCAAATATAAATGGGTCTAATCTTTATAATTATAAATCAGGATTTTATACACCATAATAAAATAAATTGAAAGTAAAATGCATATAGACTCACTCCCCAATATATTATCTAATATTTAAATTAATAAATTTTCTAATAGACTTTGAAATATATTTGAGGAAGAAAATGGAGGGAATAAAAGAGGGTAAAAATTAATATATGTTTGATCGATTATACTCATTTTATGTACTCATTTGATTGAGTAGTATTTTTTCTCTCTTTCTCTCTTCTTTGGAGGTGAAGTTTTATTTATAACCAAATGTACTATTTGGCTAATTGACACCTGAGATTGATGCATGTATATGACACTGTTTTGAATAAGTGGTAAAAGATATTATTGGCAATGTGTAACAACCATTTACATTTAAAGATGGGACTATTTGATTTCTAAATATAACATCAGTTTAACTACTCATTATTATGATCATTTAATATTTGGATGTTTAGATTTTACCTTTTAATTCAGGTGTCTATGCACTATTACCTGATGAATTCTATAACATCTTTTGTTGAACCGTCGATATTTTAACCTCTTATCCAATTGAGTATTGGTTAGCCCATTTTCGACTAGACCCATCAAGTTGATATATTTCTTATCAACTTATAGCTCTTATAAATTTTTTCTTTTAATATTTTCAATGCTAATATTTTATTCGATTATATACACATGGTTAGACTTTTTATGTATCAATCGATAAACTTTTTTTATATGTTCATGAATAATTTGATTTATTTCATTTTATAAACTAATGTATACAGTTATTTAAAAACTTTACTGTAAAATTTGTTATTAATATGTTGATTATGATATATACTCTTAGTTTAATTTAGATATATTCGACCAATGTATATATATAAAGAAATCAAGTAAGACTCGAATTTAGGCCTACCAATCATGTCATTGGCTAAGTCCATATCAAATTCAAATGTATCAATTTTTTTTTACTCACCCGGCTAAATCGATTAGAATAATAAAAGTAAATTTATATAATTAATTTTATCTAATAAAATATAAATTATTATTATTTCATAATTTATAAAATAAAACTTTCATTAAAATTATTTGTAATATAACAATATATTTCCAAAAGTCTCCATGGTCAAGGGTCTTTATAGTCCATCATATATTTTAGATTATCTGTAAATTTAACGATAAAAATTAAAATATAGATAGATAAATAATATAGACTAAATAATTATATAAATTATTTAATATAATATATATTAATTAATTTATTTATTTTTTAATTAAATTCATCTAAAGTTTAAAATATAGAAAGATTTTCACTGCAGCTTACACTTCTCACCCTTCAACCACTCATATTGGCAGTTCATATTATATATGTTTTTATTTTTGAAATTGTAAAGATATTTAATGGGTGAGGTTTAATATTAAAAATTTAATGTAAATTTTTTATTTTTTTAAATATTAAAATATCATAATAAAAATTTTAAAAAAATATTTAGTATTATATTTTTTTAAGATTAAATTTTGACCGTTCGATTAAGTGTGAAGGGTAAATAGGTGCAAAACCCGCCACCCAGGCTCTTCCGATCTCCTCTTGTTCCGTCGAAGAATTACCACGCCGACTGTTCCTTTTCGTCGGAGATCATTCAATCTGCTCAATTTCTGGTAACTGGAACTTCAATCTAAAATTGATTAATTTTGAAACTGCCATCGATTACCATTTCTGCTTGATTTCAATTTCTATAATGGGTAAATTTCTCTCCTTCATAGGGTTACGTTCATGAAAGTTATTAGTTGATCAGTGGAAGTTGTCGATGATGGAGAAAGACAAAGAATGCTTATTATCAATGCTGGATTCAAAAGGCTTCACCATTTTCATTACCTTTACCATCACTCTGATTGTAATTCGGGTTATATACGTTATACATCGAAGCGGTAAACCGATGCGTCCCAAGACTTCAAAGCCTGTTAGTACCCTCATTGTTCTTGGCTCAGGTGAACTCATTTCTGCACCATTGATTGTTGCCAGTGTTAAAATTTTGTTGATTTTGTAATAATTTGTAGAGGTATTGAAATCGTTCTGTTTGGTCTCAAATTCGTTGGCCAAACTGTAGATTCGATCTTATGTTTTCACCATCATCAATCTGTCCGTCTCTTGCCATTGTTGGCAATAGAGTGACCTGCTTCTTGCTAGATAGTTGGCCTGCCTCTAAGTGGGGGTAATGGATCTAGCACTTTTAATTGCAGGGTCGAGTTCATTCTTCATCAAAAGATCAAATTTTCCCAAAAAGTGGTGTAATTTTGGAAGCATTTAGTAAAATTCGACGTTACAGTTTGCTGACTTTTCACAAATTGTTACTCTACTTTAAGATGGAACTTCGACTTCACTTGTCTGCAATGTCTCTTAGCCATGAATGCTCTTGTTTGCAATGCCTTTCAGTCCTTGTTGTTTGTCTCTGTTGACTGATATTATTCTTCTCGAAGGATGAACTTACTCATTGCTGGTAGTTTTGTCTTGGTATTTTTGAAAGGAAAACAAACATAAATTGTAAGTGAATGGATGACATTAATCAGTCAAGTGTACAAATGCAAAGTAAGGTTCTCACTTCTCACCAACTAAGAATAAAATCCCCAAAAACAGACAGAAAAATGGAGGCTATGGGCTAAACCTACTTCCCCCCTCCCTGCAATAGATTAACGAGAATTGGAAATTTCAAGTTTTGTCATTGATCCCTGCCTAACAGTATGAAGCACGAAAATGGATCATGGTTTCATATCTCAGAATCAATTTTCATTCTTCCAACTCATTTGAAAAACTATTTTCGTTGTTATCCTTCCCTTGACAATTTGCTGTGATACAACTGTAGGAGGTCACACAGCAGAGATGCTTAATCTCTTATCAGTGCTGCAGAGAGGTAGGTTTGCACCTAGATACTACATTGCTGCTGCCACTGATAATTTGAGTCTTCAGAAAGCTCGTATGTTTGAGAACTCAACAAATGATGAGGTAAATTGCAATTAACTTTTGCCCAGTTGCTTTATGGTTCTCCCTTTTGATAATTAATCAATATCAAAATTCTACGATGAGTGATAATTAATTATTAGAACGTCTTATTAATTGATGACCAACTTTCAGTTCTCTTGTTTTCTCACTTTCCAAAGTTTGTTTTAGAATGTAAAGGATGTAATCTATTGCTTTGTTCCTTCAATGGGAATTTGGAATTATTGAATTATAGTGAAGGGAATTGAATGGATTGTTGATACAATCCTCATGCTACATTTTTCTTTACTAAATCATATTGCTTTTTGGGGGAGAGGGACTTATCACAATATGTTTTTTTTCCCTACTGGCAATAGTTCGGTGGAGAAAGATCATCTCTTACTGTCATATTAGGAGAAGTACCATTAGGAAAAATTAATTAAAACTTCTCAGGTTAGGTTCCAAAAGTTTCCTGGACACACATGATGCAAGAACAATGCTCCTCAAAGGCAAACTGTCTATTAATTATAGACTATTTGCATAATATATTATGCAGATTACAAATATTGTAATAGAACTATTTTGTGACAATGTTCTTATTAACTACTTCAGTTCCTGTAATTTCATCTTTTTCTCTTGCTGATCATGCCTTTTCTATTTATAGGATAGTCAAATATTTGAGGTTTTCTAGATTATGGGTTGTGATGTGATGAACAATGTAGGATAGTAGGAAGCCCAGTGACCAAGTCCATGAGGTTTTTTTTAGAGCCTGCTATGAGTGAAACCTCATGCATTGGACTACCCTATAAAAAGAAAAAGACAGTAGAAAATGAAAAAAAAAAAGAAAAGAAAATGAAACATTTTGTATAAAAATTGATATGGAAACTTTGCCTTGAATAGGTTTTATGATCATAATATTTGTATTCTGCAAAATAGATTACCCGGTTATCAATGTCTTTTGCTTTTTACAGATGTGGAAATTATACTACATATAAGATAGGTTATGTAACTGTTGAAATGATACTGGATTGATTTATGAATTCGCCAATTAGAAGTTGGGCGCTTTAACCATTTAGAAATAGATGCTTAGTGGGGTCTGAATGATCAATTGTGCAATCCCTTTGTTAAAACCTATAGGTCTTCAAAAATATATAAAAAATGTATTTTCACATTTCACAATGGTTGATTTAGTAGGGAAATCATCAGAAAGGAATAGATAATATGCAATAAGATACAGTGCTAGGGCCACAACTCACTAATTAGCCTTTTGGTTTATTAGAACCTAATTCATCCAAACAAAAGAATAATATACAAAAATAGGTCCTGCAACAAATATCAGTCATCTTCAAGAGCTTCATGTCTTAAAAAGATATTCAAAGCTGGAATGATAATTTGGAACCGGCTTATTTCTTTGTTTGAGCATATACATCTCATCCCAAAAGGATGCTGCATATCCCAATAATTGTCAATTTTCTCTTTTAGATCGTCCCATGGATGAAAGTATTGATATAAGTATTGACATTAGTCATGGTCGTATCGGTTTTGGATATCTCAGACAATAAATATTTGTATCAGATATATCTGAAAAAAAATTTCTAAAAATCATATATTGACAAAACCATATCGACAAATATATTGGTCGTTATATCATCAATATAGCAAAATATCATGATATTGTAGCGGTATATGGAAATATTAGTATTAAAGGACCTAATACCAATACACATCGGTCAATATTTACATCGGTACATCATACTAACCACTGTCCTCACATTTAGGATTGCCTATGTTGTTACAACATTGTGGAGAGCTTGTTTGAGAAAAAAAAAAAAAATAGATCGGAGGTTTGTTTGGCTGCTGTAAACAAGGAGGTAGAACAATACAAAAAGATAGAATCCACTAAGAAATTACTGGAAATAAACTTTGAAGTTAGCTACATTTACACTGCTAGATTGCATCCCATTTTATATATATTTTTAACTCCTTGGTCTCCAAGAAATTTAATTTAGGAAAATAACCAGAACCTTGAATTAAACTAATTCAACTACTGGCTATGCATGCTTCTATAGGAAACTTACCTCGGGCAGTTAGGTTAACAAGGATCCAAACAAGAACCACATTGATCTTTGGTCTAAGAAACAGCAGCTTGGTGTAAACTTCCTATAGTTTTATGTCAATTGGTGCAGTCTTTCATCGTCACTTCCACAACTCGAATTCATGACTATCAAGTGATACAGTATGTGCCCTTATACCTAAGAACCCAGAATACGACCTGAGGGACTCGACTCAGATGACCTGCCTGGCTCACAAAGAATACCTAGACAAGGTATTTAGCGACCCTCACATGGCCAGATTAAGCCTCACAAACAACTCTTTCAATACTTTATTTCTATTTAAAGAGTCTAAAACTCTTAAGTTTAGGCAGGTTAAGTTGTATTCAAATTTAAGAGTGTCAATCTCCTTAAAGAGTAGTAAGTACTCTATTGGTGGGCAATTTCCAACACGGAGATTGAGTGATTTTCTAAGAGATTACCAAATATGAGTGATTCGCTTTGAATGGTGAGTGATCATCCAATATTTGTTATTATATTTTCAATTTCTTATTAAATTCAAGTTCCAGCTTACTTTCAAACTTGTAATTGAATCATCGAGTCACAGGGCGACAACTTTATTATTGCGTACATACTCCTCATTGTAGATCCTTGGCCAAAACTAGGAAAATAAACAAAGCAATCCAAATGGGCTGTAACTATTGAATTTGAAGTAAAGTCTTTTAACGCGTACTCACTAGTTGATGGAGTGTCATGACACCACCTTTCGAGTTGTTAGGGCTTTGATCCCAATAACCCATCCCGACCTAGTACACCCAAGAAAAGGAAATAAACAATCTTCATCATGTTTATTCCTGATTGTCTTATTCTAAGAAATATGGACATTGTCTGATATATGTCGAACACCAATGCTCTTCGAACACACTGTGACATGTGTCCAAAATGTTTTTTTTTTTCAATTCTGAATCACTCTGACACATTGTGTGGTGACTCAGTTACGAATCACTCTAACCCACTTGAACTGACCACGTAGAAAAACTCGAATCATAAATGTTTATCATAAATCCATCTTAAGTAAAATATCTATAATAACTTTTCGAAATGAAAGATAATATAAATGTCTATAATAACAAAATAAAAACTTAATAGAACGTAGTCTTGACAAATTATCCGACATCTCCAAAACGGAAAGGAAATCTCCATCTCTCAATATATGGCAGCTAGACTTTGGAATCGCATCTACCCGAAATTTCCTTAGCAACTATACAATATCCACTAAAACACTATCAACTTGCTCTACTGTTGAGCCAAGAAAATATAATAATGAGTCAAATACCCAACAAGTGATATAATCAATAATATTAGCAATCAATGAATATTTTAGATAATAATATCAAATATGTAAGAGCAATAATAACAATAACATGTAATCAATCATCAACTATTTGAGACTCGATACCACGTTGAAAGCACGACTCAAAAGTCACAAGAACCACTGTCAGTGGCTTCCATGGAAACCAAACATTAGGAGCTTAACCAGGATTCCATTGAATTCAAATATCAATAAGGAGATGGGGTTCTATTGAACCTATCTTAACAAATATTTTAACTATATAAAATATCATAACAATTTTCTTAAATCTTATTTTTTCATTATAAATCAACAACTATACGTCCACCACCAATGTTAGGTAACATCCATGAGGCATCGATGCTTGCAAATTTGACTAATAACCAACTCTATGATCTCATGATACCTTACCACTTGTGATATATAAGTATCAAACAACTCTAACGAACAATATTTTTCGCTACCCTATTAGGGTAAGGCCAAAATATGTTATACTCATTTTTATGGTCCAATTGGGAGCCACGCCGAAATGGGTGTTCTATTTCAATCAATATGTGAAACTTAGCACCCCTTAGTACAATATCTCTCTATGTTTTACCGTTCATTGTTCATAGGACTGTAAGTATTTCTCGATGAACATAGATCTCAACCTTCCCATTTCTAAAAATCAGAATCGGATAACTATATTCTACACTGATGTATCAGTGTTTGCAAGTTTAAATAGTAACCAATTCTATAATCTCATGATACATTACCACTTGTGATATACAAGTATTAAACAATTCTAATGAACGATATTCTTACTGCCCCATTAGGGTAAGCTCAGAATATGTTACACTTATATTTATGGTCCAATTGGGAGCCATGCTAAAATGGGTGTTTTATCTTAATCCGTATGTCAAACTCAGCATCCTTTAGTATAATGTCTCTCTATATTTTGATGCTCATTGTTCATAGGACTGTAAGTATTCCTCCATGAATATAGATTCTCCGAACCGTGCAACAACAATTTAATACTCTAGGCCTCCAAAACAAGCAATGGGTCCTAACTACTACCAAAAATCCCATAGATTGTCTGAAACACTGTAATATGCCCAATGCAGTCTGACGTTTGAATGTTGCCCCCCACGGCACTTGAACATCATCCCATAACTCTTGAAATAAACATTTAAAACCCACGGGTTAAATATACAAGTCTCTCAGCCCTCCCAGAATACATCTGCCAAGATATGTTTTCAAAATCACATAGTCAGGCTTGCAGATCAATCGATGTACCTTAAATTGGGTTTTGGCATTCAAACGCCAGTCACTCGTTGAATATGGAAATCATAAATTCACTTGCTTATATCATACAAGTAGTATATCATGCATCAAAACAATTTTCTATCGTAAGGCCGGATGTAAACAAATCCACATCATACATTTTAAGACATAAAGAAATAGATTTATATTATGGAAGCATGAATCACATGTAACTGGCTATGCATACACTGGCTTTCGAACTTCATTCAAATGCTGGATGAATACTTGTGTGGCGTCCGAATGCTGGCTCAAATATTAGTCAAATGCTGTATAGAAAACAATGAAAATCGAATCATACGAATATGAAATTAAGCATATATCCCTATACTTTTTATATTATTTCAAATCTGAAACTAATGAAAAATAAGAAAAATCTTATGGATTCTGACTAACAATTATAGGAATTAGAATGTCCAACAACAGTAGAGATTTTATTTGCCTTGAGACACATGAAAACAGTGGATTAATAAATAGGAATAGCCACCACTGTTACTCTTCAAATGAATTATGGGATTATCACCAAATGATTGATCCAAGGCAAAAGAAAGCTAGTATGGTTGCTCCTCCTTTCTCTCTCTCTCTCTCTCTGGCAGATGATTTTCTCCCCATCTCAAACACTTGGAGGATAATGAGGCAGCATCTATAAATCAAAAAAAATCATCACTTAAATAGAAGAGTAGGTGATTGTATGAAAGCAACCAAAGAAAGGTTGCTAGGAGATGAATCAAGCCTTTTCCAATTAATTTTCTATTTAATTTCTAATTAACTAATCAAGCTAATATGCTCTAATATACATGTGCGGCCAATATAAGGGAGAAAGGAAGACTATTCACACCAGATAGCGTGAATGCAATTAGGGCGGTGGCTAGAGTGGTTTTGATACAAGACTCCTATTTAATTCTATTTCTTCCCATAACAATTTTTAGTTTAATGGTGATATAAAATTTTAAATTCCATGATTAATTGGATGGGATGCATGCATAGGGTGACCGAATATGATGAGAGAAGAAGAGGCATGAGTTCTAAAATTTTTAGTTATAATTAATACGTTTCACAATATGAATTATTGTTAGGATTGATTTAATATTAATTCTGTAATTAATTAATTACCGCTTTTAGTTTGCACCATAAGTACATATTGAAGTCATAGCAAATTCTAATAAATATTTTAAAGCACATAAATCGGTTACTAGTTAATGATGTGAAAATTTCAAAAATTCTCTTTGGATATTCCTGAAAATCCAACTCAACTGGCTTCTTCATGAAATAAGCCTAAGCTTTCTAGTAATTGATACATCATTAATTATCCTTATTAATGATCTCTTCGGGTCAAAAGCCCAATAAATCCAAATCAAATCACTGGAGAGTTATATATTCGAAAAGATTTTGGACACATTTGAGACACATTTTGAATATATTTTCATTTGGTATTTTTGCTTATGTGATATATTTTTTTAGCAATTATAAAGTATAAAGTGATAGAATTAAAATATAGATAGTAATGTATAAAATTTGCTATATTAAAATTTTATTTTAATTGTTAAGTTATGTTTTTTTTTTTTTATGTTATAATAGCTTGTTGATGACGTTGTAGCATTACTCATATATGATGGTTCAACTGTATATTTTTTTATGAAATGTTTTTGGGTAAAGAAACAAGAATTGTATATATTTACTTCTATTTTACTATAAAATTATATTATTTATTAATTAGAATGATAATAAATTATGATTTTAATTAACGTGTCTCTACTTGTCTTAGAAAAAATAGCTTGTCAACGTGTTGGTTTTGTGTTGTGTCTATGTCCATGTCCATGCTTCTTAGGTCTTACTTACTGTACTGAGCTTTTTCTCCGGATTTCTGTTAGTGTAGACAGGGGTAGCAACTGCGGAGTTCATGCAGATCTATCGAAGTCGAGAAGTAGGTCAATCATATATATCCTCGGCGCTTACAACTTCAATTGCCATAGCTCATGCATTGTGGCTGATGATCAAAATCAGGCCTCAAGTGGTATGAACAATTTATTATAATAATTGTTTTTTCCATTCGCTGTTTCTCCTGGTCAAGTTTTGATTGTGTAAACTCATGGAAAGTTTCCTTGTCAATGCATATTATTGGCAGATCCTCTGCAATGGTCCGGGAACTTGCTTTCCATTATGCCTGATTGCCTTCCTTTTTAAGGTCTGTCTTCTGCAATGCCAGTCTTACAAAGTTGACTCATTATCATTAGATGTTAATAATATTTCTTAGTTTTATATCAAAATTTTTATAGAATATTTGAAAAAGATTTTCCTTCATGGGAAATGAAAGACTTGCTTCTATAGGATCTGATTTGACATCGCTGCTCAATACCTGAATGGAGGGTGAGTCAGGGCTTAAAATCAAACCGAAAGGCATAGTTGATGGACTTGTAAATATTCCTGTATTACTCATTGTATTCAGGAACGGAGGAGGGTAGGTTAGCTAATAGATGGTTAACAGTTCAAGGATACAAGATAACGGTGCTTGCACGCCACTAGCATTCATATTGAGCTAGGATCGAACACGTCATGATATATTGCATTACTTATAGCTAGTTGATATTAAAACATACCTACTGTGTTTTGTCTGTTGAGGGTGAAAATTAGGCTGAACTATCAAGGTGGTAGTCAACCGCACATCGCCTATTCGAACATGTACAGCTGTGAGACAGCCTCCTAGTAAAGGGTTGAGGTCTGAAACTTCTCACAGACCCCGAAGAACCAAGGAAGATGTCAAAGTCTCGATTGCTGAACTCCCAAAACCTCCAGACACGCTGAAGTTCAATTGATGGTGAGGCATATTAATTGTGTTTTATCTGTTGGGGGGGAACGCTAGGTTGAACCGTCAGGGAGGTAGTGTAAACCACCTCGCCTATTAGAATCCATGCTGCCGTGGGGCCTTTTAGTAAAGGGCCGAGAGCGGAGACATCCGCTAGATGCTGAAGAACCGAGGAAGGCATTGACCTCCCAATCTCTCCAACTTTCAGACTTTCCAAGCTTCACAAGCTCGTGTAGGCACCGAAGACAGTTGCAGGGTTTACTCATATGGGTTGGACACCATCTAGATCCATAACTCAAGCTATTAGGTCACTGGCCGACGTACAATTATAAATCGATTGTAATTTTTTCTCAATCTCTAAAGTGGGACCTGCCTACGGAGACGACTCACACACGATGTCAACGTTATCTACTTGTGCAGATTGTAGGGATTAAGTGGCCATTTATCTTCTATGTTGAGAGCATTGCCAGAGTCAAGAAGCTCTCTCTGTGCGGCCTGCTGCTTTACAAACTCCGAATAGCTGATCAGTTTTACGTTCAGTGGCCACAACTACAACAGAAGTATCACCGAGCTCTCTATGTTGGCTGCCTCATGTAGCCAGTTGCTGTTTATAAGGTACCCATTTCATCTCTCTCTCTCTGTATGAACTTTCTATAGGATGCATTAAATAGGTGTTTAAAAAAAAAAAACTCATCCGATAACCCAAACCGTAACCGTTAAAGCTGAACTGAAAACTAGGATTCCCGATCTGCTCGGTTTGATTTTGGGTCGGATTGTAATTTCATTTTTTGGCCTCGTTTCTGTTTTGGGTTATCAAATTTTAAATTAGTAGCTAACCAAACCGACCATATTGTATATATATATATATATATGTCCTCAAAGTAAAAAAAAAAAAAAAAAGGTCTTTTTTTATTTTATTTAAATGTCTTATATTATTGATATTGAAGATTTTGAGTAGATTGTGAATTTACAAGACATTTCAAGTGCTAATAAGTGGTGGTATATTTTGTTCATTGAATTAAGATAATTGCAATTTTCAGTAAGATGGTAATGACATCGGCCTCAACCGGCCCCGGCCACCACCACACCGGTGGCTGAGCATACCCGAATGGGCGGCCACCCACGCTGTTGACGCCAATCGCCCCATCAAATAAAACATTTGCAATTAGGAATTTTAAAATATGAAAATTTAATTGGTGAAAAAATAGTTATTTTTTACATAAATAATAATATATTTATTCTTCTTTTATTTTAATGTGTTTTTTTAAAATATTCTTATTTGTTGCTGGTGTTATTTTATTACAATCAACAGATAGTTGGATAGAAACGTTACATTTAGGTATTATTAAACTGATAGATTTGTTTATTTATTTTATCCATAATTGTAATTTAATTATTTTAAAGTAATTGCTCTTAAATATATTTTTATTTTTTAAATAAATAAATTATTATTATTTAATTTAAAATAAATAATTAAAATAAAAAGAATCTTTACTGTCACACGTGTTTTGTCATTATGTGTCCGCATGTCGATGTGGTCCTTGTATTCGGGGATACGTGTACGTCGCTCATTGGTTTGAAGCTATGATTAGTCAAACGTGGTGTCTCAAGCTGCGCGCTGAAGCGGTTGTATTTTTTAATGAGAAATAATGTATATGTACGTATTTATATTTAAAAAAATAAAATATGATAATATTTATATTTATTTTTAATAATTTTGATATAAATAAATATATAAGTAGATATATAAATAGTATTTTTATTAAAATAAAAAATATATATTTTTTAATTATTTATTTTTAAATAAATTTTTATGATTTTAGTTTTATTTAAACAATTAAGAATTTGGTAAAATAAATTATTTTAAATTTAATCGATTGATAGTATTTAAATTTTAAAAATAATTATTTAGATTGTTTTAAAATTTTTTTATATTTAAATTCATATTTAACAAATATTAATAATTAATAAAAATTAAAAAAAAAAATAATAATATTTGTAATATTTATCTTATGACATAAATTTAAGGACGGTGAGGGACAAAGCAGACGTCTCACCACACCTCGTTTCGTGTAGCTTTACAGGCCATCTATAATTTTAATTTTAATTTATTAACTTAAAAAATTATATTTATTATAAACAAGAAATTTAAAATAAAATCTACCAAAAATAAAAAAAATTAAAGTTCTTTTATACTAATATTATATAATTATTTTCAAATAAATCAAATTTATATTTATCTAATTCAACAATTTTAAAATAATATTTATAACAAATGAAAAATATTTTTATCTTAATTTTTAGATATAAATTATAATATTTTTATTATTAAGATGAAAAAATATAAATTTTTACATATTATTTTTAAATTCAATGAACTACTTGAATGTAAGTCTAATTTTAAAATATTTTTTTGACATTAAAACTGGTAATTAAATAAAATATCTAATTTATATCATTAAAAATATATTTTTTTAATTTTTATTTTATAAATATTTTTCAAAATTTATGTATGAGATAAATATTTTTTATAATATTTTTATTAACTTTGTTACACCGATGACATTGTCATTGATGACACAAAAGGCCAAACTTGCAGCAGAGTTGGAGTCGTACTCTATATTTTTCTCTTTTATTAGATTAAAAATTTTAATAATATAAAATTTTAAAAAATTATCAAAATACTTATTTTTTAATTTTTTATTATTATATTAAAATTTTAATAGATAATAATATTATAAAAATTAATATAAATATTTATATTTTTTAATCTCTATTATTAAATTTTTATTTAGTAATAATCCGTTCGGACAATAAATTCAGGAGGCCCACCCGTTTGGGGGAGGCGTGGAGTTTATTCCTCTATTTGTCGGTCCTTCGGAATCGAACGGACGACAAGTTTTTAAAATTATTTAAAAATTTTCAGCCGCCGGATTAAATTTATCCGACCGATAGAGAGAGACGCAGACGCTCCGGCTCCGGCGAGAAAGAGCATCTGACGTACTGAACCATATGCTTTGTTAAAAGAGCCTTGCATAATTTTTGGTAAAGTAAAAATGATTTATTTTAATATATAAATTATACAATCGATATCTATTATAAGGGTGAAAATTACAAAGTTATAGCAATTATAATTTCAAATATATATTATGTAATAACAAAATATGATAATATTTTAAATATCTACATAATATTAAAAAATAATTATGATGTGTTCTGAACCAAATTTTGAATAAATTAGGGTCAAGTCATTCGTCTGATTCGGTCAATTGAGTCTGAATCTTACACCACAGTTACGAATAAGATATCAGGTGCCGACGAGATATTATCCCACCGAAAAGATTTCGATACTTAAATTAATAAACAGCCTTTCAAAATAAGAATGTGGATGCAATGAAATATAGAATGAATGTTGAGACTGTTCGTTTCATGATGGTGTTTTCGTAAGCTGAGAGGCTTGTGTTGATTCGTGAGGAGCAAAATCTCTGAGTATTATGTTCACTGGGAACGTAGTAGAAAAGAGAGAGAACGCGCTAGAATACTAAAAGCGTTGGAGCTTTTGCAAGAGAAAACTTTTTACAGACAAGTGAGAACGTGTCGTGGAGTGAGGACTTCATGACTCTTTATAGCCACTGTACTGTGCTGTCTTTCTTGTATAGAAGGGTTTGATTCCCGCACTTTGTTGGGATCATTATCTTTTTTGGCGTGGAGCATTTATGACAGTAACGGTTGTTGAATTGATTGATTTTCTTTTACGTTTTGTAATTGTTAGGGCTTATTGTGGAGAGCGCGAAATCAGGGAAGAAAATCGTTGTGGCTTAAAGGCGGACACGTGGACCAATGAGACGCATGAGTCCTAGTTTTCAGCCGGTCTTCTGGCCACGCTTCTGGTAAACGGAAGCATTGACCGTCTTAAACTCAAGTGGGCCGTCATGCTTTTGGACTTTTATTGGCTCATTATCCTTTTATCCGGTCAACGGCTAGCGTTGATCATACAAACACAAATGGACCGTTGTAGATTTGAATCGTTCTTTCTTTTTGGGTTATTGGTGCACCTATCAAATTCAAAGATAATTATTTTTTATTTTGTGGAAAAGATATGTATGTAATTTTTCTTAATGAAATCATTAAATAAAGGTTATCAATACTTTTCTTCTTTTAAATATAAAATTATTATTATGCTTAATAAAAGAAAATCATTCATAATAAAATTTAAAATAAGTAATTTTTTAATTATTTAAATATATTATTTTTATTAAAGATCGAGTAAAGAATAATTTTTTGACGAAATATAACAAAATTACGTAAAATTATAATAATAAATTACTCTATGACACTAACAATTCTGACACTATAACGAGCCTATTTATGAGCAAGATGAACTTAGCAATGAAACCTACAATAATAATACTATAATTAAGCAAGATATGATTTTGAATATCTTCATCATCTTCCAGCGACGAAGTTCAGTCGATCAGCTCCATAACTCGATCCAATTGTACAGAATGGAAAAAGATTCAGAAGATGATTACATAATCCAAAGTTATGAAATTTGCTTGGAAGTTTCTTTTCCATTAGCACTTCAACTTCTACGATCTCGTTTTACAAACGAGGCAGAAAGACTTCCTAAACTCCAGAAGCTTTAGGAGCATCGTCAATGGCGGATTGAGTCTTTTTCTTGGTCTTGTAATCAGCAAGATAATGGTGGTAGCCATATGAAACAAACCCCCACATGGCCAACACCATAGCCACGACCTTGATCCCATCCATGTTATCATGGAAGAAGATGACTGCGAGAACTGGTATAATAGGCAATCCGAAAGTACTAACGGCATTGGAGAACAAAGAAGAAACCTCAGCAATCAATCCGACGGCGCCGATGGCGTAGATCTGCCATGTCAACGCTATCCAAATCACTGTCATCAAATACGACACACTCCCCAGCTCGAACTCCGCCATCTCCGTCCTTATAGTCCGCCACTGACCGCTAGCGAGGAGCCCAACAACGGTGACGCAGCTGGCGACGAGCGACTGGTAGATAATCATGTCTAGAACCGCCTTAAAAGTCTGCGGCTTAATCACCCTTTGGAAAGCGAGCTGCGTCAGGGAGAGAACCAGGCTGAACAACGCCGACGCGGCGACGGTGCAGACGAAACCGACGCCGTACTTCCCCCCGGAGCCGCCGGTGGAGTTAGAGGAGCTGTCGGTGTGAAAGACGAGGAGGGTCGATGAGATCGTGAGGAGAACTAATGAATTCAATATGTACGGCGTGAACTTCTGTCCGTTGAGGTAGAAGGAAAAGACGCCATTAAAGGCAAGCTGCGAAGCACAGATCAGAGAATACGTCGACACCGGCAAGTAGAGGAGGCCGATAGAGTACAGCACGCACTCGACGGCGACGAGTATGCCGAGGGAGACGTACACGGACACGAGCTTCGCCGCTGAAGGTGGATTCGAGGGGAGAACGACGTCGTTTCGGGTCGTCTTTTTTCGAAAGCAGTAGTACATGGGAAGGAGGGCAGGGAACCCTACGATTTGCAGGAGTGTTGCCATCCATATGCTCTTCCCGCCCTTCGCAAAGTACAACCGCCCTAAAATCATCGCCGCCGACTGGCCGGCAAGAACAAAGACTATAAATATTGTTATCTGGATCCACCATTTCAGTTCTCGTGCTCGGGAAGAAGATAAAGGTCGAGCAGTAATGGCGGATTGATGTGGAATTCCTCCTTTGCTTTCTTGATCTAAAAGACGACGTACACGCAGAGGTTAAAACCGGTAAGAACGATTGATTCCAGTTCACAGTTCATGTTTAGCTCTTCGTGAGAAACTACACGAGATTCAAGCTGCCGCGGGGTGATTATTTCAGTTTCTTAAGTAAAATCTTATGGTATGGGATTAAGACCAATGCAGACAATCCAAAGAAAGATAATTAGTGTGATCTTATAACTCAATAAAATAATTTTATTGATAATTAAATTATCATATAAAATTAAACATTGATAACATATTTAAATCCTTAATTAGCATTCTTTTTTCAAAATATTTGGAATTGATTTTTTTTTTTTCACTGTTAGCTTCCTTTCATAACGAGGGCTTTAGATTTTTTTGGTTAGAAGCAATGATTTATCGTAATTTTATCAAATTATAACTTAAAAAATTGAAGAGTTAGAGCTCCCTCTTTCTCCAAATAATTAAAACTATCCATTTAATTATCTAAAATAAGTCACACAAATTATAGTAGTTTAGATTCAAAAGGCTTAATTCTCATATCTTGACAGTTCATTTTAAATAAATAATTGTGTCTTAATAAATTTTAGAATAATTAAAAACATCAGTTATTATTAGGTTATAATAATCTATTTAAAGAGTAAATTTTATAATTATATAAATATTATTTTTTTTATAAAAAATTAAATTTATTAAAAAAATAATTTCTTTAATAAAATATTACAAAGCCATATATAGTAATAACATTTGATCATTTTAATATGGTACTAGATATATTTCACCGATAATTCTAACAATTCGATGGCATGAGCATGGGATCCCAGATCGACATAGTCAAGTGCACCATATAGTACTATTTTATGTCGTTTTTCTTTTTTAAAAAGAGTTTGTTTTTATGATTTAAATCCGTAATTTTGTAAGGCTTATAATAGCCTAATTTTAACAACCTAAATTTATTTATCAGCTTCTTGAGAAACGCAGTAGTTGATATAAATTAGACATCAAATTAACAACGAAGTTCATCATTTTGTTGAAGAGCAATAGATATAAAGTATCATGGAGGGATGCTGCTACTCCTGTGAAGTGTGAAGTGACATGATGAAAGGCGTGGTTTAATTACCTGTGATGCTGAGTTCTGCTTCTTGAGCTTTCGACATCGTTAATGGCGCATATGCTCCTTGAAGACGAAGCAAGGGAGAGAGAAAGAGAGAGAGAGAGAGAGAGAGATGCCCTTCAGCTAGAAGATTCTGAAAGACAAGCTAACCACGTCCGTTTTGTTGTGAAGGGGGAATCGTACCCTTATCTAGTATTTGTACTTCATCAATTATGGGTGTCATGGACTATCTTATTTAAAAAATATCATGATATTTTTAATTTAAATTTATTTATTTTTATATCTTGAGGGTTACTTAACACAGTAGGGGAGCCTGCCTCTCAAAAGAGGGGGTAAATTTAAATTTTTTTAATAATAATAGTTCAATATTAATAAAATAATCATTTTATTTTTTTTTAGAAAAAAATAGTTTTTTTTAAAAAAATTTTAAATATTTAATATTAAGTTAATGATTATAATTAAGAGGGATTAAATTAACATCTTTCTTATATGGGTAGAGGTCCAAAATTCTTTGACAACATTATTAACACAAATTTGAAAGTTATTAATTCACCATATATAGATAAATAAATGAAAAATGCACCATCAAAAGGGTTCAACAGATATCTACTTAACGTCACTTTTATATTTTATTTGAAAAGATTTTATTCGTCTATTTTTAAAATAAATAAAATATCAAATGTCACCCCCTATTACAACACATTATATAATTTAATTTTCATATGAAAGGCCTATTTTAATTTTTTTTACTCATTAAATTCCATAACATACAAAATACATATATAGACGATAAATTTAAGGATCATTGAGTAAGATTTTTCTTTCATGGGTATTTTTCTTGCGTCTAAAATTGTTGTTATTTTTTCAAAACAGATTGCTTTACGTAGCAACAATTGAGTAGAAGTCTTCAACAAGTATCATGCATAACAAAATTTCCTTAATCAAAGTTTAAATTGACATAGTTTAGTGGTAATTTTACCATGAGCGGCTTTAAGATATATCAACTAATATAAATTTTATTTAAGATAATGTAACAAATTTAAACTTAATATAAGAATAAAATAAGCTAAAGTTGGAAATATATTATTGATTTTGATAATTTTTTGTGTGTTTTTCATAGAGCAACCTCAGCACATCAACTAATGCTTCATTTTGTCTTCAGTAGTCATTAATTAGGGAAGCAAGTGCCATGACAGGCTTCTACCGATAAAGTCAATGGTTGAATAGAGGTTCATTGGGTCATCAATTATAATTATTTGGGAAAGTAATAGATATGGATAGGCTTTCATCGATAGAATTAACAGTTGAATAGAAATTTATCGTGCCATCAGTTGTCATTGTTGTGGGGGACAACAGCTATGGGACCAGGGATGCTTAATCTCTTAAAGACAAGAAGTCCATTTTTATTCTAATCGAAATCGTTAATATTTAAACGAATAGTTATGACTTAATTATTTTTTAAAATATAAAGAAATTAGTTAAAATTAGTTATTAAATTATAATAATTTATTTTAAAATGAGTAAAAATAATAATTTCTATCTCTTAAAAGAGATAGAGCTTCCCGGAACCCTAACAGCTATATGTAGGCATCTATCAATAGAATCAACCGTTGAATTGAAGATTATTGTATAGTCAGCTGTCATTATTTTGAAAATCAAATGCTATATATAGGCTTTTGTTAGTAGAATCAGCAATTCAGTAGAAGTTGATTGTGCCATCAATTGTCATTATTTAGGGTATCAAGTGCTATAAATAGAATTTTGCCATAGAATTAACCACTGAATAGAAGATCATTTTACCGCCAATTATCATTATTTGGAAATCAAGCACTATATACAGTCTTCTATCAATAGAATCAATGGTTGAGTAAAAGTTACCCTATTAGTATACTTAATTATTGAAATAGAATAAAGTAAAATAGAATAATTATTTTTAGATAATAGAGTAAAATAAAAATAATGTTAAAAATTTTTATTTTTATATTTGGTTATTAGAGTAAAATAAGTTGAGAATTAATATTCTAAAATTGATATTTAGTAATAATATGAGAAATATGATAAAAATTTATACTAATGACTTTTTTATTTTTATTCAAGGAAAAAAAATTTTGAAGGTCTAAAAATGCAAACAATATTTACAATAATAGCTGCTAATATTATGCATAGTAGAATTTTGATACTTATTCTTTTTCTCCCACAACTTTTGGAGCCTTCTTACTGTGAAGGCAAAATTTTCAACTCACGAGGAGTTTGTGCACTTACAGTTCTTCCCATCTCATTTGGTGAAATTAGCATTCAAACACCCCATGTAAAGACCATAATAGTTTCATTTACTGCAGCCACCTTGACGGTACTCCAGGCATACGATGCTGGAGTAGTAGTACTTTCGCGGGTCCTACCGACAGGCCTTCTTACCAAGGTGGATGAATGGGTAATCAATCCAATCATGGCGGTGGTTGTGGGTGCAGTAACTGACTTTAAACTCACATATCTGGAACTAGTCGGAGGAGTACGCATCATGAATTTGGACAACTTTATACGGTGTCAAATCAAAAAATAAAAGAGTAACGAACAGCTAATAGACGAAAAATAAATGAGGACATAGCCAGGGTTTTGAACGAAGAATAAAAGGATGAGGGGCAAAACGGTAATAATTATAAGAATAGTTATTTATACGACGTCAAATAAAAAAGAAAAGAGACAAACAACTAATAGACGAAAAACAAAGGAGGAAATAGCCAGGGCTTTGAACGAAGAATAAAAGGAGGAGGGGTAAAAATATAATAATTGTAAAAATAGTTCTTCCTTAGATATAAGAAATAAATAATACTAAAGCAAAATTTGATATTTTTTATTCCTTGAGTTGGAGAAATTTTATTCTTCCGAGAATAATTATTTTGTGTAAAAAAGGAACCAAACGTATGAATAAATATGTCAATGATAATAAATTAGAAAAATAAAATTTCTATTCCCATCAATCAAAACATGCCATATAAGTATTAAATTTTACCATTCATAATAAAGTCGAATTCAAATTGAATTTGTAACTAAAATTTATTCAACTCGAGACCATAATAATATTTTTTAAAATTATTTCCTCTGAGCAGCCTCATGATATATCAACTGATATTTTAATGTATAGCCGATTATTATTATTTTGGAAAGAAAATGTTATAGCCTTCTATTGATAGAATCTACTATTCAGTTGCAGTTCCCCATTGGTGAAAACTCATAGCAAACAAAATAAAATCACCTCATTTTGAAAATCATTTGATTTTTCTTGAGTCATTGATTTTCATTATATAGGCAAGAAAGTGCTATTTATAGCTTTCGATTTATAGATTCAATGATTAAGCATAAGTTCTTCAAAAATGTCAATAATTTATAGTAAATCATTTCTGACTAAATTTAAGAATAAATTAATAAACTAAAAAAATCAAGAATATTGTTGATAATTTTAAAGATTGCTTTCCCATAGCAACCTCTTAGTGTATGGGCTGAAATTTCCTTGTAATGTCAATTATATTTATTCAAGTAAGACAGTGTCATAGTGGAGAGTGCCATAGTCTCCTATTGATATAATCTACTGTTGATAATGACTAATGTTTCCTTGTATCGTTCGTTGTTGTTATCTAAAGTATTGTTTGTTGGAAATCGGCCGGTAAGTTAGTTGGATCGAGAGAAAAGAATAATGATAACAACAATAAATAGCAGATGAATAATAACCACACAATAAAGAGAAAAAGTGGGACACACACGATTTTACGTACTCTCTTCTGAATAAGAGAAAAAAATCACGGGACGATTTGTCCACAAATCTTCACTATGAAAAATGATTACAAAAACTCCAAGGAACATAATACAAGACCTCGACAACTTGTGTTGTTTGATGACTCAGTAAGCAGTGATAATAATATATATATAATGAATCTCTTTGTCACATTTCTCTCATTGACGGCGCTCACTGGTCTAAATCCCGCAAACCATTTACCTGCTCTGAATTTTTCAGATGATTTGTTACGTTGACTATTGAGCACTAGCTCTCTAATCGTTATTTTCCGCACTATCGCTAGTTCCCGCGCTTTTATTAAATCATGGTTGGCCTTTGATATGTTCAATTCGGTTGGCCTCCGTCAATCGGCTGACTCTCTGTTCCTGCATCTGGTCGCCTCGCCTTTCAGCCAAGAAGTCTGGTTGGATGTCCTCAGACTACTTGCCGCGTGCACGAACACAAGAATACTCTGCCTCGATATTGTATCTCATGTGAATGTTCTGTTGAACTTTCGATCGGCCTGTCAACTGGATATAAGTCCACACAAGAGTAATTTATATCCTAATAGTACTCTGCCATTCTATTGATAGAATCAATAATTTATAAGTTAATCAACTGAAAAAAAAAAACATATCAATATTGTACTTTTTATTTTACTTTTTGTTATTGATAATTTTACTTTTTATTTTTCTCACAGCAGCCTCAGAATACATTAATTGATATTTCCTTGCATCGTCAATTATCACTTTCTAAGTAAGAGAGTGCTGTGGCATCTATTGATAGAATCAACGATTTAAATATTAAAAAATATATAATAAAATAGATCTTGAATAATGTTAATTATTCTATTGTTTTATTTTCTAGAGTAGCTTTATAGCTCATCAACCGATATTTTATTATATTGTCTATGATTCCTATTTAGGCGGAGAATGCTATGGCTTTCTATTAGTAAAATTTATTAGGATGTGAGTTACTCTCATGCCAGTTCATATTTAATTGATAGGTCAATTAGAGATTGAACTGAACACCCACATGGGATGCAATACCAAGATTGAGTATTATTATATTTGCACGTATTTTGTGCGAGTGGCGAACAACCAAAGGGTAACTAGGTGTTGGGGCCGAAGGGGGTTCGATCGGACTGCTTGGCTGAAGGGCGTCCAGTCAGATTGTCTAGTCGAAGGGCAACCATATGGCGAAATAGAGGATCGGCCGAATTGAAGAACAAGAAGGTCGGCCAGATTGAATAGTGCCAGACCGATACGGATCGGACAAACTGAAGGAGGCCAGTCAGACTGAAGATGCTGAAGGCCAACCATAACTAACCAAAGGCGCGCGAAACTCCCTATAGGGTTTATAAGAGGAAGTGCAATTGAAAGAGAGATTACTTATAAAATTAAAGACTAATGAACGCCGCTCGTAAGAGAAAGCGAAGAAAAGAGAGTAGAAAGTTTTCTTACTCTAGAAATTTCTTCTGCGTTTACAAAAATTCGAATCAATTTAATACAAGGAGTTGAGTGCTTATATTTGAGATTTTTGTAACCATTTTACATGGTAGAGATTTGTAGACAAATTAACCTATGATTTTTTTTCTTATTCAGAAAAAGATTTTCACATAAAATTACCTGTATCTTATCTCTTTATTTTGTAATTATCGTTTGTCCGCAATGCGTTGTTATCGTCGTCATTTCATCTTTTCTTCTCAATTCATCTATGCCGACGGCGGTATATCCTAACAGAATCAACGATAGATTAACAAATTAAAAAAGAAATCACAAATACTGTTAATAATTTTATCGTTTGTTTTACCGAAGGCAGCCTCAGAGCACATCAACTGATATTCCTTTGTATTGTCAACTTTCGCCGTCTATGCAAGAGAGTGCTATAGCCTTTTGTTGATAGCATCGACGATTGATGACTTAAAAATAATAAAAAAATATATCTATCGATAAATTTAACCTTTTTTTCTCATATGAGCCTCAGAGTGAATCAACTATTGTTCGTCGGTATTATCAATTGTCGTTGTTTAGGTAAGACAGCTCCGCATCCTTCCACGGTTCGAATTACCCATCGAGTAGCCATTCCCACCATAAGGCCAACTTGTAGAATAATGCCATCAATGGGTGGGCCAGCTTGCGGACTTTGTGGATGACCTTATGGGGACCCACATGCTTAGCTTGTGTTTATATGCTTGGCTATCTCTAAGTGTCATTATAGAGGCCTCGTAGCAATAGAGGTCAAATAATAGGAATTTGGAGAACTGTATCTCTTACGGATCTAAAACTTGTAAATATATAGATATATTTAACAGAGTAAGTTTAAAATAATTTGTATTATTAATTTTGATAATAATAATAATAATAATAATAATAATAAAATTAACTGACTTTTATAAGATAAATGAGTCATAATAGTCAATAAATAAATTTGGTGAGTCAGTACTAGTTTTTAATAGAGCCGATAAAAAATCTAATTAATTGTTAATATGTTTAAATTTAATTTTCTTTTTATATAAGGAAATTTTTAGGTGGGCCCATCGATGTGCCTAATGTATTGACAGTTGAAATAGCTTTTCAAAAAGGTATTAGACTTTTGCCATGCCCACCCTTGAAAAGTTGATTGAAGTTTTTGTATTGTTAGAATAATTATTAAATCGGATTTAATGTATGGATCATAGTTGTAATGATATTTAAAATTTTAATTTATCTTAATTATTTTTAATTTAAATTTAATTTAAATGACTTAAAATATTTAATTTAAATATATAAAAAAAATTTTAAGAAATTCTATCTCTTAATTCACGTATAAAGTTTTTTCTCTCTTAAGATCAACCATCGTGTATTATTTATTTACTTATTTTATTGTATTTTATTAGAAAAATTATTGTAAATTATATAAATCAAATATAGTATTGATGTTTATTTTTTAATATATATATATAATTTATGATATTTTCTTAATAAATTTTAATTCAACATTCATGTTTAAATTGACCAAGCAGAATGCACTAGTAGTAATTTGGTTGGATAAGCATAGAGGATATCTCATGGATATTATTCAAATGTCATTAGATAACATAGTATTTTATTTATATTATTATAATTATAATTATTATATATTAAATAAATAAATAATATATTATTTTAATTAATAAATTACTAACTAAATATTTTACTTATAATAAACTAATTAATAGACTCATTTTACCATAGTTTTTTTATAAAATCATTAGAAGTCAAAAAAGCTATAAATTTTTGTGCCTAATTCTATAATCATGTCCATCAACAATTATTTTATACTTAAACTAGACTTTATAAAATTTTAAATTAATCAGATTGGACTGGTCAAATGATCTGATTTTAATTAAGTCTAAAGTTAAATTAGTCCTTGAAAATATAAATAAGAAAAATATCAATAACATTCTTAATTCTTTATTTTTTAATTACTTTTTATTTTAAAAATAGTGTTAATTTTTTTTATATAATTGATTTTAGATATCATCAAAAAAACCTCAAAATTGTGGTTCATTTTTTTTAACTTTTATATTGTTTTGATATGATATGGTATACTAAATGATTGAAAATATTTAATATATAATAACATAGGCAGGAAAATAAATTTAAAAATAGAGATATATTATCATAAAAGATACTATTTATCTACTCAATTTTATATTTTTTTATGCAAAAATTATTAAAAAAAGATATATGTCTCATATTATTTTAATTTTATTATCTTTTGTTCTCTCTTTATACCAAAAATAATAATTTTAATACAAATAATATACAAATATTATTTTGAAAAATAAAACTTATATTATTTTAATTTTTACTCTTTATTTTTCTCACTATTTAAATTATAAATAATAAATTAAATATAAATAATATATATATATATATATTTTTAAATGGACAACAACTTGAAATTTTCCATCTCCTTGGGTGTGGGGTCCCATCGCTTTACGTAAATTAATTTTATTTTCATTGAAAATCCTCAAATTAACTCAAATTTATTGCTATAAAATAAAATTATTTTTAAGTCCGAATAAAATCATATTATTTCAAATAAAAAAAAATGATATTTTAATAATTTTACTGAATATTAAAAATCATCAGTGTAACCAGTTAAAATTAATAAATATTTAACATCATATTTTATTTATTTATTTATTTATCTATTTATATTAATAAATTATACAATAATATAATATAATTAGTTAATTAATTAATTATATTAAAATAAATAGTTAAAAAATCTAAAATGTTATTTTTTTGTTTTTTTCTGATGTCAAAATATATAATTTTATTTATTGATATTATTATTTTTATAAGTTATTTATAAATAATATTGTAAAAATATTTTTCAATTACTCTTAAAATATATTTAATAATATAATATCTTATCTATTTATCTATAATAATAAATTTATATAAAAATATTAGATTTATATAAAATATAAATATATAAAATTTAAAATATATATATTATTTAAAAATAGTTAAAGATATTTTACTTTATTCATGTGGACGCTTGTTTCAAGACCAGCCATACGTCTAACACTCCCAGCATTATATTTTATTTATCCCATTGCATATTCTAAATAATTAAAATTTTATTATCATACTTTTAAAAGCTAATGCTATAGGAAATATGTAATATATTTTAATATATTATTATAACTCTAAAATTATTAAATTAAAATTTTGAGCTTAAAATATGAATTTAATACAGTAATATTTCCTCCATTTATTGAGAAAATAAGCAAAAAAAAAAGAAAATGTAAGAATTTAATTCAATACTATCTGACTAATTCAATACTATCCAAAAATAATTTTTTTATTTCAATAACTAAAATTTAAACCAAAATTTAAATATAAACCTGCATCAAATACTGTTAAACTATCAAATAAGTTATACCCAAAAGTGGCTAAATAATAATAACTAAATGATGTCAAGCCATTTATAATAAAAAGTATTTTGATTGAAAATCAGAGTATCATCATAATTAACTTCTAAAAAATTAAATTTAAATTTAAATATCATCATTATAAACAATATTATTAATCGAATATAAGATACATTAAAGATTTTTGACAACCAACAACTAAAGTTACAATTTTATTTCAATCAAAACATTAAAACATCCAAACGTTCCTCTAACACCCTAAAAATCACTTTCAGACAACCTTCTCGCATATCCTGAATCTCATGCAAGTTAGTCTGAATTGTAATATCTCACATTTTATTTATAAATTATGATATTATTAAAATATTTTTGAATCAATTTTTAAAAAATTATATAATAAAATTTGAAAAAAATTAAAATTTAAAGAGTTAAGTCTAACACTTGAAGAACGACTAACTCATGCATGAGCGTATTTTAGACAGATTGCTAATATTCAGTATGCATTCAAAAGGTGCATGTGCACAGTTGTGACAAATTACACGCGCCTAACGTACCTTTGAGAGACGTTTATGCACCGTATGGCTTTTATCTCCGCACCTAATGTGTGTCTGATTAGCACAAGTGCATGATTGTGCATAATATGCATATGACTTGTGCATGATTTGTTAACTTACTATAAATAAGCCTTTTCAGCTAAATTTGAGTCATTTTAAGTTGGCTTTTGAGAGAGATGGGAGAAAATAAAAAGAAAAAAAAGAAAAGAGAAAAGTATGTAAAAATAAATTAAAGAGAAATCAAGCAATTTTTAGATAAAATTAAGCTAAAAATAATTGTATTCCAAATGCCTCTATCTATTATTATTTTTTGATCTATATAAGTGTTTATTATCTCAAATACTCATGTATACTATAATTTTATATATAAAATATTTATATTTCATATATATACTCTCATTCCCATTCTCTATAATGTTTATAAAATTTATACCTTTATTTCATATACATTATGTTTTCAAACTGATTTTCTATAACAATGGTTATATATGTCTTCAAATTTTGTTTAAATACTATTGTATATTTTTGGCTTATATATATATATATATTTATGCATATCTTATTCTTTAAAATAAAATAATAAAATTATATTAATTGTACTAATTATTTGTAAATCTTGTAAAATTATACTTACATGTTTTGAACATTTAAGAATATAATTTTGCATACTTCAAAATTTCTTTTCAAGTTTTTCAATATATTCTTGAAATGTTTACAAATATTCTTACATATCCATATATTTTTGCATGCTATGAATTTAAAGAAATGAAGAAGAAGACTCTATAAAAATTAAAAATAAAGATATTTTATCTAATATGAAAAATATAAAAAATATATTCACATTTAAGTAAAAGTTTTTATTTGATTATATACAAACTATTATAAAAGTTAATAATGATATATTATAATATATTTTAATATATTATAATGATAATCGATATTAAAACTTATCATCCACGGGTTGAAAATAACATTTAACCCATTTTACAAAGTTATATGTATATCGGTTTATCCACGTGTCTTAAATAGTAGTGTATGGTTTTGATTATATAGAAATATATATAATCCAAGTTTTAATTATTTACTTATTTGTTAATGAGGTTTTGCTGATCTTTGCCCCACAATATTTGCATGACTTGAGTATATTTTAATAATGTACTGTTTCAAGTAAAGAATTTTAATTATCAACTAGAAATTATACATTAAATATTATAAAAACAATATGACATTATATGTGATTTTAGATTATACTTATTTTAATTTATTTTGATATAAAATATATGTTAAATTATAAGAATTATATGTCTTATATAGTAATTGACTTATTATTATTTTTATTTTACTAACACTCTTTAGATTAGCGGGGGCTCAAATACTTATAAGAGTTTGGATCCAAAATTTTGCTATTTCATAGAGTTAGAAAAAGATTTTTAAATCTATTTATGTATTATTATTTAACAAGATTAATGGTTTATGTTGTTAATTTTAATTATTTTGATTTTCTTATTATGTAATTCAAGCATTGGTGATATATTATGTTGATGTCTAAATTGATTTTAATTTTTTTAATAGTTTGGTGAGCTGAGATTTTTGAGTGCTCTAATTTTATGTGGATGCTTCTGCTAATGAATGATTTAAGGGCTTATAAGGTCAAGTTTAGAGCCACTTGAGTTTGGCTTTCGGATTTTGTAATTGCATTAATATTTTATTTTGAATTAGTTATCAATAGATTTTTGTATCTATTTTAAATGGATTTAACCTAATAATTAAATTAATATAATATAAATTTAATTTTAAAATTTGGAACGTGATACAAATTTTTTAATCTAAAAAATTAGCAAAATAAAGGTAAAAATTAGTCTAATATTCGGTAATGAATATATATATTTTTATATATGGATATATACTTATAAAATATGTTAAAATTATACCATAATTAAAAGTCTAAAATATTTATAATATCATTTTTTGATAAATCATGTTAAAACCAAATACTAATAGTCGATTCATGGCAAAGTCTATAGAATAATCTAAATTATGCCAAAAATTAATATATTCATAACCAAGCATACTAAATTATATAAATATATAAAATATGTTAAAATCATGCTATTATAAAATAAGGATCAATGGTCAGTGATAAATTTCTCAACAAATGACTAATATTAAAGTTTGCTTGGTGATTATTTTTATATAATTAAAGGCCATACATAACTATTTACGACCCATAGGTTGACCATCTATATACAATTCTTATAGATGGGATATATTAATGCATTTTTTTGACCTACCGATAATATGTGTGAGATCCCGAAATAAAAAAGAGAGAGCTTAAAATCAGAATAAAATATTAAAACCAAGGGTATATTTTTGTTTTCGACTTAAAATCGGAAGAAGATTGAAATCCAAAGTAAAAATGTCAAAAATGAAATCCGAAGGCCGGAGTGGCCTTATACCTTTCAATACCGGAATAGCCTTATGCCACCTAAAATCGGAGTAGCTGCTTATGCCACTGAAGGTCGGACTGCTTGAAGTACGGAATAGATGACAAGAAAAGATTGACCGGAATTTATAAGGTTAATCGGCTTTTAGAATGTTGACCGACTTTGAGTAAAGGTTGACCGAAATTTTTGATGTTGACCGGATCTTTGACCAATGTCAAGATGTTAACCGGCGTCAAAATATTGACCGACCAAAAAGCTAACCGGCTTTGAGAAAGGTTGACCGGTCTTGAATAAAAGAAGTGAAACGTTGGCCGGCTCTGGGTAAAAGATGTCTGATTAGAATATGAAACATTGGTCAAAGAGTTGATCGGAATAAATTAAGGGCAACTAAAGATAAGGACCAATTTTTCTTATTAGTTAAAACTTAGCTAGACCCCAACTAAATGAAGTAAGTGAATCACCCTGTTGACCGTTTGAAAAGAAGTACCAAAATGAGTAATTTAAACATCTTACTCCCACCTAACATCTGAAAAGAAGTACCAAATAGGTAACTTACCTCACTTACTCCACCTAACTCCTCCTCTATATATACTCCATTTCGATCGAGGAAGCAAGTATGAGTGCCTGCAAGAAGGAACAGTAAGGAGTAAAGAAGGAGAGAAAGTTTCAAGTCTCGTAACAAATGACTATTTTTTTATTAAATATTGTTATACCCCAATTTTAAAATTCATGCTTTAAGGTTCCAGATTTGAAGAAATTGTAAGTGTTTTATTGTCAATATAAATTATATGCTTAAGCATGTAGTATATCTGACTTGCCGTTTATAATGACTTGATAAGCTATATTTTTGACTCCATACTTATATGATTTGATGGTTAATTCATGCTTTCTATTTTCTACTCAAACTGAATTCATATGAAATTCGGACTGGAACTTATAATTGAAACCGGCATTTGTATTGTAATTTTGAAACCGGTATTTGCATTGTGATTTTAAAATCGGCCTTGTATCGTAATTTGAAAAACTAGCATTTGCATTGTAAATTTTGAAACCGACATTGTATTATAATTTAAAACCGGCATTTATAATGAAATCTTAAAACCGGCTTGCCAAGTGACGCATGAAAATTATGATTTGAAATGAGCCTTATAACATAAATTTGAAACTGTCTTTGTAGTATGATTTTGAAACTGGCTTGTGATATGGCCGTCCGGAATGAACAAATAAAATGTAAACCGACTTTACGATAAAATAAATAAGTTCAGACTTTAGCATTGGGAGATGAGGTTCTCCTAAATAAGACTTTATGGTGATAATTAATGAAAGCGAGACTATCGGGCTTTGTACAATTAGTGATAGCCGCTAACAAACTGTCCTCGGAGCTTTGTATAAATTAATTGTGAGGAGATGTGTACAATTATCTCGATTAAAACCCCTTCCGCTTTACCAATAAATAAAAGAAGATTTCTATACTGAATCGGATTTTATGTTTTAATATTAACTCTTTCTAATCGATTTTAATAGTCCTCAAATTGTTACCTTATGATATTTATGTTGCATGATTACTCGCATTGATCGCTTTAGTGATCTCAAGATTCCAAATCGAATGATATCTCGTATATGTATTTCGCTGACAAGACAAACATTTTATGAAAATAGAAAACCTCCTATGTTTTCTATTTTTTTCCCCTTCAGATAAAATTTTAGAACTCGTGCCTGATAAGACGGAGTGACTAGAGTCTATTTGAAGAATTGTAAGGAATCAGAAGCATACCTTTTGGAAGACCGCCACAAAGGAAGCAATTAATGTAATGATTTATTAGAATTGATGAACTTTTGTAATTAGATGTTTATGGCTATATATTCAGGAGCGAATTTTATAAGAATGAATATGAATGCTTCAACAGGATATTAGATTGACTTTCGCTATATGTTTGATGACTAAAGTGTATGAGTCTTAAATAGCATCTATGTTCCTGTGATTGGAAGGCACGATCGGCCCAGACAGGACCACCGAAACTTTGGTGTCAGTTCTGGGAGGTCACTAGCGGATTGCAAAAAAAAAAAATTTGTTCCGTCACAATAGGCTAGATATTTAATTTATTAATAATATATTAATATATATTCGAATATTATTCATTTAATTTTCTATAATAATTTATACTTAATTAATTAAAAACTTACTTAAATATAAATATTTTTTAAATTTTCTCACACCAGAAAAAATATTTTTTTCATCAAAACTTATGTAAAAATTTTTTTTATATATTTTTTAAAAATATGTGTCATACACTAAAATTATAGACATGCAGAAGACAATAAAATAAAAATTAAGAATATGTAGGAGTTCAAATAAATAATTTATAAAGTTATAGAAACTGTTATGCACAAAGCATATGAGAGTTCAACATTGTTCAAATAATTTCATTAATTTTCTTTAATTAGAAAACATAAATGAATAGTTATATAAAAATATAAGACATATAGAAACATATAATTAAAATTCAAAGACATAGAGGTACATTTAACAGAGAATTAAAGATATGCATAAATAATGTTATAAAAATTTAATACTTAAATAAGATTTATTTAAATTCAAAATATGTATTTTATAAAAGTTTATGAAATGATAATAAAATTTCTTGCAATCAAGGTTTAAAATAGTTAAGTATAAAATTAAGATATACATGAGATTTGAAATAAGAAATATTCAATGAGATAAAAAATAAATAGCAATAAAGAAAAAAAAGTGTTTGGATACACTGCCTTTAACTTAATTTTTAACAAAAGATTTTTTATTTTATCTTAATTTTCATTCTCCTTCTTTCTCTCTATTTTTTTTTTCTATTTTCCTTTCATCTTTCTATCTATTCTCTCAAAATTTTAATTGAAAATTAGTTGAAAATTGCCAAGGGGCATATTTATTAAAGATTGATGCATAAGCGCTAGTAAAGTGCATGGACACATTTAACACCTTGCACGAGCGCTTGTCAGGTGTGTATTAAACGTCAACATTTTATTTTAAACAAGCACATATATCAATCAGGCAAATATCAAATATTGATATTTTGCTTAAAATGTCCATAAACTTCTCAAATGTGTTCATTATACAAACACCTACTGTCCAAAATATACATAAGTATGGGGTAATAGCTGGTCAAGTATCGCTCAATTTGACTTATTTCTATTCATAACTTAAGTTTTTGATTTAGAATTTTAATTAAACTTAAAAACCTATCAATTTAATTAAATTAAGTATCATTTAAAAAAATATTATTGGATCTATACCTTACGCCCATTGGTCAACTACTTCAAGCCTGGGTGAAGTCCTTCTCATTTAGAGATTGAGATAACATTGGCATTATAGGCCATCAAGGATACTCCTCCCATCAGCTAACAATTTCCCACAGAGTGTCTCTAATAAGGTTGACCTTTCCATCATAGTCTAAAATATAAATTTTATAGGTCGAGTTTCGATAACATGTAATTTCCTAGCCCTCTTATCTAACCTAAACATATATTATCTTAGCTATCAATGGGATCTTGTCATGTCCATTACCCAAAGTCAGATTATTTTATTCCTTAATCCTCAATTGTTTTAATTCAATTGTAGATTAATCTGAAATTTTATTTTTTATTTGATATGCCAACTAAACCTAAACAGCGGTCTAGAAGCAAACTTGCATCAAATACCAATGAACAACCCAAAAAGTAATTTAATCATTATCCAATCACGGCAGCAAAATCTACACTTGAAAGTGGCCAAATATTGATAATTAAATGACTTTAAATTATATATAAGAAGAAACATTACAATTAAAAATCACAAGATTAAAGCTAAACTTTCAAAATCTAAAATCAAACTTAAATATTATCATCATAATTATATCATTATTTGACAGTGAAAAAAAATATTAACCAAAATAAAATAAAATGTAAGCCAAATACTAATATAAATTGAAATATTAACTAGCAATTTAAATCATTGCAGCATAATTAAAAGTATTTTAAAAACTAAATCCGTAATCTTTCCTACTCCTAAACTTTTTGTAAATTAGTCTGCTACATTTTAATCACAAAGGTTAGTAAAAAGAAAGAAAAAAATAAGTTTAACGCTCAATAATACATATATATTTTTATGTAGATATATAACCATAAAATATATTAGAATTATATCATGATAAAAAAATACTGATAACATTATTTTTTGATAAATCATATGAAAATCAAATACTAATGATTAATTATACCAAAATCTATATAATAATATAAATCATACCAAAATCCATATATTCATAGTAAAATATGCCAAATCATACAAATATAAAAAATATGCTAAAATTCATATATTTATGATCAAACATGTCAAATTATTCAAATATATAAAACATGCTAAAATCATACTAATATATCTAATGATTAATGATCGGTAATAATTATATTAATAAAAAATAAATATCAAAGTTTGAACTATAGTGTTTCAAGTAGTAAAAGTCATACGCTACTATTTAAAACTCATAGATATATTAACTACATATAATGCTAAAGTTGGGGCTAAGTGCTGATATGTTAATTCATAGATAATGTGTTTGACCTTTAATTTTCTAATAATATAATAGAATATATTGAAATATATTTAATAAATTTTTTAAAATAGTTCATACTTGGTCAAATTAAAAATTTTAGTAAAATATGGATATTTTTAATTTTTTTCTTATATTAAAAAAATAATTTTTTTATCAAAACTTATCTAATTTGTTTCTCATATTTTTACAAATATGTGACATGTAATAAAAATTATAAATATGTAAAAATTTTAATGTATAATTCAAAATTATATAGGGACTTTAATGTGTTATTCAATGACATATGAAAATTATATTGCAGAAATTATAAAAAATTATCATAATTTATATAATTTTTTAATATTTTCTTATAAATGAGAAACATATAAAAACATTAAATTAATAACTTTAGAAATTGAATATAGTTTATATGATTTTACTCAATTATAAATATGCATGAATAATTATAATGTAATTTAAGATATGTAGAAGTATATATCTAAAATTTGAAGACATGTAGAAATATTAAATAAAATTTAAATATATGTGAGAATATTATTATAAAAATTAGTACTTACACATAATTTATTTGAATTTAAAATATATATTTTATAAAAACTTATGAAATAGGAGTGAAATCATATATATGCAAAGTATAATCACTTTAAGTATAAAAATAACATATACATGACTATTTAAAATAAAAAAAAAATGCTTAAAGATAGTGGAATTGAATACCAATAAAAAGAATGGCTTTGATGTATTTATTTTTACTTGATTTTATCTAAAGAACTTTTAATTGCTCTTTATTTCATGTATTTATTCTTTTTGTCTCTTCTTCTCTATCTTTTTCACTTGTTTTTCTTTTTCTTTTCTTAAAAATCAGATAAAAATGATAAAAAATTATCCAAATGTCTATTTATGTAAAACTGCACATGAGTATTGCTTTGACACGGATTAAACACTGAGTCACAATTGCATCATGCACAAGCGCCATTTTAGACATGGCTCAAGCATCAGCATTTTATCTTAAATATGCACGTGCACCTTGAAACTTGTCTCAAGCATGGGTATTATGCATAAAACTCCTTCATGCATGGATCAGATACAAATTAGAAGCCATTGGGTCTAACTTATTTTGATTTGAAACTTAATTTTTATTTTTAAATATCGATTACCATCAAAAATCCGTCAATTTTATTAAATTAATAATCATTAAAATGATATTTTCTAAAATAATATTTTACATATTTTTTAGAAACAATAGCCTGCCCTTTTTTATTGTTTGTGGGATTTTATTTTGATTAAGATTATCTCTGTGATGTAGATCATTAAAAAGGGGAGGTAATATTTTATAAAAGAGAGAGAGTGTGTGTGTGTGAGCGAATATTTTTCGATCTCTGATGCCTATTCTCTTTAGAAACAACACCCTGCCCTTTTTTATTTTCTGTGGGACTAAGAGATTTTGATTCTGATCCCATATTAGATTATCTATACTCCGAATAAACATTGATTGGGGTACACATTACTTAAAAAATAGAATTATTAACATAAAATTATTGATTAAAATTAATGAAGGAAATAGATTTTTTTTTTTTTTAACTTTGGCATAGGTAAACATTGTTTTAAATTTGTTAAATTAGATTAGGATAAGTTTGCTTTTTCAATAAATGTATATATATATATATTTATATTTATATATATGAAATATTGTATAGTGATTATATAAAATGAATTTTCCCTTTCACATTCATGATTGAAATGGGACAAAGTCTAAAAGTTGTACATATTAAAATTATAGGTAGTGGTATAATTAAGAAAAAAAACCATGAAGCTCAAAAAAAAAAAAATAAATATATTTATATATATATAAACTTATTATATACTTACGATATTATATACTTACGATAGGTAAAAAAAAAAAAATTAAAATAGGAAATGTTTGTAGATAATTGTAGTTGGGCTAGGCCCAATAGACATTGACGTGAGATTTCTATGATAGGCCTTGCCCAAATCTTTCATCTCAACATCACAAGTTTCATTTTAAGGATATTTGATATAAACAAAATATTATGCTTACAATTTACCTATTATTAATTTATATATTTATTTAAAAAATCTTATAGATTTTTAATAATAAAAAATTTAAATAGTATTAATAATGGGTAATGCTGTGATTTTTTTTTTTAATTTTGAAGGAGGGATATATATCTTGAATTACAGAGATTGGGCCATTGGATATTTTATTATGGATCTTGAATATTATAAATCAAAATAATAGATTAAAGGCATGGGACTTACTTATCGATTCATCGCTTTGAAGTTTAAATTAGAATTACAATAATCGGAACCGGAAGGTGGGTAAGAGAAATGAGAGGTGAAAGGCTTCTTGGTGATAAACTATTGCTTTAGGGTAGTTTTTTTTGCCACGAATGAGTTATTTGAAATAAAAGTTCTTGGCCTTTTTCATATAGATTTGAGTAATACAAGACTTATATCTAAATAAGTACTTAACAGATGATTATAAATAATTTAATTATTTAAAATATAAAAATTGTAAAAGTATAAGATCGGAAAAAAATTCAACAGATAAAACTAAGGGTCTGAAAAATGACCATTTAATCGCTGAGGTTGGTGAGGGAGCTTGTATTTATAAAGACGGTGATCTTATATAAGAGATAATTTATTGACCTTTATAGCTTTTAATTTAAAATTATTTAATATAAATTATTTATTTAGATTATTTTTATAATATGTAATATAGTATATATCATTTTTGTAATTATTTAGATTATTTCATTATCTAATCATTTACTTAATCAATATAATCGTTTTGAGTAAATAATATTATATTACGATAAAATTATGATTTATATGACACAATGACGCTTAAAAAAATTCAGCATAAACCCTATGTTTGGGGGAAAATTCTATTATCAACCCCAAAATGATTTCTTTTATGGGAAAATAACAATTCAAAACTTATAAATCGGGAAGATGGTTTTTTTTATTCCCGACACAAATATTTTTTATATTCCAAATATACCCTCAAAGACGCATAAAAATATTTTTTATATTTTTATTGTATTTATTAAAATTTTAATTGTATACAGTTTTTACATGATGATATTTTTTAGGGATATAATACATTTTTATTTGTAACCTTAATTGGAGCATGATGATATTTTTAATTTTCTGTATTATAAAAAAATTTATTTTAATAATAAATTATGTATATTGAATAATATGTATTAAATATATATTATATTATATAAAATAATATGATAATTATAATATTATTTTTTTATATTATTTTTATAATATGTAATATATTATATATTTATTAAATATGTATTTTTTGCGATGATAAAATAATATAGTATATTAAATAATAATTTATAATAACATGTACATATTATATATATAATTATATATATGTCGACGTATAACCGATTTTATATAATATATTTTTATAATTAATCGTAGGTCCGACACCTTATTCATTATATAATTCTATAAACCAAACGTTGCAAATTTCAACTAGCCTATTCCAACAATCAAATATAGGAATAGCAATTTCCTTATTCGATCCACCCTAACCTCCATTTTAATAACAAACGCGTCTTGTAAGGATATAAAAAATGACCATTTAATTGCTAAGGCCGGTGAGGGAGCTTGTATTTATAAAGACGGTGATATTATATAAGAGATAATTCATTGACCTTTATAGCTTTTAATTTATTTAATACAATTATTGTGGAATTGTCATTTTATAATTATTTAGATTATTTCATTATCTAATCATTTACTTAACTCATATAATCATTTTGAGTAAATAATGTTGTGTTATGATAAAATTATGATTTATATGATATAATGATGCGTGCATCATTCCTCTCCCATTCGAATTTATAAATTGGATGGCTATACTTTCTCAAACTTCGTAATGTGCTAGCTCTATTCACTCTCATACAATACTTTATTTTGTCCCGACGCACGCAATAAGCAGGCCGCCTCCTCCACATGTAACTTTTCTTTAGTTGGTCATTTTTGTCGTAACCTCCGCAGATAACCCTCAATGTCGTGTCGGTTCGAAAAAGAACCATCCCTAAGGATGTCTTATGGGGAGAACCCCATCCAAAAAGGACGTCCTATAGGAAAAGAGTATTCCAAACTTATAAGTCAGAAGTTCTACCTTAAACTTTTTTATGTAGAATTCGCATCACACAATGGGCAATTTTAATGTAAAATGTCATTTACATGGTTTTCTAAATAATGTTTCTCAATAGCCTCAAATGTGGTGCGCGACTGACATTGACCAATAAGAGTCGGTTCTGGCTACTCGCCTTTTGATTACTCACCCATTGGCAGCTTGCCAATGGGTTTGGCAATTCGTATGCTTTGATAGAGCGGTTTTTTGATGACGTGAACTATTTTAATAGTTCGTATTCTTATATTGCTGCCAATGGGTTTGGCAATTCGTATGCTTTGATAGAGCGGTTTTTTGATGACGTGAACTATTTTAATAGTTCATATTCTTATATTTGGGTTCGGATTTATCCATTTTGGTGATGTATCAATTAATGAATAAGTTTTATATTGTGTCAGATATATTATTTTAAGATGAAAAATATATTTTTACTTATATTTTTAAAATTATCATTTAGAAGTTTATGTCTGTGACAGGTAAAAGTGATTTTTAAAACAGTTATAAATGGGCTATGTAAGTTGATTAAAGCTATTTGAGCTATGTTATTGCTATGCATCAGATTAATTAAAAATTAATTCTATATTTGAATTTTCATAAAAAAAATCAAAATTATGGTCATCCTTAAATTTAAAAGATTTAACTGATGATTTTTAAAATCTAAAAAATCTTCAGAATAATTATTTTTTTAAAGAATTTAATATTAAATTTTAGATTTAACTGCTGTTAATATTATAAAAAATATCTATAAAAAAATATTGTATATAATATTTTTATATATTTAAATTTTAACAGTTGAATAAATATTTAATGGAAAAAGTGTGAGATGTGCTAAGTACATCTCTTTAAAGAGATATGCTTTCCAAATTCCCCTAATACAAATTAATGGCAATTGGATAAAGTGTAAGCATGAGATTAATTTTCCTCTTATGTTATATCTCTTTTAGGCTTTAATGTTTATTTATAAAGTAAAATATAACTCATATATTTTTTTAATATATTATTTATATGAAAAAAATAACGTGACATTAACTTTTTCATAAGGATTTAAAAAATAACTATTTATTTTAAAAATAAATATTTAATAAAAGAGAACTATTTTTTTATTTTTTAAATAATATAATTATAAAATAAAAAAATTAGTATTATTTTTCTTTTATAAAAAGTCCCACCCACCAACAAAAGAAAAAAGAAAAAAGATGACCAAATGCAGGAAAATAATATAAAAAGAAGCGTTGAAAAAATCTCCTCCAAACCAAAAAAACCAAAAAAAAAAAAAAAAGAAAAAGAAAAAGAAAAAAATCATAATAAGATTATTCAATATTTCAAGTTTTTTTTTTGGTAAGTTCAATATTTCAAGTTTTTTTTTTGGCAAGTTCAATATTTTAAGTTGTAAAAAAATAAAAAATAATATTTTTATATTTATTTATATACTTATTTTTAGCAAAATTATTAAAATTAATATATAAAAATAAAAAATATAAATAAAAATAAGATTCATATTCATTTTTAATAATTTTAAAATATAAATATATATATGATGCGTTATTAGATCTGAATTATTGTACAGATTAAGGAGCCTCACAATCTTCCTTAGTCAAATCAAACTCATGTAGGTTTGGTCTCCATTAATGATAACTTGAATCCTGTGCAACATAACTAACAAATAAGAGGTCAAAGAATTGACAGGACTTACATCTTGATTTATTCTTCGACGCTGAAGTGAAAATTTTTTTTCAACGGATAGAAAGATGTGAGGTTGTAAGAAATGCGTGGATGATGTGATGGGCGATTGAGTGTGGATGAATCTGACTGAGGGGTGGTTTAGAGATGTGCTCAATTAGGGCACAGTTTAAATGTGTGCCCGACTGAGAGGCGGTTTAGAGATGACATGGGTAGGGACGGCTTAGAGGTGTGCCCAGTTGAGGAGCAATTTACAGAAGATGGAGGATCAAGCTCCTAGATGGAGGGTATGGTGTCTAAATGGAGGATATGACGCCTAGGTGGAGGGCCTCCTGGATGGAGTGTATGGCGCTTGGATGAAAAGCCTCCTGGATGGAAGGCATGGCCCAAAAAATGTACTCAACAGGGAGCGTTTTAGAGAGAGAGATATGCTTAGAAGGGAGCATTTTTGCCGGTTATACAGTTGTCAGAGTGCAATTGGAATACTTGACGATGGTGGCAGAGTCTCACTCGAAACTCACTTACTTGGGGAGAGTTTTCGGTTGTATTTTTCTATGATGTCTAATCTTGTGTCCCTTTATCTACTATAGTGAAGGGGTATTTATAGCGACGGCGGGTAATTTGACCTTCTTTGGTTGGTAACAATCTTTCGCTGAGCTGTCCAAATGAATAAGAAAATCCCAATATAGTAATTACTTTTGAGAGAAAATCCGTCAGATTACCGTTATCATTTTGGGAGCGATCGTATGAATGCAGACAAATATTCTTAGAATATTTGTCAGACTGTATTGATTGGTTATGATAAGTTTCTTCAGTATATGGGAAGAGAATCGTGAGCTGTCGTGATTGGGTTGACGAGGTTATTTTGAACAATTGAGCCGGTTGGGACGTTCGGATCTTGAACTTGTCTCTCCTGTTTGTTGCCCATCTTTTTAAGCCATGGCTTCCGGATAACCTTTTCATTATAGATCTTAACATTCGGATTGGTTCATGGGTGAAGGACCAATCAATATAAAAATATATATAAATAATATTAACCTAAAATAAAACCTGTGGCTCGAATTCAATATGAGATTATGCTTTGCTCACAGTTTTTGAGTTTTGCTCAGTTGACCTACCAAGGGTATTATAGTAATTCAAGACAAAAAATAATTCATCAATAAATTATATATAATTGTTTAAATGTTTATTAAATAGAAAGTAAATTATTAATATCAAAATTATAATTATCAATTCTATCCTATAAATTACAAAAAAATATTTTACAATATTTTTTAATTTAAAAAAAATTAAAAAAATAAAAATTTAATTTCAGATTACATCAAACAACAGAATTAAAATTATTCAAAAAAAAAAAAATCTGAATTTCAATTTGAAATTCTCGGGGGCCAAACTAGACCTAATCTTATCTAAAATTAATTTCAACGGACCGTTGTCACCATGTGAAATCCCTAAAGTATCCTCGTCCACACGAACACCCGAAATATGGTTTTTGCTGTGTCATCAATTGAAAAGTTGGGCCACAGTTATGACTTTCCCCACCTTCCCATCACGAGGGCTGCTATCGTAATTTCATTTTTTATTTTTAAAATTATTTAACCGCTAATAATAATAATAATAATATTATTATTATTTTAATTTAATTTTTCATTTTAATGGTATAATTTTTAATTTATTAATAATTTCAAATTTTGAAAATGACCAAAAGGAATATAAGAGGTTATTCTGCCTCTCCGTTATCGGGGAAGCGACAGATGAATTTAAATAAATGGCAAACGGTAACCTAATACCCAAACTGCCCCTGCGATGAACTCAAACGCCCCCAACAGATCAGGATTTCCTGGTCAAAACAAGGGCAGAATGGTAATTCACTTACACAGTAGCAACGTCGTGTTTTTCTGCTTTGCCCTTCATCCTCTCCCCCTTTCTCAGAGAAATTCGAGACCTCAAGAGCCCCTGTCACTGAGGAGAGAGAAGGAAAGGGATAGATAGGGAGAGAGAGATAGAGAGAGAGAGAGAGATAGAGAGAGAGAGAGAGAGAGAGGGGGGGCGGGATAATGGCAGCGCAGCTACCGGACGACTTCAAGTGCCCGATCTCGTTGGAGATAATGGCGGACCCGGTGATACTCTCCTCGGGCCACACGTTTGACCGGTCATCAATCCAACGGTGGTTAGACTCCGGCCACCGGACATGCCCGATTACCAAATTCCAGCTCCCGGAGCCTCCTTCACTTATTCCCAACCATGCCCTCCGGAGCTTAATCTCCAACTATACCCAGCTGTCGCCGCCGAAGGCGGCGGCGACCCACCACCAGGAGACCCAAGCCTTAGTTTATTCTCTTACTTCGCCTTCTTCCTCTGCGGGCACAAAGCTCCAGTCTCTGAGTCAACTTAACAAGCTGCTGAAAAGCAATCCGGGTTTCCGCAGGAAACTTACCGAGTCCGGCGCTGTCTCGGCCGTGTTACGGTGTGTTGACTCGGACGATCCAGGTCTTCAAGAAAAGGCTCTGTCGTTGCTGTTGAACCTGAGTTTGGATGATGACAACAAGGTGGGGTTGGTGGCGGAGGGGGCAATTGGGCGAATCGTAGCCGCCCTACGAGGCGGCTCGCCGGATTGCCATGCGGTGGCCGCCACCGTTTTGACGAGTCTCGCCGTTGTGGAGGTGAATAAGGCTACAATTGGCTCATACCCAGATGCAATTGCGGCTCTAGTTACCCTTCTAAGGGATGGCAGAGGGCGGGAGAGGAAGGAGGCGGCGACGGCGCTGTACACCATCTGCACCTTCCCGGAAAACCGCCGGAGGGCCGTGCATTCAGGGGCTGTGCCCATTCTGATCAGAATTGCCGATTTGGGGCTCGAACGAGCCGTCGAGCTGTTGGCTTTATTGGCGAAGTGTAGAGAAGGGAGACAAGAGATGGTGAAGTACGATGCGATTTTGGAGATTCTAGTGAGCATTTTGAAGAAGGGGAATTCAAGGGGTATTCAATATGCATTGTCGACACTGAATTCTTTGTGTTCTTGGAGCGATAGAATGTGCTCGGATGCGAAAAATGATGGGGTTTTTGAAATTTGTATGGGGTTTTTAGAGGATGATAATCAGAAAATTAGTAGTTTTGCATCGAGTTTGATTCAAGTTTTGAAAGGAAAGCAATGATCAACTTAGAACGATTGGAACTGAGTATGTTGGCTCCAAAAATGTGGGATTTTGTGTTCAATTATGGAATTCGTGGAGCCCAGCATTTTGGAGGTGAGTTGTCTTCTTTAGTTCACTTGTTTCATCTTTTGTTGGATATCTTCTTGTACAAAGAGATCGGGAGTTGATTTTTATTGGAAAGAAACCATTCAGTTTGTTATGCATCATGTACATTTCAGTAAGGATGAGATATATAATCCATCTGTTTGTTTGTTCGTTTGTTTTTTAAAGTAATTTTCATAGGAAAAAAAGCTTCAAGTTATGTTCTTTCTCATGAAAAATGTGTAATCTTCTCAGTTCACAGAGTCTTTTCTCTCCACTGTTTTGAGTAAATTTTAGTGCAGAGAATCAATTTCTATGCTTTTTGACTGGTGTGTCTTATCATCATGATGGAGAAACTTACCATACAAGTATAGATTCGCAGAAGGTAGTAAAAATGAACTTAATTGATTGATGGTGCCTGTATTGTTTTCCTCAATTGTGGCTGGACGTGCTTATCATCTTTGGTGCCTTGTGGGCTTCCTGTGTTTTGGGCACCAATAGTTGTTGGGGGAGAATACCCCTTGATAAGGGGATCAATTCCGTATTCTTTGTTTGTATACGTGTAGCCACGGAGCATCTACGGTTGAGGTCCGATACTACAATTAGACTCCGAAAAACCTAAGAAGAATCTTGACTGTGCCGAACTCCTAATCTCACTGTTCAACATGTGCAGTCTCGAGAGTTCATCCACTTGTACAAACCTTATATAACCCTGTACATCTCTTACCCATAAAGAGATAATTTTTATAAAAAATAGAAATAAAAATAAGAAACTTAATAGGGGTACCCCATTCCACCTATACATGAAAAGATCATCATGAAAGAGCTGTACACAAACTATTTGAGTATTATTTCTCTTTACTCAAGGTAGGTGGACATGCTCACTAACTTTGGTGCGTTGTAGACGAGAGAGTCAATGCCGCGTCATCTGTCTGAACATGTAGATGCGGGGCTTACTCAAGGTAGGTGGACATGCTCACTAACTTTGGTGCATTGTAGACGAGGGAGTCAATGCCGCGTCATCTGTTTGAACATGTAGATGCGGGGCTTTCGGATAAAGGGTTGAGGTCCAAGACTCTTGCTAGAGGCTAAAACCCCTAAGAAGAACCTTAGCCGTGTCAAACTCCGAATTCGCAACATCCCTTGGCCACTATGATTATTCTCTCGTGTTAGTCAACCCTGAATTGATAAAATGTAATAATTACATTATTGATCCAAAATTTTTGGATAAATAAAAAGGTCGTTTTATCACAGAAAACTTTGTTGGATGATATTTGTATGGTTTAATTATATGTGCTGAACATCAAACTATAGTGTCATTAGTCAATGAGTAAAATGTACTTGAATTCCATTATAATTAGGTACTGTGGAGACTTGGACTGTCCTTCCCTGTCTTTTGAGGTTGCCGCTTTTTCTTTTCTTGTGTGTGGATAAGGAGGTTGCCATCTCATATGCTTGATTAGAGTATTATTTGTGTATTTTTATTATTTAATTTTATTTTTGTTATTTTGATGGTATAAATTCTTTAATTCTGAAAACATAGATGATCAGTATTATGATAAGATATTAAAATATTTTAGACTTATTTTATAATGTCAATCGTCTAATTTCTTATAGTAAAATTATACTGTTCCGAGTGCAGAGGACTTCAAATAAGAGGGCTCTAACATCCTTCTGTTGAGTGAGGCCCCTGAACTTGTGCAATTACAGCCAGTTTGTTTGGTTGGAATAAAAATTTTGTTTTGGATTTATAATGGAATTATTAATATACTATTTAGTTGGAATTTTTCGGTGGGGATATTTATTCATGAGGAATATTCATTCCAAAAGATGTGAGAATAACTAATAACTTATATTTTTTAATAATTAAAATTATTATAAAGGTAATAAATAATAAAGATTAAGATCATATTATAATTTATTGTTCTAACCTAAATATTTTATATTATAGCAATATTTTTTAATCATTTGGAGAAATAATGAAACATTATGTGTGAGAAGAGAGTCTATGTCACTTCATAGTATAACAAATATTAAAAAATAGGGTTATTGTTCAAGCATGTCTTAGATTTGGCTAATTTTTGATGCGTGATCGTTATATATGCTTTTAATGACCGGTTGATACGGCATGGAAAATATGGATCAAGGAGGGTTTCATCTCTTAAAAGATAAAAAGAGTTATTTTTTAAATTTGAGTTATTTATTTTTAGATAAATAATTATAATTTAACTAATATTATTAATAAAATAAAAAATTAATTATTAAAATTATAGTTATTTATTTAAAAATAAATAATTTAAATTTAGAGAATAATTTCATTTACCTGTTTAAAAGATAGAGATCCCCTTATCCCTATGAAGCATGCCCGGATGTTATTTGAGCTATACGCAACAAATTTTAAAATATTTATTTATTTATTTAATTATTTATATATGAATGTCATATGTATTTATTAATTAGGTAATACGACATATTAAATATACCATTATACGTTATTTCTGCCAAAGCAAATCTCCATATGACCTAAAATATTCTAATTGAAATTTGCCATAATGTAACTCTAAATATAATCGATTTAATACAAATTTTACAATGGTATATGCTCAGGTATGAATGAAAGTGTAATTATTTGAAGATATCATTAGCTGTTAAAACATATATTTTGAAATTATTAGACTGATAATGAATATATATCTTTTAAAAAATTATTATTATTATTATTATTATTATTAATTTTTTAAAAAAATTAAAGATATGATAAGGTGGGGGATATGTAAATCATGGTGTTAGATAAGAAATACCTTAAGAATACTTTTTGAATAATATTAAAAAATATTATTAAATAACATAATATCTTATTTATTATTTAATAATGATAAATTAATGTAAAAATATATAAATTAATAAGATATTATTTCTGAATAACTGGGCCTAAATTATAGTTAAGGCCCAAAAAATAATGCCTCAAAAAGCCCTTAATGGATTGTTGAGGCCCAGCTCAAGAAATGGTAAAAAGCCTGGTCCATGTTTCTCCACTTTCATAAATAAATAAATAAATAAATAAAAATAAATATATTTATATAGAACTTTGGGATATTATTATTATTATTTTTTACTTGAGCTTAAAATGTTTATAGTACACTGAAATAATATTACCGTTGGACTAAAGTTGCTCTCTAAAATAGAGTCAAAGGTAGAGTTTTAGTATCTTTCATATGAACATGAACGAGAAAAAAATAAATAAATTTATTTTTCAGTTTTTTATGTTTTCAAAGTTTGTTTGAATAAAATTTATAATTAATAAAATAAAATCTATAATTATACCTAATTCATATATCGAATCTAGATCGTGATTCAAATTAAATAGGGATTGATTATCATTTATTCGAGTCTTACTGTGATGGATCACGTTTTTCTAACCGGAATCTGGTAGAGTTCCGACTGAAAAACATCTGTCAAATTAATATAAACCTATACAAATCCTTGTACAATAAACATATATATATATCCACGACACACAAACACAGGATCTAAATGTCACATTATTTTTGTAGCTCTAACGTTGCATCTTGGAATATAACGTCGGATAGAGAGATGCCACTAGGTACCAAAATACAAACTATAATCATTTGTGAAAACTTATACATCCATCAAAATGTAGTAAAAACTCAACATCAGTACATTAATAATATATAAGCACATCTTCAAATCATAATACATAAAATCTACTCCATAAGGTACAAAATTATAAAAATCTAAATCCACAAAGTTATCTTCCATGGTCAGCAGCCTAGTCAACTTCTAATATTCTATCCCACCTCATCAGACCTAAGTTCATACTTATTTCAAGGCAAAAAAGTAGTAAGGGTGAGTTAAATATTCAGTCAGTGCAATATAATCAATGATAATAAATAATATACGCAAAATAAAGTTGAGGAATGAGATAAGGGTATAATGAAGATATATAAACATGAAATATGAACAAATACACTTTCTGGAATATATTTATCTTTTTTATTTTATTTTTGATTCATTTAGGTTCTAAAATATGTAAATTTTTTTTTTTATTTTTGCAGACCAGGGCTAATAAGTCTTACCAACTAACGGTATAGTCAAATCGAGAAAATGATTATGTTACTCCATATGATCTAAGGCACTAACCACATATTTTAAAATTTAATATCCCGTGGCGGACGGTACACTTATAATCTCGAGTATATTGGGTTTATAGTTATCATTCTTATGCCACCATATCCCCTGCGACCCAAAGGTAATTCCTCGATTTACGATAGTAATATTTTAAGATATGTTAGGGAATACTACCCTCTGATATAAAAATTCTTGATTCTATTTTATGATTTTTTTTATATTTCATATTGGAGACTCTGTACAAATATTTATACTTCTTTTTCTTTGAACTTCTCACACCCGGAGAAAATTTTAAATATTAGATAACAGATAACAAATTATAGAGTTTTAATTACTTGATACAAATTCATAATTTCACATTTTTACAAATATGGATGTAGATTTCATATTTCGATAGATACAGATGCATATTTTTTATATTTTTGTGAGATTAAATTTTCATATGCCTTTAAATTCATTCACAAATAATCTTAAAGTTTGAAATAATTAAGAAATTCTTACCATAATGAGCCAAATATAACTTTAGAACTTCTTGACAATAAATACATTTACAATTGCATATAACATAATTTTCAAAATATATACAAGATAATATATTTATCGTACATGTGGTTAAATATTATTATTTACGTCTGATAATATTTTAAAAATACGTATAATTAACATATACAAAATATATGTATAAATACCAAATAAACGGAGCACCCATGCCCATAAATGTTGGGTTATGAATCTTTAAAGTCAAATTATATATAAATTATAAATAATTCCGGTAAAATTAAAGGGGACGCGAGTTAGGATTTCGGTGAGTATAATACTATATAAAACTACCAAATCGGACACTAATTTGACAAATTAACATGTTCAAGGTATGGGTAATGATTTTCTAATGCCCATTTATGAAAAAATCCTAAAAATAAATGGATAAAAGCATTAGGGCAAGGGTTAGGGTTTCACATATGAAAAACTATCAAAACTATGAAGTCGGAAATGAAATCTATATATGTGCATACTCAAATCATGGGTAATGTAAAATATAAATTTAATCGGGTATCAGAACGAGAATACTTGAAGAAAATGGAACAAAAGTATAAAGAAACAAAAGAAAATAATATGAGTGTATTTGCCTTGACTCAATTTATAATTTCTCTAACTAGCTCAAAACCGAAATTAAATTCAAAAGCCTCGATCTCTTCCTTATCTCTCTTCTCCTTCACATTCTCTCCTTCTCCTCTCTTCTAGATTCGCGTAAAATGATGCGGAAAAGAGCCGTTGCACTCTTATATCATGGGTTGGCGCTTGAGCGCCAGCTCCACAGGCGTCTCCCGCCACTCTACCTACCGCAATCCAAAACCTAATTTTTTTATATGTATTTAATTTAATTTTGATTATATTACTTAATTTCTTGTAATTATGATATTTAAAAACTGGTACATTATACTTACATACCATAATAATTAATAAAAACTCTAAAAGAATCAAAACTTACTTTCTAAAATATTATTTGACACTCAATTAGTTAACTTTTTCAAAAACAAATGAGATGTCGAAGAGATTGAGAGGAAGAGAGAGAAATAAAGGACTTTGCTTCATATTTTTAAAAGAATGAGTGTATTAGAGGGTTATACTTTATTTTTGTTTCTCAGAATAAATGGAGTCAAGTCCTCCATCACTCACTCTCATCTTTGCAATCTCTCTCACATTTTAATTTTTTAAAAAAGTTAATTGACTTAAATATTAGAGAAAATATTGTGAAGCAAGTATTAATTCCTTTAAAATTTTTATTTGTTATTGTGGCATATAAGATTCAGATATAAAATTTGATAATTTAACTCAATTTAATTCAAATCACAATTTAGATTTGACATATTCATTATTAGCATTGTACGAAGTAAATGTAATCAAGCCACTCCTTCTTATCTAAATAGAATCATACCTATAAAATTTTAGTATCTCATCATCTATGACAAAACCAGTTAACATGGTAAGCATAATGGCATTGGGACAATTAAGCAACTGCCAAATGATGTCCTTTTTTGTGGCATCTTTTTTGAGGAAGACAATTAAGGAAGTGCTTAATTACTAGTTGCTTTAGATACTAGAACCATAGTCGTTTAACTATAGGACATTATCAAAAGATGTTGAAGTCCCTTCAAAATGGATTTGGAAACCAAGCCTATTTGGATGAGGTCCTTTACTTTCAATCTTTGACCTCAAAAGGAAGGTAAAAAAGTGAAAAAAAAGCTGCTTCAAGGGGAAGCCACTATTGACCAAAGACACCCCATAACCTCTGAGGTGCAAAATGAAGTAGTTTTCTTCCGATTCAAAAGCCATTAGAACTTTGAGGCCGGGGAGGAAAGTCTAGAGTAAGAGAATCTTTGATATACTAGGGATTTTGTGCATGAGAGGACACATCATGTAGCAGTATACCTCAAACTCTTCTAGTTTTGCGAATATCAGACATATTTATCGATTATTTTGAGTTGAGAATTTTCTCAACACTATTAGGATTGTCTCTACAATTGAAGTGGAGGAACACATCAAGTGGATAGATTATTAGGTTTTTCGAAGAAGCTCTACTATCAAACGATTCAATTAGATCGTACACTATTTAACTTTAAAATAAATAGGTACCAGCTCCCTTATAAGTTTAAAACGCCAATGATGGAGATGTATGACGGAAGCACAAATCTAATAGATTATCGAATCACTTTTGTACTCTACTTGACTTTTAAAATCCGGAGGATGTTGCGCTATATCTCTATTTATCTTTAACCTTAAAAGAAGATGTTTGGATTTGGTTCCATAAATTAGAACCAAATTCTATTGAAACCTTTTAGGAATTGGCCGATCAGTTTTTATCCCATTTGGTCTTTAGTTAGTGGGAGGAAAAATAACTCTGACATCTGGTCAGGATTAAATGGGTTTCTAGTGAGAGTCTAAAGTATTTTTTGTCTAGATTCAATGCTAAAACTAATGGTATATCAAAACTCACAAATCAGGTAAAAGCTGAATGCCTATATAACAACTACTTAGCTTGTTATTTTTTAAAGTTGTTGGTTCAGTAATATTTTTAAGATAATCTTGGAGGCAAAAGTTCTTATTAGGGCTTATATTTCAATTGAAGAAGCAAATGAAGCCAAAAGACAAGAACACCATAATTATGAACAGTAGCCATGACAAGCTAGGGGTGAAAAAGGAGAAATGGTGGTAGCCAACCCACTTGGGTCTATCATGAGATATAGAGGACTGAGCTAAGAGTTTGTCGAGAGTTTAAGTTGTTACATCCCAAGCCCTTCATTGATACCTTAACAAACATTCTAATATAGATTAATAACAAAAAAATTTTTAAAATGGCCCAAACTGGTCAAAAATTTAGAGAGAAGAGGTTAGTAGAATTATTGCCTCTATCATCGATCTCTAGGGCACGTCACCGAGAATTGCATGAAGCTACAAAGGGAGATTGAGGCCCTGGTACGAAAAAAGTACCTCAAAAATATTTGCAAAATCCTTGAGTTACCCCAAGCAAATACAAAGATGACCAAGAGCTGCTCAAACAACCACATGATTAAGTATAGTGGTAGGGGTCATCAACATGGTTTTCACCAAACTTGCCAGCAACACAATTCATGATCATTCAGATAAAATGTCTTCAAACAAGAGATAAGGGTTAGGGTTTGAATGGGAGTGAAATAACATACATGTTAAGTAATAACACTTTATCTATAAAAATAATAAATATATGAATATTTAAAATAATAAATATTTAAATATATCAGAATAGATTAGCAGCAATGAAAAAAAGAGTTCGAATGCAATTACCTTTTACTTGAATCTAATAAAAGATCTATTTAATTTATCCAATTTCTCCTTTTCTTGCATTCGTTTTATGTCTCTTTTCTCTTTCTTTTTAAAATATGTTGTAAAAGATTTGAAATTGACCAAAAGGTCAATATATAAAAAATTGGCAATAAGTGCTGGTTAGGTGCGCAACAGGTGCTAATGTATAATCCATACGAAGTATGAGTATCTATCAGGTGCTCATCAAGTATCAATATTCTATCTCAAATATATACGAGTATTGATCGAGCGCCTACTGAGCGTGACCAATTCATTTAAAATATGCATGAGTGTTCCAAAAGCATTTCTTAGGCAATAACTTATCCAAATTGTGTATATGTATGGGTCAGGCACGACTCAGATTAATTTATTCTGATTTAAAAATTATTTTGACCCAAAAGTTTAATTAATCTTACAATTTATTAACTTAAATTAATTAATTAATCATTATTAAAGAATATTTTTGAGATCCATACTTTACAATTGAGCTAACCATGCCAAGTAATATTTGGAGTGATCACCTCATTCCATATTTGAAAATAAAATTTTTCACTAAATATGGGATTTAAAAAGTTAAAGGAGACCAAATTACCAAATAAAACTTTTATTTAATACAGATTACTGGTTAGGCTCTACAACCATTAGAAGCTTTGACATTCAGGATGATAACTTTCGTTAATAAGTTAAACTGAGCGAGTCATCGCTTCAAATCCCTTTGAATTTGGTAAACTCCGATAATCATGTTCAGATCGTGTCTCATCAAAATCAAGATCTAAAGTAAAAATTGATAGATTTTTTATGGAACAATACTAATATCTTTGCCTAGTCATTGGCTGATATGTTAGGGATTCCAATGAAGAAAATGGTTCACAAGTTAGGCCCCATTTCTAAAATATAAAACAATTTGGTTAGGTAAAAATGACAAAATTATTCTGTACAAAAGGTTGTGGCTATTCAAAAAGTTGACCATTGTCGGTTTCATTTTGTATATCAATTAGCTAGATTGATTATCTAATATCATCTTGATAAAGAAAAGTAATAAAAAATGGAAGCTGTGCATTGGTTTCAAAGACACGAATAAGATATCCCCAAAATACTGTTTTTTCTCTACCAAAAATTGATCAACTAGTGGATTCTACATTTAGTCACTAGTGATTGAGTTTCATGGATACTTATTTAGGATATGATCATATTCGAATGAATCAGAAAGATAAGAGATGACCTCATTATTAAAAGACCAAGGTATTGGGAACCGACCTACTATTTGAACCACGAGGAAACACACGATGACATACGACAAGTACAAAACAAATACACATGATCGATAATGAAATGATTTTTACATGAAAAACTTCATTTTGAATGAGGGAGAAAAACCACAGGAATCAAGGTATGAAAATATTTTTACTATATAATGTCTTGATCACACAAATCTCAAATATAAGTTAAACTACATTATCTCAAAATAAGTCCGTATAATACAGAATACAAGATGAAAGAGAAGAAATAGAATCCGATAAATGTTCTTCTCAGCAGTAAGAACAATGTATTATCGTCGATGGAGATTGAAACTCAATTCGGAATACAAATGGATGCATAAATCTTCCTCTTCTCAATTTCCTCACTCTTTCTCTTATTTTCTCTCTTAAAATGACGCTCAAATTGTAGTGGTTTAACCCTAATACGCGTCAGTCATGTTTTTATCTTTCGGCCTGCACTTGAGAGCTAGGCAGGCACAACTCAAGTGCAAAGGTTTTGGAAAAGCCATTTGAGTGCCAGGCAGGCATGGCTCGAGTGTGGAGCTTCTAGAAATAGTGATCGAGCTCTCAGTAGGCGTAGACCAAGTATGGAGCTTCTGGAAATGACGCCTCAGGCGTGATACTACTGGAATCAGCACCTCAAGCCTTCATCATGCGCGCAAAAATACTCATTATTTGTACTACCAATTGGAATATTAAATGAGAATGGGTCGACACGGGAGTGACCTATAACCCGATAAATATTTTCTCATGATTGTGTGGAGGCAATCGTCATCATCCCGACAATAGTATGGCAAATTTCAAGCTTCCTCGTTTGCAACACTTTGGTCATCATATCTGATCTATTCTTCTCGGTCCCGACCTTATCCAGCAATAACAACTCTGAGTTAATCACATTCCGCACCCAGTGATACCTCATATCAATGTACTTCAATTTGGAATGAAATGACAAGTTTCTACAAAGGTTAATTGCGCTTTGATTATTACAAAGTAGCACATATCAGTCCTATTTAAAATTGTGCTCCCAGATGAATTTCTTCGTTCATAATATCTCCTTATTTGCCTCCTTTACAGCAATGAAATCCGCTTTGGTGGTAGAGTAACACACTTCTATAATTTCGATTGCTAAGGAACTGTTCCTTCCGCGAACCTGACTAGATATCTCGAAGTGGATTTTCGAGAGTCAACATTGCCGGCCATGCCAGCATCGGTATATCCAATCAGAAGTAGCTCGTCGCTTCCAAAAGACAAACACAACTTGGAAGTTCATTCGAGATATTTCAATTTCCATTTCTCCGCAGACTAATACTCCTTACCAAGATTTGTCAAAGATCAACTAACTATACCAACAGCATGAGTAATATCTGGCATCATATAAACCATAGCATACATCAAGTTACCTATGGCTGAATAGTAGGGTATGCTTCTCATACTTGCTTTTTCATCATCGGTGGAAGGATATTACCCGCTACTTAATTTAAAGTGATTAGCCAACCAAGTGCTCACCGGTTTCGAATTCTCCATATTGAAATGTTGGAACACCTTTTTCACATAGTTCTCCTAGCAATTTTCTTATCTTGTGGTCACGGAATATTTTAATACTCAGAATCTGCTTCGCCGGCCCCAAATCCTTCATGGCAAAGGATTTCTCGAGCTACTACTTTAATTCAGTGATTCGAGAGGTATTACGCCCAACAATTAGCATATCATCCATATAGAGTAGGAGAATAACAAAATTATCTTCAGAAAACTTTTGAACAAAAGCGCAATGATTTGAAATAGTCATTTGGTAGCCTTGACCCACCATATCAAACTTGAACTTCTTGTACCATTGTCTCAAAATTTGCTTCAACCCATACATGCTTTTCTTCAGACGACACACTAAATGTTCTTTTCCCTTAACTACGAATACCTCCGACTGTTCCATAGAGATTTCCTCCTCAAGGTTACTATAAAGAAATATTGTTTGTACATGCAACTATTTTACTTCTATATCAAGAACCACAACAAATCCGCACACCAGCCAAATTAAAGACATTTTAATAATAATCTCATTAAAGTCAATACCCTTCCGTTAATTGAAGCCTTTCATAGCCAATTTGGCCTTGTACCTCGGCTGTGGGATATTCTCATTTGCCTTCAAGCAAAAAATCCATTTGTTCTTCAATGTTTGCTTTTCCTTCGGCAGTTTGGTTAGCTCAAACGTATGATTCTGTTAGAGCGATTTCATCTCATCTTACATGGCTTCTATTCACTCCGCTTTGTGCTCATCTTCCACAACTTCTTTGAAACTTTCGGGCTCCCCTCCATCGGTAAGTAATACATACTCATTAGCCGATAGACGGACAGAAGGTCTTTGATCTTTCGTGGATCGTCGAAGTGGAATGATCTCGATAGGCTTAACAATATTATGAGGAACAACATCATACTCTTCTCCATTGGGCATCAGAGTCTCATGATCTTCTTCCTCTTTAGCAGTATCTTGATCAACGACGTCATGACGAATAGGCACTGGTATCAAGAGCTCAAATTTTGTATCACAAACTCGACTGCCGTCGTTGTTAGAAACGACTTTTGCCTCTTTGCCAATATCTTTAATCGTATCGTTCTCAACAAATACCACATCTCTTGATCGAACTATCTTCTTCTCAATCGGATCGTAGAACTGGGATCCAATATCATCTTCTCCATAATCGAGAAAAATATATTGTCTTGTTTTTTGCTCCAACTTGATCCCCTCATCCTTTCGAATGTGAACAAAGGCTTTGCATCCGAACATGTGCAAGTAGTCGTAGGACCCTTCCTTCTCGAGCCACACATTTTCTAGAACTTCTCCATTTAGTGGACCGCTTGGTGATAGGTTAATAACATGAGTCCTGGTCCTCAAGGCTTCCCCTAAAATGAGCTTAGGAGCTTTGCCTCCATCAGCGTCCTGTTCACCCGTTTGGCCACACCATTTAGCTGCGGTGTCTTTTGTGGAGTCTTTTGGTGTCGAATTTTGTGAGACCGATAATATGTGTCAAATACTCCGATATAGTTATCGCCGTTGTCACTCCATATACATTTTAATTTCTTTCCCGTTTACCTTTCAACTAAGGCATGAAAGTGTTTAAAGATGTCGAGGGTTTGACCCTTCATTTTCAGTGTATATATTCTTTTGGTGTCGAATTTCGTGAGACTGACAATATGCATCAAATACTCCGATATACTCATCGTCGTTGTCACTCTAGATACATTTTAATTTTTCCCCATTTGCCTCTCAACTAAGGGATGAATCTGTTCAAAGACGTCGAGGGTTTGATCCTTCATTTTCAATGTATACACCCAAAGCTTTCGGGAATAGTCATTGATAAATGTGATGAAATATAGTACTCATCCGAGTATCTTCACTTTAAAAGGGCCACATATGTCAGTGTGGACCGATTCCAGAAGATCGGCCTTCTTTGTGGACGAGTTTCCATGGAATGAAATTCGTCGTTACTATCCCGCCATGCAAAGAGGACGAGTTTTAAACTTGGCTTCCCTTACACCCTGAAGGAAGTATTTGGCTAAATCGTTTAACCTCTTCTTACTTATATGACCTAATCGTCGGTGCCACAAATTTGAAGACTCTTCACCCTTAACAACATGCACATTTTTCGCTACAATTGAGTCTTGCAACACATAAGTTAGAAACTTTCTTTCCCCGAGCTACAATTTGAGATCCTCTAGTCAACTTCTATGCTCATTCACAAAGGTGTTGCAAAAGCCTTCATTATTGGGCCTACCCGTTGAAATCAGATTCAGCCAAATGTCTGGGATGTGTCGGACACTCCTCAGTAGCAATGTGGTTCCATTATTAGTGGTGAGGCATATATCACCACAGCCAACAATTCGGGATATCCCTTTATTATCCATCTTCAACACTCTAAAATTATCGGGAGTGTAAGGTATGAAGAATTTCCTCCGTGACGTGACATGGTGTGATGCACTGCTATCCACCACCCAATTTGTGTCGTGATTCGGTAGATTGATCACCTCATTCTCCCGATATACCAACCAAATATCATTCTCGGTAACAAAAAAGGTTCTTTTCTCGTCTCGGGTCTTGTCCGCCTTCTTCTCATTGTCATTTGCGTTTTTATCCTTCCATTTATAACAATATTTTTTGATATGTTCTCTCTTTTCACAATGATGGTACTTAAGATTTTGATATCTTGATCGAGACTTGTTCCAATTCTTCTCTACAGATTTAGGGCCACGCCCTTTACTCATTCCCCATGATGGAGACTAATGCGTCAGAGTGCGAAGAAGAAGATCCCTGTGATCGATATCTCATCTCCTCATTAAGCATGACTCCCTTTGTTATTTCAACAGTCACCACGCCATTTAGAGCTATATTGGAGATGGTGATTTGTATTACCTCCTAAGAGTCCGATAAGGCAGTCAATAGCCAAAAACCTAGCAGCTCATCGTCAAATTTGATACCCATACTATTCAATTGGTCCACACATCCTTGAAATTCATTCAAATGATCGGCAGCAGACGTACTCTCCTTGTACCTTACTTGCTTTAATTTCATCGAGTAAAATAATTTATTGGTGCCGGTCTTCGAACCATAAAGTTTCTCAAGCTTCTGCCATAAGGTCTTTGCGTGCGTTTCATTTCGATTGTGATTATATGCATTGTCGTTCATAAATTGTCAAACATAGTCACAAACTTGTTTATGTTTGAACCCCCCATTCCTCCTCGAATTTCGATTTGGATTTTTGTGTAGCGAACACCGGATGATGCATTGTTTTCACAAACAATAAATTCTTCATCTTACTTCACCAAATATTGTAGTTTGTATCATTTAAATAAATTATTTTATTTTTGACCTCCATCAATTCAAATAAGTCACAATATATAGCACAAATAACTTGTCTCTGATACCACTTATTGGGACCTGACCTACTATTTAAACCACAAAAAAATACACAATAACACACGATAAGCACAGAATAAATACACACGATCGATAAAGATACGATTTTTACGTGATAATTTTCTTTTAAACGAGGGAGAAAAATCACAAGATTCAAGGTCCGACAATATCTCAACTGTGAATGTCTCGGTTACACAGACTCTAAATATAAGTTCAAACTACCTTGTTTCAAAATAAGTCTATACAATAGAGAATATAATATGAAAGAGAAAAGATAGAATGTGGTAAATGTTCTTCTTAGTGGCAAGAACAACGTACCCATGGTCGATAAATATAAGAACTCGATTTGAAACACAAATAGATACACAAATATTCATCTTCTATATTTTTTCTTTCCTTCTGTTATTTTTTCTCTCAAAATGGCGCTCAAATTGTAGTAGTCAAACCTTAACATGCGTCAGCAGTGTTTTTATCCTTCGGGCCGCGCTCGAGCTGTCTCAAGCGCTAGGGAAGCACAACTTTAGCGTGGAGCTTTTTGAAATGGCGTGGAGTGCAGAACTTGTTGCTATGTAATGATGTCACTCAGTTTTGAGAATACTAGCACCACATAACAAAGATTTGTGAATAAGATGCTGAAGCAATAGATTGGAAAAAAATATGGTGGTGTATATTGATAGTATGTTCGTAAAAAAATGTATTTGCTGACAACCATATTAAAGGTCTAGTAGAGACGTTCAATGTCCTGTGAACATACTAAATAAAATTAAACCTAAGTAAGTATGTGTGTAGGGTAAATTTCGGTAATTTCTTAGGTTTTGTAGCTTGTCAATGTGGGATGGAGGGCAACCCCGAGAAGATCAAAGATTTTATGGATATGGAACCTTCTCGACTGATCAAAGATATTCAAAGGCTGATCGAGTGACTTGCATCCCTATCTTGATTTATGGTAAAGCCAATTGAGAAATGCTTGTAATTTTTCAAAGCACTAAGGGGAGCGAGGATTTACAATTTTTGATGGACGAGTAAGTGTTAACAACCTTTTCAAGGCTTTTAAGAAAGTTTGAAAAAAAAAAATTTAAGGAAAAAATAGAAATGAAAAAAAAATATTTTTTAAATATGAATATTTTAATTCATATATTTTTATATTTTTTCTTATGATTTTTCATGCTATCTAAACAAAGGTATATTTTTTATTTTTTTAAAATTTTTTTCAGTACCAAATAAATGCTTAAAAAAATCATCCTTTGTGTTATTTTATATTCTTGTACAGAACAAACTCGATTTATTTTTTGTTGTGTGAAACTAATAATCAGTATAAGAGAAGATGATAAGACTTGAATTTGTTTCAAGTATAAATCGACATAAATCACATACCAATTGTATTAGTTTTATACTTGAAATCCTTTATTTTTAGGGTTTACATAAATACTCTTATGTTTACCTCAAAATCCATCTTCATTATCGCCCATTGTTTATTAAATTTACTAATTAAAGCTTTTCATGTATACCCAAAATCAACAAATAGCAATCTCTTCTATAATCTTCTCCATAAATACCATGCATCAAATAAGCTTAGATATATAATAGTGAGCTTCAAACTTGTAACCACATACCTAAACATGACGTTTTAAGTCACAATTACTAGGTGTGTTAAGAGTTTGGGGATTCTACTTTACGTAAGGACGAAACAGGATCCTATTAGGTGCGTTAAGAGCTCGGGGATTCTATTTTACGTACGGGTAAAACAGAATCCTATTTCAAAAATTTGAGCGATCAGATTGCGCCATCGGTTGAAACCGATAATTTGAATTTATTTATATTACAAATTGAAAAAATTATAATCAGTTTGGATGGGCGGTTTCAATCAAGAGTACAATTCGACTGTCCAGATTGGCGTAGTAGGATCCCCGGCTGGGTGCATTAATCAGTACGTCTAGAATTTATTACTATTTGATAATACAAAATAGTGAAAATTTTCAAAGTAATTGATGAAAAAAATGCTCTACCGATTTCATAATTCCAATCCAAAACAGATCATATAATCACAATGAATTAGAGTTATTTAATTATCAAATAATCACCCAATAAACCAGAATTAATTTAAACATAAGAATAAGAAAAATCAAGCTCTTGGCACAAAGATCATAGACAATTGTCATTCCACTCAAGGGAAGAAATTAGCACAGGACCACAAGGGATTGAGACTATGGTTATAATCGGCAAATGTCATCAGCATTTTACTCTCCCCAGCGACCCTACCACCACCGTTGATGCTGCTGCCGCCGCTGCTGGGAGGGCCACCCAAGTAGTCATGTGGGTTCATCATATCCATGAACCATGATTGACCCTGCACGGCCTGCTCCATCCCAACAGGGTCAAATCCACCACTCCCCCTTTGCCTGCCAAACTCCTCCACCGCAGCAGTTCCAGCAGCCGCCTGTTTAGCTGCCACTTTAGGCAGCGCAACCTCCTTCTTTAGCTGCCCAATCCGCTTGTAAATCTCCTTCAAATTCTGATCAATCAACCAGCCAAGATCAGTCAAATCAATCATGCTCATATCCTCTATGCTCTTCCCAGTAAGACACTGATACATAACTTGAGTCATCTCCTTCTCACGATTATCCTTCTGCAACTTCTTCAACAGCTCCGCCGCCTTGTTGATTCTCTGCCGGAGAAACTCCTCCTGGTTCACCATCTTCTTACTCTTCTCCATCTCCGGCAGCCGCTTAAACTTCGCCAGAACTTGCTTGGCTTCCCCTAGATTCGGCCAAACCTCCGGCGCCGCGTCGTACGGGCTGTATATAATAGCGCAAGCCCTGATTTCGCAAAGAGTAGTAAGTTCGTACATCTTCTTCAGGAATCCCTTCTTCCTTTTCTTGAAGGTTGCCTTTCTTGCAGAGTCATTGGTGATGTAGGCTAGCTTCACTTTCTTTCTCGTCATGGTTTAGGGTTTTAGGGCTTTTGACTGAAAAAAGGCAAAAGAAGAAGTTGACTGGATTTGAAATTCTAATTAGGGTTCGCCTCTTGGCTTACTTAGACAATAGCTATATATAGAGATTGATGGGCTTCTACTCATTAATTATATGAATATTAAACTTCTATTTATGTCATCAATGGCGGATTCTGCTCATTAAAAAAAAAATAATAACACTAGTACAATTTACACACAACCATTTGACAACTATTTTTCAATGTATAGGTAAAGAAGAAAAATCTCTTTTAATTTTTTTCATTTTTTTAATATTTTGGGATGATATTTGGAAAAAAACTATATAGCTGTTATCATCTGTTGGGAAAAAAAAAACTATTTTGAATGTGTTTATATATATATATATGGATTTTCCTATGATCATTTTAAATATTATTTATTTTTATTTTTTTAAATGGCTGAGATAATTTTAAAAAAAAGACGAAAGATAAAGATTAAGATAGTATTTTAATAGACCATTACTCATTAATGACTATATACAGAGATTAATAGGTTGCTATTCATTAATGATATGAATTTGAAATTCCTATTTATGTCATCAAGAAAGGATCCCTCGCATTAAAAAAATACTTAATGTTGATCATCTGTGGGGAAAATATGTCTTAAATAACATATTAATTTAATTATAGCCTTTTAAATTATAAGGACAAATCTCAATTTTTAAAAAGATAAAAAAGCATAATATTTAGAATCATCATAATAAAACCCACCTTAAAAATAGTTTAATAAGTTTGTTATGATTTTTTAAATACAGATTTTATATGTAAATTGAATTTACAAAAGCATAAAAAATGGCTTTCGATGGAGAAAAATAGTCAAAATAATATTTTCAAATATTAATTATTGCTTTATTTAAAATAATTGTCCAGGCTGTAAGAATAATGTATGTGATAAGTGCAATTAATTTAGAATCAATATTAAAATGGATGCTACTTAATGCCACTTTATTTGATAAATCTTGATTTTATCGCATAAATTAACACAATTAATCACAGATATTAAGTTTTTTATGTATAAATGTGGATACAAAATGTTAGTATATATGAATGAAAAGTGAAATTAAAGAAAAAAAAAATCAAATACTCAATGTTGGCGATTTTTAATTTCTTTTACATTGATTCTAAAATCAATAATTTGAGAAATCCCTTAAAATATTTTTTAATAGTGTATCCAATAAGAATTTTATAAGATTAAAATATTTATATAAAGCATTAGAGTCATCACATTATTCACAATTTTATAATTAAAAAATAAGTATAATAGACATAATTAAAGTTCTTATCTCAAAAAATATAAAATTAATTTCTCTTTTTTCACCATGCTGATTCTTTCTTTATAAGACTTACAAAATTTATAAAAGATAAATTTGTGTGCAGTTTTTCTAGAGTGTTATTTAAATTTAAAAGAAGTTTTAAAAATATCCTTCAAGCTTAAATATAAAAAATACTCACTCATTATTTGAAAAAAAATGACAGTCATTATTCTTAATTAATGAAGAATAATTTTATTATTTATAAGCAAGGGAGAGGATCGGCCCTTAATTATGTAGATATCTCATTTTTAATAAAAAAATAGACTAATATAAAAAATAAATTTTTATAAGATATAATAAAATCGTATACGATCATATTTTTTAATTGTCAGAATATATTATAAAATGTATTAAACATCATATAGGATAATTCTTATATATCTTTCTATCTATTTATTTAGATTATTAAACCCACATAAGTGTAAAACTAGTAAATAGAATGCCATATTATATGTCAAATATTATCATATAATATTACTAGACTTGGAAAAGGCTGTAGTTGGCAAGCTTGATTTCTTTGACATTAATGAAATTTATTGTAAATATAATGGGAAGATAACCGTGATTCTGTTCTTATTTATTATTATATGTTTATGGAGATGTTGCAACCATGAAGAGAAATAGTGAGTGAAACTATTGGGTAATGGGTCGCTATTGTGTGGATCCCGTACTAATTTGACATGTTATTTGGTGGCCTGTTCAAGAGATGCTCATGCGTGGATTACATGCACGTGATGAGCGCCAAAAGCAGTAGGCGCGCTCAAGGCGTGCCCAATGTGTTGATCCCAGTGGTGCCCGTGCCCAAGGCGCATTTGACGGGTGCTCGCGTGCCAGTTCGCAATATAAAAATACACTGACGTATTTTTTGGGCAACCACTTGTATTTTTCTAAGACTTTGAGTGTCGTATTTGAGAGAAAAAGAAGATAAATAAATAAAAATGAGGGAAGATGAAGATTCGAATATCCGATTGAGTTTTGAATCACGTTTTATTTTTCAACGATATTAAATATGCTGTTCTTGGAGTTGAGATGAATGTTTACCAGTCATATTTTTCCTTTTTTATTTTGTACTTATTATTACTCGGTTTATTTGATATAATGTATTGAGTTCTTGTATTTTGTTGGGGTTTATATAACTGAACTTTTGTATAATTGCGATATTTCGAACATATCTTCAAATGATTTTTTCTCTCATTTTAAATAAAATTTTTTATGTAAAATCGTGTATTTTTTTATTATTTGTGATTGTTATTATTTGCTCATTGTATGTTATTTAATATTTTCTCATAATTTAAATAAGTAGGTCATATCTCAACAGAAACTAGTAAATATGGTTGTGAATGGTTTCAATAATTTGTGAACGGTTTAGATTTTCAAATCAATAAAGTTTGTTAAGTTTGTTTATTTGTATAATTGAGCACTATCCAAACGTAATTGTGAAACTTATTATATAAACGAGTCAGGTATAACATTGTTTACATTTGATGTTAATCATGAAGTCAATTCAACTTAATATATTCATTGTTAGGCATTTGAATATTGCAACTTTGATTCTGTAAATCACTAATCAAAGTTATAGCTTAAAGAATCAAAATTGGCTTTTCGATTTATCTTTCAACTTCTAAATTAGTTAAGTTTTAACCAAACTTGATATTGTATAAGATAAAATTGTGATAGGCTTTTGGAGGACAGTACTTCATACTTAAAGGTTCCTTCTTTATAGATAGAAGATTATCTAAAAGATATACTTTTAACTTTTTTAAATATGTCAATTTAAATGTCACGATAATTGTATTTGTAACGTCTCCAGACACCCGCATATAGATATTATCCGCTTTGGGTTAAGTCCGCACGGTTTTGTCCTTGGTAGGCTCACGGCCGCCAAAACGCATTCACAAGGGAGAGGTATCCACGCCTTTATAAAGCACGCTTCGTTCCCTTCCTCATCCGACGTGGGACCTCACAGTCCACCCCCCATGGGGGCCCAACGTTCTCGTTGGCACACCTAATTGGGTCCGTCTCTGATACCACTGTAATGTTTCCAAGCACCCATTTGTAAATATTATCCGTTTTGGGCCAAGTCCATACAGTTTTATTCATGGTAGGCCCACGACCCCCAAAGCGCGTCCACAAGGGAGAGGTATTCATGTCTTATAAAGCACGCTTCATTTCTCTTCCCATCCGATGTGGGACCTCACAATTTAGTTGTGACGACCCGAGCTCGGATCCCCTGACCCGATCCAAACCGTCACAGTGAGAGTCTTGAATCATTTGAAATTATCAATTATATATCATCAAGCAACTTAAATGAATTCAATACTATCATTTAAGACACCATTAATAATCATCATAAGTGTATCATTAAATAAATATCCATAACAATAATAAATAATTTTAATAAATGACATTGATATCCTAAAATATCAATCATTATAAAGAAGATCTAATAGAAATTGAACAGTAACTGAATCATAAAAATCTTAAATCTCTATCCTGAAAGTCTCAATTTCGGAGATCACCTCCGCCTGGAGTCTACCCACGCGATCTCTTCTACTTTGATGTCAACCTGTCTACTCTAGAGCCAATAAAATATAAGAGTGAGCCGAATACCCAGTAAGTAAATAAATCAATAAAATAATAGATACAATAACACATCTCGGATATTAATAGCAAAATAATTACATAAGTTAAATCAATAATTATCTGATATTCAACAACCTGTTATCTGTAACGTCCTCAGGCACCCGCATGTGGATATTGTCTACTTTAGGCCAAGCCTACATGGTTTTGTTCCTAGCAGGCCCACGGCCCCGAAAATACATCCACAAAGGAGAGGTATCCACGCCTTTATAAAACACGCTTCGTTCCCCTCCCCATCTGATATGAGACCTTACAATTTAGTTGTGGTGACTCGAGCTCGCATCTCCGAACCCGATCTGAACCGTCACAGTGAGAATCTCGAATCATTCGAAAACATCAATTATACGTCATCAAGTAACTTAAATGAATTCAATACTATCATTTAAGACACCATCAATAATTATTATAAGTGTATCATTAAATAAATTTTCATAATAGTAATAAATAATTTCAATAAATAATATCGATATCTCAAAATATCAATTCTCATAAAGAAGATCTAATAGAAATTGAACAGTAACTGAATTATAAAAATCTTAAATCTGTATCATGAAAGTTTTAATTTCGGAGATCACCCCTACTTGGAGTATACTCACGCGATTTCTTCTATTCTGATGTGAACCTGTCTACTTTGGAGTCAATAAAATATAAGAGTGAGTCGAATATCCAGTAAGTAAATAAATCAATAAAATAATAGATGTAATAACACATATCGGATATTAATGATATAATAATTACATAAGTTAAATCAATAATTATCCGAGATTCAACAACCTGATATCTGTAACGTCCCTAAGCACCCGCATGTGGATATTGTCCACTTTCGATCGAGCCTGAAAGGTTTTGTTCCTGGTAGGCCCACGGCCCCCAAAACGAGTCTATAAGGGAGAGGTATCCACGCCTTTATAAAGCATGCTTCATTCCTCTCCTCATCCGATGTGAGACCTTACAGTAGCACCCTCACTGCCTCCGGATCATTGGACGCAATTGGAAAAACGAAAATAGAGCATGATGCTCTGTTTCTATGACCGTCTGAAATCCCAGAAAATCAGGACACAATATACAAAAATCGGTACTTTATGATTCCATTAGATAATTTACAAAGCCCCAAATCATCGTTGATTCAAAAAGGCCAGTCGCAACCTCACCGATGCCGAAACTCTGCATTCGGGTTCCCTAATTCGTACCCTCCATTTTCAACAATTTCCCACCAATTCAAAGTATAAAATTCGAGATTCAACAATAACAAGAATAGAGGAAGAGTTAATTTTGTGAAGTAGGAAGTTTACATGCTTCAATTTCGTGTCCTTCATCTGGAAACGACGGCAACGCTACAAATCGACGATGGCGACGACTCCATCCAACGACGGCGACACCAACCAACGATGGCAGAAGCGGTGGCTTCAGCCTTACTCACAACGGCGATTAGCAGCGGCAGTGATGGCATCACTCAGGGCTAGGGTTTAGTGGCGGTTCCTTCTCCTTCCCACACCAATGTTCCTTAAATAATGAAAGGATCGATTAGGGTTTTGTTGAGTTTCCAGTTGAGGCCCGAATTCCTTCCTCTTTTGCCACATCGCTTTTCTCTCTTTCTCTCTTATCCTTTCTTTCTTGTTCTTTTTCCTTTCTCCCTTCCTTCCATTTCTTCTTCTTTCCTTTCCTTTTTCTTTTCTTTTTGTCCTTTTCTTTTTCCTTTTTTTTTCCTTTTATTTCCTTTTTCTTCCATTGATATTATTATTATTATTATATTTATTATTAATTATTATTATTATATTTAAATAAATTAATTGAATTAAGTGACCCTACGTTTATTCCTAAACCCATTGATCCGAATATTCTAAATTTATTAGGCCCAAATATCTAATCCCAATTCATCGGTCAATATAGTTCAAACTTATATTTTGAATACGAATTACAAAACTTTATATCTGAAATTACTAAAAATAATTATCTCAATTAAATAATAAAATTAAAATTATTCGGGATGTTACAGTATTAAAACAAGTAATTTAGAAATCTTGAAGCCCAAGAGATTACAAGTGATTCAAACATCCTCCTGTGTTAATATTACTTATATTTATAGAAGATCAGTTGCCTGCTTTAGAGTTGGTCAAGTAACCTTTCAAAAGGAAAATGATCTCTCTCATGGAGGGTTGTTGTTAGTTATTTAATATGAGGCTCTTCTGCTAAAAAGTTAATACTTTTAAGCATTAATTGCCACATTTTTTAATATAGACGTAGTGGGGGGTTTTTAAATAACTTGTTTCATGTATAACTTTTCAAATATTTCATTTGGATCCACTAATGCCTATCACTTTAACTCTGGTTAATGGCTTTAGTCAAACTGTCACTTTGGTCCAGATTGTTAGAGAAATATTTAGATTGGAAGCTCTCACTAATGCCAACTCATTTGTGTGTCATCTAGTGTGGTGCCTACACTAGTTCAAACCACTTTGACTCAGGTTAACGACTTTTGTTATTTTGTCACTTTAAATTGGATTGTTGGAGAGGTATCTTGATGTCATAGCTCCTAATAGTGTCCAATTGTTAAGATTTTTTTAACTCTAGTTAATGACTATAACCACTCTATCATTTTAGTTCAGATTATTATAGAGGTTTTCTAATGAAACAGCTTCCACTAGTGTCAACTTGTTTGGATTTTGGCTGATATGACATCTTCGCTAGTGTTGACCACTTTAATTCTGATCAACGACTTTGATCATTCTATCATTGTTCGGACTATTTTCTAAGAGAATAATTCTTACTAGTGCCAACTCATTTGAATCTTGGTTGATGTTGAACCTCCATTAGTGCCAACCATTTTGACTACGGCTAATGACTTTGATCATTTCACCACTTTGGTTTGGACTCCTATGAAGGTATATTAATGGGATGATTCTCGCAAGTGCCAACTCATTTGGATCTTGGTTGATGTGGTGCCTCAACTATTGCCATTACTTTCACTTTGGTCAATGATTCTGATCATTTCATCAATTTATTCTGAACCGTTAGATAGGTATTACAATAAGACGATTAAGTACAACCATTCTTATTCAGTGAATGCCACTCTAACAAGAAAGCTTGACCCATTGGCAGCTTGGTATCATGGTCGTTATGTTAGCTAGCAAATGCAGTCATTTGGTCATGCAACCAATTTACCTCTTAGCAACTAGAAAAGCTTTAGATTCATATTTTTAGAAGTGGGACTAATTGACCATGCTAGCAAAAAAAATATATAAATAAAAAATTCATATATACATATATCTTAATAGTTAAGATAATTTTTTTGTTAATCTTACTAAATATTTTTAATAAATTTTATAAAATTTGTCTGTTAATTATTATAATTTTATTATAATATCAATCGGTTTCTCTCAATTAAAGTTTAAAAACTCATGCTCAACAATCAAGCTTCGACAATGTCTGAATTAATGGTCAGTATCATATGAAAAAATACTCATAAAAAGATTTGCGTTATTTATAGTATTATTTTTAATAAAAAATAATAAATTTAAAAACCAAATACCCTTTGAGGTTTAAATATCGACTTAATTTATATCATTTATTAAAAAATATAAAAAAATGAAAAATTATATTTAATCTTGGTAAACGGGACTTTTATACTATATAAAGCAAATAATAGATCCAAATGTAAAGTTTTAGGTGTAAACTCAATTATATTTTTATATTTATTTTTTCAATAAATTACAAATGATATTTTATTATTATATACCTTAATAATTATTGAATTTAACACTTTATTTAGAAATAATAGTATATTTTTAGTTTTTTTATATCTCTAATTTGGATTGTTGGATAAAAAAATTTAATGACTAAAATTTAAATATTAAATAATATTTTTTAAATGATTATTTTTATTTAATTTTTAAATGTTAAATTTAGTATTTAATAAATATTAACATTACATAATTTTTTAATATAATTATTTTAAATAATTTTTATTTTTAAAAATTTAACTATTAAATTTTAATTTTATAATCAGGTTAAAATATTCACATCCTATTTCTAAAAAAGTAGGATAGCAATCTCACTAAGCAGGCCAACAATCTGACGTGTCATTGACACATAAGCCACTATTTTTCCTTTTTTTTACATAATTTATTGGTGGGCATTATGTCTGACGTGGCAAAAAGGTGACGTTAAAATTATGCTAGACGGATAATCTTTAGCAATTTTAATTAGATATTTAATAATATAATATTTTATCGATATGTTTATATTAAAATTTTTATATAAAGACAAATAAATATTTTAATAATATTATTTAACATTATTTAAAAAATAGTTAAAAAATCATCCATATATTTATATTAATGCTACGTTTGTTGCTCTGCCTCTCATTAATGTTAAATGGACACACGCTACGCAGGCGCCCTACTGAGTCAAGGGCTAAACGTGCTAAAAAAAGTAAATTATATAAAATATTATAAAAATATAAAATATTGTATTTATTTTAAATAATTTTAATATTATAATTTTAAAAATATAAAAAAATATATCTAATAATAATTTAATTATTTTTAACTCTTATTTAAATTTTTATTATTGCTAGTTTTAGAATCTTTCGCTTCATTAGAATAAAAAACAGTTGAATTTCTGATGCGATCTTTTATATATAACTAATTCTTGAAAAGGACAACATTTTTACGGTCTTTGATATTATCCCACTTTTTTTTTCAACTATTAAACCCCTGGCATTAAAAAGTTAACTCCGATAATATCGTACTTGTTTGTGGAGTTAAGAGGTCCATGTTATTGATATGAGTATGAAAAATATGTACTTATTAGTCTTTGACTAATCTAAAATCTGAAATTATAAATTGTTACATGTATTGCATTGGAAATGTGGTGCGATGGTAAGTAATGAATAAATTCAGTTGATATTATATTTCAATAACTGGTTATATTTCACATCGAGATTGTACAAACAAAAGTAAATTTTGTCAGCCACCTCTACTGCTACATACTTTTATTATTGGAGTAGACGGTTCATGGTATTAATTATGATGTATATAAATTATGACAGATACCCACCTTTATTTTTTTTTGTAGTGTTGGTTATTCCTATATTATTATAGAAATCATTAAAATATATGTACACTCCAAGTAAATTCATATGAGGGCCTATAATTATTACAAAGCAGTTTAGGATTGGAGAATTTTTCTAATATTTGAATTTTTTAAAAATACAGTTAAATATAATATTAATGAATATACTATTTTTAATAATTTTAATATTTGTTTAAAATTATTTATTTAAATTTTATATAATATGTTTACCTTTGTTGTTGGTATTATTTTAAAAAATTATAATCATTCCAAAAAATACAATGATATCAGTAAATGTTAATAATTTACTTAATAGGAGATTTTAGGTGGCATGATTAATACCTACAAGTATGTTAGTATTAAAATAAAATATTTTTAATAAATATTTAATTATTTTAATCATCTTTCAATTAATATCTATAAATGGCTCAATTGTTGTGATACTTTTATAATAAAAGATCATTAAAATAAAATGAAAAAGATATATAATTTTTAACATTTGGTACGTTGAGTTCTATTTTATTGAACCGATGATTTTCATCTTCTTATTACTCAACTTGTTTTGTTTTTATAATATCTTGAATTATTATTCTCAAAAAAAAAAATTCTAATAAATCAAATAATATTTTTTATTTTCTCTAAATTAGAAAAATAAGCTATAAAATTTTATTAAAATAAATCTTAATAATATAGTATGTATATTTTGTGTAAAATAATTTATCATTTAAAATTGATAAAATTATAATTTAAATAAATTAGTAAAATTATTACTTATAGTATTGTCAAAAGTAATTAAAACAATCTTATTAAATATTTTAAACTTATTTATAATAGTGATGATTGTTTTAAAAATTATGGAAGTAGTATGTGGGACTTTAAAATTTTAAAACTAATAATTTTTTTTTGTAATTCCTAATTTTTTTAAATTTATTATATTATAACACAAATATAAGATAAATTATTACGCTGTAGTTATATATCACTAGTTAAAAATATTAGATTTTAAGTGTATTAAATTAAAATTTAATTCTTATTTAAATTATAAAAAAAAAGACAAATAGCCTCATATTAATGGTTTGTTGGGATATTTTTACACATTTAAATTACAAGTACTTCTTTACATATCGTTCAAATTTGTAGTCTTCTACCATGAAAGTCAGACTCTTCGACTAAACTATATATTTTGTCTATCTTTTTTAATTTAGCCGCTGATTGTACTGAAAAATTCATAAGCCTATACTATTTAAAAATATTAGTTTAGTTTAAATTGAAGATAACAATTATTTGTAAGGCATGAATCTTTTAATTATTATAATCATGGTTAATTAAGTTAATATAATCAAAATTGAGATTAAAGGATATAAAAAATTATGTTAAAAGAATCAAAATTAGACCGATTGAATTTGAATCTAATGCGTGCCTGAATTTAGGCTTGAGCCTAATGCAGGCTTGACGCACGTTAGCCCGAAAAATAAAGACCCCGAACTTGAGTTGTGCTCAAGCTCAATAGACCCGAGACCTCATGCCCGACGCGCGTTCAACTCACGCTCGGCGTATTATATATCACGGGGCTTGAAGCATGCTATTCGGTTATAAATAGGATTCCCGCACTTATTTTTGTCATTTTCAATTGCGATTTTTAAAGCTAGACTGGGAGAGAAAAAGCTAAAAAACTCAAATTTGGAGGTGATTCAAGTCAAGATTTGAGTCTATTCAAGTTAAGATAAATACAATTTAAGCTCATCTTTCCTTGTTGCTATTTCTTGCCCATTATTTTAAGTATTTTTATTTAAATATTCATCCAAACTAAAATTTTAAGGCTATTATATTTATAAGAAGTATGCATGTAATTTTTTTAAAATTTTGTAGCCTTTTCATACAAAAAATTCTACTCATATATATATATATACATGTCCTGAATTTGATTTCTCAATTGCATTTATGTCTTTAATTCTGAATTTAATATTCTTGCATATGATAAATTTTATTTATCATATTATAGTATGTTCTGGGCTTATAATATAAATTGTATGATTCAACAATTCGAAGAATTAAGCTCTACATGTGAATTGTTAAAGCTAATATTGTAGAAATTATCATGTTGCTGATTTTTACTGAATTTTTTGAATTTCTATGACATCTATGGTTTAAATTCGTGCTGTAATTTATTAAGGCCCTAATTTATTAAGTATATATTTTATGGAAGTTAGAAAATATATATATGTTGATACTTAAAATCTAAAATTTTAAATCATATTTTGAAGATACATCTCATGCTGAATTTTTTGTATTAAGTATTGAAATTTGAGTTTTTCAAATTTTAAACTTTTAATTGATGTAAGCTCAAGGTTTTACTAAGATATAAGTATGAAATTATGAATTATGAGAGAAAATTCTACAATATGTTAATAATTATAATTATGTTATCTAAGAGTGAGAAAAATTAAGAACCCAAAAAGTGTAAAATGTTTATAAGAATTAGGAAATTAGACCAAGGATTATTTCAGTGAGTAGTATTATTTGCTATGTCTTAGTATATTATAGTGGTATATTAATTTTTGTCTTTATATAACCGTGGGATTAAAAAGCGACATCTAACCTTGTCTATAGAATGATATGTACATGGCCTACTTCTGAATCTTGAAATGGAGCGTATGATTTTTGGTTGTATGGGAATACACACAATTCGATTTTCGATTGTTCGCTCATTTAGCTTGTAAGGCCTACCGGCTCTGGTTCTTAAAAAAAGTAAGATTTATGCATATTTTCTTAACTAAGAATAAAATAAGAAATTTAAAAATGTATCATGTAAGTTTTTAGCACAATTTTATGCTTTTGCACCGGATCACGATTCTTATTTTTTCCGTTATGTATTTAAATTTAAAATGTGCATGTCTTTTACATAAATTGTATTTTATTGAGTATTTGGTTCACTATCTTACTGTATTACTAATCATTCAGATAATGTGCACGAATTTTTGCTAGATGAGTAGGAGTGAAGGCTAAGAAGTTTTAGTTTATGTTTCTATAAATGATTCCTATTGGTTTATATTTTCGGACAATGTTAATATATCTAATGGCTGTAATGTAGTTAATTTCAATTTTAGTCCTCGGTTTGTGATGTGATTTGGCTTTCAAAAAGTATTTAAAGGGCTAAGGTGTTATATTGTATTGACTAGTGTCGGTTTGTATGTTATGTTAACCTTTGATAGTTTTTGTGTATGCTTGGATTGTGGTATATAGTTGCAAAAATCTGATTTTTAGCTCAACAGATAGATGATATGATATTAGTTGATGATGTTAAAAATTCTAGATTCGTTCAGTTGTGTAGTATCACGGGATCCCGTTTAGAGTATTTTAATATTAATTATAATTTTGGGTATTTTGAATATGATAAAAATAAATTAGAATACTATGAAATTGTTGGGAATAATCAAAATTACGGAGTGGCATTCGAGTCTTTAATTCTGGATTCTAGAATAAAATAAAGGATAATAATAATTTGTAATAATAATAATAATAATAATAATAATAATAATAATTAATAATAATAATAATAATAATAAAGAAGAAAAAGAGTCGAAAAAAAGAAAAGGAGTACGGGAGAGAGAAGAGGAGAGGGAGTAGGGGCTAGGATTTTGTTAGTGGAGGAAAAAGGAGGAGAAGGAAGAAATTCAAGTTGAAGGTGGTAAGGTGAGGTTGCAGCTCGGGCTAAGGCGTCCGCTCCTGGCTTCTCCAAGAGAGGACAGCGGACCGAGCGTTTGAGGAAGCGGCGCTATTTCGCCGGGGAGGTAAAGATGCACGGGCGCGAATTATTTTAATATTTTTGCGGGAGGCCGTGCGTAAAGGAGAGGAAGGGAAGTGCGAGGGCGCGCGTGAGGCGTAGGGAAATGCAAAATGCTTGAGACATTCTTTTTTGGTCAAGATGGGTATAAAGTCGAAACAAGTATTCTCTAACCCTATTCTTGGTTTGATTTAATTTTTGATATATTTTGACTACTGTTGGATATTTACTAACATGTATATATTTTTATATATACCAAATTTATTAATTATATATATGCATGTATGTTTTATCGTTATACCAAAATTTTAAACTTTATGATTTGGAAAATTTTGTTCAAGAATGAAATGTATTTAATTTGTATATCCAGGTATTCTTGTGGAAAATTTTATGTCTCACATTATAGTATCTTCTGGGTTTATAATGGGTCGTTATATGTGATTCGAGATATGAGATATTGGCGATGGGGAGGCTTAGTCATGTGAGACTTATATGATATTTCCATTTAAAAATTATCAATGGTTGAGATGTTTAGTGCATTTTTTTTCATTTAAATGAAAACCATCATTTAAGTTTGTGCTGTAGTAATATATTCGGACGTTTTAATATATTAAAAAATTTGAATTTATAGAAAATCAGAAAAATAAAATATTTTGAAAAGTTTAAAATTTAAATCATATTATGAAGATGGATGGCCTTGAATTTTTGCCTTAAGTATTGAATTTTGAGTTTTGAAATTTTAAACTTTTAATTGATGTATAATCAAGAATGAAATTATGAATTATCCCTTCCTACAATATGTTAGTATTATTATCTTTGGTTCTTCAATTTCGTATATACTTTGTATTTTTACATGTATGTTTTTATAAAAATTATGATTTTGAGATACAAGGATTATTTCGGGCGATAGGAAATTTCTCGTATGTATAAATATGTGATAAACTTGAACAGTATTTTGATTTATATTTTAGTTCCGATGGTCTTCTCTCGATTTCTACATTATGAGATTTATATTCGGACGAAGGTATGTGTTCCATACGGATGTGATGTCGGTTGCAGCCTATGTGACCTTGAATCATATGATATGACAACGTCTATGATATTTGACCGGTTTGTTTTTTATTACGATTGTGTCCCGGAGGGACTGTTCGATATTTAAGAGACATTTCCTCAATTTATAGGGATTTCACGGACCTTGTGTTTTATGTTTTATATAAGTTTTCGGTTGTAATGTTTATCCTTTTCCTCTGATTTATATTCCTATTTTTTCGTATATATTTAAGATTAAATTTTGTATCACGTTTTATATTTTATTCTTATTGCTAGTGGTTGGATACTCTTATAGGAGTTCGAATTTGATTTGGTCTTTGGATTTATATGTGAGTAGAGATATTCATATTGGATAATAGGAGATCTCGGCCAAAATGATTTGATTATTTTTTCTATTGGATGATTCCTGTTGGTTTATATTTTCGGACAATGATATATTAGAGTTATTGTGTATGTTAATGAGTTGTTGTAATGGTTTGTGATGTGATCTTACGATATTTGGATTTTGAAAATGTTTATATTTGTAAGGTGTTATATTGTATTAGATATTGTTGGTTTTATTATGTCATGTTAATCTTGGATATGATTTTGTATATGTTTGGATTGAATTTTATGGTTGATGAAAATATGATTTTTGCTGATTTTATTTTTGATTTGATATTGGTTGTGATTCTCAAAAATCTAGATTCGTTTGGTTGATCTTATGAAGAATTTAGCTTTCGCAAATTATTATCATGTGTTATTTTTAGTCTTGGTAAGCATTTTTTCTTAACAAGATCTGACATCGTTGTGTATTTGGGTTGATGTCGGTACTACTATTGTCGTGGCAATGCTTTTGCGTCCTGTAAATATTGACTCGTTGTGTATTTATTTTTAGTCGGCCATGGTATCGAGGTGATTTCACATTCGATTGGTCAAGTAATCATATTATTGGTCAATTTAATAATTAAATAGCTAATTGATTATGATTAAGATAAATTATGAAATTTAGGATGTAGTCCATTACATTATCCTTCATTTTTTTCATGTGTCTTCTTAAATGTCCAGTGCCCTTAAAATTTATATATATATAATCTTTTTTATATTTATTACAAGCATCTTATTTCTAATAGTTAATTAATTTAATCTTAAAAAGTTACGATATGTTATTAAATTATTTTCTTGGGGTCAGATAGAATTGTAAGAAATATTGATAATATTTTAATCAGAATTAGGTTGTGATTTAGGTGTTTTAAAACCAATATTGTTAGTGTTTGTCTACGATGTGAATAGTATCAAAATATTAGGATAATTTTTTAAATTTTTTACTATTAAAAATAAAAAATTATATTTGATGAGTAATAATTAATTTATAAAATAATAAAATAATATTATTAATATATAAATTATTAATAAAATTTAATAATATTAATATAAATACATTAGAAAGGATCACACTAATGTTATTTTATATTATAAAGAAGTAAAGAGTAGAAAGTAAAGGATAAAAGAGAGCCTTGTGTGTATTATGTGGGGGCATTTACAAATGTTTTTTAATATTTAAATATTTAATTTTTTAAAAAATAAAATTAACATTTAAAATGGATCATTTGACGGTTCGGTGGAAAATTAAAAAAAAATTATAGATTAATACGGTTGAACAATATTCACTACCAAAAGGCAAACTTTACTCCTCTCCAAAGATTCTATTCCTCACCCGCTACCAGAACCAACGACAACCATGGCCACCGGCGATCAACTGACCATCATCGGCGGCGTTCCCCTCCACCGACACGTCCGCCGCCAGCTCAACCATCTCCACCAAACCCTCAACCGTTCCTCCCAATACAAAGCCCGAGACGACCCCCACTTACTCCGGTGGCACTACGCTCAGTTCAACAACCGGAACTTAGAAATCCACGGTCAGACTCTCTTCTACATCTTCGTTCTCTTCTCCATCATCCTCCTCGCCACCCTCCTCCTACTCTACGCCTGCTGGTTCTTCCGATTCCGCCACGTCGACTCCGCTCTCCCACAGACCGTCGATCTTCCTCCTCCTCCTCCTCCGCCGCCGCAGAGAGGAGGGCTGGAGCCCACCGTCATTCAAACCTTGCCCATTATATTGCAGCAGTCTTCAGCGACAAGCGGAGTTGACGAGATGGAGTGTTGTATTTGTCTTGTAGTATTTAAAGATGGCGATAAGGTTAAGGAGTTGCCGTCCTGTCATCATCTGTATCACTCGGATTGTGTGGATACCTGGTTGATCAACCACTCTAATTGCCCACTTTGCAGAATCGCTATCCGGGTCGACATGCCAGTCGATTCGGGTCTTGTTTGAGTTATTCACACATGTTCTTATATCTGTATTTTGTAGTAAACGTACGCTAGAATGTGAGCGTGACAGGAATGCATTATTTGCTTGAAGAGTGAATCGATAGAGCAATTGGTTTAATGTTTCATTGCATTTCCTGGTGTTTCAATGGTGAATTACTTCTTAAATGAAAATTGATCTACCATGTAAAATATTAGTTACTTATAAATAAAATGTGAAAATAAATTAGTGATCGAAGCACTGATCTTTCGTCGGTACCGTTAATATCGATTACTTAAATTTTTATAAATTTATTATTTGTTTAGATCTTTTAAATCTTTAATATTTTTTAATAATATTGTATAATTAGAATATTTGACGTAAGGATCCAAAAACCAAATCTTAATATATTTTTAAATATTTTTTTATCAAAATAGCTAAGGGATGGGTGTCATTCATGTTAGAAGTGGGGTGGTTATATAAATACTCCAAAATCAAAAAAATGGACCAACTAACTGAATTTTTTAATGCATAAAAATTAACATTCACCCATTTGGCCTATGCGTTTCATTAAATATGGTATTCACAATCTATTTTTTCATATTATTAAGAAAAATATATATAAATAATGACGATATGTCCTCTATTAACCAATAATATTTTCTACGTAATACAGTGCACCATATTTTTTCAAGGCATTAACTAATATATAGTAATAGTACTAAATAAATAATTATTATGTTTATTCAATGTTCAACTATTGATAATTTTTTTATTATTAATTAATTAATATGTATACAGATTTTAAGAAAATATTGCAACTAAATAGAAGTTTTATCAAAAAAATATTATTATCCATATAATGAAAGTCATATAGTAAAACTTAATTCTATTTTGATTAGATGATCTTTAAATCTCAACCGTAGCATGATTTTTATGAAAGGATCAATGATCAACAACTCGATGCTAAAATGTTCAATGACCACTTTCTTTACTCGAATACATTCTTTTATCACTAAAAATTATATATTAATATTTTTATTTTCATTACTAATTTTATTATTTTTAATTAAGAAAATAGTACCTAAATTATCGCAATATATTCTTAATGATCTTAGGATAGAATCTATTACTCTAAATCTAAATATGAAAATCTTCATTCATATACCATGATTTATAGACTCAAAATAAGAAATAACTTCAACCTCTATAGTAAAGGTAGCTGTTAGGGTCACCTTTACATTTCTCAAGGAAATAGTTTTACCAGTAAATCTGAACACATATTTAGATATTAATTTATCATGAATCAATACATCAAATAAAGTATAAATTCGAGTACTCGAATACCTTTAGATATTATCAATCTGTCTATAAATAAGTATATAATCCTTGTTATCTGAAAAATATCTCACTATTTTCTTAGTAACTCTCAAATAATCCATACATAGATTATTGTAATATCTTCCTATTATTCTCACAGCAAACATAATGTCAATTTTTGTGCATATATGAGTATATATCATTCTTTTAACAACGAAAGTATATGAAATATTTTTATTTATTCTATTTTAAAATTATTTTTTACGTCTTGATTCAAATTGATCCAGCTTAGCTTCATAATGGGTGATAAGTTTGATGAATAATCTTTCATCTAAAATCTCTCTAAAATTTTATCAATATAAGTCTCCTGAGACAAATCTAAAATATTTCACAATTTATCTCGATAATTTTTAATTCTAATGACATAAGATATATCACAAATATTTTTTATTTTAAATTTATTAGAGAGAAATTATTTTTGCTCATATAATAAATTTTTATTATTAAATATAAGTAAAATATCCTCTTTATGAAAATAAGAAAATAAATATTATTTTTACTAATATTATGATATATACATCAATCTATAATATTTTCTACCAAATGAAGAGATTACATTATTGAACTTTAAATATCATTGAAGGAAGACTTGTTTTAATCCATATATAGATTTCTTGAGCTTATTGATCACTATTATTAGAGGAGAATACTTTTGATTATTTTATATAAACCTCATACTATAAATCATCATTGAGAAAAGTCATTTTTCACAACTGTTTATTGTAACTTTAAATCAAAATAGGTAACTAATATCAAAACTATACAAAGAGAATTTTTTTTAATATAAAAAAATCTCTGTGCAATTAATTCTTTCCTTTTAAGTAAATTTCTTAGCAATAAATCTCACCTTATATATTTCCATATTTTTCATTTAGTTTTTTCTTGTTTTAAAGATCTATTTGTTCCCAATAAATTTATAGATTAGGTCATTCAATAAGATTTCAAATTCTGTTGTATTTCATGGAATTCATTTATTCCTTCATAATATTGTGACGGACTACGTTTTTGTAACCTAAATCTGATAGAGTTTCCACAGAAAATGGTAGCCAAACAATTACAAAACCTGTAAAATATCCTATATAATATACATAATTCATATCATCACAACACAGGATCAACAAGTTATAACAAAACATGTGGCACCGACATCATAATTCAAATTATAATGTCGCTTTAGATAACATACCACTAGGTACCTAAATAAACCGTAAAAACCTGCGAAAATATCTATATCCATAAAATACACTAGAAATTAGATTACATAGACAACATCATCATCATTATATATGTACATCAATATACATGACCATTAAAAAGAAATAATATAAAAGACTCAATAAGGTATAAATCTAAAAAGCTAAATCCACAAGATCATTATTCAAGTTTTCGTGTCTAGCCGACTTCTAATCCTTCACCTCGCCCTATCGGGTGTAAACTCATACTCATTTGAAGGTAAGAAAAAACAGTAATCCCATGTTTGGTTGGAGGGGATAAGAAATTCTATTCCCTCCTTATTCTTGGTGAAATTACTATTCCATCGTTTGGTTGCACTTAAATTGGGAATAACAATTCTCGAAGGAATAGTTATTCCTTAATTACAAGAAATAACTATTCATTGGTGGCATTAGGCATTTTTTATTTCTTGTTAGGGAGGAAAAAGAATTTCTACCCAATAATTTTATTAACCCAAATTTGTCCCCTATTATTATTATTATTATTATTATTATTATTATTAGTATTATTATTATTATTTTTATTACTTTTATTATTATTATTATTATTATTATTATTATTATTATTATTATTATTTTTATTATTATTATTTTTAATAATAATAATATTATTATTATTAATATTAGTATTATTATTTTTATTTTTATTACTTTTATTATTATTGTTATTATTATTATTTTATTAATAATAATAATAATAATAATAATAATAATAATATATTATTATTATTACTTTTATTATTATTATTATTATTATTACTACTACTATTATTATTATTATTACTATTATTATTATTATTTTTTTTTTTTAATAATAATAATAATAATAATAATAATAATAATAATAATAATAATAATAATAATAATATTACTACTATTATTATTATTATTATTATTATTATTAATATTAATATTATTTTTATTTTTATTACTTTTATTATTATTATTATTATTATTTTTATTATTATTATAAAGGTAAAAGCGTCATTCCGATAAATTCTCACCTTATTCCTCATACAATTCTACAAACCAAACATTGTAATACAAATTCCCAACTAATTCTATTCCAACAACCAAACATAGGAATAACAATTTCCAACTTTATTTCCATCTAATTATATTCCCTGGGAATAACTATTCTATTCCCACCTTATTCCATTCCAACAACCAAACGTGCCATAAGGGTGAATCAAATACTCAGTAAGTATAATATCATCAAGGATAATATGCAATATATTTAAAATGGAATAGGAAAAAGGATAGGAGTATGATATATAGTGCATAACATGAAACGTGAATAAATATAATTTTTAGAATATAAATAACTCTTCATATTTTATTTTTCATCTCTTAGGGTTTCATAACATATACAAATTTTTTTATTTTTACGGATTATGGCCAATAGGCATAATTAGCCGATGGTGCGGGAGAATGAGGAAAAGAATATGTATGTTTCCACAATTTCTAAGGCACGATCCACACCGTTCAATACCCCATGGTGAGCGGTATACCTTTAACCTGATATACGGGGTCATATCATATTTACTATCATGTCCCCCGTGGCCCAAAGGCGGTTATTGTTCTTCCACAATAATATCTTAAAATATGCCAAAGAATATCACCGGTTACAATATACTATTAAGATAATCCTTAAATTTTTACTGTAATATTAATGATATGTTATGGGGTACTACTCTCTAAAATATAAATTTGTTGTCCAAATTTTACGATTTTTTATTTTTTGAGAGAAAGTCCACCAAATTTCTTTAACAAAGTTTTTATTTCGGCAGAACAAATTATACATATATCAAATTGTGGCATTCCCTTTGTATACTTACATATCTTGCATAATTTTTATATACAGATACAGATAATCATTTTTTGTGGGTTTAAATTTTTATGTGACTTTAAATATATATATATAATTTAACATGATACTTTGAAATAATTAGAAAATTTTTACCATATCGTGGTAAACGTAACTTTAGAACTTCTGAACGATAATTTTTTCATATACGGTTAATAATAACACTTTCGAAATACACAATTGAGTATATATAATTATATATAATTTAAATATCAATTAAACAAAATGAAATCATGCTAACATATCAAAATGGCTTGGGTGAATAGTGTCAACGTGGCTGTTGGGGTCCTGTGTGTGCAAAATCGGACTAAATTTAAAAAATCGGACACCTAACCGGTAAATATCCACATTTAAGATATGAGTTTTCATTATCTAAAATCAAATCATGTATAAAATTCAAAATAATTTGTTAAAAATGGTCTCGGCACGGGTTAGGCTTTCGACAAACGAAATTTCACATAAAATTGTCAGATAGGATATCCAATTGATAAATTTACGTATATAAGGTATGGGTAATTATATTTTAGAGTCAATTTAGGTAAAAGCCGCGAAAATCGGAGGGTGAGGCATATGGGTGCGGGGTTAGGGTTGCAAGGAGCGCAAAAACCGCGTGAAACCACGAATCCGGTCACAAATCGGTGAATAATTGTAATTGGGTCATGGGTTTCACAAAATATAAGTATGAGTCGGATACTGGGACAAAAATACCCGAGAAAAATAGAACAAAAATTAAAAAGAGAGAATAAAAAGGGTATCAATATACTTGTCTTGATCATATCTATCACTTCTCCAACTAGCTCAAAGCCGGATTCTAATCGAAGAGTCTCGATCTCTCCTCTTTCTTTCTTCTCTCTCCCTCTCTTTTCTTCCTGAACCCCTGCATCCCGTTTTTGTTTTCCCCATTCTTCTTATTCTTTATTATTATTATTATTATTATTATTATTATTATTATTATATATTCTATTTTTTTTTATTTCAAAACCCAATTCGATATTTGATCGGTTGTACAGGCATATTTCGAGCGTTAGTTCAACTAATCCAAATATCTATCAAAATTTTATAATATTTAATTAATTTTTATTACACATAAATTATCCAAAATAATAAATTATTCCAAATTAATCAGATAAAAATTTAAAATATTATAAATATTATACCATAAATTTAATTTATTAAAACTTACAACTTGTAAAAAGATTTCAAAATCTTTTTCAGTTTTAATATTGTAGTTAGATTTTTATAAATAAATAATATAATTAACATAAAATACTAATTTTATTGTTCTACAAAATCCTTTTAATATTGTATTGACATTTTCAATAGCAGCATATTATTTAATTAATCGTTTAACTATTTTATGTAAATTTTGAATAATCTGATCTATTGGAATGATATAAATAGTGCCCTTGATTGCTGGCTGTCTGTTGTTAATTTCTGATAATGTGCAGTGGCCCGGCTGTTACTGCATCTGGATTTTGTTCAGATAATCTGGTTGCTGTAGGTTCTGCCACTGACTATTGATGTAGCATTCAGCTGTGTGAAGATGGTGATTGGTTATGGCTATTTTTCTTGTTTTGAGCTTCGGCTTATTGCTTCCACTACTGTGGGGTTTTGTTGAAGTGGGTTATGATGAACCTGGTTCGACGAATGTGATGAGCCTCATGTGCCGTTTTTCATCTGCTGGCCGGATTGTTTTCACTGCGTTCACTGCTTATTGGCCAATTCCTTGCGGGTTTGATGCTGTATCTCTTATGCCTAGATGGATGCCTTTCTGCCGTTTTAGTTTTGGAATCGATGGAGATGATATGCTTTGCCCCTACGCGGTGGGTGCAGTTGTCGGATTGGCTGCCTCACCATGGTTGCTGTGTTTGTGAAAATCGTTGTGGCAACTATCTGCTCATTGGTGCTGGTTTTCTTGGTTCTCGATTCTGTTACGCTGCCACCCGGAGTGTTGCTATAGGCTGAACTCCACAATCAATTGGTGACTGGATCGGGCTGTGCTGTTACATTTCATTATGCGTGAGCTGGGGTGTTTTGCATGAATCTTTCTTCGGACTGTTCTGCTGATCTTTTGCTGGAGATTGTCGCTGCTGTCTCCGCGCTGCTGTGTGTCGGCTTGTGAGCTGCCAATTCCCTCTGTTGCACGTTGGAGTTGGTGTCTCGAGGCCGAATCCTTTTGGTGTTACTGTGGATGCAAAAAGGTTTTAATTTGAGTTTGCTGAACTATAGTTAGATAGGACCCATATTTTGTAGTTTATGCTGAATGTTTGTCCTCCTAGAGGACTTTTCTTTTGTACTTTTTACGATTTTCTGTTGTATTAGATGTTCGGGGTATGCCCCAGCGGGTTATGTTTTTACTCCAAGTCAAAATACTTGGAGTAAAAATATAGGTTCTGTAATATTTTTCTCCCTATAATTCAAAATACTTACTTACCAAAAAAAAGAGAAATGATATAAATAGTTTGTCAGATCACATAAATTGATTTTTTATTACCAACTTAAACATGAGAAGTGTTGTGCATAACAATCAATCTATTACTTGAAATAAAAAGTTAAGAATTCGAATGATCTTTCTTAGAAATTATAATTATAAATTGATTGTCCTATTGATCAAGTCATTCTAAAAAAATTTTATATTTTTTGATTCTATAATTTTAATACCTTGAGATAGATAGTAGAATCTGCATCTTTTAAATCTTTTAATATATCTAATGAAATATCCACTAATAATTATTAGATTTTACTTATTCTTTTATAGATTATAAACACTTATTTCAGATAGATATTTATAAATATGTATATGTCATAAATTCAGTTTTAAATTTTTTCATAATTCAAAAAAAGTTTTTGAAATAATTTTTATTAGAATACAGTTTAATATACATACTGCGATTTTAAAAGTTTCTATTGATAATAATTTTTAAAGATTGAAATTTCCAAGTATACTCCTTAAAATGCCCAACAATGTTTGATTTTTTTCCTTTCTGTCATATTATTATGGTTTGGAGAATTAAGTATAGTATATTAAACAATTATGCCATACATTTAAAGAAATTTGACAAAAGAGTCAAGCATTTGTCTATACTTAGTATATCTAATATAGTATTTTGATCTTTTATCTAATTTCCTAATTTTTTTTGCCTTATATATTATTTCTTTACATTAACTTTTGTCACATATGTGCACCCTGAACCCAAAGATTAAATTTACTTGTTTTATAATTCATAATGTTTTAGAAAATCAAATTCTAATTTTATGACCAAAAATCAATTCTTTAATTTAACTGACTTATACCGAACACGAATATCATGATGCAAACCTGTATCAATATTGTTAAATATCCCAATTAATAATATAATGATCATTCATATGATCCAAATATTATACTCAAAAGTGGCTCTGAAACTCAATTCCCACTTGATCTTAGACCATAAATAAGAAAAGTATTTTAATCGAAATCAGAGTATTAACTATAAACTTTTAAAACTTTTTGATTCAAGCTTACCCATCATCATCACTTAGGCCAGAGACCACTTATAGACATAAACTGAAAAACCATAATATCAAATACTAATCCGAATTATTACAATATTGTTAAAATATTTTAAAAGTAATATCTTGAAACCTTCTAATGATCCTAAATCTTTTGTAAATTATCTAACTCGCTAATTTAAAAGGTTAGTAAAAATAAATATAATAATAAGCCTAACGCTCAATAATGCATATATAGTTTCATATGCTAATATATATATCGAATCAAATATATTAAAGATAATACTATAATTTAAATCTAAAATATCAATAATATCGATTTTTTGTAAAGTATGTGAACATTGTATATTAATGATCAAATATGCCAAAAGCTGTATTAGTACATGAATCATGCCAAAATTGGATATATACATATGACATATAAAATCTACAAAACTTATAGTAACATGTAAAGGACTAAGAATAAGTGGTAATTTCATTAATAAAAAGACGAATATCGAAATTCGGAATATGATTATTTTCATATATCTAACAACTATATATTACTATTCACGATTTATGGGTAAGTTAAATATATATTATTCTATATAATTAGGGTCAAATGTCACTTTTTGACCAATGAATATTATATTTGATTTATAATAATATATGAAGATATATTTAAATATATTTTATTAATTCTCTACGGTTAAATTTGTTTGGGTCAAAACTAAAATTTTATACAAATATAAATATGTACTTATTTTTCAATACTAGAAAAACTAATTTCTTTTATTAGATCTAAAGTAGAGTTTTTACCATTTTTACCTTTAAATATATGACATTTACAAACAATGAGGTAAGAATTAATCTTAAAAGTATCTAAGTTTTGCTCTGGTTATGAAATGTATAGAGATTAACATATCGTGAGTAATTGTCAATAAAAAAAATGAAATAATTTGGATCATGTGAGCCAATGTTTAGGTTATAAATATCTATATGTATGATTTTTTATATGTTCCAATTCTTTATGGCACATTTCTTTATCTTGTTCGTTTTCTTCTCTTTTGTATAATTTACACAACTCTTAAAATCAGTAAAATTTAAAATTTTAAACAATCTATAATTTATCTATCTTTTAATTTTTTATGAAGATATGTTTCAATTTTTGATACTACAATATAAAAAATATTTATTTATAACATACGTTTAATACCAGCGTCAACATGTATTGTATTATAAGATGTACAACTTTATAAATTTATAATGAAGACTATTAGATAATGTATTATTCTCACAAATATTAGACCTAAAAATAAAATAAAAAATAAGTTTAAAAATATAATGGAATATCCAATATATACAAATGTTGATATTGAAATTAAATTTCTAGATAAATTTAAATTATAAAGGGACTTTTTTAAATTTAAAATAAAAATACTATTTAAAATTAAATTATATGTTCGATTATTTTTACATGTAAATGTGTCTTATTTTTTGAAAAGATACTCTATTCATTTACAATTGACTTCCTTAGAAATTCTATAAGAAATTCGTAATATTGTATGTAAAGTTAGAATCAATTCACTATGTAACATGAGTAATATTGATTATATTAAATTTATAACAAACAAATGAGATTAAATTATTTTTCTTCTCAAGCAAATTCTAAAATTTGACCAAATCCTTCTACATGTGTTTCTTATTCTTTTAGAAGAATCACTTGGATTCTTTCTTAATCTTATATATATTTTTTGATTGGTTTAGACTTTAATTTTTTCTTGTTTTACCATAAATAAATTTTTACTTAATTCCATCATAATTCTTATTTCCTCTTAATCATACATAATCATAAGTTTATTTATTAACTATTTACTTTTATTTATACTATAAGAGATTTTAAAAGGCTTATATTACAGTAAAAATATGTCTTAAATATAGTATATAAGAAAAAAATTTAGACACATTTACTTCAAGAGTTTTAACTGAACTGTTATATCTCTCATCTACACGATGTGATTATGGACATCTCTAACATTGGTGAGTGTCAAAGATAAAAATTTTATAATTAGAGTACTAGTAAGTATTTTATCTTAATTCTCAAATTATTTATTAATAACATTTAATAAATTTTAGACATTATTATATTAATCAATAGAATCACGAATACTAGCAGGGATCTTGATTTTTATAAATGTCAAATTAAGATAATTAGTTTGCTCCCAATTATTCATAAAGAGCGACATTGATTGGAGTGCTAATTTTAATAAGATTGAGTGATTCGTCTGTTCGTATAGCATAATTAATATCCATCCATCTTAAATAAAATTTTTTTTTTTACTTTTCATACTTTATAGCTATTATCTTTTTCATTCAAAAATATTATATCTTATATCAGAAGAATTTATAAATTATACAACTATATAGAATAAAAGTTACATGTTGACATATAATAAATTGAGACTAATAAATAAATAAATAAATATTTTACTAATGTAAATTATATTTTATGAATCAAATGATATAAAAATTACATATGAATTAAATTTTTTAATTAAAATAAATTCATATAAAAAATTTTATGATAAAACTACTAAATTATATTATAATTCTTAATTCATATGGTTAAATTTAGAAAAATAGTTTGATATTTTATGTAAATTAATCAATTTAATATAACAAAATTTCTGTGTGATAAAATTTATTATATTAAATATAATTAATCATAATTAATTTTTTTATACTATATATAATCATGATATATAATTTCATCAATTAAAAATATTATTACTAATACGTAGTTAATATCTAGTGAATTAAAGATATTATTAATTCAGAGTCTACTGGAAGAACCACATGGCCCAAGAGGTATTCTACGCAACAAAAGATCCAAACAACGTAGTCCTGGTCAGCCCAGCAAAAATAACCCCCAGATGGGCCCATGAGCACGTCCCAGTAGCCCCCACAAATAAGAAGACGCTGCACAACTGACCAACCAACAGGATCACTGTCAGTGTATCAATTTTTCGATTCAAAGAATTGGGCTTCGCGTGCGGCCTCTAATAGATCCGCCTGCTCGTTGTCCTCTGTGCAATAATCATGAGGAATGACGTGCGCAAAAGGTAGGGTGATAATCCATTTTTTGCAGCTTAGGAGGCAGGTAGCCATCATCATCCTCAATAAAAAGAGGAAATTCAAATGCTAAAAGCCGGAGGAGGTTCAGAGAAAAGAGAAATTCAAAGGGGGCTCGAGAGGCTTAGGGCTTCCAAGGAGAAGAGGAAAAAAGAGGAAGGATGGCGCTCGATTGTTCTAGCTAGATTTTGGGTTAAGGGGAACACGCTCATCCCTACAGTTTTCACTCTCTTAATGGATTTAGAGTATCGCCTCCAACTGCCAGAACAACCAACTCAATCTGGGCTCGCATATATGGAAGCACCGTGCTCTAGTAGGATTCTCTGCCGTCGAGGGTAGCGTGGATGACTCATGCTGTCGGGAGTAGAAGGCTCCTCTTTGCATATTACCAGGAGAGGATTCCGGCGGGGCCATTCACTCCCGCACAGGGAAGCCTGTCGGTGCTCCCCCTATCCAAGGGAATTCCTGAGAAAGGTGAAGCAAACCAAGACCTGCAAGCATGATTCTCCTCATCCATTTCTCAAAATTGTCCACTAACCCAGTATACCCTTTGGAGTGTCGTCTTCCATCCCTCAAAGTCACACCATAATCGGGCGCACTCAACGAAATTAAATTCTCCATCTCTATTAGCCACCCCTGGCCGGGAGAACTCTTCGGAGCCTTGTACTCCATCCCCCAAAGCCACTCCCTGGCCAGGCGTATCCTTTGGAGCATTGTCTTCCATCCCTCAAAGCTGCCCTGTGACTGAGTGCACCTTTCGGAACCTCATCCTCCATTTTTAAAAATTGTCCCCCGACTGGGTGCATTCTATGAAGTTAAGACCTCAATCTCTCAAAGTCGCCCCCTGGTCGGGTACTATCACCAGAGCCTAATCCTTTGCTAACAGCCCGATTCCCCTTTTTATATGCATCTATGCATACACATCATATATATATATTTTTATATTTCTTCTATTGTAGAAAGATTTCTAATTTTAGTATTGAATGATATATCAGAAAATAAGTTTTTGATATCTTCTGACTTATGGCTTTTTATTTACTAATTGTGTTGTACATAATCCAGGTTTGAAGTAACGAAAAACAGACCAATTTTAATTCGACCCGCCAGGGGAGATCGAGTAGCTTCCTAACTCGTTCAACAATTCAAATCCAAGAGCACATCAAATTTAAATTATATTTAATACTAAACATTTAATATATATATATATATAATATAATAATTACACCTTATATATATAAACAATGCCTGAAATACCCAAACTGTGAGCTTTGGAGTTCAACTCTTACCTTATGCAATAGTTTTGGCAATTTTCAAATGGTGCTAATAGGCCCTGCGGCTTAGAAGCGCAAAGCGGACGCAGCGCCTTAAACCAATTATTTAGTACTTACTATTAAAGGAGAATAAAATAACATCATGTCATTCCTCTTCTACCTCAAATCGAATTATTTTTGACCCGTTTGATCTAATTTTAAAATTCAATAAAAATCAAGTTATTTCAATATCAAAATTAATGTAAAAAATTATAAAATTATTAAAAAATTAATTTTTAAATGATTTCTAACATTAATTTTTAATGAAAATTTATAAAAATCAAACTTTAAAATTTTTATAATAACCTAGTAAGTGGAAAATAATTACAAAACCTACCAACGTATAGACAAATGTCTCTGATACCAAATATTAGATAATAATCAATTTACCGTGTTAATTATTAGTTACTTGTAGATTAAATATGAAAATAAATTAAAGATTAAAATATTAACTTTTTGCTATTGACCTTAACACCTTTTGATCCAATTTATGAAATTTACTATTTATTTGGATCTTTTAATTTTTAATACAATTTAGTGATATTGTATAATAAGAGTATTTGACTTAAGAATCTAAAAATCAAAATTTTATATATATAGATAATTTTTATTAAAATATCTTAAAAAGTAGTTACCATTTAAAGGTAGAAATGGATGGTATAGTGGATACTCCAAAATTAAGAATCATGGATTAATACTTGATTACCTTTTTTTTTTTTAACTGAAAAATCAATAATGGATTCACAACATATGTCTTTCACTTTTATGATAAAGTGGCGCCTCTTATTATTAAAGTGGTTGGTGATCTCCTTTCTTATGGCAATCTTTGTTGGGGTACAACCTAGATACACATAATTCGGTGCAGTGAAAAAAAATTTAAACTTTCTTATCATATGTCAACTACTAAACTTGTGAGTATAAGAATTACAATAATGCATAATATTTTTAACGTGTAAAACTTTTTTAACTAAGAAAAAAATTAAGTGACAAATTTTAAATAAATCAACTATAATAATAATTGTATCAATTTTAAATAATCCATTTAAAAATCCTTTTACTATAATTTGAGTGAAGAATGGTTAATTATAACTTCATTAGCATACTTAATAACCCACATGACAAAGTACAATGAGAAATAATAGTAACTAAATGAAATTTGCTCTAAAAATTCACTATAGAATAATATACCTGATTTTGATGAAGAATAAAATTTAAATCAGATCTCAATTAGATATAGAATGTCTTTCTTCTCTCTCTGTGCATTGCTCATTTTATGAGAAATTGATTTCGGAATACCTTAAAAACGCGTCAGACCTATTTTTATACTGCGAGTTGTACTTGAGAGCTTGTCGAATGCGGACGCCACTAAAATTAGTGTTCAAGCGCCCATTGGGTACGTCTAGGGCACAGGTGCCACTGAAATTGGTGCTTGGTTACCTTTAGGTTTGGCACTTGGGTGTTGGTCGTGTATATGAATATTATAATTTTCACATGAATGTCATACGATTTTTCGATAATTATTTGTTTATTGTGAAACCTAAAAAAATAAAAAGAGCAAAATTTAATGATTTTCTCAAGCAGGCGAATGCTACCTTGATTAGCCTTATTTCAAAAGTATCCTCTCTAGATAAGATTTCTGATTTATACGTATCTGCCTTTTTTAACGTTATTTATAAAATTAAATCAAAGATCATGCTCGGGGGCCTTGAAGCAGTACTCTCGCTTCTCATCAATAATGTCTTAACTGTATTTGTTTATTGCGTAGGAACTGCTTCATCGTTACCCCTTGGGTAGGGGGAACCTGGATGCATTTTGATATAGAGTTAATTTGCTCTTAGCTTCTCTGAAGACAATGGATTTCTCCTCTTCTTTTCACGTAATGGGTCAGTCAGTGTCATAATTACTCCCATCCCCATCCCCATCCCCATCCCCATCCCCATCAAGGGGGGCTCTGTGGGTTTCTTTAGAGGTGCTAGGGGCCTTTGTTTACATGCTTGGAACAAAGCTCCCATTGCACGACATCAGTGGAGTTGCCTCATCTTCTGGTTACTCCATACGGGTTGAGTGAACCGCTAAACTCAAAAGATCGATGTGCTTGGGAGTTCAAATCACCTTATGTTATTTATTTGAATCCGAGGAAAATTTTGCATCTGAGAGATGCGATTAGGCCCTCTGTTAATCATATTATAGGAAATATGCTTAAACACTTCCATCTGGAGTGATATGCGGCAGCCTTTTTCGATTTTGGCTAATCCCACGGGACAAAATTTCAATGGATTTGCTATGTCTTTATATGAATTACGGGTTCAGCAGTATAGTTTTTGAACGCTTGGTGTTTGCAGGACGAAGAAGACTCTATTTTGGCTGCCATCGTACTACCCGAGCAGTTTGATTGATGATCATGTGATCTGGAGTCTTAACCTTGGAGGTTCTTTTAGCACTTGATCTGCTTGGAGGATTTTCCAGCCATAAGGGATTAAGACCCGTCAGCAACTTTGGTCTGGTCTCCGAGTAAAATTCATTCTCGCTTTTTTGTTCTTTGGCCTGTAATCTGCGAATGCTTATCTACAAAGGATTGTATTACTTGGTATATGAAATATAGCTTTCCCTATTCATTTTTCGAGTTTTCATTAAAAATGCCCTTTCTCTCGGAAAGTCTTCAATTAGCAGTGTCGCAGAAGCAGGTGTACATGTACATTTGCGATAAAGTTACCTCCATTAGAAAATATCTAGTAAATATTCGATACCTTTTCCTTATGTCCATTAGGTAATTTTTTATTATGTTAATATTATATTTTTAGGTAGTATTTTATATTTTAGGTATATTAGAATTGGTGTATTTTAGGATGGTGTATTTTTTATTTTTGGTACTTGTCTTTTTACCGTTACGTATCTTGTTGTATATATGTCCCTTGTACGCGTCCTCCCTCGGTGTGTGTGTAAAATATGTAAAACGCTGCTCAGCCCAATTAATGAAGCGCCTGACTTTTTCCACTTTCTAACAAAACATTTGAGTTCCATTTTTGTCTTTCTTCATTCGTCGTCTTCTTCCTTCGTCTTCGCCTCATTCCCTGGCTGTCGTTTTCTTACATGGTATCAGAGAGAGAGGTTATGGCACACCACAACGTTGCCGAAAATATATCCAGCACTGACAACGACAACCCAGATCTCGCATCCACCCAAAACCCAGATCTTGCAACCACACAAAACCTTCTACGCTTTCAAAATCTTTCGGATCCATGCAACCCTTTTCGATTGGAAGCCGGTGACAGTCCGGCCGTTACCTTGGTGACCGATTTGCTCACTGTCGATAATTATTCGACTTGGTCCAGAACCATGCGTCGAGCCTTGAGGGCGAAGAACAAACTTCTATTTATTGAAGGTACTATTCCTAAACCCTACGATTCCACCGATCCCCTTTTTGAAGCATGGGAACGATGCAACGACATGGTGGTGTCTTGGATACAAAACTCCATCAGTCCATCTATTAAATTCAGTGTGGTTTTTGTGGAAGACGCTTACGAAATTTGGAAGGAATTGCGTGACCGATTCACCCAACAAAACAGGCCACGCATTTTTCAACTCAAGAAATCCTTGGCAAATCTCTTACAAGAGCAAGATTCGGTAAGTCTATATTACGGTAAACTGAAAACAATCTAGGATGAGTTCCTTGTGTATGACCCTCTTCCAGATTGTAACTGTGGTAAACTCAAAGTGCTCATCGAGCGGTATCAGAGGGATTGTGTTATACAATTCTTAATGGCTCTCAATGATTCGTACACTACTGTGAGAGACCAGATTATGCTAATGGGCCCTCTTTCCTCTGTAAACAAAGTCTTCTCTATTATACAACAGTAAGAACGACAACACCAAATGTTGTCTGTTGTTCATTCTTCAGAAACGATGGCTTTGCTTACAAAACGGGTCTTTAATCACTCTAAAGGCATTGTGAAAAATAATCCAGTGTCTAAGAAAGATAGGCCATTCTACGTTTATTGCCGTGTCTTAGGACACACTATTTAGCAATGTTTTAAGGTTGGGAACGCTGAAATGCCTCTTTGCACTCACTGTAATAAATCGGGCCATGTTGCTGATAAGTATTATCAGTTTCATGGTTTCCCTCCAAATCACAAATTACATGGTAAGTCTGGTACAACTTTTTCGACCAATCATTCGAGTTTTACCACCGTTTCTGATCGCGAGAATAATGAGGATGACAAAGTTGCTTTAACCAAAGCCCAGTTCAAGCAACTGATGAACTTGATCCAACCGAAGGACCCGGCTGCCTCTGCTCAAACGGCCAAACAGATCTCCTCTCTGCTTGACCCCATCGGTGATCAATCCAAAACGGGTAACATGACTGGTATTGAATTCTGTTCTGTCCCTTCTACTTGTGACAAAAATAATATTTTGATATTGGACACCGGGGCCACAGATCACATGATCTGCGACCCCTTTTTGTATCTTCGGCAGAAAATCCCCATTTCCAGTTGTGTGAAACTGCCGAATGGAAGAAAAGTTCCCGTATCCCACATTGGTGACGTAAAACTGACTCCAAGGATAACACTGGAAAACGTTTTATGTGTTCCATCCTTCACATTTAATTTGATTTCAGTAAAGGCCCTTGCTGATTCTGTTTGCTGCTGCATTTTTTTCTCTGACATTTGCTTGATTTAGGACCTTGCCTCCTAGACAACGATTGTGATGTGTGAAGAGCGAAATGATTTATATTATCTACTGAATAAGGATGTTCATCCAAACACTTTAGCTGGCCTTCTCTCCAAATGTTCGAAGCCCCTTATGATACCTTCCGCTAATTTTGTTTCGTTGCCAATTAATTTATGGCATTACAGATTAGGTCACATTTCGCATTTTAGAATTCAATTGATACAAGATCCGGTTGTAAAAGAAGCATTACATTCTTTTAATAATAATCTCTGTTTCATTTGCCACATGGCCAAACAACGTCGCCTTCCCTTCACTCCCAGCATCCATAAGTCACACACACTATTTGCCGTGGTACATTGTGACTTATGGGGACCATTCTCAGAAGTATCTTATGATGGGTATAAGTATTTCTTGACTATTGTGGATGATCTTTCAAGAAGTACGTGGATCTATCTTCTGAGACAAAAATCTGACACAAAATTGTGCTTAGAAGCTTTTTATAATATTGTTACAATACAATTCAATGTCCACATTAAAATTATTCGTTCTGATAATGGGTCCGAATTTAGTCTGGGAGATTTCTACAATAAAAGGGGTGTTATCCACCAACACAGTTACGTGAAAATACCAAAGCAAAATGGTATTGTTGAACGCAAATACTAACACTTATTAAATGTGGCTAGAGCAATTAGATTCCAAGCAGGACTTCCTTTAAAATTCTGGAGTGACTGCATTTTGACTGTTGCCTATATTATTAATAGAACCCCCACTCCCGTGCTGCAAAATAAAACACCATATGAAACCCTTTTTTTTGGAGTCAAACCAAGTTAGGATCATCTTCGTGTATTTGGTTGTTTATATTTCGCCTTCACACTTTCTCACGGGCGAAAGAAATTTGATTCTAAAAGTAGAACCTGTATATTGTTAGGCTATCTCTTTGGTGTCAAAGGTTACAAACTTCTGGATTTAGACAGCCACACGACCTTTAATTCTAGGGATGTCATCTTCCATGAAACTAATTTTCCTTTCCAACAAAATAACACCAAAACCATCCCTAATGTGCAATGTGATGAACTATTCCCTGAAATTGCACAGTATGACTACATGCATCCAACAATTGTCATAGATACAGATCTACCAACCGCCTAACCCTATAACAGTGAAGAACCTAACTTGACTCCTGTCCAGGGATCATCAGACACTAAACAAGAAACTCTTGATAATCATCCACAATCTAGTGTTTCCCCTGATTCAATCACCGACTCACAATCCCCCGTCAAAGACAAAACTCCCATTCGCCGAACCACTAGAACTAGGAAAGCCCCTCAATATCTAAAAGATTTTCATTGTCATCACGCATCTCACACTACGACCACCCAATCAACAATGCCACGTACTTCTGGGCAACTCTATCCCCTTGAACATTACATATCATATCAAAAATTGTCTTCAGCCTACAGTTATTTTTCATCATCCATCTCCTCACAAATTGAACCACAAACTTATGCTCAAGCATTTTCTGATCCTAATTGGCGCAAAGTTATAAATGATGAGTTACGTGTCTTGGAATCAAATAAGACCTGGATTGTTATTGACCTACATCCGGGCAAGAAAGCTATCGGATGTCGCTATATTTTCAAATTAAAACTCAACAGTGATGGAAGCATTGAAAGATACAAATGCTGATTAGTTGCAAAAGGATACACGCAACAGGAAGGGGTGGATTACCATGAAATCTTTTCTCCGATTGCTAAACTTACCACTGTGCGCTGCCTCTTAGCTGTTGCTGCCATAAAAGGATGGCATTTATACCACTTTAATGTCAACAACGCTTTTCTAAATGGAACATTAAATGAAGAAATCTATATGAAACCACCTCCCGGCTACACCACAACAAAACCAAACCAGGTATGCAAACTGTCAAAAAGTATTTACGGTCTTAAACAAGCTTCTAGACAATGGTATTCAAAACTATCCAGCTCCTTGATCCTTTTCGGCTTCACTCAATCAAAGGTCGATTACAGCTTATTCACTAAACAAGACAATCAATCCTTTACAACCCTCCTTGTGCATGTTGATGACATCATTGTTGCCAGTAATTGTTTGGATACAATAGCTTCTATCAAAATCTTTCTCAACCGCACCTTCAAAATCAAAGACTTAGGTGTTCTTCGATACTTCCTCGGCATAGAAGTTGCTCGATCACAACAGGGCATCCACATCTGTCAAAGAAAGTACACCATCGATATTTTGGTTGACTCTGGCACCATCGGTTGTAAACCTCAGAGATTACCCATGGATCAAAACTTGAAAATAAGTAAGCAAACCGGAATTGCTCTAGTAGATCCCAGTGTGTATCGACGTCTCATTGGTCGCCTCCTTTACCTTACCGTTACTCGACCTGACATCGCTTATGCAGTACAAATTTTAAGCCAGTTTATGAATCAACCTACCTCGAATCATTTGAATGTTGCACACCAAGTTTTGCGATATTTAAAACTCAACCCTGGACAAGGCATATTACTTTCTTCAACATCTACCGTTCAACTACGAGCTTTTTGTGATGCAGATTGGGCGTCCTGTCCAGACACACGTAGATCCATCACCGGTTATTGTGTCTTTCTTGGGAACTTCCTTATTTCTTGGAAATGCAAGAAACAATCTGTGGTTTCCCGCTCCTCTGCTGAAGCAGAATATTGTTCCATGGTTGCGACTTGTTGTGAATTATCTTGGCTTCGTTATATTTTAACTGATTTGCAGGTTTCACATCCCCATGCAGCATTGTTATATTGTGATAATCAAGTCGCTCTCCACATTGCTGCGAATCCAGTCTTCCATGAACGCACCAAACATATCGAGCTGGACTGTCATCTCATTCGTGACAAAATACAAGACGGGCACATTCGCCCCCATCATGTCACCACCCACAATCAGCTAGCGGACATCTTCACCAAGCCACTGCCGTCATATCGTTTGAACTTTCATTTGTCCAAGATGGGCATTATAAATATATGTGCTCCATCTTGCGGGGGACTATTAGAAAATATCTAGTGAATATTAGGTACCTTTTCCTTATGTCCATTAGGTAATTTTTCATTATGTTAATATTGTATTTTTAGATAGTATTTTATATTTTGGGTATATTAGAATTTGTGTATTTTAGGATGGTGTATTTTTTATTTTTGGTACTTGTCTTTTTACCGTTACGTATTTTGTTGTATATATGTCCCTTGTACGTGTCCTCCCTCGGTGTGTGTGTAAAATATGTAAAAGGCTGCTCAGCCCAATTAATAAAGCGCCAGACTTTCTCCACTTTCCAACGAAGCATTTGAGTTCCATTTTTGTCCTTCTTCCTTCGTCGTCTTCTTCCTTCGTCTTCGCCTCCTTCCCTGGCCGTCCTTTTGTTACAACCTCTCTTTTTGCCTTCTAACCCCCCATGTCGATACATTATTGGAATTTGGAGCCTTCGCCTGTCCTTGTTGTAGGGGAATCTACCGATGATAGCTGGAGCTGAATTTCTTTGAGGTGTTCAGATAATTCTTACTATCTGCATTGTTGCCTATGGAGTCTGGATTCTGGGTTTCATCTTTTGTGTTGCTTTCACATAGTGGGAGTTTAGCACTCGTATACATCACCTCCTTTCACCTTAAGTAATAATGTAACAGTGGCTCAGCAAAGGAAGCTTGTGGTGGCTCAGATGGACTTGCAAACGTGGGCATCAGATTAGAAGGCTGAAGTAGCTATGGGTAGTGTTGGCATCATTTGTTAAGAATCAAGGGAGGATCTCAATGCATGTCATTCACCTAGAGTAATCCTTGTGATAAGCAATGGACTAACAGAATAGTAGCTATTATAACAAATTCACAGCGGGAACGGTTGTGAAAGCTTGTATCCAACGTATTAAGTAGTATGCCAGTTGCTGTAATGTTTTTCATGCTTTTGAAGTAATGAAATTCTGATTCTCGTCCTATTCTGCTCATTCTCACCTCCTTCTCCTATTTCTCATCCCTATTCCTCTTAATTTATCTCCTCAAATCATGTACTTGCTTAGATTTCATCCTTGCTCGGGCAAGTGTCTTACAAGTAATACTAGAGATGTTTGATCCTAGTGTCTGAATTGATATCCAGCATGACGAATAGGAAAAAGAACAGTGAAGAGCAACGACAACAATGGCAACAAGAGACTCAAGAGAGCATCATACAACACGTCAGAGGAGAACTACAGCGTCAGTCGACAGAATTCCAGATCCAGGCATCTTCCAAAATTGTATCAATCATAGAGAATCCTTGGAGCAAAAGCTGGATGATAAATTTACTCAATTCATCTTAGACATCAGGGTAGTACTGAAAACAAAAGAATAAAAACAGAGGGATGAACCCACTATGCCGACAGATAATCCACCATATGATCCCAAAGGTGTCCTCCCTTCTCCTCAAGGCTCCAAACCCTTTGAGGAACAAGATATTAAGCAGGTCAGTTTGATTAAATTGGCTGAGAATGGTTGGCAAAATTACAGGTATTCCCAATTCTTCTGATTTAATTTGGAAGAGCATTCCAAATGTCAATTCCAAAAGTGAAATTCCATGTCTTTAGTAGAGAAAACCTGAGAGGTTGGGTTAGAAGGTGCTCCGAGTACTTTCAAATGTATCATGTACTGGAAGACCAAAAAATGCTGTTAGTGTCCATGTTCTTGGAAGGGAAGGCTGATGTTTGTTTCCAGGGTTACTTGATCCAACATGAAACTTTGAATTGGGAACAATTTAAAGGTGATATGTGCAAGAGATTGGGGGACAGGGCCTTTTTTGATATAGTGGAGGAATTCAACAAGCTCCATCAAAAGCATGGAGTAGAAGAATACTAAAAGCTTGGTCAATTAGCTCACACCCTCGTACATTTTCAGAATCTCTCTAGCTTCTTGAATGGATTGAAGGAAGAAATAAAGCCAATGATGACACTTCGCAAGCCATCTACCTTGGTGAAAGCATTTGAATTGGCAAGGATGCAATAACAACATGTGGAGGCCTTGACTAGAAATGCAAAACAGAGATATAGACCTAAGGTTAATACAGCCTAAGATAAGAAAGTATTTGTATCCACAGGGGCAACTAATGGTGCTTCTCAGAACATGCCTACCAACAAAGCATCTGTGCCATCATCTCTTGACCAGAAAATACTTTCGGGAATTTGTTTTCATTGCAATGAAAAGTTAACACCAGGCCAAAAATGTTAAGGATAAACAATTTAACTACTTATGGGACGAGGAAGATGCTGCAGAGGAAGAAATTGGCAACTAAAGTGTGACCGGAGAAGCTGTGATTCCAGGTAAGGAACTTGAAATGGCAGAGGAAATCTTTGTGCACTCATGGGTTGGTAACTCTTGAAACAACACCATTAGAATTGTAGGAGTATGTAGAAAGAAACCAGTAACCATTCTTATGGATTGTGGTAGCACTCATAGCTTTGTAAGCCCAAGGGCTGTAAAGGAAGCCAAGGGAGCGGTGTTCAGCACTACACTACTAGTGACAGTAGCTAATGACAGCAAGATCATGAACAGAGTCAAGTGCTGTAACTTTTTCTTGGGAGATGCAAGACCATTTGTTCATAGCTGATTTGAGAATATTAGAGCTGTGCAACTGTGACATGGTGCTGGGTGTGGATTGGATGAAGAATTATACTCCCATATTATTTGATTTTCATCAGCTGAAACTAAGCTTCCAGATGGAGGGGCAGCAAATTGAGTTACGAGGTGCTATAAGGCGCAGGCAACCCTGAAGATGATCAACGCTCATAAGGCTGCCAAGTGGTTACGCAATGGACACTGATTCAAGGAAGAGGGATTTATTGGCCAATTATGCTCATTGATGATCTCCACAGAAGATCAGGTATCTCCACACCCTCTCATCCAAAAGGTGCTCTGTGAATTCCAAGACATTTTTGATGAGCCTACTCACGCCAAAAAGGAGCCATGACCATAAATTTCCCTTGCAACCAGATCATAAACCAATGAATTTGAGACCATGTAGATATAATCACTTTCAGAAAAATGAGATAGAAAACCAAGTGGCTAAAATGATCAAATCTTCCATTATTCAACCAAGTTCGAGTCCTTTTGCTTCTCTTGTCTTACTAGTCAAAAAGAAAGATGACTCTTGGAGGCTATGCATAGATTATAGGCAACTTAACTCCATCACCATCAAGAACAAATTTCCCATTCCCATGATAGATGATCTCTTGGATGAATTGCATGGGTTTTCTATTTTTTCCAAGTTAGATTTACGGTCTGGCTACCATGAAATCAGGATGTTTAAACCAAACATGTTCAAAATTGCATTTATGACACATCTGGGGAATTACAAATGCTAGGTAATGCCATTTGATCTCACAAATGCTCCGGCAACATTTTAGTCCCTCATGAACCAAATCTTCCAACCCTTCCTAGGGAAATTTATCCTAATCTTCTTTGATGGTACTAATTTACAGCCCCACCTTAGGCACACATCGGAAACATTCGAGCTAGGTACTATTCACATTTTGAAAATATACTCGTTTTGTTAAAAGAAAACAAATTATTCCTTTGGCCAAGATAAAGTGGAATACTTGGGGCGCATCATTTCTAAGGAAGGGGTGTCTACTGATCCTCACAAAATTGAAGCAATGAGCACACAGCCAATTCCCAACAGCATCAAATCCCTGGGGTGGGTTTCCTGAGCTTGACAGGTTATTTCAAAAAAATTGTGAGACATTGTGGGATTTTTAGAAAACCATTGACAGATTTGCTTAAGAAGAGGTGCCTTTGGTTGGTCTTCAGAAGCAGAGATAGCATTCAAGGCCTTGAAGGCAAGCATGTCTAAGGCTCTGGTACTGCCACTACCTGATTTCTCTTTGCCACTCATTGTAAAGACTGATGCTTCTTCCAAAGGCATGGGAGCAGTATTGATGCAACATAACCATCCTATTGCTTATCTGGGCAAAGGCATTTGGTGTGATGAACATGGGGTAATCAACTTATAAGAAGCTGTTAGACATCCTTATGGCAGTTTCTAAGTGGAAGCACTACTTACAGGATCATCAATTCATCATCAAGACAAAACATGAGAGCCTAAAACACTTATGAGAGCAACAAATGATTTCTTTCCTTCAACAGCCAACAGAAAAGTCTAACCAAATTGTCGGTGTTCAACTATGCCATACAATTCAAGAAGGGTAAAGAGAATGTAGTAGCAGATGCCTTATCCAGAAGGTTCGAGGAGGAAGACGCATCTTGTAATGCTGTATCCATAGTGGTGCTTACATGGAAGCAAGAAGTGGAACAAAGCTATGATAAGGACTCGTGGGCACTGGGAATGATTACTGTAACTCTTGTTGCAGCCTGATTCACACCCTTATTACATCCTTGATCAAGGTACTCTCAGAATCAAGGGAATGATATGTGCGGGCACTTTAACATCCTTGAGGCTGCTCCTGACAGTTCATGAGATCAATTATAGTGGACATTCAGGAGTAGTAGCCACTTATAAAAGAGCTCAACAATATATCTATTGACCTTATCTCTTCCAAAAAGTTAAAGCTCTTGTACTAGCTTGTGATGTTCGTCAAAGAAATAAAAGCAAGAGGAAGGCTTACCCAAGGCTGTTACAACCGTAGTCTATACCATTCTACCCGTAGAGTCACATCACCATGGATTTCGTTGAAGGGCTGCCAAGGTCTGGGGGCAAGGATACCATCCTAGTGGTGGTAGATCGACTTAGTAATATGCTCATTTTATATTATTTTCTCAACCCTTCTCTGCAGAAAAAGTGGCACAATTGATCCTGGATCAGGTGGCAAAATTAATGGTACTGTAGTTAGCATCGTATCTGATAGGGACAAGGTGTTTACAGGGTTATTTTGGAAGTCCTTAACATGTAGCCTGTGTACTCAATTACCCATGAGTACTTCATATCATCGACAAACATATGGCCAAAGTGAAAGAGTGAATCAATGTTTAGAGACTTACATGAGGTGCATGATTTCACACAAACTTAGCAACTGGTCCAAGTGATTATCTTTAGCCGAATGGTCATGCTGTTCAACTTATCATTGTACCATTGCAATGTCTCCATTTCTGGCTTTATATGGATTTGCTCCTACTCAATTGCAGTTCTCCAACAAAGAGCTTGTTGGAGGCTTCAGTAGCAGAGTTAGTGCAGGTTAGAAGAGCAACGAGCCAATTCTTGAAGGAGCAACTTGCCATGGCACAACACAGAATGAAGCTATATGCTGATGGAAAAAGAACAAAACACAGTTTTGAGTTGGGATATATGATTTACTTGAAGCTCTAACCTTATAGGCAATACACAGTAGCCTTAAGGTGGAATTTGAAATTAGCTGTCAAGTTCTATGGGCCTTTTCAAGTGATTGCAAGGATAGGAGAAGTAGCTTGTAGACTGAAATTACCCTCAAATTCGAAAGTACATCCTCTATTTCATATTTCACTCTTGAAGAAACAAGCAGGCAAGGCCAACAAGACTCAGGCAACTCTGCCCACATTAGACAACAATCAAGACATCATCATAGGACTGTTCAAGGTCCTGCAAACAAGGTTGATCCAGAGAAAAAATGAGTTAGTAAAGCAGGTACTAATTCAGTGGATAACATGGATATAATGGATGCAACATGGGAAGAAGATTTCATGAGGTCCCAATTTGCTGAATTTTTTCTTGAGGAAAAGGAAAAACTTGGGGAGAGGGTATTGCCAAATAGCGGGAGTTTAGCACTCGTACAAAGGGCATAGCAGGGATGGGTATTTCCTAATTGGTTTGGCTCCTACCATGGTCACCCTAGTTTTGACCATCCATTTGTAGATAACTCATTATTCAATTACTTACCAAAATAAATAAATAAATTCTCTATTTAAAATTTATTTAGAAATTAATAATTTTATTCTTTAAAAAGTATATCTATTAAGATAACTCTTCCCATGGGTCATCTACCTCATGGAGAATGTGTTTGGTAAAATGCATTAGGAGTTTTAGCCTAATCTAAATGGAGAGTGGGGATGAATTTTTTTCCAATAATTTATTTGGATTCAAAGAAAAAACTTTTTTTTAAAAAATTATATAAATATATATTTTCTTTAAATTAGTTTGGAACCAAACAATTTATAATTATTTTGAGCTATTTAATTAAGTGACAGAAATTATTTTTTACTTAGAAAAAGTATTAAAAAAAGACTTTTTTTTTAAATTAATATGGTATATTATAGGATTGGTAGCTTACCAACTTCTTTGTTCCCATCTACACTTTTAAGGCATTTAAATTTTATTAAATAATACAATATTTTATTAATTTATAAAATTTGTAAAAAATATATAAATAAAAAAAATATTAAATAATATAAAGTTATTTGAAGAATATTTGATAGATATTTTTAAAATAATTTTCATACGTAATTAATTGGTTATAACTTCTACTATTTTATAATATTATATTAAATGAATAAAATAATAAAAATTAATTATTTTTTGAGTATAATGATATAAATGTCATCTTATTTTTATATTTTTATATTTTTTTAATTATTTCTTATTTTTTTTATTTCTTTTAATATTATTCCTTTTTGATAGTAGGGATTCTCTAGCACTATTATTTTTTCTTTTATGGTAAAATATGTGTAATACTTTTAAAATTTAAATTTTTATAAGTATAAATATATAATTTTTAATTTTATGTTATTTTTTTTACTATATTAAAATATGATTAGTACATTTGTCTAATCTTTTTTAGCACTATTTATTTCGTACGTTTTATAAAAAATTAAAAATAATTATTGAGGTTTTAGTCGTTTTTATTATCGATGAACAATTAATATGATGCAGTCCTTAAAAAAATCACAAAAGAACGATCAGATTCAAATTTAAGCTACGTGGCAAAGTATGATTGGAACATCTCAGACTAAAATATCTTCTTTTCCAGCTATGCCCCTCGTGAAATTATCGCACTATCCCCTCCAAACGCCATTCCCGACCTTATCGCAACCCCCTCTCTCACACTTCACCTCGTGGTCTACGATGGCGGCTCTCTCTTTGTCTCTCATTAACAGAACCTCGTCGTCTACCTCCCAAACCATTAAACCCTCAGCATCCCATCGGACTGCAATCTCTCGCGTTTTTATCCCGTCCACCTCCATCCCGCGCTCACGGTATCGCCCAAACTGGAGCCGCGCAACCGCTTCGAGGGGGGTAGTTAGGGCGGCGATTGACGGAGACTACTCGACGAAGAGGGGAGGCGGAAGCAATGAGCAGAGAGAGACGATAATGTTACCGGGGTGTGATTATAACCACTGGCTGATTGTGATGGAGTTCCCAAAGGATCCAGCGCCTACTAGAGAGCAGATGATTGATACTTACCTCAACACTCTCGCAACTGTCTTGGGAAGGTTCGTTTTCTCTCTCTTTGATTAGTTTTAGTTTTTCTGAGAAACTATAGCAAAAATTTGTATTTGTTGCATTGTTAGCTTGATTTGGATATGTTTTTCTTGAATCTGTTACGAAATAATGCAAATCGGAAACAATTTCTGGAGCATTTTATTTTAATTATTTAATTTGTTTAGGAGTTGTTTTTTTGGTATCATTTTGGGTACAATTGCTGCTGTAACCCTAAAAATAGAGAAAAGAGGGGTTTTGTCTCCCTTTTTATTAACGGAAAAATGCTAAATCAGCATCAGTTGTGGGATTCCGTCAAATTTGTAAAATTGAGCTCAAACTAGAAGTTACAGAATAAAATTTCATAAAAAAATTAAAGTTAGAAATAAAATTGGACTATGAAAAAGAGGACTTGAATCATGAATGAAAATATTTAGTATTTGTTGTAATTATATCGGTATCAGACAATTTTTATTAGTATTAGATATATCAAAAACAAAAATCTTTCTGGTAATTTTAAGCAAACAATTAATTATCTACTGATGTATTAGTTAAATGTTGTGTATATTGCCGATATGACAATGTATTGCCGGTATTGAGGGGCTTTGTACCTATATATCAGTTGATATATTGATACTGGCTGATATTTTGTTCATTGAGATGAACAAGTTGAGGCCCCCCACCCCAATAATGGGGGATGTGTGGACACAAACATTGATTTCTTATGTATTTGATGTGTCCAAATGGTTTGGGTTATTGTGTGGATTAGTGAGCTTTCGGATTCCCTGCGTTGAGTTGAACACGAACGGGTCCGGTCTCTGCGTCTCTTAACTTGGGCTTTTCACACCATAAACAGCCAACGAGAGGTCAGAGAATTAGCGGGATTCACTCCTCTATTTATTCTTCAACACATAAGTTAGTAATCTTTCCAAAAGAATAGAAAGATGCGAGAGTGTGAAGGTATGCAAAATGTAAAATGCAACAGTGTTTGTATGTAGGGGATACAAGTGAGAATTCGAGGAGCTTTGGGTTCCTATTGTGCACTCTGGGAGTGGCTCATTGTGGTCGTTGGTTGGGAGTAATGTTCTTGGAGGGAGGAGAGTTAGGTTCCTTTCCTGCCTTTTTGAGTTTAGGCTTGAGCTTGCGTATTTTTCCTCTTCTTTTCTCTTGGTGAAGGAGGTGGGTATTTGTGTTGCCTCATGGTGAAGGCTTTGGGCGCTAAGGCTAGCGACATGTGTCCCTCTTGGGTTTTCCGCCTATTGGGCACTGGTGGCGGCTACCGGTGTTGGGTGTCGTCTTGTGGTGGTAATGTGATTGTCATCGGACATGGCCGACATGGTCATGGCTACTTTTCACTGGGATTTGCTAAGCCGTTGCCATTCAATGGGCACGGCATCTCTGTGCTGCCAATCTGCTGCCGCCGAGGTGGGAGGTGCATGTGGACTGTGATTGGGCGCATGACAGGTGCTGTTAGATGGGCCTAGAGCACGCCTTGCTCGGCCTAATGTCCATCTTGTGGCACTGGGCCACGTACGTGGCTCTTCGGGCATCGTCATTTAATTGGGCTCCACTGTCGGTTGTGCCCCATTTCTGATTGACTCATATTAATATCGGATCCATTATTAGCTCCCCATGTCCGGGGCGGCCTCCTGCCAACCCCAGGTATGTTGGACGATGGGCCATGGCCTGTTATGCCAACTCATGCGTTCCTTCTTGAGGCGTGTTATTCGCCTGTTCCCGAGGGCATTGTTCCTTCCCCAGGTAGTTCTGCGGCTTTTTGAGGCGTTGCGTAGGCATTTGGTGCTCCGTTTGGGAAGATTTCGATTTGAGGCCTGTGACAGCATTTAAGCCTTTGCTGTTCTCTGATTGACGCCCATTGGGTGGCATGCTCCTTTGCCGGGAGCACACCTGCTCTCTCATGTTGCTATGGATTGGAGGGTTTCCTACTTTTGGCTCCCAAGTTTACTCCCACTGCGATGAAGAAATGTGGGGATCTAGGCTTATCTCTTGCTTTGCAGTGTTCCGTACGGGGATCAGATAGATTTGCGGAAGGTTTGAGGCTTTTCTTGAAGCTCGTTGCCATGCCCCTTCCGAGGGCGTCTTCTCATCTTAATGAGGGTGGCTAGGCCACCCTGTAATCGTCATGCGCCTTCTCTTCATTGGGTTCAGATGTTTAGCCTCTGGGGGAGCCTCGGGGGGCGAGAACCTTGATTCCAGCTCACTGGCCTCTTGGAATGCTCTAGCCCTTGCTCCTTCCGTTGCTAGCCGTCTCTAGGGCTTATTGGAGGAGGTGCGTCCGGGATCCTATTGGGTTGGACCATCGGAGTTTTGCTGGGTCCCTGGCTTCGACAATTGACCTTGGGGCAGAGGCCTTCCCTTGCTGCGATGGTATTTTATTCATCGTTTAGCAAGGGAATGGCTTTCCATCTGTGCTTCGCGGGATGTGGTGGTTCGGGTTGAGGTGGTCGAGTGGGGGGACTCTCTCCACAGGCGTGCCTTTCTCGAGCCAGTTTCCCAAGCGTGTGCCGTTACTTCTTAGCTTCATGTATTCTGCCTTGTTTCTTTCGTCATGTACTTCTGTTGATGTAAGTTTTTTACTTTGTAAAAGGAATTTGATAAATAAAAATGCTGGAATTCGCCTTTTCTTCTGTGTTTTCGTAGTTTTTGCTTTGCTGTTCTCCTGTATGACTTAAAGGCTGAAGTGCCCTCGTGCCATTGCACGTGATTAGCCATTTGCCAAATCTATGGGCTGAGTGGCCGGCAGTTTGACCTTCCGACGGCCAACCCTCGAGACTATATCCGGACATTTTGGTGGGGCAGTCAGATCTGAGCCGTCCAGGGATACGCGCTGTTTGTGTCCTTCTTGGGCAACGAAATGCCACTGATTAGGGTCACGTCTATCAAACTGTCGTTGCACATTTATTGCGATGGCAAACGTAGAGCCGTTGTGTCATAATGATTGCCCCTTGAAAAGTCGCGATGCCTCAGGATGGCGCCACGTGATGGCACCGCTTTGGCACCCGTTGTATTTGCTGAGGTAGTTTTCTTGATTTTGCCATATCTCTTCCCCTTGTTTTACTTTGATTTTCGAATGGTTGGCAAGAGGCACGTCCTCATCCTTGAGTTGTTGGCTTTGCTGGTAGGATCGCCTTCTTATTTTGAATTCGAGCTCCCTATTGAGGAATTGAGATGGGAGGAGCTGGAGTCGAGGGAGCACATCAAGGTAGACTCCACCGCTGCAGTGGCCACAGTCGGAGGCTGCCAATTGAAGCCCTCAGTTTTGGGCAAATGGGGTTCTTGAGGGCGCTGTTGGGCTTCGAATCCGAAGGGGCCTTGAACCCCTCATGCCACCGTGGACCTGTCTTTGTAGGCCAAACGATTCTAGGTCCCCAACATGCAACTGAAGAAGCGGAGTGCTGGGTGCAGGCCGCCATTGCGGATGTGGGACAGAGCCAGGCATGGGCCGATTATCTCAAACAAGCCCTATCAGAGTTTGAGGCAAGGTCGTCACAGCTTGCCAAGGCCAACGCTTAGGCTCGCAGTCAAATCGTGACGCTCCAGGAGGAATTCCTGCTGTGACGAGAGTGGCTTTGTGACCAGGGTAGTGCGCGCATGCAGCTGAAGATCCAGATGAGGCCAAGGATCCGTCCAGAGAAGATTGCCCCAATGCTGGAAGGGTGTTTCTAGGATGGGATTCACCTATGCCGGAGGATCGCCCTCTGGTGATACCCGACTTCCCTGTGGGCTTCTTGGACTCCCGAAACGAGGGGGCCTCTAAAAGCCCAGAATTGACCGAGTTCTCGGCTTCGGAGCCGGCAATTGGAACGAGGGGGCCTCTAAGGCCGACTCGTTGGATGCCTTTAGTTGTAATGAAGTTGCATTAATAAAGTTTCATTTTGGCAAACTCGTCTGTTTGTGCTAATGTGTTGTTCCTAGGTGCCTGGTGCCCATATTTTTGGATGGGCAGCTGGAGGGGTTGTCACCGTGGCAGTCCTTGATGGTTTAGGTCTTTGCATTTATTACTGTTGTGATGGTTTGGATTCGATGTGTGGCAGAAACATGCATTGCGAGGTGGTGAGTCAGGTACCATCATCGGTTGACGGAAAGATGCGTCGTTCCATGTTGAGGGGACACGGGTCGTGGCAATTAGTATGGGAAACTCTTGAACTTCTCGCACGGCGCTGCTTGGGGTTCCTTGCCTTGGCCTATTTCAGCGCTGCCCCCCGCTGCCATTTTCGCACTTCGCTCTTGCCTCCAGCAGCGCACGCTTTTGGTTCTCTCTTATTTCCCACTTTGTCTTTTAGCCAAAGGCTGCTGCCACACACATGGCTTGCAAGAACATTGGCGCCACGGTTCCTAGAACGTTTGTGACATCAAGTCCGTTCATTCCTCCATCATCGTCACGGCCTTGTATGAAAGTAACCACATCCCGGGCCGCATGGCCTATCTCCTTCCTGGCATGGATGGCAGGGCATGCGCCCATCTGGAGAGATTCATCACCGTTTACGAGGCCCATTTGAAGGGTGGGATTTGTTTTTCCATGGTGCTAGAGTTATAGGGGATCCGGTTGTCCCTGGGAGTCCTTTTAGCACAGCTTCACCTCAATGCTGTGCCTGCTTGGTTTTCACGTGCGTCTTCACCAGTCTTAACAAGCATGAGTTTGGCGTCCAGTTGGTGAAGGTCATCTTCCGCTTCACCCAGACAGACGATTGGATTTCCATGTCCCCACGTCACAACTTCCACTTCTGTGGGGGAAACCCCGACTCCACGAAATATTGGAAGGACCGGTTCTTTTTTTTGGCAGTTCCTCAAGTGTGGGCCATTCCCAACATGTGGGGCTTCATGTAGGACTACTTCACGTGAGAGTTGGGTCAACGAAAAAAAGAAAAGGAGGAGGTGTTGATGGGGCCTTATCCAGGAGAAGGCCGAAATGTTCTGCATAAAGGGGTATTACTTGACCTTGGAGGTCTTTGCTAAGGCTGGATGGGAACCAGTTGGGGCCGCAGTGGTGCTTGCCATCCAAAAAAGGAAGCTGGGGACGTTGGTCATACCGGATTCGTCCTGTGAGGCAGCCGGGTAGTTGGATTCTTCTTCTTCGGGGTCCTCCATGAGCGGGGACTTGATAGCCCTATAAAGGCTAAGGCGAACTAGGGGCACTACGAGTAGGAAGGCTTTGATTTTGCCGGCCTCGTCGAGCCATCCCGCTCGATCTAGTTTGCCGGTGCTAGGTCACTTTCATGTCGCCGGAGCCAGCATTTGGGAATCAAGAGGCGGTGTTTGAGGATTTGCCGATTTCTACGGTTATCCTCACGCAATTTGGGGTCCCCGATGTCGACCATCCACTGGGCAAGGGGTCTGCGATGCGTCTTGTCTTTTCGCCTGCGTTGCTGCCATGAGGACTGGTTGGTGGAGCCCGCAGCGGAGGTGGCCAATGAGGAGGTGGCAGTTGTTGTCGTTGGTGAGCCCATGGGGCGGCACAGGAGGCCATTGTCGAGGTAGCGAGTGTTGATGCCGATGCTGAGCTCGTGGGTGTGTTAGAGGTCGTTAATGTGTCCTCCACGGAGTCTTCGGTGATCGCGGTCCTGGAACATGTCGCTGTCTCCAATCCGCCTGAGGAGGCTGATGTGGGACCCCTGGTGCTTGTGGTCTGTGAGGGCGGATGGGAGGAAATTGTTGCACACTCGGAGCCCCAGGCTATGCCCATGCATGGGGCCGTGCCGGAGCCTTCCGATGTCACGGAGGAGCCCTTCCTCGAGGTATGATCTCTTCATCTCCTAGGCTCTTTGTGACGGACCACATTTTCTAACCGCAATCTAGTAGAGTTTCTACTGTAAAATGACCGTTAGATTAATACAAACCTATACAAATATCTTTGTACAGCTTCAAATATACTTCCTCAAATTATAATACAGGAACTAAAAAGTCACAATTCAAAACACGTGACACTGATGTAATGACTTCGGCTACGACGTCGTCTCAGATAAAATGTCACTAGGTATCTAAACAAATCATAAAGACCCGCGGAAGCACATATACCCAACATGGACAACGGAAACTAACTAGCTGTGCAATCATCAACTTACACATACATTGTCAATGCATATCCATCAAAATTATATAAAATGCTTTATAGGCTACAAAATCACAAAACTAAGTCCTCAAGGCTCTTCCTCCAAGATCTTTAGCCTGGCCAGCTTCTAAGCTCTACTCTGTCTCATTAGGCATAAGGGTGTGTGTTAAAGACTTTTGTCTAATTGGCATATTCCGTGACCATATGTATTATTTTATTGATGTCGGGTTGTGGGTTGTCAGTTTAAAATTCATTAAAATTCATTCGGTCCGCCCTCCACGCGCTCGGGCCCGTCCAAGGACCGCCCACTCGCTTCATGCTTGATGTCCGCTCGAGCATGTAATCCAGAATCGGGGCCGCTCGATGCTCGCTCACTAGCCGTTTGAGCCGATAAACCAGAACATAGGCCGCTCGCTGCTCGCCCTCCACCCGCTCGAGCGGCGGCCCAACGGGCAGAATTTCAAATGCGATTTTTGGCTCCTCTATAAATATTGGCTTATGTTTTTGAAACCCTAAGGACGTCATAAGCTCTCTGGACAGAGATTATTTTGAGCCCCCATTTGTGAAGAAAGCCTTTCATGCTCCATTAATCTTGCTTCTCTTGAGAAAACTCTATACTACAAGATTGATCTACATACTATAGAAGTTTTCTCACCAATTTTCTTTCACCTTTTAAACTTTGCCTTCTACCATCGTTGGGACGTTGGTTCGTGAAGAAGGAGACTCGTTCGTGATTGGCGATTCAAGTGGCACGAGAGGGAAGAGTGGCTTGAAGACCGGAAGGTATCCGGTTCCGTTGCCGCGGGCAAATCCAAGGAGTTCCTTGGTAGGGATCACGTGTTGGGAGTAAGTCGGCTAGGTTAGTGCGTCGTTACCACCTGGGCTGTAAGTTGATTTTCATAGTGTATTGCTTCCCTGGCCGTTGAATCCCGGAGTGTTTTTCTCGATACCGTGGGTATCGAGTTTTCACTTCATTACCAAAAATTGAGTCTTTATTATTCTTTATTATTGTTGTTCATTATTATATATATTGTGCATGCTTATACATCTAGAGTTAAATATCCCTTACGTGTATCAGATATTTAATTTAATTAATTTATTTTATTGCTTCCGCTATACTTGTAACGGGGTCGAAACACGTAAGCACCGAAACGTGCTTTTTCAGTGTGCTCATTTGGAGGAAAGAAAAACAGTAAGGAGTGAGCAAAATGCTTAGTAAGGCACAATAATCAAATATAATAAGTTATATATGCAAAATAAAGTAGAGGAAGGATATATGAGTATAATATAAATGTATAAACATATACATGATCAAATTCACTTTTCTGAACACGTTTATCTTTCCTATTTAACTTAAAATACATATTAAATAGTCGGAGTACCCACGTTCATAAAGTTAAGGCTTTAAGTTTCTAAAGCCAAATTATGCACAAATCTCAAATAAATTGGGTAAGACGGAAGGGGGCACGGGTTAGGGTTTCCAAGTGCAAAATACCGCACAAATTTCACAAATTGGATATGAAATCGAAATATATTCATGTTCAAGTCATGAGCTCTGTAAAATATAAACTTAAATTGGTATCGGAATGAAAACACCTAAAGAGTTAGAAATAAAAGTGCAAAGAAACGAGAGAAAAGTATATGAGTGTACTTACCTTGTCCCAATCTATCACTTCCCTAATTAGCTCAAGCTTGAAATTGGACTCAGAAACCTCGATCTATTTCTTCTCTCTTTCTTCTCCTTCGAACTCTCTCTCCTCTCTCTCTGGAAATCGGAAAAATGACGGAAGAACCCTCGCACACGCCTATATATATAAACTGGTACTTGAGCGCTAGACGAGTGCTCATCGGGTGCCAAAGCACCTGATAGGACGCACTCGAGGGCTTATCGAGCGAGCGGTTCTGCTAAATGAGCCCCAAGCGTGCTCGAGGACACCCTGGGTGCGGCTATTCTGCCAAAGGCGTCATGGGCGCGCCCTGGGCGCCACTCAGGCACTAGGCCTCCCGACTCCTATTTTTGCTTCCGATGCAATTTTTCACATACACTTAAGTCTAATTTTGACTATATTAACTTAATTATTTCCTAATTACTATGTTTTGAAATCCAAAACCTTTCACTCTTCCTTTGTTGATTTCCTCCGTCAAACAGGCTCTTGCTTTGGGCAGGGCTCACCAACTTTTTCTCTCCTCTTTGCAGAGTTTGGCACTAGTTTGCCATGTTTAGACGAGCCTGCTTCGTCGAGACAAACCCATCTGGCAATGGGACAAGGAGCTTGCTAGACAAGACCAGGCCCTGTTGGATGTCGGACAGGCCACGACTCGGAGCAAGGAGGACGAGATTGCTAGGCTAAGGCAGGAGCTGTCTGCCTTGAGAGAAGGGAAGGCTCGGCTGGAGGAGAACGAATTGCTGAAGAGTGAGTTGCAGGTGGCCCATAGCTACTTCTCCGAGCTCCACACCCGAAATGCTCGCATCGAGGCTGACCTGCAGACTCGGCTCAACTTGGTGGACATCAGCCGTGTGCTAGACTCCAGGCTTTGTGACGACATTCATCTGTGTTGTCGGATAGCGTCCGTGGTGGCCCTAGACGTCTCTGGAGTCATCTTTGACCCTAGGAACAACGATGTTCGGGCTTGGTCTCTCCTTGCCGACTTCTCAGAGGAAGCATGGCTTTCACATTCGTAGGGCAGCTGCAATCTGTGTACATTGTTTTTTGTAGTGGAGCGAGCTGCTTTGTACTTCCCCGCCTTTCTTTATGAATGTCATACATTCTTTTTGCCGTTTCCATGTTGCTGTTTGTTGTCATCTCTGTGTGGTACTGTTCTCTTCATTGTGCTGGCTAGGTTCTTTTGCCATCGTCGCCACGGCTAGTTCCGGGAGCCTTCGGTATTGTACTTGTCCTCTATCAAAGATGTCGTCGCACCTTGCTTTGGTGGGGTGCTCTATCCGGTAAGTTAGACATTGCTGTACACCCATGGTCGAGCCTCGCGAAGGCTAGCTCGATTTTGAGGCCACAGTAGTTGGACTCTATCGGGGTCTTGGGTTGTCGACCGCATAAGGCCATATCGGCACTCGGCCCAATCCGAGGGCATCACAGCTTATGCGTGTATGGTCCTAGCCCGCTGACTGTCGTCGATTGAGGGTGCTCTCTTCTTGGGGGGGTCATTGCACGCCTACCGTATAGGCCTCGTAAGGTTTCAGTGGCCGTTTGGTGGGGGCTTCTAGAGCCCTAGGCCCGGGTGTTTAGTTGTGGAAAGGCCTTTCGGCACGGGGCCGAATTTTGCAGTTCGACCGTGTGCAGGCCTCTTGGTACGGGGCCAAGGTTTTTTGACTGTTTTGGGGATTGTTTTCAGGTGAATAGACGTTTTCCTGACTTAGGGACAGTCTAGGTCACCTTATTTTATGAAATGACATACATGCACACATTTACATAAACAACCAGATAGAAAAAACAGAAAGCAGTGATTTTATTAATTGAAGTGTGATACATATACAAGCATTCAGACTAATGTGTGCGAACCTTACCTAGGCGTGGTCGAGGACTATTAGTAGTACCTCTTGAGGTGGGTGGCATTTCAGGTTCTAGGGACAAGCTTGCCATCTTGGATATGCAGTTTGTATTCCCCGTTTGTTGAGACAAGGAATGGCCCCTCCCAGTTTGGGGAGAGTTTGTTTCTGTGAGCAGTCTTACACGTCGCCTTTACGCTGTGCAGGACCAAGTCTTCGACCTCGGGAGCCCCTGCGTCTTCTAGCTTCGTCTTTAGGCTATCAGGAGTGCCCGATTTGTCACTTTGACCTGGCTGTTAGCTTGCAGATACACCATGGACGTGTGGACGAGTCTGATGCACAAGCTTGCGTAGCATTTGTTGAACCGTTTGCTTGTGAATTGAGTTCCGTTGTCAATCACTATAACCTTTGAAATACCGAATCGGCAAATAATGCTCTGGCGGATAAAGTCCATTGCATTGTGTTTGGGGTGGCCTTGGTTCACTTAGTGAAATAGTCGATGCTGACAATGAGGAATTTTCTCTGTCCAGACGCTATGGGCATGGGGCCGAGGATATCGAGCCACCATTGTGCAAAATGCCATGGTGCCGACAGGCTTTGTAACTCTATGTGGGGCTAATGGCTTATGCTCCCGTGGACTTGGCAGCTCTCGTATTTTTTGACAAAATCTATGGCATCACATTTCATCGTGGGCCAGTATAGGCCTCACCGCATAATCTTGAACACGAGGTTCTTTCCTCCGACATGTGAGCCACAGATGCCGAGGTTCACCGCGCGCAATGCATATTTGGCCTTCTTTGGTGTGAGGCATTTCATGTAAGAGGTTGAATATCCCCAGCGGTATAACCTCCCATCGATGATTGCGTACCATTCGACCGTGTTCCTTATGCACCTGGCCACCAAGTTTTTCGGCAGGGTGTCGTTTGTCAGGTTCTTCTGTATGGGGTCATCCAGCTGTCGCTGTCGGCAACCTACAACATCTCACGCTTCGGGTCGTCTATGCTAGGGGTGGCTAAGACTTTTTGTATGTTCCTGGCATACTGCTCTTGAGTCCCTGTCGTAGCGGCTTTGGCTAATTGGCTTGCCTTCTAGTTCTCTATCCTAGGGATATGCAATACCTCAACCTTTTCAAATGCCTGAGCCTGAGCTCTCGCCTTAGCGAGGTACTTGGAGAGCAAAGGGTTTGACGCCTTGAAGGTCCCTTTGATTTGGTTGAACATCAACTTCGGGTCGCCATAAATGACTAGTGCCCTAGTTGAGCACTCCTTAGCTAGCCTGAGTCCCACGAGGAGGGCCTTGTACTCGGCGACGTTGTTGGTCGCCGAGAACCTGAGTGTCAGGGAGTACTTTATCTCCAAGCCGTTCGGAGTTTCGAGAACTATGCCATCCTCGCTCCCTACTTGTGTTAATGATCTGCCAACATGCAAAGTTCATATTGGGGCTTTCGGAATACCTGTGCCTTTGGTTCTATCTGGGGTGTCAAGAATAATGGTTGTCGTTTCGACCACGAAGTCCACAAGGGCCTGACTTTTCAGGGGTGGATGTGGTCGGAACTCCACGTTGAACTCACCCAACTCTGTGGCCCTCTTGACTAGTTGCTTGGACGTTTCTGGTTTCTGCAAGATCCCTTTCAGTGGCTGGTCGGTCAGCACAATGATCCTGTGCCCCTAAAAGTATGGTCCCATCTTTTTGGTAGAGTAGATGAGAGCTTGAGCAATCCTTTGTGTGCGAGTAGCAGGACTCCGTGTTCTTCAGTTCCTTGCTTACATAATACACGGGTCGCTGCACATCTCTTTGCTGACAGATGAAGATTAAGATCAGGGTTGTGTTTAAAACCACTAGATGGAGGTATAGTTCTTTGCCCTCTGCAGGTAAGGTTAGGAGTGACGGGGTGGAGAGGTATTACTTGAGCTTGTGGAATGCTGCATTGTGCTCAGTGTTCCATCGAAATCCGGTCGCTTTCATCCCTTGCAGAGCCTTGAAGAACAAGTACTTTTCTACGGACTTTGCTAGGAACTGACGTAATGCAGCGAGCCTTCCTATGAGCTTCTGGACCTCATTTACGGTTCGTGGATGGTTTATGTTAAGGATGGCTCTTATCTTTTCGGGGGTCGCCTCGATTTCCCGTTGGGACACTATGAAGCCCAAGAATTTTTCGGATGTCACTCTGAACACGCACTTGGTCGGGTTGAACCTCATTCCGTGAGTCCAAAGTACCTTGAAGGTCTCGGCCAAGTTGTGGATGTGGTCGTTGTTGACTCTACTTTTGACGAGCATGTCATCCACATACACATCCATGTTTCATCCGATTTGGGCTTTAAACATCTTGTTTATAAGTCGCTGGTAGGTAGCGCCAGCGTTTTTCAGACTGAAGGGCATGACCTTATCGCAATAGGTCTCCTGGTCTGTCATGAAAGAGGTGTATTTTTATCGTTTGAGCTCATTCTGATCGGATTGTAGCCCGAGTAGGCATCCATAAAGCTAAGATCTTCGTGACCGGACGTAGAATCCACCAGCTGGTCGATCCTCGACAGCGGGAATTGCCCTTCGGGCAGGCTTTGTTCACATTGGTAAAGTCAACGTACAACCATCACTTTCCATCATTTTCTTTCACGAGGACGATGTTTGACAATCAGTTTCGGTATTGGACCTCCCATATGAATCCTGCGTCGAGCAGCCTTTTTACTTTCTCTCTTATGGCGATTATTGTTTTTTTACAGAGTGGTTCCTGCTCTTTTGTCGGACGGGTTTGTGACTAAGATCGAGGCCCAACTTGCGGACCATTATATCGGTCCGTATCCCTGGTATTTCTGCAGGGGTTCATGTGAAGATATTGGAATTTTGCCCGCGAAAGCTTATGAGCTGGTCGCGGATTGGCATCGGAAGGGAGCTGCCGATATGTATGCATTTCTCCAACTCGTCGGGATCCAAGGAGACCAGATCGATTGACTTGCCGGATTGGGCTTGCTGCAGGGTGGACTCTTTTCGGAAGTCCATGTCTTTGTTGGCAGGCTAAGGGTGCCTGGGCGACCGGGACAGGTAGCATGTCCTACCCATCATCTGGTCGCCTAGTGCCTCTTGTACGCCATACGGCGTAGGAAACTTCACCTTTAAATGCGGGTTCGACGTTACCGCCCCAAAGGTGGTCAGGAAGAGTCGCCTCAGGATGGCATTATAAATCGATTGCAAGTCGATGACCAAGAGCGTGAGCGTTCGGGTGGCTGTACGCGGGTGAGCCCCTATCGTAACCTCAAGATGAACCTCTCCCCGTAAGGGCACTCGCTCGTTGTCTAGGCTGTATAGAGGGCCCTCAGTTGCTTTCATCTGGTTCTTTTTAAATCCAAGTTTAAAAAATACATCAAGGTGTAGTAAATTTTGTGTGCTTCCATTATCAATGAGAACTCGTTTCAACTGGTAGTCTAATATACCATCCGAACAAGAGTGGATACAACTAGAGGGTCGGAATGGGGGTCATATAGTCGTTGCTAAAACTAATGACATCAGTTTTAACCCTTACCCTTGGCCTCTTGTTGCTCGGTGCGGTCTCGGGACGGTCTTGGGCACCACTTTTGGCCGGTTTGGTCGCAACCATATTGACTACACCGGCGGCAACACGGTTCCGAGATTGTTCTCTGGCATTGTCCTTCGCTACTGTAGGATCCTGCCCTAGGCATCTCAGGAACCGCGTTAGGTTCTCTCGGTAGATCAGGTCTTCGATCTCCTTTTGGATGGTTCGACAGTCCTCCATGCTGTGACCTAGAGACCAATGGAAGTGGCAATATTTGGTCTGGTCTCCGGCCTTTGGGTTTTTCGGTGCCTTGGGCTACTTCAGAAACTTCTCGTCTTAGATTTGTATTAGAATGTTTGAGTGGGTGTTGTTCAAGTGCGTTAGGGTCAGGGGCCTGTATTCCCTTCAGACGCCCTGCTCAGACCGTTGCTGTTTCAGAGGCTATCGAGAACGATTGCCGTCTCCTTTTCTCTTCTTTCCCGAGGTCGAACCTTTGGATTGTCAGTCCACGTGCTCAGGATGTTTTGTTTTGTTGGCATTCTCGGCCGCTATGTAGGCCCAAGCGATGGCTTCTGTTTTCTGGAAGGTTTGGAGGCGCTGATGGGCCAAGTGCTTGAAAAACTCCCCAGCTGCCAGCGTGGCAATAAAGACACTCAGCTTCATCTTGTCAGAGAGTTGGAGAATCTGGTGGGCCTCCATGGTGAGTCGGTTCCTGAAGTGCTTCATGCTCTCGTCAAGCTTTTGCTGGAGGCGGACGAGGTGTTAGGATTGCTTCTCCTCCCTCTGGTTGGAGGCGAATTGGCATAGGAAATAGTTGGCGAGCTCGTCGAACAATCGGATGTAGTTCAGCTGGAGGCTATGGAACCAAGATCCCGTGTCTCCTTTTGAGTGTTAGGGAGAAGCACGTGGTGGCCTAGCTCACCCTGTGGAAGGTCAGCAGGGTTCGAAAGTAGTCTAGATGATCCATCGGTCCGTAGTCCTATCGTATGTGTCCAGTGTTGGCATCTTGAACTTGAAGGGGAGCGATTGTGTCTGAATGTCCACGGTGAACGACAACCTCCTTAGGTCAAGGGACTGTTGACCAGTCTCCCCCTTGAACACGTGTTGCCATATTTTCTCTACTTTCTCCTTCATCTGGTGGGAGGACATGTTCCTCTTAGTGTTGAGGGAGTTCCTAAGCTCTGAGTTCTCCGATGGTGCATGCAGGTCATGGCAGTTGCTAGCATGCTGTGGCTGCGTACTGCGTGAGCTCCTCTCTCGAGTTATGGGCCTCTGATCACTATGGGAGTTGTGGGGATTCTACCGCTCCGGACTTTCCTCTAGTGCTTCCTTGCTTGGGAGTCTCTGTGGTGGTGTTTGGGCCTTGCTACTTAAGGCTGCCTGGCCCTCGTTGTAGTTAGGCCTCACTGGCCTTACTGTTTGGAGCCTTGGCCCCCAGCCCCTTTGTTTGGAGGTTGAAGCCTGGGGACCGAGGAGAGGAGCTCTAGGCCACTGTGTGCCTGTCCAAGCGCACAGTATCTGGAGCATCTACTTCGTATCTCCTATGTCTGCGGCCAACTCGCGCACATTAGGCTCGGGCTACTCGCCTGCACGGCTACCCACCGAGGGGTCGTCACCATGGGCTGCTGTGTCCCTTACCGGCGCACTAGCTTGTGCCCGGGCATTGACCATTTTCGACTGCAAGTGCAACCATGATGATAGTTGGTTAGACTTTATCGTAGTTTCCACATATGGCGTCAATGATGCGTTTGAATTGTTTGGGTTATTGTGCGAATTAGGGAGCTTTTGGATTCTTTGTGTTGGGTTGAACACAAACGAGTCCGGTCCCGCGTCTCTTAACCTGAGCCCTGCGCACCACAAACAGCCAACGAAAAGTCAAAGGATTGGTGGGAGTCACTTTTCGGTTTATTCTCCGACTCTTAAGTCAGTAATCTTTCCGAAAGAATAGAAAGATGTGAGAGTGTGGAAGTATGCGAAATGTAAAATGCGATGGTGTTTATATGCAGGGGGTGTGAGCGAGAGTCAGAGGAGGTTTGTGTTCCTGTTGTCTACTTTGGGAGTGACTCATTATGGTCGATGGTTGGGAGCAATGTTCATGGAGGGAGGAGAGCTGGGTTCCTTTCCTACCTTTTTGAGTCTAGGCTTGAGCCTGCATAATTTTTCTCTTCTTTTCTCTCGGTGAAGGAGGTGGGAATTTGTAGTGCCTTATGGTGAAGGCTTTGGGAGCCAAGACTAGCGACAGGTGTCCTACCCGGGTTCGCCACCTACTGGGCACTGGCGGTGGCAACTAGTGTCGAGTATCGTCCTGTGGTGGTGATCTGACCGTTGTCGGGCGTGGCCGACAATAATTAGGTTTTTTAATTATTTTTAAATTATCAAAATACTATAATTTTCTTTAGTATACCATAAAACCCAAATTTTTTGAAAATTGCAAAAAACAACCCAACATGTCTCCTTCGTGTGTGAGAGTATTGTAGTAAAAACGAAGAATCCCAACGCGTGTCAATATGTGTTGTGTTAGTCAGGGTAAATTGTTGGTGCTTCTTGGCTTATGAGTTACGGTGGCTGATTTAAAAGCATGGGCTCATCTGAATATTTCAACGGATTTGGTTGGTTAAATTTGTTGGCTCAAAATTTGATGTTTTATTTTCTTGTCTCAGCATGGAAGAAGCAAAGAAGAACATGTACGCATTTAGCACCACGACGTACACAGGATTTCAGTGCACTGTCGATGAAGAAACATCGGAAAAATTCAAGGGTAAGATCTCTGCCGAGGTTTACATAATCATTTCTTCGTTAATATATGTATGCTTTGTGTTATCAGTTGAATTTCCACGGTTTGTAGGATTACCAGGAGTTCTCTGGGTATTGCCTGATTCTTACATTGATGTCAAGAACAAAGACTATGGAGGTCCTCTCTTTCATTTATTCAATGTTACAGTTTGCTTTGCTTTTGTATCATGGATAATAGTATCGGTGCCATATTGATATAAGAATAGGTATCTGTTGCGGCCATTTTGGTGTCAGACATGTCGGACAATATATATCGGTCTCGAATATATTTGACTTTTTTTTTTGAGAATCGTAAGTAGGATTATGTTGGCTGATATATTGGCCTATATATCGCAATATATCATCGATATGGAAATATACTATGATATTATGTTATCGAAAAATATCGATATCGTAACTTCCGATAGTGATATATGTCGGCTGCTATTTGTATCAATAATTTGTATGTAGTCATTTTATTAATTCAAATATATTTTTATTTTAGGTGATAAATATATTAATGGCGAGATTATTCCTTGCAAGTATCCAACCTATCAACCGAAGCAACGGAGTAGTTCGAAGTATGAGAGTCGGAAATATGAGAGGAGAAGAGACGGCCCTCCTGGTTCGAGAAGACCAAGGCAAGAGCCGGCCCGTTCAGAAACATCCTCCACATGAGAGGTATTTCCTATCCATCGATAATAATACTGGTATTTGTACTTGCTGTGGCCATTTCAGTTGATACATTATCGGTATTAGACATATCAGATATAATCTTTTTCTCGAATTTGAAATTAGGGATAAATATCGATCAATATATAATTGATATAATGACATACTGTAATTTTGTCAGGTTATTGGAGGGCCCTACATTGATATTTGTCGACTGATATTTCATTCTATGAAACTATGTGCTTGTGAAAACATCACATTTCCTTGATTCTCTTGCTTATAAAGCCCTTATCTTCCTTATTTTTTCATTGATTCAGGCTTAAAATCTCTAGATTACAGAGAATATCATAGTGGGAAGGAATCGCTGTGATTCATAATGTGTGGTATTTGAAGATGTTGGCCATATGGATAGATTATTGATTGATTACGTACTCTATTGTATGTGCGTAGATGATCAGAGAGGGCAACGCAATAGATATTTTGAGGCTGCAGAAGCTGTGGTTTATTATGAATGTAGTTTTTTTCCCCCTTCTGTGTCTCCCAATCTTGAGAGGTTTATTATAATTATACTTACAAATTTTGACTTGAATTATTTAGTGGGCCATGAGGTAATTTTTTGGTATAAAATTGTGAGATCCGTTTAAAAATCAGCTTCTAGGATTTGAAAGACTAATATAAAATAATAATTTGATAAATTTAGAAAGTATATTGATTGTTTAGAAATCAAGTATATATTTAGTCTTTAAACCTAATAAGCCTAGAGTATTTGAATTAAAGAATTGAATTTTGATACTTGAGTCATTGATTTGGTTTAGATTAATTAGTAAGTCTGGTTGAATTAGTTTAATTATTGACCTAATTAATTTAGTGAACTATTGTGTATTTTGACTAGGTGAAATTTAGTATATTAAGATTCGTTGGCTAAAGATATAATTACATAATTAAATACAAAAATATTCAAAATAATAGAAATTGAGATCTCGAATAGGGTAAAAGTCTCAAGTAAAAGTTATTGTATTATTGCAAGGATATTTGAATAATTTAGAAAAAAACTAATTAGTATCCTTAATCAGAGAAAAATAAATAAATAAATAAATAAATAAATAAATATATATATATACTCATGGATATAATAATAATAATAATAATAATAATAATAATAATAATAATAATAATAATAATAATAATAATAATAATAATAATAATAATGAAAAGAAGGAAAGGAAGAGGAAAGAGAAGAAGAAGAAGGAAATGAAGAGAAGTGGGATAATGTTATTGTAATATTTTGACAAGAATATTCATAAACTCTACATTATGAATTTACCATTATTTATAAATAGCCATGTATTTTCTCATTAAAAGGAATTACATCTTCCCTCTTTTATTCTCTTGCCTTTTGATTGCCTTGTTCCCGTACATATCAGATACCTCTAATATGTGATCATCATATCAAATTGCTATGGGATCAATCAGTAAACCTTGGATCAACTGCTTAGTTTTACGGTCTTGATTACTAATTTCATCTCCGTTGTGGTAAAGAAAATGAGATAATCGTGCTATATTAATTACGAAATTGGTCGACGCTTGATTCTTTGGAAATCGTTCAATCAACTCCCCGTTAATATTCTTCCATGCGTTAGTAATCAAACCTCTTATTTGCCCTTTTGCTATGTCCTTTGATACATTTGCCTCTCTCATATAGCATACGATAGATGATGGAGCATCACCTCTTTCAAGTTCCACCTGTTAATGAAAAATTAACACAAAAATAACTTTTGACTTTGATAAATGCATTGTTTCATTTAGAATTTTTGGAATATAATCTAAATTCTTATATTCACATTTTGCTCTTTTTTGTCTTTTTTTTTTTTTTTTGATTTAGGTGTGGTTAATTTTGTTAATGTGAAATGTAAATAATATATTTTTTTGTCAATAAGATATATTATAAATTTTGTAAATGTCATTAAAGAGAGTATTTACTAATCTATTTAAAACTTGTGATATGGTTTAACAAAAACTAATAATATTTTATTTGCTAATATTGTTATGGATTTATTACATTTAAAAGTGAAATTCTGCATTTAGTTTTCATCAATTTTGGATCTACCTATATGCAAATGAGAAATTGGAATCAATTTTGGCATTTAACTAAAAGTCAAAACTGAAAGTAAAATTCATGATTATACTACAATTATGCTACTTCTCACTCCCAATATATTATAAAAAAATCATTAATGTAATTTAAATTTGAATTATCAATATCTTTATTATTGTATTATTCACAATTTCATCCAAAAATATTTATAATTGGACCATAAATGAGAATTTCTTTCTAGAAATTATCTATACAAATATGATAAACAAAATTAATTTTTGTCTCAGAAAACAGATAAATGATTCATCTCTCTTACTTTTTCTTTTCTAAGAATATGTGTTTGATGTCATGCCATCATGATGAAAATATATAAACTTTTGTAGAGAGAATAATTTTCAAATTACTATAATACACATAATTTTCATAAATAATTTTCTTGTTCAATGAATATTCTTTATTGAGGGAATATAATTTTTTATTGATTAATTACTAGTTAATATGTGCAAATTATTAATATAGGATTATATCTTTTATCAATTCATTAAATAAATCAACTATATGGCATTTCATGAGGAACATTTTTTTATGTTTAGTACTTACATCTGTAGTGCCGATATCATTCCAGAGCCTAGATATCAAAGACGAGCAATATATGAGATTTTTTTTTTGTTTCCATTTGCCTACGAACTCTTCAGCTGATTCATCTACCCCTAATAGATGAGTGATGAGAGAAAGCAAAGGACAGGTTGATGAAATCCATGCAGATTGTAAATACTCTTCAAGTGATGGCGTAAAATGCTTATTAAACCACTGAGCCTCCAGAAGGAATGCTTTGAGTAAATCTGCCCACTGAAGACAATATAATATTAGAATTATCTCATATGATTTGGTATATTTTAGCAATTTAAAAAAAATAATTAAAGATTAGAATTACATAGGTTTTATTATATTTTATTAGATATTATTTTCTTAATTGATAGATATTTGATTAAATAAAAACATTTAGAAATGTTTTGAAAACATCAGCCCATTGAACAAGATATGATATTAGAATTATTTTATATGACGTGATATATATTTAATATTTTTTAAAAAATGAATAAAATGTTAGAATTATGAATGTTTTTTTATATATTTTATTAAAAAAATTAATTTTTTTTTTGAATCAGCAGATATTCGATAGAAAAAAGAAATTTACATAATAATAGAACTGGTTTGGCTTTTACCTTATAAAAATAGATTTATTTATCATATATATATATATATATATATATATGAATAAATGGGTAATTTTTATGGATAAACATGGGAGGACTTTTTTTATTTGAATAAGGAAAGTTTTGATAAACTCCATTACATTTTAGTTTTAAGTATTTTGTCCAAGAAAAACTAATGAAATATTTCTTATAATTTTATAATACTTATTAAAATATAGAGATAAGGATGAAGGAAGAAACCAATTGTGTTTTCTTTGAGAACTAAACTCAAGTATGGATTTAGGTATCTCATTAAAATTTATTCACATATTATTAATTTATAAACTATCATAACAATTCAGCAATATATAAAACGGTTATAAATCATAAAATTTTTTTTAATATATAATTATTTGATTTTGGAGGTCCATTAGATGAAATCTAGGTTAATATGGGAGGAATGAAACAAATAAAAAAAATACCGCTTTTCTCATAGAAGGAAGTGTTCCATCCCAATATCGATCTTTATGAATAGCTTGATCAATTTCATTTGTAGTATTCTGGAGGGCAGAAAAACAAAGCTTTATGGACTTTGGAAGATGTTCGATTTCCTTGCTATCCCACCTAAAAATGAAGAAAAAATTATCCAAAACAATCAACATTAGTGACTTTTGAATTTTGAGGTTAGGCCCCTACTAGTTTGAGGTATTATCAACTTTATGTAGGCGTGGAGCGCATAGGTCTCTAGCCTAGTCTCGCATAACTTTATCCTTAAAAGGGCATCATGAAGTCAGAAAGAAATCTTTCCACTTATAAGTAGGAAATAACTTCACGTATGGTTTCGACTGAAGTGGGATAAGTTACTCCTATAAGATAATCCTCAATGAAGATGTGGTGATACTGTTAAGGGATCTAGAAAGACTTTCCATAGTCGGGGCCATTATTGATTTCTAGGGTCATGCTTGTTACTGTTTGAGGCATTATTTACTTTTGTATAGGCATGGATACATTAGACTGTAACTTAATTTTATATAGTTTTGTCCTTAAAAAGGTGCTTAAAATAGAGAAGAAAACCTTCTTATATATAAGTAAAGTATACATTTTTACTTATTCAGTGTACGACAATCTACTTCAATAAAATATCTCTAGCTTAATCTCATATAGTTTTATTCTTAAAAGGTTTCTAGAGTGGAGAAGAAAACCTTCCCACATATAAGCAATAGGACACATTTGTACTCATCCAATGTAAGGCAATCTATTTTAACAAAATATCTCCCAGTAAAAATATGATGATGCTGCTATGTAAAGTGCACGGTAAGGATTCCCACAAATGGCACCATTGCTATGCTATGAGGTTAGGCTCGTTACAGTTTCAAGTATTGTCCAATTTGAGACATGTGTGAAATGGGTTAGTATCTAGCTTAGTCCCTCAAAGTTTTATCCTTAAAAGGTATGTCAAAGGGAGAATAAAATCTTCTCATTTATATGTAGGATATCATCTATTCACTCAACTAATATGGAACAATACACCCTAATAACAAAAGCTTTTAGCAATTGAATCAATAGTAACTAATACCAACCTATTCACAGCGCGAGTGAAACAATCCAACTCCTCTGGTGAACCGTAAATGTCATAAAGATCATCTATTATTAGTATGAAACAAATCACTTTTGTAAGACATTTACGTAAGTTGGCATAATGTGGCTCAAAAGCTACTCCAACAGCGCATAAGAATGATTCGATCAACCGATCTCTTGAAAAGCTAATGTCTTGCACGAGGCCGAGATTTTTCCACCACCTAAGATGAAAGAAAAATAGACAGAGTTACTCTTCCAACCTCATAAATAAAAAAAATATTATGTGAGAAAAGTCAAAGAGCAAAGCAAATGTAAGGAGTTAGTGATGAAGGTCCATGAATTCCTATATAGTGATGAAGGTCTCTCTACTATTCAGGTGGGCTACCATCGCTGGCCTAGGATTGTTGGATCAGAAATTCCAATGTCCATCATTTTATCTTATTTAAAGAATTAAAAAAATGTTAGTAATGTATTTGATAATTCATTTTCGTAATATGTGTATTTTGATTTTTAACATTTAAAAAAAATTTAAGAAAATTTAACACTATAAAATAAAGGTTGTTAGATATTTGATGATTCAACAGCCATCAATATAGCTCTCAGCCGACAAGGCAGTTGCCCACGGGTAGTCCCGTGATTATATAGCTTAAGATCGTTTTGCTTTCTTACACTGATAGCTCTTGTAGCTCTCTTTGATGAATGGCTTGAATCACATTAAAGTTAAGTTTGGCCAGCTCAAGTAACATAGGGTTCTTGTCAATTTGGTGCTCATAAGCATCAATTTGCCACCTGACCCAAAACCATTGTACCGTCCAATGTAGCGGATGTTCCATAGCCCTAGTTACTTGTTTCAAAATGCTAGTATCTATGTTTGGATTGAGATCCTTGAGACATTCCTCTGAAAAATCTTTCGCCTTATCCATAATGTTTTCTCCATGTAAAGCTAGAAGTGAGGCCTCGTAAAGCTGAATGACTCCATTGATGTCTGTTTTCAAGCTTTCACTAAAAGCGCCCGTCTTATCGATAAACTTGATAAATATATCTGCATGATAGGTTTGAAGATTTTTGAAGCAATTAGAGATTCATAAGATTGACAATAATAAAATAATAAATAATCATATAATAAAATATGAGATTTATGTGAAAAAAATCTAAAGTAAAAAAAAAAAACTATGGGTAAAAGAAGAGAGGTTATATTATTTTTGAATTTAGAGTTACAAAAGCTTGATAACTACGAAAGTCATTTTAAAATTTCACACCAAATTGTAGAGAAAATGAGTGAAAAATGATGAGCCCTAAAAAACCTATCTAGTCCATTCAAAATTCAAATCAACGTGCATCCCATACTTTTCAATCAAGTCTTCAAATAAATTGATGATACAAAATAAATTCGTATTACACTCAATAAAATCATATATAACAAGATATATAAGGACAAAAGAAGAGATTTGTATAACCATGTTATAGCATACCTTGTGAAACATTATAACCGTACTGTCTAAGGAGCCTGAAATATAGTGCAGTAGCTTCCAGGTCATCTTTAAGACCTCTAATGTCATCTACATCAGATTGTAGTACTTCAAGGGTGTCCCGATAGCTGCCTATATCATATTGTAGGACCTCAAGAGTAGCCCTGATTTCCTTGTCAAACAAGCTCGATAGACATAGATTGTTCATGCTTTCAATCAATCGTAGCTTAGTCATGCCTCTTGCTTGATAAAAAACATGCGTAACTTTCATTATCAGTTTTTCAATTTGCCTTTGATAAGCTTCTTCCTGCTTGCATATTTTCACATTTTTCAATTGATATAAGGAAATCAAAAAATTAAAAATAGTAAAATACTAGATTTATGTGAAAAAAATCTCAAAGGAAAAACAACCTTTGGTAAAGGATGAGATGTTTTACCTACAAAAAGAGTGGCTACAAATTGCAATTTCTAATCACCAAAAGTCCTAGTGCAAAACACAATATATATAGTAAAATCGGTCGACCAAAAAATGTTATTGTAATCAGAGATTTTGGCCCAACACTAACACCGATTCAAAATTTACAAGTTGTATAACAAATTTTTTGAGTTAGTGCTTTGAATTGCCGATGACAAAAGTTAAATTGTTGTCATAATTAATGGTTAGAGATATTATAAGCTCTAAAACTTGTGAGAAATCAGTAATTTTAAAAGTTTACATATTATATAGTAAAATCTAATTGTTGATTGACATATAAAAATGAGTTATAGTAATAAAATTTTATATCTTATTAAGTAGTATCGGTTTCATAAATTTATTTTCATTATTTTGTTTTAGTTTAATACAATATTTTATAATATTTTTACATTCATGTCCAATAATGTAAATTTGGCAATAAAAAGCTTCTCCCCCTTATTGAACATAATACTAAAATCTTTTCCCCTCTACTAACATATGCTACGATTTAAAGTTTATAATTTAGGATTTATTTTCCACAGTCTAAAATCAACTACAATATTTATAAAATCAACACCCACAACAATATAGCAACAACTAAAGATAGCTAAAATTTACAACTTTTGCAAACATGGCTTTTAGTGATGATAACATAAAGTTGGTAAAAAAAAAGATAAAAACTATAAAATTTTAAGGAATAGCAAAGATAATTGCAAATATAATATCTTACAGTGTATTTGCTGGTAAGTGACTCAATATAGTCATAACTCCATATATTGGGCTTGTAATTGGCAGACCGTCGTTCATTTTTTACAATAAATGTTTCGGGTTTCATTGTAAATGGCAAAGTATTTTCTGTTTAACAACTATCGATTGTTCGTTTCAAGTGCTTTATTTGGGTAGACAGTTTGCTTTGAGAGGAGATAGAAAGAGTTTGTAAGAGGAGAATGATAGTAAACAAAGAGAACTCAAAAACTGTGAAAGAAAATTTTGCTGCCAAAAGAACAAGTATTTGGGATACTCTAAAGAGAACTTGCAATCTTAGCAATTTATATAAGCAGCAGAATTGAAGTGTCAACAATCTTCCTCAGACCAAAAGTAAAGGTGTTAGATATGGATATCTGGCAAAATATAGATCAGATTTTTATATTTACAAATAAATAATACACTTTACTTATTGCATTTTATATCCTCAATTTTTTTTTTTAAAAAATAATGCGTTAGTATGCTGATGTTATATGGTTGAAAATGTTTTGACAAATAGCTCTCAGTATAAGGTAGTTGAGGGCGATAGACAACCTATACCACTTGCACGCATTAAAATGTGAGAATAATTTATATTTATTTAAAATTATATTAATATTAAAATAATGCGATATAAAAAAAGTAATACCTAGACTAACTTTTTTTTTTTTTATTTACATCACTGAATTATTTTAAAGGAATTCTATACTTTTAAACAAATTATTCCAACATTTGAAACATTATTTTATCAAAAATATTGGCAAAATTATTATAAATTTATCCTATTAAAATTATAAAATTATTGACTATACAGAAAAAAAGTCTTTAGATATATCAATGCAAGTGTGGCCGTAAATATCTCACAAATCATATTCAACTCCAATAATTTGTATTGTAGGGCATTGTTGTCCAATAAAATCCAAAAGAATCTCCCCTCTGTGATGCAATGAATTATAGATGTATGAAAAACTAAAAGAAATATAAATAAATGGTTATTTTTTATATTTTTTTATAATAAAAATAAGCATTTACAAATAATTAAAAATAGATGGTTAATTTAATGGTCCACGTAGGTTTATTGTGAAATAAACTGTCATCTTTCTGATCATCTCTAAAAGTTTACACGGACGGGAAAGTTTAACATCTCATTAGAAGGAAAAATTTATTAGATAAAAAACTGTTAATTCTAAACTATCTCTGACGATTAATTAATAATTAAAATTTTTTTTGAATAAAAAATAATTTTTTTTCATGCTCTTGATAATCGGGAAATGAATAGTATTTTTTATTATATTAATTCATCCCTAACTTTTTACATATGAGAAAATAAAATACCTATATTTTTGCTAATAATTTATTATAAAAAAAAATATTATTTATAAATTTTATTTATACTTTCATAAATAAATAATAAATTATAACTAAGTATACTGATCCTCAACGTGTTGATAGTGTCAATATTTCTTCCTTAGCATCCCTACTAGTTAGAAAGAAAACAAAGTCAATATTTTGTCTCTCAATGTCTTATATTTTACTTAATGTATACGGAATACTAAGTTTTTTTTTTTATTTAAAAACGTGTGAGCTTGTTCGCGTGGTTGAAAATGATATGACAGGCAATTGTCGTTCATACGATTGAAATAGTTGAGGGTGGTAGACAACCTCTACAGCACGCATGCATTAAAGTGTGAGATCAATTTATATTTATTTAAAATTATATTAATATTAAAAGAAATTAGATATAAATAAAGTAATACTTGGACTAACTTTTTTTTATTGACATTACTAAATTATTTTTAAAGAATTTTATACTTTTAAAAGAATCATTCTAATCTTTATAAAACTAGTCAAATTTTAAAATTTCTTTTATAAAAAATAATAGTAAAATTATTGTAAATTTCTCCTATTAAAATTATAAAATTATTGACAATACTAAAAAAAAGTTTTAAATATATCCATGTAGGTGTGGTCATAGATATCTCGAGGGGCATTGTGATCCAACAATATCCAAAAGCATATCTCTTCTATGGTGCAATGGATGTGCTACCTATTCCTGAATTATAGGTACACAAAAACTAAAAAAAATATAAATTTTATAAGGTGCACAATCAAATAGAAATAAATTATTTCACGTGTAAAACCTGGCCATAAGTTGTAGGCAATGAAAAGGAAATGAAAGTTGATTTTATTATTTTGACTGAGTAAAATGAATACCATTATGTATTCTCTTGATAATAATGATTAAAAATTAACTAAATTCATATAGATAAGTGAGTCACAATTTAGTTAATGAATAAATTTAATGTGATCAATTAAAAAAAATTTAGTAGAATTAGTAAAAATTTAAACTTGATGCGTCCTGGATCCGAACTTCGAACAGATTCGGGATGATCCGCTTGTCTTGTCCTTGAACCGTTCCTTCCCCACATCACTAAATTCCCGACCGATCCCGGGGAGGTCGGTTGTCAAGGAAAGTTCCCAAAACACTAAACTTAAGAAAAATACCTTCGAAAGATAAGAAGGTTATCGAAACTGAAAATTGAGAAAGAGAGAAGGAGAGAGTGTGTATTCCACCGAAAAGACGAAGCCATCGCCTTCAATCTGGAAGGAAGGAGGCAAGAAACGCCGAGAGATTGTATGATTAGGTTTTTTAGTAGTAGAGATTGGAGAAAGAGAGAGAGCGTTGGCAACAGAAAGCGTCAATAGAGAGAGCGTAGGTAATCGAGAGCATGCCCGTATTTCCAGGCTTATTATGGTTGAAAGAGATCCTCCTTCTTTGGAAGGAGTGATCCTCGTATCCTCTTGTTGGGCCGGCTGCATTTCGGAAGGCGCAAACAAGTAAGGTAGTTTCCTTCCTGGAGGCGACCTTCCTTTGTGTTTTTTTACCGTTGGAATCCCATTGGAGGAGATTTTGCGCCGATTTTGTCAATATCCGTCTTGAGAACCGACAAAGATCGTGGAGATTGCCAGGAGTGTCATTGTCCGATGGATCGTGGGCTTAAGTGGGCTTGGCCCGCAAAAGCTTTTTTATTTTTGGCCTGCCTTTGGGCAGCTGATTCTCGGTCAACGCCACGCGTTAGCCGCCTGAGTCCAATGGTCAACGATGGCGTTGACCGCTTGGGCCTTTCACGCTTTGGGCCTTTGGGCCCCGTTGGATTTAACATTTGGGGCCAGCCCATATTTTCACGTACCCATCACTAGCCCCCCATGCGACGTCGGGAATTCCACCGGCATTACATGATGGGATGCCCCTTATTGCCCTTCGGCGTTTGAGGATTCTAAAGGACTCTATGAAAGGCGTAGAGGAGAGTTTGACGGAATCATGGTCGATTTCAAGAACTGGAAATTAGTCAATTTCGGAGAATCCCGCCTGAGTTTATTGACGGGTATTTTTATTAACCGAAATTGTTGATTGTCTGGGTCAATTCCAGAGGACAATATTGACCGGAATTGTTTACCATTTTGGTCGGTTCGAAAAGATTTCTTGCAAAGGCATGGGCCATTAGCCTATTGAGGAAGCTGGAAAGCGACACATGTCTCCTTTTTGTTGGGCGGATATCCTGGCCATTAATGCGCCAGAGATCCACCTTTTGTAGAGCCAAATAGGGAGGCGACACGTGGCAGGACTACGACGTCCTTAATGAAGGGTTTTGTGCTTGGCGCTTAAGTTTGCCTTTCGCACTTAGAAACCCTTTGCGCTTTCAGTCCTTCGTCTTCTTCGTTCCCAATCTTCAAAAACATTTAGAAACCCTATCCCTCTATGTAACCATGGCCTCCGTCACAGACTTTGCCTCCGTTTTGAGAGAGAACGACATTAAAGCTTTATGCTTCGAAGGTTTATGCTCCACCGGAGGGGCATATTACTTTTTATGAGGCCCACCTAAGGAGCGGCCTCCGCTTCGAAGACTTGAAGTCCGAGATACGAAGGCTCGCCGCGCATCCCCATTCCTTCATCGACCACCTTTGCACTATGTGTATTTTTCTTCGAAAGCGTGGCAAGAAGCTTAGGATGTCCGCAGTTAGGGTTTTGTTCAAAATAAACCAGGGGGGAGAGTAGATATCGCTAGTCCCCCGTACTGGAATAAAGATTAATAAAGCCATATACGACTCGTTGAAGAACTGGAAGAACCAGTTCTTCTTCGTGAGCGTGGGAACGGCTTGGCCCATTGCGACGGAATGGGGCCAGGTTCCGGAGGCATATTTTGGGACGCCGACCACGGCGGAGGCGGCAGCCTACGCATGGCTGACTAAGGCGATTCACGAGAATCCCGACGAGTTTAAGCGGGATTTTTTGGTTTCTCGAGTGGAAACGAGGAAGGTGAATTGGGGTCCGCCATCCCCAGTTCGCAAACCTACTCCGCCAGTGAGGATGATGAATCCGGAGGATTCCAAGGGCATCATCATCCATATGCGGCCCACAGACGAAGGTTTCATTGGCCCGCTGCCAAAGAAGGTGCTGGAGATACCTTCGTCATCGTCTTCCTTCATCGACTACGTGGCAGCCGGGATCTGCAGCGGGGCTGGCAGCGCCGCGGGCCTGGAGAAGACCCATGAGGATTGGCCGGCGGATTCAGGAGTTGTCTTGGCGCAGCTTGTGCCGCAAGCGGTTCCTGGTGCTGTATCGATGGAATCTTTTGAGGAGCCGGGTGATTCGAGCCACGCTACTAATGCCGTGGAGCCAACGGTGGGCTCGACTCTTCAAGCTCCGAGAGGCCGCCGGGGGATCCCGGCGGCTACTCTAGAGGTCGCTGAGAGGAGCCCGCAGCAGCTGCTCCAAAGACTGCAAGAGAGGGGCCTGCAGCTACCATGGGTGAGGATGATGAGCTCGTGGAGTGCATTCTGGATGAGGTAGCTGCGAGTTTGGCTCAAGAGGGCGCTCTTGGTCTACCGCCACCTGGGCCAAGCCTGGAGGCCAGGCCTGAGAGGCCCACGAGGAGACTCTGTGAGGTATGGTTCTTGTAACGGCCTCCTTACACTTCTTTCTTTCTTGTATTTATAACTTACACTTTGTTTTTGTCTCGTGCAGTCAAGGAAGCTGATCTCAACCTTTTCCCGGGAGGTGGTGCAACGCGACCAGACGATCGCGGACAAGGAGGCAGAGATCGCCTGGTTGGATGCCGAGCTGGGCTTTCAGGAGGGGAGCACCGCGAGCAAACTGCTGTCCTTGAGGCTGTCCTGGCAGGCATGGAGACGAAGATGCCAGCCTCAGAGCTGAGAATGCCCGTTTGAAAGAGGAGGAAGACCGGAGCAAGGCAAGCAAGAAGCAGGCTTGCAGATCAAATATCCACCTTGGAGAATGAGCTAGGTCTCCGGATTTGCCCCCACGAGCTCGAGGGTATGCTGCACGCCCGGATGTTTGAGGGGGTCCAGATCTGTCGGCGTCTTGTGAGGCTGATCGACCCTGACTTTCCCGTTCAGTACCTTTATTTAGAAAATAGCGGGGTGGAGCATAAGGACGATCTTGTGGAGGAGCCTCGGGACAGTCAGAGGCGGCCGCCGCCTCCTTAGCCTTTTGTGCCCCCTTTTTTTTACTTGTAATTTTGTAACTTTGTAATATTTTTTAAAACAATGAAATGGAATTCTTTCACTTCCATGTCCATTTATGCTCACTGTTTGTATTTGTATGCTGTGTCACATGGGGTGGCCAACTGAGTTGGCCGGTGATAGTTGTTGGGCTGCCTAAGGAGCTAAGTCCCTAGGCTTAGCAGGTTGTTATATTAACCAGCCCGGTGGTGTTGTCCAAGTGGTGATTTGGACAGCCAGCGTTGGAGAACAAACACTTCCCGTCACTGCATGACCATGCTATCTCCTCATAGAGAGGTTTGTTGCATGAGGCGGCCAACGTGGTTGGCTGGCTGCCTAAGGAGTTAAGTCCTTAAGCTGGGCAAGTGGTTGTGTGAAACCAGCCCGGTGGCGCCGTATAAGTGATAACTTGGGCAGCCAATGTTGGAGAAGAAACGCTTCTCCCTTCGACCGCCGCTGATTGCTCACGCTCCGAGGAGGTCGTTGCGTGTGCTACGTAAACCCCCTAAGGTTTTGACCGCTATTGGGCCACTTGGATGACTAAGGTTTAGTACGACAGTTAACAGGCCGCTCGGATGATCGAGGTTTATATTAGGCCGCTTGTGGGCCACCTGGATGACCAGGGTTTAAAGTAGACCACTCATGGGCCATTTGGATGACCAGGGTTTAAATATGATCGCTAACAGGCCGCTCGGATGACCGAGGTTCAAGTTCAACCGCTTTTGGCCACCTGGGTGACCAGGGTTTAACGAGAGGGTGAAGACCCTCCCAACTTAGGGGCAGTCTAGGTCGGATAACCTGCAAATGAAACACATGCACACGCATATAGGAGGGATGCTGAGTAAACACTTATTTTTTACAAAATTAAAACAAGCAGGCAAATGCAAACAATAATGCAGTTGCGTACTCGTGTCCGCTACTGGAAGTATCGTTTGAGGTGAATAGCGTTCCACGTTCGCAGAACCAGTTTCCCTTCCTGGCTTCGGAGTTTGTAAGCTCCATTTCGCAAGACAGCGGAGACGAGGAAAGACCCTTCCCAATTAAGGGAGAGCTTGTTGCGGCCGGCCAGCTTCCTTGTGGCCTCGATGCCTCGCAGGACCAGGTCCCCCACATTGAATCGTCGTGCCTTAACTTTTTTGTTGTAGTATCAGAAGATTTGATGTTGGTAGGATACTGTCCGTACTCTGGCAGCGTCNCGGGCTTCTTCTAACAAGTCTAAGTGCTCCCTGATTTTTTGGGAGTTGGTATGTGGGTCAATGGACTCCATCTTGAAACTTAGTAGCCCGATTTCGATCGGGATTACCGCCTCAGTCCCGTAACAGAGGCTGAAGGGTGTCTCGCGTGTTTGTTACTTCGGGGTTATTCGATAAGACCAAAGAACAGAAGGAAACTCGTCCGCTCAGAAGCCCCCTGCGTCCTCCCACTTAGTTTTCAACCCGTGAGCAGCGTCTGGTTTGTCACCTTCACCTGTCCGTTTGTTTGGAGGTATGCCACCGAAGTGTGGACCCGCTTGATGCCAAGGCTGGTGCAGTACTTGGTGAACCGTTTCGGATAGAACTGGGTCCCGTTGTAGGTCACAATGACCTCAGGGATGCCGAATCTACAAACGACGTTCTGGCGGAGGAATTCCATGGCGCTGTGTTCTGTTTTCCTAGCCAATGGGACAACTTCGACCCACTTGATAAAGTAGTCGAAGCCCATGATGATGAATTTCCTTTGCCCCGTGGAAATGGGAAATGGGCCGAGGAGATCGAGCCCCCATTGCGCAAAGGGCCAAGGGGCCTGAAGGGCCTTTAGATCCGCGGTTGGCTGGCAGTGAAGGTTGTTGTGAAGCTGGCGCTTTCACACTTCTCCACAAATTCCAGCGCGTCTTTTTTCATTGAGGGCAAGTAATAGCCTTGGCGCATGACCTTGAAGGCCAAGTTCTTTCCGCCAATGTGCGACTTGCAAATCCCGAGGTGAACTTCGCTTAAGGCATAATCAGCCTCCTTAGGAGTTAGACAGCGGAGGTATGGAGTCGAGTAGCCACGTCGGTACAACCGTTCGTCAACCACAGCAATCACCGAGCTGTCTTCTTGACCCGTTTGGCCTTTTCCACGTCCTCTGGCAACGATCCATCCGCCAGATAGTTTAGGAAAGGCGTCATCCAATTTTTCGCTTCGGAAATTTGCATGGCCTCTCGCTTCTCAATGCTGGGAGCGTCTAGGATCTCCCGCATGTCCCTCGAATATTCCTGTGGGTTTTCGGTAGCAGCGGCTCTGGCAAGCTGGTCCACCTTCCAGCTTTCAGTTCGAGGAATGTGAACCAGGGTCAGTTTGTCGAAACCCTGGGCGGCCTCCCTTGCCTTAACCAAATACTTGGTCAAGAGGGGGTTATTTGCCTCAAAGTCTCCGTTAACCCGGTTAACGATAAGCTCGGAGTGGCTGTAAACTGCCAGCCTTTTGGCAGAGCACTCCCTAGCTAACCGTAATCCGGCTAGCACGGCTTCGTGCTCGGCAACGTTGTTGGTTGCCAGGAAATTAAGTCTGAGAGAGTATTTCACCTCAAATCCGTCGGGGGTCGTAAGGACCACCCCAGTGCCACTGCCTGTATCCGTAGACGATCCATCCACATGGAGCCCATTCCGAAACTCCGACAAGCAATTTCGCACTTTCTTCGGGCTGTTCCTCGAGGACTGGGGTTGTAGTCTCGATAATGAAATCTGCTAGTGCCTGTGCTTTCACGGCAGGCCTGGGCTAGAATTCGATGTCAAACTCACCCAACTCAATAGCCCACTTTACTAATCGTCCAGAAACGTCGGTTTCTGGAGGATTTTTTAGCGGCTAGTCCGTAAGGACCACTATCCGATGGGCTTGAAAGTAGGGCCTCAACTTCCGCGCAGAGAATATTAGTGCCAAGGCTAATATTTTCGCGTGTGAGTAATGGGTCTCTGGGCCGATCAACGTTTTACTCACGTAGTAGACCGACCGCTGGGAGTCAAAGTTCTAGTGCACAAGGACAGAACTAGGGACGCCTCCGAAACTGTCAAGTAAAGATATAATTATTCTCCGCCATTAGGTGACACCAACAACGGCGGGCTGGCCAAGTATCATTTCAGTTCATCGAAAGTGGTTTGGACATTCCGCAGTCCATTGGGACCCGTTGGAATTCTTTCCTTTAAGGGCTTTAAAGAAGGGCTGGTACTTGTCATCGGATTTCGCAAGAAAGCGGGACAGTGCTGCGAGCCGTCTAGTCAGTCACTGGACGTCCTTTACATTCCGCAGCGGCGCCATGTCGGCGAGTGCCTTGATTTTCTCTGGGTTTGCCTCGATCTCTCGTTGGGAGACGATAAAACCCAGGAATTTTCCAGAAGCCACTCCGAAGACACATTTAGCCGAGTTCAGCTTCATGTGATGCTTACGAGCACCTCGAACGACTCTTCAAGGTCGCGGATGTGGTCGCTAGTGACCTTGCTCTTAACGAGCATGTTGTCGATGTAGACCTCCATGTTACGACTAATCTGTCTTTTGAAAATCTTATTGGCTAACTGTTAATAGGTTGCTCCAGCATTTTTGAGTCCGAAAGGTATTATTTTGTAGCAGTAGGTGCCCTGATCGGTCATGAACGAAGTGTGCTTCTCATCCTCCGGACTCATCCAGATCTGGTTGTTACCCGAATAAGCATCCATGAAGCTGAGTAGCTCATGTCTAGCAGTTGAGTCAACCAGTAGGTCGATTCTGGGCAAGGAAAAACTGTCCTTTGGACAGGCCTTGTTAATGTCGGTAAAATCAACCCACATTTGCCATTTTCCATTGCTTTTCTTTACTAAAACGACATTAGAGAGCTAGTCCGAATATTGGACTTCTCTAATGAAGTCTGCGTCCAGCAGCTTTTTCACCTCATCTCGGATGACGATCAGTTTTTCGACGGAGTGGTTCCTCCGCTTTTGCTTAACGGGTTTTCAGCCGGAGTCATGCCTGAGCCTTTGGACCATCACTTCTGCCGAGATTTCAGGCATGTCTTTCGGGGTCCAAGCAAAAAGGTTAGTATTCCTTCATAGGAACGCGATCAGCTCATTGCGCAGTGGTCCGGTGAGTGAGCCGCCGATTTGTACGCACTTCTCCAGATTCTCCAGGTCCAGTGGGATTTGATTGGTGACTTCACCGGACTGCGCTTGCTGAAGGGTAGCCTCGTCTCTGTGGTCGAGTTCTCTAGTCGTTTTAGCACTACCACTTGGGGCAATCTGCGACATATAGCAGGCTTGTGGTTGGGCCGAAGCGACTGATCGCCCATTCTATAGGGGTGGTATGTAAACGGCCCACTTCTGGGTCTTGAGTAGGAGGTTATGGCTTTGGATTGTATAGGAGTAAACACAATTCAGGTCACGATCGGCCGCTCCTTTGTCAGTAAGGCCTACTGATCTTTGCTCCTGAACGAAATAAGTCTTAAAGAAAATTTGATAATTAAAAAGAGAATAAGGAACAAGAGATTGAAAGCATTCACTAATGTATAATTTTTTTTATGTTCATAATGCATGATTCTTCCATATGCCTTCACTTCTTTTTTATGTATATTATTCTATTACGAAATTGAAAACTCTAATGTACCTTGTTATTATGTGCCTTGTTCAGTTTTTAGCTTACCTTTGCTACTTTCTTTGCCTCCATATTAGTACAGGCTTACACCTGATCGGATAGAATAGAAAACTATTAGTCAGAGACTCGAATGTGCTAGAGGATAGTTTGAAGTCTTAGTTTATGAATTTATACCTTTTGGAGCCTTTTTGTATTATTTTGATGGTCATATATATTGGTGGTGATGATATTATTTTTGCAATTTAGCTTTTACTGTATTCGATGAGTATAGTAACTTTCGCAGATTTATATGATTTAATAATGTACCTAGTGGCATCTTGTCTGAGTCAACATTATACCCGGAGTTAATTGGGATTTTTGGATCCTGTGTGGTTTATTGTTATTGTTGGATGTGTCGAAATTGATTTGGATAAAATTTTGGTTGTGTTGAGGTTGTATATATGTTGTTCAGGATTATTTTATAGATTTGTATTTGGCTGAAGTTCGTATTACATCCGAAACTCTATCGGATTTTTGGTTAAAAATACGGTACGTTACAGATAGACACATTTTTCATGCATTCAATTAGCCATAACTGGTTCACACCTCTTACTTGATTATGAATATGCAAAAATTTCATTTAAGATTTTCAATTTGCCTTTGTTAAATTGCTTTTTGCTTAGTATAAGAAATTTAAGAGATTAATAAGAGTAAAATAATAGATTTATGTAAAGAAAAAATTAAAGAAAAAACAATCACAGGAAAATAATGAGATATTTTGCATTTCTTGACATTTTGGTTATAAGAGTAGTGGATATAAATTATATTTTTCTGATCACCTAAAATTCTAGTACAAAATGCAATATATATATAGAAACATTGGTTGGGCAAAAAATATTGTCATAATTTGGATTGCAAATGGACACTAACACCAATTCAAATACCGAATGGTATATCAAATTTTTTGGCTCAGTACTTTTGATGGCCGATTATAGAGGTGAGCAAGATGACATTGAGAATGCATTCATTTTTGGACCAAAAAAAAAAAAAAAAAGAATGAAACAAGGAATGAAAAGATGCTAACTTCATAACGAATTCAGCAATTGAAGACTTTTTCTTTTGAAACAATATTTAATAATGTGATAATAATATTTATAAATTCTTTATTATGAATTCACCATCATGGGTAGAAAACAAACTTTTTCTCACATCTATTGTAATTATATGATGACTAGATTGTTTCTAAGCTTATCTAGCCTTCTCACATTTCCATCATCTCTTATGTTCTCTTGCCTTTTTATTGCCTTGCCCTTGCACATATCATATACCATTAATATGATCATTGTATGAAATTGCTACAGGTTCAATCAATAAATTCTGGATCAATTGCTTAGTTTGGCAATCTTGAACACCAATTCCGTCTCCATTGCAGTAAAGGAAATGAGATACTCGTGCTGCACTGATTATAAGATTGGCCGATCTTTGATGCTTTGAAAATCGTTCGATTAACTCTTTGTTAATGTTATTCCATGCATTAATAATCAAGCCTCTTATGTGACCTCTTGCTGTATCCTCTGAGACATTTGCTTCTCTCATGTAGCAAAAGATAGATGATGGAGCATCACCTCTTTCAAGTTCCACCTATCAATAAAACTCAACACAAAAATAAGCATTTTCTCTAGCAAAGATGTTGTAGTTCTATTTAGGGGTGCAACTTTCCTTCGCTGGCAAGTGAAATTCTACTTACTGCAGTTGATTACGTTAAAATTGTCGCCTAATATTTGGAAGCGGAATCACAATAAATTTTTATAAAATTTAAAAAGTAGAAGCAAAAGAGGATTTCACATGAACTTTTGACATTATACGTGTTTATGGATGCATTGTTTTATTTAGAATTTTTGTGACATTTTCACATAAACTATAGTTGTTATATTCTCATTCTTTTTGCGGATTCAGGTATGGAAAATTTTATTACTCTTAAATATAAATAATGCCATTTTGTCTATAAGACATATAATAAATTGTGTAAATTTTATCAAAGTGAGTATTTACTAATCAATTTAAAACTTGTGATATAGTTTAACAAAACTAGAAATGTTTTGTTTGCTGGTATTGGCATAGATTCATTATGCTAAAAAGTAGAATTCAGCCTTTTACTTTCAATAGTTTTAGATATGTCTATATGTTGAGGTGAAATTAGAATTGATTTTGAGGTTCAACTAAAAGTCTAAATCGAAAACAGAATTCATTATTCCCCTGATATTATTTCAATACATACTCTTGATATATTATAAAAACTTTAATGTGAATTAAATTTTAGTTATCACTATCTTTCTTATAAGATTCTTCACAATTTCATCCAAAAAAATTATGTACTTTTATAAATAAATGAAACTTTTTAAAGAAATTATCCATAAGGATACGTTGAATAAAATTTATTTTTGTGTCAAAAAATAGATAAATAATTTACCTCTCTTTCTTTTTCTTTTCTAAAAATATATATTTGATGTCATGCCATCTTGATGAAAATGCATAAACTTTTGTAGAGAGAGGACTATTTTTAAATAACTATAATGCACACCATTTCCGTAAAAAAGGATCTCCCTTGAATGAGTATTTTAATTGAGGAAATATAACTTTTTTATTAATTAATTAATAGGTAATATATCTAAATTATTGATATATGATTATATCTTTTATCGATTCAATAAGTAAATAAACTAGATGGTATGTTACATGGGATATTTCATATATATATGTATATATATTACTTACATCTGAAGTACTGAGGTCATTCCAAAGCTTGAATATCAAAGATGAGTAATATATGAGATTTTTCTTTTGCTCCAATTTGTCCAAGAGCTCTTCATATGGTCCTTCTTCCTCTATTAGATGAGTGATAAGGGAAATCAAAGGGCAAGTTGATGAAATCCAAGCAGATTTTAAATATTCTTCAAGTGATGGCGTAAAGCCCTCATTAAACCACCGAGCCTCCAAAAGAAATGCTTTGCATACATCTGCCCACTGAACACAATATGACATTAGAATTATCTCATATGATATGATGCATATTTAGTAATTTTTTAAAAAATGATTAAAGGTTAGAATCATATAGTTTGTATTATATTTTATTAGATAAATTATTTTCTTAGTCGGTATATCTTTAATAGAATGAAACATTTAAGTAATAATGAAACCAGTTATCTTTTTACCTTATAAATAATAAAATTGACCATTATATATATGAGAATAAAGGGAAATTCTTTTATGGATAAACATGAGAAGTTTTCATATTTGAATAAGGAAAGTTTTGATAAATTCCCTTACTTTTTTATTTTACGTGTTTTGTCAAAGAAAAACTAATGGAATATTTCTTAAATATAATTTTGTAACTCTCATTAAAATATATAGATAAGTGTAAAGAGAGAAATCTATTCTATTTTCTTTAAGAACAAAACATAAGCTTGGATTCAAATAGTTTGTTAACATTTATTCACGTATGATAAATTTATAAAATATCATAATAATTTAATAGCATATAAAACGATTATAATTCACAAAAAAAATACATTATTAAAAATATTCGATTGGAGTTGTGTTAGATGGAATCTAAGTTTGATATGAGTGGGCAAGAAATTAATGTGTAAAGTACCGCTTTTTCTACAAAAGAAAGTATCCCATTCCAACATTGTTCCTTATGAATAGCTTGAGCAACTTCATTCATTGTATCTTGGAGGGCAGAAAAACAAAGCTTCATCGATTTTGGAAGATGTTCGATTTCCTTACTGTTCCACCTGAGAATAAATACAAAATTATCCAAAACAATCAACATTTAGAACTTTTCATTCTCAAGGTTAGGTCCCTACTAGTTTGATGCATTGTCAACTTTAGGTCAATGTAGGATGTGTAGGTCTCTTGCCTAGTCACCTAGTCTCTATGGCTTTATCCTTAAAACGACGCCTTGAAGTTAGAAGGAAATCTTCCCACTTATAAATAGGAAGTCACTTCATACACAGTTGCAAGCGGTGTAAGATATGATACTCCTATAACATAGCCCCTAACAAAAACGTGGCAATATTGCTTAGTTAGGGATCCAAAAAGACTTCACATAGTTGGTGCCATTGTTGTGTTCTTAGGTCATGCTCTTTACTATTTGAGGTATTATCCGCTTTTATATAAGTATAAGATGCATGAGTTTCTAGCTCAATTTTATAAAAATTTGTCCTTAAAAAGGTGCCTAGAAAAAAGAAAAAAGCCCTTCCCATATGTAAATAACAACCCACATTTCTACTCATCTGATATGTGACAATCCACTTCCATAAAGTATCCCCTAGTGAAGACTTGATGATGCTGCTATGTAGATGACTTGATAAGTATTCCCACAAATGTCACCACTGCGAATTTCTATGGTCCAGTCCATTCCAATTCAAGGCATGGTCCGCTTTGGGATACACGTGGAACATATTGATCTCTAGCCTAGACACTGACAGTTTTATCTTTGAAAGTTGCCTCAAAGAGAGAATGAAACATTTTCATTTACAAGTATAAAATTATGTCTTTACTTAACTAATATGTAACAATCTACCATGACAACAAGAAGCTTTTATCAATTGAATTATTAGTAACCAATACCAACCTGTACATAGCCCTGGTGAAACAATCCAGCTCCTCCAATGAACCATAAATGTCATAAAGATCATCTATTATTAATGTAAAACAAATCACTTTGGTAAGGCATTTACGTAAACATGCATAATGCGGCTCAAAAGCTACTCCAGTAGTGCATAAGAATGATTCAATCAACCGATCTCTTGAAAAGTTAATTTCATGCATGAGCCCGAGATTTCTCCACCACCTAAGACCCAAGAAAGCAAACTGAGTTATACCTCAAATCCCATAAAGGAAAGAATATATTCTATAAAAAAACTGATAGAAAAGGACAGATGTAAAGAGTTAAAATCTAATATATAGGGCCCTTTATTTGAACCTCCTTCTATCCCTAAAGCTCATGAGTATCAAATAGTATCTGGTTTTGTACTATTGAGAGAATGATAATAAAAAATCTTTTATGCGATAGTATGGAGTTTTTTTGCAACATTTTCCCTTTCAAAAAGGTTATAAGATGTAAAAACTTTATAACAGATCTTCTTATTGCCTTTGGCCATATAATTTTTCCTTCTCATATTGATGATGTTTTCAACATAAAAATTTTATGCTTCAATTATGGTTATTTTTTTTTATTTTTGTTAGTGGGTCTTTAAAATCCAAACATAGAACTTTATCTTGAAAAGATCCATGAATTCCTATGTAGTGATGATGGTCTCTCTACCATTGAGGTGGGCTACCTTTTAGGCTATGAGCCATTAGAAAAGAAATTCTAATGTCCCTCATTTTATCTTATTTAAAAAATTAAAAAAAAATACATTAGTTGTGTGTTTGATAATTATTTTTTTTTATAATATGTGCATCTTGCTATTTAACATTTTAAAAAATTAATACTATAAAATAAATATTGTTGGATATTTAATGATCCAGTGGACATCAATGGATCTCGGCCAATCAGCCAGTTCCCCATGAGTAGTCCCCTGAATGTATAGTTTATGATCATTTTGTTTTCTTACCTTGATAGCTCTTGAAGCTCTCTTTGATGAATGGCTTGAACAACATTAAAGTTCAGTTTGGCTAGCTCAAGTAATATGGGGTTCCTATCAACCTGGTGCTCATAAGCATCAATTTGCCTCCTGACTCGAAACCATTGTGCCGTCCAATGTAGTGGATGCTCCAAAGCATCAATCACCTGTTTTGAAATGCTAACATCCATATCTAGATCAAGATTCCTAAGACTTTCCTTTGAAAAATCTTTCGCCTCATTCATAATGTTCTCTTCTTGTATAGCTAGATGTGAAGCCTCATAAAGTTGAAGGACTCCTCTAATGTTTGTCCTCAAGCTTTCCTTAAAAGCACCCTTATTGTCAATGAAATTGATAAATATATCTGCATCAAAGATTTAAAAACATTTCAAGCCATTAGAAATTTGAAAGATTAGCAATAGTAAAATAATAAATAATTACATAACACAATACTAAATTTACATGAAAAAACTCTAAAATAAAATAACCATCGATAAAAGATGATAGGTCATATTATTTTTGAATTTAGGGTAACAAAAGCTTGATGGCTATGAAAGTGTTTTTGAAATTACACACCAAGTTGTAGAGAAAACATGAGAAAAGTGATGAGCCCTAAAAAATATATCCAATCCTTTTAAAATTTACAGCAAGACACACTATATACTTTTCAGTCAAGTTTTTAAATAGATTGATTATACAAAATAAATTTGAGTTACATTTAATAGAATCATTTATATCGAGAAATATAAAGCCAAAAGATGAGATTCGTCAAACCATATTGCAACATACCTTGTGAAACATCATAGCTATGCTGTCTGAGGAGTTTGAAATATAGTGCAGTAGCTTCTAGGTCATCTTTAAGGCCCTCAAGGCCATCTACATCAAATTGTAGAGCGTCGAGGGTACCCTTAATTTCCTTCTCAAACAAGCTCGATAGACACAAATTGTTTATGCTTTCAATTAATCGCAACTTGTTCACGCCTCTTGCTTGATCAAAAATATGCGCAAATTCCGTTTTCAGCTTTTCGATTTGCCTTTGGTAAGCTGCTTCCTGCTTATATATTTCATGATCTTTAATTAGTATGAGAAATTTAGGAGATTAATAATGATAAAATAACAGATTTATATGAAAAAAAATTTGAAGAAAAAACAACCATAAAGAAAGGATAAAATATTTTACCATTTATAAAATTATGGTTACAAGAGGAATAGATACGAATTGTGTTTTTCTAATCATCCAAAATCTTAATGGGAAAAGCAATATATACAACAAAATTGTTAGGCCAAAAAATATTATTATAATTAGGAATTGCAGCCAAATATCTATTCAAATTTTACATCAAGTCATACAATAAAATTTTCAATTCTATGTTGTAGATTGCTAATCACAAAAAATAAATTCTAGTCATAATTAATAATTAGAGATATTATTAGCCCCAAAACTTATTAGAAATCAACAATTCTAAGAGTTTACACATGACATAGGTTCTCAAAGTATAGAAGAAGTAGTTATAATAACAAAACCTTATATCCTATCAAGTAGTACCATCTATGTAAATCTATTTTGTCATCACACCTTACTTTAGTGTAGTATTTATTGAATATATATAATATCATTTCTGATGAAATTTGATAACAAAAAGCTTCTCCCTTTTATTGGACATAATACTAAAATCATTTTCCCCTTTGCTACCTTATGCTATGGTTTAAGGTTTAGAATTTAGGATTTATTTTTCATAATATAAAATCAATTTCAATATCAATAAAAATGGCATGCACAATAATATAATGACAACTAAGACAACAAAAATTCACTACTTTTGCAAATATGGCTTCTAGCGATGTAATGATAACATAAAGTTGGTTGCAAGTGCAAAAAACATAACATTATAAATAGTAGCAAAAATGACAATAGATGTAATATCTCACAGTATATTTGCTGGTAAGTGACTCAATATAATCATAACTCCATATATTCGGTTTATAATTGGCTGACCGTCGTTTATTTTCTACAATAAATGTTTTGGGTTTCATCGTAAATGGTAAAATATTTTCAATTTAACAACTATCAGTTGTTTGTTTCAGATGATTTATTTGGGTAGACAATTAGCTTTGAGAGGAGATAGAAAGAGTTTGGAGGAGGAGAATGATAGCAAATAAAGAGAAATCAAAAACTGTGAAAGACAATTTTGTTGCCAAAAAAACTAGCCATTGGGGTATCACAAAGAGAATCCAAAGTCCTACTGGTTTATATAGGAAGCACAAATGAATAGGTGATAAAGAAGGTGACATTAAACAATACCAAGGAAAAGGAAATGAAGGATGATTTTAGCCATCTATTTTGTTTGGCTATATTTTTAAATTATTAAAAATCTATGAAAAAATTTTGGATTTGATTTGAGGAAAATTCCAACTATTTTACCAAGCAACTTAGATTGATGGCAAAAAGAATTGAATTGGGTCAAATTAAAAGTTAATAAGTAAAAATTTTAATAATTCAATGAGGATCTATTGAACAAATACTAAAGTCATTTTAATGATTGGACGGTGCAGAGCAGAAAAATCATCTTTCTGATTATCCCCAAAAGTTCACATGGATGAAAAACTTTGGCATCTCAATGAAAGAAAATATTTATTGGATAAAGAACTATCGATTCTAAATTATCTCTGATGATTAACTAATAGTTAGAAGTTTTTTTTCTTTTTTTTTTAAGTAAAAAAACAATTTTTTTTCTTGCTCTTGATAAACGGTGTGAATATTTTGTTTTCTGCTTCATCCATGACAAACTGGTATGGATATTTTCAGCACAACTAATTTGTTGATCTTCTTTAAAAGTTCACATTAAAAACATTTCATCAATTATTTTCAACACTAATAATTTGCCCATCGTTTCTTAGAGTTCACATCACAAACATTTCATTAATTGTTTTTATTTTTTTGTTCACATTACAAAGATAAAAGAATCACCAATACTCTTTTGGAGCTAAATATTATTATTAAAATTTAAATATTTTTATCAAAATTAATAGCACAATTATTATAGATTTATTCTATTAATATTGTAAAATTATTGATCATATTAGGAAAAATTATAAATTTATTCATACTCGGTGTGGTCATAAATATCACACAAATCATGTTCAAATCTAATAATTACGCTAAAAGAAATATAAATATGTGGTCATTTTTTATATTTAGTATAAAAATGAATATATTGTTTTTTTATCTCAATTTAACATTATAAAAAATTAAAATCTAAGAATTTAATTTTTTTTAATTTTCAAATATCAGATGTGAATTCAGTGCTAATTTGTGCGATGGTAACTTTATTTCCTTTAATACACTCTTTTATGCCTAAAAATTCAATATCGATATCGGTTTTTGCATATAACTAAAATAAATACCTATATTTTTTGTTAATAATTTGTTATCAAAAAATATTATTTATAAATTACATTCATATTTTCATAAATAAATAACAAATTATAATTAAGTATATCGATTCTCAGCGTCAATATTTCACGCTTAGCGTCCCTACTGGTTAGAAAGAAAACAAAGCCAATATTTTGTTTTCTACTTCATCCATAATAAACTGGTGTGAATATTTTCAGCACAACTAATTTGTTAATCTTCTTTAAAAGTTCACATTACAAACATTTCATCAATTATTTTCAACACTAATAATTTGCCCATCTTTTCTAAGAGTTCACATTACCAACATTTCATTGAGTATTTTTATTTTTATTTTTTTTGTTCACATTACAGAAATAAAAGAAGCACCAATACTCTTTTGGAGCTAAATATTAATATTATTATAAATTTTAAGTATTTTTTTTATCAAAATTACAATTATTATAAATTTTATTATTTAATATTATAAAATTATTGATCATATTAAAAAAAATGTTCAATTTATTTATACTCGGTGTGGTCATAAATATCACACAAATCGTGTTCAACCCTAATAATTTGTATTGAAGGGCATTGTTGTCCAATAAGATTTTATTGATAACTTGATTTAATTAACAACAAAGCCAATAATTTTATAATTTCATTATTTTATAGAATAAATTGTAAACAACTATATTTTTTATAAAATGATAAAAAAATTAAGTAATCTTGTGTGGATAAGTGAGTCACAAAATATGGCCACTTGTTCATTTTCTCTTTCATTAATAAACTAAAAAATAGAAGAAAAAATATGCTGATATTATATGGTTGAAAATGTTAAGACAAATAACTCTCAATAATACAATCGAAAGTTGATGGTGACAGACAAGCTGTACCACTTGCATGAATTAAAGTGTGGGAATAATTTATATTTATTTAAAATTATATTAATATTAAAATAATGTGATATAAAAAAAAAAAGTAATATCTGGACTAATTTTTTTTTTATTCACATTACTGAATTGTTTTTAAAGAATTCTATACTTTTAAACAAATTATTCCAACATTTGAAACATTATTTTATCAAAAATAATGACAAAATTATTATAAATATATCCTATTAAAGTTATAAAATTATTGACCGTATAAAAAAAAGCCTTTAGATATATCCATGCAAGTGTGGCCGTAAAAATAAGTATCTCAATTTTTAAAAAGTAAATTATAATATTCAACATTATAAAGAAATTAAAAAGTAAGTTTTTAATTTTTTTTTAATTTTTAAATACCACATGTGAATTCTTGGACTATCTCAATCCAACGGTCCACGCTAGTCCATCATGTGACAGATATGTGAAGTCTCATCAAAAAAGATTTGTAAAATTAGTAAAACCAACCTCAGATTGTTCTGGCTTGGTGTGAGGCTCGCCATCATCGGACTAGAAAATTAGTAATTTCACACATTGGATGATATTTTAAATTCTAATTTAGAAATTTAAATTTGTTTTGCATATCCATCCTATTTATTTTTATCCCAAAATATATCAATAATTAGTTACTTCATCCGTAAAAAAGTATTAAAAAATCAAATATTAAATTATTGATAAGTATTGACAAATTATTACTACTATTATTATTATTATTATTATCTAATTTGACGTGCCAAAAAATGGCGAAGCCAGTTAACTTTGACAGGTCGGTGAATACGAATTTGAGACCGGAGATAGATCAGCGCACGAATCCTGTAGGCAAATACAAGTCTGAGGGTCAAAAATGAAGGCGGCGGATAAATCGGAGCGGGTTAACATTTCATTTATGATGATAATATAAATAATATATAAATAAGATAATATATATACTTTCTATTGTATTCATATTATGATGATAGGTTTCCCTTATACAAAATATATATTAAAAATAATAATTATAAAGATTTAAAAATACATATCATAATAATATTTATGATATTCTATACATATATTTCTTATAACTAGGATATTTTATAAATAATGTAGGATATTTATGAATATACTTATTATAATATTATGTTATTTTAATATTTTATACTAATTATAGGAGGAATAAGTTTGATAATTAAACGACCATGAGAAAACACCCCATTTTGGTCTAATTTAACCATCTGTTTTAAGTAAACACATAAATATTTAAAATTGTGGATGCTTTATCTTTTATAAAAATAAAAAAATTACTTTTTATATTTTAATTATTATTTTAAATAAAAAATATATTTTAATTATTTTTAAAATATTTAAAAATTAATTAAATTAATTATTTTATAATAATTATATCATAACTATTTATTTAAAAATAAATAATTAAAATAAAAAAATAATTTTATATGTTTAAAAGATGTAGCACTTTCAATTAAATGAATTTGGCCCTAAAATCCAAGCAAACTCTTTTGCTCATTACAGCTGTTGCGTCCCGGGTCTCAGGTTATTGTATGGATTAGGGAGCCTTCCAATCTTTCGTTGCAGATTGATTTGAATCAAATCCAGTCTTCGTCGTTAATAACCAAGAACCTGCACAACACGAAATACAAACAAGAGGTCAGAGGACAACGGGGGGCTGTCCCCCATTGACACTCCGACGCTCAAGTCAAAAATCTTCCGCAATAAATAGAAAAATGCACATTTAAAGGTAAACGTGGTGAGAATGCAAAGATGCAGTGATGAGGGGAGTATGAGAAGAATGTATTTGGATGTCTGAGCTCCGTGAATGCGCCCTGCAGAGGGGCGGCTTACCTGTACACCCGCGAGGGCGACTTAGAGGTGCGCTCGTGGAGGGCGGCTTATAGATGCACCCACGGAGGACGGTTTGAAGGTATGCCGGACAAAGGGGTGACTTATAGGTGTGCCCGACAGAGGGGCGGATTAGAGTGCGCCCGGCAGAGGAGCGGCTTATAGGTGCATCCGATAGAGGGGCGGCTTAGAGTGCGCTTGACAGAGGAGCGACTTTAGGTATGCCCGGCAGAGGGATGGCTTATAGGTGTACTCACGGAGGGAGGCTTGGAGTGCACTCAGTAGAGGGGCGGCTTATAGGTGCAACCGACAATGGGGCGGCTTAGAGGTGAGCCCGTGGAGGGCGGCTTAGAGTGCGTTCGACAGAGGGGCGGCTTATAGGTGCGCCCGGTAGAGGGGCGGCTTATAGGTGCATCCACGGAGGGCGGTTTGGAGTGCGCTCGGTAGAGGGGTGGCTTATAGGTGCGCCCGGCAGAGGGGCAGTTTATAGTTGCACACGTGGAGGACAGCTTGAAGGTGCACCCGGCAGAGGGGTGACTTAGAGGAGAAGGACTAAGTTGGATTGTGGGACTTTTAATTTGAAATGAATACGTTGGATTGTGGGTTTACTGTGGGGCCTGGCCCATTGACGCATGGTTATTGAACCCATCACTAGCCCCCCATGTCGGTGAACCGAATTTTTAACCTTCGGCATGTTCACGATTGGACGAGACTGGTCATATTATCTCCTTGACCTGGATTTATTGACCAAAAAGTTTGAATCTGGAGAGTAGAGGGAACCAGATTGATAGTTGACCAGTTTGGTGGATCGAATCACTTGATCCGGGAGAACGGAGAGCTGAAAATATGGTTGTCCGATTTTGTTGACCGGCGAAGTACTCGAATCCGGAGAGCAATTAGAGCAGAAAAGCTTTGTTGACCGGCGAAGTGCTCGAATTCGGAGAGCAGTTCGGAATCGAAAAGCATTATTGACTGGCGAAGTGCCCAAATTCGGAGAGCAGTTCGGAGGCAAAAACTTTGTTGACTAGATCTGTTGACCGGCAAAGTGCTCAAATCCGGAGAGCAGTTCGTAACTGAAATCTTTATTGATCGAATCCGTTGACCGACAAAGTCCTCGAATCTGGAGAGCAGTTTAGAGTCAAGAATTTTGTTGACCAGATCCGTTGATCGGCGAAGTGCTCAAATCCGGAGAGCAGTTCGGAGTCGAAAATCTTTATTGACCGGATTCGTTGATCGGCGAAGTGCTCGAATGGAGAGCAGATCGAAGCCGAAAATCTTTGTTGACCGAAAAAGTTGACCGGCAAAGTGTTCAAATTCGGAGAGCAGCTCGGAGTTGAAAAGCATTGTTGACAGGCGAAGTGCCCGAATCCGGAGAGCAGTTCGGAGTCAAAAATCTGTGTTGACCGGATCAGTTGACTGGCAAAGTGCTCGAATCCAGTGAGTAGTTCGTAGCCAAAAATCTTTATTAACCGGATCCGTTAATCGAAAAAGTGCTCAAATCCGGAGAACTGTTTAGAATCAAGAATTTTGTTGACCGGATCCGTTGACCAGTAAAGTGCTCAAATCCGGATAGCAGTTCGGAGCCGAAAATTTTTTTTGACTTGATTCGTCGACCGACGAAGTGCTCGAATGGAGAGCAGTTCGAAGCCGAAAATCTTTGTTGACGGAAAAGTTGACCGGCAAAGTGCTCGAATCAGGAGAGCAGTTCTGAGCCGAAAATCTTTGTTGATCGGAAAAGTTGTCCGACGAAGTGTTCAAATCTAGATAGCAGTTCCGGGTTGGAAATCCTTGTTGATCAGAAAAGTTAACCGGCGAAGTGCTCGAATCCGAAGAGCTGTTTAGAGCAGAAAATCCTTGTTACCAGATTCGTTGACCAGCGAAATGCTAGAATCCGGACAGCAGTCCTGAGCTGAAAATCCTTGTTGATCGAAAAAGTTGACTAACGAAGTGCTTGAATCTGGAGAGCAGTCCTGAGCCAGAAATCCTTGTTGATCCAAAAAGTGAACCAGCAAAGTGCTCGAATCCGAAGAATAGTTTAGAGCCGAAAATCCTTGTTGACCGGATTCTTTGACCGGCAAAATGCTTGAATCCGAAGAGCAAATCTGAGCCGAAAATCCTCGTTGATCGGATCCGTTGCGAGCCTTTCGAGTCTCAGGCAAGACCTAGGAGCGCACAGAGGGAAGATCTTAGGCTCGAGATAAGATCTCCTCATTGTAAGGATGCACTTCGAGAGGTCAGGAGGTGACTTGCCTTAAGATAGTTAATCGTTTGAGCTGTAGCAATAGGATGCACCTTGCGCTCCTTGGAAGGGCTCTTGCCGTTGACGAATCAGCCAATGGGATTAGGAGTGAAGAGCCCCCAAGAAGCTCAGTTGGTGAAACTGGGGATCCTTTAACTCTCGGATCGAGCAAATGGGTCGATATCGTGACCACGGCCATGCCTGGGATCCCGATCTCTGTGACTCCCTCTTCGAGGATGCCGCTTTGATTTCTATTGGAGTGTCAGGGCTGCTGGTGTTAATTTGCGTTGGATCGTGATCATTCTCGTGAAAGGAAGTTGTGGCCCTGAAGAGACTCGGTAGTCATCTAAGCCTTCTGGCATTGGACGAACACGTCTGGTTGGTTGCGCTCGCCCCTGCCAAGAGGAGCTCATGGCGCTAAGAAGATGAGGTTATCGGCTAAGCTTGGAAGCTATCATTACCAGGGCTTTTGCTAGCCTAGGTAGTCACCCGCATGTACCGTCAACGATCGGTCCTTCTTGAGGACGTTGTAGCTTTCATGCATCTGATCCTAGTCTGTCGACCGTCATTGACTGATGGTGCTCTCTCTTTCGGGAGGAGGTCGCCGCACGCATGCTGAAAAGCCCCTTAAGGTTTTGAGTTCGACCACACATGGGCTGCTCGGTGAGGGGACCAAGGTTTAATTCGACCGATTACGAGCTGCCTGGATGACCAAGGTTTAATTCGACCACTTATGGGCCGCTTCGATGACCAAGGTTTAATTCGACCGCTTACGGGTCGCCTGGATAACTAGGATTTCGTTACGACTGCTTTTGGGCCCCTGGATGATCAGGGTTTAGTTAGATCACTCATGGGCCGCCTGGATGACCAGGGTCTAGTTACGAATGGGTGAAAACCTACCCGATTTAAGGGCAGTCTAGGTCACATGATTTTATGTAGTATTATGTAATCACTCGTATGAGCAGATAATATTTCTCTCCTATTAATGGAAATATGATTCAAGCAAGCAGTATGGTATATGCAAAACTTACCTGGATTCGGTGTGGAATCGTCGTCAGTGCGTGAGTGGTGCTTTTGTAATCGGGTCACTGTAGCGAGTGAACGGCTAGCGTGCACCGCTTCGGAGGGTCGTTGGGGTTCTTTGGCAAGCGCCTTGGCCTATGGCCCCTATGCTCCATAGGATTTAGTCATTTGCCATGAATTGGTTGGGTAGCATGCTGTAACCGCCTTGGTAGCCTGTTGGCCAGTGGTTTGGGTCCCATTGTCAGCTGATACTGCCTCAAGTGACCCGGACCAGTGCAGCGCTTGGCCGGATGATATTTTCTGCGATGCAATGGGTAGTGGGTCGAGAACATCGAGCCCCTATTGCATGTTTTGCCATAACTTTTACAGGGTCTGTTGCCATACAACAGGTTGTCGTAGGAACGGCCTACTAATCGGAGCAATGCTGTGTGGTGAAGGTCAAGCCAGAGAAGATCTGGCGGCAAAGAGTTCCGGTAGGCCAAAGAAGATCTGGTGATGAAGAGTTGCGATAGGCCCAAGAAGATCTGGCGGCAAGAGCTTCAACTAGTCAGAGAAGATCCGGCGGTGCAGAGTTCCTATAGGCTAGAGAAGATCCGGCAATGAGGAGCTCCGACAGGCCGGAGAAGATCCGGCGGCTAGGGCTCCGGCAGGCCTGAGAAGATCCAGCGAAGAGGAGCTCTGGCAAGCCGGAGAAGATCCAGCGAGAGCTTCAGCAAGCTGGAGAAGATCCAACAGCGAGAGCTCCGGCAAGCCGAAGAAGATCTGGCAAAGAGAAGCTCCGGCAGGCCCGAGAAGATCTGGCAAAGAGGAGCTTCGGTAGGCCAGAGAAGATCCGACGATGAGGAGCTACAGCAGGTCAGAGAAGATCTGGCGTCGAGGAGCTCCGGAAGGCTAAAGAAGATCCGGCGATTAGAGCTTTGATAGGCCAAAGAAGATCTAGCAATGAAGGTGACCGCCCAGAGAACTGAAATGCTCCTCAATCTGATTGGAATGCCGGAATGCTCGTTAGTTTGACTGGAAGATCAGAGAGCTCCTTAGTCCGAAAAACTACTACAGGCTGGCCGAATGAGAGATGGAGTGTCGAAGAGCTTCTGCGTTCTGTAAGGCACCAAGACGCTCTATTTAGTTGAAGAGCGAAGGACAGAAGCAAAGCTTAAGTTTTAGGGAAGCTTTGCTGACCAGTTTGGCCCCTTTAGCCTTGCTCCTTGGAACCGGATCGATTACTTCTCCAAGAGTGGGCCCTGTCGCTTGGATACTCTCAAATACCGAGGTTATCGGGCTGATGAGGTAGGTACTGAGGGCTACCTGGGTCCTGAGGTCGTTAGGCCCATTGATCCTCTGAGGATGTGACTTTCTCATATTGCTTGAAAGCTATTTGAAGAAGCTCCCGGTGTCACATCGTCTGACGGATGCAGTTGGTCAAGTAGAGGGTGCTCTATTGAGCGTTAAGCACTCGTATATTTGGCGTCAATCACCTATCGACATGGCTATCCGATGAGGGATCGTCGCCATGGAAGGTGATATCTTCAATCGACGTGCTTACTGGAGCATGGGTATTGACCTTGTTTGTTTTACATAAGAGATTGAGTGTTGAGGGGAGATGCTAGACATTTTGTTGCATTTTCACAGACGGTGCCAATGTTGCTCCGGGTCTCCAGGTTGTTGTACGGAATAGGAAGCCTTCAAATCTTCCATTGCGGGTTGATCTAGATCGAGTCCGGTCTCCGTCGCTGATAACTAAGAACCTGCACAACATGAAATACAAACAAGAGGTTAGAGGACAACAGGGGGCTATCCCCCGTTGACACTCCGACGCTCAAGTTAGAAATCTTCCTCAATAAACGGAAAAATGCACTTTTAAAGGTAAATGTGGTGAGAATGTAAAGATGCAGCGATGTGGGAAGTGTGAGAGGGATGTATTTAGAGGCTTGAGCTCTTTGAATGCGCCACGTAGAGGGGCGGCTTACCTGTACGTCTGCGGAGGGCGGCTTAGAGGTGCGCCTGTGGAGAGCAGCTTATAGGTGCACCCACAGAAGGCGGCTTGAAAGTGCACCCGGTAAAGGAGTGGCTTAGAGTGCGCCCGATAGAGGAGCGGCTTATAGGTGCGCCCAGCAGAGGGGCGACTTATAGGTACGCCCACGGAGGGCGGCTTGGAGTGCACTCGACAGAGGGGCAGCTTATAGGTGCACCCGGCAGATGATGGCTTATAGTTGCGGTCGCGAGAGGACAGCTTAGAGGTGCGTCCGGCAGATGTGCGGCTTATAGGTGCACCCGACAGAGGGGCGACTTAGAGGTGTGCCCGCGGAAGGCGGCTTGGAGTGCGCCCGGAAGAGGGATGAATTATAGGTGCGCTCGTGAAGGGCGGCTTATAGGTGCGCTCGATAGAGAGGCGGCTTATAGGTGTACCCGGCAGATGGGCGGCTTATAGGTGCGCCCACGGAGGGCGGCTTGGAGTGCGCCCAATAGAGAGGCGGCTTATAGGTGCGCTCGGTAGAGGGGCGGCTTATAGTTGCTCATGGAGGGCGGCTGGAAGGTGCACCCAGCAGAGGGGCGATTTAGAGGAGAAGGACTAAGTTGTACTAGTGAGTAAATGTTCTAATTACCTGAATAAATGATTAACTCTTGG